>CM066038.1:406740321-407990321 GCA_033557465.1 Ichthyophis bannanicus
TAGAAAGGTGGCAAAAGGTCAACACGGCACACCCCTCAATGTTTTCTTCCAGCCTGATCAACAGTTCCTTGCAGAATCTCAAATTTGTTGAACATGTTTTTGCAGGAATGAATAAGTTTGTTCTGGAAGGTTGCAGTGTAAGAGATGGAGATTTGTGGGCCTGATAGCCTAAAGAGGACTGGAAATGAAGACAATGCTGGTCAGCCAGCAGCTGCATGGGAGAGAACTAAGGCCGAACAGGGGAGCAAAAGCACTATTAGTATGAAGTTGACTCTGTGCTGACAATCTGTGCTGTGTGCGCAGTATAACTACACAGACATAGGTCAAATCATGCCAGTAGTACTGTCCTAGCAATGTGCAGGCCTCAGCGCTGACGTGCTTGTGCTTTTGAAGGGGTAACTGAAGACATCTTCACCTCAAGCTGGTACACATCTTCAAAAGACTGCTTTGGGCTCAGAAAACTCAAAGGAGGTTTCCACCACTTTCATAGATCCCTTATGCATTTTGTGGCTGAATTCTTTAAAATTGCTGCACAGGAAGGTAACTTCCACAGAGGAGACTCTCCTTGAATGTACAGAGTTAGCGAAAACTCTGCAGAGAGAAAGCATAGTTACTCTTAACAGATGTTCTCCAGGGACAGCAAGAATAGGTCCTCACATATGGGTGGCGTCAGCGCCGAAGGAGTCCGTGCGGGGAAGCATCTCCCCAGCTTTCAAAGAAAGCCTTTGGGAGATGCACCACGCATGCCTTGTCCACTTCCTGCCCAAGGGTGCCATCGTGCCTCAGTCAAATGACATAGCTAAGATGGCCACGGAAAAAAATAAAGGAAAATACCATAAGGGAGCAACTCTAAGGGGGGGAGGAGGGAGGGTTGGTGAGGATTGATTCCTGCTGTCCCCAGTGATTAACTACACTTTCTCCAGAAAGAAACAGAAAGTTAGTCCTCACATATGAGACTCCACAGCTACAGGCTACCAAGAACCTGTAAAAAAACCACGGTGACCTGTAAAGGGTGAGCCGTAATCAGCAGCAGTAAATCCCTACCGAGACACACTCGCAAAACCCAGGTGTCAGGCAGAGGACAAGCACTCTGGTAGCCTGAACACAGAAGGGTTGGAGGGCAGAAGTTGCCTACACCCTGAAGAGATTACAGAATACGGCTTGGCCGAAGGCGCTGTCCCGTCGTGACTCCCTCTCCAGGCAGTAGTGAGCTGCGGCCCAAGTCATGGGGACAAACCGCAAATTTGCCACAGAAGTAGCCGTGGTCCAGTGAAATCCCCGCCTGCTTGTAGGAAAGAGTAATGCAGTCTGCCACCCAAGCGGACAGAGTTCGCTTAATCACTGGGAGCCCCAGATGGCTGATATCATAGGATACGATAACCTAAGGTACTTTGTGGTGGCCCTGCGTCTGTTGCAGGTAGAAGGACAGGGCTCTTTTACAATCCAGAGTGTGGAGAACAGTCTCTGCCCTACCGACGTGAGGCATCGGAAAGAAGGTGGGGAGCACCACCACCAGGCTGAGGTGGAATGGGGACACCACCTTCAGCAGAAACTTGGGTTGTGTGCAGAGCACCACCCTGTTCTTGTAGAACCTCATGTAGGGCGGCTCTGACAGAGACTGGAGTTTGCTGACTCTGAGCAGATTTGAGTGCTACCAGGAAGGCGATCTTCCAGGAGAGGTACTGCAGGTGGCCAGAGGCTACAATGGAGCATTAGTGAGCTGAAAGAGTGCCATGTTGAGATCCCACTCTGTCGCTGGAGGGCGGAGGTTTAGATAACATGAGACCCCACAGAAATTGAGACAAGTGGCTAAGCCAACAGGACTTTCCCTCAACAAGATGGTGATGCGTTGCGATGGTGCTCATGTGTACCCTGACCAAATTGGACTTTAGTCCTGCCTGTGACATGTGGAGCAGGTACTGGAGTACCACTTGTACCGAGCAAGAGAACGGGTTTGCCCATCTTTCTGCACACCACACCAAGAATCAGTGCCACTTGAAGGTATACGCCCTTCTTATGGAGGCCTTATGAGAGGCCAGAACAACCACCTCCACATCACGTGAGGTTGAAGGGAGCTAACGCTACCCCTTCAGCAGCCAAGCCATGAGTGACAGGGACCCCAGGTTGGGGTGTATGAGAGTCCTGCTCCTGTGAGAGTAGCCCTGGGGCTTAGCCCTGGGAAATCGGCGATGCTGCCAATAGGGAGAAGAGCAGTGGGAACCAGGGCTGCTGCTCTGCCGCGCTGGGCCTTGAATAGGGTCTTGGAGACCAGCAGTGTTGGTGGGAAAGTATACAAGCGGCCTTCCGTCCATAGAATGAGGAATGCATCTGCTGCCATCAGGGATGGGTACAGCTGGTGAGAGCAGAATCGAGGCAACTGCATGTTGTCTGGACTGGCAAAACAGGTCCATCGAGGGGAAGCCCCAGAGACTAAACAGCTAGGAGGCTACTACTGGATCCAGGACCCACTCGTGCGGCTGGAGGACTCTGCTCAGTTTGTCCACCAGGGCACTGTCCTAGCCCGGGAGGTAAACCGCCCTTAGGAGCATCCCCCTACGTGCTGCATTGGTGAAGAGGGCTAACATCTCCTGGCAGAGCCCTGTTCCCCCTTGTTTGTTCAGGAAGAACATTGCAACCTGGTTGTTGGTCTGGATCAGCACCAGGTGGAGCTGCAGCTGGTGGCAGGAGGCTCGGAGAGCCAGGAATATCGCGGAGCTCTAGCAGGCTGATTTGCACCCAGGATTCCTCCTGGGACCAGCCGCCATGCGTTTGGAGGCCCTCGCAATGCGCTCCCCAGCCCAGTAGAGAGGCGTCTGTGGTGAGGACCCTCTGGGGGTGGGTACCTGGAAGGGCATTCCAGCCTGAAGGTGATGTGGACTCTGCCACTATCCGAGGGAGTCCACCAGCTGATGGGTCACTTTTGCTCTATCCCTGAGCCTGCCTGTGGCTTGTGTCCACTGAGAGTGAAGGCACCAATGGGATACCCTAATTTGCAGGCAGGCATATGGGGTCATGTGAACCGTGGAGACCATGTGTCCCAGCGGGAGGAGTAGGAGCCAGGCAGGTAGCATCCAGCATCAGTGAATGTCTACAGCTAACTCCCTGAGGCGTTCTGACCTTTCCTGGAGGGAGGAAGTCTTTTGCCTGGAAAGTATCTAGTTGCACCCCTATGAACTCTAGGTGCTGGGCCGGAGTGAATGGACTTGTGGTAGTTTATGACGAACCCCAGGTGCTGCAGGGCATTTATGATGTGCCCGGTGGCACATTGTGCCTCTGTAGCTATGTCCCCCTTTATGAGCCAGTCCAGCAGCCATGAGTCTTTTCCTGGAGGGGTACTGGAATGACCCCTTAAGCCTTCAAATGTTTTAGGAGCAGATTCTATGACAATCAACTGTGGCAATTGTGTATCATGGCCAAATCCTGAGTATCCTATAACTTATTCTCAAGCCTTTTTTTATGCAGCTGCAGTTGAATATGGTGTTTGACAATTTTTTTCTGCTATTCTTTCAGTATCTTGTGTAGTGTAATTACATCATTTAAAACATTTAGATACTTCAAAACTCCCATAAATTCAGATCTGGGATCTGGTTTTTCATGCATTTTCAATGCCAACTCTTTCGACAGTTTCTGAAGAAACTTTGAGTGAAAGATGTCTTCTGGTTGAGGTGTGCTTTCTGACTGCTGAAGTGAAGAAACTGAAGGAAGCCCAGGAGAGAAACTGCAGCGAGACAATTTTCTGGTGGAAATGGACACTTCTCAATCCCACAAATCTGATAAAAATTCGTAAAGAGAAAAATGTCCTCCTGGATCTCACTGGATAAAGGAGGAGAGGTTAGAGATTTGGGGTAAAGCTTCCACCATGACTTGCTTGCTAGAAAGCAGCTACTCTTACGCACTGCAGGAAGCTTTATGCAGTAGTCTGAACCATAATGCTCCTTTAAGCACTCGTGTCACAACTCAGTTACTACAAGCTGAGGCTGCAAAGGAGATCTTTGTGATTTTATTTTATGCAAAGTGGTTTTCCTAGACTCCTGGCTTGATTTGGTGCAGAATGGTAATCCTTTAATCTGGGCTACTTCAATGGCATGGGGAAAGGCTGCATGAAAGATGTTGAACAAGGATTCTCTGCCCATGATGATGAAGGCGAGGCAAAGAGAAAGTAGCGAGATGATGCATCAGGAACGCCCTCTTGACAGTGTCCTTTTATGGGCATGAGGAAAGGAATCTCCCATGATAATGGAACGAGGCAGCCCTCTTGGTGTGTGCTGAATTAGATTGGAAGAGATGTGGGTCTATCGAAGCATAATTCTTCTTGGGGGGACCTTTGCTTTTATTAAACACAGCGGAGGTTTCTGAGAGCGATATTTCTTTTCATCGGTGCTGATGAACAGCTATGAGATTTCTTGGGGGGGAAACAGTAAGGTTCCTTATTATTTTGACTGGCATCCTCTCACTATTACTTCTATCTACGAGACCCTGACAGTCTCAGCACTAGTATCTCTTGTGGCCAGAAGATTATCTTGCGTCTTGTAGCTTTGGTTCTAAAAACTCCTCCAGCTCTCAACTTTGGCATTTTCTAGTTCTTGGAGATATATGGGCACATTTAGTGCAGCTGTCCACAATGTGAGATGGTCCCATGCACAGCACACACAGGTGGTGTATGTTGGTAAGGGACATCTTTTTCACACAGAAAGGATACTTCATAAAACCAGGTTTTTTTTATCAAGCATCATGAAGATTAGTGAGGCAAAAGGCGACATTTTAGTTACGAGTTAATGTCCATTCCTTGAGTCCTGCTAGACCAGTGAGACAAGTGGGTTGTGTTGCCCTACCAGCAGGATGGTGGAGACAGAGAACCAGGTTTCAATGACATGACTCTCATGCCTCTATTCACTCAGTCACCAGAGGTCCCTTCAGTATTCGTTCTAAAGCATATGGTAGAAATATTACACAACTTCAATTGTGGGCAACAAGGAGTAAGCAACACTAGAGAACTATGTACAGGAAAGCATAAACAGAAAACAGTCCATAGAAGATGAACCTGCAGAGCCAAGTATAAAATTCATAGCGGACCCAAGGGTACTGCAGCAGAAGATCAGAGCAAATAGAGTTTCAGGGGCAGGCACTGAACTGGTCTAGCAGGACTCAAGGAAAGTCATTAACTGCAAAGTAAAATGTCACCTTCCATATCATCCTGCTCGACCAGTCCAGACAAGTGGGATGTACCAAAACTACAATTCCACTAGGCGTGAAGAAACAGCAGCGTGGAAAACCCCAGAGACAAAGGCCATGTCCTCCTGTGAATGGACATCCAAATGGTAATGCTTGACAAAAGCGAAAAGCGATGTTCATGTTGCTGCCCAAAAAATGTTTGCAGGGGCCACTGAGCTCCACTCCATACGATGCCACTTGTGCTCAGGTAGAATGGGCATGCACTGTCTGGAACCAGTCAGTTATGCAACAGATACACAAAGGCAATGGCCTTCTTAATCTAGCACCCTAAAGCAGAGTTGGCCACCGCATCACCCTTGTGCGGGCCAGCATACAGTGCAAAAAGATGTTTGGACCTGTGAAGGGAATTCGTAACCTACACATAGAGAAGCACCCTCCGGACATCCACAAGGGAAGATCCTTATCTTTCCTGCAAAACTGCTCCTTAGAGAAAGGTGGCTGGCAGACTACTGGTTCACATGAAAGGGAGAAATCACCTTAGGCAAGCAGGAAGGCACAGGCCGAATGGAACAGCCTCCTTAGAAAAGGATCTCAGCAAGATAGAGCCTACAACTTGGAAATCCGCCTTGCGGCACAAATAGCAACTAAGACAACAGTTGAGCATCAAATCCTTAACGGTAATGCGTTTCAAATGCTCAAAGGGCACCGCCATCAGGGCCCTGAGCGTCTGACACAAATCCCAAGAGGGGATCACAGACTGGAGGGGAGGATGCAGACACCGAACCCCTTGGAGAAAGCATGAGACATCCGGGTGCAAGGCTAGAGAGAGGCTTACCAGCCACCGGATCTCTGTAACAGGCCAAAGCTGCCACCTGAACTTTCAGGGAGCTAAAGGAAGGGCCCTTCTCCAGGCCATCCTTGGTCGCCTCAGGAGCCAACTGCTGAGCACTGAACCATCGCTCAAAGAGGCACCAGATCCGCACGTATGCTAGCGTGGTAGACCTCTTCTGGGCTCCAAAATGAAGACCACTGCTGAGGAGTAGCCCTTATGTGCTAGCCATCTCCTTCTAAGAGCCAAGCCGTAAGTGAGAAGTGAACCGGGTCATCCAGGATGATCGATCCCGACCGCAATAGCCCCAAGACAGAGACAACTGAAAAGGAGCCATGTGCCAGAACTGCATCAGGTCTCCAAATCATGCTCTTCTTGGCCAATACAGCACCACCCGAACAATCCTTCCTGGTTGGACATCAGTCAAGGATATGCCCTAATCTTCCTGGATATCGCCGCGGCATTCGACTCTGTTGACCACGAACTGCTCCTGGCACGCCTCGCAGAAAAAGGGATCCAGGGTACAGCCTTAAGTTGGTGCAAATCATACCTGACAGACAGATGGCAACAGGTACGGACCAGCACCACGACTTCCAAACTGTTCCAACAGGAACAGGGCGTACCACAAGGATCCTCATTCTCAGCCCTGTCCTTCAACATATATATGCAGCCCATCTGTGAAATCACCTGCTCCTTCAACGTCACATGCCTGGTATATGCCGACGACGTACTACTCTACATGCCATTCTCAACCGACCAGCCGGACTTCTCACCACTAACAACCTGTTTCTATGCTATCACGGAATGGCTCCACACCCAAAACCTCAGAATAAACTTCAAGAAAACGGAGGCATTATTCATTACCAGGAACCAAGCTTACACCACCACCCCCCTCCAACATCACAAAGTAAGACGCGCCGAGTTCCAAAGCAAGTCCACGATCCGCTACCTAGGGGTCACACTAGACCAATGGCTGGATATGAAAACCCACATAAAGAACACTGTCAAGGCAGTATACCACAAAATACGGACAGTCCAGCATCTATGACCCTTACTCGAGCCAGATGACTTCCGCACAATCAAGCCTTAATAATCCCCCACTTCGATTACGCCAATGCAATCCTACAAGGACTTCCAAAAAACATGCTGAACCCACTTCAGCTTGCAATGAAAGCAGCCGCCAGAATACTACATGGAGCAGCCAGGAGAGACCATATAACACCAATACTGAAACACCTTCACTGGCTGCTGGTCCACTGCAGACTTAAAATTCTACTGCTAACCTTCAAGGCCATCAACGGCTTCAAGGCCATCAACGGCGTCACCGTCTTCTCCATCACCGACCTTGTCCTCCCCACTCCCCCAAACAGAGTCAGAAGGTCAGTCACTGTCAACACACTGAGAATCCCCAGCAAAATCACAAAGTGCTCTCAAGCAACAAGAATCAGAGCCTTCGTGTACTATGCACCTTCATGCTGGAATGCTCTCCCGCCCTCCATCCAGTCCATCACTGACATCACCCAATTTAAGAAGGCCCTGAAACACCACCTCTTCCTCCAGCACTACTCTCACAAAGGGGACACGCCACAACCAGGCACGCTCAACCACCAGGACAAACCCCCCCAATACACCCACAATACACAGACCCAGCCTGGCAAAGCAGCACTAACAGACACCCTCCTGGTATGTACTTGTAAAGAGTCACCTAATTGTGTAAATAGTGGCTAAGCAGCCCCGGTCGCCACCGCTCCTTAGTGGCCCAACTGCATAGCCTGTATATAGTTACCTAAAGGAGCTGCCACACTGCCTAGCTGTGTAGCCTGTACATAGTTACCCCAGTTAACCCAAGTTGCAAATCCTGTTCATTGTAAGTACAATACCGGCTCGGCCGGGACTGTACACATTTGTTGTAATTGTAAACCGAGCTGATTTTAAAAAGCGCGGTATAGAAAAAAACTTTAAATAAATAAATAATAAATATGCCAAAGCACATGCCCTACTAGGGGCCAAGGAGGAAACACGCACAGCAGGTGCTGACCTGGCCAAGGCTGGGTCAGGGAGTCGACACCCTTAGACCCTGTCTTCATGCGGCAACCTGCCAATGCCAATGTTTACAGCAGCAAACATTGGCATTGGGAGGTTGCCATCAAATCCATTTTGGGGCAACCCCAGAGGCGCAGAATCAACTGAAACACCCAGTCTCTCAATTTCCACTCTACAGGAGCCAGAAAGTGCCGGCTGAGGAGATTTGCTGCCACATTAACCACATCGGCAATGTGCTGGGCAGACAAGGCTAGGAGGCTCTTCTCCACCCAGGCAAACAGGAGAGAGTCATCTCCAGAGCTACCCCAGCACTCCTCGTGCTGCCTTACTGATTGACATAAGCCACCACTGTGAGGTTGTCTGAAAACACTCTAACCACCCAGCCTTCAAGCAGGGACCGGAAATTCCGAAAAGCCCTCGCCTCAAGGCAGTTGATAGACCACACCACTTCCCTGTGGTTCCAATGGCCCTGGGCCATATGGTCTTGACAATGGGCTCCCCAGTCCGAGAGACTAGCATTATTCATCAGGAGGATCCAAGAGAAAACGTCCAGCAGCATGCCCTTCCTCAGATGAGAGGGCTGAACCACCATCAACAGGAGCGGGAGCCTGCGCTTGAACTCCTGAAAGTGTAGTTACTCACCTGTAACAGGTGTTTCTCCGGGGACAGCAGGAATCAATCCTCACATATGGGTGACGTCAGCACAGATGGAGCCCTCGTGCGAAGCAAATCCCCAGCTTTCAAAGAAAGCCTTTGGGAATTGCATCACGCATGCGTGGTCCCCTTCCCGCCCAAGGGTGCCATCTTGCTCAGTCAAATGACATAGCTAAAAAGACAGCAAAAAGAACAAAATATAATAATATGAGGAGGGAGGGAGGGTCGTGAGGACCGATTCCTGCTGTCCCTGGAGAAACACCTGTTACAGGTGAGTAACTACGCTTTCTCCAAAACAAGCAGGAAGTCCGTCCTCACATATGGGACTCCCCAGCTATAGGCTACCGAGAACCCACAGCTGAAAAATAGGCTCCCTCTACGAGAGCAGCAGGCAGCCATAATAGGAATCAGAGAGTAGCACTCCAGTAGCCTGACACAGAAGGGTCGGAGGGCAGGAGTTGCCTAGACCTCAAAAAAATTACAGAATACAAAAATGCAATGTGTGCCTTCGAGTCAGTCCTGACTCCTGGCGACCAAGAAGCTCCTGGGTTTTCTTGGCAGTGTCACCGAAAGTAGATTGCCAGGCCTTTCTTCCGAGGCAATGGCAGCCTGGCCAAAAAGCACTGTCCCATCAGGACTCCCTATCCAGGCAGCAATGGGTTTCAAAAGACTGATACGAAGACCAGGTGGCAGCCCGGCAGATGTCTGCCAGCAGAACAGAGCGGAAATGAGCCACTGATGCCGCCATGGCCCTGACCCAGTGGGCCATAACACGACCCTCCAACGGAATCTCGGCTGCCCTATATGCCCAGGCAATAGTCAGTCACCCAGGTGGACAGTGTAAGCTTGGAAACAGCCATCCCCAGCTTACTAGGGTCGTAGGATACGAAGAGTTGAGAAGCCCTTCTATGGCTCTGCGTACGCTGAATATAGAAGGCCAACGCCCTCTTTCAGTCCAGGGTATGCAGCACCGTCTCTGCACGATTGGCATGCAGCCTTGGAAAGGTAGGCAGCACCACCTCCTGGCTGAGGTGAAACGAAGAGACCACTTTCGGAAGGAACTTGGGGTGTGTGCAGAGCACTACTCGGTTCCTATGGAACCTTGTATAAGGCCTGTCAGACACAAAGGCCTGAAGCTCACTCACTCGCCGAGCTGACGTGAGTGCCACCAAGAAAACTACCTTCCAAGAAAGGTAGCGCAGATGGCAGGTTGCCATCGGCTCAAAAGGCAGCCGAGTAAACTGCCCCAAAACAACATTCAAATCCCATTCGGTGGCCAGAGGGTGGACCAGGGGCTTCAGCAGAAGTAGGCCTCTCAAGAACCTAGAAACCAGAGGATGTGCAGAGAGAGGCTTCCCTTCCCCCGGGAAGTGATATGCAGCAAGGGCACTGAGGTGAACTCTGACGGAGTTGGACTTAAGGCCTAAATCTGAAAGGTGGAGAAGATACTGCAGTACCATTGCAACCTGGCCGGAGAAAGGATTCAGTTTCTGCTTTTCGCACCAAACCAATGGTATCCTCAAAGGCATAACAAAGAAGAATCAAAACATACTACAAATGGCTCAGAATGTTACCGCCCAAATTATTTCCAGGGCTAAGTTATCTGATCACATTTCTCCCATTCTATACTCACTACACTGGCTTCCCATAAACAGCAGGATACAATATAAAATCATATTGACTACCTTTAAGTTAGTTAACAAGATTGCCCCTTCATATCTATCGACATTGATTCATAGCCCTCCGGAAAACAGAAAAAAGAAGAAGGAACCTCAACACCATTCAAGTACCAGATTCAATAAGAAAGACAAAACAAATAACAAGCAACAGTGCTTTCTCATATGTAGCACCTACCCTATGGAATAATCTCCCTGACCAGCTAAGAGAAATAAAAGATCTCCAAACGTTCCGAAAGGAACTAAAAACATACTTATTCACTCAGCATTACTACCATCACTCGGATCTGGCCCCCCACCTCCCATAGCACAACCTGACAATTCTACCCAATTACTCTTATACGATTAACCTTGTACAAATCTGAACTTAGATTAATGTCATAGGTTGTAAATATTTCAAAGTTTTGTTGTAAGTTGTAAATAGTTACTATGTCTATACTGTTTATTGTATATAGTTGCAATTTTTTACATAATGTTCTATGTATTTTACCTTTGTTCTATGTAAACCACCCCTGATCTTGGGAAGTGGTGGTATATAAAAGTTTTTCAAATAAATAAAATAAATAAACCCCAAATCTACGCCACTTGAAGGCATAGGTCCGTCTAGTTGACAGCCTCCTTGAGGCCAGCAAGACGTCTTCCACATTTTTAGGCAAGAGTGGTGCGAGCACTACCCTTTCAGCAGCCATGCCATTAGGTTGAGGGAGCCGAGATTAGGGTGCAGGAGAGTGCCCCCTTCCTGGGACAGGAGATTCGGGGAGGACCCCAAGGGTATGGGGGCCTCCACTGCTAGCTGGAATAGAAGCAGAAACCAGGGTTGCCTCGGCCACCTGGGGGCTACCAGGATGACCGAGGCCCTGTCCTGGAGGATCTTGAATAGAGTCTTGGCCACCAGAGGCATCGGGGGAAAAGCATACAGGAGGCCCACAGACCACGCTATGAGAAATGCGTCGGCAGCCACCCTGTACGGGTGTGGCTGCCTGGAGCAGAATCGGGACAACTGTGAGTCTGTTCAATCACCAAACAAGTCCATTACTGGCCATCCCCAGGTCTGAAAAAGCCAATCGACTACTCCCTTGTCCATCTGCCACTCGTGGGGCTGCAGAATCCTGCTTAGTCTGTCGGCTAAGTAGTTGTCCTGGCCTGGCAGGTAAACTGCCTTCAGATGAATGCCCTGCTGGACTGCAAAGGAGCACAGATCCAGGGTTTCCTGACACAGTAGGCGGGACACCATGTCGCCCTGCTTGTTCACATAGAACATGGCTACTTGGTTGTCCGTACCAAGACAGGCTGGTGAGCCAAAGTCTGACAGAAAACTCGTAGAGCCAGGCGGATGGCACGGAGTTCCAAGAAATTGATTTGTTGTGTGCTCTCGTTCGGAGACCACACACCCTGAGTACAAAGCCCCTAACAACGGGCTCTCGAGCCCAGCAAGGATACATCCGTGGTCAGGATTCTCGTGTGTCAAGGAGCCTGGAAAGGCATCCCCGCCTCCAAGTGTAATGGTTGAAGCCACCAGTCCAAGGACTGTACTAGTCTTCTGGACTTTGACCCTGTCTCGGAGGCCGCCTGTGTCCACTGGTCTCTGAGGCATCACTCAGCAGTTCGCATGTGGAGGCGGGCATCCGGTGTCACATGGACGGTGGAGGCCATGTGCCTTGCTGACACCTGGGATCTGCGACTCACTTGGCATGCTAGGGCCAGAAGCCTTTTCGCCCTGTCTGCTGGCAAGTAGGCTCTTGCTTGAAGAGTATCTAGTCTGTCCCCAATGAACTCTAGTTGTTGAGTGGGAACAAGGCTGGACTTGGGGTAACTGATTACAAACCCCAGATGCTAGAGCACCTGGATGTTGTGAGATGTGGCCTGATGGACCTCTATGGCTGAAGTGGCTCTGATGAGCCAGTCGCCTAGGTAAGGGAAGACAAACTCCTTGGAGTCTGAGAAAGGCAGCCACCACCACCAGGCATTTTGTGAATACCCTGAGGGTGGAGGCCAGGCCAAAGGAAAGTACCCTGTACTGGTAGTGATTGCCTCCAACCACAAAGCATAGATATTGCCTGTGGTCTGGGTGTATTAAGATGTGCGTATTCGCATCCTTTAGGTCTAAGGAGCATAGCCAGTCTCCCTGGCGGAGGTAAGGCAGCAACATTCCAAGTGAGAGCATCTTGAACCTCTCCCTCACCAGGAATTTGTTTAAGTTGCACATGTCGAGGATGGGTCTGAGGCCTCCTGTCCTTTTTGGTACCAGAAAGTACCTGGAGTAGAAGCCCTTGTCTTGTAGGTGGTAGGGCACCGGTTCTACCCCCTGATCCTTGAGAAGACCTGCTAAATCCTTCAGAAGGTGGTCCAGGTGAAGGGGAGACCTGAGGGGCTCTCCTGGAAAATAAGGAGGAACAACCTGGATCAAATGGAGGAGATAGCCCTGATGGACTATCTGTAGGACCCAGGCATCGATAGTAATGGCTGTCCATCTGTGGGCATACAGGGCAAGCCTTCCTCCTGTGCACTGCCTGTTCCCTGTGGGCCATGTGAGAGTCAAAAGCTGCTCCCAGGCTGGGATGGAGCCGATGCCTGGGGTTTGGGGGCTTTCTGCTTATGCGGGCCATGCCCCTGTCCCTTGGCCTGCTGCCCCTGCTGGGGAGACAGGGAGGCCTGAAATGGGGGGAGCTTCGGTAAGTAGCACCCTTCCTCGGGTAAAAGGGCTTCTTACCCGAGCCGCCTTCTTAGAAGGGGCAGAGGTCTTCTTTGAGAGCCGTGTCCTAGTCATGTACTCGGACTCGATCTCAGCAGCCTTGTCGGTCATGGGTTTGCCAAAAGAGGTTCTCTCCCTGGCATGGGACATTGACCAACTTGTCCTGAACCCATTGCTCAAGGTCTGACGACTGTAGCCATGCTTGGTGGTGTGCACCGATGCCCGCCACAGCTAACCAGGCCACCGACTCGAAGCCGTCATTGGCTGCTCGAGTCTTGAACGTCAAGCACTCATGGACACCGGTGGACAGGCTCTTGAAGCGCTGCAAAAGTCCCTCAGAGACACCAGCTGAGAACCCGACGAGTTCCTTCGCCAGATCCCTCAGGTACATGCCCATGTACAACTGGTAGGCCTGGATCAGACATGTCAGCATAGAACCCTGGAAGCACTTCTTGCCGAGGGTATCCAAGTTGCAGGCCTCCCTGCCAGGAGGCACCGAGAAGTGCGTCTTCTGACTTCAGCCTGCGCATTGCCAATTCCACAACCATGGAGTTGTGTAGCAATTGTGCTTTTTGAAATCCAGGGCTCTTACGGACTCTTTACATCAAGTCGATCTGTCTGCTGATCACCGGCGCTGGTGTCTCCCACATGCGGAGCATCAGTCGTTCCAGGATCGGAAGCACAGGTACAGTAAGGGCCTCCCAAGAGTGAGAGTCATACTGGAGGATCTTGAGCTCTTTGGCTCGAGGATCCTCCTCGGACTCCACAGGCAATGCCAAAGCCTTTGACATGTCCCTCACGAAGTCCAAGAACCCAGCGTCCTCCGGGAAGGGGGGGGGGGGACCTTCTCCGAGGCTCAGACACTAGGTGCCAATAGGTGTCCGGGGACTCTTCCTCCTCCGTCTTCCATCCCGATGCCTCCAAGGAGGAATCGAGGGGCTCCGGCATCAAGGGCCCTTGCCTCGACCGCGCCGACGCCGGTAGAACTGGCGGCAGCGGCAACGACCTCAGCCCCGAGCAGGAGATCGAAGGGGACCTCGGACGAGGATCGACTCAGCCTCCGGAGTTGACTTGGACGTCGGTGGCCCGGTGGTCAGGGCGGAAGGACCGGTGAGACCAGCAATCTCCATGAAGGCAAACATACTGCACTCCAGAGCCACCATTTTGAGGCCAAGTCCAGAAGGCTCCGCAGCCTCTGGGTCGGGTCCCGACGACGTTGGGCCTGACACCGGTTCCCCCGGAGGGTAGTCCTCGACGAAGACCATTACCTGCCTCGGCTGCTCCATATCCCGTCGAGGAAGCTTCGCTAGACGCTCCACCTCCGAGGATCCGGGCCAGCGCTCAGGGCTCCACGACCAGTCCCGGGAGGGACCTGGTCATTCAGAGCCATCCAACGATGCCGCCTTCAAGGATTATTTTCTTCCTTTGATGGTCCCGCGAGAGACACCCTCTCTCCAAGGAACCTCTACAACGCTCGGGCTCGGAGTGTTCCCCCCGAGAAGTAGGGGCCTCAGACGAAGTCCGGACCCACGAAGGTACAGACTCAGCAAAAATCCTATCATGCTGCTGCTGGCGGCTTCTCAGGGCCTTCAAGGACATCTTCCTGCATGGGCCACAGACCTTCGGGTCGTGGACAGGCCCAAGGCAATGGAGATAGCAGTCATGTGTATTGGTGAGACACATCAACTTAGTACACCGATCACATTTCTTAAACCTGCTGGCAGCCTTTGGGGGAAAAAGGGCCCCTGCAAAGCACAGTTACTTACCTGTAACAGGTGATCTCTGGGAACAGCAGGAATAAGTCTTCACATATGGGTATTGTCGGTACCGACTGAGCCTGCGTGGGAATGCTCCCCAGCATCCAGTAAGAAAGCTTTTGGGAGCATCCCACCACGCCTGCGCGCTGCCTTCTCGTCTTTCCCAACCGCCTCTCTCCAGTTCAAGTTTTAAAGCTGAGACAAAGAGAGAGAGGAAAGGAAAGATAGATAGAGAGATACAACTCCTAGGGGAGGTGGGTGGGTTGTGAAGACTTATTCCTGCTGTTCCCAGAGATCACCTGTTACAGGTAAGTAACTGTGCTATCTCCAGGAACAAGCAGGAATGAGTCTTCACATATGGGGACTCCCCAGCTGGAGATGCCAGGGAGATCCCCAAGGTTGTGAGTCCCTGGGAAGGGCTCTACCTCCCCCCATAGATCTCGGGCATCCAACCAGGAATGGGGGGTAGGAGTTGATTAGGTATGGAACAGGTGTTTGAGAACAGCCGGACCAAACAAGGCATCCCGGCGGGAGCCCTTGTCCAAGCAGTAATGGGCTGTGAAGGTATGAACCGAGGCCAAGGTGGTCGCTCGACAGATTTGGTCGATGGACACAGAGTTTAGATGAGCCATAGAGGCTGCCATGGCTCTCACATTGTGAGCTGTGACATGGCCCTCCAGAGAAAGGTTCTTACTCTGGTAGGCGAATGAAATACACTGAACAATCCAATTTGACAGTGTTCTCTTAGAGACTGGAAGTCCTAAATGAGAGGGATTAAAAGCAACAAAGAGTTGAGAGGACTTTCTATGTTGCTGTGTCCTTTGTAAGTAAAAAGCGAGTGCTCTCTTACAATCCAGGGTATGGAGATTCCTCTCTGCACTTGATGCATGAGGTCCTGGAAAAAAGACAGGTAAAGAGACCTCCTGGTTCAGATGAAAAGGTAAGACCACTTTAGGCATAAAGTGTGGATTGGTCCTGAGGACTACCTTGTCATGATGGAACCTTGTATAAGGAGGATTAGCCACCAAGGCTTGCAGCTCACTGATGCAGCGAGCTGAGGTGACTGCAATGAGAAAAATAACCTTCCAGGAAAGGAATTTCAAGGAGGTAGTGGCTAAGGGTTCAAAGGGTGGCTTCATAAGCTGAACAAGAACTAGATTCAAATCCCATGCCACTGGAGGTGGTCTAATGGGAGGTTTAGTTAAAAGAAGGCCTCTCATGAATCTTGCAATAAGAGGATGAGAAGAAATAGGCTGTCCATTGACAGGCTTGAGGGATGCTGAAATAGCACTTAAATGGACTCTTACTGAATTCGTTTTAAGACCTGCATGGGATAAATGCAGCAAATACTCTAGTAAAGAATTCAGAGGTATTGCAAGGGGGTTAAGACCCTTCTATGCACACCAAATGGTAAACCTTTTCCATTTGAAAGCATAGGAACGTCTAGTGGAAGGCTTTCTGGAAGCATGAAGGATATCCTTCACCTGCTGAGAAAGATGCAAATCCTGAAGGTCTAGGCCTTCAGCAACCAGGCCCTGAGATGGAGAGCCTGGGGATTTGGATGCCATAACGTTCCCTCCTCCTGGGACAGGAGGTCTGGAGCAGATCCCAAGTCCAGGGAAGGAGAGAGATGCAGAAGTAGAGGGTACCACACTTGTCGTGGCCAACGTGGTGCTATGAGGATCATAGACCCTTGATCTTTCTGAAGCTTGAAGAGAGTTTTGGGAATTAGGGGAATGGGTGGAAAGGCGTAAAGGAAGCCTTGACCCCAGTGAAGGAGGAAGGCATCCTTGGCCTGAACTCCCTGACACGGAATTCTGGAACAGAACCGGGGAAGTTTGGCATTCCACGGACTTGCAAAGAGGTCTATGTCCGGGGTTCCCCAAATCCGAAAGATTCTGGCTATCTGGCCAATATGGAGGGACCACTCGTGTGGAAGCAGAACTCGACTGAGTTTGTCTGTCCAAGACTTTTGAACGCCTGGAAGATATACTGCCAGAAGATGAATTTGATGCTCTCTGGTGAAGGCCCACAATCTCAAAGCTTTGTTGCAAAGCGACAGAGCCAGTCCCGCCCTGCTTGTTCACGTAGAACATGGCTACTTGGTTGTCCGTGTGGATGAGGACTGTCTTGCAGCTGAGCAGGGTGTGGAAGACAGAGCAAGAAAAGGTTGATATGTAGAGAAGTCTCCTGTGGAGACCAGATGCCCTGGGTGGAGAGATCTTGTAGATGAGCTCCCCAACCCCTTGGAGAGGCATCTGTTGTAAGGGTTGCTTGGGGTAACAACTGTTGAAAGGGGGACCCCAGCAACAGGTTTTGAGTGGACCTCTACCACTGGAGAGACCAAAAAAGGCGACTGGAGGTTGCTATTTTGTCTGATAGGCACCCTGATGCCTGGGTCATTGAGCTGCCCTCATGTGAAGGCGAGCGTAAGGAACCACATGCACGGTGGATGCCATGTGGCCTAAAAGTTGTAACATCTCTCGAGCAGTTAAATGGGACTTTAACTGAATCTGGGAGGCTAACTGCACCAAGCGTAGGCAACGGGCCTGGGGAAGATAGGCTCTTGCAGTTGTGTTATCCAGCAAGACCCCTATGAACTCTAGTGACTGAGTAGGAGTGAGATGGGATTTTGGGATGTTTATTACAAGTCCCAGATACTGAAGAACACGCCTTGTGCAGGCTAGGGAAGTCTGGGCCTCTGACTGGGATGGAGCTCGGATGAGCCAGTTGTCCAGATATGGGAATACGAATATTCCTAGAGTGCGTAAAAATGCAGCTACTACTGCTGTGCATTTTGTGAACACTCTTGGTGCAGAGGCCAGACCGAAAGGAAGCACTCTGTATTGGTAGTGCTTTCCTTGATAAAGGAACCCAAGGAACCTTCTGTGTGTTGGATGGATGAGGACATGGGTGTACGCATCCTTGAGATCTAGAGAACAAAGCCAATCCTGACTCTGAAGGTATGGAAGGAGAGCATCGAGAGAAATCATCTTGAATTTCTCCTTGCATAGAAACTTGTTCAATTCTCTGAGATCTAAAATGGGTCTGTAGCCCCGTTTTCTTTGGGATAAGAAAATAGGGGGAGTAGAACCCTGAGCCCTGTTGAAGAAGGGGTACTTCTTCTATTGCTTTTTGGGCAAGAAGGGTAGCAATCTCCTGACCCAAAAGGTCGAGGAGAGATGTTGGAGAATTTAACTGTCTCACCATGGTGTGAGGAAGAAGGTTTAAGAAATGAAGCTTGTACCCATCCCTTACGATGGAGAGGGTCCATTGCTCTGCTGTGATTTGTTCCCATCTGGGAGCAAAGTGAGCTAACCTTCCTGGAATAGTGAGAGGCTCTGGTTCTTCTAGAGCCAGAAAGTCTAAGTTCTCTAGTTGTAAGTCAAAGGCCCTGAGGAGGCTGAGGCTGTTGGGCCGTAGCAGTCCTTGCAGCCTTAGGCTTGGCCTGTTTAGGTTGTTGCTGACGCTTTGCAGCAAAACGACCTGCAGAAGATGTCTGCTGACCATAAACAGGATATCATCTCCCCTTTTTGGGATAAAAAGTCTTTTTGAACAACCTTTTTTTTAACAGGAACAGAAGTAGACTTTGAAAGTCTATCTAAAGCAGAATTTTCAGCATCCATCTGAGTGGCCTTTGCTTGCCAATCCTTTCCAAAAAGGTTTTCACCTGTACAAGGAAGATTTCCTAATCCATCTTGGACCTAGGGTTCTAAATCAGAAGCTTGTAACCAAGCAACTCTGCGTGCACCTATGGCAATAGCCGAGGCTCTGCTGCCACACTCAAAAGAGTCAAAGGCTGCACGGTTGGAAAATTTGGAAACATCCTGGGCATGTTTAAGCCAGGTGAGAAACTCCTCCCTTTTATCTTCTGAAATAAAAGGGGCTAAAGTCTGCAGATGATCTGTAACTTCTTTTAGAAACATCCCCATATAGAGACTATAGGAGTTGATTCTGGCAGCAAGCATGTTGGCCTGGAAAATTCTCTGGCCAAAAGCATCTAAGGTTCTGCATTCTCTTCCTGGAGGATTAGATGAGTGCCTTTTTGCACTCTATCTTTTTCATGGCAGACTCCACCACAATAGAGTGGTGAGGAAGTTGAGTCTTATGAAAGCCAGGACAGGGAGGAACACGGTACATGGTGTCCAACCTACGAGAATGAGGGGAGGTGTTGAGTGGAGTCTCCCATATGCCCAATATGTGATCATAAAGGATCTCATGAATTGGTAAAGTAGCTGCCTCCTTAGGAGCCTTAGGATATTGTAAAATATCTAATATCTAAATCAGGTACCAGTGTGATACAATGTATAGAGTTAAGAATTGTACATAGTTTCCCCCAGTTACTTCCAAGTTGATCTCCCTGTTTATTGTAAATACAACTCAAAGTTCCTTGTGTTGTATAGTTGATGTTAAATGTAAACCGCTCTGATCTAAAATAGAGCGGTATAGAAGAACTGTTAAATAAATAAATAAATAAATAAATAAATAAATCTAATTGTTTGGCTCTAGGCTCTGACTCAGGGGCCACAGAAACAGAGAGGCCCCTGGCCACTTCCCTAATGAAGTCTTGGAAAGACAAGTCTTCTGGAGGAGACATTCTCCTTTTTGGAGAAAAAGGCTCCTGAGGAAGGAGTACCGATGCTTCGACAGAAGCCTCTGATTCATCAGAGTCCTCGGAAGAATCGAAGTATCGCCTGTCTGGATGCTCCTGCAGAGCCCGATATGTGTACCGAGTGGTATCGACATCGGGAGTGATCGGTACCGGTTCGGTACCGATGGGCATCACAGAACAGGGTACCGCTGCAGTTGACACCGAAGCCGATGTCGATGCAATCGGTCCCGGTACCGGAACGGATATTGGTGCCGGTGCCGGAACCGACAACGGAGTTTGTTGCGGTACCGGAGGCATCGCAGCCTGTATGAATGCTGTAATGGCACGCTGCATGGTCAGAATATTCTGATCCATCGACGCCACCAATGTCTGGATGTCGATACTAGTGGAAACCACCGGTACCCCAGAACATGTCAACAGGTGATCGGTCGACGCCGCGCCATCGATGTCAACCTGTGACCCCATAGATGAAGCTTTGGAAGCCGGGGCTTCCCGCCGGGGTAATTTTGCCGGTGTAGAAACCTCGAGGGCAAGCCTGGAGGCATCTCAATGCTTAGAGGGAGATCTACCCTTCGAGGACCGGCTGGATGTATGTTTGGTTACCTGAGATCCATGAGAGGAAGCAGCAGCCCTGGAAGACGTCGATGCCACCGAAGCTGCATCAGAGGAAAACAGGGTACTGAGCTTAGCCGCTCGGTTCTGTCGACCTCTTTTAGACATCATGGAACAGGACGCACAATCCGTGATGGAATGGTCAGGACCCAAACATTTTAGACACCAGTCATGGGTGTCTGTGACAGAAATAGTACCGCTGCACTTCGTGCACTTTTTAAACCCGGAGGCGGGCTTTTCCATGAGGAAAAATATTTCCTAGGCCTAAGGCCGAAGAAAAAATTGCACAGAAGTGGGAAACGGTAGTTTTTTGTTTTTGTTTTTTTAAGAAGAAAGAAAAGACCGGCGGTACCGGTCTGACGTCGAAGAAGGCAGACGCGAGACCAAAGAATTAGAAAAAAATTAAGAAATTCTTCAGTGGTGACAGGGAAACGATCTGCTGGCTCCGCGGAAAAGAAGAACTGGAGAGAGGCGGTTGGGAAAGGCGGGAAGGCAGCGCGCACGCGCGGTGGGATGCTCCCAAAAGCTTTCTTACTGGACGCTTGGGGAGCGTTCCCGCGCAGGCTCCGTCGGTACCGACGATACCCATATGTGAAGACTCATTCCTGCTTGTTCCTGGAGATAGTCGAAGATCCGGGCTGCCAGTGAAAAAGAAAAAGTGTGAACACTAGTCACTTGGGACAAAAATCGGAAAATCAAGCCGGACGCGATGTGGTGTACCAAGCCAAAGGCGGGAAGGGGAACCAATGTCGAACTGGCAAAGAAAGAAAATGATTTTCCTAACTTTGAGAACTTTTTCCACGGCGACTATGGGACAATGTCCATTGGGCTCCATGGAAAAAAGGAGACTGAGCAAGATGGCACCCTTGGGCGGGAAGGGGACCGCGCATGCAATTCCCAAAGGCTTTCTTTGAAAGCTTCGGATTTGCTCTGCACAAGGGCTCCATTGGCACCAATGTCACCCATATGTGAGGACTAACTTCCTGCTTGTTCCTGGAGAACACAGGGACCACCAAGCCAGCAAGGACCACTGGAGCAGTCATATGTGAGGATGTGCCCACAGCACCATCTCTAGTGTCGCTACCATCAATTAGAGAAGCTGAAGGTAACTCCAGACTCTGGGAGTCTGCTGTGCGCCAAACAGCACCAGACAATCCAACAGTCTGACTTTCTCCTTTGGCAGGAAAACTCTGCCCACTCGAGTGCTGAAATGTGTTCCTAGAAACCCGAGGGATTGGGAAGGCAACAGCTGGTTCTCTCCTTAATTGATTACCCAGCCGAGGCTTTCCACAAAGGACAGCACACGGGACACCACCTGAGGCACCTCCAAAAGGGAATGGGCCCGGATGAGCCAGCTGTACAAGACAGGGATGGACAGAGATCCCTCAGTGCCGCAGATGCCACCACCATGACCTTGGAGAATGTCCTCGAGGCAGTGGATAGCCCAACAGGGAGGGCAACGAACTGATAGTATGAGCCAAGCACAGCACAATCCAGAGTTCCTGGGCCCACACGCTCCACGAAAGGACTCAAGACAAGCCCAAAGCCCTGAAGCAGAGGGGAAGAAAGGGTTGGTAATGATGAGAGTCCTGAGATCTCCAGGGATCCAGCCAGCATGCCATCTGTTGACGGGTGAAAGCTGACGATAGAGGGGCACCAGCCCACTTCACAGGCCCTTGGACCTGTTTTCCAGAAGGCAGAAAGATTTTGCCTAGCCCAGGTCCTTCACCAACTTCTCCAAATCAGTTCCAAAGAAGCTTCTGATGAAAAGTCAGGCAAGCCAACCAAGCTTTGCAAGATGTATCCACTGCCCAGTGTCTGAGCCAAATCAAATGCCAAGAGACAGTCGTCAGGACACCATCCTTGGCTGCCAAAACTACCAGGTCATACATGGTATCAGAAAGGAAGGCCACAGCAGACTCCAAAAGAGGGTTAGAAATAACTGGTGGAAGAGACTGAATCCACTTGAGCAGAGATTGAGACGTTAGGCCTGCACATACCACAACTTAAGAATAGCAACCGACACAGCAAACTGGTTCTTCAACAAAAATCCATCTTTCGGTCCAGAGTATCTGCCTTCTGTAGGAATGGTGGTCCATCTGATATCCGCAGTGAGCTTCATATCGACCTTGGAAATATCAACCACACAACACTCCCTTCTCCAGGAAAGTGTGCATCTTCTTATGCACCCTTAGCCCTTTAGGTGAGGAGTTGGGGTAATCCCACTCTGGCCGAAACAGGCCCTCGAGCACCTTCGGGAAGACAGAAGTAGATTTCCAAACCCCTTACTACTACTACTTTTAATTTCTATAGCACTACAAGGCATACACAGTGCTGCACAGACACATGCAAAATATGGTCAGGAGCAGAGCCATCTTTTGTTCCTGCTCCGTGACTTTAGCCTCCACCAAGCTTGAAGTGGATAAGACTCTGGGATCAACCCTCCAGTTCCTACCTCTGGAACAAGAAAATAACCTCGGCCTCCTCACAATCCTCTGAGGGCAAAAGCACTTCATCTACATCAGACATGTCAAATCCAAGCCAGAGCTGACCCCATTACCGGTTAAGACTAGACTGAACAAATTTTCCCTCTTCCTATGGCACCTTCGTCGCGCTCTTGTGAGAGATTAACCTGCAGGCTGTCATTCACGAGCATCTTAAATCAATCTTTTCCTCTCAAATCCTCAGAATTTTCTTCACAAAGGAGAAAATCCATCCACCAGCTGCTGGAGACAAAGAAATACTGAAGGGACCTCTGGTGGCTGAGGCAAATAGAAGCATGGGAGTGATGTCATTGAAACCTGGGTCTTTCATTGGTTCTTTGTCCCTACCAATCTGCTAGTAGGGGAAAACAACCCACTTGTCTGGACTAGTCTAGCAAGACATGAAATCAAATTTGAATGTGAGTGACTGACAGAAAGATGGGAACCTGTCTGATCGTAGCCACGGAAAAAACATGATAGATATGACTGGCTGACAACTGTCAGCACTGAAGACCCACACAAGCTCAGAAAGCTTTTCATAATTCTCTGAGCTAGAGAAGGACCCAATTGGCTCTGTCCCAGGGTGACATCACCCACTTGTGTGGCAGGAGTGATCCTGCTTGTCCATGAAGAATAGTCCATGCTCCCTCACGTATCTTCTGAATGCTATGACAGACTGTTTGTAAAAGTGTGTTCTCCACTATGCTAATGACATGTTTCAAACTATTTTGCACTCTGAATTTGCTTTTTTGGTTGCATTTAGGTATGCTAACCTGAATACTATGCTGAGATATATATGTTGTTTTTAAACTCAGCTGTGCATTGATTGTCTTAAGCTCCCAAAGCAAGCATTGTGTAGTAACAAAATACTGCCACTGGATATTTGTGCTTCATTACAGATAGTGGCTTGGACTGGGTTTTTATCACGTTTGAAAAGAAATCTGTCCAACATATACATTCATAAATAAGAGAAAATTAAATAACTCACCAATAGCAGGTGGTTCTCCACAGACAGCAGGATAAGTGCTGATATATAAGCGATGTCACCAATGGATCCTGTGCGGAACTTCCTCGGATATTTTCTGGAAGATTTAAGTTCCATGTGCATGCATGCCTTTTTCCACCTGTCACCACCACACCAAAGGAGCTCAGTCGCTATTCTGATTATCTAGCCAACTCCAAGGAAGGAGGATGGATTGTGAGGACCTACCCTGCTCTCCACAGAGAACTCCTGCTACAGGTAATTAAATTTGTTTTCTCTGTGGACAAGCAAGATAAATCCTCAAGTACGGGAATACCTAATGGCAGACTGCCTCATAATAAAAAGAGGACTAAACGTCACAACAAGCTGACAGTAAAAAATAAGAGAATAAAATAAATAAATAAAAAATGGTTTTGGTGCCAATAGGGCTTTTCTAAGCTTTTTTTTTTTTTTTTTTTTTTTTTTTTTAAAGGCAGCCTAAACTAAAAAAATAAGTGCTTACAAGGGAATGGAGTTGAATGCTATACCTCAAAAAGATTCCAAAAGTATGACTGACCGAAAACGTAGTTACATTGGGAGTTCCTTTCCAAACCATAATCAGATGTAAATGTATGGACAGGGAATAACTAGTGAGGAAAAGGGAACTATGGAAAAGGGAATAACTAGTGAGGTTATCAAATTTGCAGATGACACAAAACTGTTTAAAGTTGTTAAAACCCAAGAGGATTGTGGAAAACTGCAGGAAGATCTGGATAAATTGGAAGACTGGGCATCCAAATGGCAGATGAAATTTAATGTGGACAAGTGCAAAGTTATGCACCTAGGAAAGAACAACCCACACTATAGTTACACGATGCAAGGCTCCACATTAGAAACCACCACCCAGGAAAAAGATTTAGGAGTCATCGTGGATAACATGTTAAAACCCTCCGCCCAGTGTGCAGCGGCGGCCAAGAAAGCAAATAGAATGCTAGGTATCATAAGGAAAGGGATGGAGAATAAAACAAAGGATATTATAATGCCTCTGTATCGCTCCATGGTACGACCGCACCTTGAATATTGTGTGCAATTCTGGTCACCGTATCTTAAAAAGGACATAGAGTTATTAGAAAAAGTACAGAGAAGAGCCACCAAATTGGTGAAGGGGATGGAAGGCTACTCCTATGAAGAGAGGCTAAAAAGGTTAGGGCTCTTTAACCTGGAAAAGAGACGGCTGAGGGGAGATATGATAGAGGTCTATAAATTAATGAATGGAGTGGAACGGAAAAACGTGGATCAATTGTTTACGCTATCAGAATATAGAAGGACTAGGGGACATGTAATGAAGCTACGGGGTAAACTATTTAAGACAAATAAGAGAAAATATTTCTTCACTCAACGTGTAATCAAACTCTGGAATCTGTTACCGGAGGATGTAGTAAGGGCTGTTAGTATAGCTGGGTTTAAAAAAGGTTTGGACAAGTTCCTGGAGGAAAGGTCCATAAACCACTATTAAAAAGGGACCCAGGATATCAATGCTTGACCTAGTACAAGCACTGCAGAACCTGTGTCTTTTGGGAAACTGCTAGGTACGTATGACCTAGATTGGCCACTGTTGGAAACAGGATACTGGGCTTGATGGACCTCGGTCTGACCCAGTATGGCATTTCTTATGTTCTTATGTTCTTATGACAGTGGTCCAAGTCACAACCTTGCAAATCTCTTCCATGAAGGTTGACTTCAAGTGGGCCACTGATGCAGTCATGGCCTGGATAATGCAAGCCATGACGAGCCTCAAGTGTCAGACTCACCCCAGCAAAAGTGGTACAGTCTGCTAGCCAAACTGAAAGCGTGCATTTTGCTCATAGCAACCCCCAATCCACTGTGGTCAACTGTGGAAGCACACTAATTTTTTTCCCAAAACTTTATCCCCACAAAGATAGTAAGATTGACTGGTTAAGGTGGAATACCAAAACCACATTTGGAAATAATTTGGGATAAGTACACAGCACCACCCTATTGTGAAAAAATAGTGTAGGGTGGTTCTGCTACTACAGCCTGGAGTTCACTAAATCTGCGCACTGAAGTAACAGCCAAGAAAAACAAGATCTTTCAGATTAGAAGCTTCAGTTCACATGTACTTATTGGCTCAATGAGAGCTTTCATCGGCTGAGTTAAAACCATGTTCAGATTCCATGACACTACTGGCAGCTTGAAGGGAAGCTTCAATACAAGCAAGCTGCATATGAAAAACTAAAGGCTGTAGGAGAGATGGGTTTCCCTTCTACTGTACACTGTAATATGCATCAAATGCACTGAGGTAAACCTTTACAGAGTTCATTTTAAGACTAGACTGCAATAGATATTCAAGCAGCTTTTGTGTGATACATGAAAACAGACCTAGGTCCTGACCATCACACGAGATGACAAACCTTTGCCACTTGATTCCATAGGATCTTTTAGTGGAAACTCTTAGAAGCTACTCCAATTGACAGGTTCATGGAATGGAGTTCTATCCTCTCAACATCCAAGCTCTGAGGACTAGGGGACTTGACAATGGGATGCAGAGGTTTGCCCCGATCTTGCAAAATCAGAGGTGGCCAGGCATAGTGGTTTCTAGAAGGTGAGATCACAAAGATGAGGAAACCAAGGCTGTCTGGGCCAGAAAGGGGTGATGAGAATCATAGTGCCTCTGGTCTTGGCGTTTCAGGAGAGTTTTTGCTGCGAGAGGAATGTGTGGATACTTGTACAGAATCACTCACCACCACCACCACCACCCCCCAGTGAAGGGGAAAGGCATTCGAGATTCGTTTGCCATATGCCCATATTCTGGAATAGAACTGAGGGGACCTGCTTATTCTGGGGAGTTGTAGAGGTCTATCAAGGGGATGCCCCACATATGAAAGAGTCAACGTAACCTGCCCATTCATATGGACAAAGGACTGCACTCAAATTATCAGCCAGAACGCTGCTTCTCCCGCTAGACAGGTGGCTCTTAGCATCATTCCCTTAGAAATGGCTAACTTTCACAAGCTGAAGGTTTCCCAACACAGGAAGTAAGAGCCTGTTACAGGTGAGTAACTACGCTGCAGCAATATTTTATGGCAGCAAGCGATGAGTAACAGGTGTTCTCCAGGGACAGCAGGAATCAGTCCTCACTTATGGGTGACATCGGCACCAACAGAGCCCGCGCAGAGCAATTCCCCAGCTTTCAAAGAAAGCCTTTGAGATTGCTGCCATGCATGCGTGGTCCTCTTCCCACCCAAAGGTGCCAGCTTGCTCAGTCAGGTCCCAGAGCTAGAGCCCTACTAAGCAGATGGCAAGGGAAGGACAAACAAAAATTGCAATTCTGCAGGGGAGATGGGAGGGTAGTGAGAAGTGATTCCTGCTGTCCCTGGAGAACACCATTTACAGGTGAGTAACTACACTTTCTCCAGAAAAAGCAGGAAGTCAGTCCTCACATATGGGACTCACCAGCTACAGGCTACCGAACCTGTAAGCCAAAAATGCCTCCACGAGGCCGTGAGCAGAAACCGATGTCTGAAGGAAGCTCGAGTCCTCAGGCCTTCGGGGCAAGCTCTCGGTAGCCACAGAAGAAGGGTCGGAGGGCAGGAGTTGCTTATACACCAAACTACGGAATACAGCCTGGCCGAAGGCACTGTCCCAGTGGGACTCCCTCTCCAGGCAGTAATGCGAAGCGAAGGTATTCGCTGAAGACCAGGTCACAGCCTGGCAGATGTCCATCAGAGGCACAGAGCGCAGCAAAGCCACAGACGCCGTCCAGGTGCAGACGCCGTGCACGGTGACCCAACGATCCAGCGGGGCGCCGGCCTTTGCTTGGGCAAAGGCGATGCAGTCTGCCACTCAAATGGAGAGGGTGTGCTTGGTGACTGTCAGCCCCAGGAGGTTGGGATCAGAGGCAATAAAGAGCCGGGTGGACCTGCGAACACCTTGTGTGCGTTGCAGATAGAAGGCGAGAGCCCTCTTGCAATTGAGTGTATGCTGGACCTCCGATGCCCGGTCGGCATGAGTTCTCAGGAAGGAAGTCGGCAAGACCACCTCCTGATTGAGGTGGAAATCTGATACAACCTTTGGTAGGAACTTGGGATGGGTGCAAAGGTTTACCCTGTTTCTGTAAAACCTGGTGTAGAAGGCCTTGGCCATGAGGACTTGAAGTTTGCTGACTCGCCACGCCGAGGTCAATACCACCAGGAAAACCACCTTCCAGGAGAGGTGCCAGAGCAAGCATGTCGCCATAGGCTCGAAAGGCGGCCGTGTCAGCTGCATGAGCACGATGTTCAGGTCCCATTCTGCCAGTGGAAGTCGGTTGGGGTGTCTGGAAAGCAGGAGGCCCCGCATGAAGCAGGATACCAGAGGCTGACCCCGAGAGGGGTTTGCCCTCAATGGGCAAGTGGTTGGCCGAGATTGAGCTCAAGTGGACCCTGACCAAGCTGGACTTCACTCCCACCTGCAAAAGGTGGATTAGGTACTGGAGAACCCAATGGGTGGAGCAGGAGAACGGGTCGATCTGGAGCTCGGAGCACCAGATCGAAAACCACCGCCACTTCAGGGCATAGGCCCGCCTTGTCGAGTCCTTCCTCAACGCAAGGACGACGTCCTCGATCTCCACTGGGAGGGACAGTGAGGCTAAAGAGACCCGTTCAGCCGCCAGGCTGTAAGGTATACGAGACCAAGTTCAGATGAAGCACCTGCCCCTCTTGCGTCAGCAGACCAGGGGCACTGCCCAGGGGAACCGGAGGCTCCGACAAGAGCCGGAGTAGAAGCGGGAACCAAGGTTGTCGAGGTCATGAAGGAGCCACGAGAATCACCAAGGCTCAGTTGCACTAGATCTTGTGGAGGGTTCTCGCCAGGAGAGGAGTGGGAGGGAACGCATACAGAAGCCCGAGGGTCCAGTTCAGGAGGAAGGCATTTGGGCCACCCTGCTCGGTTGTGGTGTTGGCCCGCAGAAGCGGGGCAGCTGCACGTTCGCCGGGCTGGTGAATAGGTCCAGGTCCTGAAGCCTGCTGAGCCTGTCCGTGAAGACATTTTCTTGGCTGGGGAGGTAGACAGCTCTTAGGGCTATGCCCCAGCACACTGCGAAGGAGCAGAGGAGGCGGGAGCCCGTGCCCCACTCCTTGTTTATGTATAACATTGCGACTCTGTTGTCAGTCTGCACTTGAAGACCTTCAAGGCCAACCGGACTGCCTGAAGCTCGAGCATGTTGATCTGCTGTCGAGATTCCTCAGGTGACCACCGCCCCTGGGTACAGAGGTGGCCACAGTGGGATCCCCAGCCCAACAGTGAGGTGTCCATCGTCAAGATGAGTTTGTGTGGATGAGTCTGGAAGGGCATGCCCCGAAGGAGGCTCCGGGGGTCCTGCCACCAGACTAGGGACTTGACTAGGCTGCAAGACACCCGGACGGGGTCACAGAGGTGGCCCGAGGCCTGCGCCCACTGCGCCCTGAGGTACCATTGGGCTGCTCGCATGTGCATGTGAGCATGGGGAATGACATGTACAGTCAGGCCATGTGTCCCAGGAGGCGTAGCATGGCCCGTGCCAAGACTCTGGGCTGGCCCTGGACCTTAGCAGCCAGAGCATGAAGCTGATCCGCACGTGCTTGAGGGAGAAAAGCGGTCGCACGTTTTGTGTCGAGAAGAGCGCCAATGAACTCCAGGGTCCATAACGGTGCGATGTGGGATTTGGAGTAGTTGATCAGGAAACTGAGGCACCCAAGGAGTACTGTGCATGACACTGAGAGATGAACCTCCTCTGCCGAAGTGCCCGAGATGAGCCAATCATCTACTGTAGGTAAAAGGGTAGACTGATATGCCCTGCAGCTGGAGGTGGGCCACGGCTGCTGGCAGGCACTTGGTGAAGACTCGTGGGGCAGACATGAGCCCAAAGGGGAGCACTATGTACTTTAAGTGCTCTCCCTGCACCCCAAAATGCAGGTACTTCCTGTGCCTGGGGTGGACAGGAATGTGGGCATAAGAGTCTCTAAGGAGCATAGCCAATCGCCCTGCCGGAGGTAGAGCAGCAGGACGCCAAGGGATAGCATTTTGAACTTCACCTGCACCAAAAACTTAATCAAGTTCCTGAGATCGAGGATGGGGCGCAGGCCCCCCGTCCTTTTCGAAACGAGAAAGTACCAGGAATAAAATCCCTGGACCCCGGAGGTGCGGCAGAACTCTTTCAAATGCCTGTTGACCGAGGAGATTGTTCATCTCTGACTGCAAATAAGCCTGGTGCGAGGGAAGCCGGGTAGGACCCACCAGAGAGAAAGGAGGAAGGAGTCTGTCTAGACAAAGACGATATCCGTCCCGGGTCACCTTTAAGACACAGGTGTCCAAAATGACAGCCACCCATTCGTGGGCGAAAAGAGACAAGCGTCCTCCCACGGGCGGAAGCGACCCAGGGGCAAGAGGCTATGCTTTCGTCGTCAAAACCCTGGGGCTGGCTGGGGTGGCGCCGGTGGATGGGTCTTGGGTCCCTTGGATTTCCAGTGATCCTGAGCACCCAAACGTTGCCCTGAGCGCTGGTTGTCGGCACGGGGGCAGGCAGGTATGGTAGGTATCTCCGGTAGGGGAGCCCTTTCCTCTGGAAGAAGGGCTTTTTGGTGTGCTGCTTCTTCCATGGAAGCGAGGAGGCTTTGCGAGATAGATGGGTGCAAATCACGAACTCAGTCTTGATCTCGGTTGCCTTGTCCTCCATGGGCTTGCCGAACAGCTTTTCGCCCAGGCAGAGGACATCCAGGAGCTTCTCCTGGACCCACTGCTCTAGGTCCGAAGACTGGAGCCATGCCTGGCATTGGGCTCCGATGCCAGCCGCTGCTACATGGGCGGAAGACACTAACCGGTCATATGCAGCACAGGAAAGGTACTTCGAGCAGTCTGCGACCGACCTCAGGAGGGTCTGAAACCTGAGGAGATGCTTCCCACCCAGAACCATGGAAAAGCCACCGAGCTCCTTGGCGAGGTCGCGAAGAAACATACCCATATACAATTGGTATGACTGGATGCGGCATGCCAGCATGGATCCCTGGTAAGCCTTGCGCCCGAGGGCATCAAGGGCACAGGATTCTCTGCCAGGCAGGACTGAAGAGTGCAACTTCGGACACTTCTGTTTCCACACTGCAGATTTGACTACCATGGAGGTGTGAGAAAGCCGAGTCTTCCAAAACCCCGGGCCGCACTGGACCCTATACATTGCATCGAGTCTCCTACTGACAATAGGGACCCGAGACGGGTGCTTCCCACATGTGGAGAAGCAGCCGGAATAGAATGGACGGTATCGGCACTGTAAGATTCCCTGGGTGGAAACTGGTACTGTAAGAGGTCGATTTCCTCTGCCCTCGACTCCTCGGTCTGCGTTGGCAGGTTGAGGGCCCAAGCCATATCCCGCACAAACGTCAGGAAAGAGATGTCCTCTGGAAGAGACTGCCTTTGGGAAGTGGGCAGGGATGGGTCGGAAGTGAGATCCCTGTGGGCGCAGGTCTCTGGGGAAGTGCCCCCGTCCAATTTCCAGCCCAAGAGGTCCAAGGAGGACTCAGAGTCAGGCTGGTCCCCACGCCCTGTGGCCGAGGCCCGCTTGGAGCCAGAGGCACTGGAAGATCTCACCCCCGAGGAATGGGACGGCAAGAGAGACCGGTGCCAAGGATCCTCAAGAGGCCCACAGCTCTCAGGGATTTCCAGGGCAGTTTTTGGGACCCCAGTTGGGTGACCTTGTCTCGAGGCGTGAGACAGCCGTGCTGGGCAAGAGCACCTGCTGGGCAGTGAGGAAGGCAGAAACACTGTGCTCCAGTGCCAGCATATGGTACTCCCTCTTGGGAGTGGGTCCCTGCTATGCCAACACTACCGGGTCTGGTGTTGAGGAGAGGGGGTCCTCACCAGGACGACCCTCAGGAGACCGGGTGCCATCACCAGAGGCCTCTGTGTCCGTACAAGGTACTTTTCAAGGCCCCTCCTTGTCTGACCCTCTGTAACGCCGGGGAGGGCTTAGCAAGGCCTTAGCAGACATTTTCTTACAAAGTGAGCAGAGCTCCGGGTTGTGGTCAGCCCCCAGACACCATAGACAAGTCGTAGGTCTCCATGAGCGATATATTTTTGAAGCATCTGTCACATTTCTTAAACCTGGTGGCCATGGGGGGCAAAAAGGGCCCCTGCGAGGTCGAAAACCCTCGAGGCCAGCGGTTGGAGAAAAAAGGGCGCGAAAAGGGCGCGACAAACACTAAGGAATCAAAAAAAAAAAAAAAAAGGGATCCCCTAGTCCACATTCAAAGCAGGGGTGAAGGGGAGGATGGGAGAGGACCGGTGCAACTGGAAAAAGAGGGCCAAAAGGCCGAAGACAGAAAACCTTTTTCCGAGGGACGAGGATGTGCGTCCAAAGGGTTCTGTGGAAAAAGGGAGACTGAGCAAGATTTTATTTATTTACTTTATTTATTTTTATTTTTTATATACCGCGCTATTGAAATCAGTGCGGTTTACATTAAAACTGAACAGTGCAACAATGCATTAATATCACAATGTGCTTACATAGAACAAGGAATACTCAAAAAATGGGATAACAGGGGAACTATTCACATGATATCTACAAAGTATTTACATAGAGTTAAATATTCTAGTAATTGAGGTCTACGGTAATCATATATAGGTCAGGTGGTAGAATGGATAGAACTAAAGGGGGGGAGCACCTAACCATTCTCATATTGGGTGTTAAGGCAGTTAAGGTGTGAGGAGAGTGTGAATGATTTATGTTCTTCGGGATTTGTTTCAGAATAGTGAATTAGAAAGAGATGGTGTTTTATTGCCTTTCTGAAGGAGATGAGGCTGGATATGGATCGAATACCAGCGGGAAGGTCATTCCAGGCTGTCGGAGCATAAATTGAAAAAGCTCTTTTGGTAGTTGCCTTCGTATATCTTGTGGTGAGCTTAGGTACCATTAGCATGTTCGATAGTGTAGATCTTCTGGTTCTGATGTTGGGTGTGTTAAGCAGTTTACTGATTGGTGTGGGATAATGGCTCTTCAGTGCCTTGAAGGTCATGACCAGTACTTTGTATTGAATTCGGGCTTGTAGTGGTAGCCAGTGTAGATTTTTCATTACTGGAGTTATATGTTCCGATCTTGATGTACCTGTAAGCACCCTAGCAGCTGAGTTCATGGCCAGTCGAAGCGGGCTGAGGGTTGCTTGTGGAAGACCATGGAGGATGGTGTTCGCGAAGTCTAGGTGTGGGATCACTAGGGCTTGAAATATAGTTCGATATTCTGAAAAGTCCAGTAGTGGGCGGAGGTGGCGTAGGGTTCGTATTTTCTTAGTCAAGCACTCCTCAGGGGCTGCCATGAGCAAAGACATGGGGCCTTCAGCAGTTTCAGCTGACTGTTTCAGGATCTTAAATGGTGAGTAAGCTGGCAGGTCACAGACCCTCGGACTCTAGTATGGCCCCTCCGAAACCATGGAGGACACGCTATCTACACATCAGGGAAAACATGGAGGACAAGCTATCTACACATCATTTGATCCTTCCAAGATTCTGAAATTGTGCTCCGATTAATTCCAGTGTCAGTGCATCAAAGCCTCTGCCCAATGTTTGACATCTGTTGTCCTCAATGCCAATGGAGCAGAGGATGAATCTTCATCTTTATTCATCAGTTAATATACCACCCACACGTAAGTATCAGAGCTGTTTACAATGCAAAATCCTTCCTCTTCCTTGAGATGGAATCAATAGGTAACTAATCCCTGGCATCCCTACTCATCTTCGGCTCCAAGAGAGCTCAAGGACCCTTTGGTGCTGATGCACCAGAGTTCAGTGCAGCTCCTGGGTTCATGACGATGCTGCCGATGCCGAAGGGGCCGGTCTTCTGATCAACAAATATCTAGCTGTGCTTCTCTGTCATCTATGAACACAATTCACAAAGTCAGAGGTCAGGCTCCAGACACTGTATGCACCATTTGTGGGATTCTGTGATGGACATGGTCCTACTATACAGTGTGTGCTTTTTAAACCCACTGGCAAGTTTTTGGTAAAGTTAGCCTGAAGAACAGCCAAAGAAACATAGAAACATGATAGCAGAAAAAGACCATATGACCTACCCAGTCTGTCAGTCAGTGAAATCAAACTGCTCAATCTTTGAACAGAAAATCAATTCAGACCCCAACTGGGATTGCCTCACACCTAAATGTGCCCTATGTGAATTTGAAGGAAAAAGAAAGGAAACTTAAAAATGAGAAAAATAATGCACTAGGGATTAATAAAAAGGAAAGAAGGCATTAGCAGCAGCAGACTAAGTAGAAAGAGCACAAAAACTGTACTGAAACATACTAAATATCAAAAATGCAAAAAAAAAAAAAAATGCAAGAGACCATGGCACTTGGATAGCCAATCGAAGAGCTCCCTAGAAAAAATACCACCGAGCTCCTCAGGTATGGCAGCAACAGGTGGGAACAGGTATGCATGTACACTAAACTTTCTAAAAGCTTCCAGAAGTAGCTGAGGAACTTCCCACATAAGCTCTGTCGTCACCATCACCATCATAAGGACTTATTCCTGCTTGCCCACCGAGAAAAGCTTTTTCCTCAACATGATTGAGTATGTGTAAAAATGTCACAATAAGTATTTGTATGAAAATATTTTTTTTAAATTGGAGTTTTCTGCCTTATTAACTGAGACAGCGTAGTTACTCACCTGTAACAGGTGATCTCCGGGAACAGCAGGAATTTAGTCTTCACATATGGGTATCATCGGTACCGACGGAGCCCGGGCGGGAACGCTCCCCAGCGTTCAATAGGAAAGCTTTTGGGAGCATCCCACAGCACATGCGTGCTGCCTTCCCACCTCTACCTCTCTCACTTCAGTTGAATTTATAGCTGAGAGCAAAGGAGAGAAAAAGAGAGAGAGAGACAGAGAGAACTCCTAGGGGAGGTGGGTGGGTTGTGAAGACTAAATTCCTGCTGTTCCCGGAGATCATCTGTTATAGGTGAGTAACTACACTATCTCCAGGAACAAGCAAGAATGTAGTCTTCACATATGGAGACTCCCCAGCTGAAAGATGCCAAGGGGTGACTCCAGCTAGCTGCAAACCCAGGTGAGATGTGTCATGCTTCCTCCCTTGGACCTTAGGAATCCAAACTATGGATGGTGGGTAGGAGTTATATTAAGTATGGAAGAAATGTTATAGAACAGCCTGGCCAAACGAGGCATCCCGACGGGAGTTCTGGTCTAAGCAATAGTGGGCTGTGAAGGTATGTACCAAAGTCCAAGTGGCTGCTTTGCAGATGTCATCAATAGAGACAGAACGAAGGTTAGCCGTTGAGACTGCCATTGCTCTCACATTGTGAGCCGTGACATGGCCTTTGAGAGAAAGTCCCCTACTCTGATATGTATAGGATATGCAATCTGCAATCCAATTTGACAGAGTTCTTTCAGAAACTGGAAGTCCCAAATGACTGGAGTCAAAAGCCACAAAAAGCTGAGAAGATTTTCTATGTGGCTTAGTTCTTTGGAGATAAAAGGCTAAGGCTCTTTTACAATCCAATATGTGAAGATTCCTTTCTGCACTGGAGGCATGAGGCCTAGAGAAGAATATAGGAAGATAAACCGACTGGTTTAAATGAAAAGGCGAAACCACCTTTGGCAGAAAGTGAGGATGAGTCCTGAGGACTACTTTATCATGGTGAAACCTTGTATAAGGAGGGTCAGCTACTAACGCCTGTAGTTCACTAATGCATCTTGCAGACGTGATGGCAATTAGAAAAATAACTTTCCATGAAAGAAACTTTAGGTCTGAAGTGGCTAAAGGTTCAAAGGGCGGTTTCATAAGCTGACCAATAACAAGATTTAGATCCCATGCCACCAGTGGTGGTTTAATGGGAGGTTTTGTTAAAAGTAGGCCTCTCATAAATCTTGATATAAGTGGATGAGAGGAAATAGGTTGTCCATCGAAAGGTTTATGAAAAGCAGCAACACCACCAAGATGGACCTAACTGAATTGGTCTTCAGACCAGAAGTTGATAACTGTAGAAGATACTCTAGTAGCAACTCTACAGGTATTAACAGTTAAGTCCCTTTTGTGAACACCAGATAGAGAACCTTTTCCACTTGAAAGCGTAGGAACATCTTGTGGAGGGTTTCCTGGAAGCCAGGAGGATATCCTTTACTTGTTGAGAAAGGTTAACATCCTGGAATTCTAGGCTTTCAGTAACCAGGCCCTGAGATGTAGGGACTGGAAATTGGGATGCAGTAAGGATCCGTCCTCCTGCGACAGGAGATCTGGAGCATTCCCCAACTCCAGAGGAGTGGTTTGAGAGAGACACAGAAGAAGATACCACGTTTGCCGTGGCCAATGTGGAGCTATGAGTATCATACGACCTCTGTCAATCTGAAGTTTGAATAAAGACTTGGGAATGAGGAGAATGGGTGGGAAGGCATAGAGGAAGTCCTGTCCGAAGTGGAGTAGGAAAGCATCTCTTGCCTGACAGTTTTCAGCCAGAATTCTGGAACAGAATCGGGGAAGTGTGGCATTCTGTGGACTTGCAAAGAGGTCTATATCTGGTGTTCCCCAGATTCGAAACACTCGAGCAAGCTGGTATGAGTGGAGGGCCACTCGTGTGGCAGCAGTATTCGACTGAGTTTGTCTGCGCACAAGTTTTGAATGCCTGGAAGGTATACCGCAAACAGGTGAATTTGTAACTCTCTGGCGAGGGACCATATTCGCAAAGCTTCGTTGCACGGCAACAGAGCCTGTTCCACCTTGCTTGTTCACATAGAATATAGCTACCTGATTGTCGGTTTGGACCAGAACTGTTTTGTTGCTGAGATGTCCCTGAAAGACTTGAATAGCATTGAAAATGGCTCTCAGCTCTAGGAGGTTTATGTGAAGGGAAACCTCCTGTGAGGTCCAAAGACCCTGAATGGAGAGATCCTGCAAGTGGGCCCCCCAACCCATCTTGGACGCATCTGTCATCAGAGTGGTTTGGCATAGAGTCTGCTGGAAAGGACAGCCTACCAGGTGGCTTTCCAGGGATTGCCACCATTGCAGGAACGAAATCAGACATGTGGTAGTTCAGATTTTGACTGTTAGTCAACCTGAGGCTTGTAACCACTGAGAGGAAAGGGTCCACTGGGCTGCTCACATGTGGAGGCGAGCATAGGGAACCACATGGACAGTGGATGCCATGTGTCCCAGCAGTTGAAGCATCTCCTGAGCAGTAAGGAAAACCTTCATAGATACTAGAGATGCCAGTTGAATTATATGTAGACAGCGTGGCTGGGGCAGGAAAGCCCTTGACTGCCTTGTGTTTAGATGTGCCCCTAGAAATTCTAGAGATTGAGAGGGGGTGAGATGAGATTTTGGGAGGTTTATGACCAGCCCCAAGTATTGAAGAATTCTCATTGCTCGAGAGAGAGCGAAGCTGGCCTCTGGAGCTGTCGATGCTCGAATGAGCCAATCATCTAAGTAAGGGAAGACGAATATTCCTAGAGTCCTCATAAAGAGTAGTTACTCACCTGTAACAGGTGTTCTCCAGGAGCAGCAGGAATCAGTCCTCACATATGGGTGACATCGACGTCGATGGAGCCCTTGCGGAGCATTTCCCCAGCTTTCCAAGAAAGCCTTTGGGAATGCAGGCACGCATGTGCGGTTCCCTTCCCGCCTAAAGGTGCCATCTTGCTCAGTCAAATGACATAGCTAAAACAGCACACAAAAATGTAAAAAAATAAACTATGTACAACTGCAACTCCCAGGGGAGGAGGGAGGGTTGTGAGGACTGATTCCTGCTGCTCCTGGAGAACACCTGTTATAGGTGAGTAACTACTCTTTCTCCAGGACCAAGCAGGAAGTCAGTCCTCACATATGGGTGACTCCCTAGCTCTGGGCTACCAAGGAACCCAGGCTGAACAAGAGAACTCCCTCTAGTCCCAGCATCAAAGAAAGACTTTTCACTGACAAAACCTCCACCGGTAGCCCAACAGAGGGCAGGAGGACAGGGGTTGCCTAAACCTCAAAGAGATTCCGGAGTACTGCCTGGCCAAAAGCACTGTCCCTATGGGACTCCCTCTCGACAGTAATGGGCCGCAAAAGTCTGGCTTGAAGACCAAATTGCAGCCCTGCAGATGTCCACCAATGGTACAGAGCGGAGGTGAGCCACTGAGGCAGCCATTGCCCTGACACGATGGGCCGTGACTTGACCCTGCAAAGGAAGGTCAGCCACCCTGTAAGCCCAGGTGATACAGTCAGCCACCCAGGTGGACAAGGTACGTTTGGACACAGCTAACCCCAAATTATTAGGGTCAAAAGATATGAAGAGCTGAGTAGCCCTTCTATGCCCCTGCGTACAATCAAGGTAGAAGGATAAGGCCCTCCTACAGTCCAGGGTATGCAGAACTGCTTCAGCCTGGCTTGCATGAGGCCTAGGGAAGAATGTCGGAAGAACCACCTCTTGGTTAAGGAGGAAGGAGACGACAACTTTTGGAAGGAACTTTGGATGAGTCCTAAGGACTACCCTGTTCCTATAGAAGCAGGTATAAGGCCTGTCACAGACCATGGCCTGAAGCTCACTCACTCGACTTGCCGAGATTAGGGCTATCAAGAAGAGTGTCTTCCAGGACAGGAAGCATAGAGGGCAAGTAGCCATTGGCTCAAAAGGTGGGCGAGTCAGTTGCTGCAAGACCACATTCAACTCCCACTTAGGAGCAGGAGGACGGATTGGAGGCTTGAGCAAAAGCAAGCCTCTGAGAAAGCGGGACACCAAGGGGTGACCCGACAGAGAATGTCCTTCCACCAGTGAGTGGCGAGCTGCTAGAGCTGAGAGATGGACCCGAACAGAATTGGACTTAAGTCCCTGATTTGATAAGTGCAGTAAATACTGAAGCACTACTGGTACAGTACAGGAGAAAGGATCCTCTGTACGTAGCTGACACCACACAGAAAACCTTTTCCATTTGAGAGCATAGGTTTTCATAGTGGACTGTTTCCTAGAGGCCAGGACAACCCTCCTCAACTTCCTACGGTAGGCCCCAGGGAGCCAAAACTACCCTTGCAGCCTCCAGGCCAAATTTAGAGCTTTGAGTCTGGGGTGCAGAAGGGAAGCCTGATCCTGAGAGAGAAGGTCGGGTTGCAACCCCAGAGGCAGTGGGGGATCCACTGCCAGCTGAAGCAGAAGTGGAAACCAAGGCTGTCTCGGCCATCTGGGAGCCACCAGCAGGACCGAGGCCTTGTCCTGAAGAACAGGGTTCGGGCCACCAAGGGCGTGGGGGAAAAGCATACAGGAGGCCCTGAGACCAAGGAATCAGAAAAACATCTGCTGGTATCCGCAGGGGATGTGGTTGCCTGGAGCAGAACTTTGGCAGCTGTTTGTTCAGTGGACTGGCAAACAGATCTATGGATGGAAGTCCCCATTTCAAGAAAATCTTCTGAACCAAAAGGATGAAGCTGCCACTCGTGGGGCTGCAGAATCCTGCTCAACCTGTCGGCCAGGTAGTTTTCCTGGCCAGGGAGATACACAGCCTTGAGGAGCATGTTGTGCCTGAGAGCAAACAAGCAAAGGTCCTGTGCTTCCTGACAAAGGAGCTTGGACCCAGTTCCGCCCTGCTTGTTCACATAAAACATGGCTACCTGGCTGTCTGTTTGAACTAGGACAGACTGATGAGCCAGGGCTGGAGAGAAAGTTTTGAGGGCTAACCGAATAGCCCTGAGTTCCAATAGATTGATTTGCTGTGCGGCTTCCCAGGGAGACCACAGGCCCTGGGTGCACTTGCCTAGACAATGAGCTCCCCTCCTCTGCAGGGAGGCATCCGTGGTCAACACCACTGTGAACCCAGGAATCTGAAAAGGTACCCCTCGCAGCAGATTGGGTGGGTGCAGCCACCAGCTGAGGGAGTTCAGAAGTTGTCTGGACACCCTTATCCTATCTCTGAGGCTTCCTGTGGCCTGTGACCACCGAGTCCGAAGGCACCATTATGCAGGCTTCACATGGAGCCTGGCATTGGGGGTCACATGTACTGTTGATGCCATGTGGCCAAGAAGCCTCAGGCAGAGTCTGGCGGAGACCAGTGACCTGTTGAGAAACTGGTTTGCTATGTTTATCAGTCTTTGGGCTCTGTCTTCTGGCAAGAATGCCTTTGCCAGCAGAGAGTCCAACCTTGCCCCTATGAACTCCAAGTTCTGGGAGGGGAGCAAAGTGGACTTTGCAAAGTTTATTACAAACCCCAGGCTTTGAAGAAGAGTAATAGTTCTGAGGGTGGCTTGTCTGGCCTCCTGGCACGTCTGACCCCTGATGAGCCAGTGTTCCAGATAGGGGAAGACAAAGATTCCCTGATTTCGCAGGTAGGCCGCCACCACTACCAGGCATTTGGTAAAGACCCTGGGAGCGGAGGTAAGGCCAAAAGGCAGTACTCTGTACTCATAATGGTTTCCTCCCGCAATGAACCTGAGGTACTTTCTGTGGTCTGGATGAATGAGGATGTGAGTGTACGCATCCTTTAGATCTAAGGAGCATAGCCAATCTCCCTGCTGGAGGTAGGGCAGAAGTGTTCCAAGAGTACCAGTACATGTTGAACCGTCTGTTGCGGTCTTAGCGGTACCGAAGCCGCTAAGAGGGCCACTAGACTGCGTTCGATAGCAAGGATTCTGTGATCCATTGCTCCTGCCGATGCCTGGGTGCCGGTACCGGTGGAAATGGCTACGATCCCAGAAGATGGCACCAGTAGTTCTGCAGAGGCGGAGGCCTCTGGAACATCCTGGAGCCCTGTTAGTGCTTTGGAGCCCGAAGACTCCCGGCCAGGGCTGTTTTGCCGGTAAAGTATCCTCGAGGGAAACGCCAGTGACATCTCGATACTTTGAAGGAGATTTACCCTTCGAGGACCAGCTAGTCTTAGAAGAATTCAATTTGCTTACCTGAGATCCATGGGAGGAAGATGAAGCCCTGGAAGATGTCGATGCAACTGACATCGTGTCGGCGGCAAAAAGGGTACCGAGTTTTGCAGCTCTATTCTGCAGGCCCCTTTTGGTCATCCTCGTGCAGGACACCCCGTTTGACAATGTTCAGGACCCAAACATTTTAGACACTAATCATGGGTGTTGGTGAAAGAAATGGTACAGCCACATTATGAGCATTTTTTGAAACCACTAGCTGGTTTCTCCATGCTTGAAGAAAAATGGGCCTAGTGCCCAAAATGGCACCTAGCACCAGAAGCAGGGAAAGAGCCCTGAAGAAATACAAGTTTATTTTCTTTTTTTTTTTTTTAAGGAACGAAGAGGAGAACTGGTGGTACCGGTAGGAGTCGAATGAAGGCAGAGGCGACCAAAAAAACAAGAAATAAAAGTAAGTTTTCTGCGGGGACAGGGTACCACGTCCTGTCGGCTCCGCGGAAAACGAAGAACTGAAGTGAGAGAAGTACAGAGGCGGGAAGGCAGCACGCATGCGCTGTGGGATGCTCCCAAAAGCTTTCCTATTGGACGCTGGAAAGTGTTCCCATGCTGGCTCCGTCAGTACTGATACCCATATGTGAAGACTACATTCCTGCTTGTTCTTGGAGATTAGATTTTTTGCTTAAGTCGTGTATTTGAACATTAAACCCCCTCCCCCAAAATATCGGAACACTGAGTGTATTATACAAATCAAAATGTGCTGTTTTGGTACTGTGTGTTTATCAAGGTAAAAATGTGTGACAAAATGGTATTGTATTCTGGCATCCTTTTTCTGTAACAAAGATAGTGGTAGGTTTTGTATTTAGCTCTGTTTCTAAGGCTACATAAATCTGAGCTGGTGCTAAGACAATAAAGCGTAGTTACTCATCTGTAACAGGTTATCTCCAGGAACAGCAGGAATTTAGTCTTCACATAAGGGTATCGTCGGCACCGACGGAGCCTGCGCGGGAACGCTCCCCAGCGTCCAATAGGAACGCTTTTGGGAGCATTCCTCAGCACATGCACGTTGCCTTCCCGCCTTTCCAACTGTCCCTCTTCAGTTACGTTTGTAGCTGAGTGAAAGGATAGAGGGAGAGAGGAAAGAGACAGAGATAGAGATACAACTCCTAGGGGAGGTGGGTGGGTTGTGAAGACTAAATTCCTGCTGTTCCCAGAGATCACCTGTTACAGGTGAGTAACTACGCTATCTCCAGGAACAAGCAGGAATGTAGTCTTCACATATGGGGACTGCCTAGCTGAAGATGCCAGGGCGATCGCCCCAGGAAGCTGCCACTTATAGTAAGGTGGACAATGCTTCCTCCCATGGATCTCTGGCATCCCACCAGGGTTGGTGGGTAGGAGTTGAATTAGGTCTGGAAGAGATTTTGAAGAACAGCTTGGCCAAAGAAGGCATCCTGACGGGAAGCTTTGTCTAAGCAGTAGTGGGCTGTAAAGGTGTGTACCGAAGCCCAAGTGGCTGCTCGACAAATGTCATCAATAGACAGAGGCTGCCATGGCTCTCACATAAGCTGTGACATGGCCATGAAGAGGAAGACTCTTACTCTCATAAGCAAAGGATATGCATTGTGCAATCCATTTGGATAGAGTTCTCTTGGAGACTGGAAGTCCCAAATGACTAGAATCAAAAGCAATAAAAAGTTGAGAAGACTCTCAGCGTTGCTGTGTTCTTTGTAGGTAAAAAGCCAAGGCTCTTTTACAATCCAAAGTATGAAGATTCCTTTCTGCATTAGAGGCATGAGGCCTCGGAAAGAATACAGGAAGATAAATTGATTGATTTAAATGAAAAGGCAAAACCACCTTTGGCATAAAGTGTGGATGAGTTCTGAGAACAACCTTATCATGGTGAAACCTAGTATAAGGAGGATCAGCCACTAAAGCTTGCAATTCACTAATGCGACGTGCAGAGGTGATTGCAATTAGGAAGATGACCTCCCAGGACAAGAGCTTTAGGGTTGTAGTGGCTAAAGGTTCAAAAGGCGATTTCATGAGCTGCCCGAGAACTAGGTTTAAATCTCATGCTACCGGTGGTGGCTTGATGGGAGGCTTCGTTAATAGAAGACCTCTCATAAATCTTGCTATGGAGTGGATGAGAGGAAATTGGTTGTCCATTTAGAGGCTTATAGGAAGCTGCAATTGCACTAAGATGGACTCTTACTGAATTGGTCTTTAGACCAGAATTTGATAAATGAAGTAGATACTCTAGTATCGATTCCAAAGGTATCATAAGGGACTTTAACCCCTTTTGTGAACCGTATATAGTAAAACGTTTCCACTTGAAGGCGTAAGAGCGTCTTGTGGAACGTTTTCTAGAAGCCTGAAAGACATCCTTTACCTGTTGGGAAAGGTTAAGTTCCTGCAGGTCTAGGCTTTCAGCAACCAGGCCCTGAGATGCAGGAACTGGGGATTTGGGTGCCATAGCATTCTCTTGGGAGAGGAGGTCTGGAGCACACCCTAACTCCAGAGGTGCAGCTTGAAAGATGTAGAAGCAGGGGATACCACGTTTGTCATGGCCACCGTGGCACTATGAGGATCATACGACCTCTGTCTCTCTGAAGCTTGAAGAGTGTTTTGGGGATGAGGGGAATGGGTGGGAAGGCATAGAGGAAGTCCTGACCCCAGTGAAGGCGGAAGGCGTCCCTTGCCTGGCAATTGTGAGCCGGAATTCTGGAACAGAACCGGGGAAGTTTGGCATTCAGTGGACTTGAAAAGAGGTCTATGTTTGGGGTTCCCCAGATCTGAAATATCTTTATCACCTGGTCACTGTTCCCTCCTAAGCTGTGCGCGTGCACACACCTCACCGAGCGAGCGCACATACTTTACAACAGAGCGCACAAAAATTACGGCTCTGATTCTGATAGAAAACAACACAGACGTCTTAAAATTTAAAAGTTATGATTGTAATTACTAGAAATTTCCCGCTTCATTTAGTAATTGTCTATTTTCATTTAATTTGATTAAAATCAATGTGGGGTACATACTGTATTCTGACATGTAGTCAAATTTTAAAGTATATAACTCCGAGTGTCGTTATGTGGCGCACAAAAATTTAACCTTCCTTCAAAAACTGCACACAGCTGATATTTTATGCGCACACAGCCTACAGAAAATTAGAGGGAACATTGCACCTGGTCTAGGTGGAGAAAACATTCGTGAGGCAGCAGTACTCGGCTGAGTATGTCTGCCCAAAGGTTTTGAATGCCTGGAAAATATACCACGAGAAGGTGAATTTGATGCTCTCTGGCGAGGGCCCATAGTCATAAAGCTTCGTTGTATAACGACAGAGCCTGTTCCACCCTGCTTGTTCACGTAGAACATGGCTACTTGATTGTCCGTTTGGACTAGGACTGTCTTGTAGCTGTCTTGTAGCTGAGCTGCCAGGGTAGGTCCAAAGGAGCATTACACCACGTCACTAAAAGGCACCCAGTCCAGAACACGTGGTTAAAGTAGGAAGGATTCTTTTATTCAATTTAGATGTATATTATACACTCAATAGCCCAAATTGCCCGACACAGGCCGTGTTTCAACTTCACTTCATCAGGGGCTTTAGGCGTGCGCGTGATCTGTTCTCTGTCTGTTTCCGGGGTGTTCTGGACTGGGTGCCTTGTAGCTGAGCTGGCCATGGAATACTCAAAGAGCTAGATAGATTGCTTTGAGTTCTAGGAGGTTTATGTGAAGACAAGCCTCCTGTGGAGTTCAGGTACCCTGGGTGGAGAGATGGTGCAGGTGTGCTCCCCATCCCACCTGTGATGCATCTGCTGTTAGGGTGGCCTGGAATTGGGGTTGTTGGAAAGGAGACCCCACTAAAAGATTCTCCAGTGATTGTCACCATTGTGGGGACAAGATCAGTCGTCGTGAGTTTGGTATCTTGTCCGACAGACGTCCTGTGGCCTGTGTCCACTGTGTGGATAGGGTCCACTGTGTGGATAGGGTCCACTGGGCTGCTCGCATATGGAGGCGAGCATAGGGAACTACATGAACTGTGGATGCCATATGTCCCAGTAGTTGCAGCAGTTCTCAAGCAGTTAGGGAGGACTTTCCCGCTGCTTGAGAAGCTAGTTGCAGTGGGGCTGTGGGAGGAAAGCCCTGACTGTCTGGTATCTAAACAAGCTCCTATGAACTCCAGGGTCTGAGAAGGAACAAGTTGGGATTTTGGGAAGTTTATGACCAATCCCAAGTATTGGAGAGTTTGCACTGTGCGAGACCATGCAGAACTGGCTTCTGGAATCGTGGGGGCTCGAATGAGCTAGTCGTCCAAGTAAGGGAAGATGAATATCCCTAGGGTTCGCAGGGAAGAACAACCCAAACTATTGTTACACGATGCAAGGTTCCATATTAGGAACCACCACCCAGGAAAAAGATTTAGGCGTCATTGTGGATAACATGTTAAAACCCTTGGCCCAGTGTGCAGCGGCAGCCAAGAGAGCAAATAGAATGTTAGGTATCATAAGGAAAGGAATGGAAAATAAAACAAAAGATATTATAATGCCTCTATATTGTTCCATGGTGAGACCGCACCTTGAATATTGTGTGCAATTCTGGTCGCCGTATCTTAAAAAGGATATAGCGATATTAGAAAAGGTTCAGAGAAGAGCCACCAAAATGGTAAAGGGGATGTAGGGATACTCCTATGAAGAAAGGCTAAAAAGGATAGGGCTCTTTAACCTGGAAAAGAGACGGCTGAGGGGAGATATGCTAGAAGTCTATAAATTAATGAACGGCGTGGAACGGGAAAACGTAGATCGATTGTTTACGCTATCAGAATATAGAAAGACTAGGGGACATGCAATGAAGCTACAGGGTAAACTATTTAAGACTAATAAAAGAAATATTTTTTCACTCAACGTGTAATCAAACTCTGGAATTTGTTACCGGAGGATGTAGTAAAGGCTATTAGTGTAGCTGGGTTTAAAAAAGGTTTGGACAAGTTCCTGGAGGAAAGGTCCATAAACCATTATTAAGAAGGGACCCAGGATATCAATGCTTGACCCAGTACAAGCATTGTGGAACCTGTGTCTTTTGGGGATACTGCTAGGTACGTATGACCTAGATTGGCCACTGTTGGAAACAGGATACTGGGCTTGATGGACCTTGGTCTGACCCAGTATGGCATATCTTATGTTCTTATGTACTACTGCCATGCATTTCGTGAATACCCTTGGTGCCAAAGCCAGACCAAAAGGAAGAACCCTGTATTGGAAGTGTTTTCCATTGAAAAGGAATCGTAAGAATTTCCTGTGATCTGGATGGATCAGAATATGAGTGTATGCATCCTTTAGATCTAGAGAGCAAAGCCAATCCTGACTTTGAAGGTATGGCAGAACAGTTCCCAGAGAAATCATTTTGAACTTTCCTTGTAACAGATATTTGTTCAATTCTCTGAGGTCCAGAATGGGTCTGTGTCCTCCTGTTTTCTTTGGAATAAGAAAATAGGGGGAGTAGAACACTGTACCCTGTTGGGGAATGGGTACTTCCTCTATTGCTTCCTGAGCAAGGAGTGTTGAGACCTCTTGGATCCAGTAGATTGTCTGGAGAGGTTTGGGAACTGAACTGTCTTACGACTGTAGGAGGGGGCATGCTGTGAAAATAAAGCTTGTACCACTCCCCTACAACGGACAGAGTCCCATTTTCTGCTGTTATTTGGTGCCATCTGTTGACAAAATGACACAACCTGCCTGGAATGTTTAGGAGTTCTGGACCCTTCAGAGGCAGGAAAGCTAAGCTCTCTAGGAAGGAGTCAAAGCCCTTGAGGGGGTTGAGCCTGTGGAGCTGGTTGAGCTTTCAGGCCTTTTGGCTTCTTTTGTTGTCTGGATTGTTGCTGTTGTCCCTTTTGGGCAACTTGACCCTGAGCTTGCCCTTGATGGGTATAGGATGGATAAAACTTCCTCTTTTTGCTGAAAAAGGGTTTCTTATAGGGTTTCTTTTTGGCTGGAGTGGCTGTAGATTTTGACAATCTGTCTTAAGTGAGATTGTCAGTATCTATCTCATTAGCCTTTTCCTGCCAACTCTTGCCAAAGATTTTCTCCTGTGCAAGCCAGGCAATCCACCGTGCACCAATGTCAATAGCAGAAGTTCTGCTGATGCATTCAAAGCAGTCAAAGGCTGCACGATTTACAAACTTGGAAAAGTCTTGAGCATGCTTGACAAGAGTAAGGAAGTCTTGTCGTTTGTCATCAGGGGACAAGGGGGCTCATAAGCTCCAAGTCTCCTGGTGACTTCTTTGAGGAACATTCCCATATATAAAATATATGAGCTGATCCTAGCTGAAAGCATGGAAGCCTGAAATGTTTGATGCCCAAAGGCGTCAAGAGTCCTGCATTCATGACCTGGAGAATTGGATGCATGTCTTTTTGCACTTTTCATCCTACGCATGGCTGATTCCACTACCATTGAATGGTGTGGCAGCTGAGTCTTTTGAAAACCAGGACATGGTGGAACTCGATACATGGTATCAAGTCTCCTAGAATGAGGAGATGTGGTTAGAGGTGTTTCCCACATTCTGAGCATCAAATCATTAAGAATTTCATGAATGGGCAGGGTAGATGCCTCTTTGGGAGCCTTAGGGTATTGGAGTATTTCCAATTCCTTTGCTCTAGGTTCTTTTTCAAGAGCTACCGTGACTGATAGGCCTCGGGCCACATCACGAATAAAATCCAGAAGAGACATGTCCTCCGGAGGAGACATTCTGCGTTGAGGAGAAGAGGAGTCTTCTGGAAGAAGTACTCTGGTATCAACCAGTTATCCGAGTCATCGGAATCGGAAGACTCGAAGCATCTCTGATCCTGATGTTCATGCAAAGCATGGTAGCGGTATCGATCGAAGTCGGCTCCGAGTTGGTCCGGTACCTATCTGTCAATGCCCGAAAAAGTCGGCATAGGCAGAATTCCAACCGGGGCCGGTACCGTCTGTGCTGGTATCGGTACCGGTGCTGGTACAGAGATCGGTATCACTGTTGGTACCGGTGCCTGTTGAACCGTCTGTAGCGGTGTCAACAGTACTGCAGCTGTAAGAAGAGCTGCAAGACTGTGTTCAATAGCTAGGAATCTCTGATCTATCGATGCTGCCGATGCCTGGGTGTCGATACCGGTAGAAGTGGCTGGAACTCCTGAGCATGGCACCAGTAGTTCTGCCGAGGTCGAGGTCTTGAGAACATCCTGGAGCCCCGTGAGTTCTTTCGAGGCCGAAGCCTCCCGTCGGGGCTGTTTCGCTGGTATAGTTTCCTCAAGGGCAATGCCAATGGCTTCTCGATACTTAGGAGATGGTGAAATTAGACTTACCTGCTAATTGTTGTTCCTGGAGTGGAACCAGTCTAGTCCCGAAACCTCTGGGTTCCCAATCTTATCTAGCAGCTTGGAGACTGAGAAACTCCACCTTTTTTTTGTGACATCATCCGTATAACTCTCCGGTGCCCGCCTCATACCACCAGTAACCTATTGACAAAGTAGACTCACCGGAGAAACAAGACAGACAATATGCAAACTACATTAAACGAAACCCATGATAGGAATATACTAAAGGAAACTAAGATAGGCCCCCCCCCCCCCCGACATTACTATGCTCAAAAGAGAACCGGAGCATTCCAACCCCTTGCCCCAAGGAAGGAGATCCAGCCCCAACAGCAATAATAGAGAAAACACAGCTTACCCGTGAAACTGAGAGAAAGTCCAGACAGCCGTTTGGTTCCACTCAAGGAACAACAATTAGCAGGTAAGTCTAATTTCACCTTCCTGATCGTGTCCCCAGTCTAGTCCCGAAACCTCTGGGTCTATACCAGAGCAGTGAAACACACTCAACCACGGGAGGGACCTGGCAAACCAGCCTGAAGAACCGCTGATCCGAATGAGGTCTCCTCCGCCATTTGTACATTCAGACGGTAGTGCTTAACAAAGGTATTGAGGGACGACCAAGTCGCCACCCTACAGATCTCCACCGGCGAGACCAAACGAGCCTCCGCCCAAGAAGTAGCCTGAGCCCTCGTGGAATGTGCTCTCACACCGTCCGGCACTACTCTGCCCTTTAACACATAAGCCGACTCAATGGCCTCCCGAATCCAACGTGCAATAGATGCCTTGGAGGCCGCTTCGCCTTTTTTCTGCCCTGCGAAAAGCACAAAAAGCCTGTCAGACTTCCGAAAGGACTCCGTCCGGAGATATTTCTTTAAAGCCCGCCGGACATCCAAAAGATGCAGCTTGTCTGAAGAAGAATCACTCCTATCTCTGGGCAACACCGGCAATGAAATTTCTTGGTTGACATGAAACGCCGAAACCACTTTCGGTAAAAAAAAAAAAAACGGAACCGGCCGCAACACGACCTTAGACGCAAAGAAGGAAAGATAGGGCTCTCTGCAGGAAAGCGCTTGCAATTCGGAAACTCATCTAGCCGAACAGACTGCCAGCAGAACCACCAACCTTCAGAGTAAGATCCTTGAGCGACGCCCAAGCCAGCGGCTCAAAAGGCTCTCCCTCTAACACCTCCAAAACGAAGGAACGACTCCATTTGGGAAAGACTGGCCACGCCGGAGGCCTCATCAGAGACACTGCTCTCAAAAACCGTTTCACATCACGCTGGACACCCAGCGACTGACCTTCCAGCCTGCCTCTGAAACAAGCTAAAGCAGCCACTTGTACCCGCAACGAGGCCGCCGCCAAGCCTTTCTCGAAACCATTCTGTAAAAATTCCAGAATCTGCGGGAGAGAAGCCCGCAGCGCTTGGTACTGCCGGTCACTACACCAGGCCTCAAAGATTCTCCAGATGCGAACATACGGTAACGAAGACGAACGCCTTCTGGACTTCAGTAAGGTAGAGATAACCGCCAAAGAATACCCTCGGGAGGTCAACCGCGCCCTCTCAAGAGCCAGGCCGTAAGAGAGAATCGACCCACGTGAGGCATGACCAGCGGCCCCTGAGACAACAGATTTGGTCTGTCGGGAAGACGCCAGGGCTTTGCCACCAACCACCTCACCAGGTCCCCATACCAGGGACGCCGTGGCCAATCCGGCGCAATCAAGATTATGTGACCTCGGAATCCCTCTACTTTTTGCAGGACCCGGCCGATCAGCACCCATGGCGGGAACACATACAGAAGCTGCTCCGCCGGCCATACTTGCAGGAGAGCATCCAAGCCTTCGGACATCCTTTCCCTGCATCTGCTTTAGAAACGACTGCACTTTGCCGACTCGAAGGTCGCCATGAGATCCATCACTGGCCGGCCCCACCTGCAGACCACCATCTCGAACACCTCGGGATGCAGGATCCATTCTCCGGGATCCACTCTCACCCGGCTGAGGAAATCGGCCTCCACATTGTCTACCCCCGCTACATGGGCTGCCGACAGGTCCAGAAGGTTGGCCTCCGCCCAGGCACAAAGAGCCTCAGCCTCGGTCTCTAAAGACATGCTGCTGGTGCCACCTTGCTTGTTGACGTAGGCCACCGCCGTCGCGTTGTCCGACAACACCCAGACCGCCTTTCCGCCGAGAAACTGCCGAAACTCCTGCAACGCTAGCAACACTGCTCGTAGCTCCAACCTGTTGATCGCCCAGACGCTTTGAGTGTCCCAGCGCCCCTGCGCGAAGTTGCCCTGACAATGGGCTCCCCAGCCCAGGAGTGGCATCTGTCATCACTGCTACCCATGCCGGCGCTTCTAGGAGCTTCCCTCTCTCCAGGGATTCTGGAAGCAACCACCAGAGCAAGGCATGACGAACCTCCTCCGGGCAGACCAGTTTCCAGGAGAGAGAGTCTCGCTGATGCGACCACCGGCGCAGCAATGCCCTCTGCAAGGGTCTCATGTGAGCTCTTGCCCACGGCACCATCTTTATCGCTGCCGCCATGGTGCCCAACAACTGCAGGTAATGCCACGCTGAGGGAGCCTTGAGCTTGAGGAACCTCTACACCCGATTCCGCAAGTCTAGTGCCCTCTTGTCGGTAAGAAACACCTTCCCGAGCCGCGTATCGAACCGCGCCCCTAGGTATTCCAGATTCTGGGAAGGCTGTAAGTGACTTTTGGACATATTGACTATCCAACCAAGACTCTCCAAAAAGCTTACTACCCAGGCCGTGGCCCGCACGCTCTCATCCTGCGACTTCGCCCGGATCAACCAATCGTCCAGATAAGGATGCACGAGAATACCTTCCTTTCTCAGAGCCGCCGCCGCCACCACTACCATGACCTTGGTGAAGACCCTCGGAGCGGTCGCCAGACCGAAGGGCAACGCTTGGAACTGAAAATGGCCGAAGGGGACTGCAATCCTGAGGAACTGGTGATGTTCCGGCAAGCTTCCGACAGATCCAGAGAGGTGAGATACTCTCCCTCCCGCACCGCCACTATGACGGAGCGCAGGGTTTCCATGTGAAAATGTGAGACCCGGAGGCAGTGGTTGACGCCGTTGAGGTCCAGGATCGGCCGAACTCCCCCGTCCTTCTTTGGGACAATAAAGTAAATGGAGTATCGACCGCACCTGAACTGTTCTACGGGCACGGGCGCAATTGCCCTGAGGTCCAGCAACCTTTGTACCGTCTCCCGCAGTGCCGCCTGCTTTGCCACTGCCCTGCCGGGAGACAGTACGAAGGATTCCCGCACTGGGCGTAAGAACTCCAGAGCGTAGCCTTCTCGAACAACCTCTAACACCCACTGATCTGATGTAATGCGGGCCCAGGCGGGAAAAAACTCCTGCAAATGCCCCCCCACGGGAATGGTGGGCGACTGGGCCCCCCTCATCTCATTGTGACTTCTTAAGGCTAAGGGAGGAGGGGGAGGAATTAAAACCGAAACCTCTGCCCGCTCCCCGGAAACCCTGGTTTCTGTAGGGAAAACACCCCCTTTGCCCTGAAGGGCCCCACTGGGACCGAAAACGGCGAAAGTCTCGAAACTGACCGTGGGCCCCCGGCGCCCCCCGAGCAGCCTTGGGCTTATCCTCCGGCAACCTTCCGCCTTTGGACTCCCCGAGGTCCTTGACCAGTTTGTCCAAATCCTCGCCGAAGAGCAGTCCACCCTTAAAGGGCAACTTACTCAACCTAGACTTCGACGAAGTATCGGCCGCCCAGTTACGCAACCATAGATATCGTCTCGCAGCCACTGCCGACGCCATGCTCTTGGACAGCCCCCGCATAAGATCATAATGGATATCCGACAGATAGGCTGCCCCTGACTCCAGCCGAGCCGCTTCCCCCGCCAAAGGAGATGGCTGGCCCTCCTGTACTTGCTGAGCCCAACGCAGGCAAGCCCTAGAAACCCAAGCTCCGCAAATGGTCGCCTGCAGGGAGATGGCATTGATATCAAAAACCTGCCTTAGCAAGACATCCAGCTTTCTATCCTGAATGTCCTTGAGGGCCGCACTACCCTCGACAGGGATGGTCGTCTTCTTGGTTACCGCCGAGACCGCTGCGTCCACCCTGGGAGGCTTGAACATCTCCTTGTCCCGGTCTAATAAGGGATACAAACGGCTCATCACCCTCGCGCCTTTCAAAGGTGCATCGGGGACGTTCCATTCCTCCTGAATTATCTCTTGAAATACCCTGTGCACAGGGAACGCTCTTTGGGTCTTCCTGAAAACCTGTAACAAATCCTCCAACATCTCATCCTCCGTTGCCCCAGGATCCGGCATATTGAGCGCCTTAAGCGTCTCCAGAATGAGAGCCGGCAGCTCCTCTCTCCAGAACACTCACAACCCTAGCCTGATCCTCTTTTTCTGAAATCTCACCCTCTTCTAACTCTTCCTCTAAACATACCGTACGGTTGTCCTCATCAGATGGAGGGCTCTCCGACAATCCCGAGATGTCTCCCAGGTCCCCGTCCCCGCAAGGCTTCTTGCTCCTACTTGGGGAATCCGGCATCCGCGGAGACACCGGACGCTTCCTGGCACCGCTGGACTCGCCCGGCAGACCCTGCTGCAAAATAGTACTGAAAACCGAGTGCTGAAGTAGCGCTACAAACTGTTGTGAGAAGGTGGCGGAAAGTTCCTTGGGCAACATCACAGGAGAAGAGGGGGCGCCCAAGCCTGAAGACGGCCCTGGCACTGGCTCCTCTTGCGCTAGTTCCGGCATCAGGGGAGCCGAGGCTTCCGGCCAGGACCCTGGAGCCTTGACTGCCTGCATGGGGGGTTTGTCCGCCTCCCGGGCCTCTCCCACATAGTCCTTGCAGACCCCAGCATTCGTGCCCTTACAAGCCCCGCACACGACGCAAAGGGGTTTGGAGGGCATGGTACACACTGCCTACCTCAAGGCTAGGGCGGGTGCTTGCTCTGAGCGGCCCCGGGATGCTTGAAAAACAAAACTGGAGCTGCAGGGAACCAAGCAGAGAACCCCATAAACCTGAAGGTTTCACTGCCTTTAAGCTGGCCGGAACTGCCCCCTGTGCAATTAAAATCACTGCCCCCTCGCACCTGGCTGCCAAATTATAGCCGTTTATGTAGCTGGGAGGCAAGTTAAATCAAAGTTCCCCGACCCGCGATGCAGCCGCACCACCGCCACGTGGCAGGCCGCGAGGGAAAAAAGGCGCGAAAGCGCGCTGACAGAAGAGAAAAAAAAACCGGAGCCGCAGCCTCTGAAAAACTACCGCAAAAGCGGGCGTGGGAAAAAGCCCTGTCCGGCCCGAGGAGAACACTTCCCAGTCCCCGAGTCCTCCGAACAGTAAACAGGCACCCCCCGGCAAAGAACACTCACTGCACAGGTTCCGTTAGGCGGGAGAGAGCAGCCGGACGCGCTGGCAGGCAGAGACTTCTGCACGGTGCCGGTACGCTCCGTATGCAGCCTTGCACCCCCTGACCTGAACCGGGACCCTGCTGCGTCTCAGGCAAAACTTCTGAAGCAGCCAGTCCCGGTTACATGCGCCATCCGACAGAGACCTGAAGAGAAAAAAGGTGTGGGGGGGGAGGAGAACCCAGAGCTAGAGAGCTGGAGTGCTCCAAAACTTAAAGCAACAGACCACAAAAACAAACAAAATCTCTAATGAAAAAAGAACACTATACTAAGATGCCCCAATTGTTTCTCCTGTGAGCCCGGGACCCCCGGGCTCCCAACTATCCAGCTGCTTGGAGACTGAGGTAACTGGTGGTATGAGGCGGGCACCGGAGAGTTATATGGATGATGTCACAAAAAAAAGGGGAGTTTCTCAGTTTCCAAGCTGCTAGATAAGATTGGGAACCCAGAGGTTTCGGGACTAGACTGGGGACACGATCAGGAACTACCCTTTGAGGACCGGCTGTTATGTTTAGTTACCTGAGATCCATGGGAGGAAGACGAGGCTCTGGAAGACGTCGATGCAATGGACATCGCATCTGAAGAAAAGAGGGTACCGAGCTCTGCAGCCCAGTTCTGTCTTCCTCTTTTAATCATCCCCATTAAGAGGAACACTCCGAAGGAGAATGGTCAGGGCGTAAACATTTGAGACACCAGTCATGGGTGTCGGTGACGGAAATGGTACCGCCACACTTAGTACATTTTTTAAAACCACTAGCTGTTTTCTCCATTTTTCAGGAAAATGGGGCTTAATGCCCAAAATGGTGCCTAGCACCAAATAGAATAAGTTTCTGAAGAGAAACACTTCAGAAGTATATATATATTTTTTTTCTTTTTTGAAAAGAAAAGAGAACCGGCGGTACCGGTAGGCATCACGCGGAGGCAGGCGCAACCACAAGAAAAACAGTTTAAAGAAGAAATGTTCTGCGGTGACAGGGTATGTGACCTGTCAGCTCTGCAGAAAACGAAGAACTGAAGAGGGACAGTTGGAAAGGCGGGAAAGCAGCGTCCATGTGCTGAGGGATGCTCCCAAAAGCGTTCCTATTGGACGTTGGGGAGCGTTCCCACACAGGCTCCGTTGGTGCCGACGATTTCCATATGCGAAGACTACATTCCTGCTTGTTCCTGGAGATATGAATAATTCTTGGCTCCACTTTTTGAAAAATGAAGGCTAGACAGTATTTAAAATGAACACAATCTTATGAAAAAAGGGTTTCTCACTTCAGCCCACAACACAAGTGCTAAATTTAACTTGGCATTTAACTGAAGTTAACATCTGTACTGTTTTCAAAATCTTTGAATATTGTCTTTTGGGAGAACTTAGATGCTCAAATATTGCAGCACAGTGAAATATAACCTCATTGATCACAATGATATAATGAAGTGAAAAACTGGTGGACTACAAATAATTCATGCAAATAAGGAGACTAACAGTTCAAGAACCATACACTCACTTTGCTTCATGAGTTGCACTGCTAACATAGGGCAATTGGAACACATTAAGGAGAACATGCGCACCACCATAATAAACATCCCTGAGCTCAGCACTGGAGGAGTTACCACCAACAACTGTTGAATGTTTGTGAGCAAATCCTTAGATGCAACCTGCTGAAGCAAATTCTGCAAAGAAAGAATGAAGGAAAGTTATCCTGCATGGAATATGTTGATTTAAGAAATCATACACAGACTGTAATTTTGTAAGAATTATACACTTTGCCAGGTTAAAAAGGTTAATCTTTGCAAGTGTAAATTGGCATACACATATAAGTAGCATTATTAAAACAGGTATTACTCATGTTTATTTGTCGACCTGCAGAGATTCAAAGGAGGACTGATCTGGGCAAGTTTGGGTGATCCTTCAAAGTATATGTGTATTCCTTTTTTAAGAACAGCATTACACATATCCTGTAAAATTTCCCCACTGACATTTATAGCTGCTTAGAGTCATGCATAACTCAAAATATTTCACACCTGGACCTGGGATTTGGAGGAGAACTTGAAGGAAGGAATTGTGTTTACCTCTGGCATTCAAACACCTCCAATTGTTAACGGTTTGAATTTTGGAGGACTGCTCCTTAACTGTTTCCCCGTGTACAGATTCCCAAAATCTGTCATTTGCACATGAAATGGCACCACCTGCATGCATATGTAGAAAAACCAGCCCTTAAACATGAATGTAGTGCTACTTACATGTGCAAACCCCTCCAGTGATGCCACTTTATTGGACCTTTTTCTTTTGGTAAAATGGTCATTTTTGTGCATGCGACCAAAAATATGTTTCTGTGGCAGCGCAATATGTGTTTTAGAAGATTCCACATTTTCCTTGTCTTTATGTATTTTGTTTATTTATTGATATTTTTTAATTCATTTATTTTAACACAGACCTTGACATTATTTCCTGAGATGAGCACAAACTTACCTCCTCATGTTGAAAGTTGTCTACTAGCCGTGCAAAACAGAGACAAGTGCTTTCTACAGATTTTTTATCCTGTTTAAAAAAAAAAAAAGACGTAATATTTCAATAGTCTAGATGTTATAAGACAATGCATAAAAAGCAAGCCATACCTCAGTTACACTGAACTCGCAAATTATTATAAATTGTAATTTAAGTAAATAGGCATCTTAGGATGATCATCCCTGTAAAAAATGATCATGTTCCCTGTAAAATAGTTATCTCCAAGTTATAATGCCCTGTTCAATGTAATTTCAGTTTGTTGAATGTAAACTGCACTGATGCAGAATAGCGCGGTATATAAGAGAATGTAAATAAATAAATAAATAAATCAGAAGGAAATGAAAGGACTGTGGACCAAACTTTAATAAAATCTCAACTATAGAAGTTGGTATCTATATTTTTTCTCATATGGAAGCAAAACCTTAAGCTTCACCAAACCAAACCTCAAAGGATGGATCTTGCTTTTGCAAATCCAGCATTAAAAAAACTACCTCTGTTTCTTAACCTAATAATTTCACAGTGCCATCTATTGGCATATGAGACCAAGTAGCAGCTTTGAGTAAAACTATAATCTTGCCTACTGCCCAAGAGTTACCTTGCTGCATTGCCTACCTCAGTTTTATTTATTTATCAATTTTTATATACCATCTTTCTACAAGTCAAGCAATTCTAAATCAATACTGAAAAATAAGAGACATAAGAAGAAATAAAAATTAGAATAAACTTGCATCATTCACATCCCAACTGTAAACCAGTTTGATCTGGTCCAGGCTGGTTGGTGACTAGCAGAAACAATTAGCAGGTTCAAAAAACACCACTCTTCTGGTATTCCTCCATCAGTCTGTACCATGTAGGCATTTACTATTTTTTAAAAATTTATATTGTATTTAGTTCACACCTTTCAAGATGAGTTCAAGATGAGAAATTCAGGTACAATAAGTATTTTCCCATTCCCCCGGACACTTATAATCAGTACATTGCTCACATAAAAACTACTTGAATACTTTATGCATTTGTCAGAGTTTAGTTTGAAAACCAACTCCACTAGCAATTGGTTATTATCATCACCATGTAGAAGGCAAGCCCATCTCTTCAGCTTTTAGTTGTTCAATTCATATGGGTCTTGCTTCTATTGAAGCCTCCCATCAAGTCACCTGAAGCATTATGGTGTCTCAGCATGGTCAAACCAACTGACGAAAGCTCGTTTTGAGTCCCTAAATACCTGTGAACTGAAGGTCCTGCCTTTGATGGCAGTAAGTTGTCCACAGTGTTAGTGAATTCCAGGCTCTAGTAACTGATCCATCCTGTACCAGGTTCTTTAATCATAGGGTGGTTCTGCGTACTCCTCTTAAGATGGTGTTGGATTTCCACCTTAATCAGCCAATTGTCCTGCCAACATTTTTTCCCCAGACCTCATACCCACATATTGCTCACTTTGGAATGCAAGGCAGCATTGGCCTTCTGTTTGGAGAGGACTAAAGCCCTCAAAACATTTTTCTTTTTACCCATCAGGCTAGGGGTTGCTGTCAGCAAACATACATTATTCAATTGGCTAGCAGATTGATCTCCTTTACTTACGCCTAGCCAGGCTGTTAAAGCCATGACTGCTCAGTTGAGATCAGCCTCCACAGAAGAGATTAGCAGGGCTGTGACATGGTCATTTGTCCATATTTCTCCAAGTGTGACATTTAAGTTTGGCCAGTCCATCTCGCAGAATTTGCTTGGGGAATGGAATCCAACTCCATATCCCCCTTTGGCCCATTTATTTTTATTTCCAAGCTGGCTTTTTGCAAAAAAATAAAAGTATGGGCGTTCGTTGTAACAGCATTAATATTCAATAAAAAAGCATTTTATTCACTCGACATTAAGAAAGAAATAAAATATCTGGGTATTCTACTCGATCAGAACCTCAACATGATAAAACATGTCAAAATAACGCAAATATACAACAAGACTCAGATGATACAAAATCTAAGACCTCTCTTATCTACAGATGATTTCTGCACAATAGCCGAGGCATTTGTCTGCCTAAACTTCGATTTCAGTAACATCTTACAAGATCTCCCCAAACTCTGAAACCTTCTCAAATGGCACAGAACACGGCTGCTCGTACTATAATGAAAATCTCAAGAACCGAACACATTACCCCAATCCTGTACCAATTACAAGACTTGATGCTGGGGTACAACAAGGTTCATCGATGTTGTGTGATCAGTGTTGGCATACAACCTAGTTTCAGACTTCACTTAGAGCTCAAGTATAGGGCATCACAGTTTCAGGACAGTTTGCACTATGAAGGATATCGGAGAATATGAATACAGAGGATCTTCTCTCCAAACTAGTTTGCCATGTTTCCCTATCCTGGAGCAGAACAGAGGTGCTTCCTGTTCTGAGGCACTGTGAACAGATCTATTGAAAGGGTGCTGGATTCTTGAAAGGTTTCCTGTGCCACCTCTCATTTCTAGGGACCATTTGTGTCATTACAGAGCATGGTTCAGTCTGTCCAAAAGGAAATAGTTCTTCCCTGACAGGTTTATGGCCCTGAGGGTCAATCCATAAAAAATAGCATAGTTCCACCTTCTGAGAGTTTCCTGAGACAGCAGATGCAACCCCATTACCCCTGCTTCTAGATATAGTATATCACTACTTGATTGACCAAAGAATCCAATAACCAAGCCTCTCTTCCTCAGGGCTTAGAAGAGTAGGTCTCAGAATTTTTTACCTTTTTGGAGAGCAGATTCAACCACGGTGGAATGGTGAAACAGCTGTAAGCTTTTTAAATTAGGGAACCTTCTAGATTTGATTCATTAAGTTGATCTTATTTATAGGCTGTACAGAGAGGGGGGTCTCCCACATTCATTTCTGCAGATCCTTGAGAAGCCTCTGAATAGGCAATATCATAGTTATTATATGTATATATATAACTTGTTATATTGTACAAAGTTAACCTTGTTCGATGTAATGTTCAAGTTATGTTCAATATAAACCACCTTGATTGCCAGATAAAGCGGTATATAAATATGAAATAAAATAAATAGCTTCCTTGGCTGGGTCGAAAAATTGCAGAATTTCCAATGCTTTTGACCTGGGCTCCTCCCCCATTTCTAGCTTAAATTGGAACAAACTTGGCCATTTCTCATTTAAAAAAAGAAAAATCAGTGAACACGACTATTTCAGGATCTGATAGGAGGCCAGTGTTACCCTCATCATAGAATACCTTTGGCTCATAATTTGAATTCCCAGGAACGCTCAGAGTGTGATCCAGAAAAATACTCATGTACGGTCTGGGTCACTGCCTGGCTCAACCGTTGCTCCTCTTGGGGTGTGAATGCTCTGGGAATCGTCTTCTCCTGATGCACTTCAGGAAGATAAGTTGCCAGCTGGCAGCTGTAGACTCCTACACTCTTCGATGCCTCAGTGCCGATGCCTCTCCCCCAGAGTATGAGCATCTCTCCTGTTGCAACAGACTTCAACGTAGTCATACCTGCGGCAGTGCATTAAGTAAAGAAGCCTTCCATCCATTCTTCAAATCTCTTCACAAGATGCTCCTCAAAAGCCATATCCTTCCTATGTCATTCTAAGCATACTGGAAGGCTGGTCTTTGCTGCTTGGAGTTTGTTGCATCTCCTCTGGTACAGAGAAGGAACAATTCTCAAGTCAGTCGATGCTTCTGACATCATGCTCTGATGAGCTTGGACTCAGCTCGATGTTTGGTGTTGAGCGCCCTCAATGTCTATGAAGATTAGAGGAAGAGGTCAATCTTTTTCTGGTAGGAATCAGATGGGTGTCCATTCCCAATGGGCTCCACCAATGCTTGATGTCGAGGGTGATTGATGTCCATTCATCCCCAAAATCCAGTGCAGCTCCCAGGGCCATGGTGATAGATGCTGCTAATGCTGGAGGATCGGACTTACTGGGGCCAAAAATTCATTTGCACTGTTACTCATGATCTTTGAAGGCATCTATAACATCTGTGGACACAAACTACGAGAGGAATCATTATCAGGGCCCTACAGTGCAAGCACCAATTATAGATATTTATAACAAATATATTCCTGTCGCACCTGGTACATTTCTTAAACCTGCTGGGAAGATTTTTCCAGGACGTAAGGCCAAAAAAAGATAAAATCAAATGGCTCAATTTTAACAAAAATACCCCGTGGCCTCTGTTGAGGATTATATCTTGGTAACATGCTGAAAACAAAGAACTTATAAAAACTGTCAAAAAGCCTATCTACCAAGAATAATCACCACACAACAGTAAAAGGCCAATGCAGAAAGGCTTGGCACAGCATTTTTCTGGTGCTTTTCCTGCGCTAGGCTTGCTCTCCAATGCAGAAAGCAAGCTAGCACCAAAAAAATGCCAAACAACCAACCCCGCTAAATTGCCGTGGACCTGTCATGCAAATCACATGCAAGTCGCTGATAATTACACTGGATGTAAAAAAGCTCTGCTGAAACTAAGATCCAGCTGGGAGCAAAAATATCATCTGAGGTGAAGTTTGACACTACACGTCAGATGATCCAGATATCAGGGAAACCCCCAATGCCATCGACACACTGTCAGTGAGCCAGTGCCCCCCCCCCCTCCCAACAACTATCGTCCAACAGAAACAGAATCCCTGGTGGCCCAATGTCCCCCAAATCCCCCACCCACTCAATCGCAAACATCCCTGATGGCCCAGTGGCTCCCGATCTCCCCACCCACTCAATCACAAACCTCCCTGTCCCCAATCCCCCACCCACCCACCCAATCACAAACACTGGTGGACCGGTGGCCCAGTCACCCCCATACCCTCACCCCCCCTTCCAGTACCTTTATGTATGAGGCAGGAGCATTGCCCACATACCCCCTTAAAAAGAAGTTTGCTATACAGGAACTAATACTAAGCCTTTTCAAATATTTCCAAAGCAAAATTCCCATGAGGAAGTCAGACTACTGGATAACCAAGCTATAAGAAGAATGCAGAGAGAGGATAACATAATAGAAGAAAAATTAAACAATTTCTTTGTATCAGTCTTTAGTGAGGAAAATGATGGGGTCATACCCATACCAGAAACCGTCTTTGACTGTGATGATTCAGTGCAAATAAAGCACACCACTGTAAGTCTAGAAGATGTAATGGATTAAATTAAACTTAAGAGCAGCAAAACCACCAGGATCAGATGGCATTCACACCAGAGAAGCTCAAATAAGAAATTGCTAGCCTGTTTTAAAAAGGGTTCCAAGACTGTTAAGGAAACTATAGATAAGCCCAAAGTCAGTGCCGGGCAAAATAGTTGAAGTTATACTTCAAAAGACAAAATTATGGCCCAGACAAATATGGCTTAGCGGGAAGAGTCAGCAAAAGTAAGTCTTGCCTTACACACTCAGATTTTTTTTAAGGTATAAACTAACTAGTGGATAACTGAACTGGCTGACAGTGTATTTGGATTTTCGAAAGGCATTTGGCAAAGTCCCTCATGAGAAATCCTTAGGAAATTAAAGCATTATGGAATAAAGATGTCCTGTGGATTACAAACTAGCTAAAAGACAGGAAACAGTAGGACTAAATGGTCAATTATCTATATAAAAGGTCAGTAATGGAGTGCCCCAAAGATCTGTATTGTGACCTATGCTATTTGATATTCATAAATAATCTGGAGATGGGAGTGATGAGAGGTGATCAAATTTATGGATGAGACAAAATTATTCAAAGTCATTAAAAGGGCTTATAATGAATTAAAGAAGGATCTTGTGGAGTAGTGGGTAGACTCCTAAACAAAGGAATGGGGAGGGGTGACCTGCACGGAGCGAGAGGTGCACCTACTCTTGCTACCTTGTTGGGCAGACTATATGGACCATGCTGGTCTTTATCTGCCATCATATATTATGTTACTATGGACTTTAAGAGCTTTACTCCTCTCCAAACAGAAGGCTAAGACTCTTGCAGTCCCAGTGCGCAATGGGTGAGATGCCTTGGAAAAAAATGTTAGCAGGATGACTACGGTGAAAATCCAACACTATCTTAGAAAGGAACTTTGGATGAGTGGGCAGAACCACCCTGTTGTAAAACTTAGTGTAATGTGGGTCAGTCACCAGAGCCTGGAGCTCATTTGTTCTGCGTGCTGAAGTTTGTCAGACGGCTGCCTGGGTGAGAATCTTCACAGTCTTGACAAGTGCATATATCTATATGATTTGCAAGGTATTGTGGGCAATGTAGTTCATTCACACCAGACACAGCTGCTGACAATAATTTAGTTGTGCTCTTGGGTAAAGCCAATAAGATTTTTATTTATGGGGTTATTTCTCCCAACACAGATATGCTTGGTAGCACATAAAAATCAGGTAACTTGCTTTCAGTGTTAACTTGGAAAAACAAAGTCAAAATCAGGAAAACAACAAATGAAAAGCCACAAAGCAAGAAACAAACTGTTCTTTTCAGGTTAACTTCTGATTACTTCCCACATAGATACAGAAGTGATTCTCTCCTAGCTCACAAGCAATTAGGTAAGGCTTAATTGCTAGCAGTTATCCAGCTGAAACCCCTTAGCTGGCTTGCTTTCTACTGTGTGGGTCAAATCCTGCTTCAGGAGCTTTTCTGGGTAGATTAAAGAACAAATTTGTATTTCTTTGTGATGGTTGCTGTACTTTATAACAAAGTTACCAACGGAGTTTAGATAGAGAGCAGTCCATATAAACAGGATCCTCATCTGCTATTATTCCCCCTTGTTCAACAAGCATGGGTTCAATATCATGGATTGGCACAGATGAATCTCTCAATGGAGCATTTTCAGGAGAATACTTGTTTCCCTGCTGTCTTTCAAGGTTATAGCTAGGGCATAGATCAGTGTTCATACCTGAGCTTCCATTGCTGCTAGAGTTCCTCTCTATATAGCCTGGCCAGTATGTAGTCCAGTTCTTATGTCCAGCCTTCCAATCCAGATCCCTGGACACGATCTCTCTTCACATACCTTCTGGCACAGGTCTTAGGGTCCCTTCCACGTGCAGCCGTCTCCCTCACAGGTAGCCTCTGGTGATTCCTAGCTCTGCAGCACCATTCCTCTGGCTTTCCCCAGTCCAATGGTGTATGCTGGCCCTTGGAATACTTCCCAGTATACGTACTGCTTTGGACTCTTCTAGACCTCTCAAAGGCTTTTCTCCTCTTTCTTCCAGAGGGTTTCTTTTTCTCTCTGTCCGTCCGGTTTGGCTTCTGCTTCTGATGATCCTTCAGATGAAACTGATGATCCTTCTCTGGATATCCAAGGTGATCAAGAAGATGGTCATCTGTAGAATAAACTCTACTCTTATTCTGCTTAGATGAGTGCTCCTCCCTAACACAGCGCAGCTGTGCTAAATCAGGCCTTGCCCTTTGAGATGAGTGTTCCATCCTAGCACAGCGCAGCTGTGCTGAATCAAGCCCTGCTCTTTGCAATGAGTGCTTGGGGATTACCTCATAGCCCTTTTATTTATTTATTTATTATTTATTTATTATTATTTATTACAGGCTCTTATATACCGCTCTATTCAGAATCAGCGCGGTTCACAATATAACAACATACCATAACAACAAACTGTTAGGTTTTACAGAGAACAAGGTCAGAGAACTTGGAATAAAACATGGGACGTCATTACTGCAACTATTTACAAGAGTATTTACAAGTATACATTACAGGATTTGTTCTTAGTTTGGGTAGTGATTAAGATTGGTTAGTTGGTCAAGTAATATTGGGGGAAGAGGTGAGATTTGAGTGCCTTTCTGAAAAGGGATAGATCATTGATAGAACGAATCTCTGGGGGTAGAGCGTTCCAGTACTTAGGGGCATAGAATCTGAAGGCCCTGTTAGATGTCACTGATAGGCATTTTGTCGCTGCTTTAGGGATGATTAGAGTATTTGTTATCGTTCTCCTGGATCTGTTGGGTGGGACGGCCTGAATGAAGTCTATTAGAGAGGAGGAGGTGATGCTTTTAGTGGCCTTGAAAGTTAGGAGTAATGTTTTGAATAATATTCTGCCATGTATGGGGAGCCAGTGGAGTTGCTCTAGGATGGGTGTTATATGGTCCCTTCTTGATGCTCCGTAGAGGACTCTAGCAGCGGTATTCATGGCGAGTTGCAGAGGGTTTAATGTGGAGTGTGGGAGGCCTTGGAGAATGGCATTGGCATAGTCAAGGTGTGGTAAGGTTAAGGCTTGAAATATAGTTCTGAAGTCATCAGGATCAAGCAAGGGGCGAAGATGTCAAAGAGTCCGGATCTTGAGGTAAATTGCTCTGACTACGTTGGTTATGTGTAGTTCCAGATCCATGCGTTGGTCAAAAGTGACTCCAAGGTAGCGAATGGAAGGTTTTGATTGGAGGTCAGCTTCTTTCACCTTTATATGGGGTGGGGGGGTGAAAAGTGGGTCCCTGGTGATGAAGAGAACCTCGGTCTTTTTGTGTTGAATTCGGAGGTTCTGGGATTGAAGCCATTCGGATACTGCATCAAAACATTTAGCTAGCGGGGAAAGGTCCATATGAACTGTGGAGAAAGGCATATATAGGAGGATGTCATCTGCGTATCTCAAGCATTCAACCTTGAAGGACCTGATGATGTTGCAAACCGGTTGTATGTATATATTGAAAAAGAGTGAGGATAGGGATGATCCTTGCGGTACACCTTGCTTTTGGTGGTACGGTGTGGATGTTGTGGTCCCTGAGGTAACGTACTGCCATCTCTGATCAAGGTATGACTTGCACCACTCCAGGGCAGTGTTATTGATGCCTTTTTCTTTTAGTCGCCCTATTAACAGATCGTGATGTACAGAGTCAAAAGCCGCAGCAATGTCTAAGAAGATGAGAGCAAAGCCTTGGCGGATGTTATCAATGCCTGTGATGATGTTGTTGCAGAGAGTGGTGAGGAGGGTTTCTACACCGTGGAACTCTCTGAAGCCATGTTGGCAGTGGTCCAGAGGGGAGACGGTGTCAATGTGGTCCTGTAACTGTCTTTGAGCTTCCTTTTCAATTATTTTCGCTAGTAGGGGTATGCTAGCTATGGGTCTATAAGATTCAACCTTTTGTGGGTCGAGTTTGTGGTTTTTCAAGAGGGGTCTCATGGCTGTTGGAAACCTGGTGCATTCTGGGACTGGTAGTCTTTTATGGCAAAATTCTGTTTTCTCATTTCTACCAGCACTGACAGGTTGCTTGTTCAGAGACACTAAACCTTTTCTATAGCCCCTTCCTGAGCTATGATAAGCTTCCTTATCACAAGTTACTGCCACCAAAAACAAGCCCTTCCAGGGCAGGATCATCAGAGTGCAGGTATCCAGTAGGTCAAAAGGCGCCTTCATCAGCTGGCTTAAGAGCACAAAGAGGTCCCAAGACACTACAGGTGGCTTGATGAGAGGCTTAAAAAGCAAGCCAGCCTCACATGATTCGAACTAAAGGCTGTATGGAGATGAGTCTATCTTCTACATGATGGTACTATGCGACAACTGCATGAAGATGAATCTTAGAGCTGGCCTTTAAATCTTTGACCAACACTGCACATTATTAATGAAACACGGCAGGTGATGGTAATATTTCCCATTTCTTTTCAGTTTTCGAATGAAACTGGGAATGACGAATGTCAGCACTTCCCATTTCGTTTCAAATGAATGCACATCACTAGTGATTGGGGCCTCTAAATCTTTGACTACAAAGGGTAGGAATGTGAAAGTTGCCTATTATGGGAAGAGCAAAAGGGAGGAGGATACATACGCCTATGAGAATAAGTGGACCTCTACTGCTCCCTGCTGTACACCTCTTAGATGAGGTGGCCAGGTCCATAGTGGGCCTGGAGAGCGTTCGCAAAGCTGCTTTATCATGGTTGCAAGCTCCTTGGACTTGCCTCCAGAGACTGTCTCCATGGCATGGCCAGGAGTTACTCCTACACACTTAGCTTTAAATCTGAGCCCTAGATCCATGAGAGTCTCCAGGCGCTAATACTCCTTCAGAAGGCTCTCAATGTTATATCAAAATCATCATATGTTGCTCAGACGTTTTTCCACACTCCTTCCCTTGTGCTACTCCTTCCATAGTACTGGTCAACTATGTTCCTTAAATTCAAGCCCATGAAAAGCTGGTAGAATGTTATGCAGGATGTTATCATTGCATTTTGAAAGAACTTCATCTAAAAAGAGTACAAGGTCCTAGTCTCCCTACTCGGGGTTGCAAAAAAGTGGGACTTGGAGCTCTTGACTCTTGATGGTGGATTCAGTGACCATGGAGAGCTGCAGAAGCTGAAACTTTTCAAATCTGGAGGCCTTCTGGACTAACATGGAGCTGAACATCTTGCTGACTTGAAGTAATGGGGGGGAGGGTGTCCTTCCACATTCTCATCTGCAGCCTCTGAAAGATGCTATCAAAGGACGTCCGTATCTGCCTGATTCAGCCTCTGTCTCATTGGGGAGGCAGATTTCCTTTCAAGAGCACTGATGTATCAGAGATGGACAATTGGACAGAAACCGATTCTGAATCCCTTCAATGCTTTGGTGTTGATATCTCTCACGGTCAGGGAATTAGTCTCAAAAATTGTCTGTGCTACTTTCTGCATCAATGTTAAAAATGTCAATGTTGGAGAAACAGATGGCAGCAGAGTGCAGGCTGCCCTAAGACAACTTTCTTACGTGGGCAAGAGGAACGGGAAGAAACCCTCTACTTCCCAGCAAATTCTTAGTTCGTCCTGGGGATCCACATGTATCAGGGTCGAGCCCGGCTGTGTTCACGCTGGTGTCTGTGGACTCTGCATCACCATCAGAGCATGAAATGTCCTTCTCCCCTGAGGTACAGAGGCCTCCGTTGCAGCCACTGCCATTGGTCTCATGGCTAGAAGGAGTACGCGCCTTCCCCCTTGCCCTGCAGAGATTCAGGAGGGGTGAGTACAGGAGGGTGCAACGCCGAAATGGTGAGACCTGGTGTTCAGAGCGGTTCTTCCACTATGTTGGCAGTGGAGGAAAATGCAGAGGCACATCGGAGCTTGCTTGGACAGCCCCAGAGCAGGCAAAGGGAGCTGTGGCAGGCAATTTGAGCTCCTCAGGAACCATAAGAGGATTCTTCTTTTTCTTGTTCCTTTTACCTTGCAAGACCAGCACATTTTTCTTTGGAATCAATCTGGGAAACCATTTCTCAGTTTGGATTTGAGGGGTTTTGCAATCTCATATCCAAAATTTTTCCTTGAAAGCTCAGGAGAATGCTAACCAGCTTGATATGGTTCAACAGGATATTTCCTCAATGCATGTTTCTATTGAGAGCTTGAAGACCAGAAGCATTTCTCAGCGAGGTATTCTTACAGTTTTAATGAAAGATAACTTGATTTCAAAAAATAAGATTGAGCGACTGGAAAACTCTTCTAGGGCAATGAATATTAGAGTTTTGAACTTTACTAAATCACGAGTCTTATCTCCCAAGGAAATGTTTAAAAATTACATTGATGACGTGTTGAAAATCTCCTAGGAAGTTATGCTCCCACTTGTAATGGCGTATTTTCCTGTGGATAAGAGACTCTCTCCTGGGTCTCCTGAAGCTGCTGCTCCAGTTTTGCTGGAGTCCAGCTGTTTGAATGTAACAGATTTTTTGGAAGCGACTTGATTCAGGAGTTACTGAATTTGGTACTTTGTTGGTTTCTTTTGCTTTATCTGTAGACCAAGATTGGTTTTTGAGAATATATTTTAAAAACCGGATGCATCTCTTCATGGGCAAAATTATTCAGATCTTCCTAGATCTTTCCTGTGATGTACAAGAAGAGGAAGGAGTTTTTACTTATTAGACCTGCGATTTTACATTTGGGTGCACTCTTCTTTTTGAAATTCCATGTAAATGTGTTGTTAAATATCAATCTGTTATCTATGTGTTCTTTGAGCCAGCCCAATTGCTTGCTTTTGTGAACTCATATTACTAATCCTTCCTGTTCTAATTCTAATGCAGCCTGCATGGCTTTGTTTTTCTAGATTGTTTTTGACTTTATTTCCTTTTCCATTTTTTTTTCTTGGTTTTACCAATATTGAGGGCTGGAGTGATGGTGTTCTTTATTTCCCTGTATTGAGTTTCATTTTCCTGATTATAATATTGTGAGCATCCATCTTTTCTATACAAGTGTTATTACTTTGGGGGGGCATTGTGGAGGAGGGGGGAAGGGGGCAGAGGAGGGGGAGGTGGGAGAATGATTTTTTCTGTGACATGTTGCCAAGAAGAGAACAGTGAGATCAGAAGGATCAGATTTGAACAAAATACCCGACTGGGATGTCTAAGGCCTCTGAATGAAGACTATTGGTGAATATGAAAAAACAAAGAACTTAAAAATGCTCAAAAAACCTAATACGCTAACAGGTCATGCACTGCATGATGGACTCCAGCAGGAAATAAAGATCAATGAAAAAAAGGACTTGTCTAAGGAGATCGCAGGTGTTGCTCTGTGGAAAGAAAATTAAGAGGTCTACATGACAGTGGCAGGCAGGAACTGATGCACCCGTGCAGTGAAGCCTTCCAAAAGCTTTAGGAAAAATCCTAACCTGGGAAACTGTTCCCCACACTGGGCTAAATCAGTATTTATTCTGCGGCTCCTCACTAACTCTCCCCTTTTATCTCAATCTATACTCTTCCTCGGGAAGGCCATTCCTATGGCAGATCCTTTATCTGTGCCCTTCTCTGCCACTGCCAACTTCAGTCTTTGTTCATTCCACCTTGCTGCTCTATATGCCTGGAAAAAACTACCTGAGTCTGTGTCTGGCTCCTTCTCTAGTCCTATTCAAAGTCAGGCTAAAAACCCACCTCTCTTTAAGGCTGCTTTTGTCCATAGAAACATGACAGCAGAAAGACCATATGGCCTATCTACTCTGCCCATCCATATCAACTACAATAGACCCCTTTTTTTCCTATAAAGATCTTCTGTGTTTGTCCCATGCTTTTTTGAATTCAGATACTGTCCACAATCTCTACAACCTCCACTGGGAGACCATTCCACGCATCCACCACTCTTTTCATAAAGAAATATTTTCACATATTATTCCCGGCCATTCCTCTCCCTGTGCATCCAAGCATCCTTCTGGCTTTCACAGTAGCCTTTTCTACCCGTTTAGCCACTCTAAGATCATCAGAAACAGTCACGCTGAGGTCCCACTCTTCTTTCCTAGACAGAAATAAATTGCACTCTACACTGTTCAGCTCCCTTGGATTTTTGCAGCCCAAATGTATAGCCCAGCATTTTTTAGCATTAAATCTCAGCTGCCAAATTCTAGACCATTCAAGCTTAGCTGGATCCCTTCTCATATTATCTACTCTTTTCTGGGTGTCTACTCTATTGTATATTTTGGTATCATCCGCAAAGAAGCAAACCTTAACCGACAGCCCTTTCACAATATCACTAACAAAGATGTTATAAAGAATTGGAGCAAGGACAGATCCCTGCAACACCACTGATAACATCCTTTTCCTCAGAGTGAGCTCCGCTTGCCTGTACCCTTTGTCGCCTCCCACTCAACCAATTTCAAAACCAGTTAGTCTCTTTAGGGTCCAAACCTAGGGTGTTCAGTTTGTTTATGAGTCGCCTTTGTGAAATGGTGTCAACATCTTTACTGAAATCTAAGTACACCACATCTAGGGCTCTCCTTAGGTCCAACTCTTAGGTCACCCAGTCAAAGAAATCAGATTGTATGACAAGACCTGCCTCTTGTAAACCCATGCTGCCTTGGATCCTGCAATCCACTGAACTCCAGAAACCTCACTATCCTGTTTTAGCAGGGTTTCCAATAATTTACTCACCACAGAGATTAGACTAACCGGCCTGCAGTTCTCAATCTCATCCTTACATCTGCTTTTGTGTAAAGAGACATGTGCTTTTCCCCAGTCCTCTGGGACCACTCCATACTCTAATGAAGCACTGAAAAGGTCAGTGAAGCCACTAAAAACATCCTCAAGTTTCTTCAATATTCTTGGATGTACTCCATTCAGTCCCTTTGTTTAGCTAGTTCCTCACGAACACAGTCTTGTGAAAATCACTGAAGATCCCCTTCACTTCTGTTCCTATTTGTGGGTGTTTGAGGTCCTGCTCCTGACCCTTCATTTGGGAACACAGAACAAAACGTTTTGTTAGGCAAATCCGCTTTATCCTCATTAGCCTCTACATATTCAACGCCTTCAACTCTTGAGTCTGACAATACCACTTTATATTTCTTCCTCTAACATATCTGACAAAATGTCTTCTCTTCCCCCCCCCCCCCCATTTTATTGCATTGGTTATTTCTTCTTTTTGTATCTTTGCTTTCCTAACTGCTTTCCTAACTACTTTCCTAGCTTTTCTTTCCAAATATTGATGCTTTTGTACCTCTGTGATTTCTTGTATTTTATGAAGACCATTCTTTTTCTTCACCTTTTCAGCAAATTCTTTTGAGAACCATAGTTACCCTCCTTTTCATTTTACATTTATTTACCTTTCTAACAAAAAAGGTTTGTTGCCCTGAAAATATCCCCTTTCAGTTTTGCCCATTGCTTTTATGTATTCCCCAGCTGTTCCCATCCCGCTAACGAATCCTTGAGGTATTGTCTCATCTTGGCAGTTAGTTTTCCTAAAGCCTAAGACCCTAGATTTTGAATGGATTTTATCAGCCCTACTCCTAATACTGAAACACGCTAAGAACATAAGATATGCCATACTGGGTCAGGCCAAGGTCCATCAAGCCCAGTATCCTGTTTCCAACAGTGGCCAATCTAGGTCATACATACCTAGCAGTTTCCCCAAAACACACAGGTTCCACAATGCTTGTACTGGGTCAAGCATTGATATCCTGGGTCCCTTCTTAATAATGGTTTATGGACCTTTCCTCCAGGAACTTCTCCAAACCTTTTTTAAACCCAGCTACACTAACAGACTTTACCACATCCTCCGGTAACAAATTCCAGAGTTTGATTACACGTTGAGTGAAAAAATATTTTCTTTTATTAGTCTTAAATAGTTTACCCTGTAGCTCCATTGCATGTCCCCTAGTCTTTCTATATTCTGATAATGTAAACAATCGATCTACGTTTACCCGTTCCACTCCGTTCATTAATTTATAGACGTCTATCATATCTCCCCTCAGCCGTCTCTTTTCCAGGTTAAAGAGCCCTAACCTTTTTAGCCTTTCTTCATAGGAGTATCCTTCCATCCCCTTTACCATTTTGGTGGCTCTTCTCTGAACATTTTCTAGTAACACTATATCCTTTTTAAGATACGGCGACCAGAATTGCACACAATATTCAAGGTGCGGTCTCACCATGGAACAATATAGAGGCATTATAATCTCTTTTGTTTTATTTTCCATTCCTTTCCTTATGATACCTAGCATTCTATTTGCTCTCTTGGCCGCCACTGCACACTGAGCCAAGGTTTTTAACATGTTATCCACAATGACGCCTAAATCTTTTTTCCTGGGTGGTGGTTTCTAATGCGGAACCTTGCATCTAATCACTGGATGCGACAATCTCCCACTATGACATCAGAAACACTTTCCCCATTGGTAAATACCAAATCCAGTATGGTCTCTTCACATGTGGGTTCTGTTAGCAGTTGCTGGAATAGTTCGCCCTGTAGAAAATACAGGATCTCCTTACTCCTAGATGACACCGCACCAGGGATGTACCAATCAACATCCAGCATAATGAAATCACCCATCAGTAGCACTTCTCCTTTCATAGAAATAATGCATGTTTTCTAATAAATCTCCGTCCACCACTTCTCCCTGTAAAGGAAATCTGTATCTCACACTAAAGTAAATGGATTTCTTTTTCCATCTTTCTAGTTTAACATACACTGCCTCCTCGCTCCCTTTTAAGCTCTGTCATTTTATAGTTTTAAATTTTTTTATTTTTTTATTTTTTTTTACATATAGTGCCTCTAACTCCTCCCCTTCTTCCTACCCTGTCCTTCCTGAATAAAGTATAGCCCTGTTTAATCACATCCCAGTCATGGTTGTCCATGAACCACGTTTTTCTAACTGCCACTAAATCCAAGTCAGCCTTTTCCATTATGGCCTCAACATCTGGGATTTTTTTTCACATGCTAAGGACATTTATGCACACTGCTTTCCAGGTGTTGCCCCCTTTTACCAATTTCTACAGAGGTAGTTAATGTTTTGCTTACCTGAAAGCTTTCTTCACCCATCCCCAATGAATCTAGTTTAAAGCCCTCTTCGGTAGGTTAGTCAGTCTACTGCAGAAGATATTTCAACACTTCCTGGACATGTGGATACAGTTGCTCTGCAGCCCTTGGAAAATCATCCCATTTATCCAGGAAACCAAAAGCTCTTGATGACACCATCCACGCAGCCATTGCCTCAGCCTTTACCCTCAACAGGGGGAGAACTGAAGAAACCACCTGCACACCTATTTGCTTCACCCTCTGTCCCAGTGCCATAAAGTCACTTTTGATACGCTCAGAGAAACATGTAGCAGTATCATGTGTCCCGACATGGATGAGCAATATCAGATGTCAATAGGCTTGATAAGTCTCAGCAAGCTCTCCATAACATCTCAGAGCTTGGCACTTGGCAGATAGCACACCTCTCTGGACATCAAATGTGGTCGGCAGATGGACGCCTCAGTACCCCTCAGAAGAAAGTCAAATGCTCCGCTGAGGTCCCACTAGATCGCCAGAGGGTGAACTGGGGGCTTCAATAAGAGCAGACCCCATTGGAAGCAGGTCACCAGCAGCTGGACCGAGAGGGTCTTCCCTTCCCCCAGGTGGTGGTGCGCTACCAGGGCACTGAGGTGCACCCTGAAGGAGTTCGATTTAAGCCCGGATTGCGAAAGGTGGAAAAGGTACTGTAGCACCAGTCCCACTGGACAGAATGGGTTGGGTCCCTGTCCCATTTGAGGGCATATGCTTTCCTAGTGGAAGTCTTATGAGAGGCCAGCAGGATTACCTCACCCGAGAGGTTGAAAGGGGCTAGGGTCACCTCCTGGGACAGGAGCCCTAGGGAGTTCCCCAACAGGATGGGAGTTTCCACCAATAGCTGGAGAAATAGTGGGAACCATGGTTGCCTGGACCATTGAGGGGTTATCAAGATGAACAATGTCTTGGCAATTAGTGGTGTGGGTGGGAACGAGTACATGAGGCTTTCCGATCACAAGATGAGGAACGCATCCACCGCCACCCTGGAGTGGGGCAACTGGTAGTTGACTGAGTTGGTGAACAGGTCTATCTCGGGTTTCCCCCAGAGCTGAAAGAGCCAGTAGGCCACACTGAGATCCAGCTGCCACTTGTGCAGCTGGTGGACCATCGTCAATCTGACGGTCAGTGAGTTGTTCTGGCCTGGCAGGTATATATATCCTGCCGGACTATGTAGGAGCAGAGGACCACTGCCTCTCGGCAAAGGACATGAGACCCTGTGCCTCTCTGTGCAGACCAACACCAGCTGATGACATAGGCAGTGGCAAAAGGCTCAGAGGGCTAAGTATATCGCCATAGCTCCAGGAAATTGATCTGCTGGTTGCTCTCATCCAGCAACCAGCTGCCCTGGGTGCGGAGTTCATCGTAGTGGGCTCCCTAGCCGGGCAGGGGAGCATCCGTGGTGAGGACCCTTAAGGAGCTTGGGGCTTGAAAGGGCATCCCCACCTCAAGAAATTGGGGAGTCTACTACTAGGTCAGGGAGTCCGCCAATTGGCGGGTCACTGAGACTTTATCCTGGAGATATCCCATGGCCTGTGTCCACTGTTCCCAAAGGCACCACTGCATAGCCCTCATGTGGAGGCGGGCATCTGGGGTGACGTAGACCATGGAGGCCATGTGCCCGAGTAGGCGCAGGAGCAGCAGAGCGGGTACCGAGGGGCGGTACTGAATGTTCAGGTCCAGGACCCTGAGACGGTCAGCTCGGTCTCCAGGTAGGAAGGCCTTTGCCTGGAGGGTGTCCAGTCTTGCCCCTATGAGCTCCAGACATTGTGTCAGGAGGAGGTGGGACTTGGGGTAGTTTATCACAAACGCCAAATGTTACAGGACCTGGATGGTGGGTGCAGTTGCCTGCTGCACCTCTGAGGCTGTGCCTCCTTATATGAGCCAGTGGTCCAGGTAGGGGAAGACAAAGACCTCTTAGAGTTATAAAAAAGCGGCTACGACTGCCAGGCATTTTGTGAAACCCCTTGGAGCCGAGGCCAAACCGAAAGGGAGCACACAGTATTGATAGTGAGCCCCCCTTCACCATGAACCGCAGGTACTGCCTGTGGTTGGGGTGAATGAGGATGCGGATATAAGCATCCTTCAGATCCAAGGAGCATAGCCAATCTCCCTGCTGGAGGTAAAGCAGCAATGTTCTAAGGGAGAGCATCTTGAACTTCTCCCTCACCAGGAACTTGTTCAGGTTGTGCAGATTGAGGATGGGCCTCATGCCTCCTGTCCTTTTTGGCACGAGGAAGTACCTGGAGTAGAACCCCTTGCCCTTGAGATAGTGGGATACTGGTTCTACTGCTTTGTCCTCGAGAAGACTTGCGAGCTCCTTCAGTAGAAGGTCCTGGTGAAGGGGAGACCTGAAGGGCTCTCCTGGAAAGTAAGGGGGGGGGGTGTCTGAGTCAGATAGAGGAGGTAGCCCTCCCTGACCACCCAAAGTGCCTAGGAATTGGTGGTGATAGCCACCTCTGGGCATAGTGGTTCATTTTATTTATTTTATTTTTAATCACATTTATATACCGCAACTTCCAAAGTTCAGTTGCGGTTTACAGTTAACAACAATCAACAAAGCAAGTATGTTTGTTTTACATGGAACGTCGAATATAACAAAACATATTTACAAGGAACATCATATTAAATATCAAATAAACAATGTGATATAATACCAAACAGTGTGAAAACTATATACAAGTTTATATATGAATATATACATGGAATACATGGAAGGGAGGGGACATAATTCAAAGATCATCATGGGTGAGTGCTAACTGTGTGGGTTAGAGGGCTTTTGCATGGAGCAATCTGATTATCTCTTTAACCTTTGTCTAATGTAGATAATGAATTATCTATATTATAATGTTTGGTAAACAGATAGGTTTTCAAATTCTTGCGGAGTTCCATAATTTCTGTTAGCTTTCGTAGCTCCTCTGGGAGGGAATTCCAGATTGTAGGAGCTATATGAGAAAAGGCTCTATTGTTTGTTGATTTATGGGCTTTTGTAAAATCTTTCGGGATTTTTAATCTGTTTAATTGTCCTTTTCTGTGTGTAGACTTAGGTGGTTCTTTGTGTATTAAGTTACATATCATGGATGGGGCCAGGTCATGTAAGGCCTTGAATGATGTTATTATTGTTTTGTAGATTATTCTACTTTGGATTGGTAGCCAATGGAGGGAGGCTAGTATTGGTGATATGTGTTGGAGGGAGTTAATTTTCAATGTGATTCTGGCTGCTGCATTTTGTGCTAATTGCAATCGTTTAATGCTTTGTTTTGCTATGCCTATTAGTATTAGATTGGCAAAGTCAAAATGTGGGGTTATGGTGGCTTGGATTATGTTGATAAAGTCTTGTGTAAAAACTAGTGGACGAAGTTGTTTGAGGGTTTTGAGTTTGAAATAGATTTTCTTTATGGTATTGCTGATGTGTGTTTCCATTGTAAGGTGTGTATCTAGTATAACACCTAGATATCTTATTTCCTTTTTTATTTTGATTTCTTGGTTTTGAAGTCTTATGTGTGATGGAGGGATATAGGATCTGTTCTTGGTTACAATTAAAACTTCCGTTTTAGTGTGATTGATGTGGAGGTTTTGTGCTTTTAGCCAAGTTGTGATTTCATTATAGCAGTCCGATAGGAGTTGGAGCGGTAGGTTGGGAATTGTAAATGGAATATACATCATAATATCATCTGCGTATAGATGATATCGAACTCCAAAACTTTTGAAAATGTTGCAGACTGGTTTTATGTAAATATTGAAAAGTAGAGCTGACAGCGCTGAACCTTGTGGCAATCCAATTTCTTGCTTGTATGTGGTTGAGTTTTGATTTCCAATTCTTACATTTTGCGTTCTATCATTTAGGTAGGATGAGAACCATTTATGTACTGTAGAGTTTAAACCTATTTGTTTTAGGTTATTGAGCATTATTGTGTGGTGTACGCTATCAAACGCTGCTGATATGTCGATGAAAAGTAGAATGAATGCCTGTTTAGGATTGTCAATCCCTCTTAGGAGCGCATCTATTAAAACTGTGAGAAGTGTTTCCACTCCATGGCGGGGCCGAAATCCATACTGTTGCTCATCAAGAGGGTAAGATGAGTCTAGAAAATCTTGTGTCTGTAACTGAACTACTTTTTCAATTATTTTGGCCAAGAATGGTATGCTTGAGATGGGTCTATATGATGTGGGGGATGTTTTATCTAGTTTGCTGTTTTTAAGGATTGGCCGTATTTGTGCGTGTTTGAGAGATGGTGGGAGGTAGCCTTGTGTAAGTGAGAGGTTTACTATTGAGAGAATGTAGGGTAATAAAATTGGTAGTGAGTTTTTTATCCATGTTACTGGACATGGATCTAGATAAGATGTTGTGGTGTTGAGACCGGTGATGATATTTTTTAGTGTCTCTTTAGTTATGGGGTGGAACTCTGACCATTCATTTAAATGCTGGTGTGGTGCGTTGATAATGTCTATAGACATTGATGGCATTTTTGCTTTGTTTTGATAATGGTGGGCTAAAGTTTGAACTGAGATGTCGGTAATTTCTGTTTCTGTAGTTTGGGGGTTGGTTAGATTTCTGACAATGGAGAATAACTCTCTTGGCCTGTTATATGATTTTGAGAGTATTTTGGCATAATATTCTTTTTTTGTGCTGTCCAAGATTTCTTTGTATTTAATGAGGTGATTATTGTATATTTCCTTTTGTATCGTCAATTTAGATTTACGCCAGTTGTGTTCTAGTTTTCTAAGGTTCCTTTTCATTTGTTTTAGTGTGGTATTGAACCATGGTTTGGTGCTAGTGTTAGAGTAGTTGCTCTTTTTGTGTATTTTATTAGTTTTAGCTGCATTGAAGATGGTGTCATGCCAGTTCTTGACAGTGTCATCTAAATTCGTTGCCGTTGTTACAAGGTGGGGGATTGTTAAGTCGATAAATTCTTCATTGTTAAACTTTTTAAATCTTGTGGTGGGGACATTTCTGTTGTGGTTGTTAGTGCTAGTGGATGGATAAGTAAAATTTAGTTTGATAATGTGGTGATCTGACCAGGGTATCTGGGTACATTCAACTGAATTTGGGTTGATTAGTTTGAAGAGTGAGTTAGGGAGAAGGACAAGATCAAGTGTTCCACCTTTGATGTGTGTAGATGTGTTTATTATTTGATGATATTCCATGTCTGAGATAGTGTCAAAGAATAATTTAGATTCCGATGTTGGTAGCGAGGGAAGGTTAAAATCACCTAGCATAATTATAGGGTGCTGTTCAGTTGAAGAACTGAGGAGTTCAATAAAAGAATCAAGGCCGTCTGGTTTTTGGTCTGGGGGCCTATATACTAAGCAGAGTTTCATAAGGCCAATTTTTATTAATAGTGTGTCTATGTTGTTAGAAATATTGGATTGCATTGTTTTGGCACATAGTGTCTTTTTTGTCATCATTAATACACCTCCGCCTTTTCTATTAGTTCTATGTTTATAGAAAGTGTCATAGTCTTCATTATTGAGTTGGTTTATATAGACTGAATCGGTATCTGAGAGCCAGGTTTCTGTAACGCATAATATGTCTGGATTTAAGTCCGATATTAAGTCATTAAATATGGGTAGCTTGTTTTTCATCGAGCGTGCATTGATAAGAATGCATGAGAGGGAAGGTGTGTTATTGGTGTATGTACCCTTGGTTGTTTGAAGTGGGTTTGTTTGTTTTATGTGAATTAGTCTATTTACATTTGCTCTAGGATGGTTGTTTGGGTAAATGTGTCCTATATGGTGGTTGTTTCGCGTGTGTGTGTGAATAATGGGAATTGTTTTGTGGTTTTTGCTGCTTAGGCTTAGAGTTAAGTCAATGGTTAGTATTGCTAAGACTAAACCGATATAGAATATTTTCATTATCGTGATGTTTGTAGGTGGCATTTTTGAAGGTTTGGTGTTAGTGGAGCTAAGCGGTTATATACCAGGGTAAGAAGATGTGAGCAATGTAGTCCACTGGGAAGTTGTGTTATGTAGAGGTTGCAAGGAGAGGCTGCTATTGTCAGACCTGGTTGATAAATGCTACTGACAACAGTATACAATTGTATGATCGTAACTGACAACAGTACTGATAGAAGATAATATACTACTGGCAACAGTAATATAATGTTTGACTGTTACTGACTGGCTAGCTACCGACAACTGTTTCAATTGATAGAATACTACTGGCAACAGTAATGAGTACTACTGGCAATGAGTACATCCCCCTGTGGGCTACTGACCTCCTTGGGGTGGAGAGGCTATGCCCAAGGAGTCAAAAGCTCCTCCTGGCTGGGCCAGGGCTGGTACCTGGGGCTTGGGAGTCTTCTGCTTACGAGGCCATGCCCATGTCCCTTGGCCTGCTGACTCTGCTGGGGAGCCGGGAGGCCTGAAAAGGTAGGTTGTTTCTGTAAGTAGCCCCTTTCCTTGGGTAGAAGAGCTTTTCACCCGAGCCCTTCTGTCAGGGAGGGGCAGTGGTCTTTTTAGAGAGCCTGGTCCTCGTCATGAATTTGGTCTCCAGCTTGGCAGCCTTGCCGGTCATGGGTTTGCCAAAGAGGTTCTCTCCTTGGCATGGGACATCAACCAATTTGTCCTGAACTCATTGCATGAGATCGGACGACTATAGGCAAGCCTGGGATTGGGCGCCGATGCCTGGCACTGCTACTCAAGCTGCCAACTCGAAGCAGTCATAGACTGCCTGATTCAAACTTGGAGCACTCACGGATGGGCCTTGGCCAGGTTCTTGAACCGCTGCAGAGGTTCCTCGGACAGACCAGCTGAGAACCCGGCAATTTCCTTTGCTAGATCTCTCAGGTACATGCCCATGTACAGCTGGTTGGCCTGGATGTGGCCAATGAGCATCGAGCCCCGGTAACACTTTCTGCTGAGGGCGTCCAAGGTGCATGCCTAGTTGCTGGAAGGAACCAAGGAGTGCATCTTCTGACTCTTTGGTTGACGCATAGCCAACTCCACCACAATGGAGTTGTGTGGCAGCTGTGATATCTGGAAGCCCGGGCTCCAGCGGACTGAATACATAGAGTTGAGCCGCTTGCTCACCACCAGCACCGATGCCGGTGACTCCCACATAAGGAGCATTAGACGTTCCAGGATGGGAGGGATGGGCACCGTGAGCGATTCCTTTGGAGGGGCCTCATACTGGAGGGATTTCTAGCTCCTCCACCCGAGGATTCTCCCCTGATTCCATTGGGAACGCTAGGGCCTTAGACATGACCCTGGTGAAGTCAAGGAACACCATGTCCTCTGGCGGAGACCGCTGCCAGGGCTCTGAAGTGGGAGAGTCCAAGGGGACGTTGCAATGGCAACAGGTGTAGGGTGACTCCTCTTCCTCCATCTCCCACTAGGAGTAGTCTGTCAAGGACTCAATGGAAGAATGATCCGCGGGCCAAGGGGCTGACCCTGGCCCGCAGCCCTCAGAGAACCCACAGCTGGCACAGAGTGCACTGGCTGGGGACAATCACAGCCCCGTTGAGCAAGAACCGGATTGAGACCTCAGCAGAGGTTCAACTTGAGACCGAAGGATCTCAAGGATCAGCTCGGCCTCCGGGGATGTCTTTGATGTCAAGGGCCCAGTAGATGGGGTGGAGGAACCAGTCATACCAGACAACACCCCCCGCTGCAGGTCCTTGAAGGCAAACTGTGCTCCAGGTCTTCCATTCTGGACTCCAGGCCAGAAGGCTCCGCAGCCATGAGCACAGGCACTGAAGGAATTGGGCCCAATGCCAGTTCCCCCAAAGGGGAATCCTTGATGAGGATGGTGACTGACGAGAGAGAACGGTCTGAGGTGGAGTCCTTTCAGGGGACATTTGCAGGCCGCTCCCTCTCCGATTCCTTGGACGAGCGTCTCGGACTGCGGGACCTGGCTTAGGACATACGAGGCCTGTTGGATCCATCCAGGGACACCGCCTTCGAGGTCGTCTTCTTCTTCTTGGGTTCCCCTCGAGGAAGACCCCCTCTCCGAAGAACCACGGTGAAGCCCAGATTCCATAGAGCTGCCCCAAGATACCATGGCTTCAGATGTGGCCCAACTTTCGGAAGTCCCGGGGACTCAAGGAAAAACTTATCGTGCTGCTGCTGATGGCACTTGAGGGTCTTGTTAGACATCTTTTTGCAGAGACCGCATGCTTGTGGGGTCGTGGTCCAGCCTAAGACAGCAAAGGCAGCAGTCATGTGTGTCGGTCAAAGACAATTTTGGCACACCAATCACACTTTTTTTAAAACCACTGATAGTCATGGGGGGAAAACGTACCCCAGCGAGGTCAAAGACCTGCCAAGCTGCAAGTTAGAAAAAAAGGCATGAAGACACCAAGGAAGAAAAAACTACAAAAGGACCCGAACTCAATGCCAAGACAGTGAGGTCGGGTGGCGGGAAGAGTACTGGTACAGTACTGGAGGAGAGTATGAAACTCAGGCAGAAAAATCAACTTTTCCGGGGACAAGCCAGAAAGATGTCTGAAGGGCTCCACGGAAAAAGGAGACTGAGTAAGATGACACCCTGGGGTGGGAAGGGGACCACGCATGCATGGTGGTATCTCCCAAAGGCTTTCTTTGAAAGCTGGGGGGATGCTTCTGCGAGGGCTCAGTCAGTGCCGATGTCACCCATATGTGAGGGCTGACTTCCTGCTTGTTGCCAGAGAATAGGCCTGTAAGCTCCTGTCTTTTTTGTTATCTGGAATACAAGCCCCTTGCAGGTCAGAGAGGACTTCCTCTATGGCCCCTTGATCTAGCAAGGAGAGGATCTTCTGATGGAACAAGGAGTAGTGAATGGGATCTAGAGTGGGTTGCCCCACAAAATGATTGGAAGGAAAAGTTTGGAACCTTAGTTGTAGGCTCTGGGAAACAAGGTGTAGGGTCCAGGGTTCTGAAGTGATATTTATCCAACAGTGTGTGTAGTGCTCCAGTCTCCATGGAATCCTGGAAAGAGGGGGGAGAACTATAGGGAAAGTGGCTATGCTCCTTTTGAAAGAGTCAAAAACTCTGAGGCTGCTGAGTAGATGGGGCTGGCTGAGATTTGGAGGCTTTGGATTTCCTGATCTGCTTCTGACCAGTTTATTTCTGCTGCTGCTGCGGGCCAGCACAGAACTGATATGGAAGGAAATTTATTTTCTTTTTAGGGAAGAAAGGCCTCTTGGAGGTAGCCTTTATTTCAGAAGGGTCCACCATCTTTCTTGAGAGCCTCTTCATAGTGAGGTAGTCTGTTTCAATCTCTGCGGCTTTCTCCCTCCACCATTAACTGAAGATGTTTTCCCCATTACAAGGTATGTTTATAAGCTTAACCTGGACCCATTGTTCCAGGTCAGATACCTGAAGCCATGCTGTTCTTCTGGCCCCAATGCATGCTGCAGCAGATCTACTGTTTGCCTCAAAAGCAGCTCTTGTTAAAAATATTGATATGTTTTGTGCATGGATAATCAAGACCTGGTGAGCCGCCTGCCTGTCAGGTGGTAATAAGGAGGTGAAATCTGAGAGATCTCTGGCCACATCCTTAAGAAACATGTCCATGTAGAGCATGTATGAATCAATTCTGGATGCCAGCATGGTGGCCTGGAAGGTCTTTCTTGCAAAAGCATCCGGTGTCCTGCCCTCTCTGCCGGGAGGTACTGAAGTGTTTTTTCTGACTTTTGATCCTCCTCATGGCAGACTACCACCATGGAATGGTGGGGAAGTTGTGGCTTTTGAAAACCTGGAGAGGGAGGAACTCTATAGAGGGTACCAATCCTCTTACTTATTGCAGGGATTGACATGGGGGCCTCCCATATCCAAATCATTAAGTTCTTTTAGATATTGTGCACCAGGAGGGGTGGCCGCCTCTTTCGATGCCGAAGGATACTACAGTATGTTGAGCTCCTCAGCCCTTGGTTCAGTTTCAGTAGCCACTGAAACATCTAGAACTGCCACCATATCCCTTAAAGGAATCCAGGAAAGACATTTCTTCTGGCAATGAACATCTGTTCATAAGGAAGTGAAGGATCCAAAGGAATTTCCCTGGGTGCATCAGAATCGACTGATTCCGCCTCAGATGCTTGGCAGGAAATCAAAGTAATCTCTACGAGATACTCGATACCTCTGATGCTCTGATGATCACTGATTTGATGTTGATGTTGAGGGTATCGGGCCAGCTGGTTCCAAGGGCCTCCATATTGGTTGCTCCAGACCCTGTGAAGGTGGTAGGGTATCTATGGTTGTGGGCACCAATGGTACCAATGGAACCGGTATTGGTGCTGTTTGTGGAGCCTCTGAAGTCATCGGAGTAACAACTGCTAACAGTTTAGCTATGCTACGTTCCATTGCGATGACCCGATCATCCAAAGATAGTACTGGGGGAGGAAAGGCTCCAGACACAGACGTGTGGATCACAACTCAAGGATTGGACCTCGGGGGCATCCCTGAGCCCCTGAATGGCTTTGGAGAGTGATACCTCCCCCACTGGAGTTGTTTGGATGTATGGTCTGCATCGGAATGCGAAGTGTCGATGTCGACACTCAGTACTGGACGCCAATGAAGACCTGTAAGTCGATGACCTCAATGCCAAAGCAAATGTCTTCTTCTTAAGTGCTAGAGACTCTGAGTGATGCTTCTCTCCTGCTGGTGAATTCTTAAAGGCATGGGAAGACAGACGGGGTTGATGCCCCCAAGGAGTGCACCAAAGGAGCTGAGTTTCATGCAAACAGCTTAGCCTTCTGTTTGTCACAGTTCTTCTGACCTCTGATGGTCATGTGATGATAGGAGAGGCAGGAATAGACGTCATGGTCAAGGTCTAAGCACCTGAGGCACCAAGAATGCTCATCAGTAATTGAAATTGTACTAGAGCATTTGGAGCACATCTTGAAACCACTGTGGGGTTTCTCTTTTTTAAAACAAAATGGACACAAAAGCAAACTGGGCAATGGTGCCTGAAGAGGCTAAAGGTCTCAAATGAAAAACTATAGAAAAAGAAAATTAAAGAAAATATTAAATAAAAGGAGAGGTAACGGAACTGACAGAAGTTGATGCGGTCGACAGGAAGGCAAATTGGAGTACTTTTATGGTACTGTAGTTCGAAAAAATTAAGTCTTAAACGCAACAGAGGAACAGGGTCCCAATGGCTCCGAGGAAAAAAAAGACGACTGAGGAGACCAGGAGGGAAGGCATAAGAACATAAGATATGCCATACTGGGTCAGACCAAGGTCCATCAAGCCCAGTATTCTGTTTCCAACAGTGGCCAATCTAGGTCATATGTACCTAGCAGTTTCGCCAAGGGACACAGGTTTCACAATGCCTGTATTGGTTCAAGCATTGATATCCTGGGTCCCTTCTCAATAATGGTTTATGGACCTTTCCTCCAGGAACTTGTCCAAACCTTTTTTAAACCCAGCTACATTAACAGCCTTTACTACATCCTCTTGTAACAAATTCCAGAGTTTGATTACACGTTGAGTGAAAAAATATTTTCTTTTATTAGTCTTAAATAGTTTACCCTGTAGCTTCATTTCATGTCCCCTAGTCTTTCTATATTCTGATAACGTAAACAATCGATCTACGTATACCCGTTCCACTCCGTTCATTAATTTATAGACTTCTATCATATCTCCCCTCAGCCGTCTCTTTTCCAGGTTAAAGAGCCCTAACCTTTTTAGCCTTTCTTCATAGGAGTATCCTTCCATCCCCTTTACCATTTTGGTGGCTCTTCTCTGAACCTTTTCTAAAATCGCTATATCCTTTTTAAGATACGGCGACCAGAATTGCACACAATATTCAAGGTGCGGTCTCACCATGGAACGATATAGAGGCATTATAATATCTTTTGTTTTATTTTCCATTCCTTTCCTTATCATACCTAGCATTCTATTTGCTCTCTTGGCCGCCGCTGCACACTGGGCCGAGGGTTTTAACATGGTATCCACAATGACGCCTAAATCTTTTTCCTGGGTGGTGGTTCCTAATGTGGAACCTTGCATCGTGTAACCATAGCTTGGGTTGTTCTTCCCTAGGTACATAACCTTGCACTTGTCCACATTAAATTTCATCTGCCATTTTGATGCCCAGTCTTCCAATTTATCAAGATCCTCTTGCAATTTTCCACAATCCTCTTGGGTTTTAACAACTTTAAATAGTTTTGTGTCATCTGTAAATTTGATAACCTCACTCGTTATTCCACTTTCCAGGTCATTTATGAATATGTCAAAAAGCAGCGGACCCAACACAGATCCCTGGGGTACACCACTATTCACCTTCCTCCATTGGGAAAATTGGCCATTTAGCCCTACCCTCTGCTTTCTATCTTTTAACCAGTTCATGATCCACAATAGTACACTGCCTCCTATCCCATGACTCTTTAGTTTTGCCAAAAGTTTCTCGTGAGGGACCTTGTCAAAGGCTTTCTGAAAGTCCAGATACACAATATCAACCGACTCACCTTTGTCCACCTGATTATTCACTCCTTCAAAAAAAACATAACAGGTTAGTAAGACAAGATCTTCCTTGTCTAAAGCCATGTTGGCTGTCTCCCATTAGGTCATGACTATCTACATGCTGAGTAATTTTATTCTTTATGATGGTTTCTACCATTTTTCCCGGTACTGATTGTCAGGCTCACCGGTCTGTAGTTTCCCGGATCACCCCTGGAACCTTTTTTAAAAATTGGTGTTACATTGGCGATCCTCCAATCTTCAGGTATTACAGATGATTTTAATGATAGTTCACAGATTACTTATAGCAGGTCTGCAATCTCGTATTTCAGTTCTTTCAACACCCTTGGATGTATACCATCCGGCCCAGGTGATTTGCTACTCTTCAGTTTATCTAATAGTTATAATACATCTTCCCGATGTATCGATATTTCCTTCAATTCTTCCGCACCTTTAAATACCACTTCAGTCATGGGTAACATCCCTACATCTTCCTCAGTAAAGACTGAAGCAAAGAATTCATTCAGTCTCTCCGCTATCGCCTTGTCGCCTCTTAGTGCTCCTTTAACCCCTTTATCATCTAATGGACCAACTGAATCTCTCACAGGTTTTTTGCTACGAATGTACTTGAAAAGGTCTTTACTTCGCGTTTTTGCTTCCACAGCAAGCTTATTCTCAAATTCTCCCTTTGCCTGCCTTATCATTGCCTTGCATTTGACTTGCCAGTGCTTGTGCTGTTTCCAGGTTTCGTCGTTTGGCTCTTTTTTCCATTTCCTGAAAGATGCTTTTTTGGCAACAGCCTCTCTGACCTCACCTTTAAACCATGCTGGCAGTTTTTTGGACTTCCTTCCACTTTTCTTAAAGCGTGGAATACAGCTGGTCTGGGCTTCCAAGATAGCATTTTTCAACAACAGCCAAGCCTGATGTACGTCTTTAACCTTTGCAACTGCTCCTTTTAGTTTTTTCTTAAGTGTTTTCCTCATTTTATCATAGTCTCCCTTTCGAAAGTTAAAAGGTAGTACTGTGGATTTCCTTACTATCCCTCCTCCACTAATTAAATCAAAGGCGATCATGCTATGATCACTATTGCCAAGTGGCCCCAACAACCTTATCTCTTGCACTAGATCTGGTGTTCCACTAAGCATTAGGTCTAATATGGCTTCCCCTCTGGGGAATGCGTGGAGGAACGCTCCCAAAAGTATTTCTATTGGATGCTGGGGAGATGTTCCTGTGCCGGGCTCCTTCTGTGCCGACATCTCCCATTTGTGAAGACTGACTTTCCTGCTTGTCCCTGGAGATAGCATAGTTACTTACCTGTAACAGGTGATCTCTGGGAACAGCAGGAATTAGTCCTCACATATGGGTACGTCGGAACCGACGGAGCCTGCGCGGGAAAGCTCCCCAGCTTCCCAGAAAGGAAGCTTTTGGGGCCTCCCACAGCGCATGCGCGCTGCCTTCCCGCCTTCCTGACCAACTCTCCTCAGTTCGAGTTTAAAGCTGAGACAATAGAGAGAGAGGAAAGAAGAGAGAGAGAGAGAGATACAACTCCTAGGGGAGGTGGGTGGGTTGTGAGGACTAATTCCTGCTGTTCCCAGAGATCACCTGTTACAGGTAAGTAACTGTGCTGTCTCCAGGAACAAGCAGGAATGAGTCCTCACATATGGGGACTCCCTAGCTAAGATGCCGGGGAGATCCCCCTGCAAGAATTCCTCATCTTCCTATGGATCTCAGGCATCCATTCAGGGAAAGTCGGCAGGAGTTTTTTAAGAATGGAACAGGTGTCTGAGGACAGCCTGACCAAACAAGGCATCCCGGCGGGAGTCCTTGTCCAAGCAGTAATGGGCTGTGAAGGTATGAACTGAGGCCCAAGTGGCTGCTCGACAGATCTGATCGATGGATACAGAATGAAGATGAGCCATAGATGTGGCCATGGCTCTCACATTGTGAGCTGTGACATGGCCTTCCAGAGAAAGGTTCTTACTCTGGTAAGCAAAAGAAATACACTGAGCAATCCAATTGGACAGTGTTCTTTTTGAGACTGGAAGTCCTAAATGAGAAGGATCAAAAGCAACAAAAAGTTGAGAAGACTTTCTATGTGTCCTGTGGATGTAAAAGGCAAGAGCTCTTTTACAATCTAACGTATGTAGGTTCCTCTCTGCACTAGATGCATGAGGAGCTGGAAAAAAGCCGGTAGATATACCTCTTGATTAAGATGAAAAGGTGAGACCACTTTAGGCATAAAGTGGGGATTTGTCCTAAGGACTACCTTATCATGATGGAACCTTGTATAAGGTGGATTAGCCACTAAAGCCTGCAGTTCACTGATGCGGCAAGCAGAAGTGATTGCAATAAGGAAAATGACTTTCCAGGAAAGAAATTTCAAGGAGGTAGTGGCTAAGGGTTCAAAGGGTGGCTTCATAAGCTGACCAAGAACCACGTTTAAGTCCCATGCCACCGGAGGAGGTCGAATGGGAGGTTTAGTTAAGGTTAGGCCTCATGAATCTCGCAATAAGAGGATGAGAGGAAACAGGTTGTCCATTGATAGGCTGAAGAGATGCTGCAATAGCACTCAAATGGACCCTTACAGAATTGGTTTTAAGTCCTGCATTGGAAAGATGCAGGAGATATTCGAGTAAAGAATTCAAAGGTAGTGCTAGAGGGTTAAGACCTTTTTCAGCACACCAAATGGAAGATCTTTTCCATTTAAAAGCATAAGAACGCCTGGTGGAAGGTTTCCTAGATGCATGGAGGACATCCTTCACCTGTTGAGAAAGATTGAAGTCTTGAAGATCTAGGCATTCAGTAACCAAGCTCTGAGGTGAAGGGACTTGGGGTTTGGGTGCCACAAAGTCCCCTCCTCTTGAGACAGAAGGTCTGGAGCAGCTCCTAGATCCAGGGAGGGTGCCTGGGAGAGATGCAGAAGTAGAGGGTACCACACTTGGCGTGGCCAGCGTGGAGCTATGAGGATCATAGATCCTTGATCCCTCTGAAGTTTGAATAGAGTCTTGGGAATCAAAGGAATGGGTGGAAAGGCATACAGGAAGGCCTGACCCCAATGAAGGAGGAAGGCATCCTTGGCCTGAGCTCCCTGACACGGGATTCTGGAACAGAACCGGGGAAGTTTGGCATTGCACGGACTTGCAAAGAGGTCTATGTCCGGGGTTCCCCATTTCTGAAAGATTCTGAGTACCTGATCCATGTGCAGGGACCATTCGTGTGGAAGCAGAATTTGACTGAGTCTGTCTGCCCAAGAGTTTTGGATTCCTGGGAGGTACACTGCCAGGAGATGGATTTGATGCTCTCTGGCGAAGGCCCACAATTTTAGAGCTTCGTTGCAAAGCGACAGAGAGCCAGTCCCTCCTTGTTTGTTTATGTAGAACATGGCTACTTGATTGTCGGTATGAACAAGGACTGTCATGTTGATGAGGAGGGTATGAAAGACCTTGAGAGCAAGGAAAATTGCTCGCAACTCCAAAAGGTTGATATGAAGGGTGGTCTCCTGTGGAGACCAAGTGCCCTGAGTGGAGAGGTCTTGGAGATGAGCTCCCCAACCTGTTTGGGAGGCATCTGTAGTGAGAGTTGCTTGGGGTAACAAAGGTTGGAAGGGGGCCCCCAACAACAGATTTTGAGTGGATATCCACCATTGGAGAGACCAAAAAAGACGTTTTGAGGTTGCTATTTGGTCTGAGAGAGCTCCTGATGCTTGGGTCCACTGGGTGGACAAAGTCCATTGAGCTGCTCTCATATGTAGGCGAGCATAAGGCACCACATGAACTGTGGATGCCATGTGGCCTAGCAGTTGTAGCATCTCCCTGGCAGTCAAGTGGCTTCTGGACTGAATTTGAGAGGCCAAGTGCACTAGACGGTGGCAACGGGCCTGAGGAAGATAGGCCCTTGCAGTGGTGGTATCTAGCCAGGCCCCTATGAATTCTAGGGACTGAGTAGGGGTGAGTTGAGACTTTGGCAGATTGATGACAAGTCCCAGATACTGCAGTATGCGTCTGGTGTGGTCCAGGGAAGTCTGAGCCTCGGACTGAGATGGAGCTCGGATGAGCCAGTCGTCCAGGTATGGGACGACAAAGATTCCCAGAGTGCATAGAAATGCAGCTACTATTGCCATGCATTTGGTAAATACCCTTGGAGCAGAGGCTAGACCGAAGGGAAGTACTCTGTATTGGAAATGTTTTCCCTGGAACAGAAACTGTAGGAATTTTCTGTGGGATGGATGGATGAGTATATGTGTGTACGCATCCTTGAGATCTAGAGAACAAAGCCAGTCCTAACTCTGTAGGTATGGAAGGAGAGTGCCTAGAGAAAGCATCTTGAATTTCTCCTTGTATAGGAATTTGTTCAATTCTCTGAGATCCAGAATGGGTCTGTACCCCCCTGTTTTCTTGGGAATGAGAAAATAAGGGGAGTAAAAACCTGACCCTTGTTGAGGAAGAGGAACCTCTTCTATTGCCTTTTGGGCGAGAAGAGTGGTCACCTCCTGGCCCAACAGGTACAGGAGAGATGGGGGAGAATTGAATTGTCTCACCATGGTATGGGGAGGAAGGCTGGAGAAATGTAGTTTGTAGCCCTCTCTGATGATAGAGAGGGTCCACTGTTCTGATGTGATTTGTTCCCATCTGGGAGCAAAATGAGTTAACCTTCCTGGAATGGTGAGAGGCTCTGGTTGTTGCAGAGCCAGAAAGGTTAAGTTCTCTAGAATCAAGTCAAAAACTCTGAGGGGGTTGGGACTGCTGGACTGTAGCAGCCCCTGTAGACTTTGTTCTGGCTTGTTTAGCTTGCTGACGCTTAGGAGCAAAGCGAACTTGGGAAGATTGCTGGCCAGTATTTGTGGAAAATCTGGTCTTTTTATAGAAAGGCTTCTTAAAAGGTTTTTTCTTGGCAGGGGTAGAGGTAGACTTAGAAAGTCTATCTAAAGTAGCATTCTCTGCATCCATTTGAGTGGCTTTGATTTGCCACTCCTTGCCAAACAGATTTTCACCTGTACAGGGCAGATTGCCCAAGCCTTCTTGTACCCAGGGTTCCAAATCAGAGGCCTGGAGCCAAGCAAGTCTGCGAGCAGCTATGGCAATGCCAGAGGCTCTGCTAGCCCCCTCAAAAGAGTCAAAGGCTGCTCTGTTAGAGAACTTTGAAACATCTTGAGTTTGCTTTAGCAAAAGAAGGAACTCCTCCTTCTTATCCTCTGGGATAAAGGGGAGAAAATGACGTATCTTCAATGCAATCTCTTTCAAAAACATGCCCATATAGAGGCTGTATGAATTGATTCTGGCAATAAGCATGCTACTAGCTTGGAAGATTTTTCTACCAAAAGCATCCAGAGTCCTACATTCTCTTCCTGGAGGGGTAGAAGAGTGTCTTTTGGTACTCTATCTTTTTCATAGCAGACTTCACCACAATAGAGTGGTGAGGAAGCTGAGTTTTTTGAAAACCAGGAGAAGGAGGAACCCGATACATGGTGTCCAAACTTCGAGAATGTGGAGATAGGGTGAGAGGAGCCTCCCACAAGTCCATCATGTGTTCTTGAATTTCATGTATGGGTAAGGTGGCTGCCTCTTTGGGAACCTTAGAGTATCCTAAAATATCCAATTTTTTTGCTCTAGGTTCCTTTTCAGAGGTTACAGATATGGAAAGTCCTTTAGCTACTTCAATAATGAAGTCTTGAAAGGACAAATCCTCTGGAGGAGACATTCTCCTTTTTGGAGAAGAGGGTTCCTCAGGAAGAGTAAAAGAGACATCAGCAGAATCATCTGAGGTATCAGAATCTTCAGAAGATTCAAAGTACCGCCTATTTGCTTCCAGAGATCGATACGCATACCGACCGGTATCGACATCGGGCGTACCGGGAATCGGAGCGGTATCGAGAAAATCTCCGGAACCGGAGACTGGAACCGGCATACTACTGGAAGTAGATGCTCTGGGTACCGGTATCGGTTGCGGTACCGGAATCGGAGTCGGAACCGATTGTCGCGGTACCGAGGGCGTTGCAGCGTTAATGAAAGCCAGTATGGCCTGCTGCATGGATTGTACCGTAGTACCCATAGTCGCCACAACTGCCTGGATGTCGGTACCGGTGTTAGCCAGTACCCCAGAGCAGTCTAACAGGAGATCGGTCGAGGCCGTGCCATCGATGTCTACCTGTAAGCCCATAGGAGGAGCTTTGGAAGCCGGAGCTTCCCGCCGGGGTTGTTTGGCTGGGGCAGGGTCCTCAGGGTCAAACCCAAGGGCCTCTCGCTGCTTAGAGGGAGATTTGCCCTTTGAGGACCTGCCTGAAGAATGTTTGGTTACCTGAGATCCATCAGGAGAGGAAGACCTGGAGGATGTTGATGCTGGAGTATCCGTAGAAAACAGCATATGAAACTTAGCTGCTCTGTTCTGTAAGCCCCGTTTGGACATCAGAGAGCAGGATGGACAATCCGGAATGGAATGGTCAGGCCCCAAACATTTAAGACACCACTCATGGGTATCTGTGACTGAAATAGTACTGGTACACTTGGTGCATTTTTTAAAACCAGAGGCTGGTTTCTCCATGAGGGAGAATCTGAGAAGGCCTAGAGGCCTCACAGAAAAAAACACACCAAGTGAGGAAAAATAAATTTTTTTTTTTTAAAGAAATTAATGAAAAAAGACCGGCGGTACCGGTCCGGAATTGGGGAAGGCAGACACGCGGTCAAAGAAACAAATTAAAATAACAATTTCTTCAGCGGTGACAGGAACACGACCTGCTGGCTCCGTGGAAAAAGAAGAACTGAGGAGAGTTGGTCAGGAAGGCGGGAAGGCAGCGCGCATGCGCTGTGGGAGGCCCCAAAAGCTTCCTTTCTGGGAAGCTGGGGAGCTTTCCCGTGCAGGCTCCGTCGGTTCCGACGTACCCATATGTGAGGACTCATTCCTGCTTGTTCCTGGAGATCTTAAATAACTTGGTTTCTTCTTTCAGTTCCTTTGGCATATTTCAGGAGTTACATAGCCCAGAACTTTCATCAGTCTCTTATTCTCCTGTTTACACCCGCGTGTATTTTAATCATTTCCCTTAAGAATTCTATAGTCCAAGCAGTTCTGGTTTGTCTGTCTTAGCAGATTAAGAAATAAGATATGCCATACCGGGTCAGACCAAGGGTCCATCAAGCCCAGTATCCTATTTATAACAATGGCCAATCCACGTCACTAGTACCTGTCAGGTTCCCAAAAAGGTACACAGATTACATGCTGCTTATCCCAGGGTAAGCAGTGGATTTCCCTGGTCCTCTTTAATAATGATTTATGGATTTTTCCTCCAGGAACTTGTTCAAACCTCTTTTAAACCCAGCTACACTAATAGCTTTTACTACAGCCTCTGGTAACTAATTAGAGTTTGATTATGCATTCAGTGAAAAACTATTTTCTCGAATTAGTTTTAAATGTCCTACATTGTAGGTTCATTGTGCGTTCCCTAGTCTTTCTACTTTTCGGAGGAATAAACAACCAATCTACATTTACTCGTTCCAATTCACACATTTTATTGACCTCTATCATATCTCCCCTCTCTGTAGCATGGACTGTTTTATATGTTCATGTACAGTACTGCATATGCCTAGTTGCACTGTATTTTTATTTATTTAAGCAGTTTTTATATACCGCCCCTTCCGGAGATCAGAGGCAGTTTACATTAACCCTTTGAAGGCCTACTTTAAAATTTTAATCCACATTCTGCAGCCGGGTTAATTTGTGCATATTTCAGGAAAATTGTACCAGTCTTATTCAATATGTTCTAATAGTGATTTTCCTTCTGCTGTGGTCATGTATTATATACCATTTGATAGGAATATTTAGTCAGAATTCTGGATCCCAAGAGTTTTGGGCTTGGCCTGGAAAGGGTTAAAACATACAAAAAGAAGTAGTAGTAGCAGTAGTAATTGTCCACAGAAATGGGCTTTTATTTAAAAAAAAAAAAAGATATGGTCAATTACATTGGTTGGGACAGGTTACCTCAGGCTGGAAGGCCAGGGGTTCAATTCCCACATAGGGACAAGTAACCTCAGGCCGGAGGGACTGGGGTCTCTAGTCCCATGGCCACTCCTTGTGGCCTGGGCAAGCCACTCAACACTCCATTGCCTCAGGTGCGCTTAGATTGTGGGGGACAAGGGAATAAAAAGTGCCTGTTAGCATATATCTGTAAACCGCTTTGACCTGGTGAAAAGTGGTATATAAACACAGCTAAATAGTCTCTAATTCATTGGGCCAGATTCTATAAGGTACATGTGTAAATTTGCACTCCGCCCAAATTCTGCCTCCATGCACATTCGCAGTGAAAGTATGCACCATCAGTCCATGGCATGTACTTTCAGAATATTCTCAAACTCAACTCCCTGCCTAAGTTCTCATTTACATGTCTAAATCAATAAACACCATGATTTATGCATATAAACGCATGTAGAAATCTAGCCACATTTTACATAAGTAGCCTTTATGTGGTTAAAAGTTCATACACTGCAATTTTGCAAGTAATTTTATCTACTGTTTGAACAGCCAGGATTGGGGAATCTTTAAAGCATCTGCATTTTTTTTTTTTTGGGGGGGGGGGGGGGGGAGCAGGCACTCTTGTTAGCCAGGCTAAAAGTGTGCTGGTTGTTTTCCTGGGATAGAGCCATAAATCATTACTTTCAAATCATTTAGCTCGTACTTTTTCAATGGCAGCTCAGGATGAGTTACTTTTAAGTACAGTAATGATCTTCCTGTTCACAGAGGACTTATAATCTAAGTATGTACATAAGACAACGGAGGATGACGTGACTTGCCCAAGGTCACAAGGAGTGGGATTTGAATCCCAGCTTTCCTGCTGTTGCTCTAAGCTACTCTTTTACTCTGTTAGTTCAGTGTGTCATTTCACTTTGAAATCCTCCAAAGTTCATGTGGGCAGTTATTACAACAAAATAGCAATAAAGCCAATGGAAAGTGTTAGCTTTCATATATTTCTTTTGGTTAGTGTGTCAAATGTATCCCCTCCCCAAATCACTGTTAACCTACTTCTAGCAGTTTCCAAATAGGGGTGGAGGGGGGTGTTACATACACAAGCCACAACACACACACAAAAATGCATTACAATATGAGTAATGATTTAAAACATTCAATAACTGTTCTTACCTGATGGGTTAGCCTTTGTGTAAGGAGGGGGAGAGAATCTGCAACAAAGTGAAACTCATCTGGGGTAATGCTCTGGCAGCAGTTGGCAGCGATAGCTAATGCATTCCTCTGTGCATTTATGCTGAAAAACTCCAGGTATAACAAACAGTCTGCCAGACCTCCCTAGAAAACAGACAGATGTTTAAGCACAACAATTTTTTGCCATACACAACCAAAATTGCAGAACTTTATTGCTATATGAAAGATAGGATGCCAGATGGAAAATAATTTTGTTGCCACCAAAAAGCATAGTTATTCACCTGTATTAGATGATCTCCGGGAACAGCAGGAATCAGTCTTCACATGAGTGATGTTGGCACTGACACAGCCTGCGCAGGAATGCTCCCCAGCATCCAACAGGAAAACCTTTGGGAGCACTCCACTGCGCCTGCGTGCCTGCCTTTTCGCCTTCACAACTACTCTCCTCAGTTGAGGTTGTAGCTGAGAGGAAGAGAAACGTAAAAAAGACAACCAAAAGCCCCCTACAACTCCTAGGGGAGGAGGGTGGATTGTGAAGACTGATTCCTGCTGTTCCTGGACATCACCTGTTACAAGTAACTACGCTATCTCCAGGAACAAGCAGGGATGCAGTCTTCACATATGGGACTCACTAGCTCTCAGGTACCAGAATGGTTTGAGGGGAAAGCGTAGTTACTCACCTGTAACAGGTGCTCTCCAGGGACAGCAGGAATCCATCCTCACATTTGGGTGACGGTGCCGATGGAGCCCATGCAGTAACCTCTCCCCAGCTTTCAAAAAGAGCCTTTGGGAGATGTACCACACATCTGTGGTCCCCTTCCTGCTCAAGGGTGCCATCTTGCCTCAGTATAATATCACAGCACAAGTTGGCAAAGGAAAAGCAACTCCAGGGGATGGAGGGAAGGTTGTGAGGACTGATTCCTGCTGTCCCCAGAGAACATCTGTTACAGATGAGTAACTACTCTTTTTCTGTGAACAAGCAGGAAGTCTGTCCTTACATATGGAACACTAACTTACAGGATCCCGTAAAAAACCTGTCAAAACTCACGGATGACCAGACAAAAGGGGGAACTGTGAGCAGCAGCAATGAGTCGAGAGATAACAGACTCCTGAGTGGCCCAGGTGCCCAGAGAGGAGCCAACGCTCTGAGAGCCTGAACACACCAAAGGGCAGGAGTTGCCTATACCCCAAAGAAATGACAAGAGTACTGCCTGGCTGAAAGCGCTGTTCCGACGGGACTCTCTCCAGGCAGTAGTAAGCTGCGAAAGTTTGGACTTAGGACCAGGTGGCGGCCTGACAGATTTCCGAAAAGGGAACAGAGTGCAAGTTCGCTACAGAGGCCGCCATGGCCCGGACACTGTGCACAATATGACGCACCAGCGAGAAACCAGCCTGCTCATATGGAGAAGACGATGCAATCTGCAACCCAGTTGGACAGGGTCTGCTTAGAAACCGCAGCTCCCAACCGAAACAGGACGTAGGAAACAAACAGCTGAGAAGCTCTGCAGTGCTCCTGGGTGCGCCCGAGATAGAAGGCGAGCACCTGCTTACAGTCCAGTGTGTGAAGAACTGCCTCCGCCCTGCTGGCGTGAGACTGTGGGAAAAAGGTGGGAATCACTACCCGCTGGTGATGTGGAATGGAGATAACACCTTGGATAGAAACTTGGGGTGCGTGTGGAGCACGACCCTTTTCTTGTAGAACCTAGTGTATGGTGGTTCTGCCACCAACGACTGAAGCTCACTGACCCTGCAGGCAGAGGTGAGCTCCACAAGGAACACCACCTTCCAGGAGAGATACTTGAGGTGGCAGGAGCAGAGAGGCTCTGAGTGATGTGGTGAGCTTGGAGAGCACAACATTAAGGTCCCACTATGCAGTCAGCAAGCAAATGGGTGGCTTCAACAGAAGCCCCCCCCTCAGGAAGCAAGACACAAGGGGTTGAGCAGAGAGGGGTTTGCCCTCAATGAGATGGTGGTGCACCGCAAGAGCGTTGAGGTGCACTCTTATGGAGTTAGACTTCAGCCCTGCTCAGGACAGGTGAAGTAGATACTGCAGTACTAGCTAGACAGAGCAGGAGAAAGGGTTGAACGACGCTCCACGCACCAGACTGAGGAACCTCCACCACTTAAGACATATGTCTGATAGGTGGAGTTTTGCGGGAAGTGAAGAGGACCTCCTCTTCTTCAATAGAGAGCTTGAAAGGGGCCAGGGCTATCTTTTCAGCAGCCAGACCATGAGTGTCACAAACATCAAGGTTGGGGTGCAGGAGAGAGCCCCCTCCTCCATTAGTAGGCCTGGATTGCACCCCAGGGGAACCGGGGATGATGTGGCCAGGCAGAGGAAACCACAATTGCCTGGCACATCATAGGACCACCAGGATCACTGTGGCCTTGTTGCGCTGAACCTTTAACAGGGTCTTGGTGATCAGTGGTGTGTGCGGGAAGGCATAAAGGAGGTCCTACGATTAAAAGATCGGAAATGCATCCACCGCCACCCGGGAAGGCTGCAGCTGCCAGGAACAGAAGCAGAGCAGTTGTACATTGGCCGGACTAGCAAATAAGTCCATCCTTGGGAGCCCCCAGCACTGGAACAACTGGCCAGTCACCCTGAGGTCCAGTCTCCACTCGTGCAACTGATAGGACCCGGCTGAGGTGGTCCGCCAGGGTATTGTCCTAGCCTGGGAGGTAAATTGCCCACAGGAGCATCCCATTACTGCTGGCATACGGAGCAGAGGCTCACCACTTCTTGGCAGAGCAGGACCGGACCTATAACCCCTTGCTTGTTTATATAGAAAATTGCCACCTGGTTATCAGTTTGAACCAGCATCACCTGGTGCTGCAGGTGTTGGTAAAAAGCCCGGAGGGCTAAGGCTACGGCTCAGAGCTCCAGGAGAATGATTTGCTAGAGAGACTCTGTCGGTGACCAGCAGCCCTGAGTGCAGAGGTCGTCGCAATGTGCTCCCAATTCCAGCTTGGAGGCATCTGCAGTGAGGATCCTTTGGGGTGCGGAGGGCTGGAAGGCCATTCTGGCCAGCAGACACTGGAGGTTTTGTCACCAGTTGCAAGAGAGAGAGCCAGGGGACTGGTGATTAGAATCCTGTCCCGCAAGCATCCCATGACGATTATGAGCGGAGGGGCCCACTGGGCCATCCGCATCCATAGGTGAGCGTTTGGATTGACATGCACTGTGGATGCCATAGGCCCGAGCAGGAGGAGCATGGGGCAGGCTGATGCCAAGCAACAGCGCTGTTTGCTTGCAGCAAACGCTTGGAGGTGTAGGAACCTGTCCCAAGGGAGAAAGGTCCTGTTGGCTTAGACGGTGTCCAACAAAGCCCCTATGAACTCCAGGTCCTGGGTTGGCTGGAGATGGGACTTAGGGAAATTTATGATGAAGCTCAGGCGCTCCAGCAGGAGAATGGTCCATGTCATCGTCTGACGGGCCTCGATGGCTGTGCTGCCCTTTATGAGCTAGTCATCCAAATAGGGAAGATGAATACCCGCTGGAGCCCGAGGTGGGCTGCAACCACCCCTAGGCATTTATTTATTTGGTTACATTTTTATACCGCTTCTTCCAGCAATCAGTAGCGGTTTACATTATAACTTGGGCACACAAATCAATAGTTACATATAACACGTTAAAATGATATACATATAACAGTTTTGGAATTATATACATTTAACAGGTGAACACCCTTGGGGAGGAGGCCAGGACAAAGGGTAGCACATTGTTCTGATAATGTTCTCCCCTGACCATGAAGCAGAGGTACTGCTTGTGAAAGGGGTTGATGAGGATGTGGGTGTACGCATCCTTTAAGTACAAGGAGCATAGCTGGAGGTATGGCAGCAATGTTCCATAAGAGCATTTTGAACTTTTCCCTCACAAAGAATCTCTTGAGGTCCCGCAGGTCGAAGATGGGGCAGAAACCTCCGGTCCTTTCTAATGCCAGGAAGTAGCAGAAGAAGAACCCTGTGCCCCTGAGGTGGGCTCCACTGCCTGGTCCTCTAGGCGGCCTGTGAGCTCCTGTCGAAGCAGGTCCCGATGGAGGGGAGTCCTGGGGGGGCTCTCCCGGGAAGAATTGTGGGGGTGTCTGGTGGGGGTGGAGGTAACCCTCTCTGACCACCCGAAGGGTCCATGTGTCGGTGGTAATGGAGAGCCACCTGTGGGCAAAGAGCACCAGACGCCCTCTCTGTGTGCTGCAGGGCTATGCCTCCTGGGGGAAGAGAAGCTATGCCCAAGGCATCAAAAGAACCTCCAGGTTGCACCGGAGGCATAGACTGGAGTTTGGGGGTCTTAGGCTTATGTGGGCCATGCACTTATCCCTTGGCCTGTAGGCCCTGTTGTGGAGCTGGGAAGGCCTGGCATTGAGGATAGTTTCCATAAGCCTTCCTCTTCTTTGGGTATGAGGGCTTTCTACCAGAGGCCTTCCTCCAGGAAGGGTCAGCGGTCTTCTTGGAGAGCCTGGTCCTAGTCAGGAACTCTGAATCCAGCTCGGTGACCTTGTCTATCATGGGTTTGCCAAAGAAGTTCTCTCCCCAGCAAGGAAAAACAACCAATTTGTCCTGACCCATTGCTCCAGGTCTGAGGACTGTAGCCAAACCTGGTGCTGGGCACTAATGCCTGCCACAGCTAATCTAGCCGCCAACTCGAAGTCATCGTAGGCCGCTCGAGTGATAAACTTGGAGTACTCACTGACTAAGCCAGGGTCCGGAACCACTGGAAGGGTTCTTCTGAGAGACCAGCTGAGAATCCAGTGAGCTCCTTTGCCAGGTCTCGAAGGTACAAGTCCATGTGCAACTGCTAAGCCTGGATCCGGCCAATAAGCATAGAGCCCTGGAAGCACTTTTTGCCCATGGCATGGTCCTCTTTGCCCGGGGGCACAGAGGAGTGCGTTTTCTGGCTCTTAAGCCTCCACATGGCCAACTCCACCACCATGGAGTTCTGAGGAAATTGGACTTTTTGGAAGCCAGGGCTCCGGCAGACCCAATACTTCGAGTCCAGCTGCCTGCTAAGTATGGGCACTGATGCGAGGGTCTCACACATGTGAAGGAGCAGAAGTTCAGGGATGGGGGGGAATGGGCACCATGTGCGCCTCTTTCAGTGGGGGGGGGGGGGGATCCTCATACTGGAGGTTCTCAAGGTCCTCCGTGCGAGGGTCATCCTGATATAGCAGAAGAGCTGTCGGGTAAGGATTGCCTCTTTGCAGATGATACCAAAATCTGCAATAGAGTAGACACCCAGGAAGGTGTAGATAACATGAGGAGGGATCTAGCTAAGCTTGAAGAATGGTCTAGAATTTGGCAGCTGGGATTTAATGTTAAAAAATGAAAGGTCGTGCATTTGGGCTGCAGCAATCCAAGGGAGCAATATAGTATAGGAGTACTTTTGTCCACTAAAGAAGAGCGGGACCTAGGTGTGGTCGAGTCTGAAGATCTTAAAGTAACTAAACAGGTAGAAAAGGCGACAGCAAAAACTAGAAGGATGCTTGGGTGCATATGGAGAGGAATGGCTAGCAGAAAAAAAAAGGAGGTGATAGTGCCTCTGTATGTCTTTGGTGTGGCCTCATTTGGAGTATTGTGTGCAATTCTGGAGACCGCACCTTCAAAAGGATATAAACAGGATGGAGTCAGTACATAGAGTGGCTACTAAAATGGTTAGTCGTCTTCATTATAAAGCGTATGTGGACAGACTTAAGGATCTTAATATGTACACATTAGAGGAAAGGTGGGATAGAGGTGATATGATTGAGATATTTAAATACCTCCATGGCATAAATGCACAGGGGGAAAGCCTCTTTCGATTGAAAGCAAATACTGCTACGAGGGGACATGGGATGAGGGTGAAAGGGGATAGGTTCAGGAGTGATACGCGGAGATATTTCTTTACGGAAAGAGTGGTGGATCCGTGGAATAGTCTCCCAGTGGAGGTGGTAGAGATGAGGACAGTATCTGAATTCAAAAAAGCATGGGACAAACAGAGAATTTCTAAAGGAAAAAAGGGAACTGTTGTAGTTGTTTCTTTGGAAGGATAGACTAGATAGGCCATGTGGTCTTTTTCTGTCATCATGTTTCTATGTAACTCTGTGGCAAAGGCAAGAGCCTTGGCTATGTCTGCATGAATTCAAGGAAGGCAAATGTCCTTGGGTGGGGACTGGCACCTCGATTCTGGAGGGGATGGGTCAAAATGCACGTCGCGTTGATGGTGGGAATCTGGGGACTCGTCGTCCTCCGTTTCCCAATCCGAATCCAGCTTGGAAGAGGAGTCAGGGGTCCTCCAGGACTCAGGGTGCTGGCCTGACTCCAAAGACTTCGGGGCCACAGCAGCCCGGCATTTGAAGCCAAGGGTACTGAGCGTTGAGGACCGCGGCCCTGAGGACCAGGACAGGGATCGCCACATATCTCAAGGATGGTGGCGCTCGAGGATCGGCTAGACCTCTGGAGAGTCCCTCGCAGTACAGGGCCCGGTGGTTGGGACTGATGTCCCAGAGGATCCGGGCATTAGAGCCTGCTGCTGGGCCATGAAGGAAGACAAACCGCGCTCCAAGGCCACCATTCTAGCCTCAAGGCCAGTTGACTCCACAGCCTTTGGTGCAGGCATCAAGGACTTCGGGCCCAATGCCAGCTCCGTCAATGAGTCCTCAACCAGTATAGCCTTGGGGGTCAGAGACTGGTCCCAAGGAGTCAATGGCTCCTGGTAAGGCAACTTGTATGGCTCTATATGCCATCGCTCTCAGCCTCTCATTGAGGGCTGTGGGACCAGGGCCTGTATGATTTCCTCACTTTCCCCAACTTGTCACCCGACAGGGTCCTTGAGGTTTTCTGGCTTTTCTTGGCATGATTCTTGACACAGGAGATCTGGCCGGAGATTCTGTGGTCCCAGTGCTCCAAGGCTGCACGGTCTCCAGGGGTGCTTGATGTCCTGAAAGGGGTCTCTGAAGAGGATCTCGCGGAGGACACCAGGGCAAAGTCAGTCTTCTGAAAAATAAACTCTTACTACTGCTTATGTTTCCTGAAGGCCTTAGGGGTTATCTGCTTACAGAGTCTGCAAACCAAGGCATTGTGGTGCAGTCCAAGGCATCGAAGGCAACAGTCGTGCAGATCCGTGCGTGACATATGAGGTCAGTGGTCACATGGCTTACTGGCCGAGACCATGGCAGGGAAGACTGCCCCTGCGAGCTCAAATTCACTGGGCCCAGCTAGGAAAAAGGCACAAACCTGCACTAATTGAAAAACTAAGAAATAAGAAAAAAAAAGAACCAGAGGACGTGATGCCGAGGCAAGCAGGCTCAGGGGTGGGAAAAGACATCGCTATGCTACCAGAGAAAGCAAACAAAAAAAAAAAAAAAGACAAATTACCAACTTTCTCTGGGGAATACATACATGTCCAATGGGCTCCGTGGAGAAAGGGAGACTGAGGCAAGATGGCACCCTTGGGCGGGAAGGGGGCCACACATGTGTGGTACATCTCCCAAAGGCTTTCTTTGAAAGCTGGGGAGAGGCTACTGCACCAGCTCCATCAGCGCAGACATCACCCATATGAAAGGACCGACTTCCTGCTGTTCCCAGAGAAGCAGTGTGATCCCTGAGGCTAAAAGTTGTAGCTGAAGAGTCTGGTTGTGGGTCATCAGTCTATTCCAGTAGGCGATATTTCCCCCAAAGATAATTTGATCTGTTGTAGAAGTCCGGGACAGAGGGTAGGAGTTGAGTTTAAGTCAAAGAGGTGCTGGGAGTACAGATTGGCCAAAGACAGCGTCCCGACAGGAGTCTATCCAGCATGCAGCAAAAGTATGAATGGAGGACCTGGTAGCTGCCCAATAGATCTCCTCAACAGATACTGAATAAAGATTGCCTACAGAGGATGCCATAGCCCCCACATTGTGTGCGGTGACATGACTTGCCAGAGTCCTGCTTGTGCATAAGCAAAAGAAATGCAATATGCTATCCACCTGGATAGAGTATGTTTTGTCACCGGTAGGCCTAGGTGACTAGGATCAAATGAGATGAATAATTGAGAGGATCCTTCTGTGATCCTTATTAAGCCAGCACTCACTTGCAGTCTAAGGTGTATAGCACTGCTTCAGCTCAAGACGCATGTGGTCTAGGGAAGAAATTCGGTAGGATTACAGACTGCTTTAAATGGAAGGAGAAGATTGCCTTTGGAAGGAAATGCAGATAGGTGCGCAGAACCACCTTGTCATGGTAGAACCGTGTGTAAGACAGATCCGCCACCAGCGCATGCAGTTCACTGATGCAGTGAGCTGAGGTGAGGGCAGTGAGGATGATTACCTTCCAAGATAGAAACTTTAATGAAGTGGTGCCTAATGGCTCAAAAGGAGGCTTTAGAAGTTAATGAGAACAACATTGAGATACCAGGCCACTGGAGGCAGTTTAATGGGTGGCTTGGATAGCAGCAAACGCTGCATGAAGCGTGTTACCAAGGGGTGTGAGGAGATAGGCTGTCCATCCAGTGGCTTGTGAGAGACTACAATGGCACCAAGGTGAACTTTCACTGAGTTAGTTTCCTGACCTGTTAAGTATAAGTGAAGGAGATATTGTAGAAGGGACACCACTGGGCAAGAAAAGGGGTCAAATTTACACCACTTGAAGGCATGAGATCGCCTGATGGAATCTTGCATGATGCAAGGACATCTTTGACTGCATGTGGCTGGTCAAGGTCAGCTGGCAGTATCCATTCAGTAGAGACAGAACAAGCGAGAGGCAATAGGCGGTCACAGGTGCTTTATTAATGAACAACCCCTACACGTTTCAACACAAGCCTTCTTTGGGGAGTACGCATCTTCAAAAAATACAACACTTAAAAGAGGAAATATTAAATAAAATATATGAAATAAAAGATAAAAAATAACTTAATAGTAAAAACATATACCCAATAACACTTAAATATTAATGTAAATGCCAAACAATAAATAAGTGATAATAAAAGAATAAAAAAAGTGATTATAGCAATGTTAAAATATATTAAACACAAATGCAAACCTTCTAACAAATAAAATTATACCAGTATATGTTGATGTTAAATTAAATAACAATAATACGAAAGAGGAGATGAGGACCAAATACATGTGACTTTACTTACAGGTAAACACCCTGTGAGAATAGTCTTAAAAAAAAAAAAAAAACCACCAATCACGTCGAGACTCAAAGGCTGTCGAGTGTACAAGAGCAGAAATATTATGTAGGACTATACCAAAATTTATTGCAGAGGACTGATACATGAATGAGTTTAATAGACAAATGAGAGGTCAGAGCCAAGAGAGGTATGTGTGTATACATTGTAGAACTAAGTTAGTTAGAGCAATGGGTTAAGTAATGTAAAGATTCAAGGGCTTATTAATCATACAAATGAAACCCAAATGCTACTCTGATATTTAAATACATGATATGTGAATGCAAATGGAGGGTCAGAGCTATGTATGTGGGTGTACCACAAAAAAGAATAAAAACGTCGGAAAATGCTCCAACTAACTTAGTTCTACAATATATACACACATACCTCTCCTTGCTCTGACATGAATGAGTTTATCAGTCCTCTGCAATAAATTTTGCTATAGTCCTACATATTTCTGCTCTTGTACACCCCACAGCCTTTGAGTCTTGACGTGATTGATGTCTTTTTTAAGACTATTCTCTCACAGGGTGTTTACCTGTAAGTAAAGTCACATGTATTTGGTCCTCATCTCCTCTTTCTTCTTGTTATCATTTAATTTATCAACATATACTGGTAGAATTTTATTTGTTAGAAGGTTTGCGTTTGTTTTTAATATATTTTAGCATTGTTATAATCACTCTTTTTATCCTTTTATCATCACTTATTTATTGTTTGGCATTTACATTAATATTTAAGTGTTATTATTGGGTATATGTTTTTATTATTAAGTTACTTATTTTTTATCTTTTATTTATTACTTTTTATGTCTTATTTCTTATTTTATATGTCATATTTTATTTAATATCTCCTATTTTAAGTGTTTTAATATGTTGTATTGTTTTTTGAAGATGTGTACCCCCCGAAGGCGGCTTGTGCCAAAACACGTAGGGGTCTTTCATTAATAAAACACTTGTGACCTCCTATTGCCTCTCGCTTGTGTCTCTGCTTTGCTGGTGTGAGGATCCTGCTCCCTTTGTGTCCCCCAGTATCCATTCAGTAGTTGTGCTGTGTGGCATAAGGAATGAAGATTGGGATAGAGGAGCATCCTGTGGTCCTGCGAGAGGAGCTGGGGGGCAAATCCCAGGCTGAGGGATTAAGACTGCGTAAGGCGAAGAAGCAGAGGAAACCATCGAGCCCCTGTTGGTCTGCAGCTTGAAAAGCATTTTGGATATCAAGGAGATGGATGGGAATACATAGAGCAGTCCCTGTCCCCAACGTAGGAGGAAGGCATCCGGGGCCCACCAATTCATCGATAGAACTCTGGAACAGAAGAATGAAAGCTGTGCATTTTGCAGAATGGCATAAAGATATATGAGTGGGGTTCCCTGTGTTTGGAAAATCTGAGCAGCAATCTCCCGTTGCAAAGTCGATTCGTGTGGATGAAGGATACAGCTTAGCCCAGGAGGTACATCATTCTGCGGTGAATGCAGTGTGAGATGGCAAAGGACCATAGGCGAATGGCTTCCTCGCAGAGATGGGGACCCTGTTTGCTCAAGTAGAACATGGCAATTTGGTTGTCCGTCCTGACTATAACAGGTTGCCCTGAAAATTGGGATTGAAAAACCCGAAGAACATTTGTCAGTGCTTATAGTTCTAGGAAGATGATCTGCAGGGCAGCTTCTTGTTGTGTCCACAGTCCCTGTGTGATTAGGTCATTCAGATGCACTCCCAACCCAGTTTGGAAGCATCCGTTCTTACGGTACATTGAGGTGGAGGCATCTGAAAAGATGACCCGAGTAGGTTTCGTGGAGACCACCACCACTGAAGGAACTTTATCAGTTGAGGGGTGATGTGATATTGTCTCAGATACCCCTTCGCTTGCATCCATTAAGACAGTCCATTGGGCTTGACAAATGTGTAACCAGGCATAGGTGACGACATGGACTGTGGGGGCCATGTGTCCTAATAGCCGTAGCATTTCTCAAGCTATAATTCAGCTTTGCTCTTGCACCTCCTTTGCCAGCTCTATGAGGCGGGTACAGCGAACCTGTGGAAGGAAAGCTTGGGTCTGTTGAATATCTAAGAGCGCTCCAATGAACTAAAGCCGTTGGGTTGGAGCGAGGTGAGACTTTGGGAAGTTTATGACAAGACCTAGGTTTTGGAGCACCGTGATGGTGCAATGAAGGGAGTCTCCCCTGATCAGCCAATTGTCTAATTAAGGGAAGATGGTAATATCCCAAGGTATATAAGAAGCTTCAGCAACTACTGCCATGCATTTTGTGAAGACCCTTGGAGCAGAGGCTAGACCGAATGGGGAGAAGCCGGTATCGATAGTGGTTTCCCTGGAACAAGAAGTGCAGATACTGTCCGTGTCAGGGATGAATCAGTAAATGCATGCGCGCTTCTTTCATGTTTAGAGAACATAAACCAATTGCATCTCTGAAGGTATGGTAGAAGAGTTCCTAAAGAAATCATTTTGAATTTTTCTCGGACCCTGAACTTGTTTAGATCTCTGAGATCCAGGATGGGTCTGAATCAATACTGACAATACTGGCCAAGCTATAATCTTTTGTTCTATGTCAATATGTATATAGTTACTTTGTATTTGCTCCAAGTTTTATCTCCTGTTATAATGTAAGCGCAAAACAGTCTTGTCTGATTTGAGCAACCTTGTTTAAATGTAAACCGCACTGATAATAAATAGTGCGGTATAGAAAAGATGTTAAATAAATAAATAAATAAATCCTGTTTTCTTTGGAATGAGAAAAATGGAGAGTAAAAGCGTATTCCTTTTTGAGAAGAACTCTTTCTATGGCCCCCTGGGAGAGGAGGGTGATCACCTCTTCTTTTAAGGCAGTGCTTTGAAAGGGTTGTGTGGGATAATGCCCCGTGAAGCTGATTGGGGGGGGGGTAAGGTTTCGAAGTGAAGCTGATAGCCCCCTTAGACAATCTGAAGTGTCCACTGCTCTGATGTTATAATGTGCCACTGGGCATAAAGACAGTCTGCTGGCAATGTGGAGGGGTTGGGAACCCTCCAGGACAGACTGGCATGCTCTCCAGGAAGAAGTCAAAAACGAGGTGCAGGTTGTGCCTGTACAGCAGCTAGTTGAGGCTTAAGAGCCTTGGGCTTCTTGGGCTGGTGAGGATCCTGCTGCCTCTGCTAAGGATGTTGAGGCTGATAGGCAGCAAAAGGCGGGTAATGAAGGATAATATCTCTTCTTTTTAAGATAGAAAGATTTCTTAGGAAGAGCCTTCCTCATGGATAGGTCAGCTGTTTTCCTGGAAAGGCGCTTCAGGGTAAGATCGTCTGTTTCAATCTCCCCTGCTTTCTCCATCCAACCCTTGCCAAAGAGGTTCTCTCCAGTATATGGTTGTTGGCCAGTTTATCCTGGATCCATTGCTCGAGGTCTGATGCCTATAACCAGGTCAATCTACGAGCCCCAATGCAGACTGCTGATGCTCTGCTTGTTGATCAAAGGCATCAAAAGAGGCCCTGGTAAGAAACTTAGAAGTATTTTGGCCTTTCTTAATGAGTGTCTGGTATGCATTCTGCTTATCATCAGGAAGCATGGGAGTGAGTGTCTCCAGATCCCTGGTGACATCTTTCAGAAACATGCCCATGTATATTATTCTGGAGGACAACATGCATGCTTGGAAGCAATGATGCCCAAAGGCATCGAGTGTCCTCTAATCTCTGCCAGGTGGCATGGATGAATGGTTCTTAGAGCACTTCATGCAGCGCCATTGCCAATTTTATGACCATTGAGTGGTGGGGGATCTGAGGTTTCTGGAAGCCTGGGTACTCTGGTACTCTGTACATGGTATCGAGCCTCTTGCTGCGAAGCATAACAGTGAGTGGAACTTCCCACATGCAGAGCATAAGATCCTGTAGGATTCGGTGCACCAGTAATGTAGCTGCTTTCTTGGGCATGGGAGGATATTGGAATATCTCCAATTCCTCTGCCCTCTGTTCTTTTTCAGAGGCCACTGTGATGGCAAGTCCTGCTGCCATATCCTGTATGAAGTCCTGAAAGGACATATCTTCCGGTGGGGACAGACGCAGTTCTTGGGGCGGCAAAGGGTCCAAAGGAATGTCTGGAAGATCCTCGTTATCAAGTGATCCCTCATCAGAATCTGAAGTGGTGGAATCAGATTTTGGTAAAAAAAAAAAATCGAAGTATTGGTAGTCTTGGGTTCAATCTCGATGTTTCATAGACGTCAAAGGTCGAAGTCAATACCAATGCTCGGAAGTATTGGAACAGAGAGCCATGTTAGCTTGAGTGGGATGGATATTGGTGGTTTCAGTGTTCCAACGATGGTAGCGGCCTCGAGGGTTCTGTCGATGCCGGTTGTAGAGCCAGCATTGGGGCCTATACCTGACTGAAGTCCCGGTGTCGAAGCCTGCACTCCTGGAGCTCTCAATGTTATCAGTAATGAAGTTGCCAGGATTGTGACCGAACCCCTTTTGAGAGCCAGCATTCACAGGTCCAGGGAGATGGCCAATATCTGGGTGGAATCGCCAACAGGGCTCTGAGCACCAACCCAGAACATGGAACTGGTAGGTCTCCGGAGGTCAATGCCTCAAGAGTGTCTTTGTAGCCCCACTTGTGTTTTGGAGGACAGATCCTCCCAGAGGGGCTGTTTGGCTGGTCGGTCTGCATCAGAAGCATCTCTGGGGAAGATGATGCTTATGCTGGGACTTCTCTCTGGTCTTGGTATCAGTCTTCAACATTGATGACTTTGAAGCGGCCAGAGACTGACTTACTTTTATGTTTGGACTTTGAAGAAACCAGAGATCCCTGAGAGGAAGTCAATGCTCTCGAAGAAGTGGAAGCCACTGACAGAGTCCGAAGCAAACAATGATCCGTACTGTCTAGCTCTGTTCTTTAGGCCTCTCTCTGTCATTTGTTGACACAAAGGAGAAGAATTGGGTTGATGGTCAGGTCCCAAACATTTTAAACATCAGTCATGTTTATCAGTGACTGATATGGTACCAGCACACTTGGCACGTTCTTTAAAACCACTAGTTGGTTTTTCCATGCCTGAAAAGGTTGTCTTCAAGATTGAAGATAAGGCTATGGAGGCTTAAAGGCCTAGTCTAACGGTAAAACCGCATGAAAGAAAAAAAATATACATATATAAAAATGAAAAAATAAAAAATAAATCTCAAGACCGGTGTGTCAGACTCAAACTGGCATTGAAGGGAAGGCAGAAGCATTATGTTTCACACCAAAATAAAAAGGGTTTTGGCAGTGACAGGACAGCACATGCTGCTGGCTCTGCGGAAATCAAAGAACTGAGGAGAGGAGTTGGAAAGGCAGGCACACAGGCGCAGTGGAGTGCTCCCAAAGGCTTTCCTATTGGATGCTGGGGAGCGTTCCCACACAGGTTCCATCTGTGCCGACATCATCCATATGTGAAGACTGCATTCCTGCTTGTTCCTGGAGATAAATATATACATCACAAAATGGCTTGAGAAAAAGCATGGGTCATGTTAAGTATGCCTTTGATTTGTACAATATGTCAAGGTGTGTCACTGCAGATGTAAACTCAGGATGAAAGATTCCATTCAGGAAATGCAAATATACTTACCGCTTGCAATATGGCTTTGCTGTGTCTGCGTGATAACATCTCCAGTGCTGTTAGTGCTTGTTCCGCTACGTCGATACACTGAATAACTTGTAGCTAAGAACACAAGAAAAATAAGGCTGACATCTTGTCTTATATAGCAAGAAAGTTAGGATTTAGGGGAGCGGACTGTCATGCAGTACATCACTCTGGACAGCTCTTGAACTTCAGAAAACTTTGAACCTCTATCAACATTGGGCTCTGTCAGATGTTACCCATATTTAGAGCTGGCTATCCTGCTTTTCCTCAGAGCATATTGTGCTCTTCTGAAAAACTCATGACAGAATTAAATTAAAGCAGGATCATGTAATAGATGGGCTGAATAATGGTCAAATAAAAAAGATGCACCTTTTAGAAGAAAAAGAAATAGCAAGGTTAATTTCTTTCTCTGCACTTTGTGACTTCTCTGGGTCCAGAAGATTCGTATCCATTTTCTAATTAGTGTTAAAAATATTGGTTATGCCATAAATGTAATAGCTAGTTCTAAAAAGGAAGAGATCAACGTAAGTGTGGATAACAGAGTACTGAAACTGATCGAGACATTTGTTTGGAAGCACCGATGGTCCAACAGTGGATCAAGACATCAGACAATCTAAATGACAATGTATTCAAGCCTATAACAAGCAGAAGAGGAAATTAGACTTACCTGCTAATTGTAGTTCCTTTAGGAACTCCAGTCTAGTCCCGGAACTCTGGGTTGTGTCCATCCTCCAGCAGCTTCGAGACTGAACGTCTCTTTTTCTGATGTCACTGGCATATCCATTCCACATCCGCCTCCTGCCACCAGCTTCCTATTGACAAAGCAGCCTCAGCGGAGCAACAATTAAGTAGAATGAACCGTAACAACCTTGTACTAACTCATAACCAATTATAGGGGACCCAGCCTAGCCACCTGTTGCCCCTGCGTCCCCCCGGCGGACCACTAACTCGAAGAGCCGCTTTCTCCCTTCTTTGGGTGTATGAGGGTCCCGTTATACCCCACCCCCATTGACACTAGAAAAACACTGTCTTACCCGTTAACGCATCGTGCTTCTGGCCTTCGCCTGCAACCAAACAGGGAGGGATACGGGACTAGACTAGAATCAGGTAAGTCTAATTTCCTCTTCCTTATCGTCACTCCAGTCTTGTCCCGGAACTCTGGGTAAGTACCAGAGCAGTAAAGGAACAGCTCATTGGGAGGGACCCGCTAGACCAGCATGAAGCACCGCCGATCCAAAACAGGTATCCCTTTCCGCCTGCACATCCAGACGGTAATGCTTAACAAATGAATCCAGCGATGACCAGGTGACTGCCTTACATATCTCCACCACTGGTACCAACTGGAACTCGGCCCACGACGCGGCTTGAGCCCTCGTCGAATGAGCTCAAAGTCCCTCTGGGACCTCTCTGCCCTTCAAAAAGCACAGTTACTTACCTGTAACAGGTGATCTCGGGGAACAGCAGGAATAAGTCTTCACATATGGGTACGTCGGTACCGACGGAGTCTGCGCGGGAACGCTTCCCCGCGTCCAATCAAAGAGCTTTTGGAAGCATCCCACCACACCTGCGTGCTGCCTTCCCGCCTTTCCCAACTGCCTCTCCTCAGTTAAGTTTTAAAGCTGAGACAAAGAGAGAGAGAAAGGAAAGGAAAGATAGAGATACAACTTCTGGGGAGGTGGGTGGGTTGTGAAGACTTATTCCTGCTGTTCCCAGAGAACACCTGTTACAGGTAAGTAACTGTGCTATCTCCAGGAACAAGCAGGAATGAGTCTTCACATATGGGGACTCCCAAGCTAAGATGCCTGGAGTCCCAGCATGTCATAGGTTGGAACATGCTATCCCCCACAACACCAGGCATCCTGAGGATGGAGGGTACGAGTTGAAGAAAGAAAGGTGCTGTGGAACAGCTAACCTAGCATAGGACTGCAGACAAGGAGTCCATGTGTGGATGATAATTATCATCATCAATGATATTGAAAGAAATATTGCAAAATGGACCTCCCTTAACAGGATTACACAGCAGTAAGGAGGTTCATGGGATCTACTGGGGAACCCAGTAGAGGAACCTCAAGGAGGACCTCACTGTGAAGTGGAGGTAATAAACCTGTAGGAAAAAACAGTGGAGGTCAGATTCCTGAAAGGTAAGAGGGGACCCTGGTAATAACTGGGGTAGTACCAAAAACAGTGGGCCTTCAGCGGAAGGCTTTATGATAAAAGCCGAACTCTTTTGGCGACAGAGTGGCTCACCCTTGGAAGCAAAAAGAGAAGGCTGACCGAATTGGACAAACAGGCACAGTCCTTGTGGGAGGAAAAGGTATGGAAACCCCTTGTATCCCAAAAGAAAGGACAAACACCTGAGGCGTTAGAGCCTGTGATCAGCTGAAGATCCACAATGTCTCTCCTAACTGGAGTCAGCTAGGAGAGATACTGGAACATGGAGAGCTTCAGAGGTACCTAAACCTTAAGGTTATGGTGGAAGTTGTTAACTACCACAGAAGTGGTTGTGAGTGTAGAACCCCAAACATGCTGGATAGCATAGGAATGGGTAAAGCCCATCTGTCAGAATCATATAGCTATATGAGCCTCGACAGTCAGGTAGATAAATGCAGAATACATATCTACCAATAACTGATCCATGCCCTGCATTCTGGATCAAGGAACTACGGACCGACCTCAGTCCCTTCATATCCAGACTCATGGAACAATCATTCACAACAGGGGCGTTCCCATGTACCCTCAAGTGCACCTCCATAAGACCATTACTAAAAAACAACAAGCTCGACCCTCAGAAGCCAGAATCATATAGGCCAATATTCAGCATACCGTTACTGGCAAAAATAATGGAAAAGGAAGTACAAAGACAAATCCAAGATCACATAGAAACCAACGCACCACTTGACCCATGCCAACACGGCTTTAGAGAAGCCCACGGTGTGGAAACATTGCTCACCACACTCTTCAGCAGCATATTAGCAGGTGTCGACAACATCCGCCAAGGGTTCGTCCTTGTCTTCCTAGACATCGCAGCAGCGTTCGACTCCGTGAGCCACGAGCGCCTCCTGGAACAGCTCAAGGAGAAGAGAATCACCGATAAAGCACTGGAGTGATGCAGGTCCTACCTTTCTGACAGATGGCAGCAGGTACGATCCAGCGATACATCATCTGATCCGTTCCACCAAAAGCAAGGTGTCCCACAAGGCTCCTTCCTCTCCGACCTGATGTTTAATATATACATGCAGCCAATCTGCAACCTGATACGGTCATTCAGTGTTGCCTGATATACGCTGATGACGTACTGTTATACATGCCGTTTGCAACAGAGAACCCCGACCTCACACCATTAACAAACTGCATAAACGAAGTATCCAACTGGATGCAATCCCAAAACCTCAGGATCCAACACAAGAAAACAGAGGTGGTGTTCATTACAAGGAACCGAAACTTCACCGCCCCGTCCATCTTAAAAGTTAAGGAAGCAGATCTCCAGACCAAGCCCACTATCAGATACCTAGGCGTCACCTTAGACCAGCACTTGGATATGAAGGCGCACATAGGAAACATTGTAAGAGCGGTATACCATAAAATCCGATCACTTCGACACCTACGATCCCTGCTCGAGCCAGACGATTTCAGGACCATCTATCAGGCTCTAATCATACCACATTTTGATTATGCAAACTCAATCCTGCAAGGGCTCCCTCAAGCCACCTTGAACCCACTGCAACTGGCAATGAACGCCGCAGCAAGAGTCCTACACGGCGCATCCAGGAAAGATCATGTCTCACCCATCCTAAAAACTCCACTGGCTCCCGATACAATGTAGACTCACATACAAGACCTTACTATTTACATTCAAGGCCATCAAAGGGCTCACATCTGCATCACTAACTGAACTAATACAGACGACACCCCACAATAGAGATAGACGATCAGTAGCACTCAACACACTGGTAGTCCCAAAATCAATAACACAATGCACAAAGGCGACAGCAGGCAGGGCCTTCAAATTCTGCGCACCAAGGTGCTAGAACAGCCTCCCTCACGGCATCCGAGCAATCCCTGACATATTGCATTTCAGAAAGGCCTTGAAACACCACCTCTTCCTCCTGTATTACCCAGTAACCAATGCAGACACAGCACCAACCTCACAAGCCACCCACAACCCCCAGGACTGAAACCAATAAAGAGATCACGATTATGTTATAAATTGTAAATAGTTACCCCTGTTATCCAAGTTGTTATCACCTGTTCAACTGTAAACACAAAGTACCATTGGAAATGTGTAATTTTATTGTTCATTGTAAACCGCACTGGTGCTGAATAGTGCGGTATAGAAGAGACTGTAAATAAATAAATAAATAAAATAAAATAATAAAATCTCGACAGATACATATAGATATATAGATATAGATATACGTATAAAAATATATCTATAGTGAGATATGAAAGGGCATAAAATACACACAAATGATAGATATAGACTACTTGAGAAGATATATAGAGAATCTATTCCCACTGGTTATGGCTACAGGGATGCTAGCTAGTGAAATAACCAGGACGGTTACGTGAAAAGCAGAGGATGAAATCAGTCTGCAGCCAGCAAGTCCCGAGTATTCCAGAACTCTAGCATGGTAAGTGAACAGAAGACGCATAAAAATGAGATACCATGCTGACCTGCTTAAGGGCAAAGAGGTATCATGCGTTCTTACCATGAGGACGAGCTGCAAGGAGAAAAGCATATTCCCGATTGGAAATAGTATGGACCAAAGCAGGGAATTGGCAACTCCTTAACCTTTCACGTATGAGAAGGCCTATGTCCTTTATATTAAAAAGGAGAAAGTGAAAAAAGGGAGAACCTTTCTAGTCATGGGAGACATGACTGAAAAAGCCTTTTCCAACCATCTAGGATAGCTGTTGGAGAAAAAACCCTCATGCTCTCTAGCAAGGGCCCATAGTGGAGAGCTTCTCTGTAGAATTGCAGAGAGCATGATGAAGGAGAATGAGGAAATAGAACTGGCTGCTGGAGAGCCAGTACCTATGTCAACTATGCTGCCAAAACCAGGGGAATGGAGATGGCAGAAAGAGAAGACAATCCAACAAGCTTGTAGTGAAAAAATTTTCAAGACAGATGACAGCACTGACTTGGAGCCACTACTAAGACCAGACAGAATGTTAGTGGAGGACAAATCTGGTTGCTGGTGGACAAGAACCAGTGGTCCAAACATTAAGGCTCCTGCATTGGCAGCTGCTTGCCAGACAGCAGAAAGAATCTTACTGTTTAAAAACAGAAAGAACAGAACAGGAGTAGAAAACTCTGGACATGTCTGATAAACTGCCTCAAAGCAAGATTGAAAAAGAGGAGTCAACTCAGAGAGGAGAACTCCGCACTGGAAAAGTAACAAAACTAGAGAGGCTGAAGAAAAGCCCTCCAGTGAAGCAATACTGCTCTTACAGAGGAAAAGCTTGGTAAGAGGGTAAAGAGAATGGAGCTGAAGAAGACTTACAAAGTAGTAAGTCTATAGAAAGGAAAAAAGACATGCTGGCATAGGAAACTATCGTTTGATAGTGGTTAGACCTCTTTCCCTAGCAGGAAGAGGAGAACCCTGTGACCTATAAGCATGAACATCCTGACAGCTCATAGAACATAGAAAAAATGGATGTCTTTTGGGAAGAGATCCATGTCTAGGATTTAGAATGACAGCAGTGGATTGCCTCTATTGAGAAGAAGCAACTGCAGATTCTAACCCCCCAGAGTCACAAGCATCTGATGGAGATTGATCAGAAACCCTGTGGTTGCTGGGTTTGCTGAGCCTGGTGAGAGATTGAATTCTGCAGACCAGGACGATGCTTCCCTTGTTTGGGAACATCTGTATGATGGGCAGCTGATGCATAAAACCTTCTTCTCCTATGGGAAGAAAGTTTGGCAGGACATTTCCTACCTACTGGGACAGAAGAAGGTGCAGAACAGCCCCTAGGAACAGGTAAGTCAGTGGACAACTGAGTAACCTGACGTAAAGACTCCTTGTTGAAAAGATTGTCTCCAGTGCAAGGAGTATGTCCCAGTCTTTGCTGTGCCCATTTGTCCACGTCTGAAGCTTGGAGCCAGGCTCTACGTCGTGCCCCTATAGTTATAGCAGAAGTCCTGCTAACAGACTCAAAAGAGTCTAGGGAAGCACGAGTACGAAACCAAGAGATATTCTGAAGATGCTTAAGCAGTGAAGAATAGCCTGCACTCTTGGACTCTGGAAGGGAAGGAGTCAAAAGATGTAATTGCTTTGTGACCTCCTCAAGAGATACTCATAAAAAATATATGAGAGAATTCTTGCAGAAAGCATAGATGTCTGGAAGGTTTGACGTCCAAAGGCATCTAGTGCCTTAGACTCACGACCTGGCGGATAAGAAGAGTGCTTTTTCTTACTCTTTACCCGCCTCATTGCTGATTCCACTACTATGGAATGATGAGGAAGTTGAGTCTTTTGAAACCCTGGAGAGGGCGGCACCTGATATAAGAGATCAGTTGCTCTGGAAGGTGGGGGTACCCTTAAAGGTGTTTCCCACACTCCTAGAAGGAGATGCTGCAAGGAATGATGCAAAGGAAGCATTATGTTCTCCTTTGCTTTGGTAGAAACAGAGCCTTGTGCGGGATCATGTCCTGGGATAGGAATGGCAAGAGATCTTGCTATATCCCAGAGGAAACTTTGAAAAGTGGGATCCCCAACAGGAATCTCCCTTGGACAGATTAGATCTGAAGAACTAGCCTGAGCACCGAAAGCTATCCAAATATATAGGAATAGAAGATCCTGCATGGTGCAGTGTGGAATGCTTAAGGGATGGTTGCCGGTACTGGATGTCAGGAGCAGCGACCGTCATTACCACATTGTCCATGTCAGGTATCGACTCCAAGCTTGGTATAGAAGGGAGCGATCCTGTTGAAAAAAGCATGGCAGGAGTTGGCCACGATGCTACTGTGGATACCGGTACCGATGCCAATACCGGTACCGATGTCGGAGCCGAGCCCAACAGACATCGGAGCAGCCATCGGTGACAGTTTAATCGGTACAGAGGTAACCGAAAACCTCCGGCTGCTATCCTTGGTACTGAGCCTCCGGGTATCGATCGGTGTCGGTACCAAAGCGTATTGGTACCCAGTCTTCCAGACTAGAGATCGATTCCAAACTCGGCATCGAGGGCAGAGATCCTGATAAACAAAGCATGGAGGGCACCGACCGCAAGGGTAATGAGGACATCGGTACCGACTTCGGTACCGTGTCTGATACCAGTGGATGAAGGTCAACCAGTGGCAACTCAAACAGCCTCGGGGGAACCGAGAGTTGCGGATCTGAATCATCGGAACTGAGCCTTCGGTACCGCCGAGAGCTGGTACCAAGGCGAGTCAGTACCCAGTCCTCCAGACTGGAGATCGATTCCAGACTCGGCATCGAAGGAAGCGAGGCTATCGATGCACGTTTGGAGGGTACCGACGTCGGTGGTAGTATCGGTGCTGGTACCGATAATGGAAAGTCAGTGTGGAGAGTATCCACCGGTCCCCGAAGGCACCGAGGACGCCAGATGACCATCCCTGGTGAGGAGTGTTTCATCCAACACCAGTGCCGATACTGGGGTATCGGTACCGCTCGAAGCGGATGCCACCACCGGACACGGCTCAGGTATGTTCTATGAGGGGTGAACCCCAGGAACAACCTGAAACCCCTCAAACGCTTTGGAGACCGAAGACTCCCGCCGGGGTTTTGAAGCCAGTGGGCCCTCGAGGGCAAGGCCGGAGCCGTCTACGTGCTGTGCATGAGACCTACCACTCGAGGGCTGGCTAGTCTTAACAGACTGTTTGTGGGTTACCTGATCCTGTGTAGAAGAAGAAAGGGACGGTGCCCCGAAGTTGGAGGGAAACCATGTATCGAGGAAACCTCGATGTTGAAAACCTCTTCTCACCAAACTGTTGTCAGGACCCAAGCAGGTTAGACACCGACTTCGAGGGTCTAAAAATAAAGTTGTACCGCCAGTTTGAACATTTCTTGGAGAAAGCGGCTGGCGGTTCCATGAAGGAAAAAGAAGAGGCTTAAAAGGCCTAGGAAACCGTGAGACACTATGAAGAAAAAATATCCCTTGAAAAAGGAAGATTTTACAAGAAAAGAAAAGAAAACACCGGCGGTACCGGTGGCATCGGGGAAGACAGCCGCGACCACAAGAAAACTAAAGAAATAAAACAAGAATTTTCTGCGGTGACAGGAGGACATCCTGCCGGCTCCGCGAAAAACGAAAACTGAGGAGAGGCAGTTAGGAGAGGCAGTTGGGAAAGGCGGGAAGGCAGCACGCAGGCGTGGTGGGATGCTTCCAAAAGCTCTTTGATTGGACGCTGGGAAGCGTTCCCGTGCAGACTCCGTCGGTACCGACGTACCCATATGTGAAGACTCATTCCTGCTTGTTCCTGGACATTATAGGTCGATGCTATTGCTGCTTTCAACCATCTGGCTATGGAAGCCTTAGAGGCTGCTTGGCCTTTCCTAGGGCCACCCAACAGCACAAATAGCCTATCCGATCTATGAAAACCCGCAGTTCTACGCAGATAAATCTTTAACGCTCAATGCAACCTACCCGTTGCCGCTCCTGAGACCCACTCCTGAAACACCGGCAACGAGACTGCCTGATTGATGTGAAACGCCGATACCATCTTCGGCAAAAATGACGGAACGGTCCTTAACACTACCTTGGGATCATAGAACAACAGAAAGGGCTTCCTGCAGGAAAGGGCTTGCAACTCCGAAATTCTGCGAGCCGAGCATATAGGTATCAGGAAAACCACCTTCAACGTAAGGTCCTTCAACGACGCTGCCGATAAGGGCTCAAACGGCTTCTTCCCTATCGCATCGAGTACAAACGGCAGGCTCCAGATGGAACACCCTGCCTACAAGGAGGCCGAAGCAGAGCAACCGCCCTCAAGAATCGCCTGACATCCGGATGAGAAGCTATTGACTGCCCCCGAATCTTACCTCTATAAACACGTCACGGCCGCCACCTGCACTCGTAAGGATGAGGCCACTAACCCCTCGTCCATGCCGTCCTGCAAGAAGGCCAACACCTGCGGAATAGAGACCCGCAATGGCTCAAACTGCCTGCCTGCACACCAAGCCTCGAACACTCGCCAAATCTGCACATAAGCCAGAGATGTAGACCTCTTCCTGGATTTCAACAGAGTGGTTATAACGGGAGCAGAGTAACCTTTGGCTCTTAGCCTAGCCCTTTCAATAGCCACGCCGTAAGAGAGAATCAATCCACTTGAGGCATGCGCAGGGGCCCTTAAGACAGTAGATCCTCCCAAAGGTGCAGACGCCACGGCGTTTCCACTACGAGTCTCTGCAAATCCGCGTACCAAGGTCTCCTTGGCCAATCCGGATCTATCAAAATCACCGTTCCCCTGTGACGCTCTATGCGTTGCAGTACCCTTCCTATTAACACCCAAGGGGGGAACAGATATAGGAGCTGCTCTTCCAGCCAGCTCTGCATAAGAGCATCCAGGCCTTCAGACATCCTTTCTCTTCATCTGCTGTAAAAGCGCGTGACCTTTGCCAATTGAAATCGATCACCAGTGCCCCCCACCAGCCCACTAACAGCTCGAACACGTCCTGATGAAGCACCCATTCGCCTGGGTCTACCTTCACTCGACTCAGGAAGTCTGCCTCCACATTGTCTACTCCGGCCACATGCGCCGCCGACAGCACCAGAAGATTCTCCTCGACCCACTCTAACAACAAATCTGCCTCCGCTTCCATGGCAATACTGTTGGTGTCGCCCTGCCGACTGATATAGGCCACCGCCGTGGTGTTGGACAGCACCCGAACGGCCTCGTTGTGTAGAGATACTTGAAACACCCGAAGAGCCAGGTGCACCGCTCTCAGCTCCAGTCTGTTGATAGACCAGTACTTCTCCAGTTCAGACCACTGCCCCTGTGCTTAACGACCCTGGCAGTGAGCTCCCCAACCTGCGAGGCTGGCATCCATTGTCAGAAGCAACCAGGAAGGCACCTCCAACGGCATCCCGCTGTTCAGTACCTCCGGCTGGATCCACCATTGTAAAGCCTGTCGCATCTGAGAGCCAAGGCAGCTTTCGCGACAACGGGTCGTGCTGATGAGACCACCTCCTGAGCAATGCCCTCTGTAACGGCCTCATGTGCGCCCCTGCCCACGGGACCAGCTCTATCGTTGCCACCATGGTTCCAAGAAGCTGCCTATAATGCCACGCCGCAGGGGTAGGCCTGGCCAGGAACTGCCAAACTAGCAACCTCAGACCCTCCGCTCGCTGTAGCGGCAGAACCACTTTCCCGCCTCTGTATCGAACAAGGCTCCCAAGTACTCCAGACGTTGAGACGGGACTAAGTTGCTCTTGGACATATTGACCACCCAGCCTAGATTCTGCAGAAGTGCTACTACCTTTGCAGTTGCCGCCTCGCTCTTGACCTTGGACTTTGCTCGTATCAACCAATCGTCCAGAAATGGGTGTACGAAGATGCCTTCTTCCTTAGTGCTGCTGCTACTACTACCATCACTTTGGTAAACGTCCTCGGGGCTGTCGCCAACCCGAATGGTAACGCCCGGAACTGAAAGTGCCCCATAGGCACCGCAAACCTGAGGAACCTCTGATGTGACTGAACAAAGAATTCTCTTACTGGACGCTGGAATTCCAACGCGTACCCCTCATGAACGAGCTCCAACACCCACTGGTCGGAAGTAACCTTGACCCAGGCAGGGTAAAAATCCCACAGCCGATCCCCTACGGGAACCAGGCCTGCCCGGATCCTCCTGATCTCATTGCGACTTTCGGGATTTCACGAAAGCGGTCGAGGCCCCAAAACCCCTTCCTGCTTCTCGAAAGTCCCAAAACCCTTGGCTTCTACCCGGAAATCTCCCTCGGGACGCTTGACTGAATCTCGTATACCGAAAGCGCCTAAACTCCCTCTGCTGCCCCCTACCGGAAGAAGTAGGCCGTCCTTGCTCCTGCTTGTCTTCCAGAAGCCTGCCACCTTTAGACTCCCCAAGATCCATTACTAACTTTTCCAAATCCTCTCTCCAAAGAGCAACTTTCCCCGGAAGGGGAGTTTGCTCAATCTAGACTTCGAGGAACCATCCACTGCCCAGTTGCGCAGCCACAGGTAATGCCACGCCAACACTACCGACGCCATGCTCTTTGACAAGCCTCGAATGAGGTCATAGTGGACATCCGCCAAATAAGCTGTCCCCGACTCCAATCTTGCTGCCTCTCCTGAGTCTTCCCCATTCTGATCTCCTTGTACTCGCTGAGCCCAGCACAGGCAGGCTCTAGCTACCCAAGCTCCACAAACAGCCGCCTGGACCGACAAGGCATTAATCTCAAACACCTGTTTCAACAACGAATCTAGTTTCCTATCTTGGGAATCCTTGAGCGCCGCACTCCCCTCTACCGGGATGGTAGTCTTTTTAGTGACCGCCGAGATGGCCGCATCCACCTTAGGGGACTTAAACAGCTCCCGATCTTGATCCACCAGGGGGTAGAGTCTATCCATCACCCTGGAGCCTTTGAGCGCGGCCTCCGGCAAATCCCATTCCTCTTGAATCATCTCTTTAATCACTCTATGCACCGGGAAGGCTCGCTGGGTCTTTCTAAACAACTGCAGCAATGGATCTTCCAACATCACATCCTCTGCCAGCTCCGGCGATGGCATATTCAGCGCATTTAGCGTCTCAGCGTTAAGAGCAGGCAATTCGTCCCTTCTAAACACTCTTACGACCCTTGCCTGATCCTCTTTGTCCGTGATCTCTCCTTGCTCCAACTCATCTTCCACATCCAAGCCGAGTTCTCCCTCATCTGACAGAAGCCCCTCAGAGTCCACGTACCGTTCCTGCTGCTCCTTGTCCATCCTGGCCTTTTTAGCCGGACTGACCGGCCTCCCCACAGCCAAAGGAGTCCCCGGTCTCTTAACTCTGCGGGCCTGTTCTACAGGACTCGCAGCACGCTCCTTCCGCTGGCTCCCAAAAACCTGTTGGATGAGAGCCACAAATTCCGGTGAAAAAATGCCTGCCAAACACCCTGACAGGGCCACCGGCGAGGCTGGGAGATCTGTGGCCGAGGATGGCCCCACTAGGGCTCTTCCACGCTCCCAGATGACTCCTGCACGCTGGAGGGCTCCTTTTGACCCTCAACCCCCTCCAAGTTGCGCTCCATCATAGTAGCTAGCTGCGTGCACGTCTTACAGACCCCCATGTCTGCAGAAGTCCCCCTCCTGGAGCTGCAGAGCAAACAAATGGGCTTGGAAGACAGGCCCACAGCCTATTTGAGGAACAGCTTCCTTTCTTATTTTTTTTTTTTAAATAACGTAAAAGCTAGCCCTGCTCCTTCAGGACCCCCTCTGGCTTAAAAAAGCGCTTTAGCCGCAAAAACAAAGCTTCCCGCGCAAGTTCTAGAGCTCCTGCAGCCTCTGCTAACCGTTCAGCGCCTCCTGCGCTGAAGTCACGTGGCAGGGGCCAAAAGCAGCCTCTCAGTTCACGCCTTACCTTCGCTGCCCCAGCAGCTGCTAGACGCACCGCACCATTTTTTTCTCTCTCCCTCTCTCTTCCCGCTCCGCCCACACAGTTCTCTTCTAGTGTCGGGAGCAGGACGAGGCTGACCGGCAAAGCGACCCTTCTGACACTGCCTTCCAGAGGCCTTGACGACCCCGCTCCACCGGCGCGCTCCGTCGAACAGGCCAGGAGCAGGATTACCGCCCCGTGTAAACACAGTCAGCCAACGCTGATTGGAGGCCAGGTCTCTGCTCACCGCACACACTGCTGACAGCGGTGGAAGCAGGAGACCACCCCTAAGCAGGTAAACGCCAGTTTCCCGCCACCTGAATGTCTTCACAGCGCCGCCAGGCAAACCATCTGCTGGCGCTGACTGACTGCCTCAGCGGCTCACCCTCGATTCAGGCGGCTCCTGCATCACCTTAAAGAGGCAAGGTAAGTACTAAACAAAAGACCCCAAGAACAAATAACCAGGGGGGGGGAGAAGAGGGAAAGGAGGGAAAGGGGCCGTGAGGGGCCAGGAGATGAGGAGATCTCCCGTGTAAAAATTAAAATTAAAACACCTCCCCCCGTTTTGTGCCTTTCCTTCTCCCCTAAACACTGCCTATCTCTCCTTAATTGTCTCTCTGTCAAGCCTGGAACTCCAGGCTCCTCAATCCTCCAGCTGCTTGGAGACTGAACAAACTGGTGGCAGGAGGCGGATCCGGAATGTATATACCAGTGACATCACAAAAAGAGATGACTTTCAGTCTCCAAGCTGCTGGAGGATGGACACAACCCAGAGTTCCGGGACTAGACTGGAGTGACGATAAGGAACAATGATTTTTTTCACACAATTCAGTTCCTCCCTATGGTTTCAATTTGACTATTTCATGATAAAGATTTTTTAGCAAAGTTTGTACATGAAACAAAATGAATCTGTTTCTGGTGGTCTTTTTTATATCATTTATACATCTGACATACTCATTTTCTATGTGCTAGTTAATTGACTATATCAGGACTATTGACTGTCAGATGTAAGCACTTGATCTGACATGCAAGTTCTAAAATGATTGCTTGAATACTGCAAAGAAATGTGAAGAGATGCACATCAAGAAATCAAGAATTTCAGGAACCAATGCTTGGTTCTCCCTTTACAAAGACATTTTTTTTTTTAGTGCCATCAAGTCAGTGTTGACTCATAGCGACCCAGCTACCTCTGGGTTTTCTTGGCAATCACCAGAAGTAGATTACCCTCCATTGCCTCGGAAGAAAAGGCTGGCAAAGTGACTTACCCAAAGTCACAAGGAGTGCCAGTGGGAATCAAACCCTTGATCTTCTCGGTACTAGGCAGTTGCTCTAACCACTAGGCTACTCCTCCACACAAAGACTTTATAACTGTTTTTTTCAATTATATGTATGTTTTCTGTAGATGCTGTCTTTACAATACAGACAGGATTCATTGTGAGACAGCCCATCAGTTAAGTGGTAAAATACAGTTCATGTCAAAAAAAATGTTTTTAGAACAATCTTGTAGATTTTAAGATGCATTTTGGGACAAAATATATGATTTTTAAATATCCATTAGATATTATAAGACTTTACTAAGTTTGTGTGACTAGAAAATATTTGCTAGTCTTTTTATATTGCAAATTGAATAATACTTTTAGACCAATTGTTTTGGTTTATTGAATACCATTAAAGCAACATTTGACACTTTGTAGGTATGTAGATATCTTTATGGTATATTTAAGTCCTTTTGTTTTTCTTTTTGATGAAATTTCACAAAGAATTTTATAAGAATTTTATTGCAAATATCATAGTTTAATTTTTTTTCTTAATTTTATACCAAATAGAAATCAAATTGAAGGATATTCTATTTTAATCCACTTTTTCATTGTGTTTGTTTTTTGTATATGGTAGACAAAAACAAACATAAAAGCAATCTTACTTATATAAGGTAGATGTATATTATTTTAAGGGGTCTCATATTTTCTGGAAAACTTAATAAAAATGACATCACTGGCATAATTATCTTTAACTCCTATTAGAAGAAAGAACATTTGACTTCAGTGAGCTTTGAGACCAGAAGTTGCATAGCGAGCAGAGGGGAAGCTAGGAACCAAAAGAGATCTGGAACAAGGATTTGGTGTCAGTGTTAACAGCAACTGTTCTTGCTTATCATTCAACGCATATGTCAACGGTCTTGTGACAATGTGCACAACTGTAAAGTGATATAATTTAAAATGAAATAGATCATAATCTGTTTAAATGTAAGTCTAATTTTTCATCCTTTTGCACTACTGTCATTCACAAGTCAGTATTTCTAAAATGGCTTCTCGGATGGTGTGTAACTGAGAACAGTGATCATCAACATATGGATTTTTTTTTTAAGATTCTGCAAACATTTCTGAAGTATGAATTCTATTTGAAGCTCCTTCTAACAGCATTAAAAATATGAATATATGTGTACACTATCTTAGACAAACAATATTACATTCTTAAAGCATTTCTGGCCAACTTAACAGAGCACCAATAATTAGATCATTAGTCCTTCAAAATCATTATACTATTATCATCTTCAAGCAGTCCAGTGTCCAATCAGCAAGTTTTAGGAGAGGCTTATCAAGACAGGATTTGAGGTTAAAACCAAACATAACTTACCCATCAAACTATCAGAATAACCTATGCACAGTTTTGTTAACACTCTGCAGGAAATTATAATGCAGCATAATGGGAGTAAATAAAATGGGTGTCATGCTACAACCTGCACAATTATTTTTAAACATGGAGATTACACCTTAATCAGAGATGAATTACACCACTAGCTGTGCTTTACTTACTGTCCAAAGCAAATATAGATTATTCTCATTTCTTTTAAGCTTACGTTTTTGGCACAGAGCTACAAGTGTCATTTAATCCCATGCCCTCTTCATACATTCTGGATCACTTACTCAGTCCATGGGAAAAGTATGTATGTGGTTGGAAATACATTTAGCAGCAGCCAGGAACTGGCAATAAGGGTCTATTTCTGCAAGTGAAATACTGTTTAACCTGAAAAAGTGCCTTTGGTTATTATACTCCCTATGCATACTATCTTGTCAATTACACACACCAGAAATAGGATAGACATTACCTTTTCCAAGAAGACAGGAATTGCATCTACCACAACAGCAGATGACCTGGGAAGTGCTTCCATCATATATGTTAAGGCTCGGCAGGCATGGTTCATCTGTCCAAACAAAATAAACTGTCTAGAAAACTGGTCTTAATATTACCTTCCAGTTGGGGGCAGGGGGAAAATGGGGAATGAGTGAAGGGTGGGGTAGTAGGATCAAAAGTCATTTTATAAAGAAGCACACTTACAATTTATCTAAACAAATTTATAACCTGCCTAATCATTACTAAACAAATGTTCTGGATGTACTACAATAGAATGTACATAAAACTGAAATATACAAACACACAACTAAAATACAAATTACAAAAAACAAACTTGTGCCTAAAAACAATACAAAGACATAAGAATTACCACACCCAAAACCCAATACTATAATCACAATATCTCAAAAGTTTGTACAACCAAGAAGGGCTTCAGTCTCTTGTGAAATGCAGCATAACTATTCTCAGTTCTCAAATCAGAAAGTAGAGAATTTCACAATAAAGAGCCTGGCACAGACTTACAATATCAAAATTGTGCTCCATCTGCAGTAATGTTATCTGAAAAAAAAATTGAAAAGAACAGTTGAATACTTAGTGCCAGATCAAATTACAAGTGCACTTATTTATCATTTACAAAGAAATTATTCAATAGTATAACAACTGTAATAAAAGCCTAAAGCAGAGGTGGGCAAACCGCAGTCCTCATGAGGTTTCTGTCTAGTCTGTGGCAACCAAGTGGCATTGTCTGCCTGGAAATTAATGCTGGCCTGCCCTCCTCCTTCCTCAGACTTACTGTTGTAAGACCTCTTGGGGAAGAGGTGATGACCAAACTCCTCCCTCTGACTTCAAGGCTACTCCCACCACTCAAATCTGGCCTCCACAATAAGGCCCTCAAGCAGAATATTTTTCCCACACCTGTCTTGGCACAAAACAAAACTAAACCTAAATTTACTATAGTGGATTTGCATACATATTCACATGTTTGCTGCAGTATCAACTCTACTGCTAAGTGCCTTAGGAGAAAAGTAGCTCTATAATAAAGCTTTATTATTAAAGAAAACAGATGAAAGAGTAAATGGTCCATCCAATCTGAGAAATTATTCCTGCCCATTCTAAGGCTATGTCCTAACTGCCAGCCATATATGAGTACTTACATATAAAAAAAAAAAGAGATAAACTAAATCTTTTCAACTAGCCGAATTATTTCACCTATATTTAATTTTTGTCGGATCGTTTGCCCTGAGGGGGAACCTTCCCTCTCTCGTAGCAAACCCTCCTTTTTATCTTTTTTTAAAAAAGAGCGCACTCACCCTTTTACCCACCGAGGTAAAATTACATAATAAGCCTCAGTAAATCGAGAGAAAGATAGATCCAAAGTATATTCGAATAATGTCGAATAGCGCGGTATAAAAGAAACTTTAAATAAATAAATAAAATAAAAATAAATAAATAATAAATATTCAGTATATTCAACTTAACTTAGAGTCCACAATTCCCAGCCTTCAGCAATAGGACTTTCATCCACGGTACTAGTGGGACAACCTGTTCAACTGCTTTCTCCCATATGAGTAGCATAACTACTTGCAAGATCTCACTCCTTATCCAGGACAGTCGTCATCTTCTTTGGTATGCTACCAACAGATGGGGCATAAAACTCTACCTAGTTCCTCGACCCAGTATGATCCCTAATCACGAGTTTTTACAATAAAAGATTATGCAGTAAATATACTGCTACACGAAGAGATGCTGTGAGCACCAGCTCAAAAATATCATAAACAGCTTAAAACGTGTACACTTATGGTATAACCAAAGAATACATTTTGCATGCCTGATCATTCTTTCCTTGAATCCTGTTAGACCAGTCCAGAAATGTGGGTTATGACCCTTGCCAGCAGGTGGAGGCAGACTTGATATACCAAGTAATAACATCACTGAAAGTAGCTCATCTGGTGCAGCACTGAGAGAAGCCAGTAGGGCATTTCCCAAACAGTAAATGACTGAAAAGCTCAGAAAAATCTCAGGAAGCACTACTAAACCCAAACAACTTTGCCATAAAAAAACGTGAGCAAGCATTTGGATTTCTTACCATGAAGAAATTGGAGTCAGAGCATAGGACAGACAGCGTAGTTGCTCACCTGTAACAGGTGTTCTCCGAGGACAGCAGAAATCAGTCCTTACATATGGGTGATGTCAGTGCCAATGGAGCCTTTGGAAGATCCCCCAAGCATATGTGGTCCCCTTCCCGCCCTAAGGGTGCCATGTTTACTCAGTTTGATGTTATAGCTCAAAGGCAAAACAACAAAAAATATAATTCTATGGGGAGGGAGGGTTGGGAGGACAGATTTCTGCTGTCCCAGAGAACACCTGTTACAGGCGAATAAACCTAGCTTTCTCCAGGAACAAGCAGGAAGTCAGTCCTCACATATGGGACTCTCCAGCTACAGGCTACAAAAAAAAACCCGTAAAAGTCACAGGTGACTGAAAAGCTGAAACGTGGGAAGCAGCAACAGAGTCAAGAAGCAACAAGACTCACAAGCAGCCCTGAGTGTCAAGCAAGGAGCCAGATCTCTGGTAGCCTGAACACACCAAAGGGCCGGAGGGCAGGGGCTACCTGACACCCCAAACAGATAATGGAGTACTGCCTGGCCAAAGGTGCTGTCCCAGCAAAACTCCCTCTCCAGGCAGCAATGAGCTGCGAAGACATGGGCTGAGGACCAGGTGGTGGCCCGACAGATCTCCGTCAAGGGAACAGAGTGCAGGTTCACCATATAACCCCCATGGCCCCAATGCTATGTACCATGACGCAATACTCCAGCGAGAGACTGGCCTGCTCATAGGCAAAGGCAATGCAGTCCGCCACCCAAATGGACAGGGTATGCTTGGAGACCGCTGCCCCCAGCCAGTTTGGGTCATGAGATGAAGAACTGTGCAGAGCGATGATGGACCTTGGTATGCTCCAGATAGTAGGCCAGGGCCTGTTTACAGTCCAGAGTGTGGAGAGCGACCTCCGCCCTATTAGTATGAGGCAGCGGGAAGAAAGTAGGGATCACCACCTGTTGATTGAGGCGAAATGGGGACACCACCTTAGGCAGATGGGCCACCAGAGCTTGAAGCTTGCTAATCCTGTGAGCCAAAGTGAGAGCCACAAAGACGACCGCTTTCCAGGAGAGATACTTGAGGTTGCAAGAGCTGAGAGGCTTGAAAGGTGGCACTGTAAGCTTTGAGAAAACCACATTGAGATCACACTCCGCCGCAAGGGGATGGATAGGTGGCCGTGAGAGCAGCAGGCCCATCAAGGATCGGGTCACGAGGGGCTGAGCAGAGAGGTGCTTACCCTCTACCAGAAGGTGGTGCGCAGATTTTGCGCTAAGGTGTACTCTAACCGAGCTGGACTTCAGCCCTGCCTGAGACAGGTGAAGCAGGTACTGCAACACCAGTTGGACAGAACAGGAGAAGGAGTTGATCTGCTTCTCTGCACACCACACAGAGAATCTCTGCTACTTGAAGGTGTAGCCCCAGTGGGTGGAAACCTTGCGGGAGGCCAGGAGGACTGAAGTGGGCCAAGGCTACCCTTTCAGCAGCCAGGCCGTCAGAATCAGGGACCCCAGATTGGGTTGCAGGAAAGAGCTGTCCTCCTGCAAGAGCAGGCCCAGGGTGCACACCCAATGAACTGGGAGCACCTGAGACAGGCGGAAGAGCAGGGAGAACCATGACTGACAGGCCCTCTAAGGAGCCACCAGTATCAAGGTGGCTCTTTTGAGCTGGACCATGGCGATCAGTGACATGGGTGGGAAACCGCAGAGGAAGTCCCCCCATCCATGGAGTGAGGAATGCATCTGCTGCCACCCAAGAGGGATGTGGCTCCCTGTAGCAAAGCGGAGCAGCTGAGCATTCACTGGGCTGGAAGGGGTTCATCTGCAGGAGCCCCCAGAGACGAAAGAAGCTGGCAGGCCACCCGGGGGTCCAGCTGCCCCTCGTGCGGTTGAAGAACACAGTCTGCCAAGATGCTGAACCAGTCTGCCAAGGCGCTGTCCTAGCCCAGTAGATAGACTGCCCCACAAAAGCATCCCACTCTTGCTGGCAAAGAAGCAGAGGCTCACCGTATCTTGGCACAGGAGGGACGACCCCTTGCTTCCCTGCTAGTCGATATAGAATATCGCCACCTGGTTGTCTGTCTGGATCAGTACCGCTTGGTGCTGTAGGTGGTGGTGAAAGGCCCGGAGGGCCAGCACTATGGCTCAAAGCTCCAGGAGGATGATCTGCTGGAGGCTCTCCTCCTGGAGGCATCTGTGGTGAGGATCCTCTGGGGGGTGGGGGCCTGAAAGGAGCCTACACCAGCCAAGAGAGTCAGAGGACGGGTCATGACCACTCTGTCCCACAGGTACCCTTGTTGCTTGAGACCACTGGGAGCTGAAGATCCACTGAGGCGGCCACATATGTAGCTGGGCATCTGGAGTGACATGCAACGTGGAGGCCTTGTGACCGAGAAGGCAAAGCATGAGGTAGGCTGATGCAGAGGGACGAACCTGGATGTTCCCCGCAAGCGCCATGAGGCGCTGGGCCCTGTCCAGGAGGAAGGCCTTGGCCTGGACGGTGTCCAGCAGTGCCCTTATCAACTCCACTCATGACGTATGGAGATGGGACTTTGGGTAGTTTGTGACAAACCCCAAGGGCTCCAGAATGAGGATGGTGCGAGCCGTCACCTGATGAGCTTTGGCAGCAGTGCTGCCTTTAATGAGGCAGTCATTCAGGAAGGGAAAAACAAATGCCACCCCCTGGAGACACAGGGAGGCCAAGCACTTGGTGAATACCCTCAGGGCAGAAGCCAGACCAAATGGTAGAACCTTCTACTGGTAGTGGCAGCAGTCTTGCTTCTGGAGGTAGGGCAGCAATGTTCCAAGGGAGAGCATCTTGAACTTTTCCCTCACCAGGAACCAGTTGAGGTCCTGCAGGTCTAGGATGGGCCAAAACCCTCTGGTCCTTCTGGGCACCAGAAAGTAATGGGAGTAGAACCTGAGACGAGGGGACCAGCTCCACCACCCTGTCGGCCAGAAGACTTGCAAGTTCCTGCTGAAGCAGGCCCTGGTGAAGGGGAGTAATAGGGGGCTCTCCCGGAAAGAACAGCGGGGACATCTGTTCAAGGTGGAGCAGATAACTCTCCCTCACCACCTGTAGGGCTCATGCATTGGTAGTGATGAGGGACCATCAGGTGACGTAAAACCCCAGACACCCCCCCCCCCATTTGATGCAGGGCTGGATCTCCCACGGGAAGAGAGACTATGCTCAAGGAGTAAAAAGCACCCTCTAGGTGGCACCGGAGACTTGGGGGTCTTGGGCTTACGAAGGCCGTGCCCTTGTCCCTTGGCCTGCTAGCCCTGTTGGGGAGATGGAAAGGCAGAGCACTGATGGTAGTTTCCATAAGCTGCCTTCTTTGGGTATAGGGGCTTTTTACCCAAAGCCTTCCTTCGGAAGGATCAGTGGTCTTTTTGAAGAGCATGGCCATGGTCATGAACTCTGACTCCAGCTCAGCAGCCTTGTCAGTCATCGGTTTGCTGAAGAGGTTCTCTCCTCGGCAAGGGACATCAACCAACTTGTCCTGCATCCATTACTCCAAGTTTGAAGCCTGGCAGTGACCATGGCTCCTGTAGCCACCAACTCAAAGCCATCATAGGCCGCTTAGGTCATAAATTTGAAACACTGACCATGGAGGTCAGATCCAGAACTGCTAGAGAGGCTCCTCAGAGACCAGCCAAAAACCCGGAGATTTCCCTTGCCATGCCCCACAAAAGTACATGCCCATGTACAGCTGGTAGGCCTGGGTACAGCTGGTAGGCCTGGATCCAGCTGATGTGCATCGAGCCCTGTAAGCACTTCCTTCCCAGGGCATCCATGGTGCTGGCATCCCTGTCAGGGGGCACAGAGGAGTGCGTTTTCTGGCTCTTGAGCCTACACATGGCTGACTCCACCACCATAGTGTTGAGGCAGTTGAGTTTTTTGGAAGCCAGGGCTCCAGCAGACTCGGTAAATTGAGTCCAAGCTGCCTGGCTCACAATTGGCACAGAGTCCAGGGGTCTCCTACATACAGAACAGCAGGCATTCCAGGATAAGGGGGAATGGGTACCGTGAGTGTCTCCTTAGGGGGAGCCTCGTACTGGAGGATCATGGTCCTCCGCTTGAGGCTCCTCCTGGGACTCTGTAGTGAAGGAAAGGGCCTTCCCCATATCCCAGATGAAGTCTAGGAAGGCCACACACCCCAGCCCTGATGCCCCAGTGTCCCTGGCACTCCAAGATGGGTGCGCTGGGTGAAGAAGTCCTTGCCCCAGAGTGGGACCAGGACAGATGCTGAGGGGGTGTCTCAAGGCCGGTGGCACTTAAGGATCGGATCCACCTCCAAGGACTCCCTCACAGTGGAGGGGCTGGTAGTCAGGAGTGATGACCCAGAGGAACTGGACATTCAGAGCCTGCTGTTGGGCCATGAAAGCAGACAAGCTGCATTCCAAGGCTGCCATCCTGGCCTCAAGGCCAGAAGGTTCTGCAGTCACCAGTGCAGGCACAGAGAACTTTGGGCCCCACGCTGGCACCATCAAGGGGGTGTCCTCAACGAGGATGCCTCAGAGTACAGAGGCCAATCCCCAGATGCCAATGTCATCTTCTCCTGCCTGGGCAGCTGCAAGGGCCACTCCCGGCCATCGCCCTTAGCCTCGCATTGAGGGCTGAGGCTGGTGGTCATGGGGCTTGCCCACAGCCCCAGACTCGTCACCTGATGAGGTCATCTATGACATCCAGCTCTTTGAAGAGCATCCCTCCCCAAGGGAGCCCCAGCCAGATGCCCTGTGATCTCAAGGCTCTGAGGAAGTGCAGTCATCACATAAGGCCGGGGCCTCCACAGCGGCCCTTGAGAGCACTGGTCGCACAGACTACTCTGGGGCTGAGTTGGTCTAGTGGAAAATCTATTCTTGCTGCTTCTTATGCCTCAGAGGGCCTTGGGGGGTCATCTGCTGGCAGAGACCACAAGCCAAAGCATCATGGTCCTTCTCAACTATCTCCCCTGAACACTTAGAAAAGATCATCATGGATATTACCACAACATTCCCACTTGACCCATGTCCAATCAGTTGGATCAAACAGAATTACACCCACAATACTCAAAATCACGCAACTTTCAATGCAACAGGGATATATGCCCGCTGACCTAAAGCTGGTCTCCATTCACCCAACATTAAAAGCCTCATCTGACCCAAAACAGCCAGCCTCCTATCAACCAATTGCCAGCCTGCCATTCCTGGCAAAAGTAATAGAGAAAACAGTACTTCTACAACGCCAGGTATACACCGGCGCTCACTTCCCTCTTGATCCACAATATGGTTTCAGGCTTCAAAATGGGGTAGAATCCCTTCTACTATAACTGCTCTGACCACCTCAAAGGCATCAACAAACCAAACAGAAGATTCATCCTAATATTCTCCTAATATCAAGGCAGCCTTTGACTCTGTTCCACATCATTTGTCATCTACAATCGGACTAAAAAACACCACACTGCAATCTTATCTATCAGACCGTCAACTCCACGTAAAACTGGACAATAAAACATCAGCCATACTCACAAGGAGTGCCCCAAAGCTCAGCTCTATCATCGCTGTTATTCAACCTCTTCCTTCAACCAATCTGCTCTATCATACAAGCACACAACTTGTTTTAGCACTTATATGCAGATATCATATCATGATTTATGCTCCAGTCAACACCGCTAACCCAACCATCATCCATGTAAAGGAATGCGTCACCTCTGTAACAGCTTGGCTCACTGAACACAACATGGAAATAAATTACAAGAAAAATGAACTACTATACATCTTCAGGGATACCAACTTCAAGCCACCCACTCCCACACCCATCGCCAGAGCCCAATTACCAGTCAAATCGCAAGTCCACTACCTGGAAATCATCCTTGACCAACACATCACACTATCCCCTCACAAACAATATTACAAGAACCATCTACAACAAGCTCAATCAGTTCTACATCTCAGGCCACTCCTGAACCCAAATGATTTTCACAGTCCTTCAAGCACTCATATTCCTGCACTTCAATTACTGTAACCTCATCCTACAAGGCCTACCTAAATTTACAACCCACCCACTCCAACTAGCCATGAATACAGCAGCACACATTCTCTGTAGCACCCCTAAAATAGAACGCATAGCCCCAATACTCAATTACACTGGCTGGTTATCACTCAATGAATCAAATACAAGGCCATTCACATGATCTTCAAACACTTCTAAGTATTGTCTTCCACCTACCTCCAAGAGTTAATACAGAAAACTCCTAGCAATAGAACCAGGAGAACCAATTCCCTCAACACACTCCACATACCTTCTTTAAACACGAAAACCAACTCCACCACATCTAAAAGAGCCTTCACCCTCTTTGCACCAGCACTATGGAATGCAACACCAGACCATCTCTGCAGCACAAATGATCACATTGACTTCAGGAAAAACCTAAAAATTTATCTATTTCTTGAACACTTCACTAATGAGAAAAACATAACGAACCACCAGTGCAACGGTTCCATCAAAGCTCCCCCCTCCCTCCCCCTCTTATTAACAATTAGCATTCGAATAAGCTTAGGTGATTGATTTTATGTTTGTTAGAACAATGCACATAAAAAAAATGTTGTATTTGGCAAGTTATTATTGTTCCCTGTAAGCCACATTGGCCAAGTTGTTATATGCAAACCGCTTAGACTTTTAGGTCAGTGGTATATATAAACACAGTTAAATAAATAGATGGTCTGCCCCGAGGCACCGAAGGCAATAGTCATGCGGATCTGTGTGCGACATGTTAAGTGCACAATGGTCGCAAGCATAGCTGGGAATACGGCCTCTTTCGGCCCAATCAGAAAAGCACAAAAATCCATGCACCAGAGAAGAAAAAACAGAGGGAAAAAAGGAACCAGAGGAAAACTGCAATGCCAAAGGTGAGCAGACCTGGGAGGCGAAATGGGTACCAGTATGCAAACTGGAGAAGGGAAATGATCCGAATACCGAAGAAAGACTAGAAAAAAATCTACTTTTTTCAACGCAAGGGGGGAGGGGGGGGCGGCAGACACATCTGATAGACTGCACAGAGAAAAAGGAGACTGAGGCAAGATGGCACCATTAGGCAGAAAGGGGACCACGTATGTGTGGTGGATTTCTCAAAGGCTTTCTTTGAAAGCTGGGTAGAGATTACTGCATGGGCTCCGTCAGCACCGACATCACCCATACGTGAGGACTAAATCCTGCTTATTCCTGGAGAATGTGTCTTATGGCAATTGCCCCCCCCCCCCCCCCCCCGAAAGTCTTCCAGGAACAGATATGAGCAATGCAACCAAAAAGGCAGCAGTTTTTTCAACCTGCCATAGGAGTCTTCCAGGGCAGGTCCTGGACTGGTCTAGCAGGATTCAAGGAAAGTAAATCATCAGGTACGTAATTCTATCCTTCCTTATCCTGCTAGACTAGTCCAGATGAGTAGGATGTACTCAAACAGTTAGGATTCAGGAAGAGACAAAACTCTTAGCACCTTTGGCAGGCTAGTCTGTCCTATCTATACTAACCCTCATGAGCACCCCCCCCACCAACTCCCCTCCAGTAGGGCTTCACAAAGGCATTCAACTAAGATTTGGAAGCCTCCTTACAGATGTCTCCTGGAGACACCAGAGCATACTCCACCCAGGAGGCCTACTGTCCAGTGGAATGAACTCTGAACCATGTGCACACTCACCAGTCAGAATGTACACTAACCCAATGGCCTTCTTGAACCACAGAGGAATCAAAAAGATCTGTTCAGAGGGAGGAATTACCAAACGCCCTGCAAATGAGCAACACCCTCCACATGTCCAGCAGTCATAAGGGTCCTTTTTGAAGATTCCTCTCTGAGAAGGAAGGCAGAACGGTCTGGTGTACGATCAGCAAGGAATATTGAACTTTGCAAGGAAATTGAACTTTTCAGCCATTCTGCATGTGAGAAATCAACTGAGAAATCATGCTGAGCCAGCTTGCTAGCCCAGAGACCAAAGCTGTATTTGCAGTCTGGTGAGAAACTGCTTACACATCTTGCCTAAGGGATACTGAAAGACCAGGGAGGAGGAGTTCTCCTAGCAAATGGAGATCCATTAAAGAGAACAAGAGAACAATTCACCTAGCCTTCAAAACAATTCTCTTAGCCAATATAGAAACATTTACCTAGCCATATAGACAGGATAAGAATTCATCAATTATAATTGCAGAAGTTTTGAGCTTCTAAAACCATGGGGGGTGTCTCCCTTGAGCATCCTCAGATGTCTGACCAGCGTCTTGATTGTGTACTATGTATATGTCACCTGAAGGCTGGGAGCAAACAAAGGCTGGAGAAGGACTGGTCAAACTACTATTAGCAAAGGTGGGTGTATGGGGTGGAGAATAACTGTAGAGATAAGCTCATGTGAGGAATCATGTGATGGCCAGCTGCAACACACTTACAGCCTATATAGAGAGAGAAAACCCAGAACAGAGAGAGAGTAGATCCGCTTGGTCAGGCGCAGGCCAACGCGTGAAGAATCCCAGACTTTTCTCCAGCCTTTGCTGAGCTCTCCCAGCTGATGTTTAAAGGGCTACGATGATGTCAATTTGGTGATGTATTATTCTCCTGTAAATAATTGCTTTCTAGTTATCTTTTCTAACTAATCATGTGTAACTAAGGGAATTACTTGCATTTCTGAATAAGTATCCTTGCTTTGTTTTATAAATAAACTGCACGTCTTTATTACAAGGTATGTTAACTTTTGTTATAGCATGACATCTGGTTATGGTGAAAAAATGGGAAAACCACCCTTGAAAGGAGGATGGCATAGACCTCAAAGCTTATGCCACCTTCAAAAAATCAGAATGATTCTTTGAAAGACCAGGGTTGAGGAGGCAGCACCACCTACCGGACACTAGAGTCCACAGGAAGCAACTGTAAAGAGCCAAACATCTAGGGAGACTTTACACACTGGCCCAACGAAGAGCCCTCTCAGTGTCCTCAACCTGAGAGACCTACTGAGGCACACAGAGACACAGGCAGAGAGAACTGTTTTGCTCCTGAGGAAGCAGAAAACACCAGAGTGCACCGCAAAGGAATCTCTTAGATGAAACTCTCGTAGCACAACAGAACCGCCACCTGAACCTTGAAAGGTCATGGCCAAGCCCTGATCCAGGCCGGACTACCAAAAGGATTCTGATAAGCTTCGGACATAGAGGCCCACTGACTATAGTGACTGCTCCAGAGCAGTCAGTCCTTGTAAGCTATGCCTCACAAGGGCCAGGTCACAAGTGAGAAGGGACTGGGAACCTCCATTACCAAGAGCCCCACTGTGATAGGCCCATCTCTTGAGGTGGCAAGAGAAAAAGACATGCCCCATAGATCAAGAATCTGTGTACCATGATCTGCGAGGACAATCCAGGGGCCACTACAATCACCAGTTTCAGGTGGGACTAAAACCTATGCAAAGCATGGTTCAAAGGCCATAGAGGGAGACATACAACATCACTTTCTAGACCACACCTGAAGCAAGGCAACTAAAGCTTGCCATCCGTGGGTCCTTTCCAGAGCTTAAGAAGTTCCACATATTCGAATTCTCTGAAGTAGCCATCAAGTGGAGCACTGAAAAAATACAGAAAGGCAATAAAACAAGGCTTCTACTTTCAGCCTTCCTCGCATGAGACTGCATCCAGTCACCCACAGGTTGCAGGATCTGAATTTCAATGCCAGAAGGACCAGGCCTGTTGCAAAAAGGAAAAGAATTCCAGGGAGGACAAACCAGAGTCCAGACCTTCTCCTCTCGCGACCACCAGGCACACAATAGGCAAAAACACCACTCCATCCTCCTCAGACTTAACTACCAGATGACAGGGATTTCACTTGGGTCTTTCAACCAACCCCCATAGGGAAAAAGCATGAGCTCCTGGAAAAATGGAGGAACTCAATGGCAAAGTGGGGGGCCATAATCTCTCCAGCTGCCTATGACAGAAGTACTTGGGCCTCAGGTCCCCTGAGAGAAAGCCTGAGTCTCGGGGTTCCAACAAAGGGGGATACCAAGCAGCTAGTCAGACTGAATACAGCCCATGAACTGTTTCAGAACCTGCAGTGCAAGCCAACTGACAAGTAGCACCCTGGGGAACCTATGGACCACTAAGAATGTAGTTAGAACCACCCTGCCATGCTCCACCTCCTCAGGGTCCCAAGCCATCACCTGAAGTGCTGCTGTGGGGCCACAGGAGCAGCATCAGTCCCTGGGCCGCACATGCCATAAAATGATGAGCCATAATGGAGACAAAAGTAGTGACTGATTTAAAAAAAATAAAATAAAATCTCTAGGAGCTGTAGGCTGCATCGGGCGATATGGCTGAAACCCATAGCAGCAATGTTTAAAAAAAAAAAAAACAGCAAAAAAACAAGCAGGGCCAAGGCCTAGCAGGCTAACCAGGGAAACAACAGTAGGAAAGCCCCAAACACCCACACTAGCCCGAGAGCCCAGCTGCAGATCAAGCCTGGACTTTTTTCTTTTAAGTTTGAAGATACTTCATTAAAAGCAGCAGAGCAAAACGCTTCCCACTGAAGGCAAGAACACACACAAAAAAAAAAAAACAAAAAAAAAAAAAAAAGGAGTAGTTACTCATCTGTAACAGGTGTTCTCCAAGGCCAGCAGAAATCAGTCCTCACATATGGGTGAAGTCGGCACCAACAGAGCCCCGCGGAAGCATCTCACCAGCTTTCAAAGAGGAAATTAGACTTACCTGCTAATTGTTGTTCCTTAAGGAACTCTAGTCCAGTCCCGGAACCATAGAGTTTAGAATCTCCTCCAGCAGCTTTGGAGACTGAAACACATCATCACTTTGATGACCTCTGCATAAATAGGCTAGGACCGCCCCTCTCCTTCAGTACCTATTGACAAAGCAGACTCAGCAGAGCAACAAATAAGTAGTTAAATTAATCTGTAGTCTCACTACTAAACATTATCACCAAACGAACCCTGCTCTCTGTTTTTTTTGGTTTTTTTTTTTAAACTATAAGAAACTGAAGCCTTAAAACCCAAGCCTAAACAAGGCCTAATATGCTTCCTGGGAGACATCAAATACCTCCCAAGCTTAAAAGCACTGCTGCGAAAGGATTCCCAACACTCTTTTCCCTTGAACTTCCTTAGAAACCCTTTCCCCAGAGAAAATACAAATTCACTGTACTCACAAACTTCAGGCTGGGATTCCCAATGTACCGAGCGGGATCCGGGACTAGACTAGAGTTCCTTAAGGAACAACAATTAGCAGGAAAGTCTAATTTCCTCTTCCTTTTTGTCCCTCTAGTCCAGTCCTGGAACCATAGAGGATGTAACAGAGCAGTGAATATCAACGGGAGGGCCCTGCAAGCCCAGCCTGAAGTACTGCTGAACCAAAACACACATCACTATCCGCCTGAACATCAAGCCTATAATGCTGAGCAAAGGAATGTAACGACGACCAAGTTGCCGCCCTACAAATGTCCACGGCCGGCACCAGGCTGAACTCCGCCCAAGACGCTGCCTGCGCCCTAGTGGAATGAGCTCGAAGACCCGCCGGAACGTTCCTGCCTTTCAAAATGTAAGCAGCCACAATCGCCTCTTTCAACCATCTGGAAATAGAGGACTTTGCTGCTGCCTCCCCCTTTCGCGGACCTCCAAATGCCACAAATAACCTGTCCGACTTACGGAAGGACGCCGTTCCGCGGAGGTATCTCCGAAGCGCGTGCCGCACATCAAGATGATGCAACTTACCAGACACCTTTTCCTTCTGCCCTCCCGAAAAAACCGGAAGCAACACAACCTGGTTAATATGAAACACCAACACCACCTTAGGTAAGAATGCTGGTACTGTACGTAACACCACCTTGTGATCGAAGGAGGAAAGATACGGCTCCTTACAAGACGAGGCCTGCAACTCCGAAATCCTACGGGCTGAACAAATAGCCATCAGAAAAACAGTCTTCAACGTCAAATCCTTAATGGAAGCTTTTCCCAACGGCTCAAAGGGTTTCCGAACTAATGCCTCCAAAACTAAGTTCAGGTCCCACGCCGGAACCGCACACCTACACGGAGGACGCATGAGCAACACGGCTCGTAAAAACCTTCGGATGTCTCCGCGCATCCCTAACATCTGACCTTGTACCTTGCCCCGGAAACAGGCTATCGCTGCCAACTGCACTCGCAAGGAACTAGGTGCAAGCCCCTTCTCTACACCATCCTGCAAAAAGACAAGGATCTGCGGAACCGACGCTCTTAAAGGCTCCAGCTTCCTCTCTGAACACCAACTTTCAAAAATGCGCCAGATCCTAACATACGTCAACGAAGTAGATCGCCTTCGCGCCCTCAACAAGGTAGAAATGACCGCTGCAGAATATTCCTTCGCTTTCATCCTAGCCCTCTCAAGAGCCATGCCATAAGCGAGAATCGATTCACCTGGGGCATACGCAAAGGCCCCTGAAGCAACAGATCGTCCCGCTGAGGCAGCTTCCACAGACTGTCCACCAGCAGCCGTACCAAGTCCACATACCAGGGTCAGCTGGGCCAGTCGGGCGCTATCAGAAGTACTAGGCCCTGGTGTCTCTCTATGCGCTGCACTACCCGGCCTAAGAGAGCCCAAGGCGGGAAAACAGAGAAGACCCTCCTTCAGCCAACTTTGTGCCAACGCATCGAGACCCTCTGACATTCGTTCTCGTCTTCTGCTGTAAAACCTTGCCGCCTTTGCTGACTCGAAGGTTGCCATTAGATCCATGAGCGGAGTTCCCCATCGTCGCACTAATAGAGCAAAGACCTCCAGGTGAAGCATCCACTCCCCCGGGTCCACTCTGCGACGACTCAAAATCTGCTTCGACATTGTCCACTCCGACCACATGCTGCGCCAAAAGACCCTTTAGATTCTGCTCGACCCAATCCAAGAGCTGACTCGCCTCCGTCTCTAACGTCACACTGCCTGTGCCGCCCTGCCGATTGATGTAGGCTATGGTCGTCGCATTGTAGGACAGTACTCTCACCGCCGATTGTCTCAACCACCCCTGAAACTCCATGAGGGCCAAAAACACTGCTCTCATTTCCAATCTGTTGATGGACCATTCCTTCTCTGTCGGAGACCACTGCCCCGGGCCAATCTCCCCTCGCAATGCGCCCCCCCATCCCACCAGACTTGCATCCATCGTCAAAAGTCTCCAGGACGGAGGCTCCAGAGGCACTCCTGCTTCCAAACTGTCCGTTCGCAACCAGAGCAGCTCTTGCCGTACCTCCGGAGGACAGACTAGCCGGAGAGACAACGCATCCGACTGATGCGACCATCGCCGGAGCAGAGCCCTCTGCAACGGCCACATGTGTGCTCTGGCCCACGGCACCACCTCGATTGAGGCTGCCATCGTCCCCAGCAGCTGCAGATACTGCCACGCCGTTGGCGCCTGCCGGGCTAGAAATCTCTTCACTAGGTCCCGTAAACCGCGAGCTCGCTGCACCGGGAGAAATACTGCTCCTGTGTCTCGAAACAGGCCCCCAAGTATTCCAGGGACTGCGAGGGTACCAGCTTGCTCTTCGCATGGTTGACCACCCAGCCCACGCTTTCTAACACTTGCACAACTCGGGCGGTGGCTGACACTCTCCTCCCTTGATTTCGACTGAATCAACCAATCGTCCAAGTACGGATGCACTAGCACCCCTTCTTTCTGAAGCGACGCTGCCACCACCACCATGATCTTGGTGAACATTCGAGGCACTGTCGCCAACCCGAAGAGCATTGCCTGAAACTGGAAATGCCCCATGGGAACCGCAAACCGTAAAAACTTCTGATGCTCCTGCCGAATTGGGATATGCAGATAAGCTTCCGTGAGGTCCAACGACATCAAGAATTCTCCCTCCCTGACTGCCACAAAGACGGAACGCAAAGTCTCCATACGGAAATGGGTAACCCGGAGACAACGATTCACCCTTTTTAAATCGAAAATTGGGCGAAACGTGCCTTCCTTCTTTGGCACCACGAAATAGATGGAGTACCGACCACACCCGTACTGATCGGGGGGGGGGGACAGGCACCACCGCCCTGAGCTGCAGCAACAGCGTTTCCGCCACCGCTTGGACCTTGCTTGGAGCCTTGCAGGGAGAGAGGACAAAGGAATCTAACACGGGCCGGTAGAGCTCTAATGTATAGCCCTCTCGAATAACCTCTAACACCCACTGGTCTGACGTAATGTGGACCCAGGCAGGGTAAAACTCCCGCAACCTTCCTCCCACGAGCACCACCGCTACCTGAGTCCCCCGTATCTCATTGTGACTTTTGAACTGTTGAGGACTGGAAGGGTGCAAAACCTCTGCCCGCCCCTGAAATCCCCGGAAGCCCTGGCCGCGTCCAGGAAACCTTCCCCGCTGTGACTGGCCAAAGCGAGAGGACTGAAATCTATGAAACTCCCTCTGGGCTCCCCTGGCCCCCAAGGAAATCCAGCCCTGCTTCGGCTTATCCTCCGGTAGACGTCCGCCCTTGGACTCACCAAGATCCTTAACCAACTTCTCCACATCCTCTCTGAATAATAGCTTCCCCTGAAATGTAAGCTTACTGAGACGAGCCTTAGAAGAACCGTCCGCCGCCCAGTTTCGCAAACACAGATACCGACGCGCCACCACTATTGACGCCATACTTTTCGCTAAACCTCTGATAAGGTCATAATGAATATCCACTAAATAAGCGGTTCTGGATTCCAGCCTCGCCAACTCATCCACTTGCTCTCCGACCTGATCCCCCTGCAACCGTTGGGACCATCTTAGGCAGCCTCTCGCCACCCACGCCCCCACTATTGAGGCCTGCATGGAGAGAGCGCTAATATCAAACACTTGCTTCAACAAGGTATCTAATTTCCTGTCCTGCACGTCCTTCAACGCCGCAGCCCCCTCTACCGGGATCGTGGTCTTCTTCGTAATTGCGGAAACTGCCACATCTACTTTAGGAGAGCGGAAAAGCTCCCTATCTTGGTCGGAAAGTGGATAAAGCCGAGCTATTGCCCTAGAACCCCTCAGGGCCGACTCCGGCAAATTCCACTCTTCCTGGATCATATTCCTAAATACCCTATGCACAGGAAACACTCGCTGGGACGTGCGCACTACTTGCAACAACGGGTCTTCCACTTCTTCCACTGGCGGCACCCCAGAGGGCATGTTCAGTGTCTTCAGCATCTCTGAAATCAGAGCTGGAAGCTCCTCTTTCCTAAACACCCTGACTACTCTATTTTGTTGTTTCGTATCCAGCAACTCTCCCTCTTCTAATTCTCCTTCCGAGCCCTCGGGGACCTCCCCCTCCCCTGCTCCTAGGTCTCCCCAGAGATCCTCCACACTTGCCTTACTTCTCTTGCTCAGGGCAGCTTCCTCCTCTGAAGACCCCAGGCGCCTGCACCATCACCGGCTGCAACAGGGCAAAGGCCTGCTGCATGAGGGAGAAGTAGTCTGGCGGAATCCCTGCAGACTCTCTCGCCTGACCAGCTACGCACTGCGGTACCGAACCTTCCCCCAAGGAAGGCCCCGCTACCTGATCCGTAGCAACCAACGAAGATGGCCGGGCCTCCTTCTCTTCCAGAGGACCCCCCTCTCCAATGGCCTCGTCCAGAGTCCTTTCCATCACGGCCGCCTCGTGGGTACAGACTCCACACACTCCAGACTCCAACACCGCGCTTCACCTTGTGCCACAAACCAAACGAGGCTTAGCCGGCATATTATTTGCTAAAGGTAAAGGAAAGATAAAGCTACTCTGCCTTAGCAGCTAGATTCAGGTACCCACTTTTTTTTTTTTCTCAATACCTACACACTCCCTGCAATCGGGCCACTTGTGTCTCTCTTATCTAAACCTAAAACGAGCCTCTAAACACCGTCAAAACTTAATTTTATTGTACCAGTTTAAATCGCAGTGCTCAAAATGGCCGCCACCGCATTTCCCGCTCTTATTTCCGCTGCACGATGCTCGTTGCCCACTCGCGGCCTCTACGCCTGCTCCCCGCTCTAATTCAGGCTATACCGGTTTACCGCCCCTGGACATAACAATGAAAAAGAGACGAGAGGAGGCTCACCATGTGCTGGAGCTCAGCCGGACCGCAGCTTTGGCTCCAGCGATGTAAAACTTCACTTGCTAGCGCCTCAGTTTCTGGCGCCGTGGTGTGAGCCTGCAACCTGCTCCTCACCTGTTAAAGCGGGTTCGGGAACAAGGAGGCCACGGTGCTGCTCTAGTCCTCCAATGCTCATTTAAGCGACGGGTTAAAAAAAAAAGGGGGGGGGGAGGGAGGGCGAGACAGAGAGAGAGCTTTTGACAGGAAACAAAAACGAGGGACACCTCCAGCAGCAGCACCGTCCCTGAAACAAACCCAAAAATTCCCCAATTAAAATCTGAACACTAGCAAAAATCGGCTAAATTTTAACTCTAACAGATCAAAACCTATCTCTTCTTATTTGTGCTGAGTGAGCCCAGTCCCAGAACTTTCTCCAGCTGCTTGGAGACTGAAAGTACTGAAGGAGAGGGGCGGTCCTAGCCTATTTATGCAGAGGTCATCAAAGCGATGACGTGTTTCAGTCTCCAAAGCTGCTGGAGGAGATTCTAAACTCTATGGTTCCGGGACTGGACTAGAGGGACGAAAAGGAATAAAGTCTTTGGGAGATGCCACCACACGTGTGGTCCCCTTCCCACCCAAGGGTGCCATCTTACTCAAGTCAGATGACATAGCTAGAGCCGAAAAAAAGTCTTGGACTACAAAAAGGGACTGCAACTTCTGGAATTGTAAGTATTTCCTTCTGGGAATTTTTCTAAATCTTAGTTAAAAAGGAATTCTTTAGATTAAAGCTGATTAACCTGTGAACCAGTATATTTGTTAAATCATTCAGGGCCTAGTATCAGCAAAGAGCTTTTAGTTAAATTAAAAACTCAACAGGTAGCTTTCAGTTTAAGTTTAAGACCCAGCAGAGAGCTTCTTGTTTAAATTTAATACTCAGTCAGGGCCTAGAAGCAGCAAAGAGCTTTCAATTTAAATTTAACACACAGAGAGCGCTTTCTGGTTAAATTTATTTAGACAGATTTGTTTGCCACCTTATCCTTCAATCAAGGTGGTCACGTCACATTACAATTGGAGGGTTACATTTAAGATTAGGGTATGTGTAAACATTTAGACAGTACAGTTACTTATTAGCATTTAGACAGTACAATTGAAAGTAATATTTAACATTAGGGTACGTGTAAACATTTAGAGAGTACAAGCAAAGGCTGTATGAATCACCCAGGAAATTGGTCACAGATTATCTTAGAAGCACAATAGAGGGTATTGTGTAGCTGCTAGTTTTTAATAAGTCTCAATGGTATACATCCAAATGTGTTGAAAGAACTGGAATATCAGATTGCAAACCTACTATTAGTAATTTGTTAACTAATCATTAAAATCATCTGTAAATACCTGAATGTTGGAGGATGGCCAATGTAAGGCCAATTTTTAAAAAGGGTTCCAGAGACTATGTGACGCATGAGCGAGTAAGAGGCTTCTCCACTATTATACTGATTTTTTTCAAGAGCATTCCCCAACAAAAGATACTACAAAGAGTACGATTGGAAAGTGTTTGCCTCTGGAGGTGGTTGCTGCAAAATCTACTTAAAAAATGCCTCTCACAGCACGAAAGGAGCGTGAGAAAGCTCCGAAGATTGTGGCCTCCTCTGCTGGGAGGCAGACATCCAGCATGGCGCAGCTGTGGTCCCCAGGTGAGGAGAGTATGGAATCAGGGTCTGAGGAGCTAGCACGGGAAGTGGCAAAGCTCTTGGAGCCGAAGTTCGACCTGATTCTCACTAAGCTAGAGACGGTGGGAGACACATTGACGGAGTTTGGCCAGCAAGTGGATGAGCTAGAACACCGCGTGTCAGCGCTAGAAGATACAGAGCGGAGTCAGACCCGGGAACAGGCCACGCTGCAAAACGTAGTTGAGGCGCTCCGAGACAAAGTAGATGACTTGGAAAATCGATCTCGAAGGAACAATCTGAGATTAGTAGGAGTGCCGGAGTCCAAAACTGACGCTATGCTCCTGCCCATTGTGGAAACTTGCCTCCCACGGGAACTGGGACTTGAGGACCTAGTGGGCGAAGTGAAAGTGGAGCGTGCGCATCGCATTGGGCCTAAGTCAGAGAATAATCAGCGGCCCAGAGTGATTATAGCAAATATATTGAACTTCCAACATAAATGGAAGCTGCTGCAGGCATATCGGAAAAAGCGGGCCTTGATGATGGACAATCAAAGTACTTCTATTTCAGGACTACTCCGCCGCTGTTGCCGCGAAGCGGAAGGAATTTTCGCCGATTTGCTCTGCCTTATTTCAAAAGCAACTCCGCTTTACCTTGGCATTCCAGGCAACGCTCCGCGTGCAGCACGAAGGGAAAAATCATGTGCTGACAACAGCAGCGGCGGCGCGGAAGTTTATGGAGGAACTGGAGAAGAAGCGGCCGGAGAGCAGGCGGGAGACTTGAAGAAGTGAACGCCAGGCCACGGGCAAAGGAAAAGACACAAGTAACTAGCAGAAGGGCCAGAAACTGGAGAGGCCTATAGAAGGGAGTCTGAAGATAGTGGATTATGTTATAATGTGTTACACGATGCTTAAGATGCAGAAGGATATTGCATGAGGCCATAAGAGTTTGTTTAAGAGTATGTTTTAGAGTTATTGCTGTGGGATTATTGGGGCTCTACAGGGGAGTGAATGCAGACTCTGAGTCACGTATAGCTAATAGTGAGCGTGACTGCAATATGTTGTTATTGTTTAAACGCATGGATATCGTATAGGGGCCTGGCCCAAGTTTATTGTATGGGTACGGCCATAGCCCATAAACGACTGGAGTGGTTTCATTGATACAACACAGACAATGGGGGATGGTGAATGATTTACAATGGTGGGAGGGGCGGGGCAGCCCTGCAGTGCACGGCAGTGGGATCCGAGCCGGGCGCAGTAAGCCGGGAGTTGAATGGATAGCGATTTTAAGAGGGAAGGGGGGAATATGGGGCAGGGGAGTGGGGCGCAGAGGGGAAGATGGGAGGGGGAGGAGGGCATGGGGGGAGGCAGGCAGGGGGGTTGGTGGGGAGAATGGGTGGAGGTTGCCTGTAGAAGAGATAGAGCTGTACAGGGGATGGAGGGAGGGGGGAGAGTGTGGGGAGGACGTAGGAGGGAAGTGGGAAAGTGTAAATCCAATAGAAGGGGGTCTTGGCAGGGGAGAACTCTTGGGAAGACCAGAGAGAGGTTGGGACTGGGAGCTGAGGCTGGGCGGCTCAGTCAAGCGATTTGAGTTATGGGCTGTGATGGATTCTGAGAGGAGGGATGAAGGATGATGGGGGCTGAACTGAGATTTATATCATGGAATGTTGAGGGCCTAGGCACACCAATAAAACGCACTAAAGTGTTGCAGGCCCTAAAGAAGCAGGGAACGCATGTGGCGTTTCTACAAGAGACGCATCTTAGTGAGAGAGAGCATGCCAAACTTAAAAGAACTTGGGTGGGGCAAGTACATGCGGCAGCAGAGGCAGGGGGAAGGAAAAATGGTGTTGCGATCCTGTTCCACAGACAACTGAAAGTGGAGGTTATCAGGGAGGATGGTGACCCCATGGGGAGATACATATGGGTGCATGTACAGATCAATGGAGAAGAAATGATATTGGGGAAATTGTACGCCCCTAATGTATATAACCATGGGTTCTTTAAGTCCCTGGGGCGGAAGTTGGGTAGTATACCTAGTATACCAACAGTCTTAACTGGGGACTTTAACTGTCCACATTATCCCTTGTTGGACAAATCGGCTGCGCCTCCAGGAGCGAGGGGCTGGACGTCACGTGGTATATCGTATCTATGTCAGATGGGGGGGCTACTAGATGTGTGGAGAACATGGCATGGGGGGGGAGCAAGACTACACCCATCTGTCTAGAGCCCATCGCACTTGGTCTAGGATTGATTATATATTGGTAACTCAAGCAGATTTTGGCAGAGTTAGTAGCGCAGAGATTGGTCCAATACAGGTGTCTGACCATGCGATGGCGAGTATTAGTTGGAAAAGGCATCATCCACTAGGTGGCAGATGGTCATTTCCCCAGCAGTTATGGCAAAGGAGGGAGTTTCAAGAATGGGTACGAGCCAAATGGAGAGAGTTTCTTGCAGACAATGAGGGAAGTGTGTCCTCAGAGGCTATGCTATGGGAAGCGGGGAAAGTGGTAGTTAGGGGACACATTATTGCCTACGTGGCTAAGGAACGGAAGAGAGTGAACAAAGTGTTGGTAAGGCTGGAGCAAGAGCTCCAGGAGGAAAAAAAGAGTCATTACAGAAGCCTAATGGTGAGGCATTGCGGAGATATCTGGAGGCTCAGAGGCAATTGAACAATTATTTGCACGAAAGAGCAATATTTGATATGCAGTATTATCGACACCAGTTTTTTAGGTTCGGGAACCGGTCAGGGACACTACTAGCCCGGCTGGTGTGGGATTGGAAGGGCACTAATCTGGTGACTGTGATAAAGGACAGTAAGGGAGTTAAGCTTACGGAGCCGAAAGACATAGCGAGGGAGTTTATGCGCTTTTACAGTGCACTCTATACACCAGAGCGAGAGGACAGAGAGCAGGAACGAAGGTTTCTAGATAGTATGTCTCTCAGGCAGGTGACGCCACAAGAAAGAGAGGCTCTGAATAAACCTATATCGGGGGCAGAGATTCAGTTGGTTATTAAAGCGGTGAAGGTACATAAGACGCCGGGGCCCAGATGGATATGGGTCTGAATTTTATAAAATTCTTGGGGGGCAGGTGGTACCCATTTTGGCAGCCGTATATGCAGAAGCATTAGATTCCGGGGGGTTTCCAAGAGACATGCGGACAGCCTCTATCTCGCTTATCCACAAACCGGGGAAGGACCCGGAAGACCCAGCTTCCTATAGGCCGATCTCACTTATTAATTTTGACATGAAGATTTCGGCATCGATCTTGGCGGAGCGGGCGCAAGATGTTTTGACACGTCTTATAGGGCATTACCAAGCGGGTTTTGTGAGGGGTAGAGTAGCGACCTGTAACGTGGCGAAGGTGCTGTTGGGCATGGAACACTGCCTCCAGTGGGACATGCCTTTGTTGCTGGCCAGTCTAGACGCAGAGAAGGCCTTTGATCGTGTCTCGTGGGATTATATGTTTGAAGTTCTGCAGCGTTTTGGTTTTGAGGGGCCATTTGTGGGTTGGGTTCGAGTGCTGTATGCGGAGCCCCGGGCGTTTATAGCGATGGCGGGAGAGGTCTCATCTGCTTTCGTTTTAAAGCGGGGAACCAGACAGGGTTGTCCCCTGTCGCCGTTCTTCATACTTCATCTGGAGCCTTTACTGGTAAAGGTGATGCATCATGAGGAGGTGACAGGGATTGCCTGGGAAGCAGATGAGATAAAAGTGAGTGCCTTCGCAGATGATATGCTTCTTTGCTTAACAAACCTGCAGCAATCGTTGGAAAGGGCACTACAAATTATAGAATACTTTGGGGCCTTTTCAGGCTTGAAAATCAATACAGCCAAGTCGTTAGGGCTGGATGTGGGGGGAAGGAATCGGGTGCTTTGGAAGGGCGCCTTCCCACTGAGATGGGCGGCCGGGAAGATCCGATACTTGGGCATTCAGATTCCTGAAGGGCTGGACCAGCTCTATAGGGTAAATATTCAGACCCTACTTGAGGAGACTACAGGCCGGCTGAGGCGATGGAGGGCGTTACCGCTGTCATTAAGTGGCCGGATTGCGTTATTTAACATGCTGGAGTTTCCCCGACGGGCGTATGTATTGCGGCACCTGCCAGTGTGGATCGGGCAGAGAGAGGCGACGATCTTGCAGAGTCATTTGTCCAAATTTTTATGGCAAGGTCGGCGAGCACGTATAGCGCTGGACGTTCTGATGCAGCCTAAGGAGAGTGGTGGAGCTGGGCTACTGTCGGTGCGAGGGTATAATATGGTGTGTTGGGTGATGGTGTTGCGAGATACGGTAGAAGGAACGTCGGAGGTAGTCCCGTTGACAATTATAGATGAAACGGTGGCCCCGCAACGTAGAATGGCAGTACTGCAGGAGACCATGGGTAATGTACCAGAGGGTTGCAAGCTCTCTAGTTTCTGGAGGGAGGCGCATATAGCTTGGAAAGCCATCTGTAGGTGTAGAAAAGTTCAATGGCACAGGACTGACTGTATTCCTTTGCTGGGCAATGCGGCCTTTCCCCCGGGAATGACAACAGCAGTGGCAAAGAGATGGGCAGAAAGGGGACTTAGGTATGTCGGGCAGCTACGCATGGAAGGGAGTGAGGCGATAGATTATTTTGCTTCACTGCGGGAGAGGTTTGATTTAGGACCCCGTGATCAATTCTTTTATTTTCAGGTCCGACATTACACCCTCATGCTGAGGAAGGAACACGAGCAAGTGTTGGCAATGGGTGGTATGCTAGAGTTGTTTAGTAGCCTGGAAGGGAAGATAACGTCTAGGGAGTTGGGGATGGCTCTTCACCCGGAGGGGGACAGAACACGGCTGGTCACATTAGTGGAGAAATGGAGGATGGATGGAGTACCGCAAAGTACGGAGGAGCGCATGCGCGGAGCGTTTGCTGCTATCAAGTCAGTCTCTGAAGCAGTCCAGCTGCAGGAAATACAATATAAGTTCCTCTGGCGGGCATATGTGCATAATGTATGGGCAGCTAGAGTGGGATTGGTGACGGATGTGTGTAGTGTCTGCAAGGTGGAAAAGGGAGGCTTTGCACATCGGTTTTGGGCCACATTAAGGGGTTATGGATAGGTGTGGGTAGGAAATTGGGGAAGTGGCTGAGGGAAAACATAGAGATGAGGCCAGAATGGTGTCTGTCTGATTCATACGAGGGGGAGTTACCTTTAGGTGGGGACGCACATAGGCTATGTACCAAAGGCTTTGTAGTGGTGAAACAATGCATACTGAGGCAATGGCTGAAAGATACAGCACCCACAGTGGGGGAGTGGGAGCGGGCGATGGTTGAGTTGATGGGGATGGAGAGGCGCTCGGCCAAGCTGCTAGGGGGGAGTGCCTGGGACAAACATATTAGGGTGTGGAGCCCCGTAAGTAGGGGTGGGCCGATGGAATAAAGAGGGGAACTGAACGAGACCTGTGAACTCACAAGACCTGTTAATGAAGAAGATTGGGTGGGGGGATGGGGGGACAAGAGGGGAGCAAAGGGAGAGGGAGGGGGAGGGGACGGGGGAGGGGGGATAGGAAAGGGGGGGGGAAATCAGGAGATATATGTTCTCTATATCCTAGACAGAAAGTGTGTGTATTAGTTAGAACAGTTGAGAGGCAAGTGGAGAGTTTTGCTTGACTGTATTTTTGGTGAAATGTTATCGCAAACTTGTTCTGCCCTGAAGTCAAGAGTTGGATGCTATGTTTGTTTATATGTAAAACTAATAAATATGAATTTCCTAAAAAGGGTTCCAGGGGTGATCCGGGAAATTACAGACCGGTGAGCCTGACATCAGTACCGGGAAAAATGGCAGAAACCATTATAAAGAACAAAATTACTGAACATGTAGATAGTCATGGCTTAATGGGAGACAGCCAACATGGCTTTAGTCAAGGAAGGTTGTGTCTTACTAATCTGTTATGTTTTTTTCAAGGTGTGAATAAACAGGTAGACAAAGGTTGATATAGTGTATCTGGACTTCTCTCATGAGGGACCTTGTCAAAGGCTTTCGGACTTTTGGCAAAATTAAAAAGTCATGGAAAAGAGGCAGTATACTACTGTGGATCAGGAACTGATTAAAAGAAAGCAGAGGGTAGGGCTAAAGGGCCAATTTTCCCAATGGAGAAAGGTGAATAGTGGAGTACCACCAGGGATCTGGGCTGGGTCTGCTGCTTTTTAACATATTCATAAATGATCTGGAAATGGGAACGAGTGAGGTTATCAAATTTTCAGATGACAAAACTATTCGAAGTTGTTAAAAAACCATGAGGATTGTGGAAAATTTCAAAAGGATGCTGATAAATTGGAAAACAGGGCATCCAAATGGCAGATTAAATTTAATGTGGACAAGTGCAAAGTTATGCACCTAGGAAAGAAAAACCCAAACTATGGTTACATGATGCAATGTTCCACATAAGGAACCACCACCAGGAAAGAAATTGAGGCGTCATTGTGGATAACATGTTAAAACCCTCTGCAGTGTGCAGCGGTGGACAAGAGAGCAAAGAGAATGCTAGGTATCATAACAAAAGGAATGGAGAATAAAACAAAGGATATTATAATGCCTCTGTATTGTTCCATGATGTGACCGCACCTTGAATATTGTGTGCAATTCTGATCGCTGTATCTTAAAAAGGATATAGCGTTATTAGAAAAGGTATAGAGAAGAGCCGCCAAAACGGTAAAGGGTATGGAGGGATACCCCTATGAAGAGGCTAAAAAGGTTAGGGTTCTTTAAACTGGAAAAGGGACGGCGGAGGGCCTTTCCAACTGTCCCTCTTCAGTTAAGTTTGTAGCTGAGTGAAAGGATAGAGGGAGAGAGGAAAGAGACAGAGAGACAACTCCTAGGGAAGGTGGGTGGGTTGTGAAGACTAAATTCCTGCTGTTCCCGGAGATCACCTGTTACAGGTGAGTAACTACGCTATCTCCAGGAACAAGCAGGAATGTAATCTTTACATATGGGGACTCCCTAGTTGAAGGTGCCAGGGAGATAGCCCCAGGAAGCTGCCACCTATAGTAAGGTGGGCCATGCTTCCTCCCATGGATCTCTGGCATCCCACCAGGGTTGGTGGGTAGGAGCTGAATTAGGTCTGAAAGAGATTTTGAAGAACAGCTTGGCCAAAGAAGGCATCCGACGGGAGGCTTTATCTAGGCAGTAGTGGGCTGTAAAGGTGTGTACCGAAGCCCAGGTGGCTGCTCGACAAATGTCATCAATAGACACAGAGTGAAGGTTAGTCAAAGAGGCTAACATGGCTCTCACATTATGAGCTGTGACATGGCTGTAAAGAGGAAGATAGATACTCTCATAAGCAAAGGATATACATTGAGCAATCCATTTGCATAGAGTTCTCTTGGAGACTGGAAGTCCCAAATGACTAGAATCAAAAGCAATAAAAAGTTAAGACCTTCTATGTTGCTGTGTTCTTTGTAGGTAAAAAGCCAAGGCTCTTTTACAATCCAAAGTATGAAGGTTCCATTCTGCATTAGAGGCATGAGGCCTCGGAAAGAAAACAGGAAGATAAATTGATTGATTTAAATGAAAAGGCAAAACCACCTTTGGCATAAAGTGTGGATGAGTTCTAAGAACAACCTTATCATGGTGAAACCTAGTATAAGGAGGATCAGCCACCAAAGCTTGCAATTCACTAATGCGAAGTGCAGAGGTGATTACAATTAGGAAGATGACCTTTCAGGATTAAAGCTTTAAGGTTGTAGTGGCAAAAGGTTCAAAGGGCGGTTTCATGAGCTGCCAGAGAACTAGGTTTAAATCCCATGCCACCGGTGGTGGTCTGATGGGAGACTTTGTTAATAGAAGACCTCTCATAAATCTTGATATGAGTGGATGAGAGGAAATTGGTTGTCCATTTAGAGGCTTATAGGAAGCTGCAATTGCACTAAGATGGACTCTTACTGAATTGGTCTTTAGACCAGAATTTGATAAATGAAGTAGATACTCTAGTATCGATTCCAAAGGTATCATAAGGGGGTTTAACCCCTCATGTGAAAACCATATAGTAATACGTTTCCACTTGAAGGCGTAAGAGCGTCTAGTGGAAGGTTTTCTAGAAGCCTGAAGGATATTCTTTTACCTGTTGGGAAAAGTTGAGATCCTGAAGGTCTAAGCTTTCAGCAACCAGGCCCTGAGATGCAGAGTCTGGGGATTCGGGTGCCATAGCATCCCGTTCTCTTGGGAGAGAAGATCTGGAGCACCCCCTAACTCCAGAGGTGCAGCTTGAGAGAGATGTAGAAGCAGGGGATACCACGTTTGGAATGGCCACCGTGGCGCTATGAGGATCATACGACCTCTGTCTCTCTGAAGCTTGAAGAGTGTTTTGGGGATGACGGGAATGGGTGGGAAGGCATAGAGGAAGTCCTGACCCCAATGAAGAAGGAAGGCATCCCTTGCCTGGCAATTGTGAGCCGGAATTCTGGAACAGAACCGGGGAAGTTTGGCATTCAGTGGACTTGCAAATAGGTCTATGTCTGGGGTTCCCCAGATCAGAAATATCTTGGCCACCTGGTCTAGGTGGAGAGACCATTAGTGAGGCAGCAATACTCGGCTGAGTTTGTCTGCCCAAAGGTTTTGAATGCCTGGAAGATATACCACGAGAAGGTGAATTTGATGCTCTCTGGCGAGGGCCCATATTTGTAAAGCTTTGTTGCATAATGACAGAGAGCCTGTTCCGCCCTGCTTGTTCACGTAGAACATGGCTACTTGATTGTCCGCTTGGATTAGGAATGTCTTGTAGCTGAGGTGGGCATGGAATACTCAAAGAGCTAGATAGATTGCTCTGAGTTCCAGGAGGTTTATGTGAAGACAAGCCTCCTGTGGAGTCCAGGTACCCTGGGTAGAGAGATGATGCAGGTGTGCTCCCCATCCCACCTGTGATGCATCTTTTGTTAGGGTGGCCTGGAGTAGGGGTTGCTGGAAAGGAGACCCCATTAGAAGATTTTCCAGTGATTGCCACCATTGGAGGGACAAAATAAGTCGTCGTGAGTTTGGTATTTTGTCTGACAGATGTCCTGTGGCCTGTGTCCACTGTGTGGATAGGGTCCACTGGGCTGCTCGCATATGAAGGCGAGCATAGGGAAACACATGAACCGTGGATGCCATATGTCCCAATAGTTGTAGTAGTTCTCGAGCAGTTAGGGAGGACTTCGCTGCTTGAGAAGCTAGGTGCACTATGCGAAGACAGCGGGGTTGTGGGAGAAAAAGCCCTTGACTGTCTTGTGTCTAAACGAGCTCCTATGAACTCCAGGGACTGAGACAGAGCACGCTGAGATTTTGGGAGGTTTATGACCAATCCCAAGTATTGAAGGATTCGCATTGTGCGAGAGTGCAGAGCTGGCTTCTGGAACTGTAGTGGCTCGAATGAGCCAGTCGTCTAAGTAAGGGAAGATGAATATCCCTAGGGTTCGCAGAAATGCAGCTACTACTGCCATGCATTTTGTGAATACTCTTGGTGCCGAAGCCAGACCAAAGGGAAGGACCCTGGTATTGGAAATGTTTTCCCCTTGAAAAGGAATTGTTAAGAATTTCCTGTGATCTGGATGGATCAGAATGTGAGAATATGCATCCTTTAAATCTAGAGAACAAAGCCAATCCTGACTTTGAAGGTATGGCAGAAGAGTTCCCAGAGAAATCATTTTGAACTTTTCTCAGAACAGATATTTGTTCAATTCTCTGAGGTCTAGAATGGGTCTGTATCCTCCTGTTTTCGTTGGAATAAGAAAATAAGGGGAGTAGAACCCTGTACCCTGTTGAAGAATGGGCACCTCCTCTACTGCCCTTTGAGCAAGGAGTGTCGAGACCTCTCGATCCAACAGATTGTATGTAGAGGTTTGGGAATTGAACGGTCTTACGAATGTAGGAGGGGGCAACACTGTGAAAATGAAGCTTGTACCCCTCTCCCACAATGGACAGAATCCAATTTTCTGTTATTTGGTGCCATCTGTTGGCAAAATGACACAACCTATCTGGAATGTTTAGGGGTTCAGGACCTTCCAGAGGCAGGAAGGCTAAGTTCTCTATGAAGGAGTCAAAGCCCTTGAGAGGGCTGGGCCTGTGGAGCAGGTTGAGCTCTAAGGCTTTTTGTGGTTTGGATTGTTGTTGACCATTCTGGGCAACTTGACCCTGAGCTTGCCCTTGTTGGGTATAGGACGGATAAAACTTCCTTTTTTTTTTTTTTTGCTAAAAAAGGGTTTTTATAGGGGGTTTTTTTGGCTGGAGTGCCTGTAGATTTTGACAATCTATCTAGAGTGATATTGTCAGCATCTATCTCATTAGCCTTTTCCTGCCAATTCTTGCCAAAGAGATTTTCTCTTGTGCAAAGGATGTTTCCTAATTTATCCTGTACCCAACTCTCCAAGTCTGATGCCTGAAGCCAGTCAATCCGACGTGCACCAATGGCAATAGCAGAGGTTCTGCTGATGCATTCAAAACAGTCAAAAGCTGCACGATTTACAGACTTGGAGATGTTTTCATCATGCTTGACAAGAGTAAGGAAGTCTTGTCATTTGTCATCAGGGAGAATGGGGCTCATAAGCTCCAAATCTCCTGTGACCTCTTTGAGGAACATTCTCATATATAAAATATATGAGCTGATCCTAGCTGAAAGCATGGAAGCCTGAAATGTTCGACGCCCAAAAGCGTCAAGAGTCATGCATTCACGACCTGGAGGATTGGATGCATGCCTCTCTGCACTTTTCATCCTACACATGGTTGATTCCACTACCATTGAATGGTGTGGCAGCCGAGTCTTTCGAAAACCAGGATATGAGTCTCCTAGAATGAGGAGATGTGGTCAAAGGTGTCTCCCACATTCTGAGCATCAAATCATGAAGAATTTCATGAATGGGCAGAGTTGTTGCCTCCTTGGGAGCCTTTGGGTATTGGAGAATTTCCAATTCCTTTGCTCTAGGTTCTTTTTCAGGAGCTACTGTGATTGAAAGGCCTTGGGCGACATCACAAATAAAATCCTGAAAAGACATATCTTCCAGAGAAGACATCCTGCGTTGGGAAGAAGAGGAGTCTTCCGGGAGAAACACTCTGGTACCAGCAGAATTATCAGAGTCCTCGGAATCGGAGGACTCGAAGTAACTCTGATCCCGATGTTCATGCAAAGCACAGTCTCGGTATCGATCGAAGTCGGTACCGAGTTGGTCCGGTACCGATCTGTCGATGCCAGAAAAAGTCTGTATGTGAAGAATTCCCACCGGGACCGGTACCGTCGTAGCTGGTACCGGTATCTCTACCGGTGCTGGTACCGGTATCTCTACCGGTGCTGGTACCGGCATAGGTATCGGTATCGATACCTGTTGAACCACTGGTGTCAACGGTACCGCAGCTGTAAGCAGAGCTGCAAGACTGCGTTCGATAGCTAGGAATCTCTGGTCTATCGACGCTGCCGATGCCTGGGTATCGGTACCGGTAAAAGCAGCCGGAACCCCTGAGCATGGCACCAGTAGTTATGCTGGGGGCGAGGCCTCGAGAACATCCTGGAAGCCAGTTGATGCTTTGGAGGCCAAAGCCTCCCGCCGGGGCTGTTTTGCCGGTGTAGTTTCCTCAAGGGCAATGCCAATGGCCTCTCGATGCTTTGAAGGAGAGCTACCCTTTGAGGACCGGCTCTTATGTTTAGCTACCTGAGATCCATGGGAGGAAGACAAGGCTCTTGAAGACGTCAATGCAATAGACCTGGCATCCGAAGAAAAGACTACCGAGCTTTAGAGCCCGGCTCTGTCTTCCTCTTTTAGTCATCCCCATACAAGAGAGTCACTCAAATGGAGAATGGTCAGGGCCTAAAAATTTGAGACACCAGTCATGGATGTTGGTGACGGAAATGGTACTGCCACACTTAGTACATTTTTTAAAACCACTAGCTGGTTTTTCCATCTTTTAGGAAAAATGGGGCCTAATGCCCAAAATGGCGCCTTGCACCAAAAGAAAAAATTTCTGAAGAGAACAGTTGAGAAAATATATATTTTATTTTTTTTTAGAAAAGAAAAAAAGAATCGGCGGTACCAGTAGGTGTCTTGAGGAGGCAGATGCGACCACAAGAAAACAAGTGGAGTGGAGGAGTAGCCTAGTGGTTGGGGCAAAGGTACTTCAGGCCGGAAGGTCGGTGGTTCAAATCCCACTAGAGGACAGCAACCTTGGGCCGGAAGGACTGGGGTTTCTAGTCCCACAGGTGCTCCTTGTGGTCTTGGGCAAGCCACTTAACCCTCCATAGCCCATGTTCCCTGTAAAATAGTTATCTCCAAGTTATAATACCCTGTTCAATGTAATTTCAGTTTGTTCAATGTAAACCGCACTGATGCAGAATAGCGCGGTATATAAGAGAATGTAAATAAATAAATAAATAAGTTTAAAGAAGAAATTTTCTGCGGTGACAGGGTATGTGTCCTGTCGGCTCCATGGAAAATGAAGAAGTGAAGAGGGACAGTTGGAAAGGCGGGAAGGCAGCACGCATGTGCTGAGGGATGCTCCCAAAAGCGCTCCTATTGAACGCTGGGGAGTGTTCCCGCGTAGGCTCCGTCGGTACCGACGATACCCATATGTGAAGACATTCCTGCTTGTTCCTGGAGATGAGGGCTCGGAGGCAGGAAAGGGACAGGTGCTAACCATAAAAAGAAGGGCAGTCGGATGCACCAAAAAATCAACTTTTTTCTGGGAAAAGACAGACAGACAGACGTCTGTTGGGTTCCGTGGAAAAAGGGAGACTGAGTAAGATGGAACCTTTGGGCGGGAAGGGGGATCACACATGCCTGGTGATATCTCCCATACAGGAGGGCTGACTTCCTGCTTTTTCCTGGAGAAAGCATAGTTACTCACCTGTAACAAGTGATCTCCGGGAACAGCAGGAATTTAGTGGGTACAGGTCCCTCTTCCTTTTGCTGTCCTTATCTGCATGCTGTAGATATTTTTTCTGAGATATATTGTTATCTCCGGGAACAAGCAGGAATGTAGTCTTCACATATGGGTATCGCCAGCACTGACGGAGCCCGCACGGGAATGCTCCCCAGCGTCCAGTAGGAAAGCCTTTGTGAGCATCCCACAGTGCCTGCGTGCTGCCTTCCCGCCTTTCCCAACTGTCCCTCTCCAGTTGAGTTTAAAGCTGAGACAAAGAGAAGGGGAAAGAGAGAAAGAGAGCGATAGAGAGATACAACTCCTAGGGGAGGTGGGTGGGTTGTGAAGAACAAATTCCTGCTGTTCCCGGAGATCACCTGTTACAGGTGAGTAACGATGCTATCTCCAGGAACAAGCAGGAATGTAGTCTTCACATATGGGGACTCCCTAGCTGCAGATGCCAAGGAGAAGGCTGCAGAAGTTTTGTGCCCCTCTGAAAGGGTTCCACTTCCCCCCCATGGAACTCTGGCATCCTACCAGGGATGGTGGGTAGGAGTTGAATAAGTGTGGAACAGCTGTTGAAGAATAGCCTGACCAAACAAGGCATCCTCATCTAAGCAGTAATGGGCTGTGAAGGTATAAACCGAAACCCAAGTAGCTGCTCGACAGATGTCGTCGATAGACACAGAGTGAAGATGAGCCTTAGAGGCTGCCATGGCTCTCACATTGTGAGCTGTGACATGGCCTTCAAGAGGAAGGTTCTTACTCTCACAGGCAAAAGAAATACACTGTGCAATCCAGCTGGACAGTGTTCTTTTGGAGACTGGAAGTCCCAAATGACTAGGATCAAAAGCAACAAAGAATTGAGAGGACTTTCTATGTTGCTGTGTCCTTTGCAAGTAAAAGGCCAAAGCCCTTTTACAGTCCAAAGTATGAAGATTCCTTTCTGCATTTGAGGCGGGAAGAATACAGGCAGGTAAACCACTTGGTTTAAATGAAAAGGTGACACCACCTTTGGCATAAAGTGTGGATGAGTCCTAAGGACTACCTTATGATGGAACCTTGTATAAGGAGGATCAGCCACCAACGCTTGCAATTCACTGATGCGACATGCTGATGTGATTGCAATAAAAAAAGATGACCTTCCAGGAAAGGAATATCAAAGAAGTAGTAGCTAATGGTTCAAAAGGCGGCTTCATGAGCTGCCCAAGAACCAGATTTAAGTACCAAGCCACTGGTGGTGGCTTAATGCTTAGTTAAAGAAGGCCTCTCATAAATCTCGCTATGAGAGGATGAGAGGAAATAGGTTGTCCATTTAGAGACTTGAAAGAAGCTGCAATAGCACTCAAATGAACTCACTGAATTGGTCTTAAGCCCCGCATTAGAGTAATGATTCCAGAGGTATCGCAAGAGTGTTAAGAACCTTTTGTGAGCACCATATGGTAAACCTTTTCCACTTGAACACATAAGAGGGTCTTGTGGAAGGCTTCCTGGAAGCATAAAGGATATCCTTTACCTGCTGAGAAAGGTTAAGACCATGAAGTTCTAGGCTTTCAGCAACCAGGCCCTGAGATGCAGAGACTGGGGATTGGGATGCCACAGCATCCCATCCTCCTGAGAAAAAAAGATTTGGAGCAGATCCTAACTCCAGAGGCGAAGCTTGAGAGAGATGTAGGAGCAGAGGGTACCACATTTGCCGTGGCCAATGTGGAGCTATGAGAATCATATGACCTGTGTCTCTCTGAAGCTTTAACAGGGTTTTCGGAATTAGGGGAATGGGTGGAAAGGCATACAGGAAGTCCTGGCCCCAATGGAGGAAAGCATCCCTGGCCTGACAAACTTGAGCCGGAATTCGGGAACAGAACCGGGGAAAGTTTGGCATCCAGCGGACTTGCAAAGAGGTCTATGTCCGGGGTTCCCCAAATTTGAAAAAGCTTGGCCACCTGGTCAGCATGGAGAGACCATTCATGTGGAAGCAGAACTCAACTGAGTCTGTCTGCCCAAGAGTTTTGAATGCCTGGAAGAAGCACCGGAAGGAGATGAATCTAATGCTCTCTGGCAAGGCCCCTTAGTCGCAAAGCTTCGTTGCAGAGCGACAGAGAGCCTGTTCCGCCCAGCTTGTTCACATAGAACATAGCTACTTGATTGTCCGCTTGAACTAGGACTGTCTTGTAGCTGAGCTGGGTGTGGAATACTCGAAGACCAAGGAAGATTGCTCCGAGTTTCAGGAGATTGATGTGTAGATAGGCCTCCTGTGGAGTCCAGGTACCCTGGGTAGAGAGGCTGTGCAGGTGGGCTCCCCAACCCACCTGTGAGGCAGCTGTTAGAGTGTCTTGGGGTGGGGGTTGCAGAAAAAGGAGACCCCACCAAAAGGTTTTGGGGTGACTGCCACCATTGGAGGGACAAAATAAGGCGATCTGAGTTTGCTATTTTGTCTGACAGGCAACCTGACACCTGAGTCCACTGAGTGGATAAAGTCCACTGGGCTGCCCTCATATGGAGGTGAGCATAAGGAACCAAATACTGAAGGGTGAGCATAAGGAACCAAATACTGAAGGATGCGCATTGTGCGAGAGAGAGCAACCCTGGCCTCTGGTTCTGAAGGGGCTCGAATGAGCCAGTCGTCTAAGTAGGGGAAGACGAATATTCCTAGGGTGCGGAGAAATGCTGCCACCAAAGCCATGCATTTTGTGAACACCCTTGGTGCAGAGGCTAGGCCAAAAGGAAGAACCCTGTATTGGTAGGGCTTCCCTTGAAACAAAGCGAAGGAACATTTGATGAGATGGATGGATGGATGGATGAGAACATGTGTGTACGCATCCTTGAGATCTAGAGAACAAAGCCAATCCTGACTCTGAAGGTATGGCAGCAGAGTTCCTAGAGAAATCATTTTGAACTTCTCTTTGAACAGGAATTTGTTCAATTCTCTGAGGTCTAAAATGGGTCGGTGTCCACCTGTTTTCTTTTGAATAAGGAAATAGGGGGAGTAAAACCCTGTACCCCCCGTTGGGGAATGGGTACCTCTTCTATTGCCCCTTGGGCAAGAAGTACAGCGACCTTTTGACCTAACTGGTCGTTGAGAAAGGTCTGAGAATTGAACTGTCCTAGCATTGTAGGAGGGGGCATGCTGAGAAAATGAAGCTTGTACCCCTCTCTTACAATAGACAGAGTCAAACTTTCTGCTGTTAACTGACATAACCTTCCTGGTATGGTGGAGTGTTCTGGGCCGTTCAGGGCAAGGAAGGCAAAGTTCTCTAGATAGGAGTCAAAGCCCCTGTGGAGGCTGAGTCTGCTGAGCCGGTTGAGGCTTAGCTGCTTTTGTCTTTCTTAGTCTAGATTGTTGCTGCTGTCCCTTTTGGGCAGACTGACCTAAACAATGCCCTTGTTGGGTATAGGAGAGATAAACCTCTTTTTACTGAAGAATGGTTTCTTAGAGAATTTTTTCCTGGCAAGATCAGCTGTAGATTTAGACAATCTATCCAAAGTGATATTGTCAGCATCTATCTCATTAGCTTTTTCCTGCCAATTCTTGCTAAAGAGATTCTCTCCTGTGCAAGGAATATTCCCTAGTTTATCCTGTACCCAAATTTCCAAGTCAGATGCCTGGAGCCAGGCAATCCTACACGCACCTATGACAATGGCAGAGGTTCTGCTTATGCACTCAAAGCAGTCAAAAGCTGCACGATTCACAAACTTGGAAACATCCTGAGCATGTTTGAGAAGGGCGAGAAAATCTTGCCTCTTATCAGGAAGGAGGGGGCTCATAAGCTCTAAATCTCCTGTGACCTCCTTAAGGAACATTCCCATATATAAGATATAGGAACTGATCCTAGCAGAAAGCATGGAAGCCTGGATCGCTCGAAGTCCAAAGGCATCAAGAGTCCTACACTCACGTCCTGGAGGATTAGATGCATGCCTTTTTGCACTCTTTATCCTTCTCACTGCTGACTCCACCACTATGGTGTAGTAATTGAGTCTTCTGAAACCCAGGACAGGGAGGAACTCGATACATGGTGTCAAGTCTTCGAGAGTGAGGAGATGCGGTTAGAGTTGTTTCCCACATCCTTAACATGAGATCATGCAAGATCTCATGAATAGGTAAGGTAGCTGCCTCCTTGGGAGCTTTAGGGTACTGCAGCATTTTCTAATTCCTTTGCCCTAGGCTCTTTTTCAGGAGCCACTGTGATGGAAAGACCTCGAGCCACATCTCGGATAAAATCCTGAAAGGAAATATCCTCTGGTGGAGACATCCTATGCTGAGGAGAAGAGAAATCCTCAGGAAGAAGTACTCTGGTATCGGCAGAGCTTTCAGAGTCTTCAGACTCAGAGGATTCAAAATATCTCCGTTCCGGGTGATTATGCAAGGCACGGTACCGGTACCGATCGAAGTCGGCATCGGAGTCGTCCGGTACTGACCTGTCGATACTGGATGGATACGCATGACTCGGTCCCGATAGAAAACCTGCTGATGTCGATGCAGTTGGTGTTGGTACCGGTTGAAATTGTCTGAAGCGGTTTCAAGGGCATCGAGGCCGTGAGAAGAGCCATCAGACTGCGTTCAATAGCCAAGAATCTCTGGTCTAACAACGCTGCCGATGCTTGGGTATCAGTACCGGAAGATGCAGCTGGTACCCCAGAACATGGCTCTAGTAGTTCTGCTGAGGTTGAAGCCCTGAGAACATCCTGGAGCCCCGTTAGTGCTTTGGAAGCCGAAGTCTTCCAACGGGGCAATTTTGCTGGTGAAAGTCCCTCAAGGGCAACGCCAGAGGCATCTCGCTGTCTAGAAGGAGATCTACCCTTTGAGAACCGGCTAGATTTATGTTTAGTTACCTGAGATCCATGGGAGGAAGACGAAGCCCTGGACGACATCGATGCCACAGAGACTGCATCGGAGGTAAAAAGGGTGCTAAGCTTAGCAGCTCGGTTCTGCCAGCCCCTTTTCGACATCATCCCACAGGCAACACACTCTGAAATAGAGTGGTCAGGACCTAAACATTTGAGGTACCACTCATGGGTGTCGGTGACGGAGATAGTACCGCCACACTTAGAACACTTCTTAAAACCCAAAGCGGGTTTTTCCATTCTGAAGAAAAGGTTGGGCCTAGTGCCCAAAATGGCGTGTGGCACCTGAAATAAAATTACTGGAAAGACTCCAGAAGAAAGTTTTGGGGGTTTTTTTTGTTTTTTTGAAGAAAAGACAGAACCACCACCGGCGGTACCGGTGTAATGTCAAGGGAAGGCAGACGCGACCACAAAAAAGAAGAATAGAAGGGATTTTTTTCTGCGGGTGACAGGATGTGCGACCTGTCGGCTCGGGGAAAACAAAGAACTGGAGAGGGACAGTTGGGAAAGGCGGGAAAGGCAGTACACAGGTGCTGTGGGATGCTCCCAAAGGCTTTCCTACTGGACGCTGGGGAGCGTTCCCGCACAGGCTCCGTGAGTGCTGACGATACCCATATGTGACAACTACATTCCTGCTTGTTCCTGGAGATAACAATATATCTCAGAAAAAATATCTACAGCATGCAGATAAGGACAGCAAAAGGAAGAGGGACCTGTACCCACTTAATGGCCCTCCCGCTCTCTTAAGGGCATGCTAGAATTGTTTGAGGGCTTAGAATTTGAAACGTGTGCCACAGATAAAACCAGTCCCTATATAATACATGCTTGGCAGGTAGTTGGTCCAAAGAAAACAAAGATGGCAGAAGATGAGCCTATCTACTCAGGGACACTTTACAAATAATTTTTCCTATGGATTTAAAGGTGTTGCCACTTCAAATTATCTAAAGATAACCTATTTTATAAAGCTGGGTATGTACAACTAGAAAGACAGACAAGATTCCAAGCACTTCTGTATTTTTGTATACAAAAAACACATCTTACTCTTTATGCCTACTATGCTTTACTCATACCATTTCATACAAAATGGGGAATGGTAGAAAAAGCACAGTTACTTACCTGTAACAGGTGATCTCTGGGAATAGCAGGAATAAGTCTTCACATATGGGTACGTCGGTACCGATGGAGTCTGCGCGGGAACGCTTCCCAGCGTCCAATCAAAGAGCTTTTGGAAGCATCCCACCACGCCTGCGTGCTGCCTTCCCGCCTTTCCCAACTGCCTCTCCTCAGTTAAGTTTTAAAGCTGAGACAAAGAGAGAGAGAGAGAGGAAAGGAAAGAACGATAGAGATAAAACTCCTTGGGAGGTGGGTGGGTTGTGAAGACTTATTCCTGCTGTTCCCAGAGATCACCTGTTACAGGCAATGTTCCCTCTAATTTTCTGTAGGCTGTGTGCGCATAAAATATCAGCTGTGTGCAGCTTTTGAAGGAAGGTTAAATTTTTGTGCGCCACATAATGACACTCGGAGTTATATACTTTAAAATTTGACTACACGTCAGAATACAGTATGTACACCACATTGATTTTAATCAAATTAAATGAAAATAGACAATTACTAAATGAAGTGGGAAATTTCTATTAATTACAATCATAACTTTGAAATTTTAAGATGTCTGTGTTGTTTTCTATCAGAATCAGAGCCGTAATTTTTCTGCGCTCTGTTGTAAAGTATGTGCGCTCACTCGGCGAGGTGTGTGCGCGCGCACACGCGCACAGCTTAGAGGGAACAGTGGTTACAGGTAAGTAACTGTGCTATCTCCAGGAACAAGCAGGAATGAGTCTTTACATATGGGGACTCCCAAGCTGAGATGCCTGGAGTCCCAGCATGTCATAGGTTGGAACATGCTATCCCCCACAACACCAGGAATCCTGAGGATGGAGGGTGGGAGTTGGAGAGAAAGGTGCTGTGGAACAGTTAACCTAGCATAGGATTTTAGACAAGGAGTCCATGTGTGGATGATAATTGTCATCAATAATATTGCAAAGAAAAATATTGCAATATGGACCTCCCCTAACAGGACTTCAGAGAAGTATGGAGGTTCATGGGATCTACTGGGGAACCCAGTAGAGGAACTTCGAGAAGGACCTCACTGTAAGTGGAGGTAGTAAACCTGTAGGAAAAGCAATGGAGGTCAGAATCCTGAAAGGTAACAGTTGACCCCAGTAGGAAAAACTGGAGTAGTACAAAAACGGTGAGCCTTCAACGGAAGGCTTTATGATAAAAGCCGAACTCTTTTGGCAGCAGAGTGGCTCACTCTTAGGAACAAAAGTGGAGTGGAGGAGTGGCCTAGTGGTTGGGGCAAGGCACTTCAGGCCAGAAGGTCGGGGGTTCAAATCCCACTAGAGGACAGCAACCTTGGGCTGGAAGGACTGGGGTTTCTAGTCTCACAGGTGCTCCTTGTGGTCTTGGGCAAGCCACTTAACCCTCCATAGCCCATGTTCCCTGTAAAATAGCTATCTCCAAGTTATAATGCCCTGTTCAATGTAATTTCAGTTTGTTCAATGTAAACCGCACTGATGCAGAATAGCGCGGTATATAAGAGAATATAAATAAATACATAAAATAAATAAAAGAGAAAGGCTAACTGATTTGGACAAACAGGCCCAGTCCTTGTGGGGAGAAAGGGTATGGGAACCCCTTGTATCCCAAAAAAAAGGACAAACGCCAGAGGCGTTAGAGCCTGTGATTAGCTGAAGATCCGCAATGTCTCTCCTAACTGAAGTCAGCTGGGAGAGATACTGGAACATGGAGAGCTTCAGAGGTACCTAACCTTAAGGTCATGGTAGGTGTTAACTACCACCCAAGTGGTTGTGAGTGTAGGACCCCAAAACATGCTGGATAGCAACTGAGGGTAGATTGCGGAAGCGGAGGCAAGATGGCGTCGGAGCTACCCCGGTGCTGAGCGGTGCTTCGTGGAGCGGACTGAGTGCGGTGGTTTGGATGCCCGTTCTTCTTAGATGGGGCGTCGAAAAAGGAAGCACGGTTCCCAACCCTCAGGGTCCCCTGCATCTGGAACTGCGCACCAGAAAACACTCGAGGCATGTGGCTTTGTGGTGCCGGGGAGTGGAACAGCGTCTTCGGCGGAGCCGGCAGCTGTTGGAGCTGTCGGCTCTGAGTGCGTCGGGCGTTTGGCTCTCTCCAGAGCAACGGCCCCCCCCCCCCTCAACCTGGAAGTGGTGGACCGGGTTACGGAGTGCTTCCTGCCAGGGCTGTGAGTTGCTCATCGGCAATAGGGAGTGAAGAGGGCTCCGTTCCTGATGCTGTTTTTACAACGTTTCTCACCTCGTCGCAGGACATGGTAGAGGGGAAAGGAGTTGAGAGGATTTTCCCTACCAGTGGAGCCTCGGCAGTACCATCAGAGGTTTTGGAGACTCTTCCAGGTTTGAGAGGTTTGGTAAAGCCACCAGTTGTGGATATGGAAGCACTATGGGATGCAATTTCTACAATAAATACCTCTCTTATGACTGTAGTTGGGGTTGTAAAAAGGGATTTTCTTTCGGTGTCTCAAGATATTTCTGAAGCTAAGAAAGGTCAAGTGGAGCAAGTTCTACGTTTGGAGGCAGTGGAGAAAGAGTTAGAACATCTTCGTGGAGTGTGTGCGGCTCAAATTAAAGATAAGACTTTGTTGTAAAAAAAAACAAAACAGAGTATTTGGAGAATTATACCCGTAGGAACAACTTAAGATTGTTAAATTTTCCTAGGTCACCGATAATGTCCCCCATTGAGATGGTTCGTAAATATCTCCAGGAAGTGCTTAAACTCCCTGGGGATAATTTACCTCCAATTGTTAGAGCGCAGTATCTGAATGTGGGGGGTGGTGGTGCTGGGGCTGCCTCGGGGGGGTTAGCTACTGGAATGGGGGATCTTACTGCATTCTTGGAGGACTCTCTTGAGGTAGTAACTGCCCGTACCACCCTCTTGGTTACATTGGCCTTAGAGCATGACAAATTATTAATTCTTCGTACATACTTCCGGAATTTCAATTGTACTTTTCTTGGCTCTAAAGTTTTGATGTTTCCTGATCTCTCTCGTATCACCCAATTGAGGAGGAGGGAATTCTTGGGTTTACGCCCTAGAGTCCTCGCCTTGGGCGGTAGTTTTCAGTTAAGATTTCCTTCTCGGTGTATTATTTCCTATGATGGTAAAGTGCTTCTGTTTTTTGAGCCAAGTCAGTTATTGAATTTTCTGGTAGCTAGGGAGGGAAATAGAGTGGAAATTGTGACCATTTCGGTTGACGCTTTAGTCTCGGCTCCTGAATAAGTATTATTATCCTTTGCTTTATTTCCTGGGGCCTCCCTCCCTATTTCCTTAATATTTGTGGACTAAATTTTGGATGATGTATAAGAATGATCTGATTTAGATATAGTTGGTATTCTTGAGTGTATTTGTATGGATATCATCTTTTGTTTCCTTTTCATTCTTGTTATGCATGAATGTTAAAAAATTTAATAAAAATTTAAAAACATGCTGGATAGCATAAGTATGGGTAAAGCCTATCTGTCAGAATCATATAGCTATATGAGCCTCGACAGTCAGGTAGATAAAGCAGAATACATATCTACCGATAGTAAAACATCTCGACAAATACATATATAGATATATATTACATATAGATATATGAGAATATATCTATAGTGAGATATGAAGGGCATAAAATACACACAAATGATAGACACAGACATCTGTAAGATGTGTGCTATAGGTATGAATATATATGCCTCTATATGGAAGTCTACAAAGAAGCAGACAGACATGCCTACAAAAAGGTATTCACATAGGAAAAATGTGGAGAGGAAAGATTCATCTAATAACAAGAAGGTGGAACCTACTTGAGAAGATATATAGAGAATCATTTCCCACTGGTTATGGCTACAGGGATGCTAGTTAGTAGAATAACCAGGATAGTTACGTGAAAAGCAGAGGATGATATTAGTCTGCAGCCAGCAAGTCCTGAGTATTCTAGAACTCTAGCATGGTAAGTGAACAGAAGACGCATAGGAATGAGATACAATGCTGACCTGCTTAAGGGCAAAAAGGTATCATGCGTTCTTACCATGAGGACGAGCTGGAAGGAGAAAACATTCCCTATTGGAAATACTATGGACCAAAGCAGGGAATTAGCAACTCCTTAAGCTTTCACGTAAGAGGAGGCCTATGTCCTTTATATTAAAAAGGAGAACTTTTCTAGTCATGGGAGACATGACTGAAAAAGTCTTTCAACCATCTAGTATAGCTGTTGGAGAAAAGCCCCCCATGCTCTCTAGCAAGAGCCCATAGTGGAGAGCTTCTCTGTAGAATTGCAGAGAGCATGATGCAGGAGAATGAGGAGATAGAACTGGCTGCAGGAGAGCCAGTACCTATGTCAACTATGCTGCCAAACCCAGGGGAATGGAGATGGCAGAAAGAGAAGACAATCCAACAAGCTTGTAGTGAAAATATTTCCAAGACAGATGACAGCACTGACTTGGAGCCACTACTAAGACCAGACAGAATGTTAGTGGAGGACAAATCTGGTTGCTGGTGAACAAGAACCAGTGGTCCAAACATTAAGGCTCCTGCATTGGCAGCTGCTTGCCAGACAGCAGAAGAATGGTACTGTTTAAAAACAGAAAGAACATACAAAACAAGAGTAGAAAACTCTGGATGTGTCTGATGAACTGCTTCAAAGCAAGATTGAAAAAGAGGAGTCAACTCAGAGAAGAGAACTCCGCACTGGAAAAGTAAGAAAACTAGAGAGGCTGAAGAAAAAGCCCTCCAGTGAAGCAATACCGCTCTTACAGAGGAAAACCTGGTAAGAGGGTAAAGAGAATAAAGCTGAAGAAAACTTACAAAGTAGTAAGTTTATAGAAAGGAAAAAAAGACATGCTGGCACAGGAAACTATCATTTGACAGTGGATAGACCTCTTTCCCTAGCAGGAAAAAGAGGAGAACCCTGTGACCTAGAAGCATGAACATCCTGACAGCTCATAGAAGATAGAAAGAATGGATGTCTTTCGGGAAGAGATCCATGTTTAGGATTTAGAATGACAGCAGCGGATTGCCTCTATTGAGAAGAAGCAACTGCAGATTCTAATCCCAAGAGTCACAGGCATCTGATGGATTGATCAGAAACCCTGTGGTTGCTGGGTTTGCTGAGCCTGGTGAGAGGTTTAACTCTGCAGACCAGGACGATGCTTCCCCTGTTTGGAAACATCTGTATGATGGGCAGATGATGCATAAAACCTTCTTCTCCTATGGGAAGAAAGTTTGGCAGGATATTTCCTACCTACTGGGACAGAAGAAGGTGCAGAACAGCCCTTAGGAACAGATAAGTCAGTGGAGAACTGAGTAACCTGACGTAAAGACTCCTTGTTGAAAAGATTGTCTCCAGTGCAAGGAGTATGTCCCAGTCTGTGCTGTGCCCATTTGTCCAAGTCTGAAGCTTGGAGCCAGGCTCTAGGTCGTGCCCCTATAGTTATAGCAGAAGTCCTCAAAAGAGTCTAGGGAAGCACGAGTAAGAAACAAATAAATATTCTGGAGATGCTTGAGGAGTGAAGAATAGTCTGCACTCTGGAAGGGAAGGAGTCAAAAGATGTAATTTCTTTGTGACCTCCTCAAGAGATAGACTCATATAGAACATATGAGAGAATTCTTGCAGAAAGCATAGATGTCTGGAAGATTTGACGTCCAAAGGCATCAAGTGTCCTAGACTCATGACCTGGCGGATAAGAAGAGTGCTTTTTCTTGCTCTTTACCCGCCTCATTGCTGATTCCACAACTATGGAATGATGAGGAAGTTGAGTCTTGAAACCCTGGAGAGGGGGGCACCTGATAAGAGATCAGTTGCTGTGGAAGGTGGGGGTACCCTTAAAGGTGCTTTCCACATTCCTAGAAGGAGATCCTGCAAGGAATGATGCAAAGGAAGCATTATGTTCTCGTTTGTTTTGGTAGAAAGAGATCCCTGTGCAGGATCATGTCCTGGGATAGGAATGGCAAGAAATCTTGCTATATCCAGGAAGAAACTCTGAAAGGAGAGTTCCCCAACAGGAATTTCCCTTGGACAGGTTAGATCTGAAGAACTAGCCTGAGCACCGACAGAGCTATCCAGATATATAGGAATAGAAGATCCTGCACAGTGCAGTGTGGAATGCTTAAAGGATGGTCGCCGGTACTGGCTGTCAGGAGCAGCGACCGTCATTACCACATTGTCCATGCCAGGTATCGACTCCAAGCTTGGCATAGAAGGGAGTGATCCTGTTGAAAAAAGCATGGTAGGAGTTGGCCACGATGCTACTGTGGATACCAGTACCGATGTCGGAGTCGAGCCCGAGAAAGACATCGGAGCAGTCATAGGTGACAGTTCAATCGGTACCGAGGTAACCGAAAACCTCCGGGTGCTATCCTCAGCACCGAGCCACCGGTATCGATCGGTGTCGGTACCAAAGTGTATTGGTACCGAGTCTTGCAGACTAGAGAGCGATTCTAAACTCGGCATCAACAAGCGAAGCATGGAAGGCACCGAACATAAGGGTAATGAGGACATCGGTACCGACATCCTGTGAAGCAGCTCCTGATATGCTCTCTTTGTATCTGTTCAGTACTAATTCTCTCTTGTCCTTTTGGGGGAGGGGTTGGGGGAAAATATGTTGTTAAAGGTTGATTATTCTCATATTTGAAATACTGTTGTTCTTCATATTAATTTGAAAACTAAACTTGGGAAAAACAAAAAAAAGTAACAGTTCGCAGAAAAAAAGGGGGGGGGGGGAAGAGACAGACTCAAGGTTTTCCATTAATGTCTTGCAGCCAAACCACAGAATTACAGCACTCCACCAATCTGCAAAGGACCAGCTTCCAATGCAGCAACAGTGTAACCTTCCACAGCAGGGGACCAGTTTCTCACATTCTCTTCCATCCAGAGACATAAGAACATAAGATATGCCATACTGGGTCAGACCAAGGTCCATCAAGCCCAGTATCCTCTTTCCAACAGTGGCCAATCTAGGTCATACGTACCTCGCAGTTTCCCCAAAAGACACAGGTTCCGCAATGCTTGTACTGGGTCAAGCATTGATATCCTGGGTCCCTTCTTAATAATGGTTTATGGACCTTTCCTCCAGGAACTTGTCCAAACCTTTTTTAAACTCAGCTATACTAACAGCCTTTACTACATCCTCCAGTAACAAATTCCAGAGTTTGATTACACGTTGAGTGAAAAAATATTTTCTTCTATTAGTCTTAAATAGTTTACCCTGTAGCTTCATTGTATGTCCACTAGTCTTTCTATATTCTGATAACGTAAACAATCGATCTACGTTTACCCGTTCCACTCCGTTCATTAATTTATAGACTTCTATCATATCTCCCCTCAGCCGCCTCTTTTCCAGGTTAAAGAGCCCTAACCTTTTTAGCCTTTCTTCATAGGAGTAATCCTTCCATCCCCTTTACCATTTTGGTGGCTCTTCTCTGAACCTTTTCTAATAACGCTATATCCTTTTTAAGATACGGTGACCAGAACTGCACACAATATTCAAGGTGCGGTCTCACCATGGAACGGTATAGAGGCATTATAATATCTTTAGTTTTATTTTCCATTCCTTTCCTTATGATACCTAGCATTCTATTTGCTCTCTTGGCTGCCGCTGTGGCCGAGGGTTTTAACATGTTATCCATTTTCCTTGGGTGGTGGTTCCTAATGTGGAACCTTGCATTGTGTAACCATAGTTTGGGTTGTTCTTCCCTAGGTGCATAACACTTATTAAAAGTGGGCTGCTACACAGTACCCTGTCTTGTGCTGCTGAGGTAAGCTATATTCTTATTTGATTTAAATTATAGCTCTTTGCTGCTGCTAGGCTCTAACTTATTATGAAATTTAAACTACAAGCTCTCTGCTGGGTTCTAAATTTAACCAGAAAGCTCTCTTCTCTGTTTTAAATTTAAACTAAAAGTACTTTGCTGATGCTAGGCCCAGAGTGACTATTAAATTTAAACTACAGCTTTCTGCTGGGTTCTAAATTTAACCAGAAAGCTCTCTTCTGTGTTTTAAATTTAAACTAAAAATACTTTGCTGATACTAGGCCCTGAGTGATTAAATTAAAACTACAAGCTCTCTGCTGGGTATGAAATGTAACCAGAAAGTTCTCTTCTGTGTTTTAAATTTAGACTTAAACTGCTGCTACTAGGCCCTGACTAGACATTGTAGACCAACAAACCAAAGGACCCAACTCAATGCCCTACTTGAAAGAATCTCTCTCCCTCCTCCCCATGTACCAAAATATTTGGACATTTCAGATTGGGGAACCCTAGCTCAAGGGAATTATGAGGAGGAACAGACCTGGCCACAGAGTTGGTTCAGGGTGTTGGTGCCGCAAGCAAACCTTAAGTCTTACGTCCCCCTTGCTTTCAGAATCTATTGTTTTGCTTTTAATGTCCTGCTCTGCCACCCTCCACAACTGCTGCCCTAGGCAACTGCCTAGTTTACCTGCTGGTTGGGCCAGCCCTGGGGGAATATCATCCATAGAACCCATAAAGTCACATGTAATGAAAGTACTTTAGTGTAGGGCAAAAGTCTTTTTGCAGTTCAGATAATCTGGATCTAACTAAAAACGTTGGGAAGAGACAAATACTATTACATAGCCCTGATTAACAACATTCAGGAGCCTGAAATGAACTAAGACCAGATTCTGGTTAAGTTCTGAAATGTTCCCCAATCTAGTATCAAAAACGTAGTGCAGCATAATCTCTGAATGGCTCTTTTCTATCTAGAGCAGAGCTTCCAGATCTGTCCTGGAGACCTCAGTCAGGTTTTCAGAATATCCAGAATGAATTTGCATATACTGCTTTCCAACGTATGCAAAATTTATCTCATGTACATTCATTATGGCTATCCTGAAAACTCAACTGGTAGGGGGTTCTCTGGAAAGGTCTGGGAAAAACAGATATAGAAACTGCTGCTTGCACAGATCATAGGAAAGTTGAATTGTATCTTTTGGCAGTTCTGAAGGTTACACAGCATAGGTAGTGACAGAGTTTACCACAGGTTTCTTGCTATCTTCCCTGAACATTTTGTGTCAATTTAGTAAAGGCTATGAAAACAAAACCAGAAGATGCTGCCAACTAAATCAGGTCATTGACCTTATATACTCTTTACAACACCTTTATTTTTGAAATTTCAGATTTATATTACTTGCCTTTTCCAAATCCAAGCTAGGCAAGTTGCAAGCAGGTACATAAGTTTACTTCCCTGTCCAAATAGACTTACAAACTAAGTCATAACTGAGGTATTTAAGAGTGATGTGACTTGTCCAAGGACACAAGTAGCATCAGTGGGAGAAGCAGGATTGAAGTGGTAAAACAAAATCCAGAAATCACACTATTTAGCAACTTCCTGCTGCAACTTTTTTTTAAACACACACACACACACTCAAATGCAGCAGCTCATCAATATTAATTATAATTGGGTTTATCTTCTTTGAGAGGAGATATTTAGATCTCTAGAGAATGCTTATGGTGTCTAGAATGTTTTCGAAGATTTACATATGATCTCACACTTGTGGCATTGCCATATTTTAGGCTTCAAAGAGCATATTCGGATTTGCAATTCTTTCTTGCAAATAATTTGGAGGTTCACTAAATTAAATATGACCATATTTAGATACATATATTGCAAGGAGAATATACAATCTTAACAATGCATTAAACATATTAATAACTGTTTTATGACCATCTAATGCACTAATCAAGCTTTGGATTCTTACCAAAGCTGGTACAACACTCTTGACTGGAAACCCTCCTAATGTTTCTTCATTGCCCATAACCAACAACTGACACATCTCAATAACTGCCTGCAGCTGCTGACTTTCATCAGTGGCTTGGAGCCCTTGCAAAAGTTGTTGGGCTTTTGAACCTGAAACATTAAACAAATGTACAAAAATAAAATGTTGAGCATCAATACAGAAATGTCATGCGTGCAATGTAATGAGAACTGTCAATATTGTCATGCAGATTTAAGTGGTTAAACAGAAAAGAACTGACTATCTCTTATTCACTATTCAGGTTTCTTGTTGGAAATGAAGAATCCCTAGTATAACTGCCTGCTTTTTTTAGGTTTATTTCTATTGCCCATCTATAGTTGCCCCAGCTTCTAATAGAAAGCTTGGTTTCATTCTGTTGTTGGGAGTCTCCAAAGCATGGGACAGTCAGCCCTACAGCATTACAGGGTGAGGCCCAGCTAACTACCACTTCATTTCACAACGGCAGACAGCTCTTTCAAATGCATCAAATCTACTGGTGAAAGCGTAGTTACTCACCTGTAATAGGAGTTCTCTGGAAACAAACAGGAAGTCAGTCCTCACATATGGGTGAAATTGGCACCAATGGAGTCCTCGCGGAAGCATCTCCCCAGCTTTCAAAGAAAGCCTTCAGGAGATGCCACTGTCCATGCGTGGTCCCCTTCCTGCCCAAGAATGCCATCTTGCCTCAGTCAAATGACATAGCTAAAGATGGCAAAAATGATAGAAAAGCAACTCCACGGGGAGGAGGGAGGGTTGTGAGGACTGATTCCTGCTTTCCCCAGATAACACCAGTTACAGATGAGTAACTACACTTTCTCTGAAAACAAGCAGGAAGTCAGTCCTCACACATGGAACTCCCTAGCTACAGGCTACTGAAAGCCTGTAGAAAAACAGAGATGCCCCAAAGGGGAGCTGTGAGCAGCAGCAATTCAGTCCAAGGATACAGACTCCAGAAGGACCCATGTGTCCAGTGTGAAACCAACACTTTGGTAGTCTGAACACAGAAGGGTCGAAGGGTAGGACTGTCTAAATCCCGAACAGATTACAGAGAATGGCCTGGCCAAAGACACTGTCCTGTCAGGACTCCCTTTCCAGGCAGATGTCCATCATCGGGGAGAAATGCAGGCTTGCCACAGAGGCTATGGTCCTGACGTTGTGTGCCATAATCTGGCGCTCCAGCAAGAGCCCAACCTGTTCATAGGCAAGGGTAATGCAGTCTGCCACCCAGGTGGACAGTGTCTGTTTGGTCACCGCCTCTCCCCAGCTGACTGGGATCATAGGAAACGAAAAGCTGTGAAGCTTTGCGGTGGCACTGGGTAAGTTGAAGGTAGGAGGATAGGGCCCTCTTACAAACCAGAGTATGGAGGACCGCCTTCACTCTGCTGGCATGAGGCTGTAGAAAGAAGGTGGGGAGAACCACCTTTTCATTGAGGTGGAATGGGGACACCACTTTCGGGAGGAATTTGGGGTGCGTGCGGAGCCAGACCCTGTTTTTGTAGAACCTGGTGTAAGTGGCTCTGCCATCAAGGCTTCGAGGCTTGCTGACCCTGTGAGCAGATGTGAATACCACCAGGAAAATGACTTTCCATGAAAGATATCACATGTGGCAGGAAACCAGGGGCTCAAATGGCAACCCAGTGAGCTGCGCTAACATCACATTGAGATCTCACTCCAATGCTGGTGGGCAGCTGGGGGTGGGGAGCTTAGAAAACAGGAGACCCCGCAGGAAGCAGGTGATAAGAGGCTGAACCGAGAGGGGCTTGCCCTCGATAGGGTGGTGGTGCGCCACAAGAGCACGCAGGTATACCCTGACAGAACTGGATTTGAGTCCACACTGCGACAAATGAAGTAGGTATTGAAGCATCAGCTGCACCGAGCAAAAACCTGCACCACTTGAAGGCATAGGCTTATCTGGTGAAGGTCTTACAGGAGGCCAAGAGGACTTCCTCCACCTCCCCCTGAGAGGTTGAAAGGGGCCAAGGCTACTCTCTTAGCAGCCAAGCTATCAAGAGACAGGGACCAGATTGATATGCAGGAGGAAGCCCTCCTCCTGAGATAACCACCACAAAGCACTCCCCAGGGGGATGGGGGCCTCCGCTGCCAAACACAGAAGCAGAGGGAACCACAGTGCCTGGGCCACTGTAAAGCCACCAGAATCAGTAACATCCTGTCACAGAGAGCCCTAAAGAGGGTGTCTGACAATCAACTGCATGAGCAGGAAGGCATACAGAAGGCCCTCTAACCAGGAAGGCATCTGTAGCCACCTGAGATGGGTGGGGCTGCCAGAAGCAGAAGTAGGGAAACGCAGTTGTCCAGGCTGGCAAAGAGATCTACTAGAGGGGTCCCCTAGAATCAGAAGAGCCAATTGGCCACTGTGGGGTCCAGCCACAACTCATGAGGCTAGAGGACCCTGCTCAGTCTGTACGCCAGGGTGTTGTCCTGTCCTGGTAGGCACATCGCCCGCAGAAGCATCCCTTGGTGTATCCAATAGGAACAGAGTGCCACCGCTTTGTGGCAGAGTGTGTGGGATCCTGTGCCTCCTTGTTTGCTTACACAGAACATTGCCACTTGATTGTCCATATGGACCAGCATTGACTGGTGCTTCAGACTATGGCGCAAGGCCCGGAGAGCCAAGTGTATGGCCTGCAGCTCCAGAAGGTTGATCTTCTGCTGGTTTTCCACCTTGGACCAACTGCCTTGAGTGCAGAGCTTCTTGCAATGTGCTCCCCAGCCCAGCAAGGAAGCATCCATAGTGAGGACCCTCTGGGGGGTGGGGTTCTGAAAGGGCATCCCCACGAAGGTGCTGTGTGTTCTGCCACCAGTTCAGGGACTCCGCCAGCTGGCAGTCACATTGCACTGTCTCAGTCGGCCCATTGCCTGTGTCCACTGGGCACAGAGGCACCACCGGGCCACCCTCACATGAAGACAGGCATCTGGGGTAACATGGAGGCCATGTTGCCAAGTAGGCACAGCAGGAGGTGAGCATACACCGAGGGTTGCTGCTGAACATCTGCGATCAGTGCCCTGAGGCAGTCGGCCCTGTCCAGGGGAAGAAAGGCTCTGGCCTGAACTGTGTCCAGCCTTGCCCCTACAGACACTGTGTCGGTAGGAGGTGAGACTTGGGGCGGTTTATCACGAACCCCAGATGTTGCAGGCCATAGATGGTTTAGGCCATGGCCTGCTGCACCTCAGTGGCAATGTCTCCCTTTATGAACCAGTCATCCAGGCAGGGAAAGACAAAGGTCTTCTGGAGACGGAGGTAGGCAGCGAGTACCATCAGGCATTTGGTGAAGTTTCTGGGGGTGGAAGCCAGGCCAGAAAAGGTACAGCTAAATGGGGTGGAAGCCAGGCCAAAAAGTAGTACCCTGTATTGATAGTGGCCACCCCCCACCATGAATCTGAGATACTGCCTGTGGCTGGGATGAATAAGGATGTGGGTATAGGCATCCTTCAGATCCAAGGAGCATAGGTAGTCTCCCTGCTGGAGGTAAGGCAGCAATGTTTCAAGGGACAGCATCTTGAACTTCTCCCTCACCAGAAACCTGTTCAGGTCTTGCAGGTCTAGGATGGGCCGAAGACCCCCGGTTCTTTTTCGCATGAGGAAGTACCTGGAGTAGAACCCCTTTGCCCCAGAGGAGCTGGGGCACCGGTTCCACCACCCTGTACTCGAGGATACCTGCAAGTTCCTGCAATAGTAGATCCCGGTGAAGGGGAGACCTGGGGGGAAGGGGTTCTCCTGGGAAGAAAAAAGGGATGGCATCTGTGTCAGGTGAAAGAGGTAACAAACCCTCCTTGACCACTTGGAGTACCCAAGTGTTGGAGGTAACGGCTAGCCACCGATGAGCAAAGTGGATCAGATGTCCCCCTGTGGGCTGCTGACCTCCTGGGGGTGGAGAGCCTATGCCCAAGGAGTCAAAAACTCCCGCTAGGCTGGGGTGTTGGAGCCTTCTGCTTACAAGGGCCATGCCAGTGTCCCTTTGCCTGCTGACGAGCTGGGAAGGCCTGATACCGAAGATAGTTTCTGCAAGCAGCTCCGTTCCTCAAGGGGCTTTTTACTTGAGCCCTTCCATCAGGAAGGAGGGTAGCCGTCTCCAACTCAGCAGCCTTATCAGTAATGGGTTTGCCAAAGAGATTCTCTCCCTGGCAGGGGACATCAACCAATCTGTCCTGAACCCATGGCTCCAGGTCGGAAGACTGTAGCCAAGCCTGGTGTTGGGCACCGATGCCTGCCGCTGCTACTCTAGCCACCGACTTGAAGCCATCATAGGTGGCTCAAGTCAAACTTGGAGCACTAACGGATGGCTTTGGCCAGGCTTCAGAACTGCTGTAGAGGCTCCTCAGAGAGACCAGTCGAGAAGTCAGCGAGTTCGTTCAACAGGTACATGCCCATGTACAGCTGGTATGCCTGGATCCAACTGATGAGCATCAAGCCCTGATAGCATTTTCTGCTGAGGGCATCCAGGGTGCGGGTCTCCCTACCCAGGGGCACCGAGGAGTGTAACTTCTAATGCTTCAGCCGACACATAGCCGACCACCACTATGAAGATGTGTGGCAACTGTGCTTTCTGGACGTCCGAGCTCCAGCGAGCTCGATACAGAGTCGAGCCGTCAACACTGTTTCCCACATGTGGAGAAGCAGCTGTTAAAGGATGGAATGGGCATTGTCAGTGCCTCCCTTGGCGTGCCATTGTACTGGAGAATCACGAGCTACTCAGACTCAATGACAAATGCAAACTGCCAGATGTCGATTGGCACATTCCTGCTGCTGTATCCTCTAGAAGGAGATCCTGGATTCTCTACAGGGAGAACTATTCAGGCAACTGGTAACAGAATCCACACGTGAAGGGGCCATACTGGACTTGCTGCTTATCAATAGTGAAAGTGTTTCTGATGTTATAGTGGGAGATCATTTTGCATCCAGTGATCACCAGATGGTGTGGTTCAGTATTAGGACTAGGGCTGATAGAATACATTCAAAAGCAAGGGTCTTAGACTTTAGGAAAACTAACTTTGCCAAGATGGTCCAATACCTCAGGGAGTCGTTAGCGGGAAGGGAACAGCTGGGCGATGTAGAAAAACAGAAGGCAAAACTGAAAGAGAATATTTTAAGGGCAACCAACCTTCTTGTTAAAATGGTAAGATAAAGATAAAAGAAAAAAGGAGACCGCTATGGTTTTCGAAAGAAGTAGCTGAAAAGGTGAAGAAAAAGAGGGAGGCCTTCATGAAATACAAGAGATCACAGAGAGAGGAAGACAGGCATCTATATTTGGAAAAACAGAGAAGCTAACAAAGTAGTCAAGAAAGCAAAGATACAAAAAGAGGAGGAAATAGCCAATGCAATAAAATGGGAGAATAAGACATTTTTCAGATATGTTAGTGAAAAGAGGAAGGGCAAAAGTAGTATTGTCAGACTCAAGGGTGAAGGGGAGGAATATTTATTTTATTTAACAGGTTTTATATACCGCTTTATCATTTCAATCAAAGCAGTTTACATTGATGTACATTACCAAGTTTAAGTTTCAAACAGGGACATTGATAACTTGGATTTTTCTAAGGCAATGGAGGGTTAAGTGACTTGTCCAATTTGTAGAGGCTGATAAGGATAAAGCGAAATTGCTTCAACATTTCTGTTCTGTGTTCACAGATGAAGTACCAGGAAAAGGACCTCAGAAAACACCCACAAACATGAACAGAACTGAGGGATATCTTAAACAATTTTCAGAAGACTGTGCTCGTGAGAAACTAGCTAAACTTAAAGTAGACAAAGCGATGGGACCGGATGGGATATACCCTAGAATACTGAGGGAACTTGGAGAAGTTCTAGCAGCTCCACTGACTGACCTTTTCAATGCCTCGGAGTCGGGAGTGGTGCCAGAGGACAGGCGAGAGGCACATGCTGTCCCTTTACACAAAAGCGGAAGTAAGGATGTGGTTGAAAACTACAGGCCTGTTAATTTAACTTCGGAGATGAGTAAATTATTGGAAACGCTGCTGAAAGAGAAAATAGTGAGATTTCTGGAGTCCAGCGGATTACAGGATCCGAGGCAGCATGGATTCACCAGAGGAAGGTCTTGTCAGACAAATCTGATTGATTTCTTTGACTGGGTGACCAGGGAGTTGGACCGAGGGAGAGCTCTAGATGTGGTGTATTTAGATTTCAGTAAAGCCTTTGACACTGATCCTCACAGTTGACTTATAAACAAACTGAGAACTCTAGGGATGGACCCTAAAGTTACTGCTTGGGTTAGAAATTGGTTGGGTGGGAGGCGACAAAACATTCTGGTAAATGGGGCTCAATCTGAGGAGAAGGATGTTACCAGTGGTGTGCCCCAGGGATCTGTCTTTGGTTCGATTCTTTTTAACATCTTTGTTTGTGATATAGCGGAAGGGCTGTAGGGTAAGGTTTGCCTCTTTGTGAATGATACCAAAATCAGCAAATAGAGTAGACACCCAGGAAGGTAAAGATAACATAAGGAGGGATCTAGCTAAGCTTGAAGAATGGACTAGAATTTGGCAGCTGGGATTTAATGTTAAAAAATGCAAAGTCTTGCATTTGGGCTGCAGCAATCCAGGGGAGCAATATAGTATAGGGGGTGAAGCACTTTTGTCCACTAAAGAAGAGCGGAACCTCGGTGTGGTTGTGTCTGATGTTCTTAATGTAGCTAAACAGGTAGAAAAGGCGACAGCAAAAGCTAGAAGGATGCTTGGGTGCATACAGAGAGGAATTGGCTAGCAGAAAAGAGGAGGTGATAGTGCCTCTGTGTAAGTCTTTGGTGCGACCTCATTTGAAGTATTGTGTGCAATTCTGGAGACCGCACCTTCAAAAGGATATAAACAGGATGGAGTCAGTACAGAGGGTAGATACTAAAATGGTTAGTGATCTTCATTATAAAGCATATGAGGAGATACTTAAGGATCTTAATACCTTAGAGCAGGCATGTCCAACTTCGAACTTTTTCTAGTCAAAAGTGCCGGTGATCTACCACCATGAAAATTAAGTTTCAAATTAGTTTCAAATTAAATTTTAACCCAATAAAGTTGGAGGATCCCCCCCACCCCATTTTTAATAAACCTTCTGTCACTTACTTGGATGTGATCAGCTGTTAAGCAAATTAAGCAAAAACAAAACAGACGAAGACCCAGTAAGAACTGCGAGGGAAAATGGAAAGTACATTTTTTTTCTTAAAGTTTTATTGAGTAATAACTTTAACTGTCTTTATAACGTTCTTTAACTACTTATTGAGTAATTTGTGTTAAATTTAGGTTGAGTATTGATCCAGGATGATCTTTCACAATCTTTAATATTTCGCTTTTGCTCATTAGTGAGACGTCTGAGCCTGCATGTCATCCACCAGCTTTTTGAAGTTGGGTGAATATTGCGTGAGGGCCAGTCTCAGGGAATCCTGGAGATGTTCATCTGTCATGCTGGAACGTTGTGTACTCTGTCATTTTCAGATGGGAAAATGCAGATTCACACAAATAAGTTGAACCGAAACAGGAGTGTACAGCTTCATTGCATCTTCTCAAGTTGGGAAATTTGTCTCTAGGCACTAACTTCCAAAACGATTCTTGCTCAGCACAGGTCTTGAGAAAAATGTCATTTTTAAGGGTTATTATTCTGTTTTCAAGAGATGGCTTGTTCAATGAGTAATTTTTACTGATAGCAGCTGCAGTTTCTTTAATGTCCACATCTACTTTGAATGGGTATGACAAGTACGCCACAACTTTCAATTTTTTGGAAATCACAGAATTTCTCGTTCTAAAAAACAAAATTTGGATATTGTCCCAGATGGTCCTGCATGTTAGGAAAATGATCAAGAGTGTTGTTTGCAAGGTCAGTCATCATTAGCTCAAATTTGCTCTTGTAGGATGAAACTGTACTCATCTTGCCAATGCATTTGTTTGTACCTTCTAGTTCAAGGTTCATATTACTTAGTTCGCTTGTAAAGTCAGCGAGAAATACCAGATCACATAACCACTCCTCATCTTCCAACTCTGCTTGGTCATCTCCCCTCTCCTTCAAAAAACTTCTTATTTCATTCAGCAAATCACGAAATCTTTGCAGAAATTTGTACCTACTTAGCCACCTTATATCTGTGTGCAAAATGATTTCCGCTGCCACTTCATCAAGAGTAAGATTGAAAAGCCATCTTTGAAGTGATCGTCCACAAACTGAATTTACAATTTTGAAAGTGATGTCCATGAACATCTTTGTATTGAGTCTCTTGCTAGCCAAAACTTGCTGGTAAATGATGCAGTGGTAAGAAAGGAAATCTGCAAAGTCGTCATGCTGTCTACAGAGGGCTATGAAACAGTTAACTTCACCTGTCATTGCTCTTGCTCCATCAGTAGTGATGGAAACAAGTCTATGCAATGGAAGATTACACTGTCACAAAAGAATGGAAAGAACTGAATATTTCCTGACCGGTAGTTCTCCCTTTTAAAGAAATCATTCCAAGTAGTTCTTCTTTAACACTGAAGTCTCCAAAAACCATCCGGATAAAGACTAGTAACTGGGCTATGTCTCTTATGTCTGTAGATTCATCCAGTTGGAGTGAGAAAGCAACACAATTTGAAACATTCTCCAACAATTGTTCAGTTGTCTCCACACATCTTTTCTATTCGCCGCACGACGGTGCTTCTTGACAATTGTACATCTTGAATAGCAGCTATGATCTCTTTCTTATTTTTAAATCCTTCAAAAAGATTGTCAGCTGCTTCAAAAAAACAATCTTTTACAAATTCCCCTTCAGCGAAGGGTTTGCATTTCTTTGCGATGAGGTTGCTGACCTTGAAGGATGCTATGGTTGCATTGACCGAATGTGACCTTGGCTTCGCCATCAACTGTTGCTGAGTAGCCAATTTCGATTTAAGTTCTTTGAGCTTCAATTTACGAACTTCACTTTTGGGTGGAAAATCAGCATCAAACTTATTGCTATGCAGAGCCTTATAATGACATTCCAGATTACCCTTTTTGGGCAAGGATATTGGGGCATTACAAATTAGACAACAAAACTTGTCTTTCACCATGATGAAGTAGTCTATTTCCCATTCATCATGAAAGTGGTAGGTTTTGCTTTTCTTTGGAACACTCATCTTCATTATACTGGGGTGGCTGGATGTAAGAAGGCCAAATCTGTTAAGTTAGTATAAACACTGGCTGAATCTGGTCCAAAACTGTCACTGTCCCAAAGTATTAAAGATCAACAGGAACTGAAGTCCTCTGGATGATGTGCAATACAAGGACTGGAGATGTGAAAACCACACATGCAGTTCTAAAAGTAAAAATAAGAATTCATCATACTGGCATCAATAATCAAATACCACCAAACAATCATCAAAAAAACTCAAACACCTGTCCAGCAAACCAGATAAAATCAAATACCGCCAAACAAGTTCAAATACCATATGCAATTTAAGAAATTCTGCACACAGTGTAGAATCAACACAAAGGCAAGGCGAAATAAAATTGCAGAGGCAAGCAAATGTCACAGTGGTTTGAACCAATTCGAAGGCAAGGCATAGGCAAGTTAGAACAAAATTGGAAAAGCCCACCAAAATCACCAAATTCTTGACACTTTGTTGTGTCTGCCCAAAAACGTTTAATGAAAGCGAACTATAAAGCGACCAACCACCAGCACACGACACAACTAATACGGTAAGTGTATTCAGGTAAAGCCCGGGTGAATGGATATCACCCAGTATAAAACACACTTCTAAGGGGTGTTGGGGCGGGGGCAAGAATGGGTGATTCTGAGAGGCAGGAGACCAGGTATGACGTCAGGGCTGTGGCGTCTTGTCACGGGGCGCAGGCAGCGGCCCCTGGGGTACCCACAAACTACTGGCACAAAAACAAGCGCCCCCAATACACCTGCAGGCAAGATTCCCGCAGGCAGGGAAAAAAAGCCAGGCAAAGGATCAGCAGCAGCGACAAGCCCTCGGCAGATGACCTGCTGGCACGAGCTCTCTCCTAGCGATGGGGCGAGCTGCTGGAGAGATGGAGCCAAGTGGGGCTGGCGATCTACCTCTGACCCCTCCGCGATCTACCTGTTGGACATGCCTGACTTAGAGGAAAGGCGGAATAGAGGTGATATGATTGAGACATTTAAATACCTCCGTGGCATAAATGCACAGGAGGAGAACCTCTTGATTGAAAGTAAGTTCTGCTATGAGGGGACATGGGATGAGGGTGAAAGGGGATAGATTCAGGAGTGATATGCGGAAATATTTCTTTATGGAAAGAGTGGTGGATCCGTGGAATAGTCTCCCAGTGGAGGTGGTGGAGATGAGGACAGTATCTGAATTCAAAAAAGCATGGGACAACTTCCAGTTTGGGCAATGAGCTGATCAGACGGGTCACGATCAGCTCCGGGCAATTTGCCCCACAAAACGGCTACAAAACACTTTAAAACATCTTTACACCACCTGCATTGACTCTCCCCTCACGGGGTCTTAAGCCTCTAATGATGAAGAGACCCGCGGCCATCCTTGCCTAGTCGGGGCAGATAATTAAGTGCAACAGACGACGTGCTGGGGCCGATCGGGCACTTCTCCCACCGCCACCATCAGTTCTTCCCTCGCGGGGTATTGTGCCTTCAGCGGCGAAGGGACCTGCGGCCATTCTCGCCCGATCGGAGAAGATCATTGTACGTATAGCGAGTCGGGGCACGATCGGACATTCCCACCACTGCTAGCATCAGTTTTACCCTCACGAGGTGTTGTGCCTCCGGCAGGAAAAGGCCTGCGGCCCTCCCTGCCCAATCAGGGCAGGCAACTCTACACAACAAGAAGTGCGACGGGGCGCGATCTGGCATTCCCCCGTCACTATCATCAGCTCTGCATTCACGAGGTGCCGAACCCCTTGCAGTGAAGAGACCTGTGGCTGCCTTGTCTGGCCGGGACTGACGATTGCACACGAGAGGAAGAGCACCGGGACACGTTCGAGCACCTCCCTACACTGCTACTACTAGTTCTTCCCTCAGGGGGTATTGTTCCTCCAGTGGAGCAGGGGCCTGTGACCATCTCTGCCCGATCGGGGCAGGCAGCTGCCGACAAATGAAAGAGCGATCGGGTACTTCCTTTAATCGCCAGCCTCAGCTCTCTCCCCATTTGGTGAAGTACCTCCGGCGGTGAGGGGACATGCGGCCATTCCTGCCTAACTGAAGCGGGCAACTGCACACAAAAGTAAGCGCGCCAAGGCGCGGTCGGACGTTTCTTTTACTGCCCCATTTAATCTTCCCCTCCTGGGGTATTGAGCCTATAGGCCTGCGGCTATCCCTGCCCGGTTGGGGTAGGTAACAGTGCATTGGAGGAAGCACGCTGAGGCGAGACTGTGATTGCCGGGTCCGCGCTTGAGAACCTTGCCCGAGGGCGGATTATCTAAGGCCAACCTCAAACAGTGGGAAGTGCTGTGGATTAACCCTGCACAATACCCATACTTGCTGAGTGGGTTCTGACTCCATATCTCCTGATCCTTGTCAAAGGGGGAGTTCACCTGGTGCTGGAAGCAGTTTCCCCCCTGCTACGAAACCGGATGGCGATGAAAGTGCCACGAAGGGAGAAGCCACGTGCCACGGAGGGGAAAATGGCGGAGGGAGCGCCAGCTAGCCTGAAATCTGGTGGCACTCCAGATCTGGTCACGGAGGTGAGTGCCGCGGTGGTCCAGGTGTTAGATGCCCGATTCCAAGACCTGGCAAACCAGATACAGACCGTCAGCCAACGGTTTACTGACTTTACCGGGAGGCTAGATCTAGTAGAGACCCGAGTCTCAGATGTGGAGGACACCCAGCACTCCCTAACAGCTAAAGTGGAGGCCTTGGAGACTCTGGTAAAGCAGCAGGGTGACAAGTTGGACGAACTTGAAAACCGGGGGAGGCGCAAGAACCTACGTTTCATCGGGATACCGGAGAGTGTGGCGGATGGCGCCCTTTTCGGTTATTTGCAAACCTGGATTGAAAACCTGTTGCACAACCAGGATGGTGATTCCGTGAAGTTGGAGCGCGTACATAGACTTGGACAGCGGAGGGAGCAGGCGAGAAGGTCGCGAGCGGTTATTGCACGCTTTTTAGACTACCGACAAAAGGAAGCTGTGTTAAAAGCTGCTCGGAGTCGAAAGATGCGACCACAAGATTCGGAACCGATACTTGTGTTCCAAGACTACTCGGCCCTAGTTAGTCAGCCGTGCCGGGCCTTCTCGGGGATCTGCACGCAATTGTTGAATAAAGGAGTGCGATTCTCGCTGTTATACCCTGCCCGGCTTAGAGTGGAGGTCCAGGGTCAGACCCGCTCGCTACCTGACGACACCGGCAGCGGCCACTGCTCTTCTAGAAACTTTGAATGCCCAGGCTGCTGCTTCGCCCTCGTGAAGCTTGGATGGCCAATAAGAATGGCATTTGGATGTCTCGCTGATGGAGAGGGGCCCAAGGGCCTGATGTAGCTCTGGACTAGAGCTGCTAGTTTTTTTTTTCTCTGCTCCCAGTGTTGCACTGTTACTTTCTTGATTTGTTTAAGTTGTGCCTTGTTACATTTGGCCATATTGTGTTAACTGCTCCTTTGTCTAAGCTATCTAGATGGCAACACTGCTGAACTGTTACTATGTTTCAATTGTTTTGCTGAGCAATTGTATGTGCAGTTTACTACTGTTTAAGCTGGGTGAATGGCATTTTTGGATGTATGGCTGGTTGAGGATCTGAGTGTGGAGGGGGGGGGTGTTATGGGCGTAAGAGCGGGATGAGCGGATGAGTGGGTTGTTTCTGTTATACCTATGACATCTTCTAGGTGTTTAGTTTAATTCTTATGGTGGCCTTTAGAGGCTTCATGGTACCCCCCCCCCCCCATGTCAGTTTGTGAGTAATAAGATGGCAGCCCTACCAAATGGAGGAGTGGGGGTGTGGTATGGGTAGATTCAATGTGGTGGCCTTTGATTATGCCTCAGAGGTGAAATATGGTTATATTACCTATCAGATGGGGGGGGGCGACACGGTGGGGAGGTGCAAGGCCCTAGAATTGGGGAATGGTGGGGATGGGAGACCTGGGGGATAAAAGCCAGTAGGGATATTGGATGGGGGGAGGGGCCTGGTGGTACTCAGTTCCAATACCTATTGGAGTAAGTCAGGGAGTGCTGGGGCCTTAGGGATGAGTGGAGAGGAGGAGTGGTGGGGAGTACTGTAATTTCATCTTGGGGTGGTTTAAAAGAGGCTGGCATTCTATCAGCTAGTTAGGTTTAATGTTGGATCCAGGGAAGTATGGGGCGAACCCTACTGCCATAGGGAAGTTGTCCAGCCTGATGGATGGACTTGATAGTTATGGGGTGGGGAAGTGGAGGGGGAGGGGGACATGGGGAGGGGGAGGGGGACGTGGGGATAGGATAGTGCACACTTCGCTGTCTGTTTGTAGGTGGCTCTGTTTTTTGTTGCTCTTGGCTGTTGGGAGGGGGGGGGGCTCCAGGCTGGGGGAGCTCCTCTATTGCGCTTAGAGGTTTCTGCATGGCTGAATCTTGACGCTGCCCCATGCCTCTGAAGATCATTACTTGGAATGTCTGTGGGTTGGGGAATCCCATAAAGCGATATAAAATCCTGCAGGCCCTGGCCCGACAACAGTGCGATGTTGCCCTTCTTCAGGAAACGCACCAGACGGAAGAAGAACATAGTAAACTCCATAGAGGCTGGGTGGGGCAGGTATGGGGGGCTCCTGCGCGAGGGAAGAAGGGAGGAGTAGCAATCCTGTTCCACAGGCGAGTCCGTTTTGCCCTGGAAAAAACTATTGTTGCAGAGGACGGGCGATTTCTTTTGCTGGCTGGTAGGCTAGAGGGGAAACCAGTGATTATCGGGAATCTTTACGGTCCTAATGTGCTGGACCCTAGCTTTTACCATGGTCTGGCCTCCAGAATAGAACAGCTCCCGGAATATCCACTACTTCTCGCCGGGGATTTTAATGGGGTTCTCGATGTGGACCTTGACACTTCTAGAGGAGGGGAGGCGAGAGATAGGGTCCCGACGACCCGGATGTTGCAGCGCTTTCGTTGTAGATTAGATTTGGTCGACCCCTGGCGCTTATTACATCCTTCGGAAAGGGATTTTACCCACCAGTCCCGGGCACACGGCTCCAGTGCTCGAATTGACTATATCTTGGTGTCGGGGAATCTGTTTGCTCATGTGAGTGAGGTGCACATTGGCCCACTAGAGATATCTGATCATGCGATGGTCCGACTGGAGCTGCAATGGGGGATAGACAATGCCCGGGCACGACTTTGGAGGCTTCCCATGGGGCTGTGTCAGGATGTTTGTTTTCAGCATTTTCTGAGGCAGCGATGGAAGGAATTTATGAGCGATCACCAGTGCCACAGTGAAGATCCTGAGTTGGTGTGGGAGACAGCAAAGGTAGTGTTAAGGGGCGATATCATTGGATTTGCAGCCCGGAAACGTCGGTTAATAGCAGAACGAATAATTGGTTTAGAGCGCCTGGTTTCTAGGTTGCGCAAGCTCTGTGCGCGTTGTCCGACGCCCGCAAATAAGAAAAGGCTTTGGGAAGCTCAGGTAGATCTCAATGAGCTGATACACCAGAGAGCTAAGAAATCTATTCTTTATTATAGATATCAGCTACATTGCCACGGGAATAAACCGGGGAAATTGCTAGCCCGCTGTCTGAAGGGTCAGCGGGGATCCTCGTTAGTGGCGGCAGTCCGAGACGATCAGGGACAACTGCATCGGGAGTCCGTGGCAATTGCCCGGGTATTTCGGGGGTTTTTTTCAAGATTTATATAAGGCGCAATCTGCATCCACCATAGAGCTGGGGGATTATTTGAAAGAGTTGGACTTGCCGCAGCTTACTGTTGAACAGCGGGAGATGTTAGACAGCCTATAACCTCACAAGAGGTGCACTCCGCGATCCTGGCAGCTCATTGTAACAAAGCGCCTGGCCCAGATGGTTTGGGGGCCGAGTTTTATAAACTTCTAGACGAATCCGTGAGCCCGGTCCTGGCAGAGGTCTTTAATAAGCGGGCGGAACAGGGGGCCTTTCGCTGGGGACGTAATCATGCCCACCTTACGCTGATCCCTAAACCGGGTAAGGACCCTTTGCTAGTAGGATCATACCGTCCTATCTCCTTGCTGAATTTTGATATCAAATTAAATGCAAAAGTGTTGGCAATCCGACTGGCAGCTGTTTTAGGGCATTTGGTGCATGGCTCGCAGGTGGGGTTTGTCAGAGGGCGCTATGCGGTTCAGAACCTGCGTAAGATCTTAGCTTCTCTGGAATGGGTGAATGCTAATCAGTTACCGTCCCTACTTGTCAGCTTTGATGCGGAAAAGGCCTTTGATAGGGTGGATTGGCAATACCTACGTAACCTTCTCCCACGTTATGGTTGGGTGTTCAGTTTTGTAGAATGGTGGAGAGCCTTTACGCCCAGCCAACAGCTGGGGTCCTGTGTAATGGGGTACTCTCTGAAGACTTTCCTCTGGAACGGGGTACACGTCAGGGATGCCCCCTTTCCCCTTTATTGTTTGTTTTGTCACTTGACCCCGATACGGACCATCGAAGCCTCTCGTGAGATACAGGGAATACGCATGGGCACCCAGATGTTTAAACTCTCCGCCTTTGCGGATGATCTTCTGGTACACCTACTTACCCCGGATCAGTCGCTGCCGAAGCTGTTGGAGGAGTTTATGAGATTTGGTAATATTGCGGGGCTGCGGATCAACAAGGATAAATCTGAAGCATTAGATGTATCGGGCCAGCTGCGAGGGAGTTGGGTGGGAGCCTTTCCTCTTAAGTGGGCGAGTGATGAATTTATCTATCTCGGCATAGTGCTGACCCGTAATCCATGGGCCCTTTATGTGCGTAACTTTGAGCGAACACTGTGACGGCTGCAGGTACAGCTGAAAGCCTGGGACCCCCTGCCTCTCTCCTTATCAGGGAGAATAGCGGCGGTTAAAATGGTGCTCCTACCGCGGCTGTTGTACTGGTTTCAGACATTACCTGTTTGGTTATTGTGCCGGGATGTGCGTCGCTTGGAAGCCGCTATTAGACGTTTTCTGTGGAAGGGAGGGAAAGCGCGTATCTCTTGGACGCGGCTGTTGGGGACGTGGCGTGACGGGGGGATGGGTCTTCCAGATCTTGTCGGTTATGCTCTGGCCTGCCAGGCTCGACATCTTGGAGACTGGTTGGGAGGGACAGATGTGTATACGCCCCGGGCTTTGGAGGAGTGTTTTGTGGCGCCGTTGACGCTGTTGGGAGTCTTACATGGGACGCAGCAAGTTCTTCCTAGTCAGGTAGTGCGGAGTGAGTTGAATGGATCGGTTATCAAGACTTGGAAACAACTTAATGTCCAATGGAATACAGCCTGGAAGGTTTCTAGTTGGCTGCCCTTGCAGGGCAATGCTGCTTTCACGCCTGGTTCGGACACGGAGACCTTTCGGGACTGGAGTAATCGGGGAATACGGAATATTGGACACGTAGTGGAGCCGTCAGGGCAGTGTAAATCTTTTTTGACCTTGCGAAAGGAGTATGACTTGCCCACTAGCCATTCCTTTGCTTATATGCAGATTGCTCGTTACGTGTCCTCTTTGCCGCAAGAGGAGTTACACGTTGACAGGTCAGCCCGAATATTGGAATTCTTTGGGTTAGGGGGGGGATAGTTCCCCGTCGATCAAAGATCTCAAGCAGCGTTTGACTCGGCTTAGTACAGGCCATGATTATCGAGGGGTCGAGGTGGCCTGGGAAGTGAAGTTGGGCGAAGTCTTACCCCCCGGATCAGTCAGGCAGGGTTTAAAAGGGATTGTGAGGCTGACACAGGAAACGCGCTGGCGGGAGATACAATTTAAATGTGTAAGCAGAGTGCACTTCTCCCCGCGCAGGGTGTTCCGTAGTCGACTGACCACCGATGGCTGTTGCCTAAATGCGCCGAACCACTAGCGACTTTGTTACATATGTGGTGGAGTTGTAGAGTATTCCGCTCCTATTGGGCCAAGATATGTGCCTTCCTAAATCGCTTGCTACAGAGAAGGGTGCGCTGGTCCGGGGCCCTTGTGGTGCTGGATCGGCTTGACCCCCCTTGTCCGGTGGTAGAAGGGGAACGCTTGTTGGTGCGCAAGGCCTGCTTGGTGGGGAAGGGTCCCATTCTTCGCCTTTGGAGGGATTGCAGCACGCCTACCTTTGGTAAGTGGCGTAACTGCTTCCATCAAATGATGTTAACAGAACGATGGGGGGCGCGGGGCAGTGTCAAACGTTGGACAGCCTTCATGCGTGTATGGGAGCCCTACATTCAACAGTTAAGTGCCAGGAGTCGTAATGAGATCTTATAAGTTGGTAGCTGAACTCTTGGTGGGAGATGTGGGGGTGGTTGTTCCACTGGGAGCTCCAAGTTATGGGGAGTGTGCTGAGGGTGGAGGGGGGTGGGGGGAGGGGGGTGGTGGGGAGGGGGTTGGGGGAATCTAAAAGGGGAAAAATGCTCTTCCACCTCTTCTGTTCTGTTATTACTCCGAGGGGGGATCAGAGTCCACCCCTCTTGGAAATGTATATATCTGATGTATTGTATTTGTTGGTGGTTATAAAATAAAGTATATAAAAAAAAAAAAGCATGGGACAAATACAGAGGATCTCTAAAGGAAAAAAGGGGACTGTTATAGTTGTTGATATGGAAGGACAGACTAGATAGGCCATGTGGTCTTTCTGTTGTCATTTTACTATGTTTCTATGTTTCTTCGACATGTCTCATACGAAGTTGAGGAACACCATGTCCTCGGGCGGGGATCGGTGTAGAATCTGTGAGGGGGATGGATCCAAGGGTACATCGTGCTGGCAACAGATGTCTGTGGACTCCTCATCCTCTCTCTCCCAGTCTAAGTAATCAGTGGAGGAGTTAAGGGAGGGCCGGGAAGGTGATCCGGCCCCGAGACCGGTACGGGTCTCTCGAAGGCTCTGCGGCTTAAGCCTTAGGCATTCACTGGAGAGGACCTCAGTCCCATGGAATGGGATCGTGATAGAGACCACTGTTGAGGATCGACTCGAAGCTTCATGCTCTCAAGGATCAGCGCGACGTTCGGGAAAGTCCTTGATGTCAAGGACCTGGTGGTCTGGAAAGATGACCCAGTGGAGCAGGGCATCAAGGCCCGCTGCTGAGCCATGAAGGCAAACAAGCTCCTTTCCAAGGCCGCCATTCTGGTCTCCAGTCCAAAAGGCTCCGCAGCTACTGATGCAGGCACAGAGGGACTCTGGCCTGGTGCCGGTTCCCCTGAAGGGGAGCCCTCGACAAGGATGGCTCTGAGGCTGATCACCAGGAGGATTCTTTTCAGGCAACCTTGGTAGGCCATTCCCGCTCTGCGCCCTTGGACAAGCAGCGTGGACTGCAGGATCAGGCTCGGAACTTAACTCACCTTCCCGGATCCATCCACAGACACGGCCCTCAAGGGTTTATTTTTCTTTTAGTGTTCCCTGACCGGAGGCCTTGGAGTGCAGTCTCACTGGAGACTCCGGGAAGAACTTGTAGTGCTGCTGCTGATGGTTCTTGAGGGCCTTGGATGACATTTTCTTGCACAGGCCACAATCCGACAGGTCATGGTCTAGCCCAAGGCAACGTTGGCAGCAGTCATGTGTGTTGGTGAGGGACATGACCCTTGAGAACCATCACACTTCTTGAAGCCAATGGGGAGGGTGGGAAGGGCCCCAGCTAGGTCAAAGACCCAAGGCTCTGCCAGAGGTAAAAAAGGCACAAATTGCACCGAGGAAAACTGATACTGACCCGAGACACAATATCGAGGTAGCGCACTCGGGGGCAGGAAGAGTACCAGTGCAAGACCAGAGAAGAGAGTTAAAAAACAAGAAACATACGTCCTCTGGGGAAAACTGACAGACATCTGGTGGGCTCCGCGGAAAAAAGGAAACTGAGGCAAGATACCTTTGGACAGAAAGGGGACCACGCATGCGTGGTGGCATCTCCCAAAAGCTTTCTTTGAAAGTTAGGGAGATCCATCAGTGAAGGCTCTATCGGCGCCAACATCACCCATATGTGACAACTGACTTCCTCCTTGTTCCCGGAGGACTCTAAATAAACCTGCTGCTGGAAAAGGGTACATCAGATTTTTTTTTTTGTGCTAAAAGTCAGCCCTCCCTTTTCAAATATATTTTAAGGGGAAACAGGATTTACAACTTCAGGGAAAGAGGGGGCGCAGGGGAACCCAATGACCTCATGTACATAAGATCAAGATTTAAATCCCAAGCTTTGCATCTGTTCCTCAGGTCAGCCAGGATAGGATGCTGCAGAGGCAACCTTCACTGTCCCTTTGTATGAGGGGGGAGGAGATGCTGAAGAGGGAGTCTCAGCCATCACACAATGGTAACACTTTTTTTTATCCAGACTCAGAGTGCACTTGTGAACCCCCAACCAGAAATAGCATTTGTAATGGTTGTGTTAATTGGAACTGGAGAGTATTAAAATGTGGGAAAAACCCAAGTTGTCAAGGAAGGCTCCTGATGTCAGAAGACCAAGAAAAGGAGGAAGAACTTGCCAGGCCAAAATACTAGGAAGAAACAAACACGTTTTAAAACAGTAAACTACAATGTGGGGAAAAAACCAGAACATGACTTCACAGCTTTGTATATTTTTCACATCCTGCTATCTAAAAAAAAATACAATTCAAAATGCATTAAAACAACTGGTTGTTTAACTACTCAACAGTTTATACTTTCAACACGAAAGAACAATTACAGAAATATTCAAAAAGTAATTAAGAAAAAAAATAATTTCTTGCATGAGCCTTCATATATCCCTTGACACAGTACTTTGTAGAAACCCTTTCTACAGCAAAAACAGCCATGGATCCTTCCCTCATCTGACCATCACCTCTTAACATTTACTCTTCATCTTCCGCCGTCCCAACCTCGTCCGGTCTCCTCCGACCTATTTAGAAACCTTCATAACATTGATCCCCTGACTCTCTCCTCCACCATCTCCCCATCTCTTTCCGCCATTTTATCCTCCAAGTCAGTCGACGAGGCATTATCTTCATACAATGCTACATTATCCTCAGCCCTTGACACTCTTACCCCTCCCACCCCACATCCCTGTCAAACGATCTACTCCCCCACCCTGGCTTTCACCCATAATCCGTTACCTATGCATCTGCGCCCGTTCTGCCGAACGAGCTTGGTCCAAATCCCGCTCCCCAGAAGACCACCTACACTTCAAATTCATGCTTGGCTCTTCAAGTCAGCCTTAACACTTGCCAAACAAGATTACTACATCCATCTGACCAACTCCCTTGCCTCTGATCCTCGCCATCTCTTTAATACCCTCAATTCTCTCCTCAAGGTCCCCCCGCCCCCGATCCCACCCTCCCTTTCTGCCCAAACCCTAGCCGACTACTTCCATGACAAAATCCACAAGATTACCCTCCAATTCCCTACCCCCCCCCCCATCTACCTCCCCTCCTCTCCAATTCTCCTCCCCCATTCATATTCATACTCTGCCACCCTCTCCTCATTCCCTACGATCTCTGAGGAAGAAACCACACTCCTTCAAACCCACCACCTGTTCATCAGACCCTATCCCCACCCATCTCCTATGTTCCATCCCCCTCAACATTTCCCCCTCCATCACTCATATCCTCAACCTTTCACTCTCCACTGCAACTGTCCCCGTTGACTTCAAACATGCTGTTGTCACACCCCTCCTCATGAAACCCTCACTTGATCCTACATGCCCTTCTAACTAATGACCCATCTCCCTCCTTCCCTTCATATCCAAACTATTAGAACGAGCAGTCCACCGTAGCTGCCTCGACTTCCTCACCTCCCAGGCCCTCCTCGACCCACTTGAATCTGGCTTCCATCTCCAAATTTCCACTGAAACAGCACTCACAAAAGTCACTAACGACCTGTTCCTGGCTAAATCCAAGGGCCTCTATTCTATCCTCATCCTTCTTGACCTTTCTTCTGCCTTTGACACCGTTGACCATGACCTTCTCCTCATCACCCTCTCCTCGCTTGGCTTCAGGGGCTCTACAGATCAACCAACAGTAAGGATTTGAGGATTTATTTTTATTAAATTGCTAGCTCTCTGACTGGGAGCTCTTCAAAGGGGTTTTTGTATATTTTTAAAGCAGTTACTTTCTTTTTGGTGCTTTAGTAGATATTTCCATGAGCAGAGTAGGTTGTTGAACTCTAGTAACCTCCTCAGCTTTGGGAACTCCTGACACCTAATCAGGTGTTAGGTCCCTCACTACCCACCCCGATTCCCACCCAACCCTAGTGAGCAGTCTTGCTTTATAGGGCACCTCCCCATTTAACAAAGCACAGAGACTTGGACCAGCACATTTTGAATATAATTAAAGAGATTTAACTGCTTTTTCTCTGAAACGAAAGCTGGGAAACCAGTTGGTACTTGGTAGATCTCTCTCTTTTGCTTTAACAGATACCTAAGCTCCACGAACAGAACAACGGCTGCGAAAAATCGGATCGCTAAAGCTGTTGCCCCAATTACAGCTTCTGCCTCTGTCCAGACAGAGGTCCTAATGCCAGTTGAAGGACCGGTTCCATGTACAGGGTGCCTGCATGCTGAAGCTCTCAGGAAACAAGTGGAGGAACTCAGAGAGGAGGTGGCGAGGCTGAGGAGCATTGAAGACAGTGAGAAGTACATTGATGAGATGCTTCTTGAAGCAACCAAGCTCTCCAGCAGAGGAGAAGATAGGTGCCAACAGAATATCGATGGTTGGACACAAGTCACCAGCACCTGCAAAATCACCAATCCAACTTCTCCAGCCCTTGAATTCAAGAACCATTATGCAGCCCTGGAAGTGGAGGAGGTGAAAACATCCCTGGAAAGGGAAGAACCAGAGCTCAAGTACCCCAAAGTTGCAGAATCAGTGACTACAAGGAAACAAAGGGTAGTGGTGGTTGGAGACTCTCTTCTGAGGGGTACTGAGGCATCCATCTACCGACCAGACTTGATGTCCAGAGAGGTATGCTGTCTGCCTGGTGCCAAAATCCAAGAGGTTACAGAGAGTTCGCCGAGACTCATCAAGCCCACTGACTATTACCCAATGTTTCTAAACCATGTTGGAAGAAATGATACTGCCAGATATACCTCGGAACGTATCAAAACTGACTTCATGGCTCTGGGACAGAGGGTGAAGCAGTTAAGTGCACAGGTGGTGTTCCTCTTCAATCCTCCCTGTTGAGGGTAAAGGCCAAGGCAGAGGCGCTCGCATCCTGGAGATAAATGCATGGCTGCGTGGATGGTGTGATCGAGCGCGTTTTGGTTTCCTAGACCATGGGATGCTGTTCCAAGGGTTGCAGAGCAGAGATGGCATCCATCTGTCCAAGAAAGGTCAACGCGTCTTCGGTAGTAGACTGACTAATCTACTGAAGAGGGCTTTAAACTAGATTCGTTGGGGATGGGTGAATAAAGCCCCCAGGTATGTGATACATTACATACCTTTATGGAAATGGGTAATAGGGGTAACATATGGAAAGCAGTGTGTATAAATGCCCGTAGCACGGGAAATAAGATCCCTGATGTTGAATCTTTGGTCGGAGTGGCTGACTTGGATTCAGTTGCAGTTACAGAAACAATGGTCAGAAAACCATGATTGGGATGTAACTATACCTGGCTATACTTTATTCAGAAAGGACAGGGTAGGAAGAAGGGGAGGAGTGGCACTATATGTAAAAACTACTATTAAAGCTTTGGAATTACAGAGCTTAAAAGGGAGAGGAGGCATTGTGGGCTAAACTAGAAAGAGGGAATGAGAAATCTATTTGCATTGGTGTGATATACAGACCTCCCTCACAAGAGGAAGAGATGGACAGAGTTAATTGAAGACATACGCAGCATTGCTAGGAAAGGGGAAGTGCTACTGATAGGAGATTTCAATATGCCAGATGTTGAATGGCACATTCCTGCTGCAGTATCATCTAGAAGTAAGGAGATCCTGGATTCTCTACAGGGATAACTATTCAGGCAATTGGTAACAGACCCCACACGTGAAGGGGCCATACTGGACTTGGTGCTTAACAATGGTGAACGTTTTTCTGTTGTTGTAGTGGGAGATCATTTTGCATACAGTGATCACCAGATGGTCTGGTTCAGTATTAGGACTAGGGCTGTTAGAATCCATTCCAAGGTGAGGATCTTAGACTTTAGGAAGACTAACTTTACCAAGATGGGCGAATACCTCAGGGAGTCGTTAGTGGGATGGGAACAGCTGGGGGATGTAGAAAAACAGTGGGCAAAACTGACCGGGATATTTTAAGGGCAAACAACCTATTTGTTAAAATGGCAAATAAAGGTAAAAGGAAAAGGAGACCGCTATGGCTTTCGAAAGAAGTAGCTGAAAAAGTGAAGAAAAAGAGGGAGGCCTTAATGAAATACAAGAGATCACAGAGAGAGGAAGACAGGTATCTATATTTGGAAAAACTTAGAGAAGCTAGCAAAGTAGTCAGGAAGGCAAAGAATGAAAAGGAGGAGGAAATAGCCAATGCAATAAAATGGGGGGATAAGACATTTTTCAGATATGTTAGTGAGAAGAGGAAGGGCAAAAGTGGTATTGTCAGACTCAAGGGTGAAGGGGAGAAATATGTATAAGCTGATAAGGATAAAGCACAGTTACTTACCTGTAACAGGTGATCTCTGGGAACAGCAGGAATAAGTCTTCACATATAGGTAACATTGGTACCGACGAAGTCTGCGTGGGAACGCTCCCCAGCATCCAATCAGAACGCTTTTGGAAGCATCCCAACACGCCTGCGTGCTGCCTTCCCGCCTTTCCCTACTGCCTCTCCTTAGTTAAGTTTTAAAGCTGAGTCAAAGAGAGAGAGAGAGCAAGAAAGGGAAAGATAGAGATAGAGAAATGCAACTCCTAGGGGAGGTGGGTGGGTTGTGAAGACTTATTCCTGCTGTTCCCAGAGATCACCTGTTACAGGTACGTAACTGTGCTATCTCCAAGAACAAGCAGGAATGAGTCTTCACATATGGGGACTCCCAAGCTAAGATGCCCAGAGGGAGTCCTAGCATGTTGCAAATCTAGGATGAGCCATGCTACTCCTCAGAACCTCAGGCATCCTGGGGATGGAGGGTAGGAGTTGAATTACAGACAGGTGCTGTGGAACAGCTGGATTAGAGCAGGACTTCTAGAGGAAGACCCTGTATAGAGGGAATTTAGTAGTAAAATATTATAATATGGGCCTCCCTTGTTGGCATTGCAAAAGTCTACTGAGGTTCATATGGATCCGTTAGAAGAGCCAGTGAAAAACCTCAAGAGGTACATCACTGAGAAGTAGAGGTAATAAAAGTAGAAAAAACAAGTGGAGGTCAGAACCCTTCAGGGTGAGAATTAGCCCCAGGGGAAAACTGGGGTAGTATAAGAGATAGAGCTTCAGCGGAAGATGCAGAAGGTACTACTAGAGAAAGCTTAAGCTGTCTTGGTCCAAAAACAGTACAAACCTAGGACCAAAAGAAAAAATGAGTCTGAACCAACTGGACTGGGAATGGAATCAGTCCATGTAGGAGACCCTTGTATTTGATAAGAAAGTAAGGACAGACTTAGGCTGCGCTAAGCTTTAGGTTAACTGAAGTTCCGCAATGTCTTTCCTAAATGGGGTCAATTAGGAAAGAAAAAGGTACATGGAGAGCTTCAGGGGTTCCTAACCCTGAGAGATTATGGTAAGAAAAAGTTTGTTAATTACCACAGGAAGTGGCTACATGTGTAGAACCCTAAGTATGCTGGCACAGCATTGATAGGGGTAGTGCCCATCTGTCAGGATCATATAGAAATGTATGGATATCTGAACCTAAACAGACAGATAAGTATGTGGATACATATCTACCTAAAAATATCTCTCACTAGATATATATCTATATATCAATATCTACATATATACACATATAGGTAATATATGCATATATATAGTGAGATATGTATGGGCAAAAGATACACAGATAGATATAGATCTCTCTCTCTATATATATATCTATATATATATCTATATATCTATATATCTATATATCTATATATCTATATATCTATATATCTATATATCTATATATCTATATATATATATATATATACACATACATATACACCCTTTAGGGATATGGGGAGAGGGAAAGATTTCTGTAACAAGAAGGTTGATACCTGCTTGAATAGATGCATAGGGAATCATCTTTCCCAGGTTATGACTGGCAGAGTCAAAGGAATGGTCTCCCTGGCAAGAATTTGAGCTCTTGAATAACCAGGATGGCCTACGTGAAAAATGGAGAGGATAACTTCAGTCTGCAGGCAGCAAGTCCAGATCTCTCCAGAACTGCAGTATGGAGAATGGATAGAGGACGCCAGTGGAGGAAGATACCATAGTGACCCGCCTATGAGGGCAAGATGGGTATCAGGCGTCCTTTAGCTGCCCCTGAAAGAAAATTATCTCTGCCGAGAAGACCAAAGGAGATATGGGCCAAGCTAAGGAATTGGCCATTCCTTAGGTTTTCACATGATGAAAGGCCTGAGTCTTATGTCTCAAAAGAGATTTAAGATAAGATGGTAAGGGTAGGGAATACCTACCAGTCATGGAAACATGACTGGGGGAATCCCTCCTAACCATCTGGGGTTATCTGCTAGTCAAAATACTAATGCTCTCTAGCAAGGGCCCATAGTGCAAAGCTACTTTGTAGAGTTGCAGAGAGCATGCTGCAGGTTGGTTAGAAGAAAAAAACTGGCTGTGAAAAACCAGTGGGTAACAAACTATTCTGCCAAGGACAAGGAAGCGAAGAATAGAAGTTAACCAACCAGTCTGTGATAATAGGGTTTTCCAAACGAGGTTGATAACCTGTTTGGGGTTTAGCACTGAAGCTAGAAGAATTGCTACTGGAGGGGGACCCCTGGTTGTGTGGTAAACAGAACCAGTGGCTTAACCACTAGGAATTGCTGTATCTGCAGCAAGTACTAGGGCAGCGGAAGGAAATTTCTTTTTCCCTCCTTTTTAAGATTGGGAAAAAGAAACAGACATAATAGGACTTCCTAATGTCTGATGAGCTGCCCTAAGGTAATAAAGGGGGAGATAACTCTGGAAGGGAGAATCCCCCTGTGGCACAGGTAGAGGACCATAGGGGCTTACCAGTGTAAGAGAGCCACTCTTACAAATCAAATGTTGTAGTAAGAGGGAGGTAAGACACAGTTGAAGGAGACCGACTATGCAGGAAGTCTCTGAAAGGTAAGATGATACATGCCAGTACAGGGAAACAACTGTCTTATTGATAGTTGTCACTTCTCTTTTCCCTAAAGAGGAAAAGAAACCCTGTTAAGTATGGGCATGATCATCATAAAGACTCTTTAGAGTAAAAGAAAAGATGTCTCATGAAGAGATATCTAGAAAAGGTTAGGATAAAATTAGTGCAGATACTTCAAGTGAAAAGAAGCAGACTGCCACTCTAACCACCAACCAAGAGGGGTAATGATGATCTATTTGAAACCCTGCGACTGCTGGGTTTGCTGACCCTGTTGAGGTTGTGGTTTCTTCAGACCAGGGCGATGTTTCCCTTGTTTGGGAACATCTGTATGATGGGCAGAAGATGGATAAAACTTTTTCCCCTTAGGAGAAGAAAGTTTGGTAGGACATTTCCTAACTGGGAAAGAGGAAGGCGTAGAACAGCCTCTGGAAACAGGAATGTCAGTGGCTAACTGAGCAACTTGGAGTAAAGACTCCTTGTTAAAGAGATTTTCTCCAGTGCAAGGAGTATTTCCCAGTCTTTCCTGTGCCCATTTGTCCAAGTCTGAAGCCTGGAGCCAGGCTTTACATCGTGCCCCTATAGCTATAGCAGACGTTCTGCTAACAGACTCAAAGAAGTCTAGGGAAGCACGAGTAAGGAACCTAGAGATATTTTGAGCATGACTAACCAGTAAGGAATAGTCTGCACTTTTGGGCTCTTGAAGGAGTCAAAAACAGTAATTTTTGTGTTACCTCTTCAAGAGGTAAACCCATATAGAAAATATGAGAGAATTCTTGCTGAAAGCATGGATGCCTGGAAGGTCTGGCATCCAAAGGCATCTAAAGTCTTAGACTCACGACCTGGCGGATAAGAAGAATGCTTTTTAGTACTCTTCACCCACCTCATTGCTGATTCTACAACAATGGAATGATGAGGAAGTTGAGTCTTCTGAAAACCTGGAGAGGGGGGTACCTGATATAGAAGATCAGTTGCCCTGGAAGGTGGGGGTACCGTTAAAGTAGCTTCTCACATTCGTAGAAGGAGATCCTGCAAGGAATGATGCAAAGGAAGCATAATGTTCTCCTTTGCTCTTCCAGGAATATACAGGGATTCTGTATTCCCTTGTGTAGGATCCTGTCCAGGTATAGAAATGGCAAGTGATTTTTCTATATCCGGGAGAAAAGCTTGAAAAGAAAAAATCCCCAGAGGGAAATTCTTTTGGACAGGCTAGATCTGCTGAAGAACTAGCACGGACACCGAGGGATCTATCCAACTTTGTAGGAATAGATGAATGGTGGTCCTTAGAGGATGGTCGCCGGTACCACAGGAGGTCAGGACCAGCAACAGTCAGTAGCGCATCGTCCATGCTAGGGATAGATTCCAAACTCGGTATCGAGGGAAGCGAGCCTGATGAGAGAAGCATGGAAGGCACTAACAGCAATGGTAATGTGGATACCGATAACGACTCCGGCACCGTATCCGATACCAGTGGATGAAGGCCAGCTGGTGACAACTCTAACGGTATCGAAGAAGCCGAGAGTGCCGGACATGGATCATTGGAACCGTGCCTTCGGTACCGTCTGCTGTCGGTACCAAGGCGAGTCGGTACCAAGTCCTCCAGACTGGAGACCGATTCCAGACTCGGCATCGAAGAAAGCGAGTCTATCGATGCACATCTGGAGGGTACCGACGTCGGTACTAGTATCAGTACCGGGATCAATACCGATACTGGAAAGTCGGTCTGCATCGTATCCAACAGCCCCGAAGGTACCGAGGACGGCAGACTATGATCCTTGGTGAGGAATGTTTCATCCAACACCATTGTCGATGCCGGGGTATCGGTACCGCTCGAAGCGAATGCCACCACCGAGCATGGCTCAGGTATGTTCTGTGAGGGGTGAACCTCAGGAACAACCTGAAACCCCACACAGGCTTTGGAGGCCGAAGACTCCCACCGGGGTTTTAAAGCCAGTGTGTTCTTGAGGGCAAGGCCAGAGGCATCTCTATGCTGTGCATGAGATCTGCCACTCGAGGACTGGCTAGTCTTAAAAGACTGTTTTTGGGTTACCTGATCCCGTGTAGAAGAAGAAATGGTCGGTGCACTGAAGTTGAATGGGGACCGCGTATCGAGGGGAACTCGATGCTGAAGACTTCTTCCCACAATACTACTGCAGGAGGGACACTCGAGGAAAATGGTCAGGACCCAAATAGGTTAGACACCAATTGTGAGTGTCTAAAATTAATTTTGTACTGCCACAGTTTGCACATTTCTTGGGAACAGTGGCTGGCGGTTCCATGAAGGAAAGTGAGTAGGCCTAGCAGGCCTAAGAAAACCGTGAGGCACTAACAAGGAAAAATATTCCTGAAAAAGGAAAAATCTTACAAGAAAAAAAGAAAAGAAACACCGGCGGTACCGGTGGCGTCAGGGAAGGCAGCCACGACCATAAGAAAACCAAAAAATAAAAGAAGAATTTTCTGCGGTGACAGGACGTCCTGCCGGCTCCGCGGAAAAACAAACTGAGGAGAGGCAGTTGGGAAAGGCGGGAAGGCAGCACGCAGGCATGTTGGGATGCTTCCAAAAGCGTTCTGATTGGACGCTGGGGAGCGTTCCCGCGCAGACTCCATCAGTACCGACGTACCCATATGTGAAGACTCATTCCTGCTTGTTCCTGGAGATAGCGGAATTGCTTAACAAATATTTCTGTTCTGTGTTCACAGATAAAGAACCAGGAGCAGGAACTCAGAAAACACCCACAAACAGGAACAGAAGCGAGGGACATCTTGAACAATTTTCAGAAGACTGTGTTCGTGAGAAACTAACTCAACTTAAAGTAGACAAAGCGATGGGACCGGATGGGATACACTCTAGAATACTGAGGGAACTTGGAGACGTTCTAGCAGCTCCACTGACTGACCTTTTCAATGCCTCGGAGTCGGGAGTGGTGCCAGAGGACAGGAGAGAGGCACATGCGGTCCCTTTACACAAAAGTGGAAGTAAGTATGTGGTTGAAAACTACAGGCCGGTTAGTTTAACTTCGGTGGTGAGTAAATTATTGGAAACGCTGCTGAAAGAGAAAATAGTGAGGTTTCTGGAGTCCAGCGGTTTACAGGATCCGAGGCAGCATAGATTCACCAGAGGCAGGTTTTGTCAGACAAACCTGATTGATTTCTTTGACTGGGTGACCAGGGAGTTGGACCGAGGGAGAACCCTAGATGTGGTGTATTTAGATTTCAGTAAAGCCTTTGACACTGTTCCTCACAGGCGACTTATAAACAAACTGAGCACCCTAGGGATGGACCCTAAACTTACTGCTTGGGTTAGAAATTGGTTGGGTGGGAGGCGACAAAGAGTACAGGTAAATGGAGAAAGATGTTACCAGTGGTGTGCCCCAGGGATCTGTCCTTGGTCTGATTCTTTTTAACATCTTTGTTAGTGATATAGCGGAAGGGCTGTCGGGTAAGGTTTGCCTCTCTGCGGTTGATACCAAAATCTGCAATAGAGTAGACACCCAGGAAGGTGTAGATAACATGAGGAGGGATTTAGCTAAGCTTGAGGAATAGTCTAGAATTTGTCAGCTGGGATTTAATGTTAAAAAATGTAAGGTCATGCATTTGGGCTTCAGCAATCCAAGGGAGCAATATAGTATAGGGGGTGAAGTACTTTTGTCCACTAAATAAGAGCGGGATCTAGGCGTGGTTGTGTCTGATGACCTTAAAGTAGCTAAACAGGTAGAAAAGCTGACAGCAAAAGCGAGGAGGATGCTTGGGTGCATACAGAGAGGTGATAATGCCTCTGTATATGTCTTTGGTGCAATCTCATTTGGAGTATGGTGTGCAATTCTGGAGACCGCACCTTCAAAAGGATGTGAACAGGTTGGAGTGGGTGCAGAGGGTGGCTACTAAAATGATTAGTGGTCTTCATTATAAAGCATATGAAGACAGACTTAAGGATCTTAATATGTATACCTTAGAGGAAAGACGGGATAGAGGTAATATGACTGAGATGTTCAAATACCTCCGTGGCATAAATGTTCAGGGAGAGAGCCTCTTTCAATTGAAAGCAAGTTCTGCTACGAGGGGACATGGGATGAGGGTGAAGGGAGATAGATTCAGGAGTGATATGCGGAAATATTTCTTTACGGAAAGAGTAGTGGATCCGTGGAATAGTCTCACAGTGGAGGTGGTAGAGATGAGGACAGTAACAATTCAAAAAAGCATGGGACAAACACAGAGGATCTCTAAAGGTAAAAAGGGGACTGTTGTAGTTGTTGATATGGAAGGACAGACTAGATAGGCCATGTGGTCTTTTTCTGTCATCATATTTCTATGTTTCTATATTTCAGGGACTCCGTACTATCCTGGTTCTCCTCCTACCTCTCCCATCGCTCATTCAGTGTATGCTCTGGTGGCTCCTCCTCCTCCCCTACCCCTTCTCCATGTAGGTGTACCCCAGGGATCTGTCTTGGGCCCCCTCCTCTTCTCTCTCTATACCCAAGGCCTTGGCACGCTTATCTCCTCCCATGGCTTTCAGTACCATCTCTATGCCAATGACTCCCAAATCTACCTCTCTACACCTAATATTTCTCTGGCAACCCAACCCAAGATCTCTCCCTGCCTTTCGGACATTGCTGCCTGGATGTCTCATCGCCGATTGAAATTGAACATGGCCAAGACTGAACTCCTCCCCCCCACTCCCCCCTCTTTCTATCCATGTAGATGGATCTACTATTCATCCTGTTCCTTTGGCTCGCAATCTAGGGGTTATCTTTGACACCTCTCTCTTTCTCCGCTCATATCCAGCTTGTAGCTAAGACCTGCCACTTATTTCTCTACAACATCAGCAAAATCCACCCCTTCCTCTCTGAACACACTACCAAAACGCTTATCCACTCCTTAATCTCCTCTCGCCTCGATTACTGCAATCTACTCCTCGCTGGTCTTCGCATGAGCCACCTCCTTCCCCTTCAATCTATACAAAATCATGCTGCTCGACTAATCTTCTGCCAGCCTCGCCATGCCCACGTTACTCCTCTTCTGAAGTCGCTTCACTGGCTCCCTGTCCAGCTCCGCATCCAATTCAAGCTCTCCTGCTGACCTATAAATGCATTCACTCTATGGCCCCTCAATACCTCTTATCTCTCCCTACGTCCCCTCTCAAAATTTGTGCTCCGCTAATAAATTACTTCTATCAATGCCTTTCACCCGCACCACGAACTCCCGACTGCACTCCTTTCACCTTGCTGCACCTTACGACTGGAAAAGCCTACCTGCATGTGTGTGCCAGGCATCCTCCCTGGACTTCTTCAAATCCAGGTTGAAGACCCACCTCTTCACCGTTGCATTCAGATCCCGACTCCTTCCTCATCTTACCCTAACCCCCGTCAACGTTTATGACCAAACTACAGACCAAACTGTACCACACCGTACCTTGCGCAGAACTGACTAATGCTCTGTACTGTTCTAATTAATGTACTGTTCTGACTAGATTGTAAGCTCTGATGAGCATGACTGATGGGCAGGGACTGTCTCTTGTATGTTGGCTACCTCTTGTAGGTTAGCTGTGCAGCGCTGCTTGTGTGGTGCTTTATAAGTGCTGAATAGTAGCAGTAGGAGAAAGAAAAGGGTCTACAGTAGAATATTGTAGTTTTTACCTATTCTTTGCAGAATGGCTCTTTCAAATTGGCTAGGACTGCAGCTTCTGAAGTCTTACAGATGTTCTACTCAATTCAGGTCTGGGCTTTAACTGTCACTTGAGGACCTTTACTTTCTTCTGGCTGAGCTATTCACTCCATTGTTGTTTTCACTTAGGATCTCTGTCCTACTGAAAGGTGATTTTTATTACCAGTACTAGGACTATGGTAGACAAACTGATTACCCTCAGAATCTGCCTGTACTTTGCACCATCTTCAGCATGATCTTCACAAACCTCCCTGTTCCCACTACTGTAAAACTTCCTCACAACATAATGGCTGCCACTACCATGGTTCACTATAGGAATGATGGTACCAGTGTGATGCGTTTGATTTACGTCAAACATATCACTTAGCACCAACAAGACCAAAAGGTTCCAGCTCAGACCACAAAATCACTTGCATGCATGCAGTCTCTTAGTATTTCATTGCTAATGCTATGTGGTACACATGTCTTTTCATTAACAATGGCTTCCTTCTTGCCACCCTCCCATATAGGCCATGATCATGGAATTATCTTGAAATTGAAGAATCACCCTTACCTCTGTTCTCAGGCGACACACGTGTAGTTGTTTTGAAGTTATCTAAGGTCAAAGAGTAACTTTCTTCATTAGCTTCCATAACCCACAGTTACTGACTGGGAGGGACAGCCTCATCAAGGCAGTGCCTTGGTGGTACCAAACTGTTTCTCCACTTTCCAATAAGAGACCTGCAATGCCCAATCCTTACCTTTGAATAATTATCTTCAAGTTTATCCAGCAGCTTTGGGTTCAGCATGATTAGACCTTGGTTTCAATTTTTTTTCCTACAGCAGAACAGTTTGATTCTTCATTCAGAAGAATATGAATCAGCTCAACTATTGTGAATTGACGCAGGTGGGCTCTAACGCATTATGGGCAGTGTTACGGCAAGCTTAGAAGACTTGTGCAATCAAGACTTATTGATTTCTTATTCTTGATTACTTTTTGAATCTCTATAAATTATTCTATTTGAAAGAGTAGAGTATGTTGTGTAGAGCTGAACTCTTACATTAATGCAATTTGAATTGTACTTTTTAGGCAGCAGAATGTAAAAAATGTAAACTGGTATAGCGTATTCACTCACCTGTATGAAGTGTTCTCCAGGGACAGCAAAAATCTGTTCTCACATATGGGTGACATTGGCGCTGATGGAGCCCGCGCAGAGCATTTCCCCAGATTTCAAAGAAAGCCTTTGGAACATGCCACCACGCATGCATAGTCCCCTTCCTGCCAAAGGGTGCCATCCTGCTCAGTCAGATGACATACAGTAGTGGCCAAAAAATTAAGGCAGAGTCCAAAATATCAGAATTTTATTAGAAATGTGTGCGTTATTGTCACTTTCATGGTCAAAAGCTTTAAGAACCAAAGATATATATGTAATTTTCAAAGTTTTATTCAGGAAACAACATATGTGTCAATATTTGATAGGGTGCCCATGATTTTTCAGCATAGCCTGGATTCTTGTAGGCATACTGTTAACTAGCGTTTTACAGTATGCCGGAGTGATTTCGTTGACCCATACATACTTCAGTATGTCCTTTAAATCTGCTTCTGAAGTTGGACGGTGTGCTGCCACCTTTTTCTTCATAGGATTACAACAGTTTTCAATTACATTGAGATCCGGAGAGTTTGATGGCCCACTTGGTAGCAGTTCGATCTTCTTGTCCACGAACCATTTTTTGACTGTTTTTGCAGTGTGGCATAGTGCCGAGTCTTGCTGAAATATAGTTGTCCAGAAATATTCATGTGTATTTTAACTTTACTATTCAGCACAGATATGTATTTTGCAGCACTCTTTCACCTTTCTCAAAAATGTGCAGGCCACATCGTCCATTCGCCAAGATAAACACCCACCATCGGTCATGGTATGGGGTGGTAACAGTCTTGTTCGTGTACTTCGGATTTAGTCTCTCGCCCGCTGGTCGACAGACATAGTTGTAACCACTCCCACGTACTTGTTGAAATGTACTTTCATCTGTGAACATTACCCTCTCCCACCATTCAGCAGATTTGTCTTTCATCTTGCTACAAAACTGTATGCGGGCAGCAATTTGTTTCCTGGTCATCATAGGCTTCTTGGCAGGTCTTCTGGCCACGAGTTTGAATTCATCCACAAGCCGTCGCCGGACAAATCTGGCACTTATCTTTATTCCTCGATCATTAGCTAACTGAGCCACACGTTGAGATGAAGTATGTGGACTAGATGTAATAATGCTTTTGAGGAATCGGTCATCTCGTCCAGTAGTTATCCGTCTGCACCCACATTTCGAACGACATGAACAGCCACCTGATTTCAGAACATTCTGAACTGCACACCTTGATATATGCAAATGTTTTGCAATAGCACATTGCGAATGCGAATATCCTTCAGCATGGAGTGTGACAATTTGTCCCTTCACAAAGTCATTAATATCGCACTTTCTACCCATCTTGATTGTATATTTTATATGTAACTTTCAATGTTTTCCTAGTTGTAAATATTCAAAACTTCATCCAAGAAACCTACTACAGAGTGTAAGTAAACTAAAATGGATGCCAGACGCATGGTGTGACTAACTGCCATGCTGATTAAATAAGTAAGCACGTGTGACATCTCCACAGTACATTATTTAACAATAAATTGTAGAAAAAGATACCTGCCTTAGGTTTTTGGCCACTACTGTAGCTAGGATGGTAGGAAAAAAAACCCACTAAAACAAGGTAGAGAGTCAACTCTCAGGGGAGCAGGGAGGGTTATGAGGACTATTATCAAATTTGCAGATGAGACAAAACCATTTAAAGTTGTTAAAACCCAAGAGGATTGTGGAAATTTGCAAGAGGATCTTGATAAGACTGGGCATCAAAATGCCAGATTAAATTTAATGTGGACAAGTGCAAAGTTATGCACCCAGGAAAAAGATTCAGGCGTCATTGTGGATAACATGTTAAAACCCTCAGCCCAGTGTGCAGCGGTGGCCAAGAGATATTATAATGCCTCTATATCGTTCCATGGTGAGACCGCACCTTGAATATTGTGTGCAATTCTGGTTGCCGTATCTTAAAAAGGATACAGCATTATTAGAAAAGGTTCAGAGAAGAGACACCAAAATGGTAAAGGGGATGGAAGGATACTCCTATGAAGAAAGGCTAAAAAGGTTAGGGCTCTTTAATCTGGAAAAGAGACGGCTGAGGGGAGATATGATAGAAGTCTATAAATTAATGAACGGAGTGGAATGGGTAAAGGTAGATTGATTGTTTACATTATCAGAATATAGAAAGACTAGGGGACATGCAATGAAGCTACAGGGTAAACTATTTAAGACTAATAAAGGAAAATATTTTTTCACTCAACGTGTAATCAAACTCTGGAATTTGTTACCGGAGGACGTAGTAAAGGCTGTTAGTGTAGCTGGATTTAAAACAGGTTTGGACAAGTTCCTGGAGGAAAGGTCCATAAACCATTATTGAGAAGGGACCCAGGATATCAGTGCTTGACCCAATACAAGCATTGTGGAACCTGTGTCTTTTGGGGAAACTGCAAGGTACGTATGACCTATATTGGCTACTGTTGGAAACAGGATACTGGGCTTGATGGACCTTGGTCAGACCCAGTATAGCATATCTTATTTTCTTATGATTCCTGCTGTCCCTGAAGAACACCTGCTACAGGCAAGTAACTGCACTTTCTCCTGGAAAAAGCAGGAAGTCAGTCCTCACATATGGGACTCCATAGCTCCAGGCTGCCGAGGACCAAACCACGACAGCACTAACAGCGAACCGGTCAGGTAGCCATGAGCTGCAGAGGTTGAGTCCCCACTGAGAGACTCTGCAGACCACAGCATCCAGCGACACTATCCCTACGGCACCTGGCACACAGAAGGGTCAGAGGGCAGGAGTTACCTACACCCCGAGAATATTATGGAGTACTGCCTGGCCGAAGGCACTGTTCCTGCAGAATTCACTCTCCAAGCAGTAACGAGCTGCAAACATGTGAACTGAAGACCATGTTGCGGTCTTGCAACTCTCCGTCACCAGCACTGAACGGAGGTTGGCCACAGACGTGACCATCGTCATCACACGATGCACTGTAATCTGAAGCTCGAGGGAGAGGCCAGCTCACTCATAGGCGTCTGGAGGTGGTGCAGGTTTTGTCACCAACTGAAGGACTGCCAGTTGGTGGGTAACCCTGACCCTGTCCCGCAGCTTGCCAGTGGCCTGAGTTCCCTGCGAACGTAGGCACCACTGGGCCACCCGCATGTGTAACATGCTAAGGGTGTGACATGGACTGTCGAGGCCATGCGGCCCAGCAGGTGGAGGTGGAAGCCGGCACTGACCGATGGCGCTGCATCTCTCCTGCCAGTTGTCTAAGGCGTTCTGTCCTTTCTGTTGGAAGGCCTTGACCTGTTACATGTCCAACTGGGCACCTATGAACTCCAGACTTTGGGCTGGGGAGAGATGGAATTTGGGGAAGTTGATGATGAACCCCAGGTGCTGCAGAAGTATTACCTAGTCTGCGGCCTGGTTGACTTCCAAGGTCTTAGAGCCCCTGATGAGCTAGTCATCCAAGTAGATGAAGAGTAAAACCCCTTGCAGGTGCAAGTGAGTGGCAAATGTAGGTGCTGTCTGTGAGAGATGGATCAGGATGTGTGTACATGCATCTCTTAGGTCCAAGGAGCACAGACAATCTCCCTGGCAGAAGCAAGGCAGCAGTGTTCCAAGGGAAAGCATATTGAATTTCTCCCTCACCAGAAACTTGTTTAGGTTTCTCAGGTCTAATATGGACCTGAGGCCCCCAGTTCTCTTTGGGACAAGGAAATATCTGAAGCAGAAGATCTTTTCCCACAGGTGTTTGGGTACAGGCTGCACTGCATTGTCCCTAAGTAGACCTGCGAGCTCTGAGAGCAGGAGTGTCTGGTGAAGGAGACGTAGCACCAGTTCTCTTGGAAAGAATCTGGGTGGTACCTGTTGTAGGTGGAGAAGATACCCTTCCTGTACCAACTGGTCTGAGGTGACCCTGGCCCATCTGTGGGCTGGTGAGGGTCTCCTGGGGGAGGAGAGACCCTGCCCCGGGATTCAAAAGCTCCCCTTGGGCTGGGCAGGAACTAGGGCCTGGGGCTTCTGTGCTTTTAGCTTCCGGGCTCCATGGTCCTGGCTTTTGGGACGAGAACCCTGTTGCTGGCCGGAGAAGGGCTGGTAGTGATGTTTGATGGAAGTACCCCTTTTCCCTCGGGAACAGGGGTCTTTTCTCAATAGTTTTTTTGGGGAAGGGATGAGGTCTTCTTGGAGAGCCTCCGTCGAGTCACCACGTCGGCCTCTATCTCAGCCGCCTTGTCGCCATGGGTTTGACGAACAGGATCTCCCCGGTGCAGGGGACGTCGAGCAGCTTTTCCTGGATCCATTGCACGAAGTCAGAGGTCTGTAACCAGGCCTGGTGCCGGGCAATGATGCCTGCCACTGCTACTCAAGCCACTGTAGCCATGATCGGGGAGTATGGGCGGGAGCTTCTTATCACAACTGCCTGCCAATCTTGTTCCCTGCACAACGGCTTTAAAACCGCCGCTCCAGAGGCTCTCAGTAGAACAGGGAGAGCAGCAGCAACTGAAGCCATGATCGGGGAGTGTGGGCGGGAGCTTCTTATCACAACTGCCTGCGAATTTTGTTCCCTGCACAACGGCTTTAAAACCGCCGCTCCAGAGGCGGGCCCGCGCCTGAGAGTCTCGCCAGAGGGCCCTTTGGCGTGGCCCTTAGGCGTGAGTCCGTGGCGATTGATCTAACAGCTGTGAGTTGTAATCTGCCATTTCCTTCCTCTTGCCTCTTATTCCTTTGTCTATCACTGTGTCTCTTATTCTGTCCTATCTTATAAATGGTGTTCTTTTCGTATTTTCTGTAACATTAATATTTTATTGCAAACCGCTCTGATGCTTTGGCCTGAGCGGTATATCAAATGTAACAAACAATAAACACTGACTCAAAGTCATCATAGGCCACCCGGGAAAGGAACTTGAAGCAGTCCTTGATCCCAGAGGTCAGGAACTGGAACCATTGGAGGGGTTTCCCTGGTGAGCCCTGCTGAAAACCCAGACATCTGCTATGTCTGGGCCTTGAGGTACATGCCTATGTACAATTCATAGGCCTGTATCAGACACCCCAGCATTGAGCCCTAGTAGCACTTTTTCCCTATGGCATCAAGGACTCTAACCTCTCTGCAAGGGGGGACAGAAGAGTAGGTCTTCTGACTTCAGTTTTTGCATGGTTGACACGACAACCATGGAGTTATGTGAGAATTGGGGTTTTTGGAATCCCGGTCCTTTCGGTATGCGATACATGGCACGGAGGCGTCAGCTGACCCACCAGCACTGACGCCAGTGTCTCTCTCATTCTAAGTAACAGCTTCTCAAGGACTGGCTGCACCAGCACTTTGAGAGTTTCTTTAGGTGGAGACTCATACTGGAGGATTTCCAGCTCTTTGGTGTGTGGCTCTTCCTCCGCCTCGGTTTGCACAGAGGGGGCTCGGGCCATATCCCTGACAAAGTTGTGGAAGACCACGTCCTCTGGAGGAGAATGGTGCCAGGGCAGAGGGCTCCGAGAGGATGTCTCAGTGCCGATTAGTCTCTGGGGAGGCCTCATCGCTGGTCTCCCACTCTGAGTTGAGGGGCAACGATGAGTCCAAGGCCCTGTGACTCCTTGCCTAGAAACCAGTTCCGAGGGGCCGGGGGCCACTGGAGGACTTGGGATCTGAGTCATGGAAACTGACCGGGGAGCATCCGATACCTGAGGAATGGGACAGAGACCTCAACCAGTGCCAAGGGCTTACCCGAGGCCGATGACACTCAGCTCGACAACCGGGGACCCGCTCGCAGTCAGGGGCCTGGTCGTCGGAGCAAATGATGTGGATAAACCACCCATCATTGCCTGTTGCAGGGCCAGGATAGCAGAGATATGCTGCTCCAGGGCTACCATTCTGGTTTCCAAGCCATAAGGCTCCGCAGCTTTCGGCACAGGCAAAGAGGATCTTGGGCCTGGCGCCGGCACTCTCACAGTGTGTCCTTGATGAGGACTATGGTCTCAAGGAACCTTGCACGGTCTCCGCCGGCCGAGGAATCCTTCTTGAGGACCTTGGTAGGGCACTGCTTGGAGCCGACCGAGTCCCTCCAAGGGGTTTTGCCAGGTTTCTTCGGCAGAGCCTCGATGGTCTCAAACATAGTAAAACAACATAGTAAATGACAGCAGATAAGGACCTGTATGGTCCATCTAGTCTGCCCACAGTAAGATGGCAAGAATAGGTGCAGGTCACCCCTCCCCATGTCTTTGTTTAGGGGTGAACCCACCGCTCCGTGTAGGACACCCCTGTTTGTTGAGAAATTACATAGTTAAGTTTATTTTGATTTTAACCTGTTCCTGTAAAGGGATCCACTGTGTCTGTCCCTGGCCATTTTGAATTCTGTCACTGTATTTGCCCCCACCACTTCCATCAGGAGGGCAGTCCAAGCATCCACCACCCTTTCAGTGAAAGTATTTCCTGACATTGCCTCTCAATTTACCCCCTTGCAGCTTCATGTTATGCCCTCTAGTTTTACAGCTTCCCTGTCTTTGGAAGAGGGGTTTTTTTTCCTTTCTCTCGGGATCTGGTATCTTCTCGGAGGAGCCGCCGCTGCAGGACTTACAGGATGCCCAGGCCTCATGGGAAGTGCTGGGCTTGGAGCTTGGCATTGGGGAAGCTAGTGCAGAGTCAGATCTTGGGAACACTTTCTCCTGCACCGCCAACCTCTTTTTGTTGGTCTTCGGAGTCATGGCCTGGCACAGGAGGTGCTATCATGGTCCGGTCCAGTCCCAGGCAGCTAACACAGCAGTCATGGGTGTCTGTTACTGACAATGGTTTGACTGCATCTGTCACATTTTTTTAACCCCCTGGGACATGGTGGGAGACACCCGTCTGGGGCCGACGATCCCAGGCGAAAAAGGGCAAGAACGCCAGTTGAGGCGAGCCGCAATCAAAAAATGGGAAAAAGCCGAGAGCAGCATCTGAACCGATGCAGTCTCGAGGCGGGAAGAGGACCCGGTATGCAGCCAGGAAAAAACAACTTAAACATTCCTGCCAGGAATTTTCTGGGGAACAGGACAGACGTCTGTTGGGCTCAGTGAAAAAAAGGAGGCCGAGCAAGATGGCACCCTTGGGCGGAAAGGAGACCACGCATTTGTGACAGCATGCCCCAAAGGATTTCTTTGAAAGCTGGGGGAAATGTTCCGCGTGGGCTCAGCTGGCGCCAACGTCACCCATATTTGAGAACAGACTTCCTGCTTGTTCCTGGAGAAAAATACTTTTACAAGACACAGTAGTTCTCTTCAAAACTAGTTAAGTCTTAAAAGATTTATTGCTGCATAAATCATTACAATCATCTCCCATAAATCTATTCATAATTACAACTTACATAATAAGGTTAGAAGAAAAATACATGCTCTCTCTCTCCAGTATAAAAGAATCCTCTGACATGCATGAACTACCAGATAAGCCAGTTGCTGTCCAAGCCCATATTAATAAAGCTTCAAAAATGGCCAACAAGGGCATGTTAGTTTATAAGACCAAAATAATAATGGAACGTATCAAAGTTCTCTTTTGGATATGAAAGAGGAACATGAATATTTTTGATGCAACAACTTGCAGCACTTGCATAAGGAACCCATACTGCCACAAAGAGTAGTTACTCACCTGTAAGAGGTGTTCTCCAGGAGCAGCAGGAATCAGTCCTCACATATGGGTGACGTCGGCGCCGACAGACCCCTCGTGCGGAGCATTTCCCCAGCTTTCAAAGAAAGCCTTTGGGAATGCAGCGTGCATGCGTGGTCCCCTTCCCGCCCAAGGGTACCATCTTGCTCAGTCTGATGACATAGCTAAAAGTCAGCAAAAAAAAACCCCAAAATAAATTATATAACTACAACTGCAAGGGGAGGAGGGAGGGTTGTGAGGAATGATTCCTGCTGCTCCTAGAGAACACCTGTTACAGGTGAGTAACTACTCTTTCTCCAGGACCAAGCAGGAAGTCAGTCCTCACATATAGGACTCCCCAGCTTAAGGCTACCGGAGACCCAAGCTGAAAAAATGAGCTCCCTCTAGAGCCTCAGCATGCAAGAAAAGAATCTTCTCTGATAACGCCCCCGAACGGTAGCCCAACACCAGGGCCGGAGGGTAGGAGTTGCCTAAATCCCAAAGAGATTATGGAGTACCGCCTGCCTGAAAGCACTGTCCCTGCGGGACTCCCTCTCGAGGCAGTAGTGGGCCGCAAAGGTCTGGCTCGAAGACCAAGTAGTGGCCCGGCAGATGTCTGCCAACGGAACAGAGCGGAGATGAGCCACTGACGCAGCCTTCACCCTGACACGGTGAGCCGTAACTCGACCCTGCAAGGAGAGGCCGGCTGCCCTGTAAACCCAGGTGATACAGTCGGCCACCCAGATGGACAAAGTACGCTTGGAGACAGCTAACCCCAACTTATTGGGGTCAAGAGAGACGAAGAGCTGAAGAGCTGAACAGCTCTCCGGTGCTCCCACGTATGGTCAAGGAAGAAGGACAACGCCCTCCTACAGTCCAGGGTATGCAAGACCATCTCAGCCCGGCTGGCATGCAGCCTGGGTAAGAAAGTTGGAAGAACCACCTCCTGATTGAGGTTGAAGGAGGAGACAACTTTTGGCAGGAACTTAGGGTGAGTCCGTAAGACTACTCTGTTCCTATAGAACCTAGTATATGGGGCATCCAATACTAGGGCCTGAAGCTCACTTACTCACCTCGCCGAGGTAAGAGCTACCAGAAATAACACTTTCCAGGATAGAAAGCGCAAAGGACAAGTAGCCATAGGCTCAAATGGTGGGCAAGTAAGCCATTGCAAGACCACATTTAAATCCCATTCAGGGGCAGGTGGACGCACTGGAGGCTTAAGCAAAAGCAGGCCTCTGAGGAAGCGAGCCACCAAAGGGTGGCTGGAGAGAGACTGACCCTCCACCGGTGAGTGGCGCGCTGAAAGAGCACTGAGGTGAACTCGAACAGAATTGGACTTAAGGCCCAGGTTGGACAGGTGAAGCAAATACTGCAGCACCGCTGGTACCAGGCATGAGAAAGGATTCTCGTTGTGTTGAGCACACCAGGTAGAGAATCTACGCCACCTAAGGGCATAAGACTTTCGGGTGGACTGCCTCCTAGAGGCCAAGACCACATCCTCCACTTCCCTAGGCAGTAATAAGGGTGCTAGAACTACCCTTTCAGCAGCCAGGCCATCAGATTGAGAGACTGGAGATTGGTTGCATCCCCAGAGGAAGAGGAGTGTCCACCTCCAGTTGCAAAAGGAGGGGGAACCACAGCTGTCGGGGCCATCTGGGGGCCACCAGAATTACCGAGGCCCTGTCCCGGAGCACTTCGCTGGTTCCACTGCCTGTTCCTTTACAAGACTTGCTAACTCCTGTAGGAGTAAGTCCTTGTGCAGAGGAAGTCTTGGAGGCTCCCCTGGAAAATAGGAGGGGGGTACCTGGTGGAAGTGGAGGAGATAGCCCTTCTGGACTATACTTAGTACCCAGGTATCCCTTGTCATGGCTGGCCACCTGTGGGCGTACAGGGCCAGCCGGCCTCCTGTGCTGATAGGGGCCAGCTGAGGAGGAGAGGCTATGCCACTGGAGTCAAACCCCCACTCCCTGCTGTGCAGGGGACAGAGCTGGTGGCTTGGGGGTTTTCTGCCTACGGGTCCCATGTCCCTGCCCCTTGGCCTGCTGACCCTGTTGGGGAGCCACAGAGGCTTGAAAATGAGGATATTGTTTATAGGCAGATGACTTCCTTGGGTAAAAGGTCTTTTTCCCAGAGCCCTTCTTCTGAGAAGGGGCAGAGGTTTTCTTGGACAGCCTTGTCCAGGTAAGAGTCTCGGTCTCGAGTTCTGCAGCCTTTTCAGCCATGGGCTTGCCAAAGAGGTTTTCACCACGGCAGGGGATATCGACCAACTTGTCCTGCACCCATGGCTCGAGGTCCGATGACTGTAGCCAGGCCTGACGGCGTGCACCGATGCCAGCCGCGGCTACTTGGGCCAAAGCCTCGAAGCCATCATAGGCTGCTTGAGATATAAACTTCAAGCACTCTCGAATACCCGATGACAAGGCGTTGAACCTCTGCAAAGGCTCCTTGGAGAGACCAGCAGAGAACCTGGCAATCTCCTTTGCCAGGTCTCGAAGGTACATGCCCATGTACAGCTGGGTAGGTCTGGACACGGCAAGCAAGCATAGAGCCCTGGAAGCACTTCTTACCGAGGGCATCCAGGTTCTGGGGCTCCCGGCCGGGAGGCACCGAGGAGTGCATCTTCTGATTCTTCAGACGATGCATGGCCAATTCCACAACCATGGAGTGGTGCGGTAATTGTGCGTTCTGGAACCCGGGGCTCTTGCGGACTCGATAGATAGAATCGACCCGCTTGCTCAAAACCGGCATCGAGGCCGGCGCCTCCCACATGCGGAAGAGCAACCGTTCCAGCATCGGAGGGACCGGTACAGTAAAGGCCTCCTTTGGAGGAGAGTCATACTGTAGGGCCTCGAGCTCCTGGCTCGAGGCTCCTCCTTGGGATCCACGGGGAATGCCAAGGCCTTGGCCATATTCCGCACAAAGTCCGAGAACCGGGTATCCTCCGAGGGGGGACCTTCTCCGAGGCTCGGACTCTGGCGAGTCCGATGGGACACACCAAGTCCGAAAGGTGTCGGGTAACTCCTCATCCTCCGTTTCCCAGCCGGACCCCTCAGAGGAGTCGTCAAGCGGCTCCGATCGGGCAGGCACCGATGCCATCCACCCCGACGCCGAGGGTACTGGTGTCGACGACCTCGGTCCCGAGCGGGAGGCCAAGGCAGACCTTGGCCGAGGATCGACTCGAGAGCGCATGGACTCTAGGATCGGCTCGGCCTCCGGGGTCGACTTGGACGTCGATGTCCCGGTGGTCGGGGCAGATGCACCTGTGAGACCGGCAATCAGTGCCCGCTGCTGCTCCATGAAGGCAGCCAAGCTGCACTCCAAGGCCGTCAACCTGAGCCCGAGCTCAGGAGGCTCAGCAGCCCCTGACTCGGGCCCCGACGTCGGCTCCCCCGGAGGAGAGTCCATGAGGAGTACAGTACTCATGTGACCCGGGGACTCCATCTCCACACGAGGCTGTTTGGCAGGCCTCTCCGACTCCGAAGACCCGGGACGGCGCTCGGGGCTATGCGACCTGGCCCTCGAAGAGCCAAGTGCGTCCACCGACGCCGCCCTCGTGGGTTTTTTTCTTCTTGCAATGCTCCCACGAGGGAGACCCCTTTCAGAGGAGCCTCGGCGCTGCTCGGGGTCGGAGTCCCGAGACATCGAGGCCTCTGACGAGGTCCGGGCCCATCCGGACGCGGAGTCAGAGAAGATTCTTTCCTTTTGGTGCTGCCAACTCAACGCCTTCGAGGACATTTTCCCACACGGACCACAGATCATCGGGTCATGATCGGGTCCGAGACACCGGAGGCAGCAGTCATGTGTGTCGGTGAGAGACATAAGTTTCTTACACCGATCACACTTTTTAAACACGCTGGCAGCCATCAGGGGAAAAAGGGCCCCTGCGAGGTCAAAAGACAAGGCTGCCAGTGAAAAATAGAAAAATGGTGCATACGCTAGTCACTAAGGACAAAAAACGAAAAAAGAAGTCCGGGCTCAATACCTATGTATCGGGCCCAGACGGGAAAGGGAAACCGGCGTCGAACCGAAGAAAACGGGTCCACACAGAACAAAATCAACTTTTTCCTCGGGTGAAAACGAAACACGTCTGTCGGGCTCCACGGAAAAAAGACTGAGCAAGATGGCATCCTTGGGCGGCAAGGGGACTGCGCATGCGCGCTGCATTCCTAAAGGCTTTCTTTGAAAGCTGGGGAAATGCTACGCATGGGGGCTCCATCGGCGCAGACGTCACCCATATGTGAGGACTGACTTCCTGCTTGGTCCTGGAGAATTATACTTTCAAAGCTTCAGCATGAAGTCTGAGTAGTTGGTACAAAGACCATATTTGCATGAAAAACAAAAAATACTTTCTCAAAAGGATCGATCCCATCTCTTATGGACGTAAAGCACTATTGTAGTACTAGACGCAAAGGGGAGTATTTCAGGCTAGTCATTTCAAATCAGCTAATCTCAAATGTTTTTAACAATTCAGATAATTTTAGAGAAAACGGTAACACTTACTAGCTCCACTGCCAATAGTTCTGTGAAAAAGCTGAGACATTCGAGGACCAAGTGGGCCAAAGAGATGGGGAGGCAGGCCCCTGGCTTCTAACAGGGCTATAATAAAACAAAGACAGTAATGGGAAAATTATATGAAACATTAAAAGAGCTGTATTTTTCTTCTTAGTTATGGGGCTAAACAGTGACAGACTGTCCTATCACAATTTTCTACTAAAACTAGGAGACTAGGTGATATTTGAAGAGCTCTCCACCATCTTTCATACTGAAAGCTGAAATATTTTGACTTTATTGGCTTTTCAAGTGAAAAGCTCAAGCCAAAACAAAATTGTATTCTGTGATACAACAGTTACATCTCATGATTCTTCTGTAGAACATTCTATTTTCTACACATTTGAGATCACAAAACATGTTTCACATTAAATTATAGAAGTTATCTTAAGCATTAAAGGAGTCAAACTAGGAATTGTGTATGCCACTAGAAGGTAAGCATTTTAATCTATCTCAGAGAAAGCAATGAGGCTCTAAAATCTATATGCTATTGTCACTTTGTTAAAGTGATTCTGAGGCACCTGGCTTCTATTTTTCTTTTGGACTTCTAGGTATTCTCATTAGCTGTACAGTTTAAAAACATACATATTTCAACCTCACAGGTAAAGCTTAGTGAAAAGAGAAATGCTTAATTTGTGTTTTGTTTTTCCTGCTCATGATAATTCATTACCAGCTTTTAACTGGCATAATGAAGAAAAATGCAGTCTCAGTTATGCTATTTTAACCTGAGTAAAAAAAAAATTAGGTTAGAATGCTCAGTAGATGTGACCTGAAAATCATACTGTAGCCAAAATTCTAAGAGATTTTTTCAACTTGAAATAACTGCATATTTGAACAAATTAAATTAGGTAAATAAATATTCCTTGCAACTCTGCATCTTCATTAACAGGGACCATCATGTGTATATATAAATAATGGTTTATACTTCCACAGCTATGTGCTCTAATACAGGCCCAACTCAAAAGAAAAAACAGAGCATCAAGCACCTCAAAGCTAAAAATACATCTTACCTTGCACTAGATACCTATCCAGCAACAAGCAGGTATGTCAGGTATCTTAAGAGTAGGAATCTTAAGCAAGAGTGTCATTGGAATTTATCAAAAGCATTCATAAATCTACTGTATTAATTGCCATTACATTTATATATCAGATGTATTCTGGATTACGTACCCTGTAGCCTTCCCATCTCTGAATCGTCTGACTCACTCTCTCCAGAGGTAGTCATGCCCACAGCTCCAGCAACAGAACTAGATGCTGGGGACGGGACAAAAAATGTTAACTTGCAGTTCCCTAGAACAGTGCTATTTACTTTAAAAACAGCATGGTTACTCACCTGCAACAGGTGTTCTCTGGGAGCAGCAAGAATCAGTTCTCACATGGGTAATGTCACTGACAGAGCCCACGTAGTAACTCTCCCCAGCTTTCAAGGAAAGCCTCTGGGAGATCCACCACACGTGTGGTTGACTTCCCACCCAAGGGAGCCATCTTACCCTCAGTATGATGACATAGCTTAAGCCCAAAAAGAAATACAAAGCCACAGGGAGGCGGCAAGGTAGTAAGGACTGATTCCTGCAGCTCCCGGAGAACAACCGTTACAGGTGAGTAACATGCCTTCTCTGGGACCAAGCAGGAAGTCACTTATAGGATTCCCTAGCTACAGGTTACCGAAAACCTGTAAAAATCACAGGCAACCTGAAAAGGCAAACTGTGAATGGCAGCGGAACAGTGCTGAAAGGTTCCGAGAGTCAGCAGCAGCCCCGACATCAACCAAGGAATAGACTCTCTGGTAGCCTGGACTGACAGAAGGGCCGAGGGAAAGAGTTGCACTAATCCCCAAAGAGGTGCCAGTATATGGCCTGGCAGAAGGCACTGTCACACTGGGAATCTGCCTCCAGGCAGTAATGGGCTGTGAAGGTATGGACTTAAGACCTGGTCACAGCCCAGCAGATCTCCAGTAAGGAGGAGCACAGATTAGCCACAAAAGGTGCCACAGCTCGGACATTGTGGGCCATAACATTACGTTCCAAGCGCAACCAAGCCTGGTCATAGGCAAAGAAAATACAGTCAGCTACCCAGGTGGAGAGGTGCACTTAGAGATAGTCATTCCCAACCAGTTTAAGTCATAAGAAACAAAGAGTTGGGGCAAATGGCGATGGCCCTTCGTCCGCTCAAGATAGGACAGCACCTGGTTTGCAATCCAAGGTATGGAGAAAGGCCTCAGTGTGAGGCCTGGGAAAGAAGGTGGGAAGCACCACAGACTGGTTGAGATGAAAAAGCAAGACCACCTTAAGAAAGAACTTAGGGTGAGTATGGAGATCCACTCTATTCCTGTAAAACCTGGTATATGGAGCAAGCGCCACCAGCACATGCAACTTACTGACTGTGCGCCGATGTAAGCACCACCAGGAAAAGGATTTTCTAAGAAAGAAACGTGAAGGGGCATATGGCAAGCAGCTTGAAGGGAGGCATGACAACTTCCCAACAACCACAGAGGTCCCAAGCCACTGGAGATGGGCGAATCAGGGGCCTGAGAGAAGGTGGCCCCTCACGAGGCGGCCTTTGAGGGGAGAAACGGACAGGGGTCATTGTATATCTGATGATGGTATGCCACCAGCACGTTAAGATGCATTCTGACAGAATTGGACTTCAAACCAGCATGGGAGAGGTGCAGAAGGTAGGTAAGGATCGTCTGCACCGAACAGGAAAATGGGTTAAACCCTTTATCCATACACCAGTTGGAAAATCAGCACCACTTGAAGTCATAAGTATGTCTGGTGGAGTCGTTTCAGGAAGCGAGGAGAACATCTTCCACATCTCTGGAGAGGTGGAACTGGGAAGGAGCTATCCTTTCAGCATCCACAATGAGTGCCAGCCACTTGAAGTTGGGATGCACAAGGGTTCCCTTCTCCTGTGAGATCAGATCCGGGGTGCAGCCTAGGGGAAGCAGGGGTGCCTTCGAGAGACAGAACAGCAAGGGGAAATCACGGTTGCTTGGGCCAAAGCGGGGGAATGAGAATCACAGAGGTTCTGTCTGTCTGGATCTTGAAGAGGGCCTTGGCCACCAAGGGATTAGGAGGATATGCATACAGGAGACCTTCATTCCAACTCAGGAGAAACGCATCTGCCGCTAGTCGGGAGCATCAGGGAATTTTGGAGCATTACCGTGGCAGCTGGGAGTTGGAGGGCAGGCGAAGAGATCCACCGCCGGCGTCCCCCACTTCTGGAAGATGTCGCGAGTCATTTGAAGATTCAGGCCCCACTCGTGAGGCTGCAACGCTCCCCCTGAGCTTGTCCACCAGGATGTTGTCGTAGCCTGGGAGGTATACCACCCACAGGAGCATACCACAAGCACTAGCAAACCTCCAGAGTTGAACTGCCTCCTAGCACAGGAGGAAAAAGCCTGTACCTTCCTGCTTGTTGATACAGAACATCACGACCTGGTTGTCCATCTGGACGAGAATGACCCAATTGGACAATTGCTGCTGAAAGACTCAGTGTTGGATACCGCCCGGAGTTTGAGGAGGTTGATCTGATAGAGGTTCTCCACCCTAGACCACAGACCTTGTGTCTGGAGGCCCCCTGAGGTGGGCTCCCCATCCGAGCTTGAAGGAGTCTGTGGTGAGGACATGATGATGTGCTGGGGCCTGAAAGGGAAGTCCAGCTAAGAGATTCTCCGGTCGTTGCCACCAGGCGAGGAAGATTGTCAGGGGCAAGGTCATGTGAACCCTGTCCACCAGGTGCCCCATCACCTGCTTCCATTGGATACAGTGTCCACTGGGTCTGTTGCATTCAGACATAGGCACAGGGTGCGACATGAACCATCGATACCATGTGCCCCAGAAGGCAGAGAATATGATGGACCGAGACAGTCGAGCAGTCCTGGATTTCACAGGCAGTGACACCAGGCGTTGAGCCTGGTCCAATGGAAGGAAGACCCTGGCCTGAGACGTCTCCAGGAGGGCCCCAAAGAACTTGGGATGCTGAGAGGGGTAGAGATGGAAATCTAGGCAGTTCTTGACAAAGTCCAGATGCTCCAGCACCTGAATGGTACATTGGGCAGCCTGACGAACCTCGCTGGATGATCCTCCCCTGATCAGCCAGTCATCCAGGGAAGGGAAGACAAAACCCCCTTGTAGTCTCAAGAAGGTAGCAATCACCACCAGGCACTTTGTGAAAACCCTGGGGTGTATGTAAGGCCAAATGGGAGCCCTCTGTACTAGTAGTGACACTGTCCGATGACGAACCAGAGATGCTGCCTGTGCAAGGGGTGAATCAGGATGTGGGTGTAGGTGTCTTGCAGATCCAAGGAGCATAGCCAGTCTCCCTGCTGGAGGTATGGCAGCAACATCCCAAGGCACACCATCTTGAACTTTTCTTGTACCAAGCAGCAGTTCAGATCCCGCAGGTCGAGGATGGGGTAAAAGCTGCCTATTTTCTTGGGAACAGAAAGTAGCAGGAGTAAAACTCTGCCATCCTGAGGCTGAGGGACCAACTCCACTGCCTGCTCCATGAGGAGAGCACAGAACTCTCCCCAAAGAAATTCTTGATGGTGGAGGGTCCAGAGGGAGCTCCCACAAAAAGAACAGAGGGAGTGTTTGCTTGAAGTGAAAGAGATAGCCCTTCTTCCCAACTTGCAGGGCCCAGGTGTCTCTGGTGATGCTGGGTCAGCGATGGGAGAAAGATGTGAGCTGCCCTCCAATGCGTTGCAGAGTGGGACCATCCAGGGGAAGACAGGTTATGGTCCTAGAGTCAAAAGCGCCCCCCCCCCCCCCAAGGTTGCGGTTGTGGCGTTGGCTGGGACTTGGGGCTCTTAGACCTATGAGAGCCCTGACCCTGACCCCTGGCCTGCTGCCCCTGTGGAGGTGTCCTCATAGGCCCTCTTTTTTGTGTAGAATGGCTTCTTCCCAGAAGCCTTCTGCTGGGAAGGATCAGCCTGGTCTTCGAAGAGAGCCTGGTTCTGGCTCCTGGCTCCAGACTCCTTGTCTGTCATGGTCTTGCCAAAGAGGTTGTCCCTTCGGCATGGGACATCGACCAACTTGTCCTGAACCCATTGCTCTAAGTCCAAGGACTGTAGCCAGACCAGACGACAGGTACCAATGCTCACAGCAGCTATCTGCGTCACAGACTCAAAGCAATCAGACTGCCTGAGTCAAACTTGCAGCAGTCCTTGACAGAGGAGACCAGGGTTTGGAACAGTGTCAGAGGTTCATCAGTCAAGCCAGCTGAGAACCCAGCAAGCTCCTTTGCCAGATCCCTCAGGTACATGCCCATGTACAACTGGTAAGCTTGGATGCAGGCCACAAGCATCGAGCCCTGGTAGCACTTCTTAGCAAATCCATCCATGGTGCAGGCCTCCCTACCCAGAGGCACCGAGGAGTGCATCTTCTAGCTTTTGATCTGACACATGGCCAACTCCATCACAATGGAGATGTGTGGCAGCTGTGGCTTTTCAAACCCAGGGCCCTTGCGTACTCAATACTGGAAATAGAGTTACTTGCTAACAAAAGGCACTGTTACAGGGCTTCCCACATCCTGAAGAGCAAGCACTCTAAGTATGGGCATGACAGGAACCATCAGTGCCTCCCTTGGAGGGGCATCGTACTGGAGAATTTCAAAGTCCTTGGCACGAGGCTTGTCCTCTGGCTCAGCCACAAAGAACAAGACCTTGGACATCTCCCGCACAAAGTCAAGGAAAGCAAGGTTCTTGGGTGGGGACCGCCTCCGTTCTTGCAGCAGGGAGGGATCATACAGGACATTCCTATACAGATGGGTATCAGGTGATTCGCCCTCTATCTCCCACTCCATCTGTCGGAGAGCACCTTGAGGGCTCAAAGGGCATCGGCCCAATGTCCCTGCTGGAGGCATCAAGGAAGACAGAGAAGCCCGATGCAGAGGAGCTTGAGGGCAAGACCAGAGGCCTCACGGGTGAGAGGAGTGCCATGGCTCGGCTTGGAGTGCATGCTTCTCGAGCACCAGCTGGACATACTTCAGGGAAGCCCTCGAGGAGGAGATTCCTAATGTCAGTACCAACGACCATGGAAGTACTGGGCATCGGACTGCACTGCGACTGCAGGAAGGCAGCCAAGTTGTGCTCCAGGGCCAACATCCTAGTCTCCAGGCCAGGTGGCATCATAGCCACAGGCTTGCGCACCAATAGAATTGGGCCCAGAGCCAGCTCCCCCAATGGGGAATCACCAATGGTGATGGGTTAGTCATCCACCGGGGCAGTTCAGGAGCTGCTCCCAGCCATCGGCCTCGGCCTTGCACCGAGGTCTTCAGTGCTGATGGCCGGAGGTCTTACCCCAGTTCTGACATCAGACCTCGATGCTGACTCAGACGGAGTCCAGACCTTACAGGGGAGGTCTTTGGATGATGATCCCCGATCAGAGGCTCCGCGACCCTGGGACTCAAAATGAGCACGGCTGCACGATGAGTCATTGGGCATGGCCCTTGAAGGCAGTAATTCCATGCTAGATGCCAAGGCTGAGATCAAGGACTTCTGGTTGAAGATAGATTCCTGCTGCTTTTCACAACTCTTCGAACTCTTGCTCAACATCTGCAGGCGGGGGAGGGGCGGGGCAAGTGGAGAAGTCGTGATCAGCACTGAGGCATCAGCTATGGTGGTCCTGATGGACATGGTGCATGTGCACTTGCCACTGACCATAGATATAGTGGAGAAGACTGCTCCCATGAAATCAAACTAACATCCCCGGTCAGTGTAGGTGCAAGGAAAAACCCACACACAGAGAAATAAAAAGGAAAAAAATGGACCCGAGAAAAAACAAGATGCCGAGGCAAGGATGATCCCGAGTGAAGAGAAGGTGATAAGTACGCAAATCGGTAAACAGGGTGAAAAAGCGACAGAAAGAGAGACAGAAAAAAAAAATCAACTTTTTACCAAATGAACAGACAGGAGGACATCTACTGGGCCTCACGGAAAAAGGAAGACCGAGATAAGATGGCACCCTTGGGCGGGAAGGTGACCACCTTCAAATAACTCCCAAAGGCTTTCTTTGAAAGCTGAGGCGTGATTACCACGGAGGCTCAGTCACTGCCGATGTTACCCATATGTGAGGACTGACTTCCTGCTTGTTTCCGGAGAAATGTACATATATACTCGTACATTTTGAAAATAATGACACTTGATATAAAAGAAATAATCAAAACTACTAATATATCACTTGGGACCTTGGTATTGATAATCAAGTATCCTAGAAAGGATGTTGCTGACCAGGCATAGCATGGCACTTTCCATCTAAGGTGTTCAATGGGAAAACCATGCCACATCAACATTTTCTTTTGAGGCCTCCTATACTCACATTTAAACACTATGGCCAATATGATGGCTATTAAGTTCATTCATGGTCTATTTCTGGGAACAGCCTCACTCCACTTTACATTCTTCACCATTAGTTCTCTATCACTCATCATATTACATTTTAAATTCTTCTTATAGCACACAAAACCTTCCAAACTGGTTTCCGCTGCTACCTTTCAACTCACCTTATTCCCTCCACCACTCACCTCAACCGTTTTCAACATGAAAACATCCTCTCTTCCCAGTGCACCGACATGCCTAACAAAATACGGTTCTCATAAAGGAATATATGTTCTCCTATAACAAGATAGCTTTGTTCCTGGAAAACCTTACATTAAGTAAATTCGCACTATAGAAATGATGACACTTACCTTTAGTTGCAAATACTTTTAATGAGACAAACGTTCCAGCATAAAAAAACAGTTATATTGTACATATTGCTTAAAGTTAACTAACCATATATTTAACTATCCAACACCATTTACAGCACTTTACTGGTGGAGTGAGTGAAGGAGATTCACTGTCTTCATCTTCTTCGCTCTTGGCTTTGGATGAAAAGTTATAGCACCAGATATGGATGGCTGTTTCATTATCCCCTTGATGTATCTTCTTTTGCGGCTTAAAGTATAAATCTAGCTTCTGTTGCTTTTCAAGCACCCTCCTTTGATACAGCAGCTCTTATATGGTTCCAAATTTGCCTGGATGCCACATATGGATATCCTGCTGCATTCTGCATCAGTCATTATCTTCCAACCATTGCAACTGTTTTTCTATCACACTTAAAGCACGAAATAGCTGTGCTGTGTTTAGCTGTCATGGGGGAGCCTTCTGGTTATTGACATCACAGTATTTGAAGCTGTTCCAGAGATAGCACTTTGCTTAATTTTTTCAGCATTGTCTCCGATGGTGCAAAAGGTAGATTCCTTTATACCTGTTGCTTTGACAGTATCACGTGTTCTCTCATTTCAAGCTTCTCCTCGATACTTAATGTTTTTCTTTTGCATTTTCTACTTGGCTCTTTTGAACCTGGATGTTTGGACACCTTTTGAGGTGTTAAATGAGTGAGGAAGAATAGCCAGACCACTTGTTTTCAGGTGAGTGTGCATGCGCACCTGTGGGTCGGTTCCGCTGGATGCGTGCATAAACATAGCGTTATACTGTAAGTGCTCCCTAATAATCTGTCACGTTGGAGCAAATTTGTGCATTTGAAACATGATATAGAAGAATGCTCTGTACACAATATATATTTTTAAAAAACTCATATAAATTAACTCTTGCAATCAATTTAAAACATTAGAGTCAATATTTGTGCTTCTGTTGTAAGAAAATCAGAGTTTTATAACTACTGTAAATCAAAGCAAATAAGCATTACATTTTCTTCACATATGCAAGATTTTCTTTTCACCTGTCTCTTTACCTGCTGCTCCTTGCGGTGCCTCATCAGTACGTGCAGCTGAAGAATTAGCTCCATCCTGATTATTGTCAGGATCTGCCATCTTCTCCTGTCGGCGAGCTTCAGCTGCTCCTCTCTTGCCCAGGCCAGAGCCTCGCCGACTATTAAGACAAATACAGTTTCAATAGGTATTAATCATACACAATACAGATCATGTTGTGTTAAAGTAGCTACCATATTTAAGATTAGACCACTGAACAGATCAATAACTGGAATGGACAGTATTAGAGAGACTCATTTCTGGGGGAAATCTAACCTCAAAACACAGCTTAAAACGATATAATACACAAGATCCCAGTAATCAGGCAATCTTGTCAATGAATTTCTCAGTTCAGTGCAATGCTGAAGTAACGCTACATTAAGATGTATCGATAATCCAGAGAGCTGCATCATTCATGTTGGTCTATAGCACGCTTTTTTTAAAAATACAAAAAAGTTGTTTATTCAAGCAGTCGCTAGACAATATTGTAGTTCCCCTGCTTACTGACCCTATGGATTCACTCTGATGAGCTATGTCACTATGCCACTATGAACCTTCCAAACTTTGAATTTTGTATCTTATATTTTTTCCTATGATTCAGGACATGGTATCAACTTAGCTCTTTAGTCCTACCTACTAAATGAAATTGGCCTTCGAATGAACTTGGTGCAAAACTCTGCAGAAATTCACAGGATTGTATGAATCTATGAAAACACTAAATTCAGAAAACAGATACAAGCAAAAGTACTCTTCCTCTTAAGAAAATTTTTTTATAGACTCACAACAAAGGATATGAATATATATTGAAGAATGCCTTTAAAACAAATGCGGGAAAGCCTCACAGATCACATGCCAAATATGGGCTCCTAACTAGGCATAAATTATGCATTCAGTAAAAAAACAACCATACTGAACAAAAAACATCCAAAATTCCAGGAAACCAGGGAGATTAGTGGGAGATATATGAAGATCTTTGCACTCAAACTATACAGCATAAAAGCTTATACACAGCTGTCGTCCCCCCCTCCCCCCCCCCCCGCCCTCAAAGAGCCAGACCACCAAAGGGTCATCTCCCTCACCAACCAGCAACTCATCCTCCTCCAATAAGCCATGAAAGAACACCCTCCTGGGCCTACTTGACTTACCAAGATCCAGCATTCTGAGCACACAGATTCTTCTGGCCAAGTCTCCCAGTCAGAATGGACATCGAACCAGACCATCTTAACATGCCCCTGCTCCAGAAGAGACTGAGCCAGGAACCCTAAATCTATGTCCCCCAATGAGGCTAGGCTCTGGCTGAAGAGTAAGGCTTTGAGCAGTAAGCCCACAAACTCGAGAGAACAGTCCCCGAGCCCTGGGGCCACAATCTGGGTCTCATACCCCTAGGACCCCCAGTGGCAATGACAGCCCCTCCATGGTTCTTCCTGAGTCAGATAAAAAGCAGGGGAGACCAGATGTCTTGAGCAAGAAAACATGAGATGATCACTATTCCCATGCTTCCAACGGACTCCGCAACTTGCAGAGAAAGTAGGAACTGGGAAAACAAATCCCACAAACTATCTCCTGGCAATTGCAGCACTCTTCCTTTGCCCCATGGTTGGTAGCCAGTGCTGAATCAACCGCATATTTGCTTCATTGCCCTAAACTATTTCAATGGCTTCCACAACAGGGGTAAGGCTTAACCCTACTCGGCAGAAGCTTCCATTTCTATATGGTGCCATCACTGCTGGCCACTGCTAGTGCTGAACATCACTCCCCGACATGCATCACTTCTCTTCATGGCTAGTGCACCATTCCTGGTGCTCCCTGATTCTGACATTGGCTGAAATTCATGAGCTCCCTCTCAAAATGGCCTGCTGCCAAGTGAATCCTGCACCCTTTGGCCCCAGATAGACAAGGCTCCAACCCCTCCACTGCCCGCAATGGGAATCCTCAATGTTGTAGCTTACCAGTAGGGACAACCTACTTATTTCAATATTTTTTTTTTAAATTAAAGAAAAAAAAAGCTTTGACAGCAATAGGATCACAATATGTTGTAAGCAGTGGAATCTGCTTTCCTCAGTGCTCCAAAGTCATCCTCGTTAATTCGCTCCAGGATCAGATGCCCTGCCAAGTGCATGAAGCCTCCTAGAGGCTGGAGGCTGCAAGTAGTGCCATTTTATTACTTTATGGTGATAGAAAACTTGAAAAAGGAGACAGAACCAAACCAGATGAAACCAAGATGGCAGAGATGTGGCTAGTGAGCCCTCAAGCAACACCTCCAGGTGTTATGGTGGATGTGCCCGAGATGGAGAGTTAAGTTGAGAAGCTTGGAGTCATGCAGTGCAGCAGCATTTCAGGGTTGAATGACTGAATCTGAAACTCTGATCTCAGGCCTGAAGGATGAGAGCAAACGTGATGGCAGAGATGTGGCGCATCTAAATTGCCGATTTAGAGAAATGGACATGCAGTAAAGCGTAGTTACTCACCTGTAACAGATGTTCTCTGGTGACAATAGGAATCAGTACTCACATATGGGCGACGTCTGCACCGACGGAGCCCACGCGGTAATCTCTCCCCAGGTTTCAAAGGAAGCTTTTGGGAGATACACCACGCATGTACGATTCCCTTCCCGCCTAAGGATGCCATCTTGCTTCAGTGATATAGCACAAGAGAACAAAAAACAGTAAGCAGCAACTCCATGGAGAGGAGGGAGGGTTGTGAGGACCAATTCCTGCTGTCCCCGAAGAACACCTGTTGCAGGTGAGTAACTATGCTTTCTCTGGGAACAAGCAGGAAGTTAGTCCTCACATATGGGGCTCCTCAGCTACAGACTACCAAAAAACCTGTAAAAAGCCATGGGTGACCAGAAAAGGTGAGCCGTGTGCCGCAGCAAATGAGTCAGAAGACAACAGACCATGAGCATGCTAAGTGTCCAGTGAGGAACCAGTTCTCCAGTAGCCCAAACACAGCAAGGGCCGGAAGGCAGGAGTTGCCTACACCCTGAACAAATGAAGGCGTACTGCCTGGCCGAAGGCACTGTTCCAACTGGACTCCCTCTTCAGGCAGTAATGAGCTGCGAAGGTATGGACTGAGGACCAGGTGGAGGCCCAGCAGATTTCAGTCAAGAGAACAGCGCTCCAGAGAGAGACCAGCCTGCTCATAGACAAAGGCGATATAGTCCCCTACCCAGGTGGACAGAGTGCGTTTAGAGACCGATGTCCCCAACAGACTTGGGTCAAAGGAGACAAAAAGCTGAGAAGTTTGGCAGTGGCCCTGGGTGCACTGCAAGTAGAAGAAAAGCGCCGCTCACAGTCCAGTGTACGAAGGACAGCTTCTGCCCTGCTAGCATGGGGCTGCAGAAAGAAGGTGGTTAGCACCACCTGCTGATTAAGATGGAACGAAGACACCACCTTGGGGTGTGTGCATGGAGCATGACCCTGTTCCTATAGAACCTAATGTACGGTGGATCCCCAACCAATGCTTGGAGCTCGCTGACTCAGTGAGAAGACATGAGTGCCATGAGGAACACCACCTTCCAAATGAGAAGGTGGCAGGAGCCGAGAGACTCAAATGGTGGCACGGTAAGCTTTGAGAGTACCATATTCAAGTCTCACTCCACTGCCGGGGGACGGAAGGAAGGCTTTGAGAGGAGACAACGACCTCTCAGGAAGCGAGCTGAGCGAAGAGGGGTTTGCCCTCGATTAGATGGTGGTGTGCCATCAGCATGCTAAGGTGCACCCTACAGAGTTAGTCTTCAAGTCTGACAAACAGGTGAAGCAGATACTGCAGCACCAGTTGGACAGAGCAGAAGGGGTTGATCCGCCTTTCCAGGTACCAGAAGGAGAACCTCCATCTGAAGGTGTACGCCCAGTGGGTGAAAGTCTTACGGGAGGCTAAGAGCACCTCTTCCACCCTCTGTAGAGAAGCTGAAAGGAGCCAGGGCTACCTGCTCAGCCGCCAAGCCATGAGCATCAAGGGCCCAAGATTGGGGTGCTTCCTGTGTCAGTAGGCCTGGGTCGCACCCCAGGGGAATGGGGTGCAGTGGACAGGCAGAGCAGCAGGGGAAACCATGGCTGCCTGGCCCACAGTAGAACTATTAGGATCACTGTGGCCTTGTCATGTTGGACCTTGAAGAGGGTCTTGGCAATCAGGGGCATGGGCAGGAAGGTCTAAAGGAGACTCTCGACCCATGAGATCAGAAAAGCATACGCTGCCACCCTGGCAGCATATGGCTGTAGAGAACAGAAACGGGGCAGCTGGGCACTAGCTGGGCTGGCAAAGAGATCCATTTGTGAGAGCCCCTAGCACCGGAACAACCGGTGGGCAATTCTGGGGTCCAATCTCCACTCGTGCAGTTGAAAGACCTGGCTGAGCTGGTCTGACAGGGCATTGTCCTGGTCCGGGAGATATATTATCCACACGATCATCCCTTTGTTGCTGGCATAAGTGCAGATGACCATTGCTTCATGGCAAAGGAGGGACGGCCCTGTGCCCCCCTTGCTTATTTATGTAGAACATCCCCACCTGATCATCAGTCTGGACCAGTACCAGTTGGTCCTGCAGGTGGTAGCAAAAGGCCCAGAGGGCTAAGGCAACAGCCAGGAGCTCCAGGCAGTTGATTTCCTGGAGGTTCTTCACCAGCGACCAAGTGGGCTCTCCACCTCAATTTTCAGGCATCCGTCATCAAGCATCCGTCATGAGGATCCTCTGAGGTGTTGGGGTCTGGAAAGGAATCCCTGTCAGCAGGTGTGGGAGGTGGTGCCACTAGCTGAGGGAGTCAGCCAGGGGACTGGTGACGGTCATCCTGTCCCGCAGGTGCCCCGTGACCACTGAGAACGGAGTGCCCACTTGGCCACCCACATCCACAAGTGGGCATCTGGGGTGATGTGCACTATGGACGCCATGTGTCCCAGAAGGTGAAACATGTGTCAGGCAGACACTGAGAAGCGGAGCTGGGTGTCCTCCGAGTGCCTGGAGGTACAGGGCCCTGTCTATTGGAAGAAAAGCCTTGGCCTGGACTATGTCCAGCTGCACCCCTATGAACTCCAGGTTTTGAAATGGCTGAAAATGAGACTTTCAGAAGTTGACTACGAACCCTAAGTGCTCTAGGACAAGGATTGTGCAGACCATTGCCTGTTGTACTTCAGTGGCAGTGCTGTCCATTACCAACCAGTCGTCCAGACAGGGGAAGACAAAGACCCCCTGGAGCCAGAATGGGCTGTGACGACCACGGGGCACTTGGTGAACACCCGTGGGACAGCGGATAGCCCAAAGGAGAGCACCGTATTGGTAATGACCTCTGCCTACCACGAAGCGAAGGTACTATCTGTGGAGAGGGTGGATAAGGATGTGCGTGTACATAACCTTTAAGCCCAAGGAGCATAGCCAGGCTCCCTGCTAGAGGAATGGAAGTCATGTTCCAAGGGAAAGCATCTTAAACCTCTCCCTCACCAGGAACCTGTTGAGGTCCCGCAGGTCTAGAATGGGACAAAACCCTCCAGTCCTTTTGGGGGCCAGGAAATTGTGGGAGAAGAATCCCCTGCCCCTGAGGTGGACGGGGATGGGTGCCACTGCCTTGCTTGTTAGGAGGCCTGTGGAAGGGGAATACTGGGGGGCTCATCCAGAAAGAATGGGGGGGGGGGATCTGTAGGAGATGCAGGAAATAACCTTCCCTAACCACCTGGAGAGTCCAAGCATCAGTGGTGATGTGCCAGACGACCCTCCAGTGTGCTGTAGGCCTGTGACTCCAGCCCTCATCGGTGAAGTTTCCAGCCAGAGGCACCGTGGCCTCGGGGATCCGAGATCATTCAGTTCCCACGAGGATTTGAGGTCCCGGAGGACGACTTGGAGCGAGATCTAGTGAACTCCGGGGCTGAGTCAACTCTGTGGAAGATGGACTCATGCTGCTGCTGATGGCTTTTTTAGGACCTTGGGAGTCATCTGCATACAGAGACTGCAAACCAAGTGATCATGATCCAGCCCGAGGCATCAAAGACAGCAGTAGTGAGAGTCCATGCGCAACATGCTGTATGCGCAATGGTCACACAGCTTAAAGCTACTGAGGCCATGGTGGGGAAGACAGCTCCCAGGAGGCCAAATTCACTTGGCCAAGCCAGAAAAAAAGATGCAAACCGTTGCAAAAAAAAAAAATTAGAAAATAGAAAAGAAGAGAACCTGAGAAAACACAACGTTGAAGCAAGCGGACTCGAGGGACCGGTACACAACTGGAGAAAAGCAAACTTTTAAGGCTAAAACTATCAACGTTTTCCAAGAGGAACAAACACACGTCCGATGGGCTTCATGGAAAGAGTAGTAAACTCATCTGTAACAGGTGTTCCCTGGGGACAGCAGGAATCAGTCCTCACATATGGGTGATGTCAATGCAGACGGAGCCCTGCGTGGAAGTTTCTCCCCAGCTTTCAAAGAAAGTCTTTGGGAGATGCACCATTCGTGCGTGGTCCCCTTCCTGCCCAAGGGTGCCATCTTGCCTCAGCTAAATGACATAGCTAAAGATGGCAAAAACAAAAAAAGAAGCAACTACACGGGCAGGAGGGAGGGTTGTGAGGACTGATTCCTGCTGTCCCCAGAGAACATCTGTTAGAGGTGGTTAACTACACTTTCTACAGGAACAAGCAGGAAGTCAATACTCACGTATGGGACTCCCTAACTATAGGGCACCAGTCTGTCAACAATGAGCCTCCTGACTGAAGATCAAACACAATTTAGGACAACTATCCAGATGGTCGCCATGAGTCGACAGACTAGATTGCACTTAACATAGGCTACCAAAAACCTGTAGAAATGCTACAGGTGAGCTATGAGTAGCAGCAAGTTAGTCTTAAGAAGACAAACTCTCTAGAGACCCAAGTGTCCAGTGAGAATCAGCACTCCAGTAGCCTGGATACAGAAGGGTCAGAGGGCAGGAGTTGCCTACACCTCAAATAGATGAAGTACGGCCTGGCCGAAGGCACTGTCCCATTGGGACTCCCTCTACAGGCAGTAATGACCTATGAAAGTGTGGACTGAAGACCAGGTGGCAGACCGGCAGATGTCCGAGAAGGGGAAAGAAGGCAGATATGCCACAGATGCCGCCATGGCCCTGAGGCTGTGTGCTGTGACCCAGTGCTCCAGCGAGAGCCCAAACTGCTCATAGTTGAGGGCAATGCAGTCTGCCACCCAAGTGGACAGAGTTCATTTGGTCACCGCTTGCTCCAGTTGACTGGGGTCATAGGAGACAAAATGCTAGGAGGCTTTGCGGTGGCCCTAGGTACGTTGAAGGAAGGAGGAAAGGGCCTCCTTACAGTCCAGGGTATGCAGTATGGTCTCAGCCTGGATGGCATGAGGCAGCAGAAAGAAGGTGTGGAAGACCATCTCCTGACTGAGGTAGAAGGGCGACATTGCCTTAGAAATTTGTGTACAGAAGATCTGCCACTAGCACTTGAAGCTTGATGATGCTGTAAGCAGACCTAAGCGCCACTAGAAAAACAACCTTCCATGAGAGGTACAATAGGTGGCAAGTAGCCAGGAACTCAAACAGTGGGCCCAATGAGCTTGGATAGTACTACATTTGAGGTCTCACTCTGCCACTGGAGGGTGAATGGGAGGCTTGGATAGTAAGAGGCCCTGCAACAAGTGGGTCACGAAAGGCTGGACAGAGAGGGGCTTGCCCTTGATGAGGTGGTGATGCACCGCTGGAGAACTCAGGTGCACCCTGAGTTGGACTTCAGTCCTGCCTGCGACAGATGGAGCAAATATTGCAGTACAAACTGCACAGAGCAGAAGAATGAAGCACGCACCACACAAAATCTGTGCCATCTGAAGGCGTAGGCCCATCTGGTGTAGACCTTACAAGAGGCCAGGAGAACCTCTTCTACCTCCCCTGAAAGGCTGAATGGGACCAAGGCTACCCTTTCAGGAGCCAAACTGTTAGCGACAGGAACCACAGATTGGGGTGGAGGGAGCTCTCTTCCTGCAAAACTAGCCTCGGGGCACTCCCCAGGGGGACCAGGGTTGCTGTGGACAAACGGAGGAGCAGCAGGAACCACAGTTACCTAGGCCACCAGGGGGCAATTAGAATCAGCGACGCTCTGTCACGCTGAGCCTTGAACAGGGGTTTTGGCTATCAGTGTCATCGGCAGGAAAGCATAGAGAAGACCCTCCATCCATAGGATGAGAAACACATCCAACTGCCAACCATGAGGCATGTGGTTGGCGGAAGCAGAATCGGGGCAGCTGAGAGAGTTGGTTGAGCTCATGAAGAAGTCCATTGGGGAAACTCCCCAGAGCTGGAAGAGCCGAGAGGCCACCCTGGGGTGCAGCCGCCACTCATGCATGGAGGACCCTGCTCAGATAGTCTGCTAGGGCGCTGAACTTGCCCGGCAGATACATCGCCCACAGGAGTATTCCATTGTAGAGCACGAAGGAGCAGAGAGCCACCACCTCCTGACAGAGGGCATGGAACCTTGTGCCTCCCTGCTTGTTCACGCAGATCACCACCACTTGATTGTCCATTTGGACCAGCATGGACTGGTTTTGCAGGCGGTGGTGAATGGCTCAGAGGGCCAGAAATAAAGCCCAAAGCTCCAGAAGGTAGATCTGGAGTTGGCTCTGACTGCGACCAGCTGCCCTGGGTGCAGAGATCTTCGCAATGAGACCCCCAACACAGCACGGAGGTGCCCGTAGGTAGAACCCTCTGGGGATCAGGGGCCTGGAAGGATATCCTTGCCTGGAGGCGCTGCAGTGCCTGCCAACAACTGAGGGACTCCGCAAAGTGAAGGGTCACAATCACCCTGTCCTACAGCCATCCAGTGGCCTGGGTCCACTGTGAGTGGAGACACCATAGGGCCGCCCTCATGTGGAGGCAGACGTCCGGGGTGGCGTGGACCATTGATGCCATGTGGTGAAGCAGGTGTAGCAGGAGGCGAGCAGACACGGTATATCTGTGTTGCATGTCCACAGCCAGCACCCTGAGGTGGTTGGCACTGTCCTTGGGTAGGAACACACTAGCCTGATGGGTATGTAGCTGGGCTCCTATAAACTACAGACACTGTCAGGAAATGTGACTTGAGGTGGGTATAACAAATTCCAAGTGCTGTAGGACGCAGATGGTGTGGGCCGTGGTCTGCTGCACCTCTGATGAGCCAGTCGACCAGATAGGAGAAGACAAAGGCTCCTTGGAGGTGAAAGTGTGCCGCGACCACCGCTAGGCACTTGGAGAAGATCCTTGGGGCGGAGGGCAGGCCAAAATGTAGCACCCTGTATTGCTAGTGGCCGTCTCACACCACAAACCTGAGGTATTGCCTGTGGCTGGGATGGATGAGGATGTGTATGCGCATCCTTTAAGACTATGGAGCATAGCCAATCTCCCTGCTGGAGGTATGGCAGCAACATCCCAAGAAGAGCATCTTGAACTTCTCCCTCACCAGGAAGCTGTTCAGGTCCCAAAGGTCCAGGATGGGCCTTAGGTCCCTTGTTCTTTTTGGTACAAGGAAGTACCAGGAGTAGAATCACTTGCTTCAAAGGTGTGGGGCTATGGATTCCACTGCCTTGTCCTTGAGAAGGCTTGTGAGCTCCTGCCATAAAAGGGCTGGTGGAGAGGAGTATTGGAGGGCTCTCCCGGGAAGAATGGAGGGGCAGTCTACTCCAGGAGGAGGAGGTAACCTTCCCTGACCACTTGAAGAGCCCAAGTGTCAGTGGTGATGGCTGGCCACCGGTGGGCAAACAAGATCAGACACCCCCTGTGGGCTGCTGACCTCCTGGGAATGGAGAGGCTATGACCAAAGAGTCAAAAACTCCCACCGGACTTTTCCAGTGCCTGGGTTTTGGAAGACTTCTGCTTATGAGGGCCATGCCCTTGTCCCTTGGCCTGCTGACCCTGCTGGGGAGCTGAGGAGACCTGAAACAGATGGTAGTTTCCATAAGCTCTTCCCTTCCTCAAATAAGGGGGCTTTTTACTTGGGGCCTTCTGTCGGGGAAGGGTAGCAATCTTCTTGGAGAGCATAGTCCTCGTCAGGACCTCAGAATCCAACTCTGCAGCCTTATCAACCATGGGTTTGCCAAAGAGGTTCTCTCCTTGGCAGGGGACATGGACCAATCTGTCCTGAACCCATTGCTACAGAATGAAAGACTGTAGTCAATCCTGGTATCAGGCACCGATGCCCATCATGGCTACTCTAGCCACCGACTCGAAGCCTTCATAGGCATTGATAAGGCAGGCAAAGGGAGAATTTGAGAAGCAGCTTGCTGTGGAAGAAAAAACGCGAAACAAAGACTTTTTCAAGTACATTCGTAGCAAAAAAACTGTCAGAGAGAGTCAGTTGGTTCATTAGATGATAGAGGGGTTAAAGGGGCACTAAGAGGCGACAAGGCGATAGCAGAGAGACTGAATGAATTCTTTGCTTCGGTCTATGTTACCCATGCCTGAAGTGGTATTTAAAGGTGCGGAAGAATTGAAGGAAAGAGTAGTTACTCACCAGTAACAGGTGTTCTCCAGGAGCAGCAGGAATCAGTCCTCACATATGGGTGTCATCAGCGTCGATGAAGCCCCAGCGGAGCATTTCGCCAGCTTTCCATGAAAGCCTTTGGGAATGCTGGCACGCATGCGCGGTTCCCTTCCCGCCTAAAGGTACCATCTTACCTCAGTCAAATGACATAGCTAAGAACAGCACACAAAAAATGAAAAATAAACTATGTACAACTGCAACTCCAAGGGGAGAAGGGAGGGTTGTGAGGACTGATTCCTGCTGCTCCTGGAGAATACCTGTTACAGGTGAGTAACTACTCTTTCTCCAGGACCAAGCAAGAAGTCAGTCCTCACATATGGGTGACTCCCCAGCTCTGGGCTACCGAGGAACCCAAGCTGAACAAGAGGCCTCCCTCTAGTCCCAGCAGCAAAGAAAGGCTTTTCAAGGACATAACCTCCACCGGTAGCCCAATAGAGGGCAGGAGTTGCCTAAACCTCAAAGAGATTCCGGAGTACTGCCTGGCCAAAAGCACTGTCCCTACGGGACTCCCTCTCCAGACAGTAATGGGCCGCAAAAGTCTGGCTTGAAGACCAAGTTGCAGCCCTGCAGATGTCTACCAAGGGCACAGAGCGGAGATGAGCCACTGAGGCAGCCATTGCCCTGACACGATGGGCCGTGACCCTACCCTGCAAAGGAAGGTCAGCCGCCTTGTAAGCCCAGGTGATACAGTCAGCCACCCAGAAGGACAAGGTACACTTGGACACAGGCAACCCCAACTTATTGGGGTCAAAAGAGACGAAGAGCTGGGTAGCCCTTCTATGCCCCTGCGTACGGTCAAGGTAGAAGGATAAGGCCCTCCTACAGTCCAGGGTATGCAGGACTGCTTCAGCCTGGCTTGCATGAGGCCTAGGGAAGAATGTTGGAAGAACCACCTCTTGATTGAGGTGGAAAGAGAAGACAACCCTTGGGAGGAACTTGGGATGAGTCCTGAGGACTACCCTGTTCCTATAAATCCTGGTGTAAGGCCTATCACAGACTAGGGCCTGAAGCTCACTCACTCGCCTAGCAGAGGTAAGGGCTATCAGGAAGAGTGTCTTCCAGGAGAGGAAGCGTAGTGGACAAGTAGCCATCGGCTCAAAAGGTGGGCGAGTCAGTTGCTGCAAGACCACATTCAACTCCCACTCAGGGGCAGGAGGACGGATTGGAGGCTTGAGTAAAAGCAAGCCTCTGAGAAAGCGGGATACCAAGGGGTGACCTGACAGAGAATGTCCCTCCACCAGTGAGTGGTGAGCTGCTAGAGCTGAGAGGTGGACCCGAACAGAATTGGACTTAAGTCCCTGATTGATAAGTGCAGTAAGTACTGAAGCACTACTGGCACAGTACAGGAGAAAGGATCCTCTGCACGTAGCTGACACCACACAGAAAACCTTTTCCATTTGAGAGCATAGGTTTTCCTAGTGGACTGTTTCCTAGAGGCTAGGACAACCTCCTCAACTTCATGAGGAAGGCCCCAGGGAGCCAAGACTACCCTTGCAGCCTCCAGGCCATCAAATCGAGAGCTTTGAGATTGGGGTGCAGAAGGGAACCCTGCTCCTGAGAGAGGTCGGGTTGCAACCCCAGAGGCAGTGGGGGATCCACCGCCAGTTGAAGCAGAAGAGGAAACCAAGGCTGTCTCGGCCACCTGGGAGCCACCAGCAGGACCGAGGCCTTGTCCTGAAGAATTTTGAAAAGAGTTCGGGCCACCAAGGGCGTGGGAGGAAACGCATACAGGTGGCCCTGAGACCAGGACATCAGAAAAGCATCTGGTGCTATCCTCAAAGGATGTGGTTGCCTGGAGCAGAACTTGGGCAGTTGCTTGTTCAGTGGACTGGCAAAGAGATCTATCCAAGGGAGACCCCACTTCAGGAAGATCTTTTGAACTACCAAGGGATGCAGCTGCCACTCGTGGGGTTGTAGAATTCTGCTCAACCGGTCGGCCAGGCAGTTCTCCTGGCCTGAGAGGTACACCGCCTTGAGAAGCATGTTGTGCTTTAGGGCAAAGGAACAAAGGTCCTGAGTCTCTCGACAAAGGATCTGGGACCCAGTCCCGCCCTGTTTGTTCACATAAAACATGGCTACCTGGTTGTCTGTTTGAATCAAGACCGAGCGGTGAGCCAGGGCTGAAGAAAAAGCTTTGAGAGCCAAGCGGATAGCCCGAAGTTCCAGCAGATTGATCTGTTGGGCCGCCTCCCAGGGAGACCAGAGGCCTTGGGTGCACTTGTCCAGACAATGAGCACCCCAGCCCTTTAGAGAGGCGTCGGTGGTGAGGACCACCGAGGATTCTGGCATTTGGAAGGGCATCCCCTTGAGTAGATTGGGTGGATGTAACCACCAGCTGAGGGAGGCTAAGAGGGGTTTGGACACCTTTATCCTGTCTCGTAAGTTGCCTGTGGCTTGAGACCACTGAGTCCAAAGGCACCACTGTGCAGGCCTCATATGGAGCCTGGCATTGGGAGTCACATGTACTGTCGAAGCCATGTGTCCCAGAAGCCTGAGGCAGAGCCTGGCGGAGACCAGGGACTTGTTCAGAAACGGTTTTGCCACGTCCATCAGTCTTTGGGCCCTGTCTTCTGGCAAGAATGCCTTTGCCAGTTGAGAATCCAACCTTGCCCCTATGAACTCCAAGTTCTGGTAGGGGAGCAAAGTGGAATTTGCGAAGTTTATGACAAAACCCACGTTTTGAAGCAGAGCAATGGTTCTGAGGGTGGCTTGTCTGGCCTCCAGGGACGTTTGACCCCTGATGAGCCAGTCGTCCAGATAGGGAAAGACAACGATGCCTTGATTTCTCAGGTAGGCCGCCACAACTGCCAGGCACTTGGTAAAGACCCTGGGAGCGGAGGTCAGGCCAAAAGGTACTGTACTGATAATGGTTTCCTCCCACAATGAACCTGAGGTACTTTCTGTGGTCTGGATGAATGAGGATGTGAGTGTACGCAACCTTTAGATCTAAGGAGCATAGCCAATCTCCCTGCTGGAGGTAGGGCAGCAGCCCCAGCGAGGTCAAAAGACCAGCCTTCCAGTGAAAAAATGAAAAAAAGGGCGCAAACGCCAGCCACGAAGGGCAAAAACTGAAAAATGAAGAAAACGGGCTCGATACCACTGTACCGAACCCGGTGGGAGGAGAAACGGTGTCGAACTGGAGAAAAATAGCAAAAATCGCCGAAGAAAAAAATCACTTTTATCCGGGAGAACAGGACACACATCCGATGGGCTTCTCGGAAAAAAAGAGACTGAGGTAAGATGGCACCTTTAGGCGGGAAGGGAACCGCGCATGCGTGCCAGCATTCCCAAAGGCTTTCATGGAAAGCTGGGGAAATGCTCCGCTGGGGCTTCATCGGCGCCGATGACAGCCATATGTGAGGACTGACTTCCTGCTTGGTCCTAGAGAAATAGCGATACATCAGGAAGATGTATTACAACTATTAGATAAACTGAAGAGTAGCAAATCACCTGGGCTGGATGGTATACATCCAAGGGTGTTGAAAGAACTGAAATATGAGATTGCAGACCTGCTATTAGTAATCTGTGAACTATCATTAAAATCATATCCAGTACCTAAAGATTGGAGGATCGCCAATGTAACACCAATTTTTAAAAAGGGTTCCAGGGGTGATCCGGGAAACTACAGACCGGTGAGCCTGACGTCAGTACCGGGAAAAATGGTAGAAACCATCATAAAGAATAAAATTACTCTGCATGTAGATAGTCACGGCCTAATGGGAGACAGCCAACATGGCTTTAGACAAGGAAGATCTTGTCTTACTAATCTGTTATGTTTTTTTGAAGGTGTGAATAAACAGGGACAAAGGGGAGTCGGTTGATATTGTGTATCTGGACTTTCAGAAAGCCTTTGACAAGGTCCCTCATCAGAGACTTTTGGCAAAACTAAAAGAGTCATGGGATAGGAGGCAGTGTACTATTGTGGATCAGGAACTGGTTAAAAGATAGAAAGCAGAGGGTAGGGCTAAATGGCCAGTTTTCCCAATGGAAAAAGGTGAATAGTGGTGTAACTCAGGGATCTCTGCTGGGTCAGCTGCTTTTTGACATATTCATAAATGACCTGGAATGGGGAACAACAAGTGAGGTTATCAAATTTGCAGATGACACAAAACTATTTAAAGTTGTTAAAACCCAAGAGGATTGTGAAAAATTGCAAGAGGATCTTGATAAATTGGAAAACTGGGCATCAAAATGGCAGATGAAATTTAATGTGGACAAGTGCAAAGTTATGCACCTAGGGAAGAACAACCCAAACTATGGTTACACGATGCAAGGTTCCACATTAGGAACCACCACCCAGGAAAAAGATTTAGGCGTCATTGTGGATAACATGTTAAAACCCTCGGCCCAGTGTGCAGCGGCAACCAAGAGAGCAAATAGAATGCTAGGTATCATAAGGAAAGGAATGGAAAATAAAACAAAAGATATTATAATGCCTTTATATTGTTCCATGGTGAAACCGCACCTTGACCGGTTCCATGTGCAGGGTGCCTGCATGCTGAAGCTCTAAGGAAACAAGTGGAGGAATTCAGAGAGGAGATGGCGAGGCTGAGGAGCATTCAAGACAGCGAGACGTACATTGATGAGATGCTTCTTGCAACAACCAAGCTCTCCAGCAGAGAAGATGAAGGCCTACAAAATGACGAAGGTTGGACACAAGTCACCAGGGCCTGCAGAATCACCAATCCAACTTCTCCAGCCCTTGAATTGAAGAACCATTATGCAGCCCTGGAAGTGGAGGAGGTGAAAGCATCCCTGGAAAGGGAAGAACTAGAGCTTAAGTACACCAAAGTTGAAGAATCAGTGACCACAAGGAAGCGATCGGTAGCGGTGGTTGGTGATTGTCTTCTGAGGGGTACTGAGGCATCCATCTGCTGACCAGACTTGATGTCCAGAGAGGTATGCTGTCTGCCAGGTGCCAAAATCCAAGATGATATGGAGAGTTGCCGAGACTCAAGCCCACTATTACCCAATGATGCTAATCCATGTCGGCACAAATGATACTGCTAGGTATCCCTCTGTGTATCAAAAATGACTTCATGGCTCTGGAACAGAGGGTGAAGCAGATAGGTGCACAAGTGTTGTTCTCGTCAATCCTCCCTGTTGAGAGTACAGGCCAAGGCAGAGAGGCTAGCATCCTGGAGATGAATGCATGGCTGCGTTGATGGTGTCATCAAGAGCATTTTGGTTTCCTGGACCATGGGATGCTGTTCCAAGGGTTGCAGAGCAAAGATGGCGTCTATCTGTCCAAGAAAGGTTGACGCGTCTTCAGTAGCAGACTGGCTAATCTACTGAAGAGGGCTTTAAACTAAATTTGTTGGGCATGGGTGAAGAAAGCCCCCAGGTAAGTGAAACATTAAATACCTTTATGGAAATGAGTAAAAGGGGTAAAATAAGGAAAGCAGTGTGCATAAATGCTCGTAGCATGGGAAATAAGATCCCTGATGTTGAAGCTTTGGTGGGAGTGGCTGACTTGGATTTAGTGGCAGTTACAGAAACGTTGCTCACAGAAAACCATTACTGGGATGTAACCATACCAGGCTATACTTTATTCAGAAAGGACAGGGTAGGAAGAAGGGGAGGAGGAGTGGCACTATATGTAAAAAATAATATTAAAGCTTTGGAATTACAGAGCTTAAAAGGGAGAGAGGAGGCACTGTGTGTTAAACTAGAAAGAGGAAAGAGAAATCTATTTGCATTGGCATGCTATACAGACCTCCCTCACAAGAGGAAGAGGTAGACGGAGAGTTAATTGAAGACATACGCAGCATTGCTAGGAATGGGGAAGTGCTACTGATAGGGGATTTCAATATGCCAGATGTTGATTGGCACATTCCTGCTGCAGTATCATCTAGAAGTAAGGAGTTACTGGATTCTCTACAGGGAGAACTATTCAGGCAATTGGTAACAGACCCCACACATGAAGGGGCCATACTGGACTTGGTGCTTACTTGGTGCTTACCAATGATGAAAATGTTTCTGATGTTATAGTGGGAGATCTTTTTGCATCCAGTGATCACCAGATGTTGTGGTTCAGTATTAGGACTAGGGCTGTTAGAATCCATTGAAAAGTGAGGGTCTTAGACTTTAGGAAAACTAACTTTGCCAAGATAAGACAATGCCTCAAGGAGTTGTTAGCAGGATAGAAACAGCTGGGGGGGGGGGATGTAGAAAAGCAATGGGCAAAACTGAAAAGGGATATTTTAAGGGCAACAAATCTTTTTGTTAGAAAGGTAAATAAATGTCAAAGGAAAAGGCGGCCACTGTGGTTCTCAAAAGAAGTAGCTGAAAAGGTGAAGAAAAAAGAGGGGGGCCTTCATAAAACAAGAGATCACGGAGAGAAAACAAGCATGAATATTTGGAAAAACTTAGAGAAGCTAGGAAAGTAGTCAGGAAAGAAAATTTACAAAAAGAACTATCCCCCCATTTTATTGCATTGGATAATTTGTTTTTCAGATAGGTTAGTTAGAGGAGGAAGTACAAAAGTGCTAATGTCAGACTGAAGGGTGAAGGGGAAGAATATGTAGAAGCTGATGAAAATAAAAGGAATGGTTTAAAACATATTTCTGTTCTGTGTTCACAGATGAAGGATCAGGAGTTGGACCTCAGAAAACATCCACAAATAGGAAAAGAAGTAAAGGAGATCTTGAATGATTTTCAGAAGACTGTTTGTGAGGAAAATAGACAAAGTGATGGGACCAGATGGGATACATGCAAGAATATTGAAGGAACTTGGGGATGTTCTAATGGCTCCACTGACTGACCTTTTCAATGCTTCTTTAGTCAGAAGTGGTACCAGAGGACTGGAGGAAGGCACATGCAGTCCCCTTTACACAAAAGCAGAGGTTGAGAACTACAGGCCAGTTAATCTAACCCCCGTGGCAAGTAAATTATTGAAAATGCTGCTGAAACAGTGGATAGTGAGGTTTCTGAAATCCAATGGATTGCAGGATCCAAGGCAGTGTGGGTTTACCAGAGGCAGGTTTTGTCAGACAGACAATCTGATTGATTGCTTCGACTCGATGACCCTAGATGTGATGTACTTAGATTTCAGTAAAGCCTTTGACACGGTCTACACAGGTGACTTATAAACAAATTGAGCAGCCAAGGGATGGACACTAAAGTGACTGATGGGGTTAGAAATTGGTTGAGTGGCAGGTGACAAAGGATAATGGCAAATGCATACAAAGAGGAATTACCAGCAGAAAGGAAGAGGTACTAATGCCACTGTATAAGTTACTGGTGAGGCCTCACTAGGAATACTGTGTTCAGTTTTGGAGACCATATCTTACAAAGGATGTAAAAAGAATGGAAACTGTTCAGAGGAAGGCTACCAAAACGATTTGGAGCCTGCGTCAGAAGCCTTATGAGGAGAGACTTGAAGACCTAAATATGTACACTTTGGAGGAGAGGAGGGATAGGGGAAATAGGATTCAGACCTCTAAATACTTAAAGAGAAATAATGAACAAACCAACCTCTTCCAAAGACGGGAAAGCTGTAAAACTAGAGGGCATAACATGAAGCTGCAAGGTGGTAAATTTAAAGGCAATGTCAGGAAAGCATTGTTACTCACCTGTAACAGGTGATCTCCGGGAACAGCAGGAATTTAGTCTTCACATATGCGTATCGTCAGTACCGACAGAGCCCGCACAGGAACACTTCCCAGCATCCAATAGGAAAGCCTTTGGGAGCATCCCACAGCGCATGCGTGCTGCCTTCCTGCCTCTGTACCTCTCACTTCAGTTAAGTTTATAGCTGAGATCAAAGGAGAGAAGTAGAGAAAGAGATAGAGAGAACTCCTAGGGGAGGTGGGTGGGTTGTGAAGACTAAATTCCTGCTGTTCCCAGAGATCACCTGTTAACAGGTGAATAAAGCATAGTTAGTCACCTGTAACCGGTGATCTCCGGGAACAGCAGGAATTTAGTCTTCACATATGGGTATCGTCGGTACCAACGGAGTCTGCGGGGGAACGTTCCCCAGCGTCCAATAGGAAAGCTTTTGGGACCATCCCACAGCGCCTGCTTGCTGCCTTCCCGCCTTTCCCAACTGTCCCTTTCCAGTTGAGTTTATAGCTCCGAGAGAGAGAGAGAGAGAGAGAGAGAGAGAGAGGGAGAGGGAAAGACAGAAAGAGAGAGAGAGATACAACTCCTAGGGGAGGTAGGTGGGTTGTGAAGACTAAATTCCTGCTGTTCCCAGAGATCACCTGTTACAGGTGAGTAACTATGCTATCTCCAAGAACAAGCAGGAATGTAGTCTTCACATATGGGGACTCCCTAGCTTCAGATGCCAGGGAGAAACCCCAGAAGTTGTGTGCCCTTGTGAAAGGGCTCCACTTCCCCTCATGGATCTCTGGCATCCTACCAGGGATGGTGGGTAGGAGTTGACTAAGTATGGAACAGGTGTTGGAGAACAGCCTGACCAAACAAGGCATCCCGGCTGGAGTCCTTGTCTAAGCAGTAATGGGCTGTAATGGTATGAACTGAAGCCCAAGTAGCTGCTCGAAAGATGTCAATAGACACAGAGTGAAGATGAGCCATAGAGGCTGCCATGGCCCTCACATTGTGAGCTGTGACATGGCCTTCTAAAGGAAGGTTTTTACTCTCACAGGCAAAAGAAATACACTGTGCAATAGAGTTGGACAGTGTTCTCTTGGAGAAGAAGTCCCAAATGACTAGGATCAAAAGCAACAAAAAGTTGAGAGGACTTTCTATGTTGCTGAGTTCTTTGCAAGTAAAAAGCTAAAGCTCTTTTACAATCCAAAGTATGAAGATGTCTTTCTGCATTTTAGGCATGAGGCCTTGGGAAGAATACAGGAAGGTAAACCGCTTGGTTTAAATGAAAAGGTGACACCAACTTTGGCATAAAGTGTGGCTGAGTCCTAAGGACTACCTTATCATGATGGAACCTTGTATAAGGAGGATCAGCCACCAATGCTTGCAATTCACTGATGTGATGTGCTGATGTGATTGCAATAAGATGACCTTCCAGGAAAGGAATTTCAAAGAGGTAGCAGCTAACGGTTCAAGAGGCGGCTTCATGAGCTGCCCAAGAACCAGATTTAAGTCCCATGCCACCGGTGGTGGCTTAATGGGAGGCTTAATTAAAAGAAGGCCTCTCATATATCTTGCTATGAGAGGATGAGAGGAAATAGGTTGTCCATTCAGAGGCTTGAAAGAAGCTGCAATAGCACTCAAATGAACTCTCAATGAATTGGTCTTAACTTAAGCCCTGTATTAGACAAATGAAGGAGATACTCCAGTAATGATTCAAGAGGTATCGCAAGAGGGTCAAAACCCTTCTGCGAGCACCATATGGTAAACCTTTTCCACTTGAAAGCATAACAGCGTCTTGTGGAAGGTTTCCTGGAAGCATAAAGGATATCCTTTACCTGCTGAGAAAGGTTAAGACCATGAAGTTCTAGGCTTTCAGCAACCAGGCCCTGAGATGCAGAGACTGGGGATTGGGATGCCACAGCATCTCGTCCTCCTGAGATAGGAGATCTGGAGCAGATCCCAACTCCAGAGACGGAGCTTGAGAGAGATGTAGAAGCAGAGGGTACCACACTTGCCGTGGCCAATGTGGAGCTATGAGAATCATATGGCCTCTGTCTCTCTGAAGCTTGAACAGGGTTTTGGGAATTAGGGGAATGGGTGGAAAGGCATACAGGAAATCCTGAGCCCAACGGAGGAGGAAAGCATCCCTGGCCTGACAACGCTGAGCCGGAATTCTGGAACAGAACTGGGGAAGTTTGGCATTCAGTGGACTTGCGAAGAGGTCTATGCTCGGGGTTCCCCAAATTTGAAAAAATTTTTGCCACCTGGTCTACATGGAGAGACCATTAGTGTGGAAGCAGAACTCGACCGAGTCTGTCTGCCCAAGAGTTTTGAATGCCTGGAAGATACACCGCAAGGAGATGAATCTAATGCTCTCTGGCGAGGGCCCATAGTCTCAAAGCTTTGTTGCAGAGTGACAGAGCCTGTTCCGCCCTGCTTGTTCACATAGAACATGGCTACCTGATTGTCCGTTTGAGCTAGGACTGTCTTGTAGCTGAGCTGGTGTGGATTACTAGAAGAGCAAGGAAGATTGCTCTGAGTTTCAGGAGATTGATGTGTAGATAGGTCTCCTGTGGAGTTCAGGTACCCCGGGTAGAGAGGCCTTGCAGGTGAGCTCCCCAACCCACCTGTGAGGCATCTGTTGTCAGAGTGGCTTGGGGTGGGGGTTGTTGGAAAGGGGACCCCACCAAAAGGTTTTGGGGTGACTGCCACCATTGGAGGGACAAAAGAAGATGAACCGTGCTTGTTATTTTGTCTGACAGGAAACCTGATGCCTGAGTCCATTGAGTGCATAAAGTCCACTGGGCTGCCCTCATATGGAGGTGAGCATAAGGAACCACATGCACGGTGGAAGCCATGTGGCCTAGCAATTGTAACATTTCCCGAGCAGTGAGGTGAGGCTTTTGCACGGCTTCAGAAGCTAAGTGCACCATGCGAAGGCAGCAGGGCTGTGGAAGATAGGCCCTTGTCTGTCTGGTATCCAGCAGAGCTCCTATAAACTCTAGAGACTGAGTGGGAGCTAGGTTGGATTTTGGGAAGTTTATGACAAGTCCCAAATACTGAAGGATACACATTGTGCGAGATAGAGAAATCCTGGCCTCTGGCTCTCACGGGTCTCGAATGAGCCAGTCGTCTAAGTAAGAGAAGATGAATATTCCCAGGGTGCGAAGAAATGCTGCCACCACAGCCATGCATTTTGTAAACACCTTTGGTGCCGAGGCCAGGCCAAAAGGAAGAACTCTGTATTGGTAGTGCTACCCTTGAAATAGAAAGTGAACAAAATTTTGTTGAGTTGGATGGATGAGAACATGAGTGTACGCATCCTTGAGATCTAGAGAACAAAGCCAATCCTGGCTCTGAAGGTATGGCAGCAGAGTTCCCAGGGAAATCATTTTGAACTTCTCTTTGAACAGGAATTTGTTCAGTTCTCCGAGGTCCAAAATAGGTCTGTGTCCTCCTGTTTTCTATGGGATAAGGAAATAGGGGGAGTAGAACCCTGTACCCTGTTGGGGAATGGGTACCTCTTCTATTGCCCCTTGGGCAAGAAGCAAAGTGACCGCTTGACCTAAATGGGCATTGAGAGAGGTCTGAGAATTGAACTGTCTTACCATTGTAGGAGGGGGCATGCTGAGGAAGTGAAGCTTGTATCCCTCTCTTACAATGGACAGAGTCCAATTTTCTGCTGTTATCTGCTCCCGTCTGGGGGCAAAATGACAACCTTCCTGGGATGGTGGAGGGTTCTGGGCTGTTCAGGGCCAGGAAGACAAAGTTCTCTAGATAGGAGTCAAAGCCCCTATGGAGGCTGAGTCTGCTGAGCAGGTTGAGGCTTAGCTGGTTTTGATTTTCTTTGCCTAGGCTGTTGCTGCTGTCCCTTTTGGGCAGACTGACCTACATGATGTCCCTGTTGGGTATAGGAGGGGTAAAACTTCTTCTTACTGAAGAATGGTTTCTTGTAGGATTTTTTCCTTGCAGGATCAGCTGTAGATTTAGACAATCTATCCAAAGTGATATTGTCAGCATCTCATTAGCTTTTTCCTGCCAATTCTTGCCAAAGAGATTCTCTCCTGTGCAAGGAATATTACCCAGTTTGTCCTGTACCCAAAGTCAGATGCCTGGAGCCAGGCAATCCTACGTGCACCTATGGCAATAGCAGAGGTTCTGCTTATGCACACAAAGCAGTCAAAGGCTGCACGATTTACAAACTTGGAAACATCCTGGAGCATGTTGGACAAGTGCAAGGTAATCTTGCCTCTTATCAGGAAGGAGAGGGCTCATAAGCTCTAAATCTCCAGTGACCTCCTTAAGGAACATTCCCATATATAAAATATAGGAACTGATCCTGGCAGAAAGCATGGAAGCCTGGAAGGTTCGACATCCAAAGGCATCAAAAGAGTCTTACACTCATGTCCTGGAAGATTAGATGCATGTCTTTTTGCACTCTTGATCCTACTTATAGCTGATTAAACCACCATGGAATAGTGTAGTAGCCGAGTTTTTTGAAATCCAGGACAAGGAGGAACTCGATACATGGTGTCGAGCCTTCGAGAGTGAGGAGAAGTGGTTAGAGGAGTTTCCCACATCCTTAACATGAGATCATGCAAGATCTCATGAATAGGTAAAGTAGCTGCCTCCTTGGGAGCTTTAGGGTATTGTAGGATTTATAATTCCTTTGCCCTAGGCTCTTTTTCAGGAGCCACTGTGATGGAAATCCCTTGAGCCACATCTCGGATAAAATCCTGAAAGGACATATCCTCTGGAAGAGACATCCTACGTTGAGGAGAAGAATCATCCTCGGTAAGAAGTACTCTGGTATCGACAGAGCTTTCAGAGTCTTCAGACTCATCCGAGGATTCAAAATATCTCCGATCCGGGTGATCGTGCAAAGCACGATACCGGTACCGATCGAAGTCTGTGTCGGAGGGGTCCAGTACCGACTTCTCGATACCGGATGGGTAAGCTTGACTCGGTCCCAGTAGAATACCTGCCGTTGTCGAAGCAGTTGGTACTGGTACCAATGTCGGTGCCGGTAACGACTGAATTGTCTGAAGCGGTTTCAAGGGCATCAAGGCCATGAGAAGAGCCACCAGACTGTGTTCGATAGCCAAGAATCTCTGGTCTATCGACGCTGCCGATACTTGGGTATCAGTACCGGATGAAGCAGCCGGTACCCCAGAGCATGGCACCTGCCAAGGTTGGGGCCTCGAGAACATCCGGGAACCCCATTAGTGCTTTGGAAGCCGAAGCCTCCCGCCGGGGCAATTTTGCCCGTACAAGTCACTCAAGGGCAACGCCGGAGGCATCTCGATGCTTGGAAGGAGATCTACCCTTTGAGGACCGGCCAGATTTATGTTTAGTTACTTGAGATCCATGGGAGGAAGTCGAAGCCCTGAAAGACGTTGATGCCACAGATGCTGCATCGGAGGGAAAAAGGGTGCTAAGTTTAGCAGCTCGGTTTTGCCGAACCCTCTTCGATATTATCGCACAGGCAACACACTCTGAAATAGAGTGGTAAGGACCTAAACATTTGAGGCACCACTCATGGGTGTCGGTGACGGAGATGGTACCGCCACACTTAGAACACTTTTTAACACCCGAAGCGGGCTTTTCCATGTTAGAGGGAAAATTGGGCCTAGTGCCCAAAATGGTGCGTGGCACCTGAAGGAAAAAGTAGCTTGAAGAAATTAAAGAAAGTTTGTGGGGGTTTTTTTTGTTTTTTTTTTTAGAAAAGTAAAGAAGAAACCAGCGGTACCGGTGTAGCGTCGAAGGAGGGCAGACGCGACCACAAAAAAGAAGAACGGGAATATTTTCTACGGTGACAGGATGTGTGACCTGTCGGCTCTGCGGAAAATGAATTACTGGAGAGGGACAGTTGGGAAAGGCGGGAAGGCAGCACACAGGTACTGTGGGATGCTCCCAAAAGCTTTCCTATTGGACGCTGGGGAGCGTTCCCGCGCAGGCTCCGTCGGTACCGATGATACCCATATGCGATAACTACATTCCTGCTTGTTCCTGGAGATCTACGCTATCTCCAGGCACAAAGAAGAATGTAGTCTTCACATATGGGAACTCCCCCAAGGAGAGATGCCAAGGGGTGACCCCAGCAAACTGCGAACCCAGGTGAGATGGGTCATGCTTCCAAACCATGGACAGTGGGTAGGAGCTGTATTAAGTATGGAAGAGATGTTGGAGAACAGCCTGGCCAAACGAGGCATCCCGACGGGAGTCCTTATCTAAGCAATAGTGGGCTGTGAAGGTGTGTTCCGAAGCCCAAGTGGCTGCTTTGCAGATGTCATCAATAGAGACAGAACGAAGGTTAGCCGTTGAGGCTGCCATTGCTCTCACACTGAGCTGTGACATGGCCTTCAAGAGAAAGTCCCTTACACTGATATGTATAGGATATGCAATCTGCAATCCAATTTGACAGAGTTCTTTTAGAAACTGGAAGCCCCAAATGACTAGAGTCAAAAGCCACAAAAAGCTGAGAAGATTTTCTATGTGGCTTAGTTCTTTGGAGATAAAAGGCTAAGGCTCTTTTACAATCCAATATGTGAAGATTCCTTTCTGCACTGGAGGCATGAGGCCTAGGGAAGAATATAGGAAGATTAACAGACTGGTTTAAATGAAAAGGCAAACCCACCTTTGGAAGAAAATGTGGATGAGTCCTGAAGACTACTTTATCATGGTGAAACCTTGTATAAGGAGGGTCAGCTACTAACGCCTGTAGTTCACTAATGCATCTTGCAGAAATGATGGAAATTAGGAAAATAACTTTCCAGGAAAGAAACTTTAGGTCTGAAGTGGCTAAAGGTTCAAAGGGCGGTTTCATAAGCTGACCAAGAACAAGATTTAGATCCCATGCCACCGGTGGTGGTTTAATGGAAGGTTTTGTTAAGAGTAGTCCTCTCATGAATCTTGATATAAGTGGATGAGAGGAAATAGGTTGTCCATCGAAAGATTTATGAAAAGAAGCAATAGCACCAAGATGGACTCTAACTAATGTTAGAAGTTGATAATTGTAGGAGATACTCTAATAGCAACTCTACAGGTACTAAAAGAGGGTTAAGCCCCTTTTGTGAACACCAGAGAACCTTTTCCATTTAAAAGTATATGAACGTCTTGTGGAAGGTTTCCTGGAAGCGAGGAGGATATCCTTTACTTGTTGAGAAAGGTTAATATCCTGGAATTCTAGGCTTTCAGTAACCAGGCCCTGAGATGTATGGACTGGGAATTGGGATGCAATAAGGATCCGTCCTCCTCTGACAGGAGATCTGGAGCATTCCCCAACTCCAGAGGAGTGGTTTGAGAGAGACGTAGAAGATAATAACACGTTTGTCGTGGCCAACGTGGTGCTATGAGTATCATATGACTTCTGTCTCTCTGAAGCTTGAATAAAGTCTTGGGAATAAGGGGAATTGGTGGGAAGGCATAGAGGAAGTCCTGTCCCCAGTGGAGTAAGAAAGCATCTCTTGCCTGACGGTTTTGAGCTGGAATTCTGGAACAGAATCAGGGAAGTTTGGCATTCTGTGGACTTGCAAAGAGGTCTGGTGTTCCCCAGATTCGAAACACTTGAGCAAGCTGGTGTGAGTGGAGGGACCACTCGTGTGGCAGCAGTATTCGACTGAGTTTGTCTGCCCATAAGTTTTGAATGCCCAGAAGGTATACCACAAACAAATGAATTTGCAACTCTCTGGCGAGGGCCCATAGTCGCAAAGCTTCATTGGATAGCGACAGAGAGCCTGTTCCGTCTTGCTTGTTCACAAAGAACATAGCTACCTCATTGTCGGTTTGGACCAGAACTGTTTTGTTGCTGAGATGGCTTTGAAAGACTTGAATAGCATTGAAAATGGCTCTCAGCTCCAGGCGGTTTATGTGAACAGAAACCTCCTGTGGGATCCAAAGACCCTGAGTGGAGAGATCGTGCAAGTGGGCCCCCCAGCCCATCTTGGACACATCTGTGGTCAAGGTGGTTTGGCATAGAAGCTGCTGGAAAGGAGAGCCTACAAGGAGGTTTTCCAGGGATTACCACTATTGCAGGGACGAAATCAGACGTGTGGTGATTCTGATTTTCTCCGTTAGTTGACCCGAGGCTTGTGACCACTGAGAGGAAAGGGTCCACTGGGCTGCTCACATGTGGAGGCAAGCATAGGGAACCACATGGACAGTAGATGCCATGTGTCCCAGCAGTTGAAGCATCTCCAGAGCAGTTAGGAATACTTTCATAGATGCTTGAGATGTCAGTTATATTATACATAGACAGCGTGGCTGTGGCAGGAAAGCCTTTGACTGCCGTATGTCTAGACGAGCCCCTATGAACTCGAGAGATTGAGAGGAGGTGAGATGAGATGAGATTTTGGGAGGTTTATGACTAGTCCCAAGTATTGAAGAATTCTCATTGCTCGAGAAAGAGCCAAGCTGGCCTCTGGAGCTGTCTATGCTCGAATGAGCCAATCGTCTAAGTAAGGGAAGACGAATATTCCTAGAGTCCTCAAATGCTACTACCACTGCCATGCATTTTGTGAAGACTCTTGGAGCAGAGGCTAGTCTGAAGCGAAGAACTATGTACTGGAAGTGTCTTCCTTGGACCAGGAATCAAAGGAACTTCCTGTGATCTGAGTGGATGAGAATATGCGTGTACGCATCTCTTAGATCTAGAGAACATAGTCAGTACTGACTTTGGAGGTATGGTAAAAGTGTTCCAAGGGAGATCATTTTGAACTTTTTCTCGGAACAAATATTTGTTGAATTCTCTGAGGTCTAATACAGGCCTGTGTCTGTCTTCTTTGGAATAAGAAAATAGGGGGAGTAAAACCCTGTCCTCTGTTGGGGAATGGGTACTTCTTTGATTGCTCCTTGAGCTAGAAGTGATGTGACCTCCTGCCATAAGAGCTCGGTGGCAGGGGCCTGAGAATTGAACTGCTTTACTATTTTAGGTGGGGGGCAAGTTGAGAAAATGAAGCTTGTACACCAGTTGTACAATAGACAGAGTCCAATTTTCTGATGTTATTTGTTGCCATCTTTTGGCAAAATAGCAAAGTCTTCCTGGAATGGTCAAGGGTTCTGGACCTTTTAGGGGCAGAATGACTAAGTTCTCTAGATAGAAGTCAAAGACCCTGAGGGGGCTGGGCCTGTTGAGCCAGTTGAGCTTTTTGAGCTTGCGGCTTTCTTTGCTGTCTGTTCTGTTGTTGCCCCTTCTGGGGAACATGAAGCAAACAGTGAGTTTGATGGGTGTAAGATTGGTAAGGCTTCTTTTTCTTACTGAAAAAGGTTTTTTTGAATAGTTTCTTCTTTACTGGGTTGGATGTAGACTTTGACAATCTGTTTAAAGTAGTATTGTCAGATTCAAGCTGATTAGCCTTGTCCTGCCAGTCCTTGCCTAAGATTTTCTCCTGTGCAAGGAATGTTTCCCAGCTTTTCCTGCACCCACTGTTCTAAATCTGATGCTCGAAGCCAAGCAATACGACGTGCTCCTATGGATATAGCAGAGGCTCTGCTAATACATTCAAAGCAATCAAAGGTAGCACGTTTCATGAATTTTGAGACATTCTGGGCATGCTTGACCAGAATAAGGTAGTCTGCTCTTTTTTCCTCTGAAACACAAGGACTAAGGAGCTCTAAGTCTTTTGTGACTTCTTCCAGGAACATTCCCATATAAAGAATGTAGGAACTGATCCTGGCTCCTAGCATGGAATTGAAAGCATCGACGGCCAAAGGCATCGAGAGTCCTGGATTCACGGCCTGGATTGTGTTTTAGCACTCTTGATCCTTCACATGGCCGATTCCAGTACCATTGAATGGTGTGGTGACTGAGTTTTTTGAAAACCAGGACAACTTGGCACTCGGTACATATTGTCAAGGCGTCGGGAATATGAAGATATTGTTAAAGGAGTTTCCCACATTCTCAACATTAGATCATGTAAGATCTTGTGAATGGGAAGCATAGCTGCTTCCTTGGGAATCATAGGGTATTGTAGAATTCTTAATTTTTCTGTTCTAGGTTTTTTTTGTGGAATCACAGTGATTGCAAGACCCTTTGCTAAATCACGTAGGAAATCCTGGAAGGACATATCCTCTGGAGGAGACATCCGGTGTTGAGGAGAAGGAACAATCTTCTAATGGATTCGCTCTAGTACCGGTAGAATCAGAGTCATCGGAATCGGAAGACTCAAGCACCGGTTGCTCTTGTAATGCATGATATCGGTACCGCTCAAAGTCGGTACTGAAACGTCTCGGTTCCTGATCCCCGATACCCGAGAGAGACTCAAGGCTCAGCATGGGGGGAAGCATTCCTGTCAAAGCAGGTACTGTCAGTACCGGTACCGATGTCAGTACCAATACCCGCTGAACCGTCTGTAGCAGTCTTAGCGGTACCGAAGCTGCTAAGAGGGACACTAGACTGCGTTCAATAGCAAGGATTCTCTTATCCATTGCTCCTGCCGATGCCTGGGTGCCAGTGGAAGCGACTACAACCCCAGAACATGGCAACAGTAGTTCCGCAGAGGTGGAGGCCTCTAACATCCTGGAGCCCCGTTAATGCTTTGGAGTCCGAAGACTCCCGCCGGGGCTGTTCAGCCGGTGAAGTACCCTCGAGGTTAACGCCAGTGGCATCTCAATACTTTGAAGGAGATTTACCCTTTGAGGACCGGCTAGTCTTAGAAGACTTAAATTTGGTTACCTGAGATCCATGGGAGGAAGATGAAGCCCTGGAAGACGTCGATGCAACCAACATCGTGTTGGTGGCAAAAAGAGTACCAAGTTTTGCAGCTCTATTCTGCAGACCCCTTTTGGTCATCCTCGTGCAGGAGAGACACTCCGTTGGACAATGTTCAGGACCTAAACATTTTAGACACCATTCATGGGTGTCTGACGGAAATGGTACCGCCACACTTTGAGCATTTTTGAAACCACTAGCTGGTTTCTCCATGCTTGAAGAAAAGTGGGCCTAATGCCCAAAATGGCACCTAGCACCAGAAACAGGGGAAAGACCCCTGAAGGAAATACAAGTTAGTTTGTTGTTTTTTTTAAAAAGAAAGAACCACCACTGGCGGTACCAGTAGGCGTCGAGTGAAGGCAGACGCGACCACAGAAAAACAAGAAATAAAAGTAAATTTTCTGCGGTGACAGGGTACACGTCCTGTCAGCTCTGTGGAAAACGAAGAACTGAAGTGAGAGAGGTACAGAGGCAGGAAGGCAGCAGGCATGCGCTGTGGGATGCTGCCAAAGGTTTTCCTATTGGACACTGGGGAGCGTTCCCGCGCGGGCTCCATCGGTACCGACAATACCCATATGTGAAGACTACATTCCTGCTTGTTCCTGGAGATATACTTTTTCACTGAAAGGGTGGTGGATGCTTGGAATGTCCTCCCGACGAAAGTGGTGGGGGCAAACACAGTGACGGAGTTCAAAGTGGCATGGAACAAACACAGTGGGTCCCTTTATAGCAACAGGATAAAATCAAAATAAACTGAACCATCTAATTTCTCATTAGGGGTGTCCCACACGGAGCAGCCGGTTCACCCCTAAACAAAGACATGGGGATGGGTGGCCTGCACAGAGTGGCAGGTGCACCCTTAGACATAGGGAGGGGTGGCCGGCACAGAGTGGCAGGTGCACCTACTCCTGCCATCTTACTGGGCAGACTAGATGGACCATACTGGTCTTTATCTGCCTTCATTTACTATGTTACTCTGGGGAGACGGATGTTACCAGTAGTGTGCCACAGGGATCTGCCCTTGGTAAGATTCTTTTTAACATTCTTGTTATAGTGATATTGCGGAAGGGCTGTCAGGTAAGATTTGCCTCTTTATTGAAGAATTTCGTATTATCCACAGAGTAGACACCCAGGAAAGAGTAGATAACATGAGAAGAGATCTAGTTAAGCTTGAAGAATGGTCAAGAATTTGGCAGCTGAGATTTAATGCTAAAAAAATGCAGGGTCATTCATACCCTAGTATACTTTTCACCGTCTGCTAACTTCAAAATGCTAATCAGAATGCATTAAAGAAGGGGCTTGTTTCACTGATCTACACAATATACTCTACATTTTCAATGTGACAGAGCAATTATATAAAATATTCAAACAGTAATCAAGACAAGCAAAACAAAAGTTTTGATTCCTTATGTTTCCACACTATCATAAGCAAACCCAAATTAGCTCTTTATCAACACTTGCTTTAACATGGCTCATAAGTTAAAGAGGGCCCACTTGTGTCCAATGACAGCAGTTCAGTTAATTTAAATACTCCCAGATGAAACATCAAGCTATTCTGTTGTATGACGTGAATCTAAAGAAAAGGTTTAAACATGCTGAACACAAAGCTAGTGAACGAACCCCAGACAAAAGCTACTGCAAGGAAGAAATTGGGTAAGACTATAAGAAAATTTCAGTATTTATTTATTTATTTACATTCTCTTATATATATAGTATGTCTGAACATTCCTTGGGGCAGGCTTTGACAAATTTTCTTGGAATCTAGGAGCCAGCCTAAAATTCTAGGACAGAACATGGCTCCCCCCCACCCCCCAAAAGGTCTATCACAGTTACGTTTTTAGGTTTTAGGAAAAAAGTTTAATAAATGAGGCCTCAACTCCTCCTCCCCCTCTCCCACCACTCGTACTAATCCTTTAAACTAAACCTGCGTGTCTGAGCTTACGGTGCGGAATTTCGGTGCCTGACTGTGTGGTCTTGAGGTGGGGTGATTCACACTCGAACTGCTTGCACTCTTCCCACTCCACCCCCCCCCCCCCCAACCTCTCTTCTGCTGTCTCTCTCCCACCCCCGTTTCTGCGATCACAGCCAGGATCGGTGCCATCTGCCCACCTTTCAACAGAAAAATTATCCTAAGCAAAGAGCAAAAACAATGGAATAGCTAAGCAAGAAGAAAGTGAACGCCAACAAGTAGTCCATTCAAACTCCAGACCTGTATCCAAGCAGAAAACGTGTTAAGATTTGAAAACTTCATTTAACAGACTTTTACTGGCCAAGAATGGCCAGTAATAGTCTGTTCAATGAAGTTTTCAAATCTTAATGGTTAATGGTTAAGAGAGATGCAAGCTACAAACTAGGGCAGACAGTTCAAATTCTGTTTATCCCACTGACGCACTGAGCTTAAACAAGTTACTTTACCCTTCATTATCTCAAGCACAACTTAGATTACAAGACTATTTGGGCAAGAAAATAACCTGTGTATTGTGATATTTAACACTCCTTGAGCTTGGATTTGGATGAGTTTAAGTAGTAACTCTAAAATCACAATTCAAACACACACCATTTGACTGTGTGAAATTGTTAGACACATCCTAAGCAACTCGATGTCGTTACTACTGTATAAAGAGCTTTCACCAAATATCGAGACAGAAGGTGTAAAGACTTATGCAATGAAGACTTTTGGGATATTTCTATAATTATTCTTTTCCATTACAAGTGTACTGTATGATATGTGAATTGGTGAAAATAGATTGTAATGCACTTTGAATTGCAATTATTAGACAACGCAATGTGAAGACTTAAAAGACACTGTATTAGGTATGTTGAACCCCCAGTGATGGGGCCCCCCCCCCGGTTATATGTCCCACCGCTTTGACCCGGTGAAAAGCGGGATATAAATACAGTTAAATAAATAAATAAATTAGGTAGGGATGAAAGGTAGGCATGACAGTCTCATGAGCCTTCAGAAAATGAGTTCAAAACACTCACCAAATTAGCTTCCTTTTTGTCCCTCTAGTCTAGTCCCGGAACCTGAGAGTTGTGTACCTCCTCCAGCAGCTATGGAGACTGAAACACGTCATCGCTTTGACGAGACTGGTATAAGTAGGCAAGGACCGCCTCTCCCCGTCAGTCTTCAGTCTCCATAGCAGCTGGAGAAGGTGCTGAGTCTAGGTTCTGGGCTCGGACTAGTAACAAATAAGCAGAGTTTTTTTATTTTAATTTCATTTTAGATTGATTTTATTCATTTAAGCGCAGATCCTTGCTTGCTCGCTTCCTCTGCTTCTCTTTTCCTGTTCTTCTACTCCCACCCTCCCCCCCTCCTCCCCCGCGCACCAAGTAAAAGGGGAAAGCCTGCAGAACCGGCAGAAAAGCCTCCCTGCTCCCAATCCTGCTTGAAAGGGTGAGGAGCAGGTGGCAGGCGCAGCCGGCAGCGGGGGACGCGGTGAAGGATCAGCAGCCTGCAGTGGCGCACCTCTCCGCCCAGAGCTGAAGCCGCCGTTTCGGCCGAGCTCCTGTGGTGGATTGAGGCGCCCCATCCCCACCCTCCCTGGACAGCGGAGAAGCCGCAGTATCTGCAATTGCTCGGAACAATGGCGGCCACGATAGAGGTGGTGGCATGGGCCAGGACTCAAATGAGGCCGCTGCAAAGGGCTCTCTTGAGACGCTGGTCACATCAGTCGGATGTGCTGTCTCAGCGGTTGGTCTGCCCGCGGGAGGCGAGGCAAGCGCTTCTCTGGTGGTCCCTGCGAAAGAACTTGAAGGGCATGCCCCTGGAGGCCCTGGCTTGGTGGCCCCTGATGACAGACGCCAGTCTCTCAGGTTGGGGTGCTCACTTCGAGGGAAGATTTGTGCAGGGGCAATGGTCGGTAGTGGAAAAGGAGTGGTCAATCAACCGGTTGGAGATGAGAGCGGTGTATTTAGCCTTAGTAGAGTTCCAGGCGTGGCAGGGTTGATCAGCAGTTCAAGTGCGCTCTGACAATATGACCACAGCAGCCTATATCAATCGGCAAGGCGGCACCGGGAGTGCGGCGCTGGAGGCCGAGGCAGGCCAGTTGTTGGCCTGGGCCGAACTAAATCTGGAGGCCATCTCAGCACAGCATGTAGCAGGAGTGGACAATGTGGAAGCAGATTACTTGAGTCGCCGCAAGGTGGATCCAGGCGAATGGGCGCTTCATCCGGATGTCTTTGCTCTAATAGCGGAGCGCTGGGGAATGCCCATTATGGATTTGATGGCGACCTTCAAGTCAGCAAAAGCGGCTCGGTTTTACAGCAGACGGCGAGAGTGGATGTCGGAGGGGCTCGACGCTCTGATGCTGCTGTGGCCTGTCGAGGGGCTCGTCTACGTGTTTCCACCATGGGCCCTCATCGGACAGGTGGTGCAGTGCATAGAGAGGCACTGGGGTCTAGTGATTCTGGTGGTGCCAGACTGGCCGAGGCGGCAGTGGTATGCGGATCTGGTTCGGTTGCTGGTAGACAGTCCGTGCGGGACTCCCAGTGCGGGAGGATCTGTTGCTTCAGGGACCGTTTCGCATGCCTCAGGTGGATCGATTCTTGCTTACGGCTTGGCTCTTGAAAGGGCGAGGCTGAGAGCCAAGGGTTATTTGGCGGCAGTCATTTCTACTTTGCTGAAGGCAAGGCGCTCTTCTACCTCCTTAGCTTATGTGCAGGTCTGGCATATTTTTGAGGCCTGGTGTGCGGACCGAGAGATTCGTCCTTCAGCAGCGTCCATTTCGCAGATCCTTTAGTTTTTGCAGGATGGTTTGGAGAAAGGGCTGGCGGCCAGTTCTTTGCGGATGCAATTGGCAGCGATCTCGTGCTACAGAGGCAAGGTTCAAGGTGAGGTCTTGGGGGCGCACGTGGATGTGAAGAGGTTTTTCCGGGCCGTGTTGTTACTCAGGCCACGTCGTCGGTGTGTGTTTCCTACAAGGGACCTGAATTTGGTTTTAGCAGCGCTGGTCGGTGCTCCCTTTGAGCCGTTAGGTAAGGCGTCTCTGAAGGATTTGACGCTGAAGATGATTTTCCTGGTAGCCATATGTTCAGCTCGTAGGATTTCGGAGTTGCAGGCCTTGTCCTGTAGGGAGCCGTTCCTGACTTTTTTGAATCAGAAGGTGGTGCTGAGGACAGTTCCCGTGTTCTTGCCCAAGGTGTTTTTGATTTTTCACGTCAACCAGACTGTTTCGTTGCCGGTCTTCTCCGGAGAGGAGACGGAGGCATTGGGAGGTAGATTACGTTTGTTGGATGTTCGTCGGGTGCTGAAGCGGTACCTCCGTAGGTCTGCGGCCTTCCGTAAGTCGGATCATTTGTGCTGTTCGGTGGTCCACACAAGGGGGAGGCTGCGACTAAAGCGTCTATTGCCAGGTGGTTGAAGGAGGCAATTGCAGCGGCATATATCTTAAAGGATAGGCTGGTGCCCGAGGGTCTCAGAGCTCATTCGACTAGGGCTCAGGCGTCTCCCTGGGCCGAGTTTAGCTTGGTGCCGCCTGTAGAGATTTGTAAGGCGGCGACTTGGTCGTCCTTGAATTCGTTTGTGAAGCATTATAGGCTGGATGTGCGAGCTGAGACAGATGTGCGTTTTGGGTCGGCAGTGCTTCAGGCTGCGCTTGCTGGGCCCACCCGTTGATCTGTACTGCTCTGTTACATCCTCTCAGGTTCCGGGACTGGACTAGAGGGACGAAAAGGAAGGTTAAATTAGACTTACCTGCTAATTGCTGTTCCTTGAAGAACTCTAGTCCAGTCCCGGATCCCACCCGGGGTATTGTTTCAGGTGCAAGTCAGCCTGAAGACACTGCGATGTGCAGTGTAACTAAGAGGGAGTTTTCAGACACGCTGCGGATTTCCTCTCGCTCTCTCTCTAAGTCTTCTGTTCTCGAGCAGGGAGGGAGCAGCTTTCCTAAGCAGTAATGAGTTTCTTCGCGTAAGATCTTTGACCAGGGGATCTTCGCAGAGGGGTTAGGCTGTTGGAAATGGCAATGAAGTTTCTTTTTACAGTTATGTTAAAAAAAAAATTAAAAAAAAAGTTGATACTGAGGAAAGAATGTAGGATTTAACTACTTATTTGTTGCTCTGCTGAGTCTGCTTTGTCAATAGGTACTGGCGGTCCTTGCCTATTTATACCAGTCTCGTCAAAGCGATGATGTGTTTCAGTCTCCATAGCTGCTGGAAGAGGTACATAACTCTCAGGTTCCGGGACTGGACTAGAGTTCCTCAAGGAACAACAATTAGCAGGTAAGAGTAAATTAGACTTACCTGCTAATTGTTGTTCCTTAAGGAACTCTAGTCCAGTCCCGGAGCATAGAGTTGTCAACCTCCACCAGCAGCTTTGGAGACTGAAAGATGTCATCGTTCTGATGTCACTGGTACAAAGAGGCAAGATCCGCCCCCTTTCACCAGCACCTATTGACAAAGCAGACTCAGCAGAGCAACAAATAAGTAGTTATAGGCAAAAAACCAAGGTATATTAAACTTATAGGCACTGAAAAGTGCCGCAGGGAAATAAACTAGAAGAAGTAACAGCAAATAACCGCCTGAAACAAGACGGATCTAGCTCATTCTCGCGCCCACCAGGGCTGCCGTAGCAACCCAAAATAGAGGTCCACTGAGACCTAGCTCATTCTATCTCCTCCCAACTTACTAAAATACATCTTCAAAATACTTTAGAATACTTCAGGATACTTCAGGCTACTTCAGGCTGAGCGGCACCTCAAAAAACTGGGAGGGATCCGGGACTGGACTAGAGTTCCTTAAGGAACAACAATTAGCAGGTAAGTCTAATTTACTCTTCCTTAGCGTCCCTCTAGTCCAGTCCCGGAGCATAGAATATGTAACAGAGCAGTGAACCTCAACGGGCGGGACCCGCCAGCCCAGCCTGAAGCACGGCTGAACCAAAACGGCTATCCCCCAGCGCTTGAACATCTAGACGATAGTGCCTGGCAAAGGAATACAACGAGGACCAGGTCGCCGCCCTACAAATATCCGCCACCGGCACCAAACTGACTTCTGCCCAAGACGCCGCCTGCGCTCTCGTGGAATGTGCCCGCAGGCCCACCGGAACCTCCTTACCCCGCAAAAGGTAGGCAGAAGCAATAGCCTCCTTCAGCCATCTAGAAATGGAGGACTTCGCTGCCGCCTCCCCCTTGCGCGGACCACCAAAAGAGATAAATAACCTGTCGGATTTCCGGAAAGACGCCGTCCTACGGAGATACTTCTTAAGCACCCGGCGCACATCCAGGCGATGCAATCGGCCACCCGACTGCACCTTCTGTTCCGCGGAAAACACCAGCAACGAAACTATCTGATTCACATGAAAAGCCGAAACCACTTTGGGCAAGAAGGCGGGAACCGTACGCAACACTACCCTGTCCGCCAGAAAGGACAAATAAGGTTCCTGACAAGATAACGCCTGTAACTCGGAAATTCGTCTGGCGGAGCAAATAGCCACGAGGAATACTGTTTTTAGGGTCAAGTCCTTCAGCGTCGCCCCAGCTAAGGGCTCAAACGGTTCTCCAACCAAGGCCGCCAACACCACATTGAGATCCCAGGACGGAACAACCAGCCGCCTCGGCGGTCGAAGCAACAACACTGCCCTCAGGAAACGCCGAACATCACTATGGGCCGCTAGCACCTGCCCCTGAACCTTCCCCCGATAACAGGAAAGAGCCGCCAGCTGCACCCGCAAGGAACTGGCCGCAAGACCCTTCTCCACGCCAGCCTGCAAAAAGGACAGGATCGCCGAGACAGAGGACCGTAAGGGATCGAGATTCCGCTCGGAGCACCAACTTTCAAAAACTCGCCAGACTCGGATATATGCTAGCGACGTAGAAGGCCTACGCGCCCGAAGGAGGGTAGAGATGACGGACGCCGAGTACCCCTGGGCCGTCAACCTAGCCCTCTCAAGAGCCAGGCCGTAAGCGAGAACCGATCCACGTGAGGCATCCGCAGCGGCCCCTGCAACAACAAGTCCTCCTGTGGCGGGAGCCGCCACGGAACGTCCGCCACCAGACGAATCAAGTCGGCATACCACGGTCTTCTTGGCCAATCCGGCGCCACCAGCACCACCAGACCCCTGTGCCGCTCTATGCGCTGAACCACCCTGCCTATAAGCGCCCAGGGCGGAAACACGTAAAGAAGACCCTCCGTCAGCCACCGCTGCGCCAAGGCATCCAGGCCCTCCGACATCCATTCTCGTCTTCTGCTGAAGAACCGCTCCACCTTCGCCGATTCCAAGGTGGCCATGAGATCCATCACAGGAAGCCCCCAACGTTTCACCAGCAGCGCGAAAATCCGCAGGTGGAGAGCCCACTCCCCCGGATCCACCCTGCGGCGGCTGAGAAAATCCGCCTCGACATTGAGGACGCCGGCGACATGCTGGGCGGACAGTGCCGATAAGTTCTGTTCCGCCCAGGCCAAGAGGACGCTGGCCTCTTCCTCCAGGGCCACACTGCCCGTGCCGCCCTGCCGATTGATATAAGCCACCGTCGTGGCGTTGTCCGACAGCACGCGAACCGCTGCCTGATGCAACACCACCTGGAACTCCCGCAGCGCCCGATACACCGCTCGCATTTCCAACCTGTTGATGGACCACAGACTCTCCTCCTGCGTCCATGTCCCCTGAGCAAAGGCTCCGTCGTGATGCGCCCCCCCAGCCGGCCAGACTCGCATCGGTCGTGAGCAGCCGCCAGGAGGGAGGTTCCAAAGGCATGCCTCTTTCCAGATTTCCTGGCTGCAACCACCATAACAGGTCCTGCCTTACCGCTGGCGGACACGGAAGACGCTGCGACAGCACGTCCCTCTGATGAGACCAACGCCGAAGCAGAGCACTCTGCAACGCCCGCATATGAGCCCGGGCCCACAGCACTACATCTATTGTAGCGGCCATGGTCCCCAGCAACTGCAAATACTGCCAGGCCGTCGGCGCCCTGCGCTTGAGAAACCACTGCACCAGGTCCCTCAGCGCCCGAGCTCTCTTGCTGGGAAGAAACACTAGGCCCTGCTGTGTCTCGAAGCGCGCCCCTAAGTACTCTAGCATCTGGGAAGGGACCAGCCGGCTCTTCGCCACGTTGACTACCCAACCGAGGCTTTCCAACAAACGGACCACCCGAGCCGTGGCCCGCAAGCTTTCCTCCTGCGATTTCGCCCGAATCAACCAATCGTCCAAGTAGGGGTGCACTAGTATCCCCTCTATGCGAAGAGCAGCAGCCACCACCACCATCACTTTGGTGAATGTCCGAGGGGCCGTCGCGAGACCGAAAGGCAACGCCTGAAACTGGAAATGTCCCATCGGCACGGCGAAACGCAGGAAGCGTTGATGCTCCTGCCGGACGGGGATGTGTAGGTACGCCTCCGTAAGATCCAAAGACGTCAGAAATTCACCGGAGCGAACCGCCGCGATGACGGACCGTAAGGTCTCCATCCGGAAGTGGGATACGCGGAGGCAGCGATTCACCCGCTTGAGATCCAGAATCGGGCGAAAGGTACCCTCTTTTTTGGGGACCACGAAATAAATGGAACAACAACCCGAACCGCACTGCTCGGATGGGACGGGCACCACCGCCCCGAGCTGCAACAGACGCTTCAGAGTGTCTGCTACCGCTCGGTGCCGCGTAGGGGCTCTGCACCGGGAAAGAACAAAGGAATCTAAGACGGGACGCTGGAACTCTAGAGCATAGCCTTCCCGAATGACCTCTAGCACCCACTGGTCCGAGGTAAGCTGGACCCAGGCAGGGTAGAACTCCCGCAACCTTCCTCCGATGGGAATCACCCCTGCCGGGGCCCGCCTCATCTCATTGCGGCTTCTTGGCAGCCGAGGCCTGAAAGGAGCCAAAACCCCTGCCTGCCCCTCTGAAGCCGCGAAAGGACTGACCACGCATGGGAAACCGGCTCCGCAGAGATTGAGAGAAGCGGGAGGACCGAAACCGACGAGAATCCCTCGGGAAACCCCGGAAACCCGAAGCCCCACGCCCTGGCTTCGGCTTATCCTCTGGAAGACGACCCCCCTTGGACTCTCCCAGGTCTTTAACCAACTTCTCCAGATCTTCCCCAAAGAGGAGCTTCACCCGAAAGGGGAGCTTACTGAGCCGCGCTTTGGAAGACCCATCTGCCGCCCAGTTACGGAGCCACAAATACCTGCGAGCCGCAACCACCGAGGACATACTTTTAGCTAGCCCCCGGATGAGATCATAGTGAATATCGGACAAATAAGCCGTGCCCGACTCCAGCCGGGTAACGTCCACCGCCTGCTCCTCCACGAGGGAATCCTGAAGGTGCTGGGACCACCGTAAACAGCCCCTCGCCACCCACGCCCCTGCTATCGAAGCCTGAAGAGACAGGGCACACATATCAAAGACCTGCTTCAGCAAGGTATCCAACTTCCGATCTTGACCATCCTTCAAGGCCGCTGCGCCTTCCACTGGAATAGTAGTCTTCTTCGTGACCGCAGCTACCGCCGCATCCACCCGGGGCGAACGGAAAATCTCCTTATCCTGTTCAGAAAGCGGGTACAAACGAGCCAAAAGCTTAGTGCCCCGCAGCGCCGCTTCCGGTGAGTCCCATTCTTCCTGAATCATATTCCAAAAGACCCTATGCAGGGGAAAAACCCGCTGAGAAGTTCGTACGGCCTGCAACAGCGGATCCTCCAGCGCCTCCTCCGCTGAGGCGGAACCCGCCGGCATGTTCAAGGTCTTGAGCGTCTCAGCAATTAATGCTGGCAGCTCCTCCCTCCTAAATACGCGGACCACCCTGCTTTGTTGCTCCGCGTCCAGAAGCTCACCTTCCTCTAACTCCTCATCTGAGGCCTCTGCGATCTCTAAATCGTGCGCAAGCCCTTCATCTAACCCAGCCTCTGAGCTTGGACCAACACTCTCTCTGCGCCGCTTAGGAGGGTCTAACTCCCCCTCCAGAAGACCCCCCGAACCTGGCCTTTTGCAGACCGGAGGGCTCTGAGACTGGCTCTGAGACTGAGTAGCAAGCCCAGGCTGGAGCAAGGCAAAAGCCTTTTGCATCAGCGCGAAGAAATCCGCCGGAATTCCAGACACACTGTCCCCCTGGGACCCCTCCCCCGCCCGAGGAGCGTGCCCAGCCGAGGACGGTCCGGCCACTGGCTCCGGCAAGGAGGGAGGACCGGACCCCCCGCCGTCAAAGGAAGCTGCCGTCTGCGCCGCAGCGCCCTCCCCCACAGCTTCATCTACACCGCCTGCCTCCAAGGAACAGGCCTTGCACACTCCAGCTTCCATAAGCTCTCCACGCCTCACCCCACAGACAAGGCAGCGGGGCTTTGCAGGCATTGTACCTAGCGCTGTGGACCAGAAGCTGACACTGGCAGGAAGCACACCCGTTTTTTTTTTGTTGTTTTTGTTTTTTTTAAGGCAGTCCACTCAGCTATTCCCAACTAGCTGCCCTGGATCAATTTAAAGCAAAAACGAAGCTTCTAAGGGCTAGAAACAGCAAAGGAAAAAACGCTTTTAAAAACGGGATTCAAAATGGCCGCCGCAACGTTCGCGCCGGCAAAAAACACGCGGTAAGGCTTGCAGCTACTCTCCAGAGTGACAGAAAGGCTAGCCCAGCGCCCAACAGTGCTTCCCCAGCAAAACCCCGAAATCGGGGGTACTCACCACGCTGTCCCACAAGGCAGGAGGGAAGACAGCACCAAGTACCTCAGGAGCACAGCCTTTCACACGGCATCAGCTCCCGGGACTGACTGACACCTCCAAAAAAACAGCCCTGCTGCAGTCAGTCACTTCTGCCTACTACCTGCTCCTCACCCTTCTGACTCGGGTTCGGGAGCAGGGAGGCTCTTGCACAGCCCTGTGCTCGTCTCAAGCCTGGGGCACTCTGAAAGCATGCCAGAGAGGGGGGGGGGGAGGAGGAAGGGGGAGAGGAAGAGAGAAGGTCAGAGAGGAGATAAAATGCCCACAGCAGCACAGGGACTCACACCACAAAATAAATCAAAAAACTAAAAACCCCCAAGGGCTAAAGAAATTAACCAAGCTCTGCGTATTTGCTCCTCCTGAGCCCAGTCCCGGGCTCAGAACCTCCAAGCTGCATGGAGACTGAAAGTACTGGTGAAAGGGGGCGGATCTTGCCTATTTGTACCAGTGACATCAGAACGATGACATCTTTCAGTCTCCAAAGCTGCTGGTGGAGGTTGACAACTCTATGCTCCGGGACTGGACTAGAGGGACGCTAAGGAAGTCTAATTTAACCTTCTGCATGCTGTGAAATTTGCCACATACCATAAACAAGGTGCATTTCCAACCTTAGAGCACTTAAAATCCCATGACAAAGCTTTTAAGAGAACTAACAAAAAAAATAAAGACGTACACAAGGTATCAGGGGCAGCTAAATGCAGTGCATCCAAGCAAATACCTAAACTAAAATTTTAAAGCATATATCTGCTATTGAGAATATTTTGTGCTGTATTCTACCCTTATATCACAGAGCAATTAAATAACCTTGATTTACTGAAGTTGACATGATAGCATGTATGAAAAGCACATCAACATCATTTAAACATAAAAAGAATTTTAAACAAAATAAGTCTCCTTTAGGAAAATGAAAAACTCACCTGCCTCCTCTAATGACCCAGAGTGTGTGTGTCTCTCTTTTACCTGGTCCGAATAAGCGTGGGGGGGGAATTAAAATATTGGTTATAGTGAACATCAAATATCTTTTACCTGGTGCTAGCGCAGGAGCCCGTGGTCTTTTGGCGTGTGCTCCGCCGCAAACTGGGGAGCTCGACAGGTGGTGACTCACTGCGTTTCTTGGTGGATTTTCTTAAATCTAAACAAATAATGTTTATCTGACACAAACAATCAAACTACTGTGAAGCTACATTTAATAATTCATAAACAGAATGAAATCAATTTCTCATAATAAAACATTTTGACCAGAAATTAACTTTTCCAGGTCTGCTGTGTGATGTAGGCATCTCAACACAGATGAAGGCTTTAATAAGGCTCACAAAAGCCACATCAAATATCCAATTCCATTTCTGTAATTATGAAAGTTCCTCCATTGAAGGAATACAGCATACCATCAATTACAATTTAGTGTTTATAGAGCACCCAAACCAGGGTATTTTGCTAAGAACTACAAACCAGTAGAAAAGGTCCCTGTCTAAGAAAGTATATTCTAAGATGGGTACCTGAAGATCAGCTTGTCTATCTGCTATTCCTTCAGAGGACCCATATTTAAACATCTAAAATTATGCAAACTTTCATCCAAAATTAGGCATCTAATTTTTAGGCTCAAACCCCCAATTCCAGGCCTGCTATTTAATTGCCTAAATGTCGGCACTTAAGCCCTAGAACTAGATATCAGTGCAGAGTGCCCATTTCCTTGTCATAGCTTTTCCTTCTTTTTATAAAGCTAAAATTAAGCACCTAGTGAAAACAGGTACTTTAATTTAGCTATTCAACCCAAGTCAGTTTTCAAAGGCGTATAATTAGGCAAGTTACACTAAGCAAATCATTCAGTCAGTTTTCAAAGAGACAGGAAAAGCATCATTGACAAGTGGGATTTGAACCCACATCTCATTTTATTCTGAAGTCCACAATGACCTTTGAAATCTAAATCTTGCTGAATTTTACTAAGGCTTTATTTTTTGAGCAATTTATAAAAACTATGGCATATCTGCTAATCCACAAGCTGAGAAATGTTATTTGTAATAAATACTTCAAAACAGTTTCCCCCTTCCCCCATATATCAATCATTACTAAAGAAGGAGAAATGCAAGTAAGGGGAAAGAGATAATGTCTTCAAAACAGGCTAATTTTGCCTATACCAAGACAGGAATGGACAAACCCCTAGCAGTCTGATTCACAGCTAATGCTCGTCTCAACACTGCATTTTTTTCTAAAGACAGCCTCCCTTCTGGAATTCATAAGGGGTATGGCAGTATGGACCACATGGATGTAGTGTGCCATTTGCTGGCCTGAAAACTAGTCATCTTAGAGAGAGTTCCCATAAAACTATCTTCCTCTCAGGATCTTTTGGCTGCTTTTCCCCTGTCCTAGTCTGAGCAAAGAAATACTCGGTAAAAAGCTTAAGTTAAAATACAAAGCATAATGTAACATTTTCCTTACCAGATAATGTCCTTTCCTCAAGTACTGCTAGACCAGCCCAAACAAGTAGGTTGTGTTCCCCTACCAGCAGATTGGTGGAAACAAAGAACCAATGAAAAGCCCAGGTTTCAATGACATCACTCCCATGCCTCATTTTGTCTCAGCCACCAGAGGTCTCTTCAGTATCTATCCCAAAGCATGTGAGAGAACATGGTAAGCCTCACACAACCTGAATGTGGACAACTGTGAGTAATCAACAGTAGAGAACTATGTATAGGAAAGCAGAAACAGAATGCTGTCGGTAGAAGAACCACCAGCAGAGCCATGTACAGAAATCACAGTGGATCCAAGGATACTGCAGCAGAGAGCAAATACAGTTTCAGGGGTGAGTCCTGGACTGGTCTAGCAGAACTCAAAGGACAGACATTAACTAGTAAGTAAAATGTAATTTTCCACATCTTGCTAGACAAGTGGGATGTACCAAAGCTATGACGCCACTGGGCGAGAATAAGACACAGATCGCAAAACCTTAGAGCCAAAGGCCTGTTCACCCACATGGTAGAGCTTGACAAAAGTGGAAAGGGATGCCCATGGTGCTGCCCGACAAATGTCAGCAGAGGCGACAGAGCTCTGTACCGCCCATGAGGTCACTTGCGCTTGAGTAGAAGCAGCACGCAAACCTTCTGGAACAGGCCGGTTCTGCAGCAGATATGCCAAGGGAATAGCTTTTTAATCCAGTAACCGATGTAGACTTAGTTGGTGACACCTTTGCACAGATCAGCAAAGAGCACAATAAAATGGTCAGACTTACAAAAAGTATTCCATAACCTCCCAGTACTAGAGAAAACCCTCTGGACATCCACAAGGCAAAGATCCTTATCCTTCCCCCGACATTGCTTCTTAGAGAACGAGAGAAGGCAAACCACGTGGTTCATCTGAAAGGGAGAATTCACTTCAGGCAAGGCAAGGCAGGCAGGCAGGCAGGCAGGCACAGGCTGAATGGAAACAGCCTCCTCAGAAAGAGATAGGTAAGGATCACGGCAAGACAGAACCTGAAGCTCAGACATCTGCTTTGTGGAACAAATCACAATCAAGAAGACTGTCTTGAGCATCAAATCCTTCCATGTAGCATGCTTCAACGGCTCAAAGGATTCTAACAGGGCCCTGAGTACTTGACACAGATCCCAAGAAAGGACCACAGACTGGAGAAGATGCAAATACCGTACCCCCCACCCCCGAAGAAAGCACAAAACATTCGTGTGTAAAGCTAGAGACTTACCAGCCATCGGAACTCTGAAACAGGCCAAAGCTGCCACCTGAACCTTCAGGGAGCTAAGACAAAAGCCCTTCTCCAGACCTTCCTGCAGTAAGACCAACATGGACAGCACCTTGGTCACCTCAGGAGCCAGCTGCAGTGTACCACACCATCACCCAAAGATGTGCCAAACCCACACGTATGCCAGGTTGGTAGACTACCTGCGGGCTCAGAGCAGAGTGGAAACCACTGCTGGAGAGCAGCCCTTACACACTAAGTTGCCTTCTCTCAAGGGCCAAGCCAAAAGCTAGAAGGGAAACAGGTCCTCCAGGACCATCGGTCCCTGATGCAATAGGCCCTGAGATTGAGGCAAAGAGTGGTGCTTGCAAGAGCCACATCAGATCTCGGAACCACACTCTCTTCAGCTGATCCAGCACCACCAGAAAGCACAGTTACTTACCTGTAACAGGTGATCTCTGGGAACAGCAGGAATAAGTCTTTACATATGGGTACGTCGGTACCGACGGAGCCTGCGCGGGAGCGCTCCCCAGCGTCCAAAAAGAAAGCTTTTGGGAGCATCCCACACGCATGCGCGCTGCCTTCCCGCCTAAACACTTCCCTCTCATCAGTTGGGTTTGTAGCTGAGACCGAAGGAGGGAAGTAGACAAAATCAGAAAGAGAGAGAGAGAGAGCGCAACTCCTATGGGAGGTGTGTGGGTTGTGAAGACTTATTCCTGCTGTTCCCAGAGATCACCTGTTACAGATAAGTAACTGTGCTATCTCCAGGAACAAGCAGGAATGAGTCTTCACATATGGGGACTCCCAAGCTAAGATGCCTGGAGGAGGCCCCAGCATGTTGCAAATCCGATGGATGGGCAATGGTTATCCTTTAGAACCCCAGGCATCTAAGGGATGGAGGGTAGGAGTTGAATTAGAAAAGAAAAAAGGGTGCTGTGGAACAGCTTGACTAAACAAGGTATCCAGAGGGGAGCCCTTGTGTAGATCATAATTGTTAGAAAAAATTGAATCCCAATTTTATAATGTGGATCTTACTCAGAAAATATTGCAAAAACATTTGTTGAGGCTAATATGGGTCTGTAATTGAGAGCCAGTATATTATCCTCAAAGAAATTCCCTTACTGAGAAGTAGAGGAAAAAATAAATTTTGCAATACAGGAAGAGATAAGAAGCCTTAATGGCTAGAACTAACCCCAGAATAAAAAGTGGGGGAGTTTAATGGGGTTAGACTTTGGAAAAATAGGTAAAGCTTCTGTAAAGTCCAAGTTTGAACTCTTTGTCCTTGGAGCAGAATAGGGCCCTAGGAAAGAGTGTAGATAAATCTGACTGGTTTGGATGAAAAGGTAGAAATAGCCTTTGCAGAAAAAAGGGGTAGGTCTTTAAGACCCCCTTTATCCAAAAGAAAGACAAGTTATTTGTATTGGGCGTTGGCCCTCCAACTTCTTGAAGATCAGTAAAAATCTTTCATAAGTGATGTCACTTATGATAATGACTTTACATGGAGAGCTTCAGATGTGACGTAACCAAAAAGGTTATGGTAAAGAAGGTATTTCCTAATTTACCACAGAAATTGGTTGTCCATTAAGTTTTATGATATGCTGGGGAAGCATTAACATGGACAGTAAACAAATCTTTCAAAGTCAGAACATGGTATAGAGATTGACCCAGTAACAAGAAGGATTAAGACCTACTTGAGAATATTGATAGAGAATCTCTGCCTGGTTAAAAATGGAAGAACTATAGAGAAAGTTTCGTCAAAACTGGTATTATGTTCTTCACCTACAAGGAGAGGACTAGATTTCTTTAAAAGATCTAGCACCTGAATAACCAGGTCTGGAGACATACGTGAAGGAGTGCAGAGGAGATCCTTAGTCTTAAGGCAGCAAGTCTGTATCCTTCTATAACTTCAGGTAGTAGCTGGAGAAAAAGATGCAATATAAGGAGATACCATCTTTGCCCCTCCATGAGGGCAATATGAGTATCATGCATCTTTTTATTCATTATAAGCTACAATGAAGTATAGGGAATTAGAAGGAAAGTAGTAATTAAGGACCGACTGCAATGAAAAGAATGCATCCCTGCTGTAGGAGTTCCAGTGAAATGTGGAACAACCCAGGGAATTGTGTAATTTTCTATGCTTTCGCGTGGTCTAAGCCCTGGTTAGTTTTCCTTAAAAGGTAATTTTTAAGGAAGATGGTAAGAGTAGGAAAAAAACAGTCATGTAGGAGCATGACTGGGCAGAGTCTACCAGCTGAAGCCCTTTTTAACCATCTGGAAGCTACCTGCTAGGAGTAGCTCTGAGGCTCTCTGGCAAGGCCCATAGTTGCAGAGCTTCCTTATATAATTGCAGAGAGCATGTTGTAGGTTGGTTAGATCTGGCTCTTTAATTGCCAGTGTGCAACCTAATCTATTCTGTTATAGCCAAAAAGAAATGAAGAAGGCTAAGAATAGTAGACAGGCCTGATGCCTGCAACAATAAAATGTCCAAATAGGTTTTGGAACCTCTCTTGGAGTTATCTGTTATTAAGGCAGCAGAAAATGTTAGGTCCTATAGGTTGGAGAGGACCGACAGACATTATTTGTAGTGGTGATACTCAATTTCTGTCTGATAAGCTGCCTTAAAAAAGTATCTGAGATACATAGAGAAGATGATGAACCACAAAGGGGAAGGAAACTCTGTATGGAAACTACTTACTGGAGTAGGTATTGAAGAAAAATCCTATGGCTTAGAGAATAAGCCCTCCAGTTGATTAGTAGTACTCTTAGAGACTGAAAATCTGGACTAAGAGGGATAGAAAGTAATACAGAGTTGAGAGGACTTACAATTTGGTAAGTCATTGAAGAGGTAGGGTCCCCTTGCGGTTAAAAGTATAAGATATCCTCGTACAGAAAAACTGTCAAGGTGAAGGGTATAGCTCACCTTGTTAGTTGTTACTCCTCCTTTTCTTTAAAAAGGAGAAACCTGTTGTCTCTAGGGTATGATGGTTCTCAAAAACTCTTGGAGCTAAATAGATGGATTTCCCTTGTAGCAAGAGATTCATGCCCAGAGTCAAGGATTGAGTCAAGGATTGAGTCAATGTATGACTGGTATTCTCAGCATGGATGAGATGAACCTTAGATGCTTCTGTTAAAAAGAAGTAGGCTCAGAGGTTCTAAACCTCACACAGAAAAAGAGAGAATAGAAATATCAGAAACCCTGCGACGGCTGGGTTTGCTGAGGCTGTTGAGGTCTCGATTTTTTTAGCCTGGTTTGATGTTGCCTGTCTTTGGAAACATCTGCATGATGGGTAGGAGATGGATAAAACATTTTCCCCTAGGGGGATAAAGCTTTTTAGGAGATTTTTTATTAGCTGGGATAGAGGAAAGTTTTGACAATCCTCTGAAAGTAACAGCATCAGTGTTTAACTGAGTAGCTTGAAATAAAGCATCCTTGTTAAAGAGATTTTCACCAGTACAAGAGGTATTTCCCAGCCTTTCCTGTACCCATAAGTCCAAGTCTGAAGCTTGGAGCCAGGCCATGTGTCGTGCTCCTATGGCTATAGCTGAGGTTCTGCTAATAGACTCAAAACAGTCCAGGGAAGCATGATTAAGGAACCTAGAGATATTTTGAGCATGATTGACTAGTAAGAAATAGTCTGCTCTTTTATGCTCTTGAAGAAAAGGGTTCAAAAGCTTTAAGCTCTTTGTGACCTCTTCAAGAGAATCCCATATAGAAAATATATGAGATAATTCTTGCTGAAAGCATGGATGCCTGGAAGCATCGACCTCCAAAGGCATCTAAAGTCCTAGACTCACGACCTGGCGGATAAGAGGAGTGCTTCTTTGCACTCTTAATACACCTCATTGCTGATTCTACAACAGTAGAATGATGAGGAAGCTGAGTCTTTTGAAAACCTGGAGAAGGTGGCACTTTGTACCTAGTTTCAAGTGTCTCAGAATGTGGTGATACCGTTAAAGGAGTTTCCCACATTCTTAAAAGTAGACCTTGCAAGATCTGATGCAAAAGAAGCATGATTAGCTCCTTTGGCAACCAGGGGGATTGCAGGGTCTCTGAATCCCCTGGTAAGGATTCCTTACCAGGTATAGAAATGGCAAGTAACTTCGCCATACGAAGCAGAAAAGCTTGAAAAGAAATCTCCCCTGAGGAGGACCCTCTAAAATGAGGGGTAAAGGTTAAAGAATTAGCCTTGGTACCGATGGGCTCATCCCAGTCATCGGTATCGGAAGACTTGAAAGGATGAAGAGTAAATTAGACTTACCTGCTAATTGTCGTTCCTTAGCGTCCCTCTAGTCCAGTCCCGGAACCATAGAGTTGTCAACCTCCACCAGCAGCTTTGGAGACTGAAAGATTTCATCACTTTGATGTCACTGGTATAAGTAGACAGGAACCGCCCCCTATCACTAGTACTTTCAGTCTCCAAGCAGCTTGGAGGTTCTGAGCCCGGGACTGGGCTCAGGGAGATCAAATAAGCAGAGCTTTGTTTGTTTCTTTGGGGTTGGTTTTTTCCTCTCTTTTGATTTAGTGCTTTAGTTTTATTCTGGGGTGAAAATCTGCTGCTGCTGGATGAAGCATCGGATTTTCCTTAAAGCAATGTCTTCGGTACCACCCAAAGTCAGTACCGAGGCGAATTGGTACCGAATCATCCATGCTAGAGATCGATTCCAGGCTTGGCATCGAAGGAATCGAGTCTGTCGAAGCAAGCATGGACGGTACAGACACCGATGCCGATGTCGATACCAGTACCGAAGGCGATACCGATACTGGAGGAACGGTCTGCAGCCACTCTAGTGGTACCGAAGTAACCGAGAGCGCTAGACTACGTTCATCGGTGAAGAGTGTCTCATCCATCACCATAGCCGATGCCGGGGTGTCGGTACCACTCGAAGCGGCCACAACCACTGAGCATGGCCCAGGTATGTTCACCGAGGTGGGAACCCCAAGAACGACCTGAAGCCCCGTTAATGCTTTGAAGCCCGAAGACTCCCGCCGGGGCTTTATTGCCAAAATGTCCTCGAGGGCAAAGCCGGAGCAATCTCGATACTGGGAAGGAGATCTACCACTCGAGGACTGGCTAGTCTTTACAGACTTTTTTTTGGTTACCTGATCCTGTGGAGATATTCTAGTCGGTGACATTGAGTGCGATGTAAACGGGGTATCGAGCTGTGCTCGATTCTGAAGATTCCTTCCGTTTGAATTCCAGCAGGAAAGACACTCCAGTGAGCAATGATCAGGACCCAAACATTTTAGACACCAAGTATGCGTGCCTGAAAAAATATTTGTACCGCCACACTTAAAACATTTAAGGGTAGTGGCTGGCTTTTCCATAACGGAAAAATGGAGGCCTAGTGGCCTAGAAACTGTCAGACACTAACAGGAAAAAATTTCTGTCAAAAAGAAGAAATATTTAGAAAAACATAAAAGAAAAGCACCAGTGGTACCGGTGGCCTTGAGGGAAGGCAGACGCGACCACAAAAAACTAAGAATAAAAAGCAGAATTTTCTGCGGTGACAGGAATACGTCCTGCAGGCTCCGCGGAAAACAGAAAACTGATAAGAGGGAAGTGTTTAGGCGGGAAGGCAGCGCACATGTGTGTGGGATGCCCCCAAAAGCTTTCTTTTTGGACACTGGGGAGCGTTCCCACACAGGCTCCGTCGGTACCGCGCGTACCCATATGTGAAGACTCATTTGACAGCCTTACAAATCTGTGTCACAGAAACATAGTAACATAGTATATGACGGCAGATGAAGACCAGCATGGTCCATCTAGTCTACCCAGCAAGGTGGCAAGAGTAGGTGTGCCCACCGTTCTGTGCATGTCACTCCTTCCCATGCCTTTATTTAGGGGTGTGCCCACCGCTCTGTCCACGATACCAAATGTGTTAGTGTTCTGTAGACTATATTTAATAACAAACAGTGTGCCCCTATATGATCCAGACTGAAAAACATTAACAGAAGAGATTTATCTGCTTCTTGGCATTCTGGGCCTCACTAGTCCTGGTCTAAATAAAGTGTGAGAATGAGTGAACTTGGTATGAATTTAATAAGTGTTTCTATATCGCCCTGCTAGACCAGTCCAGACAAGTGGGTTGTGTTCCCCTACCAGCAGATTGGAGGAAAAAAATAACCAATGAAAACCCCAGGTTTCAATGAAATCAGTCCCATGCCTCTATCTGCCTCAGTCATCACAGGTCTCTTCAAGATTTTTGTCTCCAGCAGCTAGTGGATGAATTTTCCCTTCTCTGAAGAACTGAGAGGAAAAGATTGATTAAACACTGGTGAATGACCATCTCGAGGGAGACTCATTTAAGAGTGACGTGGGAGGCTCCACTAGACTGCGGTCTTTTAAACAGGCATTATCAGGGTAAGACTGGAGCTGAACCGATTTTCCTTCCTCCTATGGCTACTGAAAAGACCACAGAATCCATATTCTGCTTGGCACAATGCCACAGCTTTCATTGAGTGAGCTCTCAAAACTTGGTCCTGAACTGCTAACCAACTTAGAAAATTGTCTTCAAAGTTTACATCAATCTTCTAAGCTTCTTAGAAGCCGGATTAATTCTCCCATTTTTCCTGACCAAAACACTGTTCTGACTTCTACAGGAACTGCAACATTTCCAATAAGTTTCACACAGATCTTAATACTACACAGTGAAAACATTTTTGTCCGAGACCTGACTTCTAAGCAACAAGCAAGCAATATTCCACCTGATTCAAAGGAAACATTCACTTTCTTAGCAATGAAACTGAGAAACAGTAAAACTCTCATCATTAAATATTGACACAAAGGACACAAACAAGTCTGCACCTTGGTGAGTTCTCGTTGAACAGACTGCTACAAGACAAACCAGTGATGGACAAGAAACTAGGAAATTGAAGACAATGGTTCAAATATCATCAATACCTTCAAAAACTAAAGCTACATCTTAGTAACAGAATCCTAAAAGAATTAAACAAATAAATTGCCCTCAAAATCCTATTGCTGACAATGCTGCAAATTGTTCACCAAAACTGGCACCTTTTAGGCCTTTATCAGGATCCCTATAGCTAAATTATTGCACTGAAATGTTAAGGCTACATCTGGAAAGCGTAGTTACTCACTTCTAACAGGTATTCTTCAGGGACAGCAGGAATCAGTCCTCACATACAGGTGACGTTGGCGCCAGAGCCCATGCACAAGCATCTCCCCAGCTTTCAAAGAAAGCCTTTGGGAGAAGCACCACGCATACATGGTCTCCTTCCCGCCGTAGGGTACCAACTTGCCTCAGTCTAATGACATAGCTAAGACAGCAAAAAATAAAATACGATAAAGAAGCAACTCCAAGAGGAGGAGGGAGGGTTGTGAAGACCGAATCCTGCTGTCCCCTGAAAACACCTGTCACAGGTGAAAAAACTGCTTTCTTCAGGAAGAAGCAGGAAGACAGTCCTCGCAAATGGGGTTCCTCAGCTACAGGCTACCGAGAACCTGTAAAAACGCCATGCCAATTTACAAAGGGTGAGCCATGATCTGCAGCAGTTGAGTCCCTATTGAAAGGCTCTCGCAACACCCAAGTGTCCAGCAGAGAACCAGCACTTCGGTAGCCTGAACACAGAAGGGTCGGAGGGCAAGCATTACCTTCACCCTGAAGAGGTTATGGAGTATGTCCTGGCCGAAGGCACTGTCCTCTCAGGACTCCCTTTCCAGGCAGTAGTGAGCTGCGAAGGTATGGACTGAAGACCAGGTGGCGGCCTTGCAGATTTCTGTCAAAGGAATGGAACGCAGATTTGCCATGGAGGTAGCCAGGGACCTGACGCAGTGCACCATGAGCCTCTGGTCCAATGAGATCCCTGCTTGCTCATATTAAAGGATAATGCAGTCCGCCACCCAAGTGGACAGAATTCCCTTAGTCACTGGGAGCCTCAGATGGCTGTGGTCATAGGATACGAAAAGCTGTGGTGCTTTACAGTGGCCCGGAGTAGGTTGCAGGTAAAAGGTCAGGGCCCTCTTACAATCCAGATTGTGGAGAACGGTCTCTGTCCATCCAGCGTGAGGCCTCGGAAAGAAGGTGGGGAGCGCCAGCTCTTGATTAAGGTTCATGTTTAAGGTGGAATGGAGACACCACCTTCGGCAGAAATTTGGGGTGTGTGCAGAGTACCACCCTGTTCTTGTAGAACCGCATGTAGGGAGGTTCTGCCATCAGAGCCTGGAGCTCGCTGACTCTGTGTCAATGTGAGTGCTACCAAGAAGGCGACATTCCAAGACAGATACCAGAGGCTCAAATGGAGGCTTAGTAAGCTGCGAGATCACCACATTGAGATCCCACTCGGCCCCTGGAGAGCAGGACGAGGTGTTTGGATAACATGAGGCCCCGCAGGAATCAAGACACAAGGGGCTGCGTCGAAAGGGGTTTTCCCTCAACAGAATAGTGATGTGCTGCGATGGCGCTTGGGTGTACTCTGACCGAACTGGACCTCAGTCACACCTGCAAGAGGTGAAGCAGCTATTGGAGCACCACTTGTACTGAGCAGGAGAATGGGTTTGGCTTGCCTTTTGAGCACCACACTGAGAATCGGCACCACTTGAAGGCATACGCTCTTCATGTAGAGGCCTTATGAGAGGCCAAAAGAATCTCTTTAATCTCCAGTGTGCGGTTGAAGAGTGCCAACGCTATCCTTTCAGCAGCCAAGCCGTGAGCAAGAGGGACTCCAGGTTGGGATGTAGGATAGAGCCCTGCTCCTGTGGGAGTAGCCGAGGGGAATCTGAGACCCTAGAGAATCAGTGGGAACCAGGGCTGCCTTGGCCATCAAGGGGCTATCATCATTAGCGATGCCCTGTCATGCTGTGTCTTGAATAGTGTCTTGGCTACCAGCAGCATCGGTGGGAAGGCATACGGGAGACCTTCCATCCATGGGATGAGAAACACGTACGCTGCCACCTGGGCAGAATCGGGGCAACTGTGTGTTATACGGACTGGCAAACAGATCCATCGAGGGGATGCCAAAGAAATGAAACAGTGCGAGACTACGACTGGATCCAGGCGACACTCGTGCAGCTGGAGGATCCTGCTCAGTTTATCCGCCAGGGCATTGTCCTGGCCCAGGAAGTACACTGCCCTTAGGAGCATCCCTCTAAAAGCAGCATATGAGTACAGGGCTACCGCTTTTCCTGTCAAAAGGAGTATGACTGTTCCCTCTGTTTGGCCAATCTAAGTCACAAGTACCTAGCAATTTTCCCAAAAGAGACAGGTTCCACAATACTTGTATTGGAGCAAGCAGTGATATCCCAGGTCCCATTTAATAATGGTTTATGGACCTTTCCTCCAGGAATTTGTCCATAAAACATTCATAAACTATAAACCCAGCTACACTAACAGCTCTTACTACATCCTCCGGTAACAAATTCCAGAGTTTGATTACACGTTGAGTGAAAAAATATTTTCTCTTATTAGTCTTAAATAGGTTACCCTGTAGCTTCATTGCATGTCCCCTAGTCTTTCTATATTCTGATGACGTAAACAATCAAACTGTTTACCCGTTCCACTCCATTCATTAATTTATAGACCTCTATCGTATCTCGCCTCAGCCATTTATTTTCCAGGTTGAAGAGCCCTAGCCTTTTTAGCCTCTCTTCAAAGGGGTATCATTTCATCCCCTTTACCATTTTGGCGGCTCTTCTCTGTACCTTTTCTAATAATGCTATATCCTTTTTAAGATACAGCGAACAGAATTGCACACAATATTCAAGGTTCGGTCGCACCATGGAACGACACGGAGGCATAATATCCTTTGTTTTATTTTCCATTCCTTTCCTTATGATACCTAGCATTCTATTTGCTCTCTTGGCTGCCGCTGCACACTGGGCGGAGGGTCTCAACATGTTATCCACAATGACACCTAAATCTTTTTACTGGGTGGTGGTTTCTAATGTGGAATCTTGTATTGTTTAACCGTAGTTCAGATTGTTCTTTCCTAGGTGCATAATTGGTGCTGCAGCTGATGGCGGAAGACTATGAAACCTAGGTATATTGCACAAAGGTCTAGCAGGTTGATTTGCATCCGGGGATTCTCTGTGAGACCAGCCGCCTTGCATCTGGAGGGTCTCGCAATCCGTTTCCCAGCCCATTAGAAAGATGTCCATAGTGAGCACCTTCTGGGGAGTTGGGTGCCTGGAAGGGCATCCCAGCCTGAAGGTGACGTGGGATCTGCCACCATCCGAGGAAGTCTGCCAAACGACGGGTCACCTTCAATCTGTCTCTGAGCCTGCCTGTGGCTTGTGTCCACTGAGAGATGAGTCACCACTGGACTGCTCATGTGCAGGCAGGCATATGGGGTCACATGAACCGTTGAGGCCATGTGTCCTAACAGGCAGAGCCAGGAGGCTGGCCGGTAGCGGCCGGCACCAGCATATCTCTGCAGCTAACTCCCTGAGGAGTTCTGACCTCTCCTGAGGGAGGAAAGCTTTAGCTAGGAAGGTATGCCCTCGAAAACAGAGCAGAGAAAGATTAAAGATTCCAAATTACCTTCCTACTAATAACCAGATTAATATGAATATAATACAGCCTCTAAAATACTTGTATGCAAATGCCAGAAGTCTAAAAAAATAAGATGGGAGGAGTAAATATATAGCACCAAATGAAACGTTAGATATGACTGATATCTCAGAGAAATGGTGGAAGGAGGACAACCAGTGGGACACTTATCTGGGTACAAACTATATCGTAATAGTAAATCGTAATGATAAAGCAGATCAAATTGGTGGAGGGGTTGCACGCTATGTTACAGAGGGCATTGAGTCACAAAGTATTAAAGTTTTGCAGGAATCAAAATCTACTGTAGAATCTCTATGGATTGAAATTCTATGTAAAAAGGGGAAGGAGAAGAAGATGGCAGTGGGGACATACTATCAACCACATGGCCAGAATGAACAAATGGATGATGAAATGCTCAAAGAAATCAGGAAAGCTAACAAAAGTTACAGCAAACTAATAATAATGGGTGATTTAACTACCCAGGTATCGAATGGGTCAGGGTCAAGGCAGGACATACTATGGAGATAAAGTTTCTAGATAAAATAAATGACTGCTTATTGGAGCAGCTGGGTTCATGAACTGACCAGAGAGCCATTTTGTATCTAGTCCTTAGTGGAAGACAAGATTTGGTGCAAGAGAAGGGTGTTGGGGCCACTTGGCAATAGTGATCACAGCATAAATGCGTTTGATTTAATAAATGGAGGAAGGACAGCAAGGAAATCCACAGTACTACCTTTCAACTTTCAAAAGGGAGACTATGATAAAATGAGGAAAATAAGAAAAAAAAAAAGGAGCAGTTGCAAAGGTTAAAAATTTACATCAAGAATACGCGCTGTTTAAAAATACTATCTTAGAAGCACAGATCAGCTGTATTCCACGCGTTAAAAGGAGTGGAAGGAAGTCCAAAAAACTGCCAGCATGGTTTAAAGGTGAGGTCAGAGAGGCTATTGCCAAAAAAGCATTTTTCAGGAAATGGAATAGGAGCCAAATATCAAAAACTGGAAACACCATAAGCACTGGCAAGTTAGATGCAAGGCATTGATAAGGCAGGCAAAGAGAGAATTTGAGAAGCTTGCAGTGAAAGCAAAAACGCGTAATAAAGACTTTTTCAAGTACAATTGTAGCAAAAAAAAACCATGAGAATCAATTGGACCATTAGATGATAGAGGGGTAAAAAGGGAACTAAGAGCGGACAAGGACAAAGAGGAGAGAATGAATGAATTCTTTTCTTCTGTCTTTACTGAGGAAGATGTAGGAATGCTACCCATGACTGAAATGGTATTTAAAGGTGATGCCGCAGAAGAATTGAAAGAAATAGCGAAACACAGGGAAGATGTATTACAACTATTTGATAAAGTGAAGAGTAGCAAATCACCTGGACTTAATGGTATACATCCAAGGGTGTTGAAAGAACTGGAATATCAGACTGCAGACCTACTATTAGTAATTTGTGAACTATCAGTAAAATCATCTGTAAATACCTGAATGTTGGAGGATGGCCAATGTAACGCCAATTTTTAAAAAGGGTTCCAGGGGTGATCCAAGAAACTACAGACCGGTGAGCTGGACGTCAGTACCGGGAAAAATGGTGGAAACAATTATAAAGAACAAAATTACAGAACATGTAGATAGTCATGGCTGAATGGGAGGCAGCCAATATAGCTTTAGCCAAAAAAGGTCTTGTCTTACTAATCTGCTGTGTTTTTATGAAGGTGTGAATAAACAGGTAGACAAAGGTGAGACGGTTGATATAGTGTATCTGGATTTTCAGAAAGCCTTTGACAAGGTCCCTCATGAGAGACTCTTGGCGAAATTAAAGTCTTTGGATAGAAGGCAGTGTAATATTGTGGATCAGGAACTGGTTAAAAGATAGAAAGCAGAGGGTAGAGCTAAATGGCCAATTTTTCCAATGGAGAAAGGTGAATGGTGGAGTACCCCAGGGATCGGTGCTGGGTCCGCTGCTCTTAAACATGTTCATAAATGACCTGGAAATGGGAAAAATGAGTGAGGTAAGCAAATTTGCAGATGAGACAAAATTATTCAATTGTTAAAACCCAAGAGGATTGTGAAAAATTGCAAGATGATCTTGATAAATTGGAAGACTGGGCATCCAAATGGCAGATGAAATTTAATGTGGAAAAGTGCAAAGTTATGCACCTAGGAAAGAATAATCCAAACCATAGTTACATGATGCAAGCTTCAACCCACAAAAAAGATTTAGGCGTTGTCATGATATGTTCAAACCCTCCGCCCAGTGTGCAGTGGTGGCCAAGAAAGCAAATAGAATGTTAGAAAACATAAGGAAAGCAAAGGAGAATAAAACAAGGGTACAGAAGTACAGACATTTTGGACACACAAACCAGATCATGTCAACCTGCTGACCACTGCAAGTATACCACAGCCAAATAAACCGCCTGTATTAGATATTGTTAGCATACCTAGTCATGCCTAGTCATACCATTTTCAGTAGCCATTCCTAATCTAGCCAATACATCATTTGTACTATTGCTGTAACTAATATAGTGAATAGCTTGTATCTATTATTGCACTGCCTGTCTGATATACATCATTTAGAACACTTTCTCCTTCTGTAATCTATCATTATAGTACTTCCACCTTTCTATGCCTACTGAGATAATGTAAAGCAACAAAGTGTCTAATTCCACTATACTAAGGAAACAAACTATACAACTGGTTGTATAATCTGTTTCCATTGCTGTGCCTCGCTTTCCCTGTTGACTATTCTAGGGCATTCAAACAACTCCTTTTCATTTTAATACACGGCTTATAATTATGTCTCCCATCATGTATCAAATACTTCACTTGGTACTTATTCTGCTTATCACAGCAGCTCCTGCCCTAACACTCGCACTAGATCCTGGAATCAAGCGGATCCCTATCCTTTATAGCATGGGAAGGCGCTCAACGGAATATCCATGCCACGCCACCTTGAGAACCAAAATACCATATGCACACCTCCTACATATCCCGTTGCTGCCTACTGACAAGGACCCTACTGAGAAATATAAGACCAATCGTCTACTCAAGTGCGCCTTAATTAATGCCAGATCTATACGCTCCAAATGGCCTGCAGCTATTGATCTGATAACAGCACATAACCTGGACATACTGCTGATAACTGAGACATGGCTAACCGACAACGACAACATCCTCATCAACCAGATGATTCCGCCAGAATTTGCCATCTTCACCTGCCACAGATCCAACCAGAGAGGTGGTGGCATACTCATTCTCGCTAAATCGGACCTCCAATTCAAACAGAACAATACCTCCAGCACATCACACCTTGATGCCCTAACCATATCTAATAGGTCATGTACAATCAATCTACTCTATCGAGCACCATCACCTTCCTCAGATGACCTTCCATCAATAATCAATATGGCATGTAACTTCCCAAACCCACAATCTTCTAACTGGCTAGTAGGTGATTTTAACCTACCTTCGTTACAAACCTCACACTCCTCAGCATTCCTTGAAGCTATGCTCCAACTAGGATATGAACAACTTATTGATGCTCCCACCAATACCAGAGGAAGCACATTGGATTTAATATTCGCTCCTCAAGTGATAACCAACACATCCCAGAAGCTTCTGACTTCCATATCCCCTGTACCCTGGTCTGATCACAATCTACTCCTCTTTAACATCCCCACCGAACATTTCTCCACTGACAACAACAAATCAGGTCGCCCCCCAAGTGCCCTTGAAACACGCTTCCGTCCTTTCAATAAGATCGAAGTCCTGGAGAAAATCCTACCTGCTCTCCACAAAGACTTACCTTCTCAAGATGACTTAGTAACCAACTGGGACAATACATTGAAAGCTGCTGCCTGCATCTCTGCTACCGACAGGATCAAGACCAAGGTTAAACATAAACCATGGTTCTCCGCGGAACTACAAGAATCTCTCCTACACCTGCGTAGACTTGAGAGACGCTGGCGCTCCTCTCGGTCTCCTGACGCACTCTGCTCATACAATTCATATCTACAAACTCACCGGAGGATGACAATGGAGAGAAGAAAGAAATACCACTCAGATATACTAATGCGATCCTTAAACAAGCCACACGAACTCTTTAATATTGTTAAATCCTTAACAGGTGATCCAACCTCAACCCAACCACCTATGCCACACCCTCAAGAATATGCCATATACCTACAGTCAAAAATGATACAGACTAGTTCGTTCCTCACAACATCAGCTCCTTCCACCCCACAGAATGTGATCCAATTAGCATCACTTGTCAAATTCTCCCAGGTATCCAACAAAGAGATCGAAGATATCATAGCAGCTATTAATTTAACTACCGCACCTAATGACCCCTGCCCAGCCAGGTGGGTCAAAGAACTACGACATGAACTTAGCCCAACTATTAGCAAGATTGTCAACTACTCCTTCTCAACTGGTTCCTTCCCACAGAGCCTGAAGCATTCATCAATCCGTCCGCTCCTGAAGAATAGTAAGCTTGACCCAACAAAAGTTGAATCTTTCAGACCCATCTCTAGCATCCCTCTTAGCAAAAATCATGGAAAAAGTAGTCCAGCGACAAATACACCACCATGTTGACTCCGAATCTCCTCTGGACCCCTCACAACATGGTTTTAGAGAAGAACATGGTGTTGACACCCTTCTCACAACACTTTTCAATATCCTAATCATAGGCATGGACAACATCCACCAAGGGTTCATCCTCATCTTTCTCGACATAGCTGCAGCATTCGATTCAGTAAACCACAACACTCTCCTACAGCGTCTCCAAGACAAGGGCATTCAAGGGCTAGCCCTGAGCTGGTGTAAATCCTACCTATCTGATAGACAGCAGCAAGTCAGAACTGGAGAAGCAACGTCTGATTCATTCCCCCTTAAACAAGGGGTCCCTCAGGGTTCCTCCTTGTCCGCACTAATGTTCAATATCTATATGCAGCCAATCTGCGATCTGATACGCACTTTCAATATACAATGCCTTGCATATGCTGATGACATCCTGATGTTTGCTCCATTCAACATAAAACAACCAGATTTTGCACCAATAGTTCACTGCTTTGAAGCTGTATCAAACTGGCTCCTCAAACAGAATTTACGGATAAATCACAACAAAACAGATGTTCTATTCGTTACACGAAACCCAACATTCATATCCCCTACCTCATTACAGGTAAATAACATTGAGTTGAAAGCACAACCTACAATCCGATACTTAGGGATCATATTAGATCAGCAGCTTGATATGTCAGCACACATTAAGAAAACAACGAATGCAATTTACCACAAGATTCGATCCTTACGTAATCTCCGACCTCTACTTAACTACTCCGACTTCCGCACTATCTTCCAAGCCTTGGTATTACCACATTTCGATTTCGCCAATATCATTCTACACGGTCTCCCGCAATCCACTCTAAATCCCCTCCGTCTGGCCATGAATGCAGCCGCGAGAATTCTCGTAGGCGCTCCACGTTCAGAGCACATAACTTCAATACTGATGAGTTTACACTGGTTACCCCTCCAGGCCAGAACCCTATACAAGACCCTGGTCATGACTTTTAAAGCCTCAAAGTGCCCATCTCTATCACCTATCAGCAATATGATACATATCACTCCAAATAACAGATACAGGAGATCTGTTACATTAAACTCCATTGATCTCCCGAAACTCCTCACAAAATGCTCTAAAACAGCCTCTAGAGCCTTCTCACTGTTTTCACCCAGAGCCTGGAATGCCCTTCCACCTGAAATCAGAGCCATCTCAAGTCTAAGGACATTCAGAAAGGCATTAAAACATTATTTGTTCCTAATATACTACCCTGAAGCTACCCCAACTGAACATAGCCCTCATGCTCGTCTCTCATACTTAACCCCGGTAGAAAATGGTTAATCTTGATGGTTCTCACTTGCTCACTCTATCCTTTCTGTATTTATACTGTACATGTAATAACTTTTCCGTAATTGTAGTTTAACTTATTTACCACACCCACCTAATTAACCAAAATACCATGTATATAGTTAACCATGTTTTTTGTATATAGTTAACCCTGTTTACCGCCAAGTTTATGTACCCTGTTCTCTGTAAAAAAAAACAATGCTGTTTGTGTCATTGTGTTTAGATTTGTTCATTGTAAACCGCACTGACTAAATAAGCGCGGTATATAAGAAAAATAAATAAATAAATAATAAATATTATAATGCCTCTGTATCGCTCCATGGTGCGAACGCACCTTGAATATTGTGTGCCATTTTGCTTGCCATATCTTAAAAAGTATATAGCGTTATTAGAAAAGGTACAGAGAAGAGCAATCAAACTGGTAAAGGGGATGAAAGGATACCCCAATGAAGAAAGACTAAAAAGGTTAGGGCTCTTCAACTTGGGAAAAAAAGAGACAGCTGAGGGGAGATATGATAGAGGTCTATAAATGAATGGAATGGAACAGGTAAACGTACATCAATTGTTTACGCCATCAAAATACAGAAAGTCTAGGGGACATGTAATGAAGCTACAATGTAACCTAATTAAGACCAGTAAGAGAAAATATTTTTTCACTCAACTTGTAATCAAATTCTGGAATTTGTTACCAAAGGATATAGTAAAAGCTGTTAGTGTAGCTGGGTTTAAAAAAATAAAAAAAAAGATTTGGGCAAGTTCCTGGAGGAAAGGGTCATAAAGCGTAGTTACTCACCTGTAACAGGTGATCTCCGGGAACAGCAGGAATTTAGTCTTCACAAATGGGCATCGTCGGCACCGACGGAGCCTGCACGGGAACGCTCCCCAGCGTCCAATAGGAAAGATTTTGAGAGCATCCCACAGTGCCTGAGTGCTACCTTCCCACCTGTCCTTCTCCAGTTGAGGTTATAGCTGAGAGAGAGAGAGAGAGAGAGAGAGAGAGAGAGAGAGAGACACAACTCCTAGGGGAGGTGGGTGGGTTGTGAAGACTAAATCCCTGCTGTTCCCGGAGATCACCTGTTACAGGTGAGTAACTACGCTATCTCCAGGAACAAGCAGGAATGTAGTCTTCACATATGGGGACTCCCTAGCTGTAGATACCAGGAAGATGGTCCCAGGAAGTTGTTAGGCCTTGTGAAAGGGCCATACTTCCCCCCCCCCCCCCCATGGATCTCTGACATCCTACCAGGGACGGTGGGGTAGGAGTTGATTAAGTCTGAAAAAGGTGTTGAAGAACAGCCTGGCCAAACAAGGCATCCTGGAGGGAGTCCTTGTCTGAGCAGTAGTGGGCTGTGAAGGTATGTACTGAAGCCCAAGTAGCTGCTTGACAGATGTCGTCGATAGACACAGAGTGAAGATGAGCCATTGAGGCTGCCATGGCTCCCACATTATGAGCTGTGACATAGCCTTCAAGAGGAAGGTTCTTACTCTCATAGGCAAAGGATATGCGCTGAGCAATCCAGTTAGATAGAGTTCTTTTGGAAACTGGAAGTCCCAAATGACTAGGATCAAAAGCAACAAAGAGTTGAGAAGATTTTCTATGTTGCTGTGTCCTTTGCAAGTAAAAGGCCAAAGCTCTTTTACAGTCCAAGGTATGAAGGTTCCTTTCTGCACAGGAGGCATGAGGCCTCGGAAGAATACAGGAAGGTAAACAGCTTGGTTTAAATGGAAAGGCGAAACACCCTTTGGCATAAAGTGTGGATGAGTCCTAAGAACTACCTTATCATGGTGGAACCTTGTATAAGGAGGATCAGCCACTAACGCTTGCAATTCACTGATGCGACGTCCTGATGTGATTCCAATGAGGAAGATGACTTTCCAAGAAATGAATTTCAAAGATGTAGTGGCCAATGGTTCAAAGGGCGGTTTCATGAGCTGCCCAAACACCAGATTTATGTCCCATGCCACCAGTGGTGGCTTAATGGGAGGCTTTGTTAAAAGAAGGCCTCTCATAAATCTCACTATGAGGGGATGAGAGGAAATCGGTTGTCCACTTAGAGGCTTGTAAGAAGCTGCAATAGCACTAAGATGGACTCTTACTGAATTTGTCTTGAGACCCGCATTTGACAAATGAAGGAAATACTCCAGTATGGATTGCAGAGATATCGCAAGAGGGTTAAGACCCTTCTGCGAGCACCATATGGTAAACCTTTTACACTTAAAGGCATACGAGCGTCTTGTGGCGTGTTTCCTAGAAGCATGAAGAATATCCTTTACCTGTTGGGAAAGGTTAAGATCCTGAAGTTCTCTGTTTTCAGCAACCAGGCCCTGAGATGCAGAGACTGGGGATTCGGATGCCAGAGCATCCCGTCATCTTGGGAGAGAAGATCTGGAGCGGATCCCAACTCCAGAGGCGGAGCTTGAGAGAGATGTAGGAGCAGAGGGTACCACGTTTTCTGTGGAGCTATGAGGATCATATGACCTCTGTCTCTCTGAAGCTTGAATAGGGTTTTGGGGATGAGGGGAATGGGTGGGAAGGCATATAGGAAGTCCTGACCCCAGTGGAGGAGGAAGACGTCTCTTGCCTGACATCGAGCCAGAATTCTGGAACAGAACCAGGGAAGTTTGGCATTCAGCGGACTTGCAAAGAGGTCTATGTCCGGAGTTCCCCAAATCTGAAATATTTGGGCAACCTGGTCTGCATGGAGAGACCATTCGTGTGGAAGCCGAACTCGACTGAGTTTGTCTGCCCAAGAGTTTTGAATGCCTGGAAAATATACCGCAAGGAGATGAATCTGATGCTCTCTAGCAAGGGCCCATAGTAGCAAAGCTTCATTGCATAGCGACAGAGAGCCTGTTCCGCCCTGCTTGTTCACTTAGAACATAGCTACCTGACTGTCTGTTTGAACTAGGACTGTCTTGTAGCTGAGCTGGGCGTGAAATACTCGAAGAGCAAAGAAGATTGCTCTGAGCTCCAGGAGGCTGATGTGAAGACAGGCCTCCTGTGGAGTCCAGGTACCCTGGGTAGAGAGATCGTGCAGGTGGGCTCCCCATCCCACCTGTGATGCATCTGTTAGGGTGGCTTGGGATAGGGGTTGCTGAAAAGGAGACCCCACCAGAAGGTTTCTGGGTGATTGCCACCATTGGAGGGACGAAATAAGACGATTTGAGTTTGTTATTTTGTCCGACAGGCAGCCTGAGGCCTATGTCCACTGAGTGGATAAAGTCCACTGGGCTGCTCGCATATGAAGGCGAGCATAAGGAACCACATGCACGGTGGATGCCATGTGGCCTAGCAATTGTAGCATTTACCGAGCAGTGAGACAAGGTTTGAGCACTGCTTGGGAAGCTAGTTGTACTATGTGAAGACAGCTGGGCTACGGAAGGAAAGCCCTTGTCTGTCTGGTATCCAGATGAGCTCCTATGAACTCTAGGGACTGAGTGGGAGCAAGATTGGATTTTGGGAGGTTTATGACCAGTCCCAAATACTGAAGGATTTGCATTGTGCGAAACAGAGCAGAGCTGGCTTCTGGCACTGCAGAGGCTCGAATGAGCCAGTTGTCTAAGTAAGGGAAGACGAATATTCCCAGAGTGCAGAGAAATGCTGCTACCACAGCCATGCATTTTGTGAACACTCTTGGAGCAGAAGCCAGGCCAAAGGGAAGAACCTTGTATTGGTAGTGCTTTCCTTGAAAAAGCAATCGGAGGAATCTCCTGTGATTTGGATGGATGAGAATATGAGTATACGCATCCTTGAGATCTAGAGAACAAAGCCAATCCTAACTTTGAAGGTATGGCAGCAGAGTTCCTAGAGAGACCATTTTGAACTTCTCTCAGAATAAATATTTGTTCAATTCTCTGAGGTCTAAAACGGGTCTGTGTCCCCCTGTTTTCTTTGGAATAAGAAAATAGGGGGAGTAGAACCCTGTACCCTGATGAGGAATGAGTACTTGGTGGTGGCAAAAAAATGCCCCCCAATACAGCTCAGCCAAAGCTGCCTTACTCTGCTTTAAGCTGCTGCTGTGCCGCTACAGTTTCTCCTGGCTCAGCAGTGGCGTTAATTAACCCTCTCCCATTGCCAATCACTAGCAGTGGCTTAGAATAAGGAACAGGCCAGAGCACGGGGTCTTCCCGACTCCAGCGTGCTGGTAAGGCAATAATGGTTCCGTCTCCTTCTGACGCATACTTCCTGTCAAAAGGTGGTAGAACTGACACAGACTTGACAGGCGCACTGAGTTGGGAAGACCCCAAACTTGCTTTTTTTTTTTTTTTTTTTAAGCTGCTGCTGTTTTTGAGATAGGCAGTGGCACTCTGGGGGCAGGGAAGGGGAGAGAGGACATGCTGGGCATGGGGAGGGGCCATGAAGGTGGAGGGTAGATGCTGGACACAGGAGATGGGGGGGACAAGGGAGGACAGGGGGACACATGCTGGTTATGGGGGGAGATGGGAGAGAGTGCAGATGGTGGCCATGAGGGGGGGGGCAGTGGGCAGGATGCCACAGAAAATATGGAAAGCAGCTGATAGGCACGGGGGGAGTGGGGAGGGGAGAAAGTGCAGATGCTAGGCATGGAGACAGGAGAAAGGGCAGATACTGGGCATGATAGAGTATAGGGGGGAAAAGAGTAGTTACTCACTTGTAACAGGTGTTCTTCAGGAGCAGAAGGAATCAGTCCTCACTTATGGGTGACATTGATGTCGATGGAGCCCCCATGCGGAGCAATTCCCCAGCTTTCTAAGAAAGCCTTTGGAAATACTGCGTGCATGCGCGGGGTCCCCTTCCCGCCTAAAGGTGCCATCTTGCTCAGTCCAATGACATAGCTAAAAAACAGCACAAAAAAAGTGTAAAAATGAACTATGTACAACCGCAACTCCCAGGGGAGGAGGGAAGGATGCGAGGACTGATTCCTGCTGCTCCTGGAGAACACCTGTTACAGGTGAGTAACTACTCTTTTTCCAGGACCAAGCAGGAAGTCAGTCCTCACATATGGGACTCCCCAGCTCCAGGCTACCGGGGTCCTAGAGCTGAAAAATGAGCTCCCTCAAGCCTCAGCATCAGAGAAAGGATTTCACTGAAACATACCTCTACCGGTAGCCCAACCAGAGGGCTGGAGGGTAAGAGTTGCCTAAACCTCAAAGAGATTCCGGAGCACTGCCTGACCGAAAGCACTGTCCCTACGGGACTCACTCTCCAGGCAGTAATGGACCGCAAAAGTCTGGCTTGAGGACCAAGTTGCAGCCCTGCAGATGTCTGCCAATGGTACAGAGCGGAGATGAGCTACAGAGGCAGCCATTGCCCTGACACGGTGGGCCGTGACCCGACCCTGCAAAGGAAGGTCAGCTGCCCTGTAAACCCAGGTGATACAGTCAGCCATCCAGATGGACAAGGTACGCTTGGAGACAGATACCCCCAAGTTATTAGGGTCAAAAGAGACGAAGAGCTGAGTAGCCCTCCTATGACCCTGCATACGTTCAAGGTAGAAGAATAAGGCCCTCCTACAGTCCAGGGTATGCAGGACTGTCTCAGCCCGGCTGGCATGGGGCCTAGGGAAGAACGTTGGAAGAACCACCTCCTGGTTGAGATGGAAAGAGGAGACAACCTTTGGGAGGAACTTAGGATGAGTCCTAAGGACAACCCTGTTCCTATAGATACGAGTGTATGGCCTGTCACAGACCAGGGCTTGAAGGTCACTCACTCGCCTAGCAGAAGTCAGGGCCACTAGGAATAGTGTCTTCCAAGAAAGGAAGCGGAGAGGACATATAGCCATCGGCTCAAAAGGTGGGCGAGTCAATGGCTGCAAGACCACATTCAATTCCCACTCAGGGGCTGGTGGACGGAGAGGAGGCTTGAGCAATAGTAAGCCTCTGAGAAATCTGGACACCAAGGAGTGAACTGACAAAGAGTGTCCCTCCACCAGTGAGTGGTGAGCTGCCAGAGCAGAGCGGTGGACCCGAACAGAATTGGACTTAAGGCCCTGATTGGACAAGTGCAGTAGGTACTGGAGCACTACTGGCACAGTGCAGGTGAAAGGATCTTCCTGGCGCTGTTGACACCACAAGGAGAACCTTCTCCACTTCAGGGCATAGATTCTCCTGGTGGATTGCTTTCTAGAGGCCAAGACCACCTCTTCCACTTCCTGAGGCAGGCCCCGGGGAGCTAAGACTACACTTGCAGCCTCCAGGCCATCAAATTGAGAGATTTGAGATTGGGGTGCAGAAGGGAACCCTGATCCTGAGAGAGAAGATTGGGTTGGAACCCCAGAGGCAGTGGTGTTTCCACTGCTAGTTGGAGCAGAAGCAGGAACCAGGGCTGCCTCAGCCACCTGGGAGCTACCAGGACCGAGGCCTTGTCCCTTAGAATCTTGAACAAGGTTCGGGCCACCAGAGGCATGGGAGGAAATGCATACAGTAGGCCCTGGGACCAGGAAATCAGGAAGGCATCCGCTGCTAACCTCAGGGGATGCGATTGCCTGGAACAGAACCTGGGTAGCTGCCGGTTCAGGAGACTGGCAAAGAGATCTATGTATGGAAGTCCCCATTTCAGGAAAATCTTTTGAACCACTAACGGGTGCAGCTGTCACTCGTGGGGCTGCAGGATTCTGCTTAACCTGTCTGCCAGGGAGTTCTCCTGGCCAGGGAGATAAACAGCTCTCAGAAACATTTTGTGCCTGAGCGCAAAGGAACAAAGGGCCTGTGCTTCCAGATACAGGGGCTTGGACCCAGTGCTTCCCTGTTTGTTCACATAGAACATGGCCACTTGATTGTCCGTCTGAACTAGAACAGACTGGTGAGTCAAAGTGTGAGAAAAACCTTTGAGGGCTAACCGAATAGCCCGAAGTTCTAGAAGGTTGATCTGTTGCGTGGCTTCCCATGGAGACCATAGGCCCTGAGTGCAGCTCTCCTGACAGTGTGCACCCCAGCCCTGCAAGGAGGCATCTGTCGTCAACATCACTGTGGGGACAGGCACCTGAAAAGGCACCCCCTGTAGTAAGTTGGGGGGGTGTAACCACCACTGAAGAGACGTCAGGAATGGTTTTGACACCCTGACTTTGTCTGCTAGGCTCCCTGTGGCTTGCTTCCACCGAGTTCTGAGGCACCACTGTGCAGGCCTCATGTGGAGGCGGGCATTGGGGGTCACATGTACAGTTGATGCCATGTGTCCTAGGAGCTGCAGACAGAGCCTGGCAGAAACCCTTGGCATGCTGAGAAACCAGGATGCCAACTCCATTAGTCTTTGAGCTCTGTTCTCTGGCAAGTAAGCCCTTGCTTGCAGAGAGTCCAGTCGCGCCCCTATGAACTCTAGGTTCTGGGAGGGGAGCAAAGTGGACTTTGCGAAGTTTATGACAAAGCCTAGGGCTTGAAGGAGTGATACAGTTCGGAAGGTGGCCTGCCTGGCCTCCTGGTAAGTCTGACCCCTGATGAGCCAGTCGTCCAGATAGGGGAAGACAAAAACACCTTGAGTCCTCAAGTAGGCCGCCAACACAGCAAGGCACTTTGTAAAGACTCTTGGGGCAGAAGTTAGGCCAAAAGGCAGTACTCTGTACTGGTAATGGTTTCCTCCCACCATGAACCTGAGGTACTTTCTGTGGTCTGGATGAATGAGGATGTGGGTTTACGCATCCTTTAAATCTAAGGAGCATAGCCAATCTCCCTGCTGGAGGTAGGGCAGAAGTGTTCCAAGAGTAAGCATCTTGAACTTTTTTTTCTCCAAGAACTTGAGGTTCCTGAGGTCTAGAATAGGCCTTAGGCTCCCAGTTCTCTTTGGCATTAGAAAGTACCTGGAGTAGAAACCGTGCCCCTGTAGGCGAGGAGGTACAGGCTCCACCGCCTTGTCCAGAAGCAGACTTTGAAGTTCTTGAAGTAGGAGGTCTGTGTGCAGGAGAGGCCTTAGAGGCTCTCCTGGAAAGTAGGCAGGGGGTAACTGCTGGAAATGAAGCATATAGCCCTTGCGGACTATGCTTAATACCCAAGCATTCCCTGTAATGGGTGGCCACCTGTGGGCAAACAGGGTTAGACGACCTCCTGTGCACGAATGGGGTAGCAGAGATGGAAAGGCTATGCTGTGGGAGTCAAAACCCCCTCCCTGCTGGGTAGAAGCAGGAGCTGGAGGCTTGGGGGTCTTCTGCCTTCGGGGCTCATGTCCCTGCCCCTTGGCCTGCTGCCCCTGCTGGGGAGCTGGGGAGGCCTGGTACTGAGGGAAACGTTTGTAGGCAGCAGCCTTTCTCGGGTAAAAGGGCTTTTTACCCGAGCCCTTCTTTTGTGAGAAGGGGCAGAAGTCTTTCTGGACAGCCTTGTCCTGGTCAGGTGCTCGGTTTCGAGCTCAGCCGCCTTCTCGGCCATGGGTTTGCCAAAAAGGTTTTCACCTCGGCAAGGGACATCAACCAACTTGTCCTGCACCCAGGGCTCGAGGTCCGATGACTGCAGCCATGCCTGGCGTCAGGCTCCGATGCCGGCTGCGGCCACACGAGCCGAAGCCTCAAAGCCATCGTAGGCCGCTCAGGACATGAACTTTGAGCAGTCCCGTATTCCTGGGGACAAACTCTGGAACCTCTGCAAAGGTTCCCTGGAGATGCCAGCAGAGAACCTGGCAATCTCTTTCGCCAGGTCTCGTAAGTACATGCTCATGTACAGCTGGTAGGACTGGACACGGCAAGCAAGCATCGAACCCTGGAAGCACTTTCTGCCGAAAGCATCCAGGTTCCGGGCCTCCCTGCCGGGAGGCACTGCAGAGTGCATCGTCTGACTCTTCAGACGATGCATGGCCGATTCCACCACCATGGAATGGTGCGGCAGCTGCGCCTTCTGGAATCCAGAGCTCTTACGGAGTCGATAGATGGAATCGACCCGCTTGCTCAAGTCCGGCGCCGAGGCCGGTGCCTCCCACATCCGGAAGAGGAGCCGTTCCAGCATCGGAGGAACCGGCACAGTAAAGGCCTCCTTCGGAAGAGAGTCATACTGGAGGGCCTCGAGCTCCTCGGCTCGGGGCTCCTCCTCGGGGTCCGCGGGAATCGCCAATGCCATGGCCATGTCCCGAATGAACTCCGAGAACCGGGTGTTCTCCGGGGGAGACCTACACCGGGGCTCGGACTGCGGTGAGTCCGAAGGGACGCACTGAGTCCGGAAGGTATCGGGGGACTCCTCGTCCTCCGTCTCCCACGCTGACTCATCCGAAGAGTCGTCGAGGGGCTCCGACCGCACGGGTCGAGGTGGCACCCACCCCGACGCCAAAGGCACCGGCGTCGACACCCTCGGTTCCAAGCGGGAGGTCGAGGGTGACCGCGACCGAGGACGACTTCGAGCCTTCATGGTCTCGAGTATCGGCTCGGTCTCCGGGGTCGACTTCGACGTCCATGTCGATGTCCCGGTGGTCGGGGCAGATGCACCAGTGAGGCTGGCCATCAGTACCCGCTGCTGATCTATGAAGGCAGACAGTCTGCACTCCAAGGCTGTCAAGCCTGAGTCCAAGCTCAGGAGACTCAGCAGCCACAGACTTGGGCCCCAGCGGCGCCGGGCCCGACGTCGGCTCCCTCGGAGGAGAGTCCACGAGGACTACAGGACTTACGTGTCCTACGGTCTCCGGCTCCACACGAGGCATCTTGGACGGCTTCTCCTGTTCCAAGGGCCCGGGATGGCGGTCGGGGGTCTTAGACCTGGCCCTCGAGGAACCAGGGACCTCTTCCGACGCCGCCTCACGAGCCGTTTCTTCCTCTTGCGTTCCCGATCAGGGGACCCCCTGTCCGAGGAACCCCAGCGATGCTCGGGATCAGACTCCCGAGATGTCGAAGCCTCAGATGAGGTCCGGGCCCGGCCGGAGGCAGAATCTGAGAAAATCCTCTCTTTCTGGTGCTGACGGCTTCGAAGTGCCTTGGTGGACATTTTGCCACACGGGCCACAGATTTTTGGATCATGATCTGGGCCGAGGCACCAAAGGCAGCAGTCGTGTGCGTCGGTGAGAGACATTAGTTTCTTGCATAGATCACACTTCTTGAAACCACTGGAAGCCATTGGACTGAGCAAGATGGCACTTTTAGGCGGGAAGGGGACCGCGCATGCGCGCAGTATTCCCAAAGGCTTTCTTAGAAAGCTGGGGAATTGCTCCGCATAGGGGCTCCATCGACGTCAATGTCACCCATAAGTGAGGACTGACTTCCTGCTTGGTCCTGGAGAAAAAACAGATGCGAGGTATGGCGGGAAAATTCTGAGCATCAGGAGAAAGGGCAGATGCTAGGAATTGAGGGCAGATGCTGGGCATGGAGGAGACTGGGAAAAAGGGCAGATGGTGGGCATGGGGGGAATAGGGGAGAAAGGGCAGAATCTGGACATGGCAGATATCAGATGCTGAGTTTTGGGGGGGGGGGATAAAGGGTAAAAGTCGGTGCAGAGGGTGGCTACTAAAATGATTAGTGGTCTTCATTATAAAGCATATGAGGACAGACTTAAGGATCTTAATATGTACACCTTAGAGGAAAGGCGGGATAGAGGTGATATGATTGAGATGTTCAAATACCTCCGTGGCATAAATGCACAGGGGGAGAGCCTCTTTCAGTTGAAAGCAAGTTCTCCTATGAGGGGACATGGGACGAGGGTGAAGGGAGATAGATTCAGGAGTGATATGCGGAAATATTCCTTTACGGAAAGAGTGGTGGATCCGTGGAATAGTCTCCCAGTGGAGGTGGTAGAGATGAGGACAGTAACTGAATTCAAAAAAGCATGGGACAAACAGAGGATCTCTAAAGGTAAAAAGGGGACTGCTGTAGTTGTTGATATGGAAGGATAGACTAGATAGGCCATGTGGTCTTTTTCTGTCGTCATATTTCTATGTTTTTATGTTTCTACTTCCTCTATTGCTCCTTGAGCAAGGAGCATTGTGACTTCTTAACCTAACAGACTGTCGAGAGAGGTCTGAGACTTGAACTGTTTTACAATTGTAGGAGGGGGCATGCTGTGAAAATGAAGCTTGTACCCCTCTCGTACAATGGACAGAGTCCAATTTTCTGCTGTTATTTGGTACCATCTGTGAGCAAAATGACATAACCTGCCTGGGATGGTCGAGGGTTCTGGACCGTTCATAGGCAGGAAGGCAAAGTTCTCTATAGAGAGGAGTCAAAGCCCCTGAGGAGGCTGAGCCTGCTGAGGTGGCTGACGTTTTGCAGCTTTTGGCTTCTTTTGTTGTCTAGGTTGTTGCTGTTGTCCCTTTTGGGCAGTCTGACCTGGACGGTGTCCCTATTGGGTATAGGAAGGATAACACTTCTTTTTCTTATTGAAAAATGGTTTCCTAGAGGATTTTTTCCTTGCAGGATCGGCTGTAGATTTGGACAATCTATCCAAGGTGATATTCTCAGCATCTCTCTCATTAGCCTTCTCCTGCCAATTCTTGCCAAAGAGATTTTCTCCTGTGCAAGGAATGTTTCCTAATTTATCCTGTACCCAAATTTCCAAGTCAGATGCCTGAAGCCAGGCAATCCAACGTGCACCAATGGCAATAGCAGAGGTTCTGCTTATGCACTCAAAACAGTCAAAGACTGCCTGATTTACAAACTTGAAAACATCCTGAGCATGTTTGACTAGAGTAAGATAGTCTTGCCTTTTGTCATCAGGAAGGAGGGGGCTCATAAGCTCCAAGTCTCCTGTGCCCTCTTTAAGAAACATTCCCATATACAAGATATAGGAACTGATCCTAGCTGAGAGCATGGAAGCTTAGAAGCATCGACGCCCAAAGGCATTGAGTCCTACATTCATGACCTGGGAGGATTGGATGCATGTCTCTCTGCACTTTTCATCCTTCTCATGACTGATTCCACCACCATTGAATGGTGTGGTAATTGAGTTTTTTGAAAGCCAGGACAAGGTGGAACTTGATACATGGTATCGAGTCTTCGAGAATGAGGACATGTGGTTAAAGGTGTTTCCCACATCCTTAGCATAAGATCATGTAAAATCTCATGAATAGGCAGAGTAGCTGCCTCTTTGGGAGCCTTAGGGTATTGGAGAATTTCCAATTCCTTTGCCCTAGGCTCTTTTTCAGGAGCTACTGTGATGGAAAGGCCTTGGGCCACATCAAGGATAAAGTCCTGAAAAGACATATCCTCTGGCGGAGACATTCTGCGCTGAGGAGAAGAGGAATCCTCGGAGAGAAGTACTCTTGTATCGGCAGAGTCTGAGTCTTCAGACTCGGAATATTCAAAATACCTCCGATCCCAGTGATCGTGCAAAGCACGGTACTGGTATCGATCAAAGATGGGTGGCATACCCACCGATACTAATGCAGTCTGTACCAGTTCCGGTACCGGTGTCTGTACCGGTATCAGCTGAGGTGTCTGAAGCAGTTTCAACGGTACTGAAGCAATGAGAAGAGCTGCTAGACTGCGTTTGATAGCAAGGAATTTCTGGTCTATCGACGCTGCCGATGCTTGGGTGTCGGTACCGGTAGAAGCGGCCGGAACCCGAGCATGGCACCAGTAGTTCTGCCGAGGTTGAGGCCTCAAAAACATCCTGGAGCCCCCATTAGTGCTTTGGAAGCCGAAGCCTCCCGCTGGGGCAGTTTTGCCAGTGAAAATTCCTCAAGGGCAACGCCAAGGGCATCTCGATACTTAGGAGATCTACCCTTTGAGGACCGGCTAGATTTATGTTAGTTTACCTAAGATCCATGGGAGGAAGATGAGGCCCTGGAGAATGTTGATGCAACAGATGTCTGAGGGAAAAAGGGTGCTAAGTTTAGCAGCTCGGTTCTGCCAGCCCCTTTTTGATGACATCCCACAGGAGTGGCACTCTGAAATAGAGTGGTCAGGACCTAAACATTTGAGACACTAATCATATGTGTCGGTGATGGAAATAGTATCGCCACATTTAGAACATTTCTTAAAACCTGAAGTAGGTTTTTCCATTTTTAAGGAAAAAATTGGGCCTAGTGCCCAAAATGGCGCCTAGCACCAAAGAAAAAAAAGTTTCTAAAGTAAAACACCTCAGAAACTAAAAATTTTTTTTTATTTTTTTTTTTAAAGAAAGAAAGGACCAGTGGTACCGGTATGGCGTCGAAGGAAGGCAGACGCGACCACAAAAACGAAGATTAAAGATGAAATTTTTCTGCAGTGACAGGTTATGTGACCTGTCGGCTCCGTGGAAAATGAAGAACTGGAGAGGGACAGTTGGAAAGGCAGCACACAGGCGCTGTGGTATGCTTTCCTATTAAATGCTGGGGAGCATTCCCGCGCAGGCTCCGTCGGTACTGACGATACCCATATGTGAAGACTGCGTTCCTGCTTTTTCCTGGAGATACCATTATTAAAGGGGACCCGGGAAATTCACTGCTTGCCCCAATACAAGTACTGTGGAACCTGTCTCTTTTGGGAAAATTGCTAGGTACTCGTGACCTAGGGGCTTGTTTACAAAGCCGCGGTAGTGGTTCGCGATCGCGATCGCAGCGGCGGCCCCATTGAAATCAATGGGGCCGCGGCTACGATTACGATCGCAAACCGCTACCGCGGCTTTGTAAACAAGCCCCCTAGATTGGCCACTGTTGGAAACAGGATACTGGGCTTGATGGACCTTGGTTTGACCCAGTATGACATATCTTATGTTCTTATCTAGTTGCGCTCCTATGAATTAGGCACTGTGCTGGAATGAGGTAGGACTTGGGGTAGTTTATGACAAATCCAAGGTGCTGTAGGATGTTGATGGTGTTTCTTGTGGCGCATTGTGCCTCTGCAGCCATGTCTCCCTTTATGAGCCAGTCATCCAGGTAAGGGAAGATGAAGGCCACTTAGACAGTAGGAATCAGTCCTCAAATATGGGTGACGTCAGTGCCAATGGAGCCCCGCAGAAGCATCTCCCTAGCTTTCAAAGAAAGCCTTTGGGAGATGCCACCACGCATGCATGGTCCCCTTCCCACCCAAGGGTACCATTTTACTAAGTCAGATGACATAGCTAGAGCAGACAAAAAGATGACAAAAAAATTTGTACAGTAACTTCAAGGGGAGGAAGGAGGGTTGCAAAGACTGATTCCTGCTGTCCCTGGAGAACACCTATTACAAGTGAGCAACTACGCTTTCTCCAGTAACAAGCAGTAAGTCAGTCCTCACATATGGGACTCCCTAGCTACAGGCTACGAGGAACCTGTAGAAAACACGGCCCAGCCGTGAGCAGCCGCAAGCGAATCTGAGGAAAGATTCCAAGTACCCCAGTGTCCAGGGAGAAACACAGCTTCAGTAGCCTAAATAAGAAGGATCAGAGGGCAGGAGTTGCCTAAACCCTGAACAGATTACGGAGTACAGCCTAGCTGAAGGCACTGTCCCATTGGGACAACCTCTCCAGGAAGTAGAGAGCTGCAAAGGTGTGAACTGAGGACCAAGTGGTAGCCTGGCAGATGTCTGCAATAGGGATAGAAGTCGCCATAGCCCTGACTTGTGTGCCATGACAGTGCTCCCACGAGAGCCCAGACTGATTGTGGGCAAAGGCAATGCAGCCCACCACCCAGGTGGACAGGGTCCACTTAGTCACAGCCTCCCCCAGTCGACTGGGGTTGTAGGAAACTAAAAACTATGAGGCTTTGGGGTGGCCCTGGGTACGTAGCAGGTAGAAGGACAGTGCCCTCTTACAATCCAGAGTATGGAGAATGGCTGCTGCCTTGTCGGCGTGGGGCCATGGAAAGAAGGTAGGGAGCACCAGCTCCTGGTTGAGGTGGAAGGAGGATTCTGCCTTCGGAAGGAATTTTGGGTGGGTATGAAGCACGACCCTGTTCTTGTAGAGCCTGGTATAAGGTGGCTCAACCACCAAGGCCTGAAGCTCACTGACTCTATGGGAAGAGGTGAACGCCACCAGGAAGATGACCTTCCAAGACAAATAACACAAATGGGTAGGTAGCCAGAGGTTCGAAAGGCGGCTTGGTAAGCTGCGTCAGAACCACGTTGAGATCCCATTCCACCAGAGGCAGGCGGATGGGAGGCTTAGAGAGCAGCAAGCCCTGCATGAATCGGGTAATCAGGGGCTGCATAGAAAGGGGTTTGCCCTCTATGAAGTGATGGTGGACAGAGAGCACGCTCAGGTGTACATTGATGGAGTTGAACTTGAGTCTTGTCTGTGAAAAGTGGAGCAAATACTGCAGTACCATGTGCACCTGGCAAGAAAATGGGTCCACCCGTTGCTCCATACACCATACCGAGAATCTGCACCACTTTAAGGCGTAGGCTCATCTTGTGGAGTTCTTACAAGAGACCAGGAGGACGACTTCTACCTCACTGGGGAGGTTGAAGGGTGATAGGGTGACCCATTTGACAGCCATACTGTTAGTGACAGGGACCCCAGGTTGGGGTGGGAAGCGAGCCCTCCTCCTGGGTCAGCAGCCCCAGGGCACTCCCCAGATGGACCGGGAGTTCCGTTGAAAGGCAGAGCAACAGAGGAAACCAAGGCAGTCTGGGCTACCACAGGGCCACCAGAATCATGGAAGCCTTGTCCTGCAGGACCTTAGAGTCTGGGCGATTAGTGGCGTGGGAGGAAAGACATACAGAAGGCCCTCCGACCACAGGATGAGGAAGGCGTCTGCCGCTATCTGGGACGGGTGCAGTTGGGGACAGCAGATACGGGGCAGCTGAGCATTGGCTGGGCTGGCAAAGAGGTCCATACTTGGGGTTCCTCATCGTCTGAATAGCCGCTGCTCCACGCTGGACTCTAGGCGCCACTTGTGCGGCTGGAGGACCCTGCTTAGCCTGTCCGTTAGGGCATTGTCTTGGGCTGGAAAGTATAGAGGAGCATTCCCTAGCTAGTCGTGTACATGCAGAGGGCTATTGCCTCCTGGCAGAGGCGCAGAGACCCTGTGCCCCCCCTGCTTGTTCAGATAGAACATTGCCACCTGGTTGTCTGTTTGGACTAGCACCGACTGGTTCCGCAGGAAGTGGTAGAAGGCCTTGATAGCTAGAAAAATGGCCTTCAGCTCCAGAAGATTGATCGGTGGCTGGCTCTCCTCCAGAGATCAGTTGCCCTGCATGCGCAGATCCTCGCAGTGGGCACCCCAGCCCAGTAGGGAGGCGTCCGTAGTGAGGACCCTCTGGGAGTTCAGGTGCTGGAAGGGCATGCCCTTCTGCAGGTACTGTGCATCCTGTCACCTATCAAGTGACTCTGATAGTGGACGGGACACCAAGGCTCTGTTCCGGAGTCTGCCCGTGGCTTGAGTCCACTGTGAGAGAGGAGGCACCACTGAGCTGCCCGCATGTGGAGGTGGGCATTGGTGAGCAGATGGACTATGGAAGCCAAGTGACCTAGTAGGCGGAGCATGGACAACACCGACACTACGTGATGGTGCTGCACCTCAGTCGCCAGGACCCGGAGGCAATCCGCCCTGTCTTGGGGGAGGAAAGCCCTGGCCTGGAAGGTGTCCAGGTGAGCTTCTATGAACTCCAGGTACTGTATTAAGAGTGAGATGGGATTTGGGGTGGTTTATCACGAACCCCAAATATTGCTGGACCTTGATGGTGCGGGCTGTGGCCTATTGCACCTCTGAGGCAGTGTCTCCTTTTACTAGCCATTCATCCAGGTATGGGAAGACGAAGGCCCCTTGGAGACTGTGGTAGGCTGCCACCACTGCCAGGCATTTGGTGAAGACTCTTGGTACGGAGGTGAGGCCAAAAGGTAGTACCCTATACTGGTAGTGGTCGCCCTCCAACCATGAACCTTAGGTACTTCCTATGGCTTGGGTGGATAAGGATGTGGGTCCAAGGAGCATAGCCAATCTCCCTGCTGGAGGCAAGGCAGCAATATTCCAAGTAAGAGCATATTGAATTTCTCCCGCACCAAGAATTTATTCAGATTTCTCAAGTCCAGGATGGGCCTTAGGCCTCCTGTTCTTTTTGAGACCAGAAAGTACATGGAGTAGAACCCCTTTCCTTTTAGGTGATGTGGTATGGGCTCCACAGCCCTATCCCTGAGAAGGCCTGCAAGTTCCTGCAGTAGTAGGGCCTGGTGCAGGGGAGTCTGAGAGGGCTCTCCAGGAAAGAAAGGGGGAGGTGTCTGGTCCAGGTGAGGGAGGTATCCTTCTGTGACCACCTGATGGGCAAATTGAATTGGACACCCCCCCCCCCCCCGGTGGTAACTGGCCCCCCCTTGGGTAAAGAGGCTATGCTCTGGGAGTCAAAATCCCGACCCAGTCTGGGCTGGAGCTGGTTGAGGCTTGGAGCCCTTAGGCCCGCTCCCTTGCCCTGATGACCCTGGTGAGGAGTCTGGGGGGCTTGGTATTGGGGATAGCCTCGATAAAGCTGGTCTTTCCGGTGGAAGGGTTTCATCTTGGCAAGAGTGGAGGTCTTTCTGGAGAGTCGAGTCCTGCTGACATACTCTGTGTCTATCTCTGCTGCCTTGTCCTCCATCAGCTTGCCAAAGAGGTTTTCAATGAGCCAGGCAACACCAAGGCGTTTCTCCTGGACCCACTGTTTAAAGTCCGATGCCTGAAGCCAAGTCTGGAGATGGGCACCGATGTCCTTGGAGACCCACCCTTGTGTTAGACTAAGCCATCATAGGCTGCCCGAGACAAGTACTTTAAGCACTCTCCAACGGACTTCGTGAGGGTTTGCAATCTTGGGAGATGATCTCCGCTGAGACTTGCCGAGAAAACTAAGAGTCCCTTAGTCAGGTCTCAGAGATACATGCCAATATACAGCTGATATGCTTGTATTCGGCAAGCCAGCATCGAGCTCTGGTAGCATTTTTGCCCAAGGGCATTGAGGAGGTGGGACTCCCTGCTCGGGGGCACTGAAGAGCTAGTCTTTGGGCTTTTTTGTCAGCGCATAGTCGACTCGACCACCATGGAAGTGTGAGGGAGTTGCGGCTTTCTGAAGATGGGGCCCCGCTGGACCCGATACAAGGTGTCCAGGAGCTGGCTAACTATCAGCACCAATGCCAGTATTTTCCACATCCAGAGGAGGTGCCCGAGAATGGTGGGGATGGGGACTGCGAGGACCTCTTTTAGATGCAGCCTCATATTGGAGGGTTTTGAGTTCCTCCATGCGAGGGTCCTCCTCTGACTCCATGGTGAGGGACAATGCCTTCACCATGCCAGACAAACTCTAGGAACGAGGTGTCCTCAGGTGGGGGGACCAGCGTCTCGATGCCGTGGGAGACTTATCCGAGGGGAAACCACGGTATGCTTGTGTCTCCGTGGAAGCCTCCTCCTCTGACTCCCAGTCCGAGTAGTCCATCAAGGACTTGAGGCCTGACGGCTCTTGGGGTGTTGACAAATCCAGCCTTCGGTGACCTGCAGCTGTTGCTTGGCCAGAGCCAGAAGCGTTTGCTGGGGAGGATCTTGCTCCCGAGGACTGGGATCGAGACCCTCGCTGAGGATCGGCTCGAGGCATGGGGCTCTCAAGGATCTCTTTGGCAGTACAGGGAGTCTGACATTAAGGTCCCTGCGGTCTCAGAGCGTGTACTGGTGTGGCCGAGCATCAACACTTGCTGCAAGGCAAGGAAGGTAGAAAGTAGAAATTAGACCTTACCTGCTAATTGTCTTTCCTTGAGTTCTCTCCGGGCCAGTCAAGGAACATGAGGGTAGTCAATCCCTTCCAGCAGCTGAGGACTGAAAACAAACTCTTCGCTGACAGCCTACCTAGCTCCCTCTGCCGTCAGAGACTCAGTCTACCCCTGTCCAAGCAGCAATTCGAACTAGAACTTCAGACCATAACAACTACACCCCGTAGCCTTTAGGAAGCATCCGTTATAATCGTAGTATGCCCCCCAGAAAAATTCTCTTCTATGTCTTTTCTTCTTTTTTTTTTCCTTGTATAAATATAGCAAAAGCTCCCCCTTCTCCTCTGGACCTCCGCCACACACCAAAACACTCTCCTTCTACACCAAGATCACGCTTTCTGAACTTGAAGCTACTCGCAGACACACTGGGCGGGACCTGGACTGGCCCAGAGAGAACTCAAGGAAAGACAAATAGCAGGTAAGGTCTAATTTCTCCTTCCTAATCGTCTCTCCGGGCCAGTCCAGGAACATGAGGGTAAGTACCAAAGCAGTACCTAAAAACAGGAGGGTTCTGCGAGCCCCGCAACAATAACCGAGGCCCCAACCTTTGCATCCCCCCTAGCCTGAACATCCAACCTATAGTGCTTTGCAAAAGTATGAAGCGATGACCACATCGCTGCACGACAAAGATCCACTGGCAGAACTAACGCCAACTCAGCCCAGGACGTAGCTTGACCTCGCATAGAATGTGCTCTGAGCCCTTGCGGAGGCAACCTGCCCCCTGCTTCATAGGCCGCTCCTATCGTCCGTTTCACCCAACAGGCAATAGAAGCCTTTGTAGCCGCTTGTCCTTTGCGAGGACCCCCGAAAAGCACAAATAACCTATCGGACCTCCGAAATGACTGTCGCTCTCAGATATTTCCTCAACACTCGACCCAAATCCAATCGCTTCAGCGAATGATCCAATCCATCCCCCTCCCGACCCCGAAAGGTAGGCAGCGAGATCGATTGATTCATGTGAAAAGCAGACAACTTTAGGAAGAAAGGATGGCACCGGCCGCAACACCACTTTTTCCGTCGTAAACTGAAGGTACGGCTCTAGACACGAAAGCGCTTGCAGGTCCGAAATCCGTCTCGCGGAGCACAACGCCACGAGGAACGCAGTCTTCCAAGAAAGCTCTCTCAGACTCATCGAGGGCACTGAATCAAACGGCGGACGCGTCAAAGCCTGCAGCACCAAGTTTAAATCCCAAGGAGGCACTACCTGCCGGATCGGAGGTCGAATATGGCTAACCGCTCTAAGGAAACGACGAACATCAGGATGGGACACGAGAGAGCCCCCTTGCAGCTGTCCCCTATAACACGCCAGCGCCGCCAACTGCACCTTGAGCGTGCTTACGGCCAGCCCCCTACCAAGACCATGTTGCAGAAAAGACAGGATGTCGGGAAGACCCGCCGATCTCGGCCTAACGGACCAGTCCTCACACCAAGCTTCAAAAAGGCACCACACTCTGATATAAGCTACCGATGTATACCTCTTCCTGGACTGTAACATCGTGTCTATCACGGACCCCGAGTAACCCAGACGCTTCAATCGCTCCCTTTCAAGGGCCAAGCTGTAAGCAAGAACCGATCCACCTGAGCCATTAACACTGGCCCTTGGCTCAGCAGGTTGACCCGGCTGGGCAGCCGCCAAGGAGCATCCACTAGAAGTCGCACAAGATCCGCATACCACGGCCGCCTTGGCCAATCCAAAGCAATCAGAATAACTTTTCCGTTGTGGGTCGCCGCTCTCTGAACCACTCGCCCTATCATCGGCCATGGAGGGAAGACAAAGAAGCCCTTCCTCCAGCCAAGGCTGCACCAGACCGTCGAGCCCTTCCGACATGTGCTCTCTGCGCCTGCTGAAAAGCCTGGCCACTTTGGTGTTGGCAAGCGTCGCCATGAGGTCCATGACCGGCTGACCCCACCGTATTGTAATGTCGTGAAAGATCGCCAGGTTCAATTCCCACTCTCCGGGATCTAGAAAATGGCGACTGAGGTAGTCGGCTTAAATGTTGTCCTTCCCGGCTACATGTGCCGCTGATAGAGCTACAAGATGGCTCTCCGCCCACTGAAACAGTAACTGACTCTCTTCCAGCAACCCTACACTGCCTGTACCCCCCTGCTTGTTGATGTAAGAAACGGTCACCGCATTGTCGGAGAACACCCGAACTGCCTGACCCTCGAGGAGACGGGCAAACTGTTGCAGAGCCAGACGAACCACCCTCAGCTCCAAGCGATTTATTGACCAACTGCTCTCCTCTGTAGACCAAGTGCCCTGCGCAAACTGCACCAGACAATGAGCCCCCCAGCCTGCCAGGCTGGCGTCCGTCGTAACACCCACTGTGGCTCGACTAGCGGAACCCCCGACTGAAGATGCTGAGGAACCAACCACTACAGTAAACTGTTGCGCACCTCTTCCGGACAAACCAACCTCCGAGAAAGAGGATGATCCTGAGGAGACCACCGGGACAGCAAGGCCTGTTGAAGCGGACGCATATGCGCCCTTGCCCATGGAACCCAGCAACTAAGTACCTCCAAGCCGTCGGAGCTCGCAGACCTAAGAAGGCCCTTACCTGTGAGAAAATCTTTTGCACCCTGTCCACAGGTAGGAACACCGCTCCGAGATACGTTAGCCGCGTCACCGGCTGCAACTGACTTTTTGTCCTGTTTATAACCCAACCAAGTTGTTCCAGGACTTCCACTACTCTCGGTCGCTGCGATGGAATCCTGTCGAGAAGCCACCCGGATTAGCCAATTGTCCAGATATGGATGCACTCGAACACCTTCCTGTCTGAGCGCCGCCACCACCACCACCATTACTTTGGTGAAAGTTCGCGGCGCCGTCACCAGCCCAAACGGTAACGCCCGAAACTGAAAATGACCCATGGGAACCGCAAAACGTAAATATTTTTGATGATCCCTTCTGATCAGAATGTGCAAATAGGCTTCTGTTAGATCTATGGACAAAAGAACCTCTCCTGGCTTCACAGCCCGAATAACCGACCTTAGGGTTTCCATTCGAAAATGTGGCACCCGCAAACAGCGGTTCACGTGCTTGAGATCTAGAATTGGTCGAAAAGAACCCTCTTTCTTCGGAACCACAAAATAAATCGAGTATCAACCTGAGCCACACTGGTCTAGGGGCACCGGCACCACCGCCTGAAGTTGTAACAAGCGTCGCAACGTGTCGTTGACTGCCCGCTGTTTCGCCAGCGGTCCACAAGGGGATATCACTAAGGCCTCCGCCAATGGATGTGCAAACTCAAGCACATACCCCTCGCGGATGATCTCCAGCACCCACCGATCCGTAGTTATAGCAGTCCAGGTGGAGAGAAAGTCCTGCAAACGACCTCCTACCGCAATCTCCGCCTGGACCCGCACACCTTCATTGCGGCTTCCTAGCAGCGGTCTGCTGGGAGCTAAAATAGCCCCTACTGACCCCTCTAGCTCCTCGAAAGAACTGCCCCCTAGCTACAAACCGACCTCTTTGATAAGACACAAAGCGAGGGCCCCGGAATCTGCGGAATTCCCTACCTTGACCTCTCGGCATGGAACCTGACTTTGTCGCTCTCGGCCGGTCCTCCGGAAGATGTCCTCCCTTGGAATCCCCCAAATCCTTTACAATCTTATCCAAGGCTTCACCAAAAAGCAGCTTGCCTTTATAGGGAAGTCTTTGAAGAAACATCCGCTGCCCAATTTCTTAACCAAAGAAACCGCCAGGCAGCAATCACAGACGCCATGGATTTTGCTGAAATTCTCACCAAATCATAGAAGGCATCCATTGTCAGCATACATTTCATGCAGCTTTGGACTCTGGTGACTTCAGTCTCCAAAGGTAATAGGACAGTTTACAAGATGAGATTAACTCTGACCCCCTGGTGATTTCATTCTCCAAGGCCTGTCTGAAGCCCCTCCTTGCTAAATCAAGAATGGCAGACCTTAAAGGGAGTGGCTAGCAGACCTCAAGGGGAAGGGCTGGAGAGGATTCAATTCACTATAAAGGACAGAAACACTTCCTGTCTCTCTCTCTCTTTCACCATTCATCGGAAATGAAGGACAGGAGGCTCTGATTATCAATCCCCTTCACCCCTCCCCCGCTCTCTCTCTCTCTCTCCCTTGCCATGAGGCTCTGAAACACATGTTCTGGCCTATCTCTCTCTCACACTTCACACATGCAGACACAGATTCATTGATGCACACTGAAACAGCTCTGTAACAATCACTATATACCTCTGGGTTTTTTTGTTTGTTTTTTTTGTTTGTTTTTTTATTTCAACAACTTTCATCAAAAGACATACATAGGAAATATAAGGAAATTGAAATACAATCCAATTAAATAAAAAAACACAAGTTAGTTAACTCCCAGCCCACAAAATGGAGTGTGTCAATTACATAAAATAATCTCTTCAATTCAAGGAGTCTTCACATCTCAGGTGCAAGACTCCTTGCAATTGCACCATCGTGATAAAATATTTGAAAATGCCTTGCGGGGGAAAAATCTTAGATTTCTGAATTTCCCTCGCACTCATTACCTTTCTCCAACTATTCTATTTGTGAAGTATTTGAAGGATGTTTTGAAAATTCAAGAACCGGATGCTGTGGTTTTATCTAAAATTTATTATTTGCTAGTGGTATTAGGGAACATCCGGTTGTCGATTTGGAGACGGGTGATGTTGCAGGTGGGGATTTAGATCACTTATCTGATCAGAGTATGGATTTATCAGCGTATTTAGAGTCTTCTGTTGAAGAAATTTCTACTCGTGCTACTCTTTTGGTAACTTTTTCTTTGGAAAGGGATAAGGAGATGGTCTTAAGGTCTTACTTTAAATTTCGGCAAGAGAACTTTTTCGGTCAGAAGATACAGGTTTTTCCAGATGTCTGTCGTGTCACACAATTGAAGAGGAAGGCTTTTCTTCAATTTCGCCCTCGTGTTGTAGCTTTGGGAGCCTCTTTTATTCTTAAATATCCATGTAAATGTGTCGTCACTCATCTGGGTAAATCTTATATCTTCTTTGATTCTTCTCAATTAGAAACTTTTCTCAATAGTCAGACCTGATAAACTTTTTTGGCTTTTTGCTTAGTATAATGTGGGATTGTATTATTTCTGTTTCTCACTATATACCTCTGTTCAATACCTATGTATTAAGCCTATTTCTACATAAAAACCTTTCTCCAAGCCACACCTGTTTGGTTGTTTTATTACAAGCCCCACTGCCTCTGTGAAGTGAAATGAACCCAGGACCTACAGAAGAATAACTGACCAAATCTTACATCCGTCAGATAAGCCGCCGACGACGACTCTAGCTTCGCCCCTAGTGCCGCAGACTCCTGCTCTCCATCTGGACCCGGATCAGTTTGCAACCACCGAATAGAAGCCCTGGAGACATATGCCCCGCAGATAGAAGCCTGCAAGGCTAAGGCACTAGAATCAAAGACCTGCTTCAACAGAGACTCCAACCTACGATCCTGAAGTTCCTTAAGAGCTGCACCGTCTTCCACAGGAATTGTCGTCTTCTTGGTTACCGCAGTCACTAGAGCATCCACCTTAGGCATGCGCAACAACTCCTTTTCCTCCTGAGGAAATGGGTAAAGCTGACCCAAAGCGCGCCCCCCCCCCCCTCCCCTCAGGGAAGCCTCTGGACATTCCCACTCAGACTCAATCATCTGCTTAATTACTCTATGTAACGGGAAACAGCGCTGCTCAGCCTGAAATCCCTGCAATAGAGGATCCTCTAGAGGCTCCTGCTGGACCGCTGGGAGTTTTATATTCAAAGCCGCTAGGGACTGCGTAATTAAGGCTCAGAGTTCCTCCTTGCAGAACACTCGGAAGACATTTGGGTCCTTGCCAGGCCCAATCTCCCCCTCCTCCAATTCCATTGGCCAGGAGTCCAAACCAGCTTCTGAAAGCAGATCACCTTCTGGCACAGACCGAACCTTAGAGCCCTGTTGCCCGAAGTCATCGAAACCCGACTCTATTGGTTTGCTCTTTAAAGAGCTCCCTTCTCCCAGATCACTCACTTTAGGCTCCACGCGCTGAGAATCCAACAGCGTAGCAGTAGCCTGAAATTCCCCAGCCTGAGCTTTCTTTAAAACATAAGCCTTGTGTAAGGCTAAAATAAATTCAGGAGAAAAATAGGATTCCAAGGTCTCCTGCCCTGCCGGCAGCTGCTGCTGAGTGACAAACCCCCCTGAAGTCACATGTTTAGATTTAGACTTTTTTTACCGGGCTTTGGGAGCAGCGCGGGAGAAACGGCAGCCTCTGGCAAAATGGCTGCCGTTCCCACCTTTTCGGAGGTGTTCTGAGGCCTTTCCCGAACATCCCCTGATGTTGCTAAACTCTCCATTCTCCCAACTAAAACTCAACCGCAAACAGAAGAACCACCGATCCCCAAAAGCAGATTGCCGCCGACCGCAGCCAGCACAAAAAAAACACTAGCGATGCCGACCCTAACCGCCGCTCAACAAAAGAGAACTACTGAGAGAATGGAAAAGTCCCGCGGCTGCGGCCAATACTCCCGGTTACCAAAGAAGAACTGGCTTTGCTGACTGCATCTCCTGCTTGCAGCTTGCTACCTTGCCGATCCCCAACCGCCCGCTGCTAGCGGGTCACGGTACCGGCAGATAGTGGAGGAGGGGCAGAGGAATCTGGGGCTCCCAGCGCTTACCCTCAGCTCCCCCGGAGCAACGGACTCTCAATCGGAGCAGGCTCTGCCCCTTGCTGCGTTCACCGCTGAATTTAGGCAGCCGAGAATCGTCCGTTCCGCTCTCCTAATGCTTAAAGTTTTTTTTTTTTTAAAAATACAACTTTAACGGACACTTCCTTGTTTCAACTGCCCTGCTAGGGCAATCAAACAAACCAGACTGTTTCTTCCCTTCAGAAGTTCTTTTTTTTTTTTTTAAACGAACCCTCTAAACTAAATCTCTTCCTTTAAATAGCTAAAAGTCTCTTTCCTACTAATCTCTCCGAGAGCCTGTCAGCCATCCATCCTGTTCAGCTGCTGAGGACTGAAAGACAGTCTCTGACGGCAGAGGGAGCTAGGTAGGCTGTCAGCGAAGAGTTTCAGTTTTCAGTCCTCAGCTGCTGGAAGGGATTGACTACCCTCATGTTCCTGGACTGGCACGGAGAGACGATTAGGAATGCTGCATTCCAACACCATCATCCTGGCTTCTCACTCAGGAGTTGCAGCCTTCAATACGGACACTGGGGTGATCAAGGCAGGTGTCAGTGAGGAGAGGGAGGTCTGAGATTTGTTGCTGGAGGCCTCTGCATCTGTCCTGGGCACCTTCACCAGCCGCTCCCGCTCCGACTCATCGAATACCTTTCGGGGGCTGTGGACCTTGCACGGGACATGCCATGCGTCCCCGATTCCCAGGAAGAGGTCCTCGAGGAATTTTTTTTTCTCTTGCGCTCTCACTCCGGTGAACCTTTGTTGGAGTGTCCGTGTGCCCACTCGGGCACCAAGGGGGCTTTACGCAACTGAGGAGCCATGCGGGGCCTTAGAGCACGAAGCTACTGGGGGATACCAGGGCTAAATCTGACCTGTGGAAAATTTATTTATTTATTACATTCTCTTATATACCGCGCTATTCTGCATCAGTGCGGTTTACATTGAACAAACTGAAATTACACTGAACAGGGCATTATAACTTGGAGATAACTATTTTACAGGGAACATGGGCCAGAGGGTTAAGTGGCTTGCCCAAGACCACAAGGAGCACCTGTGGGACTAGAAACCCCAGTCCTTCCAGCCCAAGGTTGCTGTCCTATAGTGGGATTTGAACCCCCGACCTTCCGGCCTGAAGTACCTTGCCCCAACCACTAGGCCCACTCCTCCACTCTCCAAAATGTCGTTCTGCTTCTGCAGGCGACTCTGGATGACCTTAGCGGACATCTTTTTGCACAGGGAGCAAACCTCTGGTTCATGGTCGGCACCTAGACACCGGAAGCAACAGTCATGTGTGTCGGTAAAGGATATATTCTTTGAGCACCGATCACACTTTTTAAACCCATTGGCCAATGGAGCAAAAAGGACAACAGCGAGGTCAAAGACCCTGACATGGCCAGAAAAGGCACGAAACTACTCTGGAGAAAATAAACCTAAATTAAAACGGTTCAGAGTCTCAAAGCAGAGGTAAAGGGACACAGAGGTGAGAAAGGGACCGATGCTAACTGGACAATGCACATTAATGCACCAGAAAATCAATTCTTTTCTGGGGGAAGACAAACAACTGTAGGGCTCTGCAGAAAAAAAAAGGAGTGAGTATGATGGCACCCTCTGGCAGGAAGGGGACCATACATGCATGGTGGCATCTCCCAAAGACTTTCTTTGAAAGCTGGGGAGATGCTTCCGCGGAGCTCCATCAGCACCATCATCCATACGCGAGGACAGACTTCCTGCTTGTTCCTGGAGAAAGCTATGTATACTAATGTCTACATTATGGAAAATAAGTTCCAGATCTAGAGGTTAACTTGAATTACTGACCTGGCCCAATTCAGGAAGGTGCTGAAGCACCACCTATTCATACGGCACTACTCAGACGACAGCTCACAAATAGCCACCCCAATCACCAAGACGGCACTACTCAAGGGACAGCTCGCAAACAGTCACCCCAATCACCAAGACTTCTCTACCACCACATCCAGCATCCTGTAGAGCAGCTAGCCTCATTGGTGCAACTCCATGTAAATATCAGTATGTACAATATTCATTAGTGTAAATAATTTGTAGAAAGTTACCCCAGTTAGGTCCAAGTTCTAGTTTCCTGTTTTATTGTAAATACAATTTAGCCCCGACTGCATTGTATAAGGTTCTGTTAAATGTAAAACGCACTGATGGGAATAGCGCGGTATAGAAGAGACATTAAATAAATAAAACAAATTTAATGGTGGTCAGAGGTGCAGGTATAGTATAGAGGTGAAATTCTTCTGTACACAAAATAAGAGCTAGATATGGGAGTGATCTGATGATCTTAAAGGTGGTCAAATAGGAAGATATAATGACAGCAAAAGTCAGACTTCTGGGTTGTATTAAGAGAAAAGGTCACCAGGAAAAAAGGAGGTCATACTGCATCTGCATAATCCTCTGCAAAGACCTCAAATGGAGTACTGTGCAATTCTGGAGAATGCAGTTTCAAAAAGATATAAGCTGATCAAGTTGGTTTAGAAGGTGTCAACTAGAATGATCAATTGTCTATCACAGAGGGTATAGGGAAAAAATAAGATCTAGACATGTATACCCTGGAGAAGTGGCAGGTAAAGGAGATATGACAGACATTTAAATACCTCCATGGGATACATGGGAGTACAGCTTTAATGGAAAGGTGGCTCTGAAATTAAGGGTCATAGTGTAAGGGAAAAAGGGACAGACTTGAGTAATCTATGGAATTAATTCTTTTCAGAAAGCACAGTGGATGCATGGAACAGTCTCTCAATGGAAACGGTGGAAATGAGAACTCTACCAGAATTCATTGAAGTATGGGACAAGTACCAAGGATCTCTGAGGGAGAAAAGTAGCTATAGATACTGGGCTGATGGTTTGGATGAGCAAAGGTACTTATGTTATCCAGACAAGGCATCAGGAGTGAAAGAATAAAATTGAGCTGAAAAGGGATAGAGCACAAAATATTGAAACAAACTTTATAATCACCCACTGCAATACTTATCTTGTGCAAGATATGCAACCTAATTTGTTGCATTCAATAAAGATCTATTATATCTAAACAAAAAAGGGAAAAGAAACTTACTGGTGAAGAAAGCATAGGTACTCACCTGTAAAAAGGTGATCTCGCGAACAGCAGGAATTTAGTCTTCACATATGGGTATCGTCGGTACCGACGGAGCCTGCGTGGGAACGCTCCCCAGCGTCCAATAGGAAAGCTTTTGGGAGCATCCCACAGAGCCTGCGTGCTGCCTTCCCGCATTTCCCAAAATGTCCCTCTCCAGTTGAGTTTATAGCTGAGACAAAAGAGAGAGGGAAAGAGATACAACTCCTAGAGGAGGTGGGTGGGTTGTGAAGACTAAATTCCTGCTGTTACCAGAGATCACCTATTACAGGTGAGTAACTATGCTATCTCCAGGAACAAGCAGGAATGTAGTCTTCACATATGGGGATTCCCTAGCTGCAGATGCCAGGGAAATGGTCCCAGAAAGTTGTGCGCCCTTGTGAAAGGGCTCCACTCCCCCCCCCCCCCCCCATGGATCTCTGGCATCCTACCAGGGATGGTGGGTAGGAGTTGATTAAGTCTGGAATGGGTGTTGACGAACAGCCTGACCAAACAAGGCATCCCGGCAGGAGTCCTTGTCTAAGCAGTAATGAGCTGTGAAGGTATGAACCGAAGCCCAAGTAGCTGTTCGACAGATGTCATCGATAGACACAGAGTGAAGATGAGCCATTGAGGCTGCCATGGCTCTCACATTGTGAGCTGTGACATGGCCTTCAAGAGGAAGGTTCTTAATCTCAAAGGCAAAAGATATACACTGCGCAATCCAGCTGAACAGTGTCCTTTTGGAGACTGGAAGTCCCAAATGACTAGGATCAAAAGCAACAAAAAGTTGAGAGGACTTTCTACGTTGCTGAGTTCTTTGCAAGTAAAAATCTAAAGCTCTTTTACAGTCCAAAGTATGAAGGTTCCTTTCTGCATTTGAGGCATGAGGCCTTGGAAAGAATACAGGAAGGTAACCGCTTGGTTCAAATGAAAGGGCGAGACCACCTTTGGCATAAAATATGGATGAGTCCTAAGGACTACCTTATCATGATGGAACCTTGTATAAGGAGGATCAGCCACCAAGGCTTGCAGTTCACTGATGTGATGTGCTGATGTGATTGCAATGAGAAAGATAACTTTCAAGGAAAGGAATTTCAAAGAGGTAGTGGCTAATGGTTCAAAGGGCGGTTTCATGAGCTGCCCAAGTACCAGATTCAAGTCCCATGCCACCGGTGGTGGCTTAATGGGAGGCTTTGTTAAAGGCCTCTCATAAATCCCGCTATGAGATGAGGAAATAGATTGTCCATTGAGAGGCTTGAAAGAAGCTGCAATAGCACTCAAATGGACTCTCACTGAATTAGTCTTAAGACCTGCATTTGATAAATGAAGGAGGTACTCCAGTAATGATTCCAGAGGTAACGCAAGAGGGTTAAGACCCTTCTGCGAGCACCATATGGTAAAACATTTCCACTTGAATGCATAAGAGCGTCTTGTGGAAGATTTCCTGGAAGCATGAATGATATCCTTCACCTGCTGGGAAAGGTTAAGACCGTGAAGTTCTAGGCTTTCAGCAACCAGGCCCTGAGATGCAGAGACTGGGAATTTGGATGCCACAGCATTCTGTCCTCTTGAGAAAGGAGATCTGGAGCAGATCCTAACTCCAGGGGCAGAGCTTGAGAGAGTTGTAGGAACAGAGGGTACCACATTTACCGTGGCCAACGTGGAGCTATGAGGATCATATGACCTCTGTCTCTCTGAAGCTTCAAAAAGGGTTTGGGGAATTAGGGGAATGGGTAGAAAGGCATACAGGAAAGTCCTGACCCCAACAGAGGAGGAAAGCATCCCTGGCCTGACAACCTCGAGCCCGAAATCTGGAACAGAACCGGGGAAGTTTGGCATTCAGCGGACTTGCAAAGAGGTCTATTTCCAGGGTTCCCCAAATTTGAAAAATTTTGGCCACCTGGTCTGCATGGAGAGACAATTCGTGTGGAAGCAGAACTCGACTGAGTCTGTCTGCCCAAGAGTTTTGAATGCCTGGAAGATACACCACAAGGAGATGAATCTGATGCTCTCTGGTGAGTGTCCATAGTCGCAAAGCTTCACTGCAGAGCGACAGAGAGCCTGTTCCGCCCTGCTTGTTCACATAGAACATGGCTACTTGATTGTCCGTTTGAACTAGGACTGTCTTCTAGCTGAGCTGGGTGTGAAATACTCAAAGAGCAAGGAAGATTGCTCTGAGCTCCAGGAGATTGATATGGAGATAGTCTTCCTGTGGAGTCTAGGTACCCTGGGTAGAGAGGCCTTGCAGGTGGGCTCCCCAACCCACCTGTGAAGCATCTGTTAGAGTGGCTTGGGGCGGGGGTTGCTGAAAAGGAGACCCCACCAAATGGTTTTGGGGTGACTGCCACCATTGGAGGGACAAAATAAGGCAATCTGAGTTTGCTATTTTGTCTGACAGGCAACCTGACGCCTGAGTCCACTGAGTGGATAAGGTCCACTGGGCTGCCCTCATACGGAGGCGAGCATAAGGAACCACATGCACGGTGGATGCCATGTGGCCTAGCAACTGTAACAATTCCAGAGCAGTGAGGTGAGGTTTTAGCACTGCTTGGGAAGCTAACTGCACAATGCGAAGGCAGTGGGTCGGTGGAAGGTAGGCCCTTGTCTGTCTGATACCCAGAAGAGTTCCTATCAACTCTAGGGATTGAGTGGGAACAAGGTTAGACTTTGGGAAATTTATGACAAGTCCCAAATACTGAAGGATGCACATTGTGCGAGACAGAGCAACCCTGGCCTCTGGCTCTGAAGGGGCTCGAATGAGCCAGTCGTCTAAGTAAGGGAAGATGAATATTTCCAGGGTGCGGAGAAATGCTGCTACCACAGCCATGCATTTTGTGAACACTCTTGGTGCAGAGGCTAGGCCAAAAGGAAGAACCCTGTATTGGTAGTGCTTCCCTTGAAACACGAATCGAAGGAACGTTCCATGAGCTGGATGGATGAGAACATGAGTGTACGCATCCTTGAGATCTAGAGAACAAAGCCAATCCTGACTCTGAAGGTATGGCAGCAGAGTTCCTAGAGAAATCATTTTGAACTTCTCTCTGAACAGGAATTTGTTCAATTCTCTGAGGTCTAGAATGGGTCTGTCCCCTCCTGTTTTCTTTGGAATAAGGAAATAGGGGGAGTAAAACCCCGTACCCCGTTGGGGAATGGGTACCTCTTCTATTGCCCCTTGAGCAAAGAGCATAGTGACTTCTTGACCTAACCGGTCGTTGACAGAGGTCTGAGAATTGAACTGTCTTACCATTGTAGGAGGGGGCATGCTGAGGAAATGAAGCTTGTACCCCTCTCTTACAATAGACAGAGTCCAATTTTCTGCTGTTATCTGACCCCATCTCGGGGCAAAATGACATAACCTTCCTGGGATGGTGGAGGGTTCTGGGCCATTCAGGGCCAGGAAGGCAAAGTTCTCTAAACAGGAGTCAAAGCCCCTGTGGAGGTTGAGTCTGCTGAGCCGATTGAGGCTTAGCTGCTTTTGGTTTCCTTTGTTGCCTAGGTTATTGCTGCTGTACCTTTTGGGCAGACTGACCTAAATGATGCCCCTGTTGGGTATAGGAGGGATAAAACTTTTTCTTCTTGCTGAAGAATGGTTTCTTAGAGGATCTTTTCCTCACAGGATCAGCTGTAGATTTAGACAATCTATCCAAAGTGATATTGTCAGCATCTATATTAGCTTTTTCCTGCCAATTCTTGCCAAAGAGATTCTCTCCTGTGCAAGGTATATTCCCCAGTTTGTCCAGTACCCAGATTTCGAAGTCAGATGCCTGGAGCCAGGCAATCCTATGTGCACCACCTATGGCAAAGGCAGAGGTTCTGCTTATGCATTCAAAGCAGTCAAAGGCTGCACAATTCACAAACTTGGAAACATCCTGAGCATGTTTAACAAGAGCAAGATAATCTTGCCTTTTAGCATCAGGAAGGAGAGGGCTAATAAGCTCCAAGTCTCCTGTGACTTCCTTAAGGAACATTCCCATATACAAGATATAGGAACTGATCCTAGCAGAAAGCATGGATGCCTGGAAGGATCGACGTCCAAAGGCGTCAAGAGTCCTACACTCACGTCCTGGAGGATTAGATGCATGCCTTTTTGCACTCTTTATCCGTCTCATGGCTGATTCCACCACCATCGAATGGTGTGGTAATTGAGTCTTCTGAAACCCAGGACAAGGAGGAACTTGATACATGGTGTCGAGTCTTCGAGAGTGAGGAGATGTGGTCAGAGGTGTTTCCCACATCCTTAACATAAGATCATGCAAGCCCTCAATAATGGGGAGATATAAAACAAAAAGGAAATATGAAAAATAAGAAAACATAAGAGTTACATCACTCTAATTACTAGACAGCTATTTAACAAATTCCTCCTATACTGCCTTCAGATTACTTTGACCCTCTCTACCTATCAAAAATAATGCTAATTGAGAAGGATCCATAAAGGTAAATTTAGAACCCTGCAATGTAATTAAACATTTACATGGGTATCGAAGAAAAAAGGAAGCTGAAAGAGCTAGAACTCTAGGTTTCAGAGCTAAAAAAGAAACATCCGGAAATATCTGAACTTTAGCACCACAAAACAGAGGACATTTTTTTTTTTGTAACTTTTTCTTTATTGTATTTTCAATTTTTGTTATATTCCACACAATATAAAAACAGCAGAAACAAAACAAGCACGAACCGCAAACCCCACTAACAAAACTAACAAAATTGACAAAACTACCCCAGAGCGGTGGCCTGCGCCAGGAACAGGCTATACATCATTAAACACCATATCCCCCGTAATGCACCATCCTTGGCCCCCTCCCCTCCTTTGGACCCACCTCACCCTCCCCCCGCCCTCCCTTCATACGAGAGGCCCCCCTCTAATCCCCAACACCCCCCCCCCGTGTCCATCACTACCTCTACCTACCCCCCTACCCAGTGTGCCCCCCTCCTTGCCATTTCATCAACCACCCATCATACCCCCGCCACATCTGCCGAAAGCGGTGCACCTTATGCGCCCCAAAGGCCGCAATTTCATACATACCCCTCAACCCACTCAGTCTCGCAACAATAGCCTGCCTAGATGGTACCTCACTACTCTTCCACCACAAGAGAATCTCCCCCCGCGCCACTGCAATACAACATCCAATCTGTTGCAGCCACCTCTCCCCCTCACCCTCCAATTCATTTAACAGCACCATGGCAGGAGTTAGTACAACCGGAACACTTGTCACCTCCCGAATGACCCCCTCCCAATCAACCCACATACTCCTCACCACCAGGCAATCCCACAGCAGGTGATACAAGTCCCCCCGCCCCTTACACCCCCTCCATCACTCTCCTGATTCCTCCTTACAAAAGTTCCGCAATTTCCACGGTGTCCAATAAGTCTGATATCGAATCTTTAAGCTAGTCTCCAAGTAGACCGTACCCGGGGCCAACCGCTTAGACCACCCATAAATACACTGCCATCGCTCTCGAGTCCACTCTCCCCCTAATACCTTCTCCCATTCCACCTCTCCCCTAATTCTCCCCCCCCCTGCTTAGTCAATTCCCCATACAGTTGAGTTATAACTCCTTTCCTCCCACCTCGCACCATAAGTGTCTCAACCACCGTCACCTCCTTAACCTCCCTATAGCCCAAAAAGGACGCTACCTGTAAATATGCAAAAAATCCCCCAGCCCCCAACCCAAATTCGCTCTGCAACTCCCCCCATCGCTTCAGCCCCCCCCCCCCCGAGTGAATCAACTGCCCCATAAACCTCAATCCCTTCCCCCACCACTCTCCAAACACCCCCCCCCCTCTCTCCCCGGGGCAAACTCTCGAACCCCCATAATGTACATACCCCTAGTATATCGCTTCCCCCCTAACAACTGATGCCGCGATCTTAACCAAAGCTCTTTTGTCAGCGCCCGAAAAGGATTACCCTCCTCCCCCCTTCTGCTACGGCCCCCGGATCCCAAATCCACGTCACCAAACTCCCCCCCCCCCCCCCCGCCTTTGCTCCTGCTCCAATTGCACCCACCGGGGAGTCTCATCCCCCCCCCCCCGCCAACTCTAACGCCCACAACTGAGAGGCCAAATAATACTTCTCCATCCAGGGTACCCCCACCCCCCTCCTTACTATGTCTAAACAGTGTGTGCCGCGCTACCCTCGGGCGTTTCCCTACCCATATAAACTCCATCATAACCCGCTGGACCCGCTTCAGATATATGTCTGGGGTACCTTACACGGTAGGGAACCAAACAGAAAAAGGAATCGTGGGAGAACATTCATTTTTAAAACCGCTATCCGACCCAGCCACGTAAGATACAAACCCTTCCACTTTTGCAAGTCCCGTCTCACTTCTTTCAACAACACTCCATAATTTGCTTCCCCCAGCCCCTCCAGATTTTTCCCCATCTGGATCCCCAAATATCGATAATGTCCTCCCACCCACTTAAACGCAAACGCCCCTTTCAACACGTCCACCATCCCCTCACTTAGATTAAACCCCAATATCTCTGATTTACTACTATTGATCTTATAGCCCGCCACCTTACTATAGCACTCTATCTCCCTCATTAAAACCGGTAAAGATAGCAAGGGCTCCCTAATCGTAAAGATTACATCGTCAGCGAATAGGGTGATTTTCACCTCTTGGGAGTTCACTAGGACCCCCTTAATATCCTGTAGCCCCCTAACCTTCTCAGCCAGCGGCTCAATCACCAAGGCAAAGAGCAAAGGGGACAAGGGGCAGCCCTGGCGGGTACCCCTACCCAACTGAAATGCCCCAGAATAACTGCCATTAACCCTCCCCCTAGCCTGCGGAGCAGCATACATCGCCTGGACCCACTGAACAAAATGAGGACCCAACCCCACTTTCTCCAACACACTAATCATAAAGGGCAATTCCACCCTATCAAACGCTTTTTCAGCATCTACCGACAAAAAAACGGCCTTTTGCCCCGTGCGCTGCACCTCCCAGGTAAGATTACAGATCTTCCTTATATTGTCGTCCCCCCCTTGCCGCCCTACTATAAAACCCGTTTGGTCTGGATGCACCAGAGCAGGCATCACCGTAGCCAGTCTATTGGCCAAAACCTTCGCCAACAGTTTAGCATCAACATTCAATAATGAGATGGGCCGATATGACCCACAGACCATTGGATCCTTCCCCGGCTTTGGGATAAGAGTTATCCCTGCATCCCGCATCGAACGTGGAATCTCCCCCCCTGTCAACACCCCATTAAACACTTCCACCATCAAAGGCCCAAGAAGGGACCGGAACACTTGATAGAACCTCCCCGTCAACCCATCTAAACCGGGGGCCTTACCCCGTTTCAGCGTGCCAATCGCCATATCCACTTCCTTCCCCGTTATGGGTCTATCCAACCACTCCGCCTCCTCCTTCGACAAGGACGGCATGGCACACTCTTTCAAGTACGCCTCGCACTGAGCTTTCCCCCCCCCCCTCCACCTCACTACTATACAACTGTTTATAATACTCCGCGAAAGTCGCCCTGATTTCATTGTTCCCATGCACCAGCCTCCCCCCTGCGCCCTGAATACCACGAATATTCTTCTGCACTTCGTAATCTCTGCGCCAGCCGCCGCCCCACCTTGTTTCTCCCCTCGAACCAACCTTGCTTCAATACCCTCAACTCATAAGCTATTTTGCTCACGCGTAACTGCTCTAACTGCACTCTCAACTCCTACAATTGCCCATGCACCCCCTCCCTCCTCCCCCCTTGAGCCACCTTCTCTAATCTACCGATGTCTTGCATCAACCGGTGTTCCCTTTCCCCCCGCCTTTGATGCTCCCGGGCCGCTTCTTGAACCAAATGCCCCCGTACCACAGCCTTGAGCCCATCCCACACCACCCCCAGCCCCACTTTTCCAGTCACATTAAATTCCTGATATTCCTTCACCACCTTCCCCAAATGTTCAATCACCTCCGGCTCCTCTAGCAGGGCCTCATTGAGCCTCCAGAATTTAACCCCATCATCCTCATACCCCAAGCTAAACTTAACCCGCACCGGCACATGATCCGTCCACGTGATGGAACCATGTTCTGCCTCCATCACCCTGTTCATCCAACCCCCTGCCGCCCACACCATATCTATCTGGCTGTACGTGCCATGTGGTGCCGAGTAGTAAGTATATTGTTTGCAGCCAGGATTCTGGTTCCTCCACACATCGACCACCCCCAACCTCTCCTTCAAATGCATCAATTTTACCCAATCTACCCGCTTTCCCAAACCACTTCCCCCCCCCCCCCCATTGTCCAACCGCGGGTTCACTGTCATATTAAAATCCCCCCCAAGAATGATGGGGGCATCACTCAAACCCCCCAACTCATTCTGCATCCTTTCAAAAAACTCCCCCCGTTTCTCATTAGGGCCATACATGCTCACAATCCACACCTATTCCCTCCCTATTTGAACTTTAAGTCCCACCGCTCTACCCCTTTTATCTCTATATTCCCCCACCACCCTATCCACCCACTCCGCTCCCACCAGAATACCCCCCCCCCCTTCCGAGCCTCCGCTCTCTGCCCCGCCAACATTACCCTAGGGTAACGTTTCATTTGCAACATCCTTTCCTGTCCCACCTTCATATGGGTCTCTTGAAGGCATATAAAATCCACTCGCATCCTACCTCCTTCCCGTTCCACCAGTCTGCGCTTCCTCCAGGTGCCCAACCCTCGCACATTCATCGTCACTACTACCATGTACTGTTGTCCCACTCTTTTCCCCCTCCCCATCCCCTTTTCCCCTCTGTCCTCCCCCACCCCTTCTCCCCCCTCTCCCCTCTCCCCTCCCCTCTCCCCACCCCCCACCCTCCCACCCCCTCCCCCTCCAAATCCCCCCTCCACCCCCTGGAGGTCTCCTGCGGAGTAGTGCCCATCAACCAGAGGCATCTTCCTACCCCTCCCCCATATCTTCCCGCTTCCCCCCTCCGACCCTTCTCCTCCCTCGCCTCCATCTCTTCCCACCACCACCCCTCCTCCAACCTCACCATTCCCCCTCATCACCCTATACTCAGCCACCCCAGCGTACCCAACATCCACCCCCCACAACCACCCCACTCCCCCCTCCCCCTTCCCCGTAAAACATGCATCCCCACACTTGAAACAGTAATACAAAAGAGCAATGTCCTTCACATGGAGTTGTGCAGCCAGAAGTATCCCCTGGCTCTTCAGGTGCCCACACCACTGTCAGCACGGGTAGGCTGCTCTTCCGCTACCACCTCCGGGCTCCAGCGACGCTTCTCACCGCTCCTCCGAACCGCCTTTGCCACCTCTCCACGACTGCCCTCCGTCTGGTCACTCAGCAGGCTGCTCCCCAGCCCTGCCACTTTCAAAGCTGCCAGTGCCTCAGATACTGTTTGGACCCTCCAGTTCTTGAGCCCAACAGTGAAAAGAAGCCCAAAAGGGTACAACCACCTATAGCGGACATTCTCCTTCCGCAGGATGGTCGTGACCGGCTGCATTTCTCGCCTCCGCTGCAAAGTTCCCGCTGCCAGGTCCGGGTAGATCTGTATATTGTATCCCTGCCATATAAAGTCCTTTCGGGTACGCATGAGAGTTATAATCCGCTCCTTAAGTTTATAATCCTCCATACACAGGACAATATCTCTCGGTCGATTTGGCCTACTGGGGCCTAATGCACGATGGGCTCGCACCAACTTCAGCCCCACCTGCTCAGCCTCATTCCCCAGGTCTACTAAGATAGTCCGGAGCATCGCCTGCACCACCTTTTCACTGTCCGTGAACTCCTTCTCCTCCGGCACCCCACGGATGCGCAAGTTATTCCATCGGGACCGGTTTTCTAAGTCTTCCACTTTCAGCAGTACCAAGTCTTTCCAGGCCTCCAACTCCTTAAGCGAGCTTTCCACTCCAGTTTGCCGGGTTTCCAAATGCACCAGCTGCTGTTCCTGCTCCTCCACTCTGTTCGCCAACTCTCCCATCTCCTCTAGCAGTGCGGTAAACATGTCTCAGACTTCATTTTTTACCGCAAGCAATTCTGTTTTAAGTTCTCCGAACCAGCCACACAGCTCTTCTCTGGTCACATTTTGTACTACCATCTCCGCCATCTCAGGGGCCGCGCTCCGCTGCCCCTTTCTATCTGGAGCCACGCCGTTTCCTGCGCTTTGCCCTGCCATCTTTTTCTCTCCACCCGCTGACTTTGCACTGCTGTACGCGAACTCTTTCAAGTCCGCCGCTTTTTTTCGCGTCGCTATAAGTCTCGGCAGACTTCCCACCACCACCGCCTGTGTTTGCTCTCCGTATCCCGGGCTCGGATAGGGGGAAGTAACTCCAAAACTTAAGCTGCCCTCCGGAGCTCACCGCCTAAACTGCCATTCCAGCTGATGACGTCACTTCCTCCCACAGAGGACATCTTTTTAAAGTAACTTCGTAATACAAGAACCTTATCTTTTTCAGAGACAAAAGTCACTATCAAAGTAGCACGAGACAAGATAATATCTTGAGAATCCTCAAGAAATTTGGTTAGCTCAAGGTCAGTACGACCCTGAACCACATCAAATTTCCCAGGAGAACCAAGAGCAACCCCTCGTCCCGTCAAGTAATACAATTTTGAAATTAAAATAGAATCAGCAGAAGCCAAATCTAAAGTCTCCCTAAAATATTTTTGAAGCAAAATTTCTGGAGAGAGTAAATGGCAAACAGGAAAATTCAATAGGCGAATATTTCTGACACGAAGCATATTATCATATAATTCCAATTTGTGGTGTATAACTAAACTATCTTTTACGTTAGAGGAATGTACAGACTTAAAAGAGAGACACTGAGTTTCACAAGTAGAAATACGAGAAAGCATACCCCCCCAACCGCCCTTCAACCTCACTAAGCTTAGTGGACGTCTCAGAAGAGAAATCACACAGCTGCTTAACAGTGGGAACCAAAGAGTGTTCAATACGATTAACAGCTTTCCAGATGTCAGCCAAGGTAAGCTGAGCCTCAGGTGTTTCCTCAGCTGCACCTGACAAAGCTGGGATTAAGTGTTTGTTCATGATCTTTCATATGTATTTCTTATAGAATATGGTTAATATTCAATTGGCTATGTGTATAATGATACTTATGTTGCTTTAATCTTGCTTTTGTAAGTTGGTGAAATTCAAAAAAAAAAAAAACCACACATAAGATCATGCAATATCTCATGAACAGGTAAGGTAGCTGCCTCCTTGGGAGCTTTAGGGTATTGTAGGATTTCGAATTCCTTTGCCCTAGGCTCTTTTTCAGGAGCCACTGTGATGGAAAGACCTCGGGCCACATCTCGGATAAAATTCTGAAAGGACATATCCTCTGGAAGAGACAACCTATGCTGAGGAGAACAGGAATCCTCAGGAAGTACTCTGGTATCGGCAGAGCTTTCAGAGTCTTCAGACTCATCCGAGGATTCAAGTATCTCCGATCCAGGTGATCGTGCAAGGCACGGTACCGGTACCGATCAAAGTTGGCATCGGAGTAGTCCGGTACTGACTTGTCGATGCCGGATAGAGACGCATGACTCGGTCCCGGTAAAATACCTGCCGATGTCGATGAAGTCGGTGCCGGTACCAGTTGTATTGTCTGAAGCGGTTTCAGGAGCATCGAGGCCGTGAGAAGAGCCGCCAGAGCTCACAGCAACAGCCGAGAACCTCTGGTCTATCGACGCTGCCAATGCTTGGGTATCGGTGCCGGATGAAGCGTCTGGAACCCAGAACATGGCACCAGTATTTCTGCCGATGTTGAAACCTCGAGAACATCCTGGAGCCCCATTAGTGCTTTGGAAGCCAAAGCCTCCCACCGGGGCAATTTTGCCGGTGAAAGTCCCTCAAGGGCAACGCCAGAGACATCTCGATGTTTAGAAGGAGATCTACCCTTTGAGGGCCGACTAGATTTATGTTTAGTTACCTGAGATCCATGGGAGGAAGATGAAGCCCTGGAAGACCAATACCACGGAGGCTGCATCAGAGGGAAAAAAGGGTGCTAAGTTTAGCAGCTCAGTTTTGCCGGTCCCTTTTCGACATCATCCCACAGGCAATACACTCTGAAATAGAGTGGTCAAGACCTAAACATTTGAGGCACCACTCATGGGTGTCGGTGACGGAAATGGTACCGCCACACTTAGAACACTTTTTAAAACCCGAAGCGGGTTTTTCGATTTTGAGGGGAAAAAATGGGCCTAGTGCCCAAAATGGTGCGTGGCACCCGAGAAGAAATTTACTGGCGAGAAACTCCAGAAACAAAGGGGGGGGGTTGTTTTTTCTTTTAAGAAAAAAAGAAAAGAACCACCAGCGGTATCGGTATAGCATCGAGGGAAGGCAGACGCGACCACAAAAAAGAAGAATAAAGAGTAGTTACTCACCTGTAACAGGTGTTCTCCAGGAGCAGCAGGAATCAGTCCTCACATATGGGTGACATCGACGTCGATGGAGCCCTTGCGGAGCATATCCCCAGCTTTCCATGAAAGCCTTTGGGAATGTAGGCACGCATGCGCGGTTCCCTTCCCGCCTAAAGGTGCCATTTTGCTCAGTCAAATAACAGAGCTTAAAAACAGCATACAAAAATGTAAAATAAACTATGTACAACTGCAACTCCCAGGGGAGGAGGGAGGGTTGTGAGCACTGTTCCCTCTAAGCTGTGCGCGTGCGCGCGCACACACCTTACCAAGCGAGTGCACATACTTTACAACAGAGCGCACAAAAATTACGGTTCTGATTCTGATAGAAAACACAGACATCTTAAAATTTAAAAGTTGTTGTGTATTTACGGTTTTCACAAGTTCTACAATATTTTCTAGTGCAATCAATGTGGTGTACATACTGTTTTCTGACGTGTAGTCAAATTTTAAAGTATATAACTCCGAGTGTCGTTATGTGGCGCACAAAAATTTAGCCTTCCTTCAAAAGCTGCACAGCTGATATTTTATGCGCACACAGCCTACAGAAAATTAGAGGGTACATTGGTTGTGAGGACTGATTACTGCTGCTCCTGGAGAACACCTGTTACAGGTGAGTAACTACTCTTTCTCCAGGACCAAGCAGGAAGTCAGTCCTCACATATGGGTGACTCCCTAGCTCTGGGCTACCAAGGAACCCAGGCTGAACAAGAGAACTCCCTCTAGTCCCAGCATCAAAGAAAGACTTTTTCATTGACAGAACCTCCACCGGTAGCCCAACAGAGGACAGGAGTTGCCTAAACCTCAAAGAGATTCCGGAGTACTGCCTGGCCAAAAGCACTGTCCCTACGGGACTCCCTTTCCAGACAGTAATGGGCCGCAAATGTCTGGCTTGAAGATCAAGTAGCAGCCCTGCAGATTTCTACCAATGGTACAGAGCGGAGATGAGCCACTGAGGCAGCCATTGCCCTGACACGATGGGCCATGACCCGACCCTGCAAAGGAAGGTCAGCCGCCTTGTAAGCCCAGGTAATACAGTCAGCCACCCAGATGGATAAGGTACGCTTGGACACAGCTAACCCCAAGTTATTAGGGTCAAAAGAGATGAAGAGCTGAGTAGCCCTTCTATGCCCCTGCGTACGGTCAAGGTAGAAGGATAAGGCCCTCCTACAGTCCAGGGTATGCAGAACTGCTTCAGCCTGGCTTGCATGAGGCCTAGGGAAGAATGTTGGAAGAACCACCTCCTGGTTGAGGTGGAAAGAGGAGACAACCTTTGGAAGGAACTTTGGATGAGTCCTGAGGACTACCCTGTTCTTATAGAATCTGGTGTAAGGCCTGTCACAGACCAGGGCCTGAAGCTCACTCACTCGCCTGGCCGAGGTTAGGGCTACCAAGAAGAGTGTCTTCCAGGACAGGAAGCGTAGAGGGCAAGTAGACATCGGCTCAAAAGGTGGGCGAGTCAGTTGTTGCAAGACAACATTCAACTCCCACTCAGGAGCAGGACGACGGATTGGAGGCTTGAGCAAGAGCAAGCCTCTGAGGAACCGGGACACCAAGGGGTGAACCAAGAGAGAATGTCCTTCCACCAGTGAGTGGTGAGCTGCTAGAGCTGAGAGGTGGACCCGAACAGAATTGGACGTAAGTCCCTGATTTGATAAGTGCAGTAGGTACTAGAGTACCACTGGTACAGCACAGGAAAAGGGATCTTCTGTACGTAGCTGACACCACACAGAAAACCTTTTCCATTTTAGGGCATAGGTTTTCCTAGTGGACTGTTTCCTAGAGACTAGGACAACCTCCTCAACCTCCTGAGGTAGGCCCCAGGGAGACAAAACTACCCTTGCAGCCTCCATGCCATCAAAGAGGAGGAGTGGAGGAGTGGCCTAGTGGTTGGGGCAAGGTACTTCAGGCCGGAAGGTCGGGGGTTCAAATCCCACTAGAGGACAGCAACCTTGGGCCGGAAGGACTGGGGTTTCTAGTCCCACAGGTGCTCCTTGTGGTCTTGGGCAAGCCACTTAACCCTCCATAGCCCATGTTCCCTGTAAAATAGTTATCTCCAAGTTATAATGCCCTGTTCAATGTAATTTCAGTTTGTTCAATGTAAACCGCACTGATGCAGAATAGCGCGGTATATAAGAGAATGTAAATAAATAAATAAATTGAGAGCTTTGAGATTGGGGTGCAGAAGGGAACCCTGATCCTGAGAGAGAAGGTCGGGTTGCAACCCCAAAGGCAGTGGGGGGAACCACTGTCAGCTGAAGCAGAAGTGGAAACCAAGGCTGTCTCGACCACCTGGGAGCCACGAGCAGAACCGAGGCCTTGTCCTGAAGAATCTTGAACAGGGTTTGGGCCACCAAGGGCGTGGGAGGAAATGCATACAGGAGGCCCTAAGACCATGGAATTAGAAAAGCATCTGCTGCTATCCGCAGAGGATGCGGTTGCCTGGAGCAGAACTTTGGCAGCTGTTTGTTCAGTGGACTGGCAAACAGATCTATGGATGAAAGTCCCATTTCAGGAAAATCTTCTGAACCACCAAAGGATGGAGCTGCCACTCGTGGGGCTGCAGAAACCTGCTCAACCTGTCGGCCAGGTAGTTTTCCAGGCCAGGGAGGTAGACAGCCTTGAGAAGCATGTTGTGCTTGAGGGCAAACAAGCAAAGGTCCTGTGCTTCCTAGCAAAGAAGCCTGGACCCAGTTCTGCCCTGTTAGTTCACATAAAACATGGCTACCTGGTTGTCCGTTTGAACTAGGACAGACTGCTGAGCCAGGGCTGGAGAGAAAGTCTTGAGGGCCAACCGAATAGCCCTGAGTTCCAGGAGACTGATTTGCTGTGTGGCTTCCCAGGGAGACCACAGGCCTTGGGTACACTTGCCTAGACAATGAGCTCCCCAGCCCTGCAAGGAGGCATCCGTGGTCAACATCACTGTGAATCCAGGAATCTGAAAAGGCACCCCTTGCAGCAGATTGGGTGGATGGAGCCACAAGCTGAGGGACGTCAGAAATTGTCTGGACACCCTTATCTTGTCTCTGAGGCTGCCTGTGGCCTGTGACCACTGAGACCGAAGGCACCTCTGTGCCGGCCTCATATGGAGCCGGGCATTGGGGGTCACATGAACTGTCGAAGCCATGTGGCCTAGAAGTTTCAGGCAGAGTCTGGCAGAGAACAGTGACCTGTTGAGAAACTGACTCGCCAAGCTTATCAGTCTTTAGGCTCTGTCTTCGGGCAAGAATGCCTTTGCCAGCAGAGTGTCCAACCTTGTCCCTATGAACTCCAAGTTTTGTGATGGGAGCAAAGTGGACTTTGCGAAGTTTATGAAAAACCCCAGGCTTTGAAGAAGAGCAATAGTTCTGAGGGTGGCTTGTCTGGTCTCCTGGCACGTCTGACCCCTGATGAGCCAGTCGTCCAGATAGGGGAAGACAAAGATACCCTGATTTCTCAGGTAGGCCGCCACCACTGCCAGGCATTTGGTAAAGACCCTGGGAGCAGAGGTTAGGCCAAAAGGTAGTACTCTGTACTGATAATGGTTTCCTCTCACAATGAACCTGAGGTACTTTCTGTGGTCTGGACGAATGAGGATGTGAGTGTACGCATCCTTTAGATCTAAGGAGCATAGCCAATCTCCCTGCTGGAGGTAGGGCAGAAGGGTTCCACGAGCAAGCATCTTGAACTTTTCCTTCTCCAAGAACTTGTTGAGGTTGCGGAGATCTAGAATAGATCGAAGGCCACCGGTTCTTTTGGGTACTAGGAAATACCTGGAGTAGAACCCTCGACCTTGTAAGTGGGGAGGCACATGTTCCACTGACCTGTCCACCAAAAGACCTTGTAGCTCCTGAAGGAAAAGATCTGTATGCAGGGGAGGCCTTGTAGGCTCCCCTGGAAATTACAGAGGAGGCAGTTGTGTGAAGTGTAGTGCATAGCCCTTGTGGACTATTCTTAACACCCAACTGTCTCCAGTGATGAGTGGCCACTGGTTTGCAAACAGAGCGAGGCGACCTCCTGTGCAGGGTTGGGAGAGCAGGGACGGAGAGGCTATGCCTAAGGAGTCAAAAACCCCCACCCTGCTGAGTGGGAGCAGGGGCCAGAGGCTTGGGGTCCTCTGCCTACGGGGCCCATTACCCTGCCCCTTGGCTTGCTGACCCTGTGGGGCAGCTTGGGCAGCCTGATATTGTGGGTACTGTTTGTAGGCAGTGCCCTTCCTCGGGTAAAAGGACTTTTTACCCGAGCCCTTCTTCTTGTGAGAAGGGGCAGAAGTCTTTCTAGACAGCCTTGTCCGTGTGAGGTGCTCGGTTTCGAGCTGTGTGGCCTTCTCGGTCATGGGCTTGCCAAAAAGGTTCTCACCTCGGCAAGGGACATCGACCAACTTGTCCTGAACCCATGGCTCGAGGTCCGATGACTGCAATCATGCCTGGCGTCGAGCCGCGATGCCGGCTGCCGCAACACGGGCCGAAGCCTCGAAGCCATCGTAGGCAGCACGGGACATAAACTTAGAGCATTCCCGGATCCCCGAGGACAAGGACTTGAACCTCTGCAAGGGTTCCCCGGAGAGACCAGCAGAGAACCCGGCCAGCTCCTTGGCCAGGTCTAGCAAGTACATGCCCATGTACAGCTGGTAAGACTGGACACGGCAAGCAAGCATCGAGCCCTGGAAGCACTTTCTACCAAAACCATCCAGGTTTTGGGCCTCCCTGCCAGGGGGCACCGCGGAGTGCATCTTCTGACTTTTCAGGTGATGCTTGGTCAATTCCACCACCATGGAATGGTGTGGTAGCTGCGCCTTCTGAAAGCCAGGACTCTTCCGGAGTCAATAGATCAAATCGACCCGCTTGCTTAAAACCGGCGCCGAGGCCGGTGCCTCCCACATACGGAAGAGAAGCCGTTCCAGCATTGGAGGAACTGGGACAGTAAAGGCCTCCTTCGGAGGAGAGTCGTACCGCAGGGCCTCGAGCTCCTCAGCTCGAGGCTCCTCCTCGGGGTCCGCAGGGATAGCCAACACAGTGGCCATATCCCGAACGAACTCCGAGAACCGGGTATCCTCCGGAGAGGATCTACTCCGGGGTTCAGACTGCGGTGAGTCCGATGGGACGCACCGAGTCTTGAAGGTGTCGGGGGACTCCTCTTCCTCCGTCTCCCATGCGGACTCATCCGATGAGGAATCGGGGTCCGACCACGCGAGGCCTGTGAGCACCCGCCCCGACGCCGAAGGCACCGGCGTCGATGCCCTCGGTCTTGAACGGGAGGTCGAGGGAGACTGCAACCGAGGTCGACCTCGAGCCCTTATGGCCTCGAGTATCGGCTCGGTCTCTGGGGTCGACTTCGACGTCGATGTCCCGGTGGTCGGGGCAGATGCGCCAGACAGGCTGGCCATCAGTGCCCGCTGCTGTTTCTTGAAGGCAGACAGTCTTCTCTCCAAGGCTGTCAACCTGAGACCCAGCTCAGGAGACTCAGCAGCCCACGACTCGGGCCCCGGCGGCGCCGGGCCCGACGTCAGCTCCCTGGGAGGAGAGTCCACGAGGACTACAGGGCTTACGTGTCCAGCAGACTTCGGCTCCAGTCGAGGAACTTTGGAAGGTTTCTCCTGTTCCACAGGTACGGGGCGACGGTCGGGGGTCTGAGACCGAGCTCTCGAGGAACCTGTGACCTCTTCCGACGACGCCCTCACGAGCCGCTTCTTCCTCTTGCATTCACGGTCAGGGGACCCCCTCTCCGAGGAGCCATGACAGTGCTCGGGATCCGACTCCCGAGATGTCGAGGCTTCAGACGAGGTCCGGGCCCGGCCAGAGGCCGAGTCAGAAAAAAGCCTTTCCTTTTGGTGCTGATGACTTCGCAGTGCCTTGGAAGACATTTTCCCACATGGTCCATACGTCTTAGGGTCGTGATCAGGACCGAGGCACCGAAGGCAGCAGTCGTGTGCGCCGGTGAGAGACATCAGTTTCTTGCACCGATCACACTTCTTAAAACCGCTGGAAGCCATCGGGGAAAAAAAGAGTCCCCGCGAGGTCAAGGGACCGGCCTTCCAGGGAAAATGGAAAAAGGGCGCGAACGCCAGCCACTAAGGGCAAAAACCGAAAAAAGAAGAACGGGCTCGATACCGGTGTACCGAACCCAGCGGGAGGGGAACCGGCGTCGAACCGGAGAAGAAAAATAGCGAAGAATGGCAAAAAAAAAAAAATCAATTTTCTGGAATGACTAGGACTCACGTCCGGTGGGCTTCACGGAAAACGAGAGACTGAGCAAAATGGCACCTTTAGGCGGGAAGGGAACCGCGCATGCGTGCCTGCATGGAAAGCTGGGGAAATGCTCCGCAAGTGCTCCATCGACGTCAATGTCACCCATATGTGAGGACTGACTTCCTGCTTGGTCCTGGAGAAAGTAAAATAAACTATGCACAACTGCAACTCCAAGGGGAGGAGGGAGGGTTGTGAGGACTGATTCCTGCTGCTCCTGGAGAACACCTGTTACAGGTGAGTAACTACTTTCTCCAGGACCAAGCAGGAAGTCAGTCCTCACATATGGGTGACTCCCTAGTTCTGGGCTACCAAGGAACCCAGGCTGAACAAGAGAACTCCCTCTAGTCCCAGCATCAAAGAAAGGCTTTACACTGACAGAACCTCCACCGGTAGCCCAACGGAGGGCAGGAGTTGCCTAAACCTCAAAGAGATTCCGGAGTACTGTCTGGCCAAAAGCACTGTCCCTACAGGACTCTCTCTCCAGACAGTAATGGGTCGCAAAAGTCTGGCTTGAAGACCAAGTTGCAGCCCTGCAGATGTCTACCAACAGTACAGAGCGGAGATGAGCCACTGAGGTAGCCATTGCCCTGACACGATGGGCCGTGACCCGACCCTGCAAAGGAAGGTCAGCCACCCTGTAAGCCCTGGTGATACAGTCAGCCACCAAGGTGGACAAGGTACACTTGGACACAGCTAACCCAAATTATTAGGGTCAAAAGGGATGAAGAGCTGAGTTGCCCTTCTTTGTCCCTGCGTATGGTCAAGGTAGAAGGATAAGGCCCTCCTACAGTCCAGGGTATGCAGAACTGTTTCAGCCTGGCTTGCATGAGGCCTAGGGAAGAATGTTGGAAGAACCACCTCCTGGTTGAGGTGGAAAGAGGAGACTACCTTGGGGAGGAACTTTGGATGAGTCCTGAGGACTACCCTGTTCCTATAAAATCTGGTGTAAGGCCTGTCACAGACCAGGGCTTGAAGCTCACTAACTCGCCTAGCCGAGGTAAGGGCTACCAGGAAGAGTGTCTTCCAAGACAGGAAGCGTAGTGGACAACTATCCATCGGCTCAAAAGGTGGGCGAGTCAGTTGCTGCAAGACCACATTCAGCTCCCACTCAGGAGCAGGGCGACGGATTGGAGGCTTGAGCAAAAGCAAGCCTCTGAGAAACCGGGACACAAATGGGTGAACCGACAGAGAATGTCCTTCCACCAGTGAGTGGTGAGCTGTTAAGTCCCTGATTTGATAAGTGCAGTAAGTACTGAAGCACTACTGGTACAGTACAGGAGAAAGGATCTTCTGTACGGAGCTGACACCACACAGAAAACCTCTTCCACTTTAGAGCATAGGTTTTCCTAGTGGATTGTTTCCTAGAGGCTAGCACAACCTCCTCAACTTCCTGAGGTAGGCCCCAGGGAGCCAAAACTACTCTTGCAGCCTCTAGGCCAGTGATGGCTAACCTTTTTGAGCCCGAGTGCCCAAACTGCCGCACAAAACCAAAGAATTTCCTCAAAGTGCCAGCACGTCAATTAAACCTTAACAAGATTTTAGTATCTAAAAACTCTTTATAAAGTTGCCTGAACTATGTAACATCATTTGTAAAGGTTGGAATCTTTGTATTGTCAGAGAATCAATTTGATTCACAATCCTTTGGTTTTCATTTCAATTTATGGCAATTTATAATGTTTTAATGATTTCATTCAATTTAGAAACAGGAAGGCAATAATTAAACTGGGAACCCCAAAAGCCAAACTTGGAATGTACAACAACACTGTAGAAATAAAACTATAAATTAATTTCCTCTTGTACCAAACAAAGCACAGACGTTAATGATGCACATTTCCCAGAGGTTTCATATTCCAGTTAATAAATTCAAAATAAAGAGATATTTCTACCTTTTGTGCATTTTTTTTCAGTTGCAATTGCTCCAGCCACTTTCTTCTGGTTTCTTCATGTTTTCTGCTAACTGTCCATCGTCTGCTGTCCATTTGTTCTTTCTTCTCTTCTAGTTTTTTTTCCATTCTCTCTCTCTACATCTGCTTTAACATACTAATCTTTCTCCTTTTGCTCTTTCCTCATTACTATTTCATCCACACAAATTTTACCCCTCCATCCTCAATCCCCACTTACTTTCCCAATACCAGGCCAATTGTAGATTTTTCATCCCTCCCACACAAAATATTTTTCCCCTCTCCATTTTACTCTCCCAGCCCCATCCCATTCTAATCCTCCCCCAACATCAGCTCCCTTCTAGTTCCAGTCTCACCCAGCATCCATTCCCTTCTAGTCCCTGCATCAGCCCATTTCCCGTCCTAGCCCACCATCAACCCATTTCCAGTCCTAGCTCCCCCATCCATTTTCAGTCTGAGTCCCTTCATCAGCTCATTTCCAATCCTAGCCCCCCATCAGCCCACTTCTAGTCATTTCCTAGCCCCATCATCAGCCCATGTCAAATCATAGCTCCCCTCCACTCAGTCCAATTCCAGTCCAAGCCCCCCCCCCATGAGCCTACTTTCAGTTCTAGCCCCTCCATGAGTCCATTTCAATTCAAGCCCCACCACAGCCCATTTCCAATCTTAGCTCCCCCCAACAGCCCATTTCCAGTCCTATCCTAGCTGCTCCATCAGCCCATTTTCAGTCCTAGCTCCCTTCCCTCACAGCCCATTTCCATTCCAAGCTCCCTCCCCATCAGCTATTTGCAATTCAAGCCTCCCCTTCCACTCAGCCCATTTCCAGTCATAGCAACCCCCCAAAACATTACCAGTCCTAGCCCCACATCAACCCCCGTCCAGTCCTAAGCCCCCCATCACCCCATTTTCAGTTTAAGCACCCCCCATAACCCATTACCAGTCCTAACCCCCCCCATCAGCCCACTTCCAGTCTTAACCCCATCAGCCCATTGCCAGTCTTAACCCCATCAGCCCATTGCCAGTCCTAACCCCCCCCATCAGCCCACAGCCCATTACCAGTCCTAACCACATCAGCCCACCTCAAGTCCTAACCCCTCCCCATCAGCCCATTTCCTGTCCTAGCCCCCCCCATAGCCCATTTCCTGTCCTAGCCCCCCCCATAGCCCATTATCAGTCCTAACCACCCCCCATAGCCCATTAGCAGTTCTAACACCCCCATCACCCCATTTCCAGACAGCCCCCATCAGTCCACAGCCCATTAGCAGTCCTAACCCACCCCCCCCAGCTCATTAGCAGTCCTAACAGCCCCCCCCGCCCCAGCCCCATAGCGGGCCAAAAAAAAAAGCTGGCTCTCTGGCTGCTGCCGCTGCCGCCGCAGCAGAATGCAGTGTCCCGCGGGGCCCCCTCTGCGCCGGCTGAGCCCTCTGCCCGGCTTTCAGATTCGCGAAGGGAGAGTGTCTCTCCCTCACGTCTCTGTTAAGCCCGCAGGGGCTAATGGGAAATTTCCCATCAACCCCTCGCGTCTAAAGGGGCTGATGGGAAATTTCCCATTAGCCCCTGCGGGCTTAACAGACGCGAGGGAGAGACACTCTCCCTTCGCGAATCTGAAAGCCGGGCAGAGGGCTCAGCCGGCGCAGAGGGGGCCCCGCGGGACACTGCATTCTGCCGCGGCGACAGCGGCAGCAGCCAGAGAGCCAGCTTTTTTTTTAAATGTAATTTTGAGGAAAGCACACTCACCTCCCGCCGCGCCGCATATCTTAATTGCGGACCTTCCCGCATGCCAGCTGCAAGGCCTTCGCGTGCCATAGGTTCGCTATCGCTGCTCTAGGCCATCAAATTGAGAGCTTTGAGATTGGGGTGCAGAAGGGAACCCTGATCTTGAGAGAGAAGGTCGGGTTGCAACCCCAGAGGCGGGGGGGGGGGGGGTCCACTGCCAACTGAAGCAGAAGTGGGAACCAAGGCTGTCTGGGCCACTTGGGAGGCACTAGCAGGACAGCAGCCTTGTCCCGAAGAATCTTGAACAGAGTTCGGGCCACCAAGGGCGTGGGAGGAAATGCATACAGGAGGCCCTGAGACCAAGGAATCAAAAAAAGCATCTGCTGCTATGCGCAGAGGATGCGGTTGCCTGGAGCAGAACTTTGGCAGCTGATTGTTTAGAGGACTGGCAAAGAGGTCTATGGATGGAAGTCCCCATTTTAAGAAAATCTTCTAAACTACCAAAGGATGGAGCTGCCACTCATGGGGCTGCCGAATTCTGCTCAACCTGTCCACCAGGTAATTCTCCTGGCCAGGTAGATACACTGCCTTGAGGAGCATGTTGTGTCTGAGAGCAAACAAGCAAAGCTCCTGTGCTTCCTGGCAAAGGAGCCTGGACCCAGTTCCGCCCTGCTTGTTCACATAAAACATGGCTACCTGGTTGTCTGTTTGAACTAGGACAGACTGAAGAGCCAGGCTGATGACAGACTGATGAGCAAGACTGATGAGCAAAGGTTTTGAGGGCTAACCGAATAGCCCTGAGTTCCAGGAGATTGATTTGCTGTGCGGCTTCCCAGGGAGACCACAGACCTTGGGTGCACTTGCCTAGACAATGAGCCCCCCAGCCTTGCAGGGGGGCATCCGTGGTCAACACCACTGTGAACCCAGGACTCTGAAAAGGTACCCCTTGTAGCAGATTGGGTGGGTGCAGCCACAAGCTGAGGGAGTTTAGAAAATGTCTGGACACCCTTATCCTGTCTCTGAGGCTGCCTGTGGCCTGTGACCACTGAGTCCGAAGGCACCACTGTGCAGGCCTCATTTGTAGCCTGGCATTGGGGGTCACATGTACTGTCGAAGCCATGTGGCCTAGAAGCCTCAGGCAGAGTCTGGCCGAGACCAGTGACCTGCTGAGAAACTGGTTTGCCAAGTTGAGCAGTCTTTGGGCTCTGTCTTCTGGCAAGAATGCCTTTGCAAGCAGAGTGTCCAATCGTGCCCCTATGAACTCCAAGTTCTGGGAGGGGAGCAAAGTGGACTTTACGAAGTTTATGACGAACCCCAAGCTTTGAAGAAGAGCAATAGTTCTAAGAGTAGCTTGTCGGGCCTCCTGGCACGTCTGATCCCTTATGAGCCAGTCGTCCAGGTATGGGAAGACAAAGACTCCCTGATTTCGCAGGTAGGCCGCCACCACTGCCAGGCACTTGTTAAAGACCCTGGGAGCGGAGGTGAGGCCAAAAGGCAGTACTCTGTACTGATAATGGTTTCCTCTCACAATGAACCTGAGGTACTTTCTGTGGTCTGGATGAATGAGGATGTGAGTATACGCATCCTTTAGATCTAAGGAGCATAGCCAATCTCCCTGCTGGAGGTAGGGCAGAAGTGTTCCAAGAGTAAGCATCTTGAACTTTTCCTTCTCCAGGAACTTGTTGAGGTTTCGGAGATCTAGAATAGGTCGAAGGCCACCGGCTCTTTTGGCTAGCAGGAAATACCTGGAGTAGAACCCTCGACCGTGTAAGTGGGGAGGCACAGGCTCCACCGCCCTGTCCACCAACAGACCCTGTAGCTCCTGAAGGAGAAGATCTGTGTGCAGGGGAGGCCTTGGAGGCTCCCCTGGGAAGTATGAAGGAGGCAGTTGTTGGAAGTGTAGTGCATCGCCCCTGTGGACTATGTTAAACACCCAACTGTCTCCAGTGATGAGTGAAACAAGTCAGAAACCGTGGGTAGCAAGGAACGAACTTTTAATCAGACCACTCTTATTCAGTTAGCCAGGCCTGGCTGAGTAAGAGTGGTCTAATTAAAAGTTCCTTCCTTGCTACCCACGGTTTCTGATTGGTTTCTGATATTAGCACGTGGGATTGTGCTTTCTGGTTGGACAATCCAGTGATGAGTGGCCACTGGTGGGCAAAAAGGGCGAGGAAACCTCCTGTGCAGGGTTGGGAGAGCAGGGATGGAGAGGCTATGCCTAAGGAGTCAAAAGCCTCCACCCTGCTGAGTGGGAGCAGGGGCCAGAGGGGCTTGGGGGTCCTCTGCCTACGGGGCCCATTACCCTCCGCCTTGGCTTGCTGACCCGGAGGGGTAGCTTGGGCAGCCTGATATTGTGGGTACTGTTTGTAGGCAGTGCCCTTCCTCGGGTAAAAGGGCTTTTTACCCGAGCCCTTCTTCTTGTGAGAAGGGGCAGAAGTCTTTCTAGACAGCCTCGTCCTCGTGAGGTGCTCGGTTTCGAGCTGTGTGGGCCTTCTTGGTCATGGGCTTGCCAAAAAGGTTCTCACCTCGGCAAGGGATATCGACCAACTTGTCCTGAACCCATGGCTCGAGGTCCGATGACTGCAGCCATGCCTGGCATCGAGCCGCGATGCCGGCTGCTGCAACACGGGCCGAAGCCTCGAAGCCATCGTAGGCAGCGCGGGACATAAACTTGGAGCATTCCCGGATCCCCGAGGACAAGGACTTAAACCTCTGCAAGAGTTCCCCGGAGAGACCAGCAGAGAACCCGGCCAGCTCCTTGGCCAAGTCTCGCAAGTACATGTCCATGTACAGCTGGTAAGACTGGACATGGCAAGCATCGAGCCCTGGAAGCACTTTCTAACAAAACCATCAAGGTTTCGGGCCTCCCTGCCAGGGGGCACCGCAGAGTGCATCTTCTGACTTTTCAGGCGATGCATGGTCGAGTCCACCACCATGGAATGGTGTAGTAGCTGCGCCTTTTGAAAGCCAGGACTCTTCCGGAGTCGATAGATCGAATCGACCCGCTTTCTTAAAACTGGCGCTGAGGCCGGTGCCTCCCACATCCGGAAGAGGAGGCGTTCCAGCATCGGAGGAACCGAACAGTAAAGGCCTCCTTCGGAGGAGAGTTGTACTGTAGGGCCTCGAGCTCCTCGGCTCGAGGCTCCTCCTCGGGGTCCGCAAGGATAGCCAACGCGGTGGCCATATCCCGGACGAACTCCGAGAACCGGGTATCCTCCAGAGGGGATCTACTCCGGGGTTCAGACTGCGGTGAGTCCGATGGGACGCACCAAGTCCTGAAGTTGTCTGTGGACTCCTCGTCCTCCGTCTCCCAGGAGGACTCGTCCGATGAGGAATCGGGGTCCGAACTCGCGAGGCCTGTGCGCACCCGCCCCGACACCCTCGGTCCCAAACGGGAGGTCGAGGGAGACCGCGACCGAGGTCAACCTTGAGCCTTCATGGTCTCGAGTATCGGCTCGGTCTCCGGGATCGACTTCGATGTCGATGTCGATGTCCCGGTGGTCAGGGCAAATGCGCCATACAGGCTGGCCATCAGTGCCCGCTGCTGTTCCATGAAGGCAGACAGTCTGCTCTCCAAGGCTGTCAACCTGAGACCCAGCTCAGGAGACTCAGCAGCCCCCGACTCGGGCACCGGCCCCGACGTCGGCTCTCTGGGAGGAGAGTCCACGAGGACTACAGGACTTATGCGTCCAGCAGACTCCGGCTCCACTAGAGAAACTTTGGAAGGCTTCTCCTGTTCCACAAGCCCGGGGCGACGGTCGGGGGTCTGACAACCAGCCCTCGAGGAGCCAGGGACCTCTTCCGACAACGTCCTCGCGAGCCTCTTCTTCCTCTTGCGTTCCCGGTCGGGTGACCCCCTGTCCGAGGAGCCACGACGGTGCTCAGGATCCGATTCCCGAGATGTCGAGGCCTCAGACCATGGTCCGGGCCCGGCCGGAGGCAGAGTCAGAAAAAAGCCTTTCCTTTTGGTGCTGACTACTTCGCAGTGCCTTGGAAGACATCTTCCTACATGGTCCACACGTCTTAGGGTCGTGATCAGGACCGAGGCACCGAAGGCAGCAGTCGTGTGTGTCGGTGAGAGACATCAGCTTCTTGCACCGATCACACTTTTTAAAACCACTGGAAGCCAGCGGGGGGGGGAAAAAAAAAAAAAAAAAAAAAAAGTCCTCGCGAGGTCAAAGGACCGGCCTTCCAGGGAAAAAGAAAAAAAGGGCGCGAACGCCAGCCATGAAGGGCAAAAATAAAAAAAAAAAAAGATCGGGCTCGATACCGGTGTACCGAACCCGGCGGGAGGGGAACCAGCGTCGAACCGGAGAAGAAAAAATAGCCAAGGATCGCCAAAAATCAAACTATTTTCCGGGATGACAAGGACACACGTCCGATGGGCTTCACGGAAAAAGCGAGACTGAGGCAAGATGGCACCTTTAGGAGGGAAGGGAACCGCGCATGTGTGCCTGCATTCTCAAAGGCTTTCATGGAAAGCTGGGGAAATGCTCCGCAAGGGCTCCATCGACGTCGATGTCACCCATATGTGAGGACTGACTTCCTGCTTGGTCCTGAAGAAAAGGCAATTATTTTCTGCGGTGACAGGATGTGCGACCTGTCGGCTCCACGGAAAGCACAGTTACTTACCTGTAACAGGTGATCTCCAGAACAGCAGGAATTAGTCTTCACACGTGGGAGACGTCGCCGACGGAGCCTGCACGGGAATGCTCCCCAGCATCCAATCAGAAAGCCTTTGGGAGCATCCCCCGCGCCTGCGTGGTGGCTTCCCGCCCTTCCTACTGCCTCTCCCCAGTTGAGTTTCATAGCTGAGCCGGAAGGAGAGGAGAAGAAGGAATAGAGAAAAAGAGATACAACTCCTAGGGGAGGTGGGCGGGTTGTGAAGACTAATTCCTGCTGTTCCGGAGATCACCTGTTACAGGTAAGTAACTGTGCTATCTCCAGGAACAAGCAGGAATGAGTCTTCACACGTGGGGACTCCCTAGCTAAGGATGCCCGGGGAGATCCCATAAGCGCAGCCCAGGACGGGATGGCATTTGCCCAACCTGAATCCCCGGCATCCCCTGAGGGATGGAGGGCAGGAGTTGAACAGAGGAACAGCGAATCTAAAGACTATGGATGAAAGTCTTTAGAGTGCAGAACAGGCACCATTAAGATACAGCAAAAAAAAAACCCAGGCTACGGGAGTAGTCAGAGGGGTGCATGAAGAGAATCATTAAGCATTTAATGAGTAAATGACCTAGTACCATATAGAGCTTACCGGCCATTAAGTGTTAATGAATTAATGGTTTAGAACCCTGTACAGCTTACCCACCGGGTTGTCGGAAGTAGTCCTGTGATGAAGGCACTGTAGACGCAGTAGCGAGGTCATCAAGGAAACTTCACCGCAGCGAGGAAGAAGTTCCAAATCCGGAAGGCCATGAGATCCAGGCGTCAGCTGGGTCAGGAGAAGAACAGCAGGTCTTCCAGGGGGCTTACGGCAAGCTGAGCACTCCCTTAGGAGTAGAGTCCATAACTCAAAGGACTAACAGTGGAAGACAGGCCGAACTAGAGAGCCTATCCCGGAGAAGAGTAGAGGTGTACCCTGGAGCAGAAGGGGTACACAGTCTGCCCTAGCGAGAGATAGGGAGACAAGGGTCCGGACCTCCGGGAGGAGGACCTAACTGAAAAAGGGAGCTGCTGACTTCACAGCAGTAGGGTACCACCAGTCCGCGGGCCGATCGGGAATAGGCAGGCGGACTGGCCGGACCCCCGGGGGGGGGGTGAGTACCGGCCATAGGGGGAAAAAAGGCGGTAGAACACAGGTACTGTGGGCATCCCCCCAATAGGCGCCTGCCAAGCAGGTGATATCTAGTATATCTAAGCCGGTGGACATGGGGACGCCCCCTCCGGTACTAACACAGGTACGCCGGGGGGCCTACCTCCATGAGCAGCACCCTGGCAAGGCGGATCTGCCATCGATCCCCAGAACGTCCACCTGGAGAGGTGGCCTCAAGATCCGTCAGGGGAGGGATCTTTTCCGGAGGGCAAGGGCAGATCGGCGAGCTAAGAGCGCGGTAGCGTGGGGGACGGAGGATAGCATCAGTCCGGTAGAACGCCGCAGGGGTTGGAGGCCCTATATGTGTCCCCAGGACCTGCACGCAGAACTTGTCCCCTGCACAATCGGGGGACATGAGGGTATAGTCCCTGGTGAGTATTGGGGGACTATAGCGGCTGGAAGGGGAATTCCGGTACGGAAGCAATCAGCAAGAGAATACTGGCTGAGAGGGGTTCGGGGACGTACCGAAGAGTAAGTAGGGTGACCGTGGGCCATAGCTATCACGGCGTACGGTGGTCTCCCTTTCCCACGGAGAATACCTGAACCCCTAGATAAGTCCACGAACCATTTTCCAACTGAACGAGCCCCAGAGTAGAGCTCGATTCTAAACTTCTGGTAAGGAGGTTAAGTGCAGGCAGCCGCCCACCTGGGCCTAAAAACGCTTAGTATGAGAGTCCTGGCGCGGGCCCGGGGACATCAACCCGGGGTGAGAGGTCCCTTGCTTGGGCGCGCCTGGAGGGTGGGCGGAGGGCTGACATTTCCTCTTCCTATGGAAGGGGGGTCTGGAGAGGCGTTTACCACCGCCGGGGGGAAGCCGGGCCCTAGGCTGGCTGCTAACTCTGGGAAGGTTAGCGAAGCACTGTGCGACCTGACGTAAGGCTTCGCTATTGAAGAGGATCTCCATCGCAGGGAGAATTACCCAGGTTGTGCTGTGCCCGTCTACACAGCTCAGACGCATGCAACCATGCTGTACGGCGTGCTCTAATGGCAACAGCAGAGGCTCTGCTGACCGACCGGAAGGAGTCCAGCGAAGCACGAGAAAGGAACCCGGAGATATTCCTGCAGTGATAAAGAAGCAGGGAATATTCAAAGGCCTTGGTTGCAGATACGAAGGTGGATAACCGAGATAATCTCTCGGTGACCTCCCGAAGCGACAGACTCATATAAAATATATATGAAATAATTCTGGCCGCCAGCATAGACGTTTGGAAGGCTTGACGTCCTAGAGTATATAGCGTCTTCGAGGCGCGGCCTGGAAGGCGAGAAGCATGCTTCTCCTTGCTTCCGGCCTTCCTCAGCGCCGATTCCACCACAATGGACCAATGTGGAAGATGGTGCTGCCGAAAACCCGGGGACGGAGGCACCCGGTACAGAGCCTGCATCGCAGTCAACGGCGCTGGAACCCTCAAAGGCGACCGCCATGCCCCCAGCAGGAGATCCTGCAGGGAGGGATGCAGAGGAAGCATCACGGCTGCCTGTTCCGCAGGGCCTGGGCTCAGGTCCGGGATAGGGATGGCCAACAAGTCCGCCATGTCAAGGAGGAAATCCTGAAAAGGCGGCTCTGCCGGAGCAGTTATGGCGGGAGAGGCCGCCAGGGCACTAAGAGGCCGCTCGGGCCGATGCCCGCTGGGCAGAGGAGGGGACCAACCGACCCGGATCGGGGCAGTCAACATGGCGTCATCGGCTCCTGGAATTGATTCCAAGCTAGGCATCGAAGGGGGTCGATGGCAGCGACGGCGCCACAGGAATCGGCCTAGGCCCCGAACCCGGGGGGCGGCGCTTCCCCCCGTGACTGGAGTGAATCCGCGGCCGCCGGAGGGCAGGGGCCAGCGGTCTCTGCTCTGCACTGCGGGAGGGGACAGGGGCTGATCCCGAGACGTGCCGTGGCCAGGCTTTCAAGGCTGGACAACGACTCCAGGCTGGGCATCGAGCCGAGCGAGGAGATCGACTCCTTCCTCGAGGACCCCGGCGGGAGCGACCGCGCTGGTGGTGGAGATCCCGGAGCGCGGATCGGAATCGTGCCGACCGGCGCCGTGAGCATCAAGGGCCCCAGAGGGCGGTGCTCGGTGGAGAGGGGGGGTCATCTGATGCCGGCGCCGATCGGCGGGCGCTGCCCGATGAAGTGCCCCCTCTCGAACCCATCCTACCCGGAGGTAAAAACTGCCGGGGCATACGGCTCGTCCCCGAGGGGAGCCAGGTCACCCGACGACGAGTCCCTGCAGGGGGTGGGAAGTGCAAGGCCCCTGCGGTGGGATCGAGGCGAATGAAGACCCCGAGGCCCCTTTTCCAGGAAAGGGCGGGGCCCTCGACGGCTGCGTCGATGCCGGGGGGGTCACCCGTGTGCTGGTCGACACACCCCGAGGTCCCCGGGGAAGGTTGATGGCAGTTCCTTGAGCCCGACGCCCCTGCAGTCGCCGGCGGAGTGGCGCCGCTCAAGACCGGTCCCACCCTTGCGCAGGACTGGGGTTCCGGCGACCCAGCTCGGGTCGAAGCGAGCGGCTCCGAGGGGAGTGAGGCCAGGAGATCATTCCCGGCGAGTGGTGGAACCAGACGCCGGCGCGCTCGAAGCGGGTACTGCCTCCGCGCAAGGCCGGAACGCAGAGCCAGGCTGTGTCGAGCCGATCGGCCCCAGAGGTGCCGAGGGCAGCGGCTGGCGATCCCCGGTGGGGAGCGGGTTACTCGACGCCCACGGGTCGGCACCGCCCGAAGCGGACACTACCCCCGTAGGGATGCCATACCGGCGCGAGTCGGCCGGCCCCGGAGGCGCAAGGACCGCAGCCGCCAATCCCCGGTGAGGAGAACGCTCGACACTGGCGCCTACATCGAGGGGTCGGTACCGCTCGTAGCGGGTACCACCCCCGCGCATGGCGGTGATGGAGGAATGCCCGGCTGGACCGAGTCGATCGGCCCCGGAGGCGCCGAGGACAGCAGCCGACGATCCTCGGTGAGGAGCGGAACGCTCGACACCGACGCCGATGCCGGGGTCTCAGAACCGCCCGAAGCAGGTACCACACCCGAGCATGGCTAAGATGTAGGGAGGTCAGACACGGTCGAGTCAATCGGCCCCGAAGGCGCCGAGGACACCAGCTGACGATCCCTGGCGAAGAGTGGAACACTCGATGCCGACACCAATGCCGGGGAATCGGCACCGCTCGAAGCAGGTACCTCCCTCGGGCATGGCTCGGGAATGTTCTGTGAGGAGCGATCCTCAGGAACATCCCGAAACCCCGTAAATGCTTTGGAGCCCGAGGACTCCCCCCGGGGTATAGTAGCCAAGGGGGACTTGAGGGGTCGGCTGGAGCTGTCGCCATGCCGCGCATGAGACTCGCCCCTCAAGACTCGGCTAGTCTTAACAAACTGTTGTGTGGATACCTGATCCTGGAGAGAAGAACAACCCGACGACTGCGCGTTGGGCGCAAAGACGTCGTCGAGGGATATCCGAAAAAGGGAGGGTCTTCTCCCGACACTGTAGCCCGGGGGATCAGGGAAAGAAGGGTCAGGCCCCAGGCATTGGAGTCCAATTGGAAAATTAGGTCCCCGCAGTGAGGGCACTGCTGGCGAGAAGAAGGCTCCATGCTGTAAGCCCGGTAGGCCTCGGCGCCCAGAGGGGAGGGTCCCTCCAGGCGACCAAAAAGAAATGAAATTTAAATGAAAATTAATTGAAAAGAAAGAAAGGGGCACGGAGGTGCCACCATCGGTGGGAAAAAGCCACGACTACAGAAACAAGAACAAAGGAAAAAAATTTCTGCGGTGGCAAGAGGGACGTCCTGCCTGCTCCGCGGAAAACGAAAAACTGGGGAGAGGCAGTAGGAAGGGCGGGAAGCCACCGCACAGGCGTGGGGGATGCTCCCAAAGGCTTTCTGATTGGATGCTGGGGAGCATTCCCGTGCGGGCTCCGTCGGCGACGTCTCCCACGTGTGAAGACTCATTCCTGCTTGTTTCTGGAGATAACAAAGAACTGGAGAGGGACAGTTGGGAAAGGAAGGAAAGCAGCACGCAGGCACTGTGGGATGCTCCCAAAAGCTTTCCTACTGGATTATGCGGAGCGTTCCCGCGCAGGATCCGTCGGTACCGATGATACCCATATGTGAAGACTACATTCCTGCTTGTTCCTGGAGATAGCACAGTTACTTACCTGTAACAGGTGATCTCTGGGAACAGCAGGAGTAAGTCTTCACATATGGGTACGTCGGTACTGACGGAGCCTGCGCGGGAACGCTCCCCAGTTTCCCAAAAAGGAAAGCTTTTGGGAGCATCCCACAGCGCCTGCGCGCTGCCTTCCCGCCTTTCCTAACCATCTCTCCTCAGTTCGAGTTTAAAGCTGAGACAATAGAGAGAGAGAGGAAAGGAAAGATAAAAAAAGAGATACAACTCCTAGGGGAGGAGGGAGGGCTGTGAAGACTTATTCCTGCTGTTCCCAGAGATCACCTCTTACAGGTAATTAACTGTGCTATCTCCAGGAACAAGCAGGAATGAGTCTTCACATATGGGGACTCCCTAGCTAAGATGCCTGGGAGATCCCCAAGGAAATGAGACTCTGGGAAGGGGTCTACTTCCTCCTATGGTTCTCAGGCCAGGCATCCATCCAGGGAAGGAGGGTAGGAGTTGTTTAAGAGTGGAACAGGTGTTTGAGAACAGCCTGACCAAACAAGGCATCCCGGCGGGAGTCCTTCTCCAAGCAGTAATGGGCTGTGAAGGTATGAACCGAGGCCCAGATGGCTGCTCGACAGTTCTGGTCGATGGACACAGAATTTAGATGAGCCACAGAGGTGGCCATGGCCCTCACATTATGAGCTGTGACATGGCTCGCCAGAGAAAGGTTCTTACTCTGGTAGGCAAAAGAAATACACTGAGCAATCCAATTGGACAGTGTTCTCTTGGAGACTGGAAGTCCCAAATGAGAAGGATCAAAAGCAACAAAAAGCTGGGAAGACTTTCTATGTTGCTGTGTCCTTTGTAAGTAAAAAGCGAGAGCTCTTTTACAATCCAGAGTATGAAGACTCCTCTCTGCACTGGATGCATGAGGAGCTGGAAAAAAGACAGGTAAATATACCTCATGATTAAGATGAAAAGGTGAGACCACTTTAGGCATAAAGTGTAGATTTGTTCTAAGGACTACGTTATCATGATGGAACCTTGCATAAGGTGGATTAGCCACTAAGGCCTGTAGTTCACTGATGCGGCGAGCTGAAGTGACTGCAATGAGGAAAATAACATTCCCGGAAAGAAATTTCAAGGAGGTAGTGGCTAAGGGTTCAAAAGGAGGCTTCATAAGCTGACCAAGAACCAAATTTAAGTCCCATGCCACCGGAGGAGGCCTAATGGGAGATTTAGTTAAAGTTAGGCCTCTCATGAATCTTGCAATGAGAGGATGAGAGGAACTAGGTTGTCCATTGATGGGCTTAAGGGATGCTGCAATAGCACTCAAATGGATTCTTACTGAATTTGTCTTAAGTCCTGCATCAGAAAGATGCAGGAGATAGTCTAACAGAGAATTTAAAGGTAGTGCTAGAGGGTCAAGACCCTTTTCAGCACACCAAATGGAAAATCTTTTCCATTTAAAAGCATAGGAACGCCTGGTGGAAGGTTTTCTGGAAGCATGGAGAATATCCTTCACTTGCTGAGAAAGATTCAATCCCTGAAGGTCTAGGCCTTCAGTAACCAAGCTCTGAGGTGAAGGGACTTGGGGTTTGGGTGCCACAAAGTCCCTTCCTCCTGGGACAGAAGGTCTGGAGCAGCTCCCAAGTCCAGGGAGGAGGCTTGGGAGAGATGTAGAAGTAGAGGGTACTACACTTGGCGTGGCCAGCATGGAGCTATGAGAATCATAAATCCTTGATCCCTCTGGAGTTTGAACAGAGTCTTGGGAATCAAGGGAATGGGTGGAAAGGCATACAGGAAGCCCTGAGCCCAATGAAGGAGGAAGGCATCCTTGGCCTGAACTCCCTGACACGGAATTCTGGAACAGCACCGGGGAAGTATGGCATTCCACGGACTTGCAAAGAGGTCTATGTCCAGGGTTCCCCATTCTTGGAAGATTCTGAGTACCTGATCCATGTGCAGGGACCATTCGTGTGGAAGCAGAACTCGACTGAGTCTGTCTGCCCAAGAGTTTTGGACTCCTGGGAGGTATACTGCCAGGAGATGGATTGGATGCTCTCTGGTGAAGGCCCACAATCTTAAAGCTTCATTGCAAAGCGACAGAGCCAGTTCCTCCTTGTTTATGTAAAACATGGCTACTTGATTGTCCGTATGAATGAGGACTGTCTTGTAGCTGAGGAGGGTATGAAAAACCTTGAGAGCTAGAAAAACTGCTCGAAGCTCCAAGTGGTTGATATGAAGAGAGGTCTCCTGTGGGGACCAGGTGCCTTGAGTGGAGAGGTCCTGTAGATGGGCTCCCCAACCTGTTTGGGAGGCATCTGTTGTGAGGGTTGCTTGGGGCAACTACTGTTGGAAGGGGGACCCCAGCAACAAATTTTGGGTGGACATCCACCATTGGAGAGACCAAAAGAGACGTTTGGAGGTTGCTATTTGGTCTGAGAGAGCTCCTGAAGCTTGAGTCCACTGGGTGGACAAAGTCCATTGAGCTGCTCTCATGTGTAGGCGAGCATAGGGTACCACATGCACTGTGGAAGCCATGTGGCCTAGTAGTTGTAGCATCTCCCGGGCAGTTAAGTGGCTCTTTGACTGAATCTGGGAGGCTAACTGCACTAGACGCTGGCAACAGGCCTGAGGAAGGTAGGCCCTTGCAGTAGTGGTATCCAACCAGGCCCCTATGAATTCTAGGGACTGAGTAGGGGTGAGCTGAGACTTTGGGAGGTTTACCACAAGTCCCAGATACTGCAGAATGCGCCTTGTGTGGTCCAAGGAAATCTAGGCCTCTGACTGAGATGGGGCTCGGATGAGCCAGTCGTCCAGGTATGGGAAGACAAATATTCCCAGAGTGCGTAGAAATGCAGCTACTACTGCCATGCATTTGGTGAACACTCTTGGAGCAGAGGCCAGACCGAAAGGAAGCACTCTGTATTGGTAATGTTTTCCTTGGAAAAGAAAACTGAGGAATCTTCTGTGAGATGGATGGATGGATGAGGACATGTGTGTATGCATCCTTGAGATCTTGAGAACAAAGCCAATGCTGACTTTGAAGGTATGGAAGGAGAGTGCCCAGAGAAAGCATCTTGAACTTCTCCTTGCATAGAAATTTGTTCAATTCCCTGAGATCTAAGATGGGTCTGTATCCCCCTGTTTTCTTTGGAATGAGAAAATAGGGGGAGTAGAACCCTGACCCTTGTTGAAGAAGAGGAACTTCTATTGCCCCTTGGGCAAGAAGGGTAGTCACCTCCTGACCTAAAAGGTTGAGAAGAGATGTGGGGGAATTGAAATGTCTCACCATGGTGTGGGGAGGAAGGTCTGAGAAATGAAGCTTGTAGCCCTCTCTTATGATGGAGAGGGTCCACTGCTCTGATGTGATTTGCTCCCATCTGGGAGCAAAATGAGCTAACCTTCCTGGAATGGTGAGAGATTCTGGCTGTTTTAAAGCCAGAAAGGCTACGTTCTCTAGCATCAAGTCAAAAACCCTGAGGAGGTTGGGACTGCTGAGTTGCAGCAGCCCCTGTAGACTTAGGCCTGGCCTGCTTAGGTTGCTGACGCTTAGCGGTTAAAGCGACCTGTAGAAGATTGTTGGCCAGAAGTGGAAGGAAACCTGCCCTTTTTGAAAAAAGACTTTTTAAAAGTCTTTTTCTTGGCAGGAATGGAGGTGGACTTTGAAAGTCTATCCAGAGCAGAATTCTCTGCATCCATTTGAGTGGCTTTTATTTGCCACTTTGCCAAATAGATTTTCACCTGTACAGGGCAGATTTCCTAAGCCATCTTGAACCCAGGGTTCAAAATCAGAAGCCTGGTGCCAAGCAATTCTGCGAGCAGCTATGGCAATGCCTGAGGCTCTGCTGGCACCTTAAAAGGAGTCAAAGGCTGCCCTGTTGGAAAACTTTGAGATGTCTTGAGTATGCTTAAGCCACATGCGGAATTCTTCCCTTTTATCCTCTGGAATAAAAGGGAGGAAAGTGTGCAGCTTTTCTGCAACTTCTTTTAGAAACATACCCATGTAAAGGCTATATGAGTTGATTCTGGCACTAAGCATACTGGCCTGGAAGATTTTCCTACCAAAAGCATCCAAGGTTCTGCATTCTCTTCCTGGAGGAGCAGAAGAGTGTCTCTTTGTACTCTTTATCCTCTTCATAGCTGACTGCACCACAATGGAATGGTGAGGAAGCTGAGTTTTTTGAAATCCAGGACAGGGAGGGACACGATACATAGTGTCCAACCAGCGAGAATGAGGAGAGAGAGTGAGAGGAGTCTCCCATAAATCAATCATGTGTTCATAAAGAATCTCATGAATTGGTAAGGTGACTGACTCTCTAAGAGCCTTAGGGTATCCTAAAATATCTAATTTGTTTGCTCTAGGCTCTGATTCAGAGGTTACTGAGATAGAAAGTCCTTTAGCTACTTCTCTTATGAAGTCTTGAAAGGACAAGTCCTCTGGAGGAGACATTCTTCTTTTTGGAGAAGAGGGCTCTTCAGGAAGGGCTATGGATACTTCAGGAGATTCATCTGATGAATCAGAATCACCAGAGGAATCGAAGTACCGCCTGTCAGGGTGCTCTTCTATGCTCGATACGCGTATCGAGCGGTATCGACATCGGGCGTCCTCGGAACCGGATCGGTACCGAGAAATAGCACTGGACAAGGAACCGCTGCAGCCGGTATCCTGGTCGATGTCGATGCAGTCGGTACCGGTATCGGCACTGGTGCCGGTACCGGGGCCGATACCGACAACGGAGCTTGTTGCGGTACCGTCGGCGTCGCAGCTTGAATGAAGGCTGTAATAGCCCGCTGCATGGACAGAACATTCTGATCCATCGATGCCATGAATGCCTGGAGTTCGGTACCGGGAGATTGTGCCGGTACCCCAGAGCATTCTAACAGGTGATCGGTCGAGGCTGTGCCATCGATGTCAACCTGTAACCCCATAGGAGGAGCTTTGGAAGCCAGAGCTTCCCGCCAGGGTTGTTTTGCTGGTGCAGGATCCTCGAGGGCAAGCCCAGAGGCATCTCGATGCTTAGAGGGAGATCTACCCTTCGAGGACCTGCTAGACTTATGTTTGGTTACCTGAGATCCATCAGGAGAAGAAGACCTGGAAGATGTTGATGCTACCAACGCTGCATCAGCGGGAAACAGCACATGGAGCTTAGCTGCTCGGTTCTGTAAGCCCCGTCTAGACATTAGAGAGCAGGACGGTCAATCCGGGATGGAGTGTTAAGGACCCAAACATTTAAGACACCATTCATGGGTATCTGTAACAGAAATAGTACCGCTACACTTAGTGCATTTTTTGAAGCCGGAGGCTGGTTTTTCCATGAGGGAAATTTTCATTTGGGCCCTGTGGCCTAGAAGAGAAATACACTAAGTGAGGAAAGTATAGAATTTTTTTTTTTTTTTTTTAAAGAAAGAAAGAAAAGACCGGCGGTACCGGTCCGGAGTAGGGGAAGGCAGACACGCGACCAAAGAAATAAAATAAAATAAAGAACTTCTTCAGCAGTGACAGGGCTCGACCTGCTGGCTCCGCGGCAAAGAAGAACGGAGGAGAGATGGTTAGGAAAGGCGGGAAGGCAGCGCGCAGGCGCTGTGGGATGCTCCCAAAAGCTTTCCTTTTTGGGAAGCTGAGGAGCGTTCCCGCGCAGGCTCAGTCGGTACCGACATACCCATATGTGAAGACTCATTCCTGCTTGTTCCTGGAGATTAAGTCTTCACATATGGGTATCGTCGGTACCGACGGAGCCTGCGCGGGAACGCTCCCCAGCGTCCAGTAAGAAAGCTTTTGGGAGCATCCCACAGCGCCTGCGCACTGCCTTCCTGCCTTTCCCAACCGTCTCTCTCCAGTTCGAGTTTTAAAGCTGAGACAAAGAGAGAGAGAGAGGAAAGGAAAGATAGATAGAAAGATACAACTCCTAGGGGAGGTGGGTGGGTTGTGAAGACTTATTCCTGCTGTTCCCAGAGATCACCTGTTACTGGTAAGCAACTGTGCTATCTCCAGGAACAAGCAGGAATGAGTCTTCACATATGGGGACTCCCTAGCTGCAGATGCCAGGGAGAGACCCCATGGTTGTGTAACCTGGCAGAGGGCTCCACGTTCCCCCATGGATCTCTGGCATCCGACCAGGGTAGGTGGGTAGGAGTTGATTAGGAATGGAACAGGTGTTTGAGGACAGCCTGACCAAACGAGGCATCCCGGCGGGAGTCCTTGTCCAAACAGTAATGGGTTGTGAAGGTATGAACCGAGGCCCAGGTGGCCGCTCGACAGATTTGGTCGATGGACACAGAGTTTAGATGAGCCATTGAGGCTGCCATGGCTCTCACTTTGTGAGCTGTGACATGGCCCTCCAGAGAAAGGTTCCTACTCTGGTAGGCGAAAGAAATACACTGAGCAATCCAGTTGGACAGTGTTCTCTTAGAGACTGGAAGTCCAAAATGAGAAGGATCAAAATCAACAAAGAGTTGAGAAGACTTTCTATGTTGCTGTGTTCTTTTTAAATAGAAAGCGAGAGCTCTCTTACAATCCAAGGTATGAAGATTCCTCTCTGCATTTGATGCATGAGGTCCTGGAAAAAAGACAGGTAAATATACCTCCTGGTTCAGATGAAAAGGCGAGACCACTTCAGGCATAAAGTGTGGATTGGTCCTGAGGACTACCTTATCATGATGGAACCTTGTATAAGGTAGATTAGCCACCAAAGCTTGCAATTCACTGATGCGGTGTGCTGAGGTGACTGCAATGAGAAAAACAACTTTCCAAGAAAGAAATTTCAAGGAGGTGGTGGCTAAAGGTTCAAAGGGTGGCTTCATAAGCTGGCCAAGAACCAGGTTTAAGTCCCATGCCATTGGAGGTGGTCTAATGGGAGGTTTAGTTAAAAGAAGGCCTCTCATGAATCTTGCTATAAGAGGGTGAGAGGAAATAGGTTGTCCATTGAGAGGCTTGAGGGACGCTGCAATAGCACTCAAATGGACTCTTACTGAATTTGTTTTTAGGCCTGCCTGGGATAGATGCAGGAGATACTCTAGTAGAGAATTCAGAGGTATTGCAAGAGGGTTTAGACCCTTCTCTGAACACCAAATGATAAATCTTTTCCATTTGAAAGCATAGGAACGCCTAGTAGAAGGCTTTCTAGAGGCATGAATAACATCTCTGACTTGCTGAGAGAGATGAAAATCTTGAAGGTCTAGGCCCTCAGCAACCAAGCCCTGAGATGGAGCGACTGGGTGTTTGGGTGCCATAATGTTCCCCCTTCCTGGGACAGAAGGTCTGGTGCAGAGCCCAAGTCCAGGGAAGGAGCTTGAGAGAGATGCAGAAGTAGAGGGTACCACATTTGGCGTGGCCAATGTGGAGCTATGAGGATCATGGTCCCTCTATCTCTCTGAAGCTTGAAAAGTGTTTTGGGAATTAGGGGAATTGGTGGAAAGGCATAAAGGAAGTCTTGACCCCAGTGAAGGAGGAAGGCATCCTTGGCCTGAACTCCCTGACACGGAATTCTGGAACAGAACCGGGGAAGTTTGGCATTCCACGGACTTGCAAAGAGGTTTATGTCCGAGGTTCCCCAAATTCGAAAAATCCTGGCTACCTGGTCCATGTGGAGGGACCACTCGTGTGGGAGCAGAACTCGACTGAGTCTGTCCGCCCAAGAATTTTGAACGCCTGGAAAATATACTGCCAGAAGATGGATGTGATGCTCTCTGGCGAAGGCCCACAGTCGCAAAGCTTCGTTGCAAAGCGACAGAGAGCCAGTCCCGCCCTGCTTGTTTACATAGAACATGGCTACTTGGTTGTCCGTATGGATGAGGACTGTCCTGTAGCTCAGCAGGGAGTGGAATACTCTGAGACCTAAGAATATTGCTCTGAGTTCCAAGAGATTGATATGCAGAGAAGTCTCCTGTGGAGACCAGATGCCCTGGGTGGAGAGATCCTGCAGATGAGCTCCCCAACCCATTGGAGAAGCATCTGTTGTTAGAGTTGCTTGGGGTAGCAACTGCTGAAAAGGGGACCCCAGCCACAGATTTGGAGGGGACTTCCACCACTGGAGAGACCAAAATAGGCGACTGGAGTTTGCTATGTTGTCTGACAGGCAACCTGATGCCTGGGTCCATTGGGTGGACAAAGTCCATTGAGCTGCCCTCATGTGAAGGCGAGCATATGGAACCATATGCACGGTGGATGCCATGTGGCCTAATAGTTGTAACATCTCTCGAGCAGTTAAATGGGACTTTAACTGTATCTAGGAGGCTAACTGCACCAAGCGTAGGCAACGGGCCTGAGGAAGATAGGCCCTTGCAGTTGTGGTATCCAGCAAGGCTCCTATAAACTCTAGGGACTGAGTAGGGGTGAGATGGGATTTTGGGATGTTTATTACCAGTCCCAAATACTGAAGGATACGCATTGTGCAGGATAGAGAAGTCTGAGCCTCTGACTGGGATGGGGCTCGAATGAGCCAGTCGTCCAGATATGGGAAAACGAATATTCCTAGAGTGCGCAGAAATGCAGCTACTACTGCCATGCATTTTGTGAACACCCTTGGAGAAGAGGCCAGACCGAAAGGAAGCACCCTGTATTGGTAGTGCTTTCCTTGAAAGAGGAACCGAAGGAACCTTCTGTGTGTTGGATGGATGAGGACATGGGTGTACGCATCCTTTAGATCTAGAGAACAAAGCCAATCCTGACTCTGAAGGTATGGCAGCAGAGCACCGAGAGAAATCATCTTGAATTTCTCTTTGAATAGAAACTTGTTCAATTCTCTGAGATCTAAAATGGGTCTGTAGCCAACTGTTTTCTTTGGAATAAGAAAATAAGGTGAGTAGAACCCTGAGCCCTGTTGAAGAAGAGGTACTTCTTCTATTGCCCCTTGGGCAAGAAGGGTAGCAATCTCCTGACCCAGAAGGTTGAGGAGAGATGTTGGAGAATTGAACTGTTTCACCATGGTGTGGGGAGGAAGGTTTAAGAAATGAAGCTTGTACCCTTCCTTTATAATGGAGAGGGTCCATTGCTCTGCTGTGATTTGCTCCCATCTGGGAGCAAAGTAAGCTAACCTTCCTGGAATGGTGAGGGGCTCTGGTTCTTCCAAAGCCAGAAAGGCTAAGTTCTCTAGTTGCAAGTCAAAGGCCTTGAGGAGGCTGAGGCTGCTGGGCCGTGGGAGGCCTGGCAGCCTTTTACTTGGCCTGTTTAGGTGGTTGCTGACGCTTTACAGCAAAACGACCTGCAGAAGATGCCTGCTGACCATAAGCAGGATAGTATCTTCCCTTTTTAGAAAAAGGTGTCTTCTTGAACAATCTTTTCTTAGCAGGAGCAGAGGTAGACTTTGAAAGTCGATCCAAAGCAGAGTTCTCAGCATCCATCTGAGTGGCCTTTGCTTTCCAATCCCTGCCAAAAAGGTTTTCACCTGTACAAGGAAGATTTCCCAATTCATCTTGGACCCAGAGTTCCAAATCAGATGCTTGTAACCAAGCAATTCTGCGTGCACCTATGGCAATAGCCGAGGCTCTACTTACACACTCAAAAGAGTCAAAGGCTGCATGGTTGGAAAATTTGGAAACATCTTGGGCATGTTTAAGCCAAGTGAGAAATTCCTGCCTTTTATCTTCTGAAATAAAAGGGGCCAAAGTCTGCAGATGATCTGTGACTTCCTTTAGAAACATCCCCATATAGAGACTATAGGAGTTGATTCTGGCAGCAAGCATATTAGCTTGGAAAACCCTTCTGCCAAAAGCATCAAGGGTTCTGCATTCACGTCCTGGAGGATTAGATGAGTGTCTCTTTGCACTCTTTATCTTCCTCATGGCAGACTCTACCACAATAGAGTGGTGAGGAAGCTGAGACTTATGAAAGCCAGGACAAGGAGGGACATGGTACATGGTGTCTAACCTACGAGAATGAGGAGAGGTAGTAAGAGGCGTCTCCCACATGCTCAACATGAGATCATAGAGAATCTCATGAATAGGTAAGGTGGCTGCTTCTTTAGGAGCCTTAGGGTATTGCAAAATATCTAATTGCTTGGCCCTAGGCTCTGACTCAGGGGCCACTGTAATGGAGAGGCCCCTAGCCACTTCCCTAATGAAGTCTTGAAAAGACAAGTCTTCTGGAGGAGACATTCTTCGTTTTGGAGAATCTGACTCCTAAGGAAGAAGTACCGGTGCCTCGACAGAAGCCTCCGACTCAGAGTCTTCGGAGGAATCGAAGTATCGCCTGTCTGGATGCTCCTGTAAAGCCCGATACGCGTACCAAGTGGGATCGACATCGGGAGTAAGCGGTACCGGTTCGGTACCGATGGGCATTATAGGACAGGGTACCGTTGCAGTCGACACCGAAGCTGATGTCGATGCAATCGGTACCGGCACTGGAAACGATGCCGGTGCCGGAGTCGGTACCGGCAACGGAGATTGTTGCGGTACCGAAGGCGGCGAAGCCTGCATAAACGCAGTTAGGGTGCGCTGCATTGACAGAATCTTATGATCCATCGACGCCACCAGAGTCTGGATGTCGGTACCGGTGGAGGCCACCGGTACCCCAGAACACGGCAACAGGTGATCAGTCGAGGCCGAGCCATCGATGTCAACCCGTGGCCCCATAGATAATGCTATGGAAGCCGGAGCTTCCCGCCGGGGTAATTTTGCCAGTGCTGATTCCTCGAGGACAAGCCCGGAGGCATCTCGATGCTTAGAGGGAGATTTGCCCTTCGAGGACCGGCTAGATTTATGTTTGGTTACCTGAGATCCATGGGAGGAAGAAGCAGCCCTGGAAGACGTCGATGCCACCGAGGCTGCATCAGAGGGAAACAGGGTACTGAGCTTGGCTGCTCGGTTCTGCCGACCTCTTTTAGACATCATGGTACAGGACACACAATCCGTGATGGAATGGTCAGGACCCAAACATTTTAGACACCAATCATGGGTGCCGGTGACAGAAATAGTACCGCCACACTTTGTGCACTTTTTAAACCCAGAAGCGGGCTTCTCCATGAGGAGAAAAATGTTCAGGCCTAAGGCCCAAACCGCAAATGCACAGTTGAAGAAAGAAAAGTTTTTTGTTTGTTTTTTTGTATAAGAAAGAAAAGACCGGCGGTACCGGTCTGACGTCAAAGAAGGCAGACGCGACACAGAAAGATAAAGAAAAAAATAAAGAATTCTTCTGCGGTGACAGGAACACGACCTGCTGGCTCCGTGGAAAAGAAGAACTGGAGAGAGGCGGTTGGGAAAGGCAGGAAGGCAGCGGGCAGGCGCTGTGGGATGCTTCCAAAAGCTTTCTTACTGGACGCTGGGGAGCGTTCCCGCGCAGGCTCCATCGGTACCGACGATACTCATATGTGAAGACTCATTCCTGCTTGTTCCTGGAGATAGGATTTTATCCAGGTATGGGAGCATGCAGTGGTCACTTTCAGACAGTGTGCTTTGCTTTGCTTCTATTGCAACCAGTGTCTTGCATTGACTCCTTTGTGCCAGGCAGTGTTTTCACCTTGATGGGCTCCTGGCATGTTTGGCTGTCATCTGTTGCTTCAAGCCACATGTGTATCGGTTTTCGCAAGTAGGCAAGCTGCATCCCAATCACTGGCCAATGCTGCTTACGGCCTCGCTGAAGAGGCCAAGTGTGCTGCATTCAGGCAGTGCAGTAGTATGCTGCACTGCAAGGTGTTTCTCAGTTCTGGTCAGCAAGATAATGGGGGAGGGGACCCGAGCTGCTCAGAGATCTAATCACAGGTATGTACAAAAAAACTTAAAAGTAATACAAAGAAAAAAAGTTGCTCACCAAGACGTGCTGAATAATGGGCGTGGTGACTCCAGCTCCTACTTGCAATGATCTGAGGCCTGAGATTTTGGTATAGTAGGGTTTCCAGGTGACTACTGGACTATGAGCTTGAGTCAGCCATTTGTTTTTGGGTCATGCATGATTGAGTCTTTATCCAGAGAGCACCTTAGAGGGGAGTGCCAGGCACACGTAGTGGCCATCTTGACTGGGGCAAAGACAGAAGCCATATTTGAAGAGGAAAAAGATCCAAGCAGTCCTCGGTGAGGTCAATAAATGGCTATCAAGTATCTGGTGGCCATCATGGATAGGGGCAAACGCGGTGAACACCTTAGCAACAGCATCCCAAGAAAAATTTAAAAAAATGGGCCAAATAGAGTATGAGTTAGCTATGTCAGATGGGGCAAATATGGTGGCCATCTGTAATAGGGGCAGATAGGTTATGGAGAGATACATTTTAAAAAATTTACGATAAAGAGACAGGGTTGGTAGTTATTTGGTTTTATATTTTAAAAAAGCACATGTGGTGGATGATCTTTGTGTCATGGTTGGAAGGACTGGGTGCCATGTGGGCAGCATCATTATTTGTATTTTATTTCCTTGGTTACCAGCTCTGCCATACCATGCCTACAAAGCAATCAACAGTAGTTAAGTGTGCAAAGACAAGCAGCACAGCAAACAAAAAGAGCTCGAGAAAGGTGATCTTAACGGAGCCCATCGGAATTGCAGAGCCATCCAGAAGGACTACAAAGAGGTGGCACGAGTCTGCTGATGGGGATAATAGAGGATCTTATGTAGGAGCTCCACAAGCAAATTAAAGAATGGGAAGTGATGTGGATTTAACAGCACTTCAAAAAAGTTTAATCTGAGAAGCATGGCCCACATCGAGGACAGAAGTCACATAAGCACAGCACACCCCAGCAGTAACTTCAGCTCCATCAGCGATGCAAACTCTGCCCCTTTCATATCAGGTGAAGGTATGTTGACTAAAATCGCAGGTGGCACCCACTGCCCATTATCATCTGATTCCATCTCAGCTATGTCGAATAGTAGCAACCATGTGGCATTAGCAAATGTCATGCAGAATATGCTGAAAGCGCTCAAAAAGAAACTGTCAGTCAGGAAATGGGAGGATGCTGTCTCCACATAGACCATGTCATGCCAGGCCAGGCCACAAGTTTTGTACTGATATATTGTTAACAACTCAGCCACCCCAGCAACAGTATCAGATGCCCATAAACTGCAACAAAGCACACTTGAAGATACCTTATGCGGTGTGAACACCCTAGCAGTAGCATCCCCAAATATTTTTAAAAAAACAAAAACATGAAAGTGGGAATTTATAAACATCCTCTCATTGTTGATAAAGGACAATAAGGGGAAGGGAACAGACTGATAAGTCAGGGGAGGGTGATGGAAAAGACAGGAAGCTGCACATTTACAAGTCCACTAACTGGGTGTCTGCCTTCCATATATGTATACGAGTGTGATCAGAGAGGGAACCAAAATAAGCCTGTACTTGGTAGGTACCATACCACCATACTGCATGCCCATAGAGTGGGGTGGGGGGGGAGGAGACCTGGCTGACATATGACCTTAAATTTAGATAAAACATAGTGGATGACAAATCTATCATTTAACACCACAGAGTGGTCGACCTTTGGCTGGATGAAATGACTTGAAAGGCCTCTCAGTGCTAACAAGTCCCTCACCTACTCATTTGCACCATTTCAGGGCAGGAGAAGGGCATACATGTCAGGAAGGCAGTTTTGCAGTACAATTATGGGCGGGGTACATGGATACCATGCAAAGTTTGGCATCCCTGCTCCAGCTGTGAAGCATTTCATTCAGTCAGCCAATGCTGTACCTCAAAGAACAGATGTTTACGCAGCTGGCAGTGCCAGCACCTTATTGACAGCCCTAGCCTCTACCCAATTAGTACAAACGTCATATGCAATTCTTTTTTTGTATTTATAAAAAATGTTCAAAAATTTACATTCAAGAATATCCACTGGAAATTTATCATACCATAATAACCAAATGAAAGAAAAAAAAAAAGGAGTCAAGAAATTAAGGGAAAAAGAAAATCGAGGTTAATAAAACAGATACCAAGACCATATTTTCTGTTTCCAACAGCAGCAGCTCTCACACCCCTGGGGGAGCACAGGTCAAACCTCAGGGTTCTTCCCTTGCCACAGATAAAGTCAGTTAATTGTTTTGGCTCAAAGAAAAAGTTCTTACCCTCCAACGTAACAAAATATTTATGAGGAAATTTTACACAGTACTACCAAGAGACTGAACCCTAGCTTAGAATGGTCCGAAACTCTCAGCACCTCCCACTGAGTGTCCTGAGATATATCAGGAAACGAATGCATGAGCCCATAAAAACTGCAGTCATTTCTAAAGTCCAAATGATGGACACAGCACTTTTGTCCAATTCAAATGCAAAGCATGCAACCAAAATAGTTGTCAATAACTTCCAATGAACTTTACAAAAAGCATATTAAATTCAGCAGGGCAATCCTGTTCTTCAGACTGTCCCACGTGGTAGTTCAGGTATCGAGATACACTGAACCCATACTATTGGTGTCAGATTAGCTTGTGGTACATTCAATGCTTCCAAAAAAAAAATAAAAATCACACTATTCGCAGAGCATCAAGTAGTGACATCAATAGGCATTTAGGAAAATTAAAGAATCTTAAATTGTTCTTCCTTACATTGTTCTCAAGAAAATCCATCTTATGATTTAAAAATATACTATTCTTGGGTCTGGGCTCAGCGGAAGGGGGCAATTCCAAGATGGCACGATCCTGAGTGAGCTTGGTCGGAGGCTTCCTACCACAGGCAAGAGGAAGAAGAAAATGGCTATGAAATCCACCAAAGCTGCTGGCTCACCTTTGCCTTCTGTGCAGTCTTCAATTGAGGTGTTTTTGTGCCGCCCGAGCATGCAGCAAGGAAGCTACGGTGTGGGCCTGGCTGTTTCAACACTGAAGCCAGACAGCTCAGTGTTGACTTCAGGCGATTTGACATCTCTCCCCAAAGGAGCAGAATCCCCCTCTACCGCAAGCTGCCTCTTTGTCCGCAGATTGGCTAAGATTCTTTACACTGCCAGACCTCGGAGGTAAGGGTGATCCATTCAGCGGACAGCTGTCTGCAATCGTCATGGCTCTGTTGGATAAGCCGCGAGGTTATTCAAAAGTGGCATTGGGAAAGGCAAGGGAAAGCAAGCCCACAGTTGCTGGTCCCGCCATGTCATGGCATCACTCTGGTGCACTTTGTCCCGACTTTGGAACTCAAGGTTCTTCGCCTCCCCCTCTGAATTTCTCTCTACCTAGAGTGGCACAGCTTTCTCTTGAATCAAAATGGGAAGCGATTTCTAGTCTTGGAGAGGCATTGGTACTGCAATTACAGTCACTTCAAGCACAGGTACATAGTAACATGGCAGCCATTACCCAAAATATGGGAGGTCTCTCTTCTGTTTGGTTGGCTATTACTGCTATTGAAAAGAAATCTGACTCTTTGCAAGTCTGTTCTGATGTTCTTGTGAAAAGCGTAGTTACTCGTAACGGGTGTTCTCTGGGAACAGCAAGAATCAGTCCTCACATATGGGCGACATCAGTACCGATGGAGCCCTTGCGGAGCATTTCCCCAGCTTTCAAAGAAAGCCTTTGGGACATGCTACCATGCATGCTTTGTCCCCTTCCTGCCCAAGGGTGCCATCTTGCTCAGTCAGATGACATAGCTAGGATGGCAGTAAAAATATAAAACAGGGTAGGGAGTCAACTCTCAGGGGAGGAGGGAGGGTTGTGAGGACTGATTCCTGCTCTGTTCCTGGAGAACACCTGTTAAAAGTAACTATGCTTTCTCCAGGAACAAGCAGGAAGTCGGTCCTCACATACAGGACTCTCTAGCTCCAGGCTGCCGAGGACCAAACCAAGACAGCACCAACGGCAATTAATTGGGTAACCGTGAGTTGCAGGAGGAGATCCCCACAGAGACTCTGCAAGACCCTCGCATCCAGTGACACTATTACTCTGGTAGCCTGAACACAGAAGGGTCGGAGGGCAGGAGTTGCCTACATCCCTAGAACATCAGTGAGTACTGCCTGACCGAAGTCCCTGCGAGACTCGCTCTCCAGGCAGTAGTGAGCTGCAAACGTATGAACTGAAGGCCATGTGGCAGCCTTGCAGATTTCTGTCACCGGCACTGAGTGGAGGTTGGCCACCAATGCAGTCATTGCCTTCATGTGATTCATTGTGATATGGTGCTCAAGGGAGAGACCAGCTCACTTTTAGGTGAGGGCAATGCAATTCGCCACCCAAATGGACAGATTTTGCTTAGTTACGGGGAGCCCCAGTCTATTGGAGTCATAAGACACGAAAAGCTAAGAAGCTTTCTGATGGGCCCGAGTCCATTGCAAGTAGAAGAACAAGGTCCGCTTACAAACTAGCGTATAAAATATTAATTCCTCCTTGCCGGCATGAGGCTGCAGGAAGAAGATGGGGAGGACACCTCTTGACTGAGGTTGAAAGGAGACACCATCTTCGGGAGGAATTTGTGGTGTGAATGGAGCACCACCCTGTTCTTATAGAGCCTCATTTATGGTGGGCCCGATACCAGAGCCTGGAGTTCGTTCACTCTTCTGGCGGACGTAAAGGCCACCAGGAAGGCCACGTTCCAAGACAGGTATCTCAGGTGGCAAATGGCTAGGGGCTCAGATGGCAGTTTAGTGAGCTGGGAGAGCACCACGTTGAGGGCGGGGGGGGGCCTGGACAACAGGAGGCCCCAGAGGAACCTAGAGACCGGGGGCTGGCTAGAGAGGGGTTTTCCCTCGAAAGGATGGTGGTGTGCAGCTATGGCACTTAGATGCACCCTCACTGAGTTGGATTTCAGCCCGGTGTGTGACAGGTGTAGCAGATACTGAAGAACCAGTTGCACATGGTAGGAGAAGGTATTCTCCTCCTCTGCACACCAGACTGAGAACCATATCCATTTAAAAGCATAAGCCCACCTGGTGGAGGGTTTTTGGGAAGACAGGTATCTCAGGTGGCAAGTGGCTAGGAGCTCTAATAATGGTTTAGTGAGCTGGGGACAGCACCATGTTGAGGTCCCATTCCACCGCCGGAGGGGGAGCTTGGACAACAGGAGGACCCGGAGGAACCTAGAGACCAGGGGCTGGCTAGAGAGAGGTTTTCTCTTGATAGGGTGGGGGTGTGCTGCTATGACGCTTAGATGCACCCTCACCGAGTTGGATTTCAGCCCGGTGTGCGACAGGCGTAGTAGGTACTGAAGAACCAGTTGCACATTACAGGAGAAGTAATACTCCTCCTTCCCCACACACCAGACAGAGAACCTTCTCCACTTAAAGGCATAAGCCTGCCTGGTGGAGGTTTTCAAGAGGCCAGTGGGATCTCCTCAACTTCCCCTGGCAGGTTAAAGGGGGCCAGCGCTACCCCCTATCATCAGCCACACCATTAGCAATAGTGACTCCAGGTTGGGGTGCAGAAGGGAGCCCTCCTCCTGGGACAGGAGATCCGGGGCTCAGCCCAATGGGACTGGGAGTGCTGCCGAGAAGGATAGCAGCAGAGGGAGCCAAGGTTGCCTGGGCCACCTGGGTACAATCAATATGACTAATGCACCCTCGTTCAGGACCTTGAAGAGGGTCTTAGCGAACAGGGGTTTGGTGGGAATACATAGTAGGCCCTCCGACCACAGGATTAGGAAGGCGCCTGCCGCCACTCTCCCAGGGTGCGGTTGGCACAAGCAGAAGCATGATAGCAGTATGTTGTCCAGGGAGGCAAAAAGGTACCCTGGGGTTCAAACTCCACTCGTGTGGGCAAAGGACTCAGCTCGTCTACTAAGCAGTATTACTGGCCTGGCAGGTATACTACTCGCAGGAGCATGCTGTGGCGCACTGCAAAGGAGGAGAGCCACCAACTCCTGACAGAAGGAGTACGAGCCAATGCCCCCCTGCTTCTTGTTGTTATAAAACACAGCTATCTGGTTGTCCGTCTGGATCAGGACAGACTGTTGCCATAGGCAGTGGCGGAACACTCATAGGGCCAGAAAGACTGCCCTAAGTTAAAGGAGATTGATCTGCAAGACTGACTCCTCCAAAGATCAGCTGCCTGGTTTGCGGCGGTTCCCACAATGCGCCCCCCAACCCAAGAGAGAGGCGACCATTGTTCAGGGTCCTCTGTAGGTAGTTGGAATGGCATTCCTGTCCAGAGGTGGTGCAAGTTTTGCCACCAGATGAGGGATTCTGCCAGAATCTCGTGGCCTGTCCATGGCTTGAGTCCATTGTGAGCGAAGGCACCATTGGGCTGTCCACATGTGTAGGCGGGCTAGTGTTGGTACATGGACCGTTAAGGCCATGTGGCACAACAGGCAGAGGTGGCAGCGAGCCAGCACTGACCGATGGCATTGTACCTCTCCTGCCAGTTGTATGAGGCCATCTGCCCTTTCTATTGGAAGAACAGTCATGACTTATAGCGTGTCCAACTGTGCCCCTATAAACTCCAGACTTTGGGTTGTAGCGAGATGGGACATGGGGTAGTTGATGACGAATCCCAGGTGCTGCAGAAAGAGGGTTGTACGATCTGCAGTCTGCCTGACTACTAAGGCCGTACCGCTCCTAATTAGCCAGTCAACCAGGTAAGGGAAGACGAAAGCCCCTTGCAGAAGCAAGTGAGTGGCTACAACTGCCAAGCACTTGGTAAAGACCCTTGGCAAGGAGGCCAGGCCAAAGGGCAGCACTCTGTACTGGTAGTTCCCTCCTCCCACCACAAACCGTAGATATTGCATGTGGGAGGAGTGGACCAGGATGTGAGTGTACGCATCCTTTAGATACAAGGAGCACAACCAATCTCCCTGGTGGAGATAGGGCAGCAGTGTTCCAAGGGAGAGCATCTTGAACTTCTCCCTCACCAGAAACTTGTTCAGGTTTTGCAGGTCTAGTATGGGCCCGAGGCCCCCTGTTCTTTTGGGGACAAGGAAGTACCTTGAGTAGAAGCCCTTCTCCCACAAATGCCTGTGTACGGCCTTGTTCCTGAGCAGACCTGCGAGCTCTGAGAGCAGAAGTGTCTGGGGAAGGAGAGGTCACACCGGCACTCCTGAAGTGGAAGAGGTATCCCTCCTTTACCACCTGCAACACCCACTGGTCCAAGGTAACTTTGGCCCACTTGTGTGCAAAGAGTGCCAGGCAACCTGCTGTGGGCTGGTAAGGGTCTCCATGGGGAGGGGAGGCCCTGCCCTGAGTCTCAAAAGCTCCCCCCTGGTTGGGTTGGAGCCGGGGCTTGGGGCTTCTGAGCTCCCTGGCCCTGCCTCTTAGGGTGAGAACCCTGTTGCTGGCCCGAGAAGGGCTGGTATCAGTGACTCTGTTGCAAGTGCCCCTTTTTCCCAGGGAATAGGGGCCTTTTCCCCAAGGGCTTCTTGTGGGGGAAGGAAGAGGTCTTCTTTGAGCACCTCTGTCGGGTCATCACTTCAGCTTCTATCTTAGTTGCCTTGTCAGCCATGGGTTTGCTGAACAAGTTCTCACCTGTACAAGGTTAGACGAGCAGCTTGTCCTGGATCCACTGCTCAATGTCAGAGGACTGTAGCCAGGCTTGGTGTCGAACTCTGATGCTGGCCGCTACTACTCGAGCCGCTGATTTGAAGCCATCTAGGCCACCCAGGAGAGGAACTTTGAGCAGTCCTTGATCCTGGAAGTGAGGGCTTGGAACCTAAATGAGAGATTCCTCGGTCAGCCCCGCCGAGAACCAGGACAACTCCTGGGTCAGGGTCTTCAAATACATGCTTATGTATAGTTCATAGGCCTGGATTCGACACCCCAGCATCGAGTCCTGGTAACACTTGCACCCAAGGTCATCAAGGGCTCTAGCATACCTGCCAGGGGGGGCCAGAGGTCTTCTGGCTTTTGAGTTTTTGCATGGTTGACTTGACAACCATGGAGTTACATGGGAATTGGGACTTGGGGAAGCCCGACCCCTTCCTGACATGGTGTAATGGTGTCAAGGCGTCTGTTGACCAAGGGCACCAATGCCAGAGTCTCCCATATTCTCAACAGCAGCCGTTCGAGGATCAGCTGCACTGCACTGCACTGTGAGAGTTTCCTTGAACTGGTGGATCTCCAGCTCCTCAGTGCATGGGTTGTCTTCTGCCTTGTTTTCCACCAAGGGCGCTCTGGTCATATCCCTGACAAAGTTGTGGAAGGCCACATCCTCCAGAGGAGAATGGCACCGAGCGAGATGGGTCCAAGGGGACATCTCATTACAGTCTGGTTTCCGGGAAGGCCTCGTCATCCATCTCCCACTCGGAGTCAAGGGGGAATGACGAATCAGGCTCTGTGACCCCTTGGCTCGAGGCTCGCTTCAAAGGGCCACGGCCCTCTCAAGGACCTGAGGTCTGAATCTCGGAAACTTGCCGGAGAGGATCGGATTACTGACAAAGAGGACCGAGACCTTGACCAAGACCGAGGGCTTACCCGAGGCTAGTGGCACTCGTTGCTCAGCTCGACGATCGGGGCAGATGGATGCAGACAAACCTGGCATCATTGCCTGCCAGGATATCAGTGATGTTCTGCTCCATGGCTTCCATTCTGGATTCCAAGCCAAAAGGCTCTGCAGCTTTCGACACATGCACCAAGGATCTCAGGCCCAGCACCAGCACTCTCGCAAGTGCATCCTCAATGAGGGTTACGGCCTAAAGGACCCTCGCATGGTCTCCACCAGCCAAGGTATCCTTCCTAGGGACCTTGATGGGACGTTTCTCAGAGTCAACCAAGTCCCTCTATGCGGTCTTACCGGGTTTCTCTGGTAGAACCTCGACGGACTTAGAGCGTAAAAAGAAAAGATCCTCTGAGTCTGAAGTCTGTTCTGAGGAGTCGCCGCCGCAGGACTCCGAGGACAGTCAGCCCTCTTGGGAAGTACTGGGCTTGGAGTTTGGCTTCAGGAAGACCAGTGCCGAGTCAGACCTGGGGAACTGTTTCTCCTGCAATGCCAACCTCTTCTTATTGGTTTTCGGCGTCGCAGCCTGACACAGGTCATAGGAGGTGCTATCATGATCTGGTCCCAGGCAGCATAGGCAGGAGTCATGGGTGTCGGTGACAGACATGGTTTGACTGTAGTCACATTTTTTGAACCCGAGGGCACACCCGGCCGGGGTCAATTACCCCCAGGCGAAAAAGGGAACAAACGCTGGTCGGGGTTAAGCCTCGATCAAAAAAAAAAAGGGTTAAGGAGCCGAGAACAGCACTGGGGCCACCACCGGCTTGAGGAGGGAAGAGGAACTGGGAACAGCTAATTTTTGAGAATATAAGCAAGGATTTTTTCCAGGGAAATTGGACTGACATCTGTTGAGCTCTGCGGAAAAAAGACGACTGAGCAAAATGGCACCCTTGGGCGGTAAGGGGACCACGCATGTGTGGTAGCATATCCCAAAGGCTCACCCATATGTGAGGACTGAATTCCTGCTTGTTCCTGCTTGATATAATATCCAGAGTAAAGTGGAGAATCTGGAGAAAGCCTCCAGATCATCCAATTTATGCCTTTGCAACTCTCCTAAAGAATCATTGATTTCTCTATGGGACATGTTCAAAAGCTATTTGGTAAAGGTATTGGGAGTTCCTTTAGAGTCTCACCAGCCACTGACATGAGTTTACTATTTGCCCACGGAAAAAAAAATCTATGGGTGCTGCAAGAGATTCTTCTGTGGATGTACTGGATCTTTCTGCATTATTAGATGGCTCCAATTAACAATGGTCTCCTTTGCCCTGATCGTGAATGGTTACTTCAAATATATTTTAAGAAACGTAGCATAGTCTTTCAGGGTCTCATGATACGTATGTTTCCAGATCTCTCCAGGGAGACTCAAAGGAGGCGTAGAGAATTTCTTTTGATGAAGTCTGCTATCTTACAGTTAGGAGGCTTATTTTTCTAAAATTTCCTTGCAAGTGCTTAAGCATTCTTCAGTTAATTATGTGTTTTATGAGCCTGCACAACTTCTCTTATTAGCTCACATCAAACAAGAGTAATTTTTATGCTGGATGCTATATAATACTGCTTATTTGTAGACAATTGCTGTATTTTGCATCCGTATGTTTCCTCATTTGTTCTTTGTAATTTTGTTTGTTCCCTCACTCCTCTACCTATGTTTTGGGCTCATCAGTGAGATTACTTAGATGTTATGGTTTACTTGCTATGTACATTTTCTTTATTGTATTTTTATATACTTTACAGTCCTCCTAAGTTTGCCTTAATAGGATGTATATGCTTGTTTATTTGAATGCTGAATAAAGATTTTATTTATTTATTTATTTATTTAGTATACCGCTACTTCCAGCGATCAGCAGCGGTTTGATTAGATTGGAAATTGTCAAATCATGACAGGAAATTTTTGAGGTATAAACACATTGATTAGACAGGAAAGCACAGCACACAGAGAACTATTTTACAGGGAACATGGGCTATGGAGGGTTAAGTGGCTTGCCCAAGACCACAAGGAGCACCTGTGGGACTAGAAACCCCAGTCCTTCCGGCCCAAGGTTTCTGTCCTCTAGTGGGATTTGAACCCCCGACCTTCCGGCCTGAAGTACCTTGCCCCAACCACTAGGCCACTCCTCCACTATACTATCCTTTACTTGAACAATATTCAGTCTTCAGCTCAGCAACCATGGTTTCTAAGGAATCCATTCTAGAAAACTGTTACTGTAATCTAGTTTCATGTTCTCCATATTTCTGAGAATGGGAAAAACTAAAAAGGAAGTCTATTCCCTGAAGAAAATCGTCCATCCTTTGAACTGCCTCCCAGAGCACATTCAGTGTAACAACCTCATGCCTCACACCACCAGCACAGAATCCAATTGGGGGGGGGGGGGGGGAAGGTTTGGCCAAGGTGGAGCCCTCCAGGCCAGATTCCCAGGTAGAGGATCCCTTGCTGAGTATCCCCAAAGACTCCTCACCTCCAGTTTCGATAGAGCCTTGCATTGTACAGGGCTTAAAGATGCCCATTTAGCCAGTACTGCTCTCAGCAAGATCCCCAGCTGAGAGCACAAACAAAAAACAGGTCTTGTGTCAGCAAAATGACAAAACTCTCCAAAATCAAATGACTTAGGGACTTGTTGCAGAGCAGGTGTGGGGGTGTCCACCAAAGCCTTGCCCTTCCTCTTCCCCCCAACAGCTAAGTCACTGGAGGGTCACAAACAAGCAAATGCTGAAAAAGTTCTCTGCGTGCCAATACAGCAGACATTACAAAGACTATCTTGACTTCAGTTCAGCTCTTCACACAATAAGTTCTCTTGACTTTACCATCCCCTACCATAGACCTTCCATTCGCAATGCAGCCGCTCTTTATGGGTTTAGTTCCACTGCTACCAACAAACAGAAGAAAGAATTGGACCTCAGTAGGATAGCAATCCAAAGAAGAAAGCAGGTAAATATAAACTAATTCACAGGCTCTCTTATCCAGAGGGCAAGACAGTTAATTACATACATCTGCACCTTAGACAATGCTATTGATGTCCTCAAGGGACTGGAAACATGGGTGAAACTGGCCAAAGCAAACACTGAGTTGGCTTTTTCTTGCTGCCCGCTCTCCCAGGTTCTTTCCATTTTACTGGGTTTCAGGTTTCATGGATCACAGTGAGCTCTGGTAGGCTGCAACCTGTAATGCAGACACACCCTATACATCAAGAGATATCCCTGCATGCTGCCTTCTCTGCCTTGGATAATGAGGGTGCCCAATACGTGGAAACTGAAGGGCCCTTAAATGAGAGTGTCAATGCCCAATCTACTAATAAAGCACCAAATATGAAGAAAAAAAAAAGACACAAAATGGAAAACTACTATAACTTGAAGATTCCATCATCGGAGGCACCAACCTGGGAACATAGGTCGAAGCCTCGAGAACATCCTGGAATCCCAATAATGCTTTGGAAGCCGAAGCCTCCCACCGGGGTAATTTTGCCGGTGCAGAATCCTCGAGGGCAACGCCAGAAGCATCTCGATGCTTAGAAGGAAATCTACCCTTTGAGGACCGGCTGGATTTATGTTTAGTTACCTGAGATCCACGGGAGGAAGAAGCAGCCCTGGAAGACGTCGATGCCACTGAAGCTGCATCAGAGGGAAACAGGGTACTGAGCTTAGCAGCTCAGTTCTGCCGACCTCTTTTAGACATCATGGCACAGGACATACAATCCGTGATGGAGTGGTCAGGCCCTAAACATTTTAGACACCATTCATGGGCGTCGGTGACGGAAATGGTACCGCCACACTTGGTGCACTTTTTGAAACCTGAGGCAGGTTTCTCCATGGTAAGGAAAGGTTTTTGGGATTAAGGCCCAAAAAGGCACGTGCACCTGAAGAAAAAGAAAAAAAAGAGAATATACATTTTTTTTTTTACAGAAATAAGAAGAGGAGCATTCCCGCACAGGCTCCATCGGTACCGACGATACCCATATGTGAGGACTACATTCCTGCTTGTTCCTGGAGATATATATACACACACCCACACACACATATACATAGAGAGAGAGAGCTCACTTAACAAGAAGGGGTAAGACCTGCTTGAAAATATGGATAGAGAACCCCTTACTGGTTATACATGGAAGAACCATGAAGAAGATTACATGGAAACCAGTGGAATTTTCCTAGTCAGGATAGGTCTAGATCTCTTTAAAATTCTAGACTTTGAATAACCAGAAATGGAGATCTACGTGAAGGGGTGCAGAGAAAACCTTAGTCTTAAGACGAGAAGTCTGGATCCTTCTATAACTTCAGTGTGGAGAAAAAGACGCAATAAAAGGGAATACCATATTTGCCCATCTATGAGGGCAATATGAGTATAATGTGTTCTTTGTTCAGCATAAGCTGCAAAGAAGTACTGGGAATTAGAAGGAATGCACTAGACAAGGACAGGCTGCAGTGAAAAGAAATGCATCCCTGTTGGAGAAGTTCCACTGGAGATGTGGAACAACTCAGGGAATTAAGCAATTCTTTATGCTTTCACGTGATCTAAGCCCTGGTTCATTTTCCCTAAAAGGAAATTTTAAGGAAGATGGTAAAAGTAGGAAAAAACCGGTCATGTGGGAGCATGACTGTGCAAGCCTTTCAACCATCTGGAAGTTACCCACCAGGAATGGCTCTGACGCTCTCTGGCAAAGGCCCATAGTTGCAGAGCTTTTTGTAGAATTGAAGAGAGCATGTTGTAGGTTGCCCAGGTGAGATCTGGTTGTTTAATTACCAGTGTGCAACCTAATCTATTCTGTGGGAGCCAAAGAATTGAAGATGGCTAAGAATAGCAGACAGGCTGGTTGCCTGCAACAATAAATTGTCCAAGTAGGTTTTGGAACCTCTCTTGGAATTATGTGTTAAGGCAGCAGAAGAGGATAGGTCCTACAGATTGGACAATGACCGACAGACAAAATTAGAAGTGACTAACTCAATTATGGTCTGATAAGCTGTCTTAAAAGAAATATTTGAAAGATCGCAGAGAGGAGAAACTCTGTATGGAAATTACTTACTGGAGTAGGTATTGAGGACAATCCTATGGCTTAAAAGGTAAGCCCTCCAGTCAAATATCATCACTCTTAGATTGAAAATCTCAACTAAGAGGGATGGAAAGTAATACAGAGTTGGGAAGACTTACAATTTGGTAGTCCCTGAAAAGGGTAAAGCTCCCCTGCAGTCAAAAGTATAAGATATCCTCGTACAGGACAACTGCCAAGGTGAAGGGCATAGCATACCTTGTAAGTAGTAGCTGTAACTCCTCTGTTTACTTTAAAAGGAGAGGAGAAACTTGTTACCTGTAGGGCATGATTATCCTCAATAGCTCTAAGAGCTGAAAGGATGGATTGCCCTTAGCAAGAGATTCATGCCTAAAGTAGAGGATTAAGGCAGTGTATCACTGACCTCTCAATAAGGATGAGAAGAACTACAAATGCTTCTGTAGTTAAGTAGTGGATCTGAAACTCAACAGGAAAAAGATTTAATGAAATAAAAAAAATCAGAAACCCTCCGACTGCTGAGTTTGCTGAGCCTGTTGAGACTTTGGTTTTCTTAGCCTGGTATGATGTTGCCCTTCTTTGGAAGCATCTGCATGATGGGTAGAAGATGAATAAAACTTTTTCCCCCTAGGGGAATAAAGTTTGTTAGGAGATTTTTTTAGTAGCTGGAGTAGAGGAAAGTTTTGACAATCCTCTAAAAGCAACAATATCAGAGTTTAACTGACTAGCTTGAAATAAAACATCCTTGTTAAAGAGGTTTTCACCAGTACAAGGAGTATTTCCCAGCTTTTCTTGTACCCATTTGTCCAAGTCTGAAGCTTGGAGCCAGGCTATGTGTCGTGCTCCTATGGCTATAGCAGAAGTTCTGCTAATAGACTCAAAACAGTCCAGGGAAGCACGATTAAGGAATTTAGAGACATTTTGAGCATGACTGACTAATATGGAAGTCTGCTCTTTTATGTTCTTGAAGAAAAGGGTTCAAAGACTAAGTTCTTTGTGACCTCTTCAAGAGATAATCCCATATAGAAAATATATGAGATAATTCTTGCTGAAAGCATGGATGCCTGGAAGCATCAACGTCCAAAGGCATCTAAAGTTCTAGACTCACGACCTGGCGGATAAGAAGAGTGCTTCTTTGTACTCTTAATACGTCTCATTGCTGATTCTACAACAATAGAATGATGAGGAAATTGAGTCTTTTGAAAACCTGGAGAAGGTGGCACTTTGTACATGGAGTCAAGTGTCCTAGAATGTGGTGATACCGTTAAAGGAGTTTCCCACATCCTTAAAAGTAGATTTGTAAGATCTGATGCAAAGGAAGCATGATCACCTCCTTTGGAATCCAGGGGGATTGCAGGATCTCTGAATCCCCTGGGAAGGATTCTTTACCAGGTATAGAAATGGCAAGTAACCTCGCCATATCAAGCAGAAAAGCTTGAAGAGAAATCTCCCCTGAGGAGGGCCCTCTAAAATGAGGGGTAAAGGCTAGACTTGTTGAAGATTCAGCCTTGGTACCGATGGATTCATCCCAGTCATCGGGATCGGAAGACCTGAGAGGCTGAAGCATCGGATTTTCCTTAAAGCATAGGTGTCAAACTCTGGCCCGCAGGCCAAATTTGGCCCGTAGTGTAATTATATTTGGCCCGCGAGGCTATACCAAATGACTACTAGAGCTAGCCCGCCGGTATTATACAGCGCATTCATTCATCGCTAATACTACAAATCCCATAATGCCTTGCTGTTGTTTTGGCGCGTCAATCAGGACAGGTCCCAGAAACGCCCTCTCCTGTGTGACAGAAGTCATAGCGATCTCAAGCTACAACTGTCACTGTGGAACCCCTTCCCAAAAATGGCAAAAAGAAAGGCAGACAACAGGAACTTTCTGGACAGGTGGGAGACAGAATATTTGTTTACATATGTAAAAGACAGACCTGTTTGTCTGATTTGTGGAGTCAACGTGGCTATAACTAAGGAGTATAACATTCGACGACACTATGAAACAAAACACCATGACAAGTACAAGGACCTGGACATGACTCAAAGGAGCCAGAAAGTGGAGGAGATGAAAAGAAGTTTGGTTTCACAACAGAATATGTTCAAAAAAGCCACATCACAAACTGAGGCTGCTGTAAAGGCTAGTTATAATGTGGCAGCAGAGATCGCAAAATCAGCCCGGCCCTTTAATGAGGGAGAGTTTGTGAAAAAGTGCATGTTGAAAGTTTGTGACATCGTGTGCCCAGAGAAAAAGCAAGCCTTTTCAAACGTGAGCCTGAGCAGAAACACAGTAGCTGATCGCACATGTGATCTTGCCACCAATCTGTATGACCAGCTTTTGGAAAAGGGAAAAGATTTTGTTGCATTCTCCCTTGCTGTGGATGAGAGCAGCGACGCATCTGATACTGCTCAGCTGTCAGTCTTCATCCGTGGACTGGACTCAAATATGTGTGTTACGGAGGAGCTATTGGGATTCAAATCAATGCATGGCACAACCACAGGAAAGGAAATTTTTGAGGAGGTTTCCAAATGCGTAACTGAAATAAAGCTGCCGTGGGATAAACTCGTGGGATTAACGACAGATGGTGCGCCAGCGATGTGCGGTAAAACAAGTGGACTGGTGGGCAGGGTCCGGGAGAAGATGCAGGAAGAGAACTGTGCAGGTGAACTAAACTGTTTATCACTGCATCATACATCAGGAATCATTGTGTGGCAAAGCCCTAAAGATGGAACATGTTATGACCACAGTAACACAAGTAGTTAACTTTATAAGAGCCAAAGGTCTGAATCACCGCCAGTTTAAGTCTTTTCTGGAGGAGTGTGGTTCGGAATACGCAGACGTGCCGTATCACACAGAGGTGAGATGGTTAAGCCGAGGAAAAGTACTGAATAGATGTTTTGAGCTGCATGAGGAAATATGTCAGTTTCTGGAAAGCAAAGGGAAGGACACAGCAGAGCTTCGGGAGAAAAAGTTTCTGTGTGAGCTGGCCTTTCTGTGTGACATCTCGAGCCATCTCGATGCGCTGAACCTGCAGCTTCAGGGGCGGGGGCGCATCATCACAGACATGTACGCTGCAGTGAGGGCTTTTAAAACTAAACTGTGCCTGTGGGAGAATCAGATGCTGCAAGGAAACCTTGGCCATTTATTTGCCGACTTTGATGTCCAGAAATGTAGGTTTGAACTGCTCAGTAATCCCTTTGCAGTTAATGTGGAAAATGCACCAACCAACCTCCAAATGGAGCTAATTGAACTCGTGTGTAATGACACGCTGAAGTCAAAGTATGATGCTGTGGGCGCCGCCCAGTTTCCACAGTTCATCCCTGACACAATGCCTCAGCTCCGCACCCAAGCTGCTCAGATGCTCTCCATGTTCGGCAGCACTTATCTATGTGAGCAACTTTTCTCCTCGATGAAGATGACCAAAACATCTCACAGGAGACGTCTGACTGATGAACACCTTCGCTCGATACTGAGGATTTCCTCAGCTCAAAGCCTGAGCCCAGACATTGATGAACTATCATCCAAGAAGAGATGCCAGGTATCTGGCTTGGGCACATCAGATTAGATCAGTGTGCAGCAAACTGAGCAATAATTAACGTTTTCTTTATGCACTTTTTCTTGCTACTCCAAGACATGGGCTTGAATGGTTGATTAATTTTATTATTGTTATTTTATTTTAAAAATGATTATTTATTATTATTTAAATCTTATTTAATAAATGAATGTCATTGATGTTTTTTTTTATTTGAAATTGGTTTTTGCATATCTGAACTATTAAGTTATAAATTGTATAGTAATAAGTGTTGCTTCATATTCAATGTTAAAGCAAATCTTGTTTGGGTCCATATTAAAAGGTTCATTTGTTCAATGCTGGCCCGCGACTTTGTTCAAGTTTTACATTTTGGCCCACTGTGTATTTGAGTTTGACACCCCTGCCTTAAAGCAATGTCTTTGGTACTGCCGGAGGTCGGTACCGAGACGAGTCGGTACCGAATCATCCATGCTAGAGATCGATTCCAGGCTCGGCATCGAAGGAAGCGAGTCTGTCGAAGTAAGCATGGACGGTACCGACACCGATGCCCATGTCGATACCGGTACCGAAGCCAATACCGATACTGGAAGATCGGTCTGCAGCAACTCTAACGGTACCAAAGTAGCAGAGAGCGCTAGACTGCGATCATCGGTGAGGAGTGTTTCATCCATCACCATAGCCAATACCGGGGTGTCGGTACCGCTCGAAGCGGCCACAACCACCAAGCATGGCCCAGGTATGTTCATCGAGGTAAGAACCCCGGGAACAACCTGAAGCCCCGTTAATGCTTTGGAGCCTGAAGACTCCCGCCAGGCCTTTATTGCCAATATGTCCTCAAGTGCAAGGCCAGAGCCATCTCAATACTGGGAAGGAGATCTACCACTCGAGGACTGGCTAGTCCTTACAGACTTTTGTTTGATTACCTGATCCTGTGGAGATATTCTAGCTGGTGACATCGAGTGCGATGTGAACCGGGTATCGAGTTGTGCTCGATTCTGAAGACTTCTTCTGTTTGAGCTCCAGCAGGAAAGACACTCCAGTGGGGAATGGTCAGGACCCAAACATTTTAGACACCAAGTATGGGTGTCTGAAAACATATCTGTACTGCCACACTTTGAGCATTTCTTATGGGTACTGGCTGGCATTTCCATGATGGAAAGATAGGGGCCTAGTGGCTTAGAAAGTGTCAGACACTAAACAGGAAAATTTCTGAAGAAAAAAGAAATTCTTTAGAAAAAAGAAAGAAAAGCACCGGCAGTACCGGTGGCATCGAGGGAAGGCAGACGCGACCACAAAAAAAAACTAAGAATAAAAGAAGAATTTTCTGCGGTGACAGGAATACGTCCTGCCGGCTCCGCAGAAAACTGAAAACTTATGAGGGAAGTGAATGGGCGGGAAGGCAGCGCGCAAGCGTGTGGGATGCTCCCAAAAGCTTTCTTTTTGGACGCTGGGGAGCATTCCCATGGAGGCTCCGTCGGTACTAACATACCCATGTGAAGACTCATTCCTGCTTGTTCCTGGAGATCTACAATTACCAGGCAAGTATAATTTCTATTTCCTTATCGTTCCTCCAGTTTAGTCCTCCACCTCTGGGATTTAACAGAGCAGTACTAACGGGAGGGACCATAGCAGCCGGCACGCAAGACCGCTGATCCAAAACAGGCATCCCTCACCGTCAACACATCCAGACGGTAATGTTTACTGAAAGTATGCAGCGACGACCAGGTCGCCACCCTACAAATCTTCACCGGTAGAACTAGACTGTGCTCCGCCTAGGAAGCTGCCTGCGCCCTAGTAGAATGAGCTCTCAAACCGACCGGTGCCGGACGCCCCTGCAATATGTAGGCTGACACAATGGTCTCCTTAATCCACCTGGAAATGGAAGCTTTCGCCGCAGCTTCGCCCTTTCGGGGACCGCCAAACACGAACAGTCGATCCGACTTGCAAAAGGACGTGGAGACTATCAAATAATGCCGTAACACCCTCTTTACGTCCAAGCGACTCAAGTCTCGATCCGAAGCTTGTCCTACCGCTGACTGCAATACCGGCAGAGACACCATATGATTCACATGAAAAGGAGAAGCCACCTTAGGTAATAAAGAAGGCATCGGTCGGAAAACCACCTTCTCTCTGGAAAAGCTCAGAAAGGGCTCCCTACACAAAAGAGCTTGCAACTCCGAAATGCGCCAAGCCGAACAAATAGTGACCAAAAATACAACCTTAAGGGTCAAATCTTTGACCGAGATTTTGCTTAAAGGCTCAAATGGGGCCTTTCCTAACGCCCTCAAAAAACAAGTTGAGATCCCACAGCGGGATGGAAATCCTACGTGCAGGGCGCAGCCTGGTAACCGCTTTAAGGAAACATACTACATCGCAGTGAGCTCCAAGTGCCACGCCTTGAATATTTCCTCTATAGCAAGCTAAGGCTGCCAATTGAACTCTCAAAGAGCTGGCGGCTAGTCCCTTCTCAAAGCCCTCCTGTAAAAAACTCAATACCAACGGTACTGACACTGTGGAAGCACGGACCTGATGTCTCGAGCACCAGTCCTCAAAGATCTGCCAGACGCGTACATAGGCCAGCGAAGTCGAACGTTTCCAAACCTGAAACAGGGTTGCCACGACCGATCTGGAATAACCTTTCTTTTTCAGCCTCGCCCTCTCAATGGCCAAGCTGTAAGCGAGAATCGATCCACCCGCGGCATTAGAAGCGGATCCTGTACCAGTAGCTCCAGTGACAACGGTAGGCGCCACGGGATCCCGTCCAGTAATCTTATCAGGTCGGCATACCACGGACGCCTGGGCCAGTCCGGCGCTACTAGAAGCACCCTTCCCCGATCAACTTCGATACGCTGAACCACCCGACCGATGAGTGCCCACGGAGGAAAAACATACAGCAGACCGGTCGTCGGCCATGGCTGCATCAAGGAGTCGATCCCTTCCGACATGGGTTCCCGCCTTCTGCTGAAAAACCGACTTGCTTTTGCGGACAGGCAGCTGGCCATCAAGTCCATCACCGGCGTTCCCCATTGGAGAACCAACTGCGCGAACACATCGGGATGCAACTCCCATTCCCCTGCATCCACTCGGACCCTGCTGAGAAAATCCGCCGTCACATTGTCCTTTCCTGCGATGTGTGCCGCCCATACTGACTGTAAACACGGTTCTATCCAGGCGAACAATCTTTCGGACTCCTCCTCCATGGCTGCTCTCCCTGTGCCGCCCTGTCGATTTATGTAGGCTACAGTCACGGCATTGTCCGATAGCACTCGTACCGCTTGCCGCGTCACCTGGACTTCGAAACTTTGCAGGGCGAGAAACACTGCCCTGAGTTCCAGACGGTTGATCGACCAGCCGCTCTCTTCTGTCGTCCATAGCCCTTGCGCAAAGTCCACTCCGCAATGAGCTCCCCAGCCTGCGAGACTCGCATCAGTTATCAACGGAAGCCACACTGGCTTCTCCAAAGGCATGCCTGTTCGCAAGGACGCAGGCAGTAGCCACCACTGCAGAGCCTGTCGGACCTGCAGCAGACAAGGGAGCCGTTTGCTCAATGAGTCGGAATGGTTGGAGCAGTGACGAAGCAAGGCACGCTGCAAGGGCCTCATATAACTTCTGGCCCACGGGACCACCTCCAGTGTCGCCGCCATTGTCCCTAACACGTGAAGGTACTTCCATGCCGGAGCCGCAAGCTTCCTGAAGGACTGCACTAGGCTCCGAAGAGCTTGGGCTCTTTTCTCTGTCAGAAATACCGAGCTTCTCCGATTATCAAACTGTACCCCCAAATGCTCGAGAACCTGAGTCGGAGTTAGACGACTTTTGAGCGGATTGACCACCCAACCTAGACTCTGAAGGAAAGCCACTACCTTCTCCATGGCTTTTTCGCTCTCGGCGTGCAACTTTGCTCGAATCAGCCAATCGTCGAGATACAGATGTACTAAGACTCCATCCTTTCGTAGCGCTGCCACTACCACTACCATTATTTTGGTGAAGACTCTGGGAGCCGTTGCTAAACCGAAGGGAAGCGCCTGAAACTGGTAATGTCCCCAGGACAATGCGAACCGCAGAAACTGCTGATGCGACGCACTGATAGGGACATGGAGATAGGCTGGTCTGAACCTTAGGAATAGAAAGCAGACAACTTATTAGCTCTTTCAACATATCTGAACTTGATTAAGGACCCCGAAAACCCATTAGTCTAATGGGGCATGAGTCCCCCACCTCTCTGCATAGACTGGTTTATACCCAACCAATTGTACCTTGGGAGTGACAGCTGGAACTGATTGACAGACTACACTGGTCAACAAATTTTTACAAAAGTCATGCTACTGAAATAAAAATAGTCATTTATCATCAATTTTTATATGCTCAACACGAATATGACAGTGAAATTGGAAAGTTGGCTCTAGTTGTTTTGTAATCTACAAGAATTGTTGTTTACATCACAAAATGCATGTCAATATTTTATTTATTTATTTTACATTTCTTATATACCGCACTATTTACGATCAGCGCGGTTTACATAAAACAAAACAGAATCCGACAATGAACAAGAGTCAGGTCATTACAATGAACAGGAGCAATCAACTTGGATAACGGGGGAAACTATGTACATAAATGGAATACTGAAATTGGTAAACTATGTACACAGATGGGATAATGAAATTGGTAACTGTATATATGTGAGATGGGGTCATTGTGTGTTGTTCGTACCTGGTGGCTGGGGTTCGAGGGAGGCTGTGAGGTATTTAATAAAGAGGAGGTGTTTTAAGGCCTTCCTGAACTGGCTCAAATTGGGGATAGCTCTGATGTGTGGTGGTAAGGAGTTCCAGAGGCTTGGTGCGCTCAGGCTGTAGGCTCTATTTGAAGTTGATATGGCGCATCTTGTCATAGCTTTTGGTATTGCTAGCATGTTGGTTGCAGCAGTTCTTCTTATCCTGTTGGGCATGGGTTGTTGTATTAGGTCACATATTGAAGAAGAGTATAATCCATTGATGGCCTTGAATGTCATCACTAAGATCTTGAAGTTAATCCTGGCTTGGATGGGGAGCCAGTGCAGCTGCATCAGGAGGGGTGTGATGTGCTCTCTCCTTGGAGCTCCTAAAAGGATTCGTGCAGCGCTGTTCATGGCGAGTTGTAAGGGATGTAAGGTTGCTTGAGGGAGACCTTGTAGGATGGCGTTTGCATAATCAAAATGAGGGATGATGAGGGCTTGGTAGATGGTACGGAAGTCACTCAGCTCGAGTAGCGGGCGTATGTGTCTGAGGGATCTGATTTTGAAGTAGATCGCTCTTACTGTTTTTGCTATGTGCTGCTTCATGTTGAGGTTCTGATCCAATGTGACTCCGAGGTATCGTATGGCTGATTTTACTTGCAGCTTGGCGTTGTCTACTTCCAAGTGGTTAGGTGGAATAAACTCAAGATTTCTAGAAATGAATAGGACCTCTGTTTTCTTATGTTGGATGCGCAGATTTTGAGAGAGGAGCCATTCGGATACTGCATTGAAACACTTAGTTAGTGGGGTGAGGTCTGGGCAATCCAGGGATATTGGCAGGTAAAGTAGGACATCGTCGGCGTAAATCATGCAACTCACATTAAAGTGTCTAATGATGTTACATATGGGTTGGATATAAATGTTAAACATAAGAGACGATAGGGAGGATCCTTGAGGGACTCCTTGACTTTGTAGGAATGGCTCAGATGTGGTTCCATTTGCTCGTACGTGTTGCCATCTTCCAGACAGGTAAGACCTGCACCACTCCAGCGCTGTTTCAGTGATGCCTTTCTCTCTCAGCCGAATCAGGAGGATCTCGTGGCAGACAGAGTCGAAGGCTGCCGCAATATCTAAAAAGATAAGTGCGAAACCTGTACGTGAGTTGTCAATGCCTGAGATTATGGTGTTGAAGAGAGTGGTAAGTAGTGTTTCCACTCCATGTGACTCTCTGAACCCGTGTTGTGATGGATCTAGAGGTGCATAGGTGTCCACATGATCTTGTAGCTGCCTGTATACTATTTTTTCAATGATTTTAGAGAGCATCGGGATACTGGATATGGGTCTGTAAGACTCGACCTTTAGAGGGTCTAATTTGGTGTCCTTAAGCAGCGGTCTAACAGAGGTCTGTTTGAGCATGGATGGGAACGATCCGGTGCTAAATGATAGTCTCATCATTTTAGCTAAGATTGGGGCAAGGTCAGATCGCAGATCTTTTATCCAGAATGCTGGACATGGATCTGAGTATGAAGTGGAGGTATTTAGGGTAGCAATGGTGTCTTCAATAATTTTCTTAGACGGAGTGGTAAAGGTAGATAGATATGTTGCGCATGCATGAGCATAAGGGGGGTCCGGTATCACCATCTTGTCGGTTCTGCATAGCTTTGATTGCATAAAGTTGGCATAATCTTGAGGGTGTATAGATTCTGTGCGCTCAGGGGTCGGTTCTCTGGCAAGAGATTTGACCAGGTTAAAGAGGTCGTGCGGCTTGTTTAATGAACGTTTCAGAGTGTTGGTGTGATGTTGTTTCATTTTGTCTGTTACAGCCCTGCGATGAGTGTGTAAGAGTTGGATGTATGCTGCTTGATCGCTGCTGGTACGTGATTTCCTCAAGCGTTTTTCCGATCTTCGTAGGAGGGTTAAAGACGCCTTTAAGTCAGGTGTGAACCAAGGTGCGGATGGTCTTTTCTTTGAGGCTTTAGTCGTGGGAGGGCGGATTGCGATCGCGCTGAGCTTGCTGTTCCATGTGGAAATTAGGACATCCAGGTCTTGTGAGGTATTGTCAAGGAGAGGGTTTATTTCATCCAGGATGCGTTCTTTGTTAAACGGGTGAATGGAATCGCAGACAAAATGGAATCGCAGACAAAATGGAATCGCAGACAAAATGGAATCGCAGACAAAATAGTAAATATAAGCAGCCTTCGGTTAATACCTATGAAAAAACAAGTCAGACAACTTCTTAGATTTTTTCGCCTGTCTCTTGTACAGCTGTTCGGGAGCTTCTCTGGGGAGTGTCCAGCAGTAGTCAGCCAGCATTGTAGTAGACCATTTTCCCTGGTATCTTTGCTCCATCGTTGCGATATCCTGGTGAAAACGTTCGCCCTGTTCATCACTAACCATACCACAGCTGTCAGGAAAGAAATCGAGATGGGAATCAAGGAAATGGATCTTTAGAGACATATTGCAGCCACGTTTCTGATACTGCATCAGCATGTCGTCTACTAGTTCCTTGTAGTTTTCTGCCCTAACATTCCCGAGAAAGTTTGTTGACACTAGGCAAAAAGCATTCCATGCTTGTTTCGCATCACCCTGCAGCGAGTTGTTGAACCGGTCATCTTTGAAGAGCTCTCGAATCTGAGGACCCCAAAAACTCCCTCTTTAATCTTTGCTTCGCTGAGTTGAGGGAATTTTCATGCAGGTATTGGAAAGCTGGTGAAGTGCGGGTCCATGGCTTTCACAAAGTTTTTCATCAAACCTAGTGTGATGTGAAGGGGTGGTAGCAGGATTTTGTGAGCCTCAAAAAGAGCTGGGTGCTGGATATTCTTCTCCCCAACTGTTACATTTTGTCTGCGATTCCATTCCTTCCGCAAGTAGTGCCAATCCCTTGCTCGGCTATCCCACTCACATAAGAAACACATGTATTTTATATATCCCTGCTGCAGTCCCATTAAAAGGGCAACTACCTTCAAGTCACCACAGAGGTTCAAGCTGTACTTGTTATAGTTAATGGAAGTCAGTAGATGCTTTAAGTTATCGTATGGCTTTTTCATGCGGACGGCATGCGCTACTGGAATAGATGGAAGACGGTTTCCATTATTCAAGCACAGCCTTCAGACTCAGTTTCGAAGAGTCTATAAATAGTCTCCAGTCTTGTGGGTCATGAGTGATTTTTTAAGGCATTCGTGAGGCTTTCAATATCGGAACAGAATACCAGATTACTTTCCTTTCTGAATAAAGGCGCCAACTGCTGGTGGCGCTTTCGATATGAAGTAATGTTGACATCTTCTTCTAGAAGATTCCATTGTTGGAGTCTTGATCCTAGCAATTCTGCCTTGTTCTTGGATAAGTCCAAATCACGAACCAGGTCATTTAGTTCTTCCTGCGTTATTCTGTGTGGAGTTGATAACGCATCCCAGTGAAAATCTGGGTCACTGCATGCTGACGGACCAGGAGAAGAACAGGTCAGCTCACCCTTGTCCTCATCAGATGAATCAAGCGAATATTCTGATGGAGGTTCTGGAATAGGAAATCCCTCACCATGTGGAACTGGTCTCCATGCAGCGTTATTCCGCTGGAGAGAGGAGGAACCAAGCAGAACTAACAGTCATTTATGTGGTTGCTTGGCTCTCTCCACACCATGGGGACTGCAAACGGCATTGATGGTCTTTTGCAATTCAACCACTGTGAAAGCTGTGTTGTACATGTAGCGCAGCATATATGCGGGGCCCAAGGCTTGTCTTGGTCACCAATCTTGCATCCGAAGTAAAGATAATATGCTTTCTTCAGTTGAGAAGTAATACTTTTCTTCTGGTAGGCAAATGTCACTTCCCCACAAAAGTAGCAGAAATTGTCAATGGTATTAACGCACTTTCGCGGCATTACTATTCTGTATTGTACCTAAATGGTTAAATTGTATGATTAATAAAAGTTCATGTAACAGTAGCTTAAACTGGCTCGCACACAGTCTGAAATATTTTAAAATGCTGAACCTTTCTGACTGCGTATAGTACACGCTGACGTCAGATGGCTTCAGCAACCGTCTGGCAGTAGTATTGCATTGTATCAGAAAATGATGCAATCAACTCTGGATGATGTGTGCATGCTGGTGTTATGCAATGTGATGCAATATTACATCATTCAAGGCTTATTTGGGATGTTGTTGATGCCCTACTGGATAAATTTACACGGTGAAACGTCAAAAATGAACTACATGCAATTTCTTCAAAACGAGAGCCAATAAATTTTTTTAATGTCATATTCGTGTTCAGCTCACCAAGATACTACAGATTAGGGCCTTTTAAAGTCAATAACGATGTCAATGTTGACCAGTGTTACAGGCTCTCAAAAGGAACCATGGAAGCAACTCAACCATGCTAAAAGCTTAAAAGGACAGCCCCTTCTACAATTGAGGCCCCAGAGGACTCACAGTAGTCTAAGCATGGCCTTTTCCAGGAGTCTCTGAGAAAGCTTCTCTTTTCTAAGAGCAAGCGACCTTTAAGGGAAACTGCTTCTCCGTAGATTGGAGCCAACTCTGCCTCCACCTGCTGGCAATGGAGCATAATCAACTTGTCTGAACTGGTTTAGCAGGATAAGGTGTTACTCATCTACAGCAGGTGTTCTCCATGGACAGAAGGAATAAGTCCTCATGCATGGTGATGTCACCAATGGAGCCCCACGCGGGAACGCTCCCCAACTTCTATTGGAAGTTTTTGGGAAGCTCCATCATGCCTGCATGCCTGTCTTCCCGCCTGCCACAGCACCATCTTCTCCAGTATGATAAAGCTGTAACAGAAGACAACTCCTTGTATAGGTCAGAAGGTTGTGAGGACTTATTCTTGCTGTCCATGGAGAACACCTGCTAGAGGTGAGTAACTAACTTTTCTCTGTGGACTAGCAGAAATGAAGTCCTCACATATGGGACTCCCAAGCTACAGGTTACTGAAAACAGAGGAGGCCGAAAAGCCCAAAAGTGGCAAGTGAACAAGAACAACTATGTACAGCACTGGTAGTCTCCAAAGGGGGAACACATCTGATTCAGTTTCAACATACTGTTTCATTCATGAACATTCATGCTCTGAGGTTTGCTGGGGGGGGGGGGGGGGGCTTAGCAGCCTGGACAGACAGTAGTACCTTGGAGGGGATGAAGTTGTTTCTAATTGGGATTCCTGACATGATGGCAACTTCGGCCAATCGAGACAGTAGCGAGATATGAATGTGTGGACAGAAGACCATGTTGCAGCCCTGCAGATCTCTTCCATGGAGACCGAGCACAAATGGGCCACCATTGCAGCCATGGCTCTGACACTGTGAGCTATGACTTGATCATCAAGGTTCAGGCCAGCCTGGGCATAAAACAAAAAAGATACAGTCTGCCAGTCAAATTGAAAGTGTGTTTGAAATGGCAACTCTTGGCTTGTTGGGGTCAAAAGAGAAATAGCTAGATGGACTTTGTGGGCCTTCAGCCATTCTAGGTAGAAAGTCAAGGCATGCTTGCAGTCCACCATGTGCAATGCTGTTTTTCCCCTACGGGCATGAGGCCTCGAAAAGAAAGCTGGCAAAATGACTAAGATGGAAAGTTGATACCACCTTTGGGAAGGCTCGAGGATGAGTATAATAGGACCACTCTATTATGACAGAACCTAGTGTATAGCGAATGAGCCACTAGAGCCTGAAGCTCACTAACATGGTGTGCCGAGGTAACCGTCACCAGGAACAAGATCTTCCAGGTCAAGAACTTCAAAGGGCAGGAGTTGAGCAGCTCAAAGGGAGCCAACATGAGCTGTACAGATCCACATTGAGATTCCAAGCCACTTCTGAAGGCCTGAAGGGAGGTCTCAAGAGGAGTAAGCCCTGCATGAACTGAACTACCAAAGGCCAAGTCGATATGGATTTCCCTCCAAATTACAATGGTAGGCCACAATAGAGTCAAGATGGACCCTGAAGTTTGACTTCAAACCCATCTCCAAGAGGTGTAGGAGGTACTCAAGAAGTCTGATGAGAGAACAGTTAAAGGAATCTAGTGCCTCTGCTGCACACCAAGAAGCAAATCTCTTCCATTTGAAAGCATAAGGATCTTCTCATTGAGGCCCTCCCTAGAGAGCAACAGAACATCCATTATGTTATGAGGCAGGTTAAGTTTCCATAGGACTAGCTTCTGAATATCCATCTAGTGAGGACCAAAGATCGGATGTTGGGATGCAGTATCCTCCTGTCCTCTTGTGAGATAAAGTCCAGGGCACAGCCCAACCGCGGAGGCTCCCACTGGGAGAGTTGAAGCAGAAGGGGAAACAATAGTTGCCTGGGCCAATACTACATAATGAGGATCACTGACCCCTATCTGCCTGGAGCTTCAGCAGGGCCTTCAGTATGAGATGTATGGGATGATACACATATAGCAGGAGCTCCCTCCAGTGTAGGAGGAAAGTGTCTGAAGCCAGTCTGCTGCGAAAGAAGACACTGGAGCAGAACTGATCTACCTGGGTGCTGCGTTTAGTGGCAAACAGGTCTACTGAGGGGTTACCCCAATTCCAAAAGATTTGGGTTGCAACAGCCCTGTCCAGAGTCCACTTGTGCAGCTGGAGAATGCAGCTCAGCTGGTCTGCCAGGCTATTCTGCTCTCCTAGCAGATACGTGGCCCTTAACTCCATACCGTGAGTGATGGCAAACTTCCACAACCGGACTGCCTTCCAACACGGAGATACAACCCCGTGCCCCCTTGACCTCAACAAAGTACATCGCAACCTGGTTGTCTGTCTGAATCAGAACAATCTGATTGGCCAGGTGATCCCAGACAGCTCAGAGAGCCTTCACTATGGCTTGTAGCTCTAAGAAATTGACCTGGTGCAGGCTCTCCTGTTTGGACCTGACGCCTTGAGGGTGGAAGCCATCCAGATGCACCCCACAACTCAGCTTGGATGAGTCTGTAGTCAGTGTCTTCTGTGGTAGCATGTTCTGAAAAGGGAGGTCCCTGAGCAAATTCTGAGTATCCAACCACCAATGCAGGGACTAGACAAGGGGTATGGTGGCCGCCAACTGATCCCGGAAGATCCGGTAGCCTACTTCCACTGACAACTCAGTATCAACTGAGCTGGTCTCATTGAGAGATGAGCCAGAGGAGAGACGTGTACTAGAGGACCTGTGGCCAAGAACGGTGATCATCCCCTGAGCCGTTGTCTGCTGACTCCACTGAATATCACAGACCAAGGCCATCAATCTCTGGAATCGGTCCAGCAGGAGAAAGGCCTTTGCCCGAGTCAAGTCATGGAGAGCTCCTACAAACTCCAGTCATTGGGTGGGCTAAAGGTGAGACTTTGGGTAACTGACAATGAAACCCAACAGCTCTAGCACCTGGATGGTCAGCTGTGTTGAATGCTGGACTCCGTACAGAGTGGTACTTTTTATGAGCTAGTCATCCAGATAAGGGAAGACAAAAACCCCTAGAGTTCAGAGATAGATCGCTACCACTGCGAGGCACTTTGTGAAGACTCGGGGTGCTGAGACCAGCTCAAAGGGTAACATTGTACTGAAAGTGCTGCCCTCCCAGGACAAATCTTAGGTATTTTCAGTGGGCGGGATAGATCAGTATTTGGGTACATGCATCCTTTAGATACAGGGAGCACAGACTATCATCTTTTGGAAGATAAGGGAGCAGGGTCCCTACAGAGACCATCAAACCTTTCTTGCAACAGGAAGGTGTTGAGCTCTCCAAGGCCTAGGATGGGCCAAAACCTCCCTGTCGCCTTGGGGACCAGAAAGTACCTGGAGTAAAATCCCCGTCCAAGCTGATCTGAAGGCATGGACTCTATGGCAAGATCAACCAAAAGGGCAGAAATTTCCCCCTGAAAAATATTTAGCTGCAGAGGGTTGAGGGGAAACACATCCGGGGGCAATGAGGCAGCAGTTTGGCAAAGTGCAACATGTAGCCACTCTGGTCTATTTGTAGCACCCATGCATCCGAAGTGATAAGATAAGAGGCCACCTGTGGACTGAGCTATCTCCCTATAGGAGGATTTCCCTCTGCAGTCAACGACAGACTGGCTATGCTCCAAAGGAAGCAGTGAAAACCCCACTCTCAGCTTGGGTTACGGAGCACGCTGAGGCTTTTCGGGCTTTTCCAGATGTTGTGGGCAAGGAGCCTGTGGCTTCTGATGGGAGGTTTGAAGAGCAGTAAAGTACCTGCGCTTACGCGGGTAGTAGGCCTTCTGGCGCCCCCCCCCCCCCCCCGATACTTTTTACGATAAAGGTTGGATGTGTCTCTCGAGAGGCTGGTGAGGGTGATGTGCTGCTTATCTATGACAAGAGCCTTTTCCTCCACCTACTCTCTGAAGAAGTTCTCTCCTTGGCATGGCACATCTGCCAGCTTATTCTGCACCTGCTCAGGTCAGAAGACAAGCTAGGGGAAGCGGCAGGCTCCAATACTCACAGCTGCCACTCTAGAGAATCTCAAAGGCATCATATGTCATCCTGCCCAGGAACGTTCAGCAGTCTCTGCCATGGTCGTACTCTGCCAGAGTACGATGATGCTCCAGCTTCTCCACAGGGAGGAACAGACACAAGTCGGTGAGATCACGCATGATGTCCTTCAGGAACATGTTCATGTAGAGATGGTAAGAAAGCACTCCGAACATGGAGTTCTGGAAGCACCTCCTGACGAAGTAGTCCAATGTCCAATCCTCTCTGCCAGGGGGCATCAAGGGACAAATCTTGGTGTTCCTAATCCTCTTAAGGGCAGACTCAACCACTAAGGAGTGGTGTGAAAGCTGAAGCTTCTCGAAGCACAGGGCTTTCTGAACCCGGTACATTGAGTCTAACCTCCTGCTGACCACAGGCACAGTGAAGGGGTTCTTCCACATCCTCATTTGCAGTTTCTGTAGGATACAGAGCACCAGAACCAGCACTGCTTCCTTAGAAACCGATGAGTACTGGATGATCTCCAACTCCTCCGTTCTGGGCTAATCTTCAGTCTCCAGGGAAAATGGGATGGCTTTGGCCACATCCCTCACGAAGTCCTGAAAGCGTAGTTACTCACTTGTAACAGGTGTTCTCTGAGAACAGCAGGAATCAGTCCTCACATATGGGTGGCGTGGGTGCCAATGGATCCCGTTTGGAGCATTTCCCCAGCTTTCAAATAAAGCATTTGGGACATGCTAACATGCATGCGTGATCCCAAGGGTGCCATCTTGCTCAGTCAGATGACATAACTAAAATGACAGTCAAACCAAAAGACAGAAGGACAGCAGCTCCAAGAGGAGTAGGGAGGGTTGTGAGGACTGATTCTCGCTGTTCCTGGAGAACACCTATTACAGGTAACTATACTTTCTCCAGGAACAAGCAGGAAGTCAGTCCTCACATATGGGTTTCCCTAGCTCCAGACTGCCTCAGACCAAACCATCGACAGTACGGATGGCCAACAGTTGCAGAAGGCGAGTCCCTGCTGAAAGACTCAGCAAGACCCTAGTGCCCAGCAACACTATCACTCCAGTAGCCCGAACACAGAGGGTCAGAGGGCAGTGTTGCCTACACGCCAAGAATATTAAGCAGCACTGCCTGACCAAAGGCACTGTCCCTACGAGATTCACTTTCCAGGCAGTAGTGTGCTGCGAACATGTGAATGGATGACCAAGTAGAGGCTCTGCAAATTCCTATCACTGGCACAGAACGGAGGTGGGCCACCATTCCATCACCCTCACGCGATGAGCTGTGATCCGGTGCTCAAGGGAGAGGCCCACACACTCATAGCCGAGGGCAATGCAGTCCACCAAACAAGAGGATAGGATACACTTGGTTACAGGGAGCCCCAGTATACTGGGGTCATAGGACACAAACAGCTGAGGAGCCTTGCGGTGGCCCTGGGTCTGCTGCAGATAGAATGATAGGGCCCGTTTACAGTCCAATGTGTGGTGTATGAGCTCTTCCATGCCAGCATGAGGCTGCGAGTAGAAGATAGGGAGAACCACCTCCTGGTTGGGGTGAAACGGGGATACCACCTTTGGGAGGAACTTAGGGTGAGTGCAGAGCACTATCCTGTTCTTGAAGAACCTGGTGTACAGGGGGTCCGCCACCAGGAAGCTTGCTGACTCTGCGAGCTGAAGTCAGGGCCACCAGGAAGGCCACCTTCCAGGATAGGTTATCTGAGGTGGCAGGTGGCCAGAGGCTCAAATGGTGGCCTAGTGAGCTGGGAGAGCATGTTGAGATCCCTTTCTGCTGCCGGAGGGCAGACAGGGGGCTTGGAAAGCAGAAGGCCCTGTAGGAAATGGGAAACCAGGGGCTAGCTAGATAAGGGCTTCACCCCCCACTGAGTGGCAGTGAGTGGCTATAGCACTCAGATGCACCCAGACTTAGATTTCAAGCCCTGTGCACAACAGATGCACTAGGTACTGGAGTACCAGCTGAACATGGCAGGAGAACGGGTTCTCCTTCCTATTTGTGCACCACAGAGCAAACCTGTGCTATTTAAAGGCATAAGCCCTCCTCGTGGAGGGCTTCCTGGAGGCCAGCAGGATTTCCTCAACCTCTTGTGGTAGACTGACTCTAACAGCCTGTACTGAGAGGACAGCCTTGGCCCCGCTCAATGACCCCACATTGGGGTGCAGAAGGGAGCCCTCCTCCTGTGTCTGGAGGTCCAGGGCTCAGACCAGGAGTACTGGGAGTGTGCCCGCCAGTGAGAGCAGTAGTAGGAACCAGGGTTGCCTAGGCCACCTGGGGGCAATCAGTATCACAGAAACCCTCTTGTTCTGAATTTTGAACAGAGTCTTGGTGACTAGGGCAGTCTGTGGGAATGCATACAGTAGTCCCTTGGACCATGAGATCAGGAATGTGTCTGCCACTACCCCTCTGTGGGTGCGGCTGCCTGGAGCAGAAGCAAGCCAACTGCGCGTTGTCAGGAGAAGCAAAGAGGTCCATCTCGGGCCAGCCCCAAAGGCAGAAGAGTTTCTTTGCCACTGCAGGGTCAAGACGCCACTCGTGAGAGCAGAGGACTAAGCTGAGTCTGTCTGCCAGGTTGTTGTTCTGGCCCGGGAGGCAGACGGCTCGCAGGAGCATACCATTGCGCACTGCAAAGCCAAGGAGGGCTGCAGCCTCCAGGCAGAGGGAGTACAAACCTTGACCCCCCCTCCCCCCCTGCCTGTTTATATAGAACATTGCGACCTGGTTGTTCGTCTGGACCAGCACAGGTCTGTTCTGCAGGAGGGAGCGAAACAGAAGTAGGGCAAGGGCTACTGCCTGGATTTCCAGGAGGTTTATCAGTAGTAGAGACTCCACCCTGGACCAGTAACCCCGAGTGTGGTGAACTCCACAGTGAGCTCTCCAGCCCTGGAGAGAGGCATCTGTGGTCAGGGTACACTGTGGTGGGGCACCTAGAAGAGCATCCCTGCCCAGAGGCCCTGGTTGTGCTACCAGTTGAGGGATCTCGCCAGCTAGCGGGTGACCCTGTCCCGGAGTCGTGGTCCACTGAGAATACAGACAACACTGGGCTGTCTGCATGTGCAGATGGGCTAGGGGTGTGACATGGACTGTGGAGGCCATGTGTCCCAATAGACGGAGGAGAATGCGAGCCGGCACTCTTGTGTGGTACTGGACCTCCCCCCTGCCAGCTGTTTAAGGCATTCTGCCCTGTCCTGAGGAAGGAGGGCTCTGACCTGCACTGTGTCCAGCTGAGCACCGATGAACTCTAGGTCTTGCACCAGAGAGAGATGTGATTTGGGGTAAATGACGAACACCAGGTGCTGCAGGAGGAGAATGGTACATTCTTTGCCCTGACTGGACTCTGCGGCTGTGCCGCCCTTGATAAGCCAGTCGTCCAGGTAGGGGAAGACAAACACCCCTTGTAGGTATAGCAGATGAGCAGCTACCACTGCTAGACACTTTGTGAACACTCTTGGCAAAGAGGCAAGGCTGAAGGGAAGTACCCTGTATTGCTAATGGCCTCCCCCTACCATGAATCTCAGGTATTTCTGGTGAGACGGGTGGACCAGGATGTGGCTGTAGGCATCCTTTAGGTCCAAGGAGCAAAGCCAGTCTCCCTAGTGGAGGCAGGGCAGCAGTGTCCCAAAGGAGAGCATTTTGAACCTCTCCTTCACCAGGAACTTGTTCAGGTCTCAGAGGTTCAGGATGGCCTGAGACCCCTGATTCTCTTGGGGACAAGAAAGTACCTCGAGTAGAAGCCCTTGCCCTAGAGGTGCTAGGGAACAGGCTCTATTGCCCTGTCCCTTAGTAGACCTGCTAGCTCAGAGCAAGAGGGCCTGATGAAGGAGAGATCACCACACTGGCTCTCCAGGAAAATGCTCCGGAGGTGGTAGTTGGAAGCGGAGGTGGTAACCCTCCTTCACCACCCAGAGCGCCCACTGATCCGAGATTACCTCGGGCCACCTGTAGGCGAAGAGTGCCAAGCAGCCCCCTGTGGGCTGCTGAGGGCCTCCCAGGGGGAGGGAGGTCCTGCCCTGGGAGTCAAAAGCTCCCACCAGGTTGAGCCGGAGCTGGTGTCTGTGGCTTGGGAGCCTTTGGCTTTCTGGGTCCATGTCCCTGGCCCTTGGGTTGGGCGGATCCCTGGTGCTATTTGGAAAGACCTACTAGTGGTGACTCTGATGGAAAGGGCCCTTCTTCCTCAAGAAAGTTGGCCTTTTCCCTGGGGCTTTCTTACAGGGAAGGGTAGTGGTCTTCTTGAGAGCCTCTACCTGGTCACCACTTCGGCCGTCTTGTCAGCCATAGGTTTTCCAAATAGATTCTCCCTGGAGTAGGGGACATCCAGCAGTTTTTCCTGGACCCATTGATCGAGGTCAGAGTTCTGCAGCCAGGCCTGGCGCCGAGCCCCGATGCCTGCAGCTGCAGTCTCAAACCCATTGTAGGGACGGGAACTTGGAGCAGCCCTGGATGGTGGCTACCAAGATTTGGAACCATTGCAGGGGGTTCCCTGGTGAGCCCTGAGAAGCCAGCGAGCTCCTGCATGAGGCTCAAGATACATCCCTATGTAGAGCTCATAGGCTTGTATCTGGCAGCCCAGCATAGACCCTTGCAAACACTTATGCCCCAGGGCATCGAGGGCCCTGGCCTCTCTACCCAGGGGGACAAAAGTATACGTCTTATGGCTCTTGAGCTTTTGCATCGAGGACTCCACCAAGGAATTGGGGGGGGGGGGGGGAGTTGGGCCTTCTGGAAGCCTAGACGCCGAATGGCACGGTAGATGGCATCGAGGCATCGGCTGATCACCGGCACCAAGGCTGGGGTCTCCCATATCCATAGGAGCAGCCATTCAAGGATGGGTTGCACTGGCACCAATACAGCCTCCTTTGGGGGAGATTCATACTGGAGGATCTCCAGCTCTTCGGTGCGCAGGTCCTCCTTGGACTCTGTGGGGACTGAGAGGGCTCAGCCATATCCTGGATGAAGTTGTGGAAAGCCACATCCTTGGGTGGGGAATGGTGTCGGAGTTCCAGGGGAGATGGCTCTGAGGGGGTGTGTCTGTGTAAAGAGGTCTCGGGAGAGGCCTCAATGGTGGTCTCCCAGTCTGACTCAGAGGCGTTGAAGAGTCCGAGGCTCAAAATGCCCGTGCCTCAAGGCCTGCGTTAGGGAATTGAGACCCCCCAACCGGTCTCGAGTCAGACTCTTAGAAAATAGCCAGGGAGGACCGGACACCTGAGAATTAGGACCGAGACCTCAATCGGTGCTGAGGGCTGGCCCGAGGCTGATAGCGCTCGGGACCCGGCTTGAAGCCCGGGGGACACCACTGCAGTCGGGGGCCCAGTTGTCGGGGCAGATAATGCGGACGAAGCTGACCTCACCTGCTGCATGGTCAGGATAGCAGAGATACTCTGTTCCAGGACCGTCTCGATGCCATAAGGCTCCACAGCTTTCAGCGCATGCACAGAGGGTTTCAGACCCAGCACCAGCGCTCTGGCCAGCTCGTCCTCTATGAGGACCATGGCCTCGGGGAGTCTCACATGGTCACCGCCAGCCGAGGACTACTTCTTAGAGACATTAAGAGGGCAATACAAGGAGTCACCCGAGTCCCATTGCGGGATCTTACTGGGTTTCCCCGGTGGGATCTTGACTAGCTTCGAGGATTTTTTATTTTTCTTGCCAGGGTCTGGCGTCTTTCTGGAGGAGCCGCTGCCACAGCACTCCTAAGACAGCCGGGACTCACAGGAAGTGCTCGGCTTCGGGCTCAGCTTCAGGGAAGTAGGAGCAGAGCCAAACCGCGGGAACATCTCCTGCAACTCTGACAGTTTCTTGTTGGTCCGAGGGGTCATGGCCTGACACAGGTTGCAAAAGGTACTGTTGTGGTCCGTGCCAAAGCAGTATCTGATTGACATGAATTGACTGCAACGATCACACTTTTTAAAACCACCGGGAGACATGGTGAATCACACCCAGACGGGGTCGACAACCCCCAGGCGAAAAAGAGCATGAACGCCAGTCGAGGCGAGCCTCGATGAAAGCAAAAGAAGCCAAGAACAGTGCTGGGGACTGCGTCAGCTCGAGGCAGGAAAAGGAAATGATATGCAAACTGGGATAATTTTTAAGGAATATTTCCAGGGACAAAGGACATGCGTTCGTTGGGCTCCATGGAAAAAAGGAGACTGAGCAAGATGGTACCCTTGGGTGGGAAGGGGGATCATGCATGTGTGGTAGCATTTCCAAAGTCTTTCTTTGAAAGCTGAGGAAATGCTCCGTGCGGGCTCCATCAGCACCAAAGTCACTCATATGTGAGGACAGACTTCCTACTTGTTCCTAGAGAAAGGACATTTCCTCTGGCAGACACTTCCGCTGTTCGTGCGGAATGGAGGGATCTGAGGGAAGCTCAAGGAATCTGGCATCCGATAGGTTCACAGATTCCACATCAGTAACCCAGCTATCAGAGTCAGACTCCAAGAGGAAATCGAAGTGCCTCAGACTCAGACTGGAGCAGGCGCATTGACAGGATTGTAAATACAAACCAAAAAAAAAATCCCAAAGGGGAAAAAGCAAAATGACTGATTCATGACTGTGGGGATCTGCAGAAAATAAAAACCGGAGAAGATGACACCATGACAGGTGGGAAGTAAGGTGCACAAATACAGTGGAGCTTCCCAAAAGCTTCCAATAGAAGCTGGGGTGGTCCCACACGAAGCTCCATTGGTGATGTCACCCATACGCAAGGACATCACTCTTGCTTGTCCACGGAGAAAAGGGAGACATCTGTTTGGATCTACAATCATTTGCACAATATAGGATTACTATCAAACCAAAACACAACACAACAAATAGGCAAAATATACTGACTCCTTTCGGAGATCACATAACCATGATGCTCTTACTATATCAATAATGTGATTGCCTATAACAATGTAGACATGCCACTAAACTAAATACTGCCTTAAACAGACTAGAACAATGGTATTGACTGTTAAACTGACAAAATGAATAGGAGCTTATTTGCAGAATGAAGGGTTGACAGAAAAGGAAAGAGATTAGTTGTCACATGTTTATTTTGGGAGATCACTGGCTCAATTTGTTTCATTGCATCTGAAAGGAATTTCAACTGAAAGTCAAATGCTCTCCTTTTCCAGCATCGGATATCTGCCATTTTATCTATGTCATCATTGAGTAGGCAGAAATTCTCTATTACCACTTCAGCAAATGGGTAACAGGGAAACCTTCAGAATGAGAAGTTATCAGAGCATTTTCTATGTGCATTAACACCCCCCCCCCCCCCCAAGGTAAATTCTACAGTTATGTTCTCCTGGGAAGCAGCTGACAGTCTTCCAGATCTATGGGTTCTATAAAATGCAGGAACTTATATGCGTTTGTAAAAAGAACAGTGTGAAGCCATATCCCACTAAGCACAAAATGCATTGTCTAAATACAGTTGAGGTCAACATTATTGGTATCCTTGCATTTTAGGTATGTTGCGTACAATATCTTGAGAAATAACTGGAAATATTCCAGCTAACATAATAACATAGTATATGATGCCAGATAAAGACCAGTATGTTCGATCTAGTCTGCCCAGCAAGGTGGCAAGAGTAGGTGCAACTGCTGCTCCGTGCAGGTCACCTCTCCCTCATGCCTTTGTTTAGGAGGCATGTACCCACCACTCTGTGCAGGTCACCCCCATTTGTTGGGGCATGTTTATGTCATCATAATATTTTAATATGTTCAAAGGTATACAACAAAAAAGAGATGGATGTGCAACTTAGATGCAATTTTTGAGAACACCACAAAATATGACCTGGACAGGATTAATGACATCCTGCACAACCGTTGACATGACGATAGTCTCCAAATGTTTCTTGTAGCCATCTATAGATTTCATATATCTATCTGCTGGTAGTTTCTCCCACTCTTGACCTGCAATTTGTTCCAGCTCATGAATGCATCCAGGATTCCTTTTACCAATGGCAGATTTAAGCTCTTTCCAAAAGTTCTTGATTGGATTGAGATCAGGACTCATTCTGGCCAGTTTAAAACAATCCATTTGTTGCTTATTAACCATTCTTTTGTAGTTTTGGATGTATGTTTTGGATCATTGTCCTGCTAGAAGACCCACGACTTTCGACCCAGACCTAGTTTTCTGACTCTAGGTAACACATTTCACTCCAAGGTACTCTGACTTCATAATTTCTAATCACTAAGCTACTGCGCCATTAGATTTCAACATTCCTCTCCAGGCCTCCAGTACCTGAGGCAGCAAAACAGCCCCACAACATTATGGAACCTCCACCATATTTAACTGTAGGAAGGGTGTATTTTTACCTTATAAGAAGGAATTAGACCTTAACTGCTAATTGTCTTTTCTTGAGTACTCTCCGGGCCAGTCCAGGAACAGTAGGGTAGTTGACCTTCAGCAGCTGAGGACTGAAATCTTCAAAGACTTGCTGACAGCCTACCTAGCTCCCCCTGGTGGCAGAGAGCCAGTCTACCAATGTCCAAGCAGCATCATAACTACTACATGCTCTGTACATAAACTAACGTAACCAAACTGTCACTTAACCCTCAACTAAACAAACAACCACTAACTCCACTGCTACTGTTATGTCTTTTTTTTCCTGACCCCGAATTGGGTGCTACCGCTCCTCCCGCCGAGTACCTTAAGGGAGCCCCTTAGCCAGTTCCACGCCGGAAGAGCCCGAACCCCCCCGAGGCCAAACCTACTTACTGATACCGCAAACTGCACCTCTTACGGCTCTCACTTGACTAGTTCTCATGTGCGTTAAACGATGAAGTTACTGATGCCGCTTAGCAAACTGCTATGTCCTGGGTGGGTCCTGGACTGGCCGGAGAGTACTCAAGGAAAGACAATTAGCAGGTAAGGTCTAATTTATTCTTCCTCTTTGTCTCTCCGGGCCAGTACAGGAAAGCACAGTTACTTACCTGTAACAGGTGATCTCTGGGAACAGCAGGAATTAGTCCTCACATATGGGTACGTTGGTACCGACGGAGCCTGCGCGGGAACGCTCCCCAGCTTCCCAAAAAGGAAAGATTTTGGGAGCATCCCACAGCGCATGCGCGCTGCCTTCCCGCCTTTCCTAACCAACTCTCCTCAGTTCAAGTTTAAAGCTGAGACAATAGAGAGAGAGGGGAAAGGAAAGATAGAGAGAGATACAACTCCTAGGGGAGGTGGGAGGGTTGTGAAGACTAATTCCTGCTGTTCCCAGAGATCACCTGTTACAGGTAAGTAACTGTGCTATCTCCAGGAATAAGCAGGAATGAGTCCTCACATATGGGGACTCCCTAGCTAAGATGCCTGGAAGATCCCCAAGGGTATGAGACCCTGAAGGGTTCCTCGTCTTCCTATGGATCTCAGGCATCCATTCAGGGAAGGAGGGCAGGAGTTGTTCAAGAATAGAACAGGTATCTGAGGACAGCCTGACCAAACAAGGCATCCCAACGGGAGTCCTTGTCCAAACAGTAATGGGCTGTGAAGGTATGAACCGAGGCCCAGGTGGCTGCTCGACAGATCTGGTCGATGGACACAGAATGAAGATGAGCCATAGAGGTGGCCATGGCCCTCACATTGTGAGCTGTGACATGGCCCTCCAGAGAAAGGTTCTTACTCTGGTAAGCAAAAGAAATACACTGAGCAATCCAATTGGACAGTGTTCTCTTAGAGACTGGAAGTCCTAAATGAGAAGGATCAAAAGCAACAAAAAGCTGGGAAGACTTTCTATGTTGCTGTGTCTGTGTAAGTAAAAAGCAAGAGCTCTTTTACAATCTAGAGTATGAAGGTTCCTCTCTGCACTGGATGCATGAGGAGCTGGAAAAAAGACAGGTAAATATACCTCTTGATTAAGATGAAAAGGTGAGACTACTTTAGGCATAAAGTGAGGATTTGTCCTAAGGACTACCTTATCATGATGGAACCTTGTATAAGGTGGATTAGCCACTAAGGCCTGCAATTCACTGATGCGGCGAGCAGAAGTGACTGCAATAAGGAAAATAACTTTCCAGGAAAGAAATTTCAAGGAGGTAGTGGCTAAGGGTTCAAAAGGTGGCTTCATAAGCTGACCAAGAACCAAGTTTAAGTCCCATGTCACCGGAGGAGGTCGAATGGGAGGTTTTGTTAAAGTTAGGCATCTCATGAATCGTGCAATAAGAGGATGAGAGGAAATAGGTTGTCCATTGAGAGGCTTAAGGGATGCTGCAATAGCACTCAAATGGATCCTTACTGAATTCGTTTTAAGGCCTGCATTGGAGAGATGCAGGAGATATTCCAATAGAGAATTCACAGGAAGTGACAGAGGGTCAAGACCCTTTTGAGCACACCAAATGGAAAATCTTTTCCACTTAAAAGCATAGGAACGCCTAGTGGAATGTTTTCTGGAAGCATGGAGGATATCCTTCACTTGTTGAGAAAGACTGAAGTCTTGAAGGTCTAGGCCTTCAGTAACCAAGCTCTGAGGTGAAGGGACTTGGATGCCACAAAGTCCCTTCCTCCTGGGACAGAAGGTCTGGTGCATCTCCCAAGTCCAGGGAGGAGGCTTGGGAGAGATGCAGAAGTAGAGGGTACCACACTTGGCGTGGCCAGAGTGGAGCTATGAGGATCATAGATCCTTGATACCTCTGGAGTTTAAACAGAGTCTTGGGAATCAAAGGAATGGGTGGGAAAGGCATACAGGAAGCCCTGACCCCAATGAAGGAGGAAGGCATCCTTGGCCTGAGCTCCCTGACACGGAATTCTGGAACAGAACCGGGGAAGTTTGGCATTCCTCGGACTTGCAAAGAGGTCTATGTCCGGGGTTCCCCATTTCTGGAAGATTCTGAGTACCTGATCCATGTGCAGGGACCATTCGTGTGGAAGCAGAACTCGACTGAGTCTGTCTGCCCAAGAGTTTTGGATTCCTGGGAGGTATACTGCCAGGAGATGGATTTGATGCTCTCTGGCGAAGGCCCATAATCTTAGAGCTTCGTTGCAAAGCGACAGAGAGCCAGTTCCTCCTTGCTTGTTTATGTAAAACATGGCTACTTGATTGTCCGTATGAATGAGGACTGTCTTGTAGCTGAGGAGGGTATGAAAGACCTTGAGAGCTAGGAATACTGCTCGAAGTTCCAAGTGGTTGATATGAAGAGAGGTCTCCTGTGGGGACCAAGTGCCTTGGGTGGAGAGGTCTTGTAGATGAGCTCCCCAACCTGTTTGGGAGGCATCTGTTGTGAGGGTTGCCTGGGGCAACAAAGGTTGGAAGGGGGACCCCAGCAACATATTTTGAGTGGACATCCACCATTGGAGAGACCAAAAGAGACGTTTGGAGGTTGCTATTTGGTCTGAGAGAGCTCCTGAAGCTTGAGTCCACTGGGTGGACAAAGTCCATTGAGCTGCTCTCATGTGTAGGCGCGAGCATAGGGTACCACATGTACTGTGGAAGCCATATGGCCTAGCAGCTGTAGCATCTCCCTGGCAGTTAAGTGGCTCTTTGACTGAATCAGGGAGGCAAACTGCACTAGACGTTGACAACGGGCCTGAGTAAGGTAGGCCCTTGCAGAAGTGGTGTCCAACCAGGCCCCTATGAATTCCAGGGACTGAGTAGGGGTGAGCTGGGACTTTAGGAAGTTTACCACAAGTCCCAGGTATTGCAGAATGCGCCTGGTGCGGTTCAGGGAGATCTGAGCCTCCAACTGGGTTGGAGCTAGGATGAGCCAGTCGTCCAGATATGGGAAGACAAATATTCCCAGAGTGCGTAGAAATGCAGCAACTATTGCCATGCATTTGGTGAACACTCTTGGAGCAGAGGCCAGACCGAAAGGAAGGACTCTGTATTGGTAATGTTTTCCCTGGAACAGAAAACGTAGGAATTTTCTGTGAGATGGATGGATGAGGACATGAGTGTATGCATCCTTGAGATCTAGAGAACAAAGCCAATCCTGACTCTGCAGGTATGGAAGGAGAGTGCCTAGAGAAAGCATCTTTAACTTCTCCTTGCATAGGAATTTGTTCAATTCTCTGAGATCTAGAATGGGTCTGTATCCCCCTGTTTTCTTTGGAATAAGAAAATAGGGGGAGTAAAACCCTGACCCCTGTTGAAGAAGAGGAACTTCTTCTATGGCCCTCTGGGCCAGAAGGGTAGTCACCTCCTGATCCAGAATGTCGAGGAGAGATGTGGCAGAATTGAAGTGTCTCACCATGGTGTAGGGAGGAAGGTCTGAGAAATAAAGTTTGTAGCTCTCTCTTATGATGGAGAGGGTCCACTGCTCTGATGTGATTTGCTCCCATCTGGGAGCAAAATGAGCTAACCTTCCTGGAATGGTGCGAGGTTCTGGCTGTTGTAGAGCCAGAAAGGTTAAGTTCTCTAGTATCAAGTCAAAAACCCTGAGGAGGTTGGGACTGCTGAGTTGCAGCAGCCCCTGTAGACTTAGGCCTGGCCTGCTTAGGTTGCTGACGCTTAGCGGTAAAGCGCGACCTGTAGAAGATTGTTGGCCAGGTGGAAGGAAACCTGCCCTTTTTGAAAAAAGACTTTTTAAAAGTCTTTTTCTTGGCAGGAATGGAGGTAGACTTTGAAAGTCTATCCAGAGCAGAATTCTCTGCATCCATTTGAGTGGCTTTTATTTGCCACTCTTTGCCAAAGAGATTTTCACCAGTACAGGGCAGATTTCCTAAGCCATCCTGAACCCAGGGTTCTAGATCAGAAGCCTGGAGCCAAGCAATTCTGCGAGCAGCTATGGCAATGCCTGAGGCTCTGCTGGCACCTTCAAAGGAGTCAAAGGCTGCCCTGTTGGAAAACTTTGAAATGTCTTGAGTATGCTTAAGCCAAAGGAGGAAGTCATCCCTTCTATCCTCTTGAATAAAAGGGAGATAGTTGTGCAGCTTTTGTGCAACTTCCTTTAGAAACATACCCATATAAAGGCTATATGAGTTGATTCTGGCAATAAGCATACTGGCTTAGAAGATTTTCCTACCAAAAGCATCCAAGGTCCTGCATTCTCTTCCTGGAGGAGCAGAAGAGTGTCTTTTGGTACTCTTTATCCTTTTCATAGCTGACTGCACCACAATGGAGTGGTGAGGAAGCTGAGTTTTCTGAAATCCAGGACAAAGAGGGACACGGTACATAGTGTCCAATCTGCGAGAATGAGGAGAAAGGGTGAGAGGAGTCTCCCATAAGTCAATCATATGTTCATGAAGAATTTCATGAATTGGCAAGGTGACTGCCTCTCTGGGAGCCTTAGAGTATCCTAAAATATCTAATTTTTTTGCTCTAGGCTCTGCTTCAGAGGTTACTGAAATAGAGAGTCCTTTAGCCACTTCTATAATGAAATCTTGAAAGGACAAATCCTCTGGAGGAGACATTCTCCATTTTGGAGAAGCAGGCTCCTCAGGAAGGGTAATGGATACTTCAGGAGACTCATCTGATGAATCAGAATCATCAGAGGAATCGAAGTATCGTCTGTCCCCTTCCAATGCTCGATACGCGTATCAATCGGTACCGACATCGGGCATCCCCAGTACCGGATCGGTACAGAGAAATAGCCCTGGACAAGGAACCTGACTCAGTATCCTGGCCGATGTCGATGCAGTCGGTACCGGTACCGGCGCCGGTACCGACAACGGAACTCGTTGCGGTACCGGTGTCGCAGCTCTAATAAAAGTCATTATAGCCTGGTGCATGGATTGAACAGTGTGATCCATGGACGCCACGGCTGCCTGATGTCGGTACCGGGAGATTGTGCCGATACCCCAGAGCAGTCTAATAGGTGATCGGTCGAGGCCGTGCCATCGATGTCAACCTGTAACCCCATAGGAGGAGCTTTGGAAGCCGGAACTTCCTGCCGGGGTTGTTTGGCTGGGGCAGGATCCTCGAGGGCAAGCCCGGAGGCATCTCGATACTTAGAGGGAGATTTGCCCTTCAAGGACCTGCTAGGATTATGTTTGGTTACCTGAGACCCATCGGGAGAGGAAGACCTGGAAGATGTCGATGCCACTGCCGGTACATCCGTGGGAAACAGCACATGGAGCTTGGCTGCTCGGTTCTGTAACCCTTGTTTAGACATAGAAGAGCAGGACTGGCAATCCGGAATGGAGTGTTCAGGACCCAAACATTTAAGACACCATTCATGGGTATCTGTAACAGAAATTGTACTGCTACACTTAGTGCATTTTTTGAACCCGGAGGCTGGTTTTTCCATGAGGGAAAAATTTCTTGTGGGCCTGGAGGCCTAAGAAGAAAAATACACCAAGTGAGGAAAAAATATACATATATATGTTGTTTTTTTTTAGAAAGAAAAGACCGGCGGTACTGGTCCGGCGTCGGGGAAGGCAGACAGCGACCAAAGAAATAAATTAAAATAAAGAACTGCTTCAGCGGTGACAGGAACATGACCTGCTGGCTCCGCGGAAAAGAAGGAGAGCTGGTTAGGAAAGGCGGGAAAGCAGCACGCATGCGCTGTGGGATGCTCCCAAAAGCTTTCCTTTTTGGGAAGCTGGGGAGCGTTCCCGCGCAGGCTCCGTCGGTACCGATGTACCCATATGAGAGGACTCATTCCTGCTTGTTCCTGGAGATCAGCAGGGTAGTACCAAGACAGTACCTACTCTCGGGAGAGTCCTAGTAGCTCCGCCAGAATGGCAGAAGCCCGACTTTTGCATCTCCCGCTGCCTGAACATCCAAGCAATAATGTTTCGCAAACGTATGTAAAGACGACCAAGTCGCCCCTCGACAAATATCCACTGGCGGAATCAAAGCCCTCTTGGCCCAGGACATTGCCTGGACCCGAGTTGAATGAGCTCGCAGCCCTTCTGGCGGCACCTTCCTGCTCGCCTGATACAACGCTATCATCACCTACTTCACCCAGCGCATAATGGAGGCCTTGGAAGCTGCTTCCCCTTTACGCGTTCCTCCAAATAGGACAAACAACCTATCCAACTTCCTAAAGGACTTTGTCCTTCTGAGGTATCTGTGGAGTGCTCTACCGAGATCCAATCTGCGAAGCGAACTGTCACTACCATCTGCCTCCCCGGACCAAAAGGTAGGCAGTGAAAATGGTTGATTTACATGAAACACAGATACTACCTTCGGTAGAAACGAGGGCACTGGGCGCAATACCACTTTCTCTTCCGAAAACTGAATGTATGGTTCCCTACAGGAAAGTGCTTGTAGATCCGAAATTCTTCTAGCTGAGCACAATGCTACTAAGAAGGCAGTCTTCCAAGAGAGTTCCCTCAGTGCTACCGCCCCCCCCCCCCCCCCGGGCGCAAAGGGAACCCGTGTCAATGAATGCAGGACAAAACTTAAATCCCAAGGTGGCACTATCGGCCTCACTGGTGGTCTCATGTTTTTGACCGCTCGCAGAAATCTCAGAATATTCAGATGTAGAAACTACTGCCCTGTACCTTGCCCCGATAACAAGCCAGAGCTGCCAAGTGCAACTTTAGAGTGCTGAACGCTAGACCTTTATCCAGCCCGCCTTGTAGAAACAAGACGTCCAACACTGTCACCGTCCCGGGCTGAACTCTGTGCCTCACACCAACCTTCAAAAATGTGCCAAATACGGATATAAGCCAGAGACTTAGACCTTCTTTTTGCCTACAATATGGTATTAATTACCACCGCGGAATAGCCTCTACGCCTTAAACGTTCCCTTTCAAGAACCAAGCCGTAAGCAAGAAGCAATCCACCTACGCCATGAGAATTGGCCCCTGGTACAACAGATTGACCCGACTCAGAAGTCTCCAAGGATGGTCCACCAGCAGCCACACGAGATCCGCATACCACGCTCTTCTCGGCCAATCCGGTGCTATGAGAATCACCTTCCCTTGGTGACCTGCTATTCTGCGAATGACTCAACCGATCATCGGCCATGGAGGAAATACAAAGAAGCTCCACCGATGGCAAAGGCTGAACGAACCCATCAAGGCCCTCCGACATGTGTTCCCTGCACCTGCTGAAAAAACGCGGTCTTGACATTGCCGAACGTGGCCATCAGATCCATAACTGACTGACCCCCAACACCTCGTAATATCGTGAAAGACTGCGTTGTTCAGCTCCCATTCGCCTGGATCCAATACATGCCTGCTGAGGAAAAAAAAAATAAAAAAAATCGGCCTGCACGTTGTCCTTATATATGAGCCGCTGATGGGGCTAACAGGTGCCCCTCTGCCCCTTGGCTCTCCTCTAACAAGACCGCACTACCGGTGCCTCCTTGCCGATTGATATAGGACACAGTTACCGCATTGTTGGAGAAAACGCACCGCTCTTCCCTACAGAAGAGTCTTGAATTCCTGTAACGCCAGCCATTCTGCTCTCATTTCCAGCTGATTGATGGAACAGTTGGTCATGTCTACTGACCATCGGCCCTGAGCTACCTGGGCCATACAATGCACTCCCCAACCGGAGAGACTGGCATCCTTGGTGACCAACACCCAGTCCAGCGTCTCCAGCGGTACTCCTGCCCGATGTGTGGGATTTAGCCACCACTGCAGACTTTCACTGACCCTTGAAGGACAAACCAACCTTTGACTCAGCAGATGCTCCTGCAGAGACCAACAAGATAGCAATGATCGTTGGAGAGGCCGCATATGAGCCCTGGCCCACGGCACCAGGTCCAAGGCCACTGCCATAGAGCCTAGGAGCTTCAAGTATCTCCACGCTGTCTTAACATCTTTTGTACTCTGTCTTCCGGGAGAAATACCGCTCCGACTCTCATGTCGAACAAGGCCCCTAAATATACTACCCAACCTAGGCTTTCCAGAAATTTTATCACCCTTGTGGGTGCGTCCACCGACTCCAGTACCAACCGAGCTCAAATCAGCCAATCGTCCAGATAGGGATGCACCAGAATACCCTCCTTTTGCAACGCCGCCACCACCACCACCACTTTTGTGAACGTGCGTGGCGTCATAGCCAGTCCGAACAGCAACACCCGGAACTGAAAATGCCCCATGGGTACTGCAAAGTGCAAGAACCTTTGATGCTCTGGTCTGATGGGAACATGTAGATACGCTTCCGTTAAATCTATAGACGAAAGAACCTCGCCCGGCCTTACGGACCGGATCACGGACTGCAGAGTCTCCATCCGAAAATGCGGCACCCTCAAACAGCGGTTCACATGTTTGAGATTGAGAATTGGCTGAAACGATCCCTCTTTTTTGGGAACCACAAAATAAATCAAGTATCTACCTAAGCCATACTGGTCTGGGGGAACTGAAACGACCGTTTGAAGATGCAGCAATCGTTGAAGCATGTTGTTCACGCCTTTGCATTTGCTGGAGAACCGCATGGAGACACCACGAATGCTCCCACTAGTGGCTGCTCGAACTCCAAAGCATAACCTTCGTGAATGAATTCCAATACCCAGCGGTCCGTAGACATCGTGGTCCAGACGGAGTGGAAATGCTGCAACTGACCTCCTATTGGAACCTCCGTCTGGACCACCCTCCTTTCATTGTGGTTTCTTAGAGGAGCTCGGCTGGGAGCCGCCATACCCCCTTCCGAAGCCCCGAGCTCCACGAAAGGACTGTCCTCTGGCTACAAGCCGACCTCTCTGATAAGGAGCAAACAGAGTCCCCCTGAATCTTTGAAATTCTCTGCCTTGATCTCTCTGCGAAGACCCAGGTTTTAAACCCTTCAGACAGTCCTCTGGTAGCCGCCTGCCTTTGGAGTCTCCCAAATCCTTCATAATCTTCTCCAAAGCTTCCCCAAAGAGTAGCTTGCCCTTATAAGGGAGCTTACTAAGGCATGCCTTAGAAAATGTGTCCGCCGCCCAATTCCTCAGCCAGAGGAATCTCCGAGCGGCTACCACCGATGCCAATGATTTAGCTGAAATCCTTACCAAATCATAGAAGGTGTCGGCGAGATACGCCGACGCAGACTCTAATTTTGCTCCTTCTGGAGCCGAGGCCCCCTCCGTCTCTGAAGCAGACTCAGCCTGAAGCCACCTAATCGAAGCTCTGCAAACATACGCTCCGCAGATGGAAACTTGCAACGCTAGCTCACTTGTGTCAAAAGCTTGTTTGAGTAACGACTCCAGCTTTCTATCCTGCAGATCCTTAAGAGCTGCTCCACTCTCTACTGGAATAGCAGTTTTCTTTGTCACTGCCGATACCAACGCATCCACTTTCGGCATATGCAGCAATTCCCTCTCTTCCTGGGGAACAGAATACAGGTGGCCTAAGGCCCGCCCGCCCCTCAAGGTGGCTTCTGGACATTCCCATTCCGACTCCACCATATGTTTAATTACCCTGTGGACCAGAAATCACTTCTGTTCCTCTCTAAAACCTTGTAGCAGAGGGTCCTCCAAGGGCTCTGCCTGTACCACCAGCAAAGAAATATTTAGAGCCGATAGTGAATGGGTAATCAGAGCCCCTAGTTCTTCCTTACAAAACACTCTGAAAATATTTGGGTCTTCCCCTGCCCCCAGATCACTTTCTTCTAGCTCTCCTGGCCACTGATCCATATCAGACTCTGAAGGGATTTCTCCCTCTTCTGGCCCCTGAGAGTCAAGGCTCTGTTGCCCGAGACCGTCGGCCGCCGCCACGGTCATCAAGCCACCTTTTGAAGACCCTTCTCCTGGGTCCCCTGCCGTGCCATCCATCTGAGCCAAATCAGCCAGGTTAGGGGAAGTATCCTTGTTCTGCACCTGCCCCAGCTTTAAGCAGTATGCCTTATGGAGGGAAAGAATAAAATCCAGAGAGAACACTGATTGAAAACTACCTGGAACCTCTAAAACTGGTGCGGGGTCCACAACTACTACTGGTGCTGATTTTCTAGATTTTGCCTTCTTTTTCAGCGTTTTCTGCTGAAGCGCGGGAGAGACAGCAGTGCCCCCTAAAATGGCAGCCGTTCCCGCCTTTTCTGCCGCGGCCTGAAGTATCACTGAGGAATCCTGTGCTGCTGATTTCTCCTCCATTCCACCGCCAAGTTCTCCAAAGTGCTGCCCTGTCACACACAGAACCTACAAAGTCCCAGACCGGACAAACTGCGGTGGCTCCTGCACTGTACACACACCGTCGAGCCCGGCAGCATGCACCCACTCTAAGCACCGCTCCCCCCGGCTTCCCGACGGTCGCAGCCCACACAAAAAACATAAAACTAGAAATTTAAAACGCACCTGATACGGCTCTTTCTCCTACCCGAACTCAGTCACCGCTGCTAGCAGCAGAGTAAGCTGGGTCTCCGGAGTCAGAGGGCTGGACTCTGGGGCTCCCAGTTACTACCTCCGCACTCCTTGACGGCTCTGGTCACCGAGGCAGGCTCTGCCTCTGCTGCCTCATGACCTGGTAGCTGACCACTGTCCAAATTTTTTTTTTCTTAAGTAACTTTAATTATAGCCGTTCTCCTGGCTCTAACCCTGCTAGGGTCAGTGAAGGAAACCTTCTGTTATTTAAATTCCTTTTCCTTCTCCTCTGAGCCTGTCAGCAACACGTCCTTCCAGCTGCTAAGGACTGAAAGATTGGCTCTCTGCCACCAGGGGGAAGCTAGGTAGGCCGTCAGCAAGTCTTTGACGATTTCAGCCCTCAGCTGCTGAAGGTCGACTACCCTACTGTTCCTGGACTGGCCCGGAGAGACGAAGAGGAAGCTTAATTTCTTCATCTGTAAATGTATCACTGTTCTGCACTGCCAAAGAGCTCAAGTTTGGTTTCATCTGTCCACAGAACATCTTCCCAGGAGGACTGTGGTTTCTCAAAGTGGGTTTGGGTAAAAATCAGGCATGCCTTTTTATGGTCTGAGCAATGGGGTCCCCTCTTTGGCCTTCACCTATGAAGTTCTTTGTTTAATACGTGGTGTATGGCGCAAGTTGAAGCCTCCATTCCAGATTGCTCCAGGTCAGCCTTAAGCTCTTTGGATGCTGTACATGGTATTTTTCCAACAGTTTACCCTAACCTTTGAAGACTTCTTGGATTAATTTTCCTCTTCCCACCACATCCTGAGAGGTTCTTGACAGTTCCATGAGCAGAAAACGTCTTAATAACATTTCAAACTATAGATACAGAAATCCCAAGGTCTTTGGAGATGGCCTTGCACCACTTTGAAGTTTGTGGTTTGGTGATAATGGCTTTTCTGACAGTCTCAGGTAGCCAAGAGGAAATGGAACAGGGAGTGAATGTGGCTCTTTTAAACATTAGAGCCATCATTCGTTGGTTCATTCAAGTCATGTGAGTACTGACAATTGATCACAGGTGTCTAATTTTATTGCAATGGGAATGTGGCTCTTCTGTTCAAACAGATTTCAATTGCTTATAAGGGTGCCCATAATCATGTTGTCTTATACTCTTCACAAATTCCCAAAATAACTTATAAACAAGCTTATAGTTTATACAACACTTCAACCTTACAATCATGCAGCTGTGAAATAAACCACGAACAGAGAAACCATCAGAGCATAGCTAAGGATTCAACAGACAGATATACCTGCATATCTTTAAATCCCAGCAATATCATTCACTGGTCTTATCTGAACGTGTAACAGTGTTCACAAATATTCTTCACAACAATTTCATCACAAAACAACCTCAGACATATCATCACTTTTCAGACTAACATGTCTCGGGTTCAGGGAATTAACTTTACAAAAACACAACTGCATCAAAAGCTAGCTCCCTAGGCTAGTGTCTTACAAGAAAGCCAAAGGTGAATATAAAGTTCACAGCAAACTCCAATCCAGATATACATACTTATCTGACCCAATTAATCACAACTATCACAATTTTGTTGAACAGAAATGGATCTTCAGGTTAAATTTATTAGAACTACAGGTTTAAACAGAGTGGACTTCTCTAATTCACCATCAGTGATGAATGCAAGGGTGCCAATAATGTTGACCATAACAGTATATTAGGCAAAGGGCTACAAAAAAGACCAAATCAATAAATGCACCCAGAAGTTTACAATTTTCATCCTCCAAGTTCTTTAAACTTTTATATTCACAAAATCCCATAGTCAACTAGCATTATACTAATTTTATAATAATGATGTTATCTTGCTTAGAAAACTTATGGAATTTTAAAGAGTTAGTATCTTGAACCCAAGAGCTAATTCAGGCTTAATTTCACAGTAACTTAGAACTAAACTACACCACTTGGATGAATTATCTACTAGATACTATAGCACATCAGTGCAGCAACTTCAAGGGCCATTAAAGAAAAAACAGGAAAACACAACCAAGAATTTAAAAACAGAAACAATACCCTACCTAATATAGGCAGAAATGGCAGGACTCCTTGATTTACAATCAGAAGAGAATATTCAATAAAAGGAGAAAAATAAATCAAGGGTAAGGAAGAAGGAGAGATTTAGAAATGAAGAGAATAGAAACAGACAATCCAAAAAAGACAATTCACTAGAATATTACAAACTCAGAAAGGCACAGGCAGAAAATAGTACAGGTTTTCAAAGTGAACAGTAAGAGCCTAAATTACTAAAAGCTTCCATGTCTATAGGGAGACGGGAGAATCTTAATATTTCAGTCCTACATGGTCTGTTAAAGACAGCAATTTCTAAAAAACTTTTATACTTACATCCAAACTATTCAAAATTATTTCTATGGGAGAAGCACAGTGGCTTAGGCTCAGTACTAAACACTACAGTGCTTAAAACAGTCATATCCTCTTTTTCACTTAAGTGTGCAACAGATGGGGTTATTCCTTTTGAAGGGAGTAAAGACGGGAGTCACTTCAGAATCAAGTCAAGCACTTCATGAAGTATGATCTGAAGTGTGATGTGTTGAACATCTTTGCAAATGGTGCCACCTGATCCCACAGTGTGTATCCTGGGATGCACCAGGTGGGGTCAGTCTGCCAAATAAATCAGGCGCTGCCATTTGCAAAGATGATGACAGAGGTAGGAGCACATGGGCTACATTTCTGTCACCAAACCTTGGAGGCAGCAGGGGGGTTTGAGACCCCCAGCCCAGCAGTTCAAGGGCATCGGAGAGGTTAGGGCCCACTAAGGATACCAATGATTTTATCTGTTTGGTCCGCTTTGACCCAGTGAAAAGCGGGATATAAATGCAGTTAAATAAATAAATAAAATAAATAAATTGGTCTGGGGGGGAGGGTATAATTTCAGGGCACACTTGGGCCACCAATGATTTTCTGCTTAGTGGGGTGAGGGGCTGTAGAATCAGGCAGAAGTCAGACCAGTGTGTGGTATTTTTTTAAATCTCCCTTCCTGTTAATGCATAAACAAAGCCCTAACATATTGACAGGAAGGGAGATATTTACAAGCATTCTAGCACATGTGCACAGGTGTCAAACATAACGTAGGCCCCTCTGTGCATGTGTCTGGTTTGCTCACCCTGTTTAGCGCAGATGTTTTATGCACAATTGATTTACAAACCATTTGTGTACAGCACTGCTTAGCAAAACCTATGTGTTAAGCTTGTGTTAGGAAACCCTGCCCTAGAGCTCTGGTGCTGGGCTCTAGTGCTGGGTTTCTGCATAATCTTCAATAGCTTAATCCAAACATTGCATCAAATAAGGGATTGATGTATCAGAAAATATTAATTGTACAAATCAATTAGCACTATCTGACTGCGGATTTGAAAACATACAAGATTGTGTTAACTGAGGTCTTTTGTTCAGATTTAGAAATAAAAAACGTTGTGTTACAATTATCCCACTTACTTGCCAATTTAGCCTGTAATCCTGAAGGTCCAGGTTTTGAGGTCTCTGACTTGGAGGACCCTGGGAGAGACAGTTTTGTTTTAGGTAAACTAACTTTAGGGCTAAAACGAGCTGCCCAGTCAAATTTAGAAGAGCCACTACTTTTGGTCTGTTCTTTTTCTCGACTGCTTCTTCGAGGACTGGGACTAGATGCAGAGCGTGAACGTCTGGCCTTACTCTGGTCTTTTCCTTGTTTTACTCTGGCACCTTGAGGTACAGTGGAAGAAGCAGAAGCAATAGCTGAAGAGGAGGAAGATGTAGAGGCTGAAGAAGAAGAATCAGTGATGGTGCTACACCCAGCTTTGGCTGCGGTCACTGATTTTGAAGCCAGCTTGGTTGGTTTTGCAGACCTCTCTTCAGCACCAGTTGAATCAACTGTTGTACCACTCTTTGTACAAGATAAATTATCTGTTCTTTTCCTTTTCTGATTTGGGGAGCTACCGGTAGCTCCACCCTTCCTGGTACAGGCTTTGCTTGTTGATGGCAATTGTGCAGATTCTGAATGTTGATCTTGGTCTATGTGTCTCTTCTTAGATGTACTATATGGTTTGTGTGTTTCTGGAGAAGTCTCTGTGTTCTGAAGTGATTTGGGTTTTTTAGCAGAGCTAGGTGAATTGGTCCTATTATAATCTGGACTAGCACTGCGTTTCACACCTCGAGAATTCTCTTTCTTAGGCACTTGCCCTGTTTTCTGTCTTTCTGTTGTATGTATTCTGTCTGGGTCCTCTTGTGGTATCAAAACAGCAGAAGAACTGTAACCTCTGAAAAGAGGAAACATACATATTAACAATACTGTGGAAACATATGCAATATGAAACGAGTTTAAGCATAAAAATTATCAAATAATTTAAGAGCACTACTCTTAGACTACTCTAGTTTAAAGGATGAATATTTTGAACTGAAATCATGTTTGGTGTTTTTGGTTGAAACTCAAACTTACTGTAAAAAAATATATTATAACATACCCACAGTGAAGGCCACCCAGCTTTATAAGCACATACTAGAGAGGTTCACAGTCAGGGCCATATTTACGATTATGGTGCTCAGAAACAGCTGACCAGTAGTGAAAGGAGTCCCCTGGAGATTACAGTGAAGGGTCCTGAGCCCCAGGTTTGTGTGCCTTTAGAGTTTGGTGTCCTAGGCAGGAGACTGTGTTGTCTATGCCTAAATCCAGCTCTGTTCACAATTACATAATGCATAATGCATTCAAAAACAAATCAAGTATGCAAAAACTGGAAATCATTAATAAATGGTGGGTTGATAAAGACTGCACTACAAAAGCATTTTAAAGCAGCAAACACTACATGGCCAAAAATTAAATTTCTTCCTTCTGCATTCCAAAAAACTGCTTTTAAGATTCAGAAATATATCCTTAAAGCTTTCATTAAGAGCTGCCTTAGAAATCACAAAGCAGCAGGATGTCAGACAAATCAAAATGTAAGTTGTACATATATTTTTTGGAGCAAACGTGTGCGCACCTCTTCACTACGTCACTCCTCACTAGAGCCTTTGGAAAACCATTGGCTTTATATTTTTATTGTCTGAATAAAAGTTACAGCAATCAACACCTCACAGGCTGTTCTGGCCACTGGGCACAACATTGATGAACCATGAAACATGGGAACCAAGTTTTCTAAATTTTGCTTTCTCCAAGGGAGAAAATGACTATCATAAGGCTGCCACTTCACAAAAAGGTGAACTTTCTTACCTGATTATTTACTTGCCCTGTATCCTCCTAGACCCTCCAGACCAACTGAAGATGTCCCCCTATTGGCAGATGGAGGCAAAGAACCTGGAACATTCCAGTAATGACAGCAGCAGCAGCATTAGAAGAGTACAGTCCTAGAACTTGCCAACTTACTGACAAAGCTGATATTACATATTTTCCCTACAGAACAGGAATACGCTAAATAGCAACAACCGAAGACTCTCATGAAGTATCTCTCTGCAAGGATAAAACTTACATGAAATACAGATACTACCTTTGGTAGAAACGAGGGCACTGGGCGCAATAAATACAGCTAAATAAATAAATAAAATACCACTTTCTCTTCCAAAAACTGAATGTATGGTTCCCTACAGGAAAGGGCTTGTAGATCCAAAATTCTTCTAGCCGAGCACAATGCTACTAAGAAGGTGGTCTTCCAAGAGAGCTCCCTCAGCGCTACCGTGCTCCCCCCCCCCAGGCGCAAAGGGAGCCCGTGTCAATGCCTGCAGGACAAAACTTATATCCCAAGGCGGCACTATCAGCCTCACTGGCGGCCTCATGTTTTTGACCGCTCGCAGAAATCTCAGAATATTCAGATGTAGAAACTACTGCCCTGTACCTTGCCCAGATAACAAGCCAGAGCTGCCAAGTGCAACTTTAGAGTGCTGAACGCTAGACCTTTATCCAGCCCGCCTTGTAAGCCAAAATTCTAACATACATACATACAGAAAGGAAGGCAAATCCTTCAAAGCCAGTGTCTTTCCAGGTGGGAAATGGACTGGTCTAGCAGGATTCAAGGAAATAAAATTATCAGGTATGAACAAATTTCACCTTCCTTATCAAAGCTTTAGGATATCAGGTGCGCAAAAGACAAGGCTTTCTCCAGGGCCGCTTTTCCAAAGATACCATCCTTTTTGGCAAACACATCTACACTTTGGAGGAGAGGAGGGAAAGGGGAGATATGATTCAGACCTTTAAATACTTAGAGAAATAATGAACAAACAAACCTCTTCCAAAGACGGAGAAGCTGCAAAGCTAGAGGGCATAACATGAAGCTACAAGGTGGTAAATTGAAAGGCAATGTCAGGAAATACTTTTTCACTGAAAGGGTGGTGGATGCTTGGAATGTGCTCCCGATGGAAGTGGTGGGGGCAAATACGGTGATGGAGTTCAAAAGGGCATGGGACAGACACAGTGGATCCCTTTACAGCAACAAGAAAATATCAAAATAATCTGAACCATTTAATTCCTTAACAAATAGGGGTGTCCTACATGGAGTAGTGGGATCACCCCTAAACAAAGACATGGGGAAGGGGGGCCTGCACAGAGCGGCAGGTGTGCCTACTCTTGACACCGTACTGGGCAGATTAGATGGACCATACTGGGCAGACTAGATGGACCATACTGGGCAGACTAGATGGACCATACTGGGCAGACTAGATGGACCATACTGGTCTTTATCTGCCGTCATTTACTATGTTACTATGTTACATCCAATCCAAAGTGCTTAACAAAAGAATGCAAAAAAACCTTACAGTGGACTTTTTCTCTAGGCCAGGGCTGAATCAATATGTCTATGACCAGAGCCAAACTCCTTCCTTCAGCTGAAGAACCAAATCACTTTTGCATTCAGACATGTCTCCGGGAGGTCAAGACTGGGCAACCCCAATGCTGTATTATCACATGAATGGCCCTTAGACCCAGCTCCCATTGCCCTGAGTCCAGGGCATTACAGCTAAGAAAGTCCACCTGAGAGGAGGAAATGACATCATCGAATGGAGCAGCTGCGTGAGAGCGGAGCTCCGTGGAAGCGAGAGGAAAATTGCCCGCAAAAATACATAACAGAGGACGTAAAACGAGCAAAATTAACCTAGTGAAGGCTGAAGAGGTGCGGTAGTGTGGGGAGATGAAGAAGGGTGCAGCGGACTTAAAAGGATTCGCGTATAAAAAGGCTGTGGGGAGCATCGGAGGGAAGAACAAAATGACCGCGGTGAGTGCTATAAATGTGGAGGAGGAGAGCAAAATGGAGATAACAACCAGAGTGGAGATATGGAGGTCCTGAGAGGGGAGATAAAAAGCTGGTTCAGCACTCTCAGACAAGACTTAGCTCACTTTAAAACAGAGGCTCAGTCATGGATGGACAAGCTGAGAGCAGATGTGAGAGAGGTGGGACAGCGTGTGGAAGACCTGGAGAGTAAAATGGAGGTGCAGGACATTACAATGCACAGAATGCAGGAACGAATGGACAATATGGAAATGGAAGCGGAAGATTTGTGGTCCAAAGTTGAGGATCTGGAAAACAGATCAAGAGCAGCAAATATTCGGGTGAGAGGGGTCTCTGAAATTATGGAGAACTTAGACTGTGGAAATTTGGTAGAACGCATATGCAAACGTTTAATGGAGGAAGCGGGTCAAGATGGCTCTCAATTATGTTGGAAAGTAGACCGTGCTCAGAGCACTGGGTCCCACAAGAGATGGGTATACCAGGGACATAATCGCTCGGTTCCATGAGTACTCCACTAAATGTGCTGTAGTAGAGGCGGCGAAGAAGCTTAAGGACTTTAAGTGGAACAACCAGCGAATTGAATTATATACAGACTTGTCAGCTATTACAATGCGGAAACGAAGGGAAATGGCAGCAGTAACTAAAATGTTGAGAAAGAAATCAAATATAAATGGCTATTTCCTTTTGGATTACAATTTTGTATTGAGGGGAGAACATTGTATGTTAAGACAACAGCAGAAGCAGTCATGGTAATGAAAGAAGCAGCATATTCTTTTTATAAAACAAGCACACTCTTAACTTTTCAAATAAGTAAATAAATAAGTTCACTTTTCCTGCTTTGAAAAGGTAAGAGTGTGCTTGTTTTATAAAAAGAATATGCTGGTGCTTCTCCTCCCCCCTTTTGGGTTTCAACATTGTAAATATATTGAAATTAGGTGATCGGGGTTTCAGTTGGCAGTCTGCCATACGTTCACTGCATAAGCAAAACGGATTGATGTCATCCGTTTTTTTAATGTTGGTGCTGTAAGAATTTTTTGAAATGTTTTTGATGGTTATACAACCATTTTAACCTTTTTTATGTCTAATTTATTCATTTTTAGTCTCTATAGCTGGTGCTGCAAGGAACTTAAGTGTTCTTGATGGGTGGATATCGATTAAAAAGTTTTTTAATCAGTTTTTTAATCCGTCTTTTACCTTTTCCATGCCCAATTCATTCAATTCGTAGTTCATAGACGGTTTCTAGCCTAATTAGACTAGGCTTATTTATTAATAGTACATTTTGATGAATTTTTAAATTTCAAAATTTCTCTTGGTTCACATCGATCCTGTTGCGCTTTTTCCTTTGTTTCTTCTTATAATAAGTAATAGCGTTAGGTATAATGATTCATGGAGTCTTCTATCTCTTTTACTATAGCATATACAGAGTGGCAAGGTATCAGATATAGAACACACAGGTAATTACAGAACAAGAAGGATTCTATTATCTTTTAGTATGTTTATATGGTATTTTTAATGTCGCTCTTTTAAGTATCAATTAGTAATTTTTATTATCACTCCTTTAATATGCAATATGTTTTTATGGTATTCATGTTTATATATTTATGAATCTGACATAGTATTTTATACATGTTTATCGTTTGTATTTAATCATTTATGTATGGCTATTAGCTGTGCTTTATAATGTGCTTTTATGATTTTCAATTTTTTAATTATTTATGGTCTTAATATCATTTTTTCATGTATGGATATTAGGTGTATTATGTGCCTTTATGATTTGTTTTTATCCTGATATTTTAATGTATTTATGGTTTTAACAATTATTTATATGTTTTTGTAGCCAAAAGCCCCTGATGAAGGCATAAGCAAAACACGGCCTGTGTCGGGCCTGGCTAACTGAGTAAGTGTTCTAATAAAAAAGTTCCTTCCTTGCTACCCACGGATTCTGACTGGTTTCTGTTATTAGCACGTGGGTTTGTGCTCTCAGAAGCGCAGGTACTGCCTGTGCTGGGAATGGACCAGAATGTGGGCATAAGCGTCCCTGAGGACCAAGGAGCATAGCCAATTGCCCTGCTGCAGGAAGGGCAGCAGGACACCAAGCAGCATTTTGAACTTTTCCCGCACCAGAAACTTGTTTAGGTTCCTGAGATAGAGGATGGGACATAGCCCCACCCCCCATCTTCTTCAGAATGAGGAAGTATCGGGAGCAGAACCCTCGACCTCGGAGATACGACGGTACCTTTTCGACCGCCCGCTGGCCGAGGAGGTTGGTCAGCTCTTGTTGTAAGCAAGCCTGGTGCGAGGGAAGCCGAGAAGGCTCTGCTGTGGAGAAGGGAGGAGGGAGCCTGTCCAGATGAAGACGATAACCGTCCCAAACAGCCCGGAGGACCCAGGAGTCCAACATGATCGAAGCCCATCGAGGGGCGAAAAGAGACAGGCGTCGTCCTACAGGCGGAAGTGCCACCCGGGAGCGAGAGGCTATGCCTTCGGCGTCAAAATCCCTGAGCGGGTTGGGCTGGAGCTGGGCCCTTTAGGCTTGCGATGGCCATGCGCTCCCCCCTTTCCTGCGTGCCAGTGGTCTGTGCGGGGGTGAGTGGGTAGGGCGGATCTCCCCGATAGAGTCCCTTCCTCTGGAAGAACGGCTTCGTCTGTTGCTTCTTCCTTGGGAAAGAAGAGGTCTTACGCAAGAGGCGGGTTCGAGTTACGAACTCTGTTTCAATCTTGGCCACTTTATCCTCCATGGGCCTGCCGAACAATTGTTCACTGAGGCAGGTGACATCCAAGAGCTTCTCCTGGACCCACTGCTCCAGGTCCGAAGACTAAAGCCATGCCTGGCGCTGTGCCCCAAAGCTGGCCGCCGCTACTCAAGCACAGGACTCAAACCCGTCATACGCGGCACAGGAGAGGTACTTCGAGCAGTCCACAACTGATCTCAGGAGGGTCTGGAACCTGAGAAGTTGTTCACCCCCCTCCCCCCCCCAGAACTGCAGAAAAACCACCAAGCTCTTTAGAGAGGTCGCGCAGTAACATGCCCATGTACAACTGGAAGGCCTGAATGCGGCACGTCAGCATGGACCCCTGATCGGCCTTGCGCCCCAGGGCGTTGAGGGCTCTGGACTCCCTGCCAGGTGGAACCGAAGAATGTGACTTCGGGCTCTTTTGCTTCCGCATAGCCAATTCCACAACCATGGAGGTGTGCGGAAACTGGGTCTTTCGGAACCCCGTGCCATGCTGGACCCTATACATGGCAGAGGCATTTCCTTACAAAGGAAACCGAGGCAGGCGCCTCCCACATGCGGAGGAGCAGCCGGGACAGGATGGGAGGCACTGGGATTATAAGAGACTCCTGAGACAGGGACTAATACTGTAAGATGTCGAGTTCCTCTGCCCTCGGTTCTTCCTCAGCCTAGGTGGCCAGATTGAGGGCCCGCGCCATGTCCTGCATGAACACCAGAAAAGATGCATCCTCGGAAGGCGAACGTCTCTGGGAGGTGGGTGGGGATAGTTCTGAAGGAAGGTCCCTGTGGGCGCAGGTCTCCAGGGAGGTATCCCCATCTGACTCCCAGCTCGAGAGGTCCAAAAAGGAGTCTGAGTCAGGTTGGTCGCCCTGTCCAGAAGTCAATGTCTGCTTGGAGACAGAGGCACTGCCTTAGAGGACCTCGCCACCGAGGAACGGGATGGCGAATGAGACCGGCACAGAGGACACTCATGAGGCCCATGGCTCTCGGGAGTTTTCAGGGCAGGTTTAGGTACCCCCCTCGGGAGACCTCTGTCTCGAGGAATGGGTCAGCTGTGCTGGGCAGAAGCGCCTGCTGAGCAGCTAAGGCGGCGGAGACGCTGCGCTCTAGTGCCAGCATTTGGGACTCCCACACAGGCATGGGTACTGGTGAAACAGACACCGGGGATACCGGATCAGGCGTGGATGAAGAGAGGGTGTCTTCACCGGAACAACCCTCTGGACACCGGGCGCCATCGCCGGAGGCCTCTGTGTCTGTATAAGGTACCTTTCGAGACCGCTCCTTGTCCAACTCTTGGGAATGCCAGGGAGGGCTGAGCGACCAAGCGCAAAATCGTTCACGCTTGTCTGGAGCCCCCGACAGCGACTTTGAAGTAGTCTTCTTGCACCTCTCCAGCTCAGGGGACCTCTGATCGGAGTGCCGCCTGGAATGCGGGACCAGTGCGGGGGACCCCGTAAGTAGAAGGACGGCTGAGGATGCCACCAGAGATTCCGGGGCTGAATTATGGGAAATGTCATTGGACTTCTGCTTACGACTTAGCAGGGCCTTGGCAGACATTTTCTTAGAGAGAGAGCAGAGCTCTGGGTTATGGTCAGCCTCCAGATACTGAAGACAGCAGTCATGGGTGTCTGTGAGTGACATATTCTTGGAGCATCTGTCACATTTTTTAAAACCAGTGGCCACTGGGGCAAAAAGGGTCCCTGCTAGGTCGAAGACCCTCGAGGCCAGCGGTTGAAAAGGGCCCGAAAAGGGGCCCGAAGAAAAATTTCTACCAAAAGGCTGGAATAAAAACATCCCTTCGCTCAGGGGAACAAAAGTGACGGGAAGGACAGGAGAGGACCGGTACTACCGGAAAAAAAAGAAGGCCAGAGGCCGAAAACAAACACACTTTTTCAGAGGGACGAGGACGTGTGTCCGAAGGGCTCCATGGAAAAAGGGAGACAGCAATATGGGACCTTTGGGCAGGAAGAGGACCACGCATGCGTGGCAGCAATCCCAAAGGCTCTCTTTGAAAGCTGGGGAATTGCTCCACGCAGGCTCCATCGGTGCAGATGTCACCCATAAGTGAGGACTGACTTCCGGCTTGTTCCTGGAAAACAAGACGACCACCATTCCAGTAGAAAGGACGATGGCGCTCAAGGATTGTAAGATCAGAGGCTAGAGTTGTTCCTTAAGCAGCCCTTCGACTCGAGTGCCCTGGAACTACAGGCCTTTGACTTATATCTCTCGGGCTTCCATTCACTGGCTCCAGGGATGGAAGCCATCAGAATCAGAATGGCAAGCAGTCGCAGAGGGAGCCAAACTAGAGTCTGCCACCACTTACACTGCAGACGCCTTTTATGATTTAGTTTGGAATTTCTCTAAGACGATGGTGTCAGTGATTGCAGCACAGTGTTTGCTCTGACTGCGGAATTGAGCTGTGGGACCCAGCGTCCAAATCTCAACTGAGCAAGTTATTGAAAAAGGGCAAGCTGCTCTTTGGGGAAGCCCTGGACAAGATGGTAAAAGACTTGAGCAATTCCCAAGGGGATAGACCAAAGGGCCCGAAGCCGGGAGGTCTACAGAGAGGACATAGTAAGATATAGTAACATAGTATACGACGGCAGATAAAGACCAGTATGATCCATCTAGTCTGCCCAGCAAGGTGGCAAGAGTAGGTGCACCTGGCGCTCTGTGCAAGTCACCGCTCAACATGCCTTTGTTTAGGGGTGTACGCACCGTTCCGAGATAGTTAAGTTTATTTTGATTTTATCCTGTTTCTATAAAAAGAGATCCACTGTGTCTATCCCATACCATTTTGAATTCTGTCACTGTATTTGCCCCACCACTTCCATCGGGAGGGCATTCCAAGCATCCACCATCCTTTCAGTGAAAGTATTTCCCGACATTGCCTTTCAGTTTACCCCCTTGCAGCTTCATGTTATGCTGTCTAGTTTTAAAGCTTCCCCGTCTTTGGAAGAGGTTTGTTTGTTCATTAATACTCTTAAGTATTTAAAAGTCTGACTCATATCTCCCCTGTCCCGCCTCTCCTCCAGAGTTTACATATTTAGGTCTTCAAGTCTCTTCATTCGTCTTCTGACACAGGCTCCAAATCATTTTGGTCGCCTTCCTCTGAACCGTTTCCAGTCTTATATCCTTTGCGAGATATGGTCTCAAACTGAATATAATATTCTAAGTGAGGCCTCACCAGCATCTTGTACAGTGGAATTAATACCTCTTCCTTTCTGCTGGTAATTCCTCTCTGTATGCAACCCAGCATCCTTCTAGCTTTTGCCACCGCCTTCTCACACTGTTTCGCCACCTTGAGATCATCAGAAACAATCACAGAAACATAGAAAAATTACAGAAAAAGACCACATGGCCTATCTAGTCTGTCCATCCATTTCAACACTACAACAGTCCCCTTTTTTCCATTAGAGATCCTCTGTGTTTGTCCCTGGTACGTGCACACCAACCTCTCGCCCCATCACATACAATTCCCTTGGATTTCTGCTTCCCAAGTGCATAACACCGCACTTCACGTTAAATCTTAACTGCCAAGCATTAGACCATTCTTCCAGCTTTTGTAGATCTTACTTCATGTTATCCACTCTCTCAGGGGAGTCCACTCTGTTGCAAATATTCGTGTCATCTGCAAAAAGACAGACTTTTCCATTCAGTCCTTCAGAAATATCACTCAAATACATTGAACAGTACTGGTCCCAGGACCGGACCCCTGGGGCACACCGCTAATTGCCTTCCTTCCAAGTGCGTTCTGTTTACCATCACCTTCTGTCTTCTGTCAGTCAACCAATTTCTGATTCAGTTCACCAGCTTGGGAAAGCTGCCTGTAAGGAAAAGTATCAAAGGCTTTGCTGAAATCTAGGTAGATCACATCCATCGCATGCTCTTGATCTAGTTCTCTGGTCACCCAGTCAAAGAACTCAATCAGATTTGTTTGGCAAGATCATCCTTTGATAAAACCATGTTGCCTTGGATCATGCAACCTGCGGGTTTTGAGAGCGTCTACTATTGGCTCTTTCAGAAGCGCCTCCATTACTTTTCCCGCCACAGAGGTAATTATGCCTTACTGGCCTGTAGTTTGTCACTTCTTCCCTATTACCACTTTTGTGAAGAGGTACCACATCAGCCGTTCTCCAGTCCTGTAGAACGTCTCCGGTCTCCAAGGATCTATTAAAAACATCCTTTAACGGCCCTGCAAGAACCTCTGAACTCTTTCAGTATCCTAGGATGTATCCCATCTGGTCTCATGGCCTTGTCCACTTTCAGTTTTGCAAGTTGTTCTAACACATCATCTTCTGTGAATGGTGTGGGTATCTACTCCATTCCCATTTTTGTATTTGGGAATCACAGGTAGTCCTTCACCAGGATTTTCTCTAGTGAAAACAGAGCAGAAGTATTTGTTTAGCAATTTTGCTTTTTCAATGTCACTTTCCATGAGTCCGTTCCCAGCACTTCTGAGTCCTGCAATGCCACCTCTGATTTTCCTCCTCTCCCGAATATACAGGTACCTGGAAAAAAGTTGTCACCACACTTCAAAGGCAGAAGAAAAGATGGTTAAAAAGGTGATTTTGCTTTCCTTATTTCTCTTTTCGTCTTTTAGTTTGATCCTGTATTCCCTTCTGTGTTCCTCCGTTTGCCAGCTTTCGAATTTTGTGAAAGCTATGTTTTTTGCCACTTCTTTGGAGAACAAAATAGGTTTCCTTCTCCTCTTGTTTTTATTTACTTTCCTTACATATTTAATCTGTTGCCCCCTTTATTACCACCTTTAGTTTAGCCCATTACATTTCCACTTCCTTTATCCCCTCCCACCCTGCCAACTCCTCCTTCAGGTACTCAACCATTTTACTGAAGTCAGTGTTTTTGAAGTCTAGGACTTTGAGCTTGTTATGATTGGACTGCACCTTGGCTTTTGTCTCAAACCACACCGTGTGATGATCGCTGCTGCTCACAGGGGAACACACCCTGACATTGGACACGCTATCTCCGTTGGTGAGCACTAAATCCAGCATCGAGCTTTCCCTGGGTTGGTTCCATCACCATTTGTGTAAGTAACCCATCTTGGAAGGCATTCACAATTTTTTTTTACTTCTTTCCACATATGCAGAAGGAATACTCCAATCCACATCAGGTAGATTAAAGTCACCCAATATGATGACCTCCCTCTTTGTGGCTATCTTTGCAATATCTATAATCAATTCTCTATTTCTTCAGTCTGAGTCGGGGGCCTGTAGACCACACCGGTATGGATGACCGTGCCATCTCCTCTTTCCAACACAATCCTTAGTGCTTCTTCTTTTCCCCACATCCCCTGCATTTCAGTAAACTTTAATATTGCTTTTGACATATAGGGCTACTCCTCCTTGTCCACCTACTCTATCTCTTCTGAATAGATTATAGCCAGCTATGGCTTTATCCCATTCATGCAATTCTTTAAACCATGTTTCTGTAATGGCCACAATAGCCAAATCCATTTCCACCATTAGGGCTTCAAGGTCAGGAACTTTGTTGGCTAAGCTTCAAGCATTTGTGCTCATTGCTTTCCAGCATTTTTTAACTGCCTTGCCTGTATTTTGCAATGATTTTGTTCTACGCTCTTCCCACTTGTCATTGATGTGTGGTTTAAAAGTGTGGCTGTTTCTAATGTTATTCTGCTTTTGCTGGGAGCAACGCCCTGAACTTGTCCTTCCCCATCCGTCACCCCCTTTTTCTAGTTTAAATGCCTGTCCACATACTATCTAAATTTTTCACTCAGGATCCTTTTCCCTGCGACAGAGAGATGTAGTCCATCAGCACAGTATAGCCTCTTGTTGATCCATCTGTTTCCCCAGTTGCCTATAAACCTAAATCCTTCTTATTTGCACCAGGTCTGGAACTATGTATTAGAGTTGTTTATGTGATGTAGCCTTTCTGCCCGCTTACCAAGAACAGGTAGAACATCTGAAAATGCTACAGTGTTAACAATGGGCTTGAGTTTCTCTCCCAGAGTCTGGAAGTCCCTTTGAACTGCAGAGGCACTGTTTCTAGCCAGGCCATTTGTACACAAGTGGATGACAACACCAAATTTTGGAGTGCTCACTTTCTGCACTAACTACATCAATAATTTGGTTTGTATTCCTGCTGGCTGAAGAGCCTGGGAGGCATGACCATGTTCCTTCCCCCTCGTCTCCCCCCACCTCCCTTGTTGCCTTAACTTGTCCCTACTCAAACTTTTACTCTTCACCCCACCCCTCCCCCATCACCATCAACAATTGACTCCCCCCCTTTCCCATGTCTACTACATTTGCAATATTTTAATTTATTTATTTTATTTATTTATACATCTTTTCTATACCGCCACTTCCAGAGATCAGTGGCGGTTTACAGGTAACAAACTTTAATAGTAGAATACTATTATTTTACATAGAACAGATTTAGAACAAAGAACATTCAACTATTAAATGTAACTCTAATACAAAAAGATAACAGAAGTAGGAACGTTTGAAACTGGGTATGCATTAGTTAATGTTTCAAAACATATGTCAACATTAAAGGGATTATTTACATTAGTTACAATTATTTACATTAGCGATGAGCAAATTGCATTCAAGAGTAAGATTAATCTAGGTGAGCAATGTGGATGTGAGGGAAAGATTTTATGCCTTGTCTAGGTAGGGTCAGTGAGTGACTGATGTTCAGTGCTTTTCTCTGAGTTTGGATTATCTTCAATTTGGAGGTTATTGTAGTACAGAGTAAATAGATGGGTTTTTAGATTTTTTCTAAATAATTGAAGGTCCTTGATTTCTCTGATTTCAATTGGAAGGTTGTTCCATAACGTAGGGGCGAAGAATGAGAAAGCTGTATTACTTGTCTTCTGACTTGTCTTTCTAATAGAATCAGGGACTTGTATCGTGTGAAGGTTTATTCTTCTTCTTGATCTATTTTCATGTGGGATGTTGATGAGCGTAGATAAGAAAGATGGTGCTATATTATTAAAGATCTTAAACGTAGTAACTAAGGACTTGTAGATGAGATATATATATAGATGTATATATCAAAATCCATTTTGTCAGCCCGCTCCGCTCTCCACCGCTGACACTCCCAGGCGCTCTCTATTCAGCCGCGTCAGCCTTCTGCCAACCATCAGAACTCTGTGCCATCGCTGGTTGTCCCTCTGAGGTGGAAGATGCTGCAGCTGTAGTCGTTCCCGCCACCGTTCTCTCCCCCTCTGGCAGATTAGTTAGTCCCAATTCTTTAAGTGCTTGCCAGGCTTCTTCACAGGTCTGTACGCGTCTCGACCGTCCCTTTACTGTGATCAGTAAACCAAAGGGAAACAACCATTTATATCTCATGTCCTCCCTTCTCAGGTATGCCATCACTTCCTTAAGATTTCTTCTGCGCTATAATGTTCCGAAGGACAGATATTGGAAGAGTTCCAGTTTTTGTGCCTCCCAGGTGAAATGTTTTGCTTTCCTCACTGCACACAGTAGCTTTTCTTTAGTTTTGAACAGACTTAGACACACAATTATACCTCGTGGTTTGTTTGCTCTGACAGGCCCCAAGCCTCTATGTGCTCTATTAGCAAAAACTCTTCTACTCCACCTTCTGCAGGTTCTACAGTTGCTAATAGTGATCTGAATATTTTAACGACCACTTTGTCACAGTTTTTGTATTGAGGTTCTTCTGGGAGACCACGTATTCTTATATTACATCTCTGGGACCAATCCTCCAGATCTTCCACTTTCATCTGCTGTTCTTCTTGGACGCGCTTTAATTCCTCCCATCCTTTTTGCAATTCCTCTATTTCTCCCCCTTGCTGCTCCATCTGGCTCTCCGTTACTTCCCCTCGATTGCCCACATCCACTATATCTTGTCTCAGAGATTGTATTGTCTCTTAATTCATTTTTACCTCACTTATTTCCATCTTGAGCTCCTCTTTTAGCTCTGTGAGCCAGGCCTTTAGCATGGCTGCCACTCCTGGGCTACAACCTTGCTTCATCTCTTCCCCCTGAACAACAAGGCATTCTGGCTGCAAGCTGCCCTCCTTCTCTCCCTCTTTTCCTCCTTTGGCTGACACATAGGAGGATCTAAACTCAGCCAGTTTCTTCTTTGCTTTTTGTCCGCCCTTAGCTCTGTCCATCCTCACTCTTATGTCCTCCGGACTGAGATGCCCGATCTTCTGGGGATTGTCAGAGAGCTGCCCCCCCCCCCCCGCCACCGCTGCCGCCGCCGCCCCGCTGCCGCCGCTGCCCCCCCCCCGCCACCGCCGCCGCCCCCCCCCCGCCGCCGCCACTCCCCCTGCCCTCCCCCACCACTCCCCCCTGCCACTCCCCGTGCCCCCCACACCGTCACTCCCCCCCCACCACTCCCCCCCGCCCCCCCCCTGCCGCCACTCCCCCCCCACCCCCCCATGCTTCCACTACTCCCCCCCCCCCCCCCCCCCCATGCTTCCACTGTCACTCTATTGCTACTTATCCTTCTTGGAGGGTGATCTGTTCCCTCTGTCTTTGTGATAGTATCTGTCCGTTTCCCTACCGATCACTGGGCTCTTATCCTGTGGTGCGTCTGGGAAGCTGCTTTGATCTAGGCTCACTGTACCTGGCCATGCTCTGTGGTTCCGGGCCTGTGATCTTATGGCAGCTCTCTCCCAGCGTTCCCATTGTCTTCCACTCCTCCTCTGCTCTCCTGCTTGTACGATGCCTACTCTGCTTCGTCTCCACACTCCCTCCCGCAGGCTCCTGTTTGCTCTGCTATTTCTCCCCATGCCGCTTTCTCCCACTCCGCTGCACCTCCACTTCTCACCTCAGCTGCACTGCCCGGCCACGCGGCTCCTCTTTGCCGGCTCTCCTCTTCCTGCTCAACTTCGAGCTGTGCGCAATCTCCGATTCCCAAGCCCGCTAGCCGCTGCTTCTACTGCCTCCCCGGCTCTGTCTTTCACTCGGGGACTCACCGACCCTCTCGCCATTTGCAGGCCGCCTCCACTCAACTAGCTCAGCACCGGTCCACCACGCGGTCTTCCAATCCGGCAACCTTCACTTCATCCCCACTTGCTGCGGTGCGCTGGCTTAGGTCATGTTACCCGTTTTCACTTCTCCTTATGGGGTCTCCCGCTACTTCCTTTTCTCACAATATGCTCATCTGGGGTTTTCCCCCCTCCCCTTACTGCAGGCATTGGTAGTGGAGCTTAACCGCTACACCGCCATTCGTCCTGATGACATCACCGGAAGTCCGCTCTATTTCTTTCTGACATTTCCTCTGGAACAAAATTAAAGCAAGACAACTATAGATTTACAGTCATATTCTTAATTACTTACCATATGAAATTGGTTCTCTACCTAGTCATCGGAATCTACACATTCAGTTTTGCCTTCAGGATATCCGCAATGCTGAAATTTGCGTGCATTGCATTCTTTCTATGGCGCTCATATACATAATCATGGCTGCCTCAAACAACTGGCCAAGCTGGCATAGAGGACTAGATTGAGAACCACTGGCATAGCAGAATAGCATCTTAGAAATAGGGCTGTTCTACATAGCTGTCCCATTTCATACCCTTAACGCAGTATAGTAGCAGGAACCTAGCTATTTATGTTACTGCAATCATAATAATATGCATTAACATGAGAAGCCAAGTTCCCGGTATTGTAGTACCACACTGAAAATTTTAAAAAATAGTAAAGATCATCACTTGGGTTGTTGTGATTAAAGTTCATTTTCAATTATAATTTTTAAACAATGTTATGTTGACCTCCTGACATCCCCCATAGCACACACACTTAAATTTCATTTCGACTAGAATAAAAAAAGACCTATATTCATTGTTTTCTCCCATTTTGTGTCTATGGGAAAATGCTTAAATAAAAAAGGGCCCACAATACACTTTACACCAGTGGTTCTTACACGTGTGGGCCACCAGCCAGTTAGATTTGAATGCAATGAAAGCAGTAATGCAAATTTCTCTCACGAATATTCATTGTAGATATACTGAAAACCTGACTGGCTAAAGGCCCTCCCAGGACTGATTGGGAACCATTGTCCTATACGTCATAATTTTGTTATTGTGCTTCAAATATTTACAGAAAAAAACCAAACATTTGGATTTTATAGACAGATGCTAGTTGCAAATGAATGAATTCATGGCAATGGCTTTAAAAAGTTTGTATTAGTATATACTCTCTCAAATGAGTAAGAATACCAACATACCTTCCTCCTGCTGTCTCGTCTTGCAGTTGGGCCCCGGCAGTGTTCCTCTGTGAACGTCGCAGTGACCCCCCTGGATTGTTATTAGGCCGGTTGGACATTGGCACCTCTCTCCTGAAGGGACATACCCTTTCTAGACACTACCATTCACTGAAAAATAAATGCACATAAAGAAATATATACACACCAATATACATGGCTATTTCAGGCTTTAGACAATTCTGTATTCTACCCTCGCCCCCCACAGAAAAGGTTACCATTACAAACAATACCTTCAAACATAACATAAAAAATGAGGTACATCAAACTTTATTAGTAAACTTATGTCAATCAGAACCTTAAAATCACGTTAATGTGTTACAATGTACCATAAATTCAGCAGATTCTCCTTGAGTAACTGTCAGTTATGCAAGAATATTTCAGAGTAAAATATTCCCTGGTTTTCATTTACTACAGTAGTTCCTAATAAAATTTGTATTCATCCATTGTAAAAATATTTTCAAAACTCATAAAAAGTTGATTTGTACAAACCTTCATAAAATTGATCTTATATCTGCAGGTATTTCTATTTGATTTGAAAACATAATTTCTGGTCATAGGTATAGTTACAATGAATTTTGCATTTAAGAATTTTTCACTTCATTAGTGAAATGACACAAAAGTTAACACTTCTGGCCTTAATTCAACTGTCATTCTAATATTAAATAAAGTATGAAAACTAGCTTACACTGCCAACCCTATTTATATTAGCCAGCCTGAAATCTTATTATAGCAGGACAGAGGAATTTCTTTCTGGAAGTCATTGTCCAGATGGAAAATACAAACACACACTCTTACGTGGTGCACGTAACTGATTTTTCTGCAGCAGCTCTTTAGCAAACATGCAAATACAGCCACATTTTTTAAGTGCAAGAGCATTAGTATATGTTTAACTATGTTTAGCACTATGAATTCCAATATTAAGCCATGCATTCAAAAGGATATAAACAGGATTGAGTCAGCGCAGAGGGCGGCTACCAGATTGGTCAGTGGGCTTCATCATCTGGATTATGGATACAGACTTAAAAGCATAATTACTCACCTGTAACAGATGTTCTCCAGGGACAGTAGGAAGCAGTCTTCACATATGGGTGACATCAGCGCCGATAGAGGCCTTGCGGAAGCATCCCCCCAGCTTTCAAAGAAAGCCTTTGGGAGATGCCACCACACATGCATGGTGCCTTTCCCGCCCAAGAGTGCCATCTTGCTCATTCAGATGACATAGGTAAAAGATGGCAAAAATAAAAGATGGTAAAGGGGAGAGGGGAGGAGGGAGGGTTGTGAGGACAGATTCCTGCTATCCCTGGAGAACACCTGTTACAGGCAAGTAATTATGTTTTCTCCGGGAACAAACAGGAAGTCAGTTCTCACATATGGGAGTCCCTAGCAACAGGCTACTTCAAGCCCATAGGGAAAAAGCCACGGTCACCCTCAAGGGGAGCCATTCGCATCAGCAATTGAGTCCACAGATACAGACTGCAATAAGGCCCGTGTGTCCAGTGGAAACCAATAGCCTGAACACAGAAGGGTCGGAGGGTAGGAGTTGCCTAAACTACGAAAAGATTACGGATCACAGCCTGGCCTAAGACTCTGTCCCGTTGGGACTCCCTTTCCAGGCAGTAATGGGCTGCAAAGCTGTGAACTGAAGACCAGGCAGCGGCTTGGCTGATGTCCAGCATTGGGACAGAGCACAGGTTCACCACAGAGGCCACCATGGCCCCAATACAGTATGCTGTGACCTGGCCATCCAGTGAGCACAGTTTCTCATAGGCGAGGGCAATGCAGTCTACCACCCAGATGAACAGTGTCCGTTTGGTTACTGCTTCCCGCAGCCAACTGGGGTCATAAGAAACAAAAAGCTGAGCAGCTTTCCAGTGACCCTGGGTATGATGAATGTAGAAAGACAGGGCCCTCTTACAGTCCAAGGTGTAAAGGACTGTGTCTGCCCTGCTGGAGTGAGGCCTTGGGAAGGTGGTGGGCAGCACCACCTCCAGGTTGAGGTGGAAAGAAGATACCACCTTCAGAAGGAATTTTCAGTGTGCACGTAGTATGACCTTGTTCTTATAGATCCTGGTATATGGCATCTCTGCCACTAGGGCTTGGAGCTCGCTGACCCTGCGAATGGAGGTGAGCGCCACCAGGAACACAACCTTCCATAAGAGGTATCTCAGGTGGCAGGTAGCCAGAGGCTCAAATAGTGGGCAGGTGAGCTGCATCAATACTACGTTGAGATCCCATTCCATCGCCAGACAGCAGATGGGGGGTTTGGACAGCAGAAGTCCTCTCAAGAAGTGGGTCACCAGAGGCTGGACCAATAGGGCCTTGCCTTCAACCGGGTGGTGATGCACAGCCAGAGCACTGAGGTACAGTCTAATGGAGCTTGATTTGAGCTCGGATTGCGAGAGATAGCTAATATTGCAGCATTAGCTGCATCGGGCAGGAGAACGGGTTCACCCATCGCTCCAAACACCAGACCAAGAACCTGTGCCATTTGAAGACGTAAGCTCTCCTGGTGAAAGCCTTGCAGGAGGGCTAGTAGGATTCTCTTCCACTTATCCCAAGAGGTTGAAATAGGCTAGGGTCACCCTTTCAGCAATCATGCCATCAGTGACAGGGACCCCAGATTGGTGTGCAAGAGGGAGTCGGCCTCCTGAGACAAAAGCCCTGGAGAGCTCTCCAATGGGATCGGAGTCTCCACCGACAGTCAGAGGAGCAGCGGAAACCACTGCTGCCTGGGCCACTGAGGGAGCCACCAGGATCAGTGAAGCTTTGCCATGAAGAGTCTTGAAAAGTGCTTTGGCAATCAGCAATGTGGGTGGGAAGGCATACATGAGACCTTCTGTCCACGGAATAAGAAACGCATCTGCTGCCACCTGGGAGGGGTGGGGCTGCCAGAAGCAAAAGCGGGGCAACTGGTAGTTGTCTGGTCTGGCAAAGAGGTCCACCCATGGGGTCCCTCAGAGCTGAAAGAGCCGTTGGATACTCTGGAGTCCAGCTGCCACTCGTGCAACTGGAGGATTCTGCTCAGTTTGCCTGCCAGTGTTATCCTGGTATTCCGCCCAAAGGAGTATTCCCTTTGAACTGCGTAGGAGCAGAGTGTCATCGCTTCACAGCAGAGGGTGTGAAACCACATGCCCCCTGCTTGTTCATATAGAACATTTCCCTGATTGTATGTTTGGATCAGCACCTGTTAGTGCCTCAGGCGGTGACAGAACTCTGAGGGCTAGATATATTGCCTGAAGCTCCAGGAGACTGATCTGCTGGTTGCTCTCAGCCTGTGACCAGCTGCTCTGGGTGCAGAGCTCTTCGCAGTGGGCTCCCCATCCCAGAAGGGAGGCATCTGTATTGAGAACCCTTAAATGGCTTGGAGTTTGGAAGGGCATCCCTGCCTGAAAGTGATGGGGATTCCGCTAACTGGTGGGTCACTGAGACACTGTCCTGGAGACAGCCCGTGGCCTGTTTCCACTGGTGTCGAAGGCACCACTGAGCTGTTCTCATGGGCAGATGGGCGTCTGGGATGACATGAACCATAGAGGCTATGTGCCCGAGTAAGCGCAGCAGAAGCCAAGCTGGCACCGAGGGACAGTGTTGTATGTCGACAGCCAGTGCCCTGAGGCAGTTGGCTCCTTCCAAGGGGAGGAACATCTTTGCCTGAAGTGTGTCCAGCCTTGCCCCTATGAACTCCAGATATGTCAGGAGGAAGTGGGATTTGGGGTAGCTTAATCACAAACCCCAGGTGTTGCAGAACCTGGAAGGTGTATGCGGTGGCCTGCTGCACCTCTGTGGCCATGCCTCCTTTTATGAGCCAGTCGTCCTGGTGGGGGAAGACAAATAACCCCTGGAAGCAGAGGAAGGCAGCCACTACTGCCAGGCATTTGGTGAAGATCCTGGGGGCGGAGGCCAGGCCGAAGGGTAGTACTTGTCTCACTTGATCTCTCTGCTGCGTTTGACCTTGTCGATCACCGTACCCTCCTTTCACGTCTACATGATGCGGGTCTTTCCGGCACTGTGCTTCATTGGTTTCAGTCCTTTCTTTCAGGTCGTTCCTTTCTGTGTTTCCTCTGGTCCCCTATCTTCACCTTCCAACCCCCTCCACTGCGGTGTCCCACAGGGGTCCGTCCTTGCTCCCCTCCTGTTCAACGTCTTTCTAGCCCCTCTTGCTCTCTTAGTTCAACAACAGGGTATATCTGCACATTACTACGCCGATGATAATTTTCTGCTCTATCATACTGACTCTGCTTCCCCTGACATTTTGCCTCTCAATAACTGTCTCTCCACCGTGGCTTCTTGGCTTTCCTCTAATTTTCTGCACGTTAATCTCTCTAAGACCTCTGCCATATGGTTCACCGCTGGCAGTCCCGCTCCCCCTCTTCTTCCTGTGCTTTCCTCTTCTCCCATCCCACTTGTCTCGTCTTTATGACACCTGGGCGTCACCCTTGACTCATCCTTATCTTTCAAAGCCCATATTTCCTCCGTCGTCCAATGCTGTTTTTCTACCCTACGTCAACTTCGCTCCGTTCGCCCTTTTCTTTCCTTCTCATCTATGACCACCCTTCTCCTCTCGCTCGTTGTCACCCGTCTTGACTACTGCAATGCCTCCCTGGCTGGTCTTCCCCAGTCCCAACTACAGCGCCTTCAGAGAGTTCACAACACTGCAGCTCGCATTCTCACTTGCTCCTCTCGTTTCGATCACATCACTCCACTTCTCATACGACTGCACTGGCTTCCTATTCCCTTCCGTATACAATATAAGGTCCTCACTTTTGCTCACAAATCCATCCACACAGGTACTCCTCTCTATCTCACTGACCAGATTCACCTTCACACTCCCTACCGTTCTCTCCGTTCTATCCATGCCAACCGTCTGACCCTACCCTTCACAGGCTCACCTCGAATCCACCCGTTCCTCTGCCTTTTACTTCCTGGGGCCCCGTCTCTGGAATTCGCTTCCCCCGGACCTTTGCCTGGAACCCTCCCTGAAAACCTTCAAGACCCGCCTGAAGACTTACCTCTTCTGCCTTGCGTTTGATCTTCCACCACCTCCCTCCCCTCTCTCCCCTCCCCCTCGCTGATTTCTTACAGCCCCTATTTGTTACCTGACCTTTCTCTTTAGCTCTTTCCTTCTCTTAACTATCCTATCATACATTTGGCGTTCCTTTCCTTTTTCCATGCAGCCTTTTTGTACATTGTGCACCGCTCTGACGCGACTGCATTGAGCGGTATATTAAGTCTCAAATAAAGATCCCTGTACTGGTAGTGGCACCCCCTACCATGAAGTGAAGGTACTGCCCATGGTTGGGATAGATGAGGATGTGGGTATAAGCATCCTTCAGATCCAAGGAGCACAGCTAGTCTCCCTGCTGGAGGTAAAGCAGCAATGTTCCATGGGAGAGCATCTTGAACTTTTCCCTCATCAGGAACCTGTTCAGGTTGTGCAGGTCGAGGATGGGCCTTAGGCCCCCTGTTCTTTTTGGCAGGAGGAAATACCTGGAGTAGAACCCCTTGCCCCTGAAATGTTGGGGTATTGGTTCTACCACTCTGTCCTCAAGACGACCTGCGAGTTCTTTCAATAGAAGGTCCCAGTGAAGGGGAGCCCTGGGGGGCTCTCCCAGGAAGAGAGGAGGTGTGAGCCAGATGGAGGAGGTAGCCCTCCTTGACCTGGAGTGGCGAGTAATCGGTGGTGATGGCTACCCACCTTTGGGCATAGTGGATCAGACGTCCCCCTGTGGGCTGTTGACCTCCTTGGGACAGAGAGGCTATGCCCAAGGAGTCAAAGGTTCCCTCTTGGCTGGCCCGGAGCCGATGCCTGGGGCTTGGGAGCCTTGGGTAAAGCTCATCTTGGCCTGCTGACCCTGATGGGGAGCTGGGTAGGCATGAAAATGTGCGTAGTTTTTGTAAGCAGCCCCTTTCCTTGAGTAAAAGGGCTTTTTACTCGGGCCCTTCAGTCAGGGAAAGGCAGTGGTCTTTCTAGAGAGCCTGGACCTCAGCATGAACTCTTGTCTCCAACTCGGCAGCCTTTTCATGGGTTTGTCAAAGCAGTTCTCTTTCTGGCATGGGCCATCAACCAATTTGTCCTGAACCCATTGCTAGAAGTCTACTTTAGCCAAGCCTAGCGTTGGGCCCCAATGCCCGCCACCGCTACTCAAGTCGCCGACTCGAAGAAGCCAAAGGCTGCTCGAGAGATAAATTTGGATCACTCACAGACAGCCTTGGCCAGGTTCTTGAACCGCTGCAGGAGCTCCTTGGAGAGATCATTTGAAAACCTGGCGAGCTCCTTTTTGCCAGGTCTCTCATGTACATGCCCATGTACAGCTGGTAGGCCTGGATCCGGCCAATGAGCATCGAGCCCTGGTAGCACTTTCTGCCAAGGGCATCCAAGGTGCTGGGACTCCCTACCCGGGGGCACCGAGAAGTGCGTCTTCTGGCTCTTCAGCCGATGCATGGCTGACTCCACCACCATGGAGTTATGTGGCAGCTGCGCCTTCTGGACTCCAGGGCTCTGGCGGACCAGATACATAGAGTCAAGCCACTTGCTCACAACTGGCACAGAAGCCAATGTCTCCTACATTTATTTATTTAGACAGATTTGTATGCCACCTTATCCTAAAATCAAGGTGGTCACGTCACATCACAATTCGAGGGTTACATTTAACATTAGGGTACGTGTAAACATTTAGACAGTACAGTTACCTATCAGCATTTAGATAATACAATTGAAGGTAACATTTAACATGAGGGTATTTAATAACGCGGTATGATAAACTTGTGTGTGTGGATAGGATGGGTGCGTGCTTAGTTGGCGGTGGAAGTAGTATTTCAGTATGGGTATGGAATGTTGCCTGGATGCTCATGTTTCTGTAAATAAAAACGTTTTGAGGTCTTTGCGGAAGTCTGTGAGGTCATCTAATGCCCTCAGGCTCGTTGGGAGAGGAGTTCCATAGTGTGTATGCCAGTAGTGATGGTACTCTTTTTGAAGTTGTTTGTTTGGTTTTGTGATAGCCTGCAGGTGTGCCGATCATGTTGCCATTATTGGTTCTTCTTGGTCTGTTGCTGATATCCCTTGCTATAACGTTTTGGAGTACGTCTGCTGAGAGATGGTGAATGACTTTGAAGATGACCATGATTGTTTTGTATTTAGCTCTTGTTACCATTGGGATCCAGTGCAATTGTTGTAGGACGGGAGTGATGTGCTTGGTCCTTTATGTGTCTGTAATGATGCGTGCTGTGGTGTTTTGTACCATCTGCAGTGGGTGGAGTGTCTGCTGGAGGAAGGCCTTGATTATAGTGAGTTTCCATAATCAAGCAGTGGTGTAATGAGTGCTTGGCATACTGTGCGGAAGTGGTCCTGACGGAGCATTGGTTTGATCTGTCTGATTGTTTTCAATCGTTGATAGGCCTTGTTTGTGGTTTTGGTGATGTGGGATTTCAGGTTCAGAGCTGTCTAGTGTGATGCCCAGATGCTTAACTTCTTCTTTGACTACTATGTGTTTGTCTAGGATGCTGATAGTTTGTGGAGGTATGAAGGTGGGGTTCCTGGTGACAAACATTGCTTCAGTTTTATTGTAGTTGACCGTTAAGTTGTTGGCTATGAACCAGTCATTCATGTCTTCGAGGCATTTGGCTATTGTTGTGATGTTTAGTGCTAGTAGGTTGATTGGAGTGTAAACCATGATGTCGTCAGCATAAAGGTGATAGTGAAGATTATGGTGCTTGATGATGTTGCATATGGGCTGTATGTAGATGTTAAAGAGCACTGATGATAGAGCTGAGCCTTGAGGTATTCCCTGTGTGACGGGGAATTGTAGGGATTTCTTTTGGTCGCATTTGACTTGTTGCATTCGCCCTTTCAAGTATGATGTAAACCACTTCAGGGTGTTCTTGCATAATCCTATCTGTTGTAAGCGTTGCAATAGCTTGGTGTGGGACACTGTGTCGAAGGCCGCAGAGATGTCCATGAACACTAGCAGGAAGCTGTTTATTTATGTTGTCTATGCCTCTTAGGAGATTGTAAAAGAGGGATGTGAGTAGTGTTTCTACACCGTGTTGGGGCTTAAATCCATGCTGATGTATGTCCAGTGGGGCATTTATATCAATATGGTCCTGAAGTTGCCTTTTTCACGATTTTAGCAAGGAATGGCAGGCTGGAGATGGGACGGTATGATTTTGGTTTGGAGGAGCTCAAATTGCTACTTTTAAGTATTGGTCGTATCATTGCATGCTTTAGGGGTTGCGGCATGTATCATTGTTGGAGTGAATCTGACGATTTTTTGAATGTGATGAGAGAGTTGGTTTTTTGTAGCTTTGAGCCATGTCACTGGGCATGGGTCTGACAGTGAAGTTGTGTTTAGTAGATATAATGTCTTCTACTTGCTTTGTTGGTATATTGAAGCTCTCCCATGTTTGATGTTGATTTTTTATCGTGTGATTGTTTGTTTGTGGCGTAGTAGAGCATGTTTGGTTGGTGTTTTTTTGACTTCATGTAGTCTGCATATTCTTGTGGGTCAAGATGGTGGGTGCTTTGTTGCGTGCCGTCCTTGGAGAGCTTTTGGACAATGCTAAAGAGTTCTCTTGGTCTATTAGTAGATTTCATGATTAGGTTGGTATGGTGTTGCTGTTTATGCTCATTTATTAGATTGTTGTATTCCCGTTGTGTCTCTGTATTGGGTTAGGAGGTTGTATGATTTGTTCCGTCTCCATTTTCTTTCCAGTCTTCTGAGTGTGTATTTTGCAGCTCTGATTTCATATGTGTACCATGGGGCATTGGATCTCTTGCATGTTTGTGGTTCTTTGATGGCTGGGGCAGATGCTGCGTTAGAAGAATGGAACACAATAATATCCATGTTAAGGTCAAGGGTGTCGTGTTCCTGTTGAAGTTGTGGAGTGATTTCGTTTATGAATGAGTCTGTTAAATGTTTTGAACCGTCTAGTTGTTCTTTCATCTTCTTTGCGATGGGTGGGGTTGTTCAGGGTCATGGTGAATTCAAATCACATGGTGGTCTGACCAAGGTACTGGCGTGATTGTTGGTTTTGTGGTCTTGTTCTGTTCCACTAATTGCATTGGCATGAAGATCATGTCCGGAGTTGTACCATGCTGGTGCGTTGGGGCGTTAATTGTCTGGCAGTATTTTAATGCCTCCATGGCTTTTACGAATGTTGCGGTTTCTCTGGTGGGTGCAGATGTTAGGGTGTAGTCTCCTAGTGGAGAGGTTTGTGTCTTCTGTTATGTGCGCATATCATTTTGATTACTGTGGATAGGTGTTCAGTTGTGGTTCCAGGTGGTCTGTATGTGAGGGAGATGCTTAGGTACTTGTTGGCTATAGTGAGGGTGTTAGATTCGATTGTGTTAGTGGTGGCGATTGTTTTGAATCTGTATTCTTTTATGGTAAGTATTAATACTCCTCCTCCTCTCATTTGTGCTCTGATGCAGTTAAATGCCGAGTATCCTGTTGGGGTTGCTTGGTTTAATATGACCTGGTCTGAGTCGTCTAGCCAGGTCTTGGTGATGCATATTATATCCAGCTTCTTGTCATGGATGAGGTCAAGGATAGTATTTGGTTTGTTCCTGATAGATCTGGCGTTTAGAAGAGCACACCTGATGTTTGTTGTTATGATTGGATTTGTGTGTTCGTTATTTGTGTGGTGTGTGGGTGTATTACGTGTGGCATTGTATGGTTTGTTGGCTGTATGCTTTGGTTGTTGGTGGTCTTTGGATAGGTGTGATGCTGGTGTGTATCTGGGTTGAGTGGTACGTAGGTTGATTAAGGGGATTTGCTCGTTGAGTCTGGTGCTATGTGTGCAGGGTGCGAACATATGAAGGAGTGTGAGGTAGGCCATGAGGTAGTGGGTAGTGGAGTGCATTTTGTAATTTGTATTTTACTGACCTGGGTTCAATTTGAGTGAGGTCCTATAGGTGTAGTTCTGCATTGGTAGTGGTGTCTTTACTCTGTGTGTTGTGTTATTTGTGGTTGGTTAGCAGTCTAGCTATAAGGTAGTAGTGGAGTTAATAGAGTTATAGACTATGCAGCGTGAGTTGTTTTACAATGCAAACAATGGGTAGCAAGTTCTATGCAATTAATCTACAAGCAATAATAATGCAAACAGTGGCTGGCAAATTCTATGCAATTAATCTACAAGCAATGGAATGTCCAGGCAAGGTTGCAGGATTAATTTACAGGCAATGGATTATCCAAGTGATGTAGCAGGCAGCAATGTAGCAGGCGGCAGAGGCAATGTGTGTGGAAGGGGGCCCGGGACGCTGATCATTGGCCGCTACTTGGTCCGCGCCAAAGGGCCCTCAGGTGTGGGCCTGCCAGGCAAGGTCGCGCCCGATGGTGCTGGTTTTGTGCAGCCGCCGGCTGGAAGCTCCTCAGCTCCACCCCGATCATTCGGGGAGCTTGCTGTGTGTGCCGGCTTTTATTCACGCCCGATGGCGCTGGGTTTGTGCGGCCGCCGGCCGGAAGCTCCTCAGCTCCACCCAAACGAACATATGGAACATTAGCCATTCCAGGATGGGTGGAATGGGTACCGTAAGGATTCCCTCGAAGGAGCCTCGCACTGGAGGATTTCTAGCTCCTCTATCTGAGCGTCGTCCTCCAACTCCATCAGGAACGCTAGAGCCTTCGACATGTCCCTCACAAAGTCAAGGAATGCCATGTCATCTGTGAGGACCAACACCAGGGCTCAGAAGGAAGAGAATCCAAGGGAACATTGTGGTGGCAACAGCTGTCCGGTGACTCCTTGTCCTCTGTCTCCCATTCCGAGTTCTCAGTCAAAGACTAGAGGGAAGGGTGGCCTGTGGGCTCCAGGCCTGAGCCACAACTGTATCCCTCGGAAGCCCCGTGGCTGATTCCATGTGTGCTAGCCGGGAATGACCTCTGTCCCGTAGAACGATAGCCAGTTCGAGACCTCGGCCAAGGATCAACTCAAAGCCACATGGTCTCGAAGATCGTCTCGTCCTAGACGTTGATGGCCTGGTAATCTGGGCGGAGGAACTGGTGGTACCAGACAACAGCGTCTGCTGCTGGTCCATGAAGGTAGACAGACTGTGCTCCAGGGCAGCTATTCTGGTTTAGAGTACAGAAGGCTCCACATCCATCGGCGCAGGCACAGAGGAACTCGGGCACGGCACCGGTTCCCCCGAGGGGGAGTCCTCAACGAGGATAGGCTGTGGCATCCGAGACAGATCTGTGGCCGATTCCTTCCGGGGAAGGTTGCTAGGCTGCTCCTGCTCCGATCCCTCAGACAAGTGTATAAGACAGACCTGGCTCGGGGTTTACCAGACCTTTTGGAACCATCCAGGGATGCTGCCTTAGAGGTTTTCTTCTTATGTTCCCTCAAGGGAGACCCCCTTTCTGAGGAGCCATGGCATCAATTGCAAGAGCACCCCAGGATTCCATGACTTCAGAGGAGGCTTTTGCCTTCTGAGGTACTGGGGACTCCAGGAAAAAAAAAAACCCACTTATCGTACTGCTGCTGGCAGCTCTCGAGGGCCTTGGTGGACATATTTTTACCAAGATCACAAGCTGCAGGATCATGGTTTAGCCCTAGGCAGCATAGGCAGCAGTCATGAGTGTCTGTAAGGGACATGATTTTGGCACACCGATCACACTTCTTGAACCCATTGGTAGCCATGGAGGGAAAAAAGTACCCCAGCGAGGTCAAAGATCCATTGTGCTGCCAGCTGAAAAAAATAGCACGAAAGGGCCAAAAAGAAAAATAAAGTAGTAACCTGAGACTCTATGCCAAAGACAGCAAGCTAGGGTGGCAGGAAGGAGTACCGGTGCACAACCAGAGAGAGTATGAAACTCAGGTTGAGAAAAAAAATCAACTTTTTCCTGGGGGAAACCAGACAGACGTCTGAAGAGCTTCGTGGAAAAAAGGAGACTTAGCAAGATGGCACCCTTGGGCAAGAAGGGCACCTCGCATGCGTGGTGGCATCTCCTAAAGGCTTTCTTTAAAAGCTAGGGAGATGCTTCCGCTAGGGCTCCATTGGCACAGACATCACTCATATGTGAGGACAGACTTCCTTCTTGTTCCCAGAAAATATCTCAATGTATACTTTGAAAGAAAGATGGGAGAGGGGAGATATGATGTTGTTGTTGTTAAGTGCCGTCGAGTCGGAGTCGACTCATGGCGACCCTCTGGATAGCTATCCTAAATTGTGATCGGTCTTCAGTCAGGCGGCTCATTGTTGATAGACTGGTACCCGTAGCTGCTGTTATTGTATCGATCCATCTCATTGCTGGCCTTCCTCTTTTGCGTTGACCTTTTATCTTGCCAAGCATAATGTCTTTCTCTAATGATTTCTCTCTTCGCATGATGTGTCCAAAGTATGAAAGTCGAAGTCTTGTCATCTGAGCTTCTAAAGAAAGCTTAGGTTTGATCTCCTCTAGTACCGACTGGTTTGTTCTTCGGGAAGTACATGGTATACACAGTATTCACCGCCAGCACCATAATTCAAAGGCATCAATTTTCTTCCTATCTGTCTTTTTCACTGTCCAGCTTTCACATCCATATGATGTTATTGAAAATACCATGGCTTGAACAAGTCAAATCTTTGTATGGAGAGAGACATCTCTGCTCTTGAGAATCTTATCTAGGTCTTTCATAGCCATTCTGCCAAGAGCAATGCGTCGTCTGATTTCTTGACTGCTTGCTGCTTCTTTATTGATAGTTGATCCAATTAGGCTAAAGTTGTTCACAATTTCAATTTCTTCTCCTTCAATGATGAACCTGATTATGCCAGTTGTCATGATCTTTGTCTTTACATTAAGGTGCAGGCCCATTTTGAGACTATGTTCTTTGATTGTGAGAAGCAAATGTTTCAGATCATCTTCACTTTCAGCCAGTAATGTGGTATCATCAGCATAGCGAAGGTTGTTGATGAGTCTTCCACCAATCTTCACACCTCTGTTGTCTTCATACAATCCTGCTTCTGATTTATTCTGCATATAAATTAAACAGGTAGGGGGAAAGTATGCAGCCTTGTCTTACACCTTTGCTTATTTTAAACCATTCTGTTTCTCCTTGTTCCGTTCGAACTGTTGCTTCTTGATCAATGTACAGACTGCGCAAGAGAACGAGCAGGTGTTCTGGTATACCCATGCTTCTTAATGTGGTCCAGAGTTTCTCATGGTTTACACAGTCAAAAGCCTTGCTATAGTCGATAAAGCACAAATAGATATCCTTTTGGTATTCTTTAGTCTTTTCAAGGATCCATCTCACATCCGTAATGTCTCTCGTTCCTCACCCTTTCCTGAACCCTGCTTGCACTTCAGGTAGTTCTTGTTCCAGGTATGGTTGTAGTCTCTTTTGAATAATCTTCAGTAGAATCTTGCTGGCATGTGGGATCAGAGCGATTGTGTGATAATTTCCAGAGTCAGTTGGATCACCTTTCTTTAGTATTGGTATAAACACAGATTTTTTCCAGTCAGTTGGCCATGATGTCGTCTTCCATATTTCTTGGCAGAGCCTTGTGAGTACGGTAACAGCTGCATCAGATTGCTGCAATACTTCTATAGGAATGCTATCAATGCCTGGTGCTTTGTTCTTTGATAAGGCTTTCAATGCTGCTTCAACTTCTTCTTTCATCACCAATGGTTCCCGATCATAAGGTACAGGTTGAAACGGCTGTTGGTCCACTTGATCTTTATCATATAAAAACTCTGTATATTCCTTCCACCTTTTCTTGATCTTCTCAGCATCATTCAACATAGAACCTTGAGCATCTTGTAACATTCCAATTCGAGGCTGGAACTTTTTCTTTAACTCTCGTAGCTTTAGGAAAGCCGATCTTGTTCTTCCTCTAATAGTTTCTGCTTCTATTTCCTTGCAAGTGTCATTGTAGTACTTTTCCTTGTCCTGTCTTGCTGCACGTTGGAAATCTGTTGAGTTCTGCGACTGTCTTTCTTTCTCCTCTGGCTTTAGCTTCTCTGCATTTCTGGGCAATTTTCAGAGTTTCTTCCGTCATCCATTTTGGCCGTTTTTGCTTTTTCACCTTTTGTAGAGACTTCTCGCTTTCTTCCAACACAACCTTCTTGATGTCATTCCATAACTCTTCCGGAGCTCTGTCATTTGTATCTAAAGCAGCAAATAGATTTTGCAGGCAGTCTTTAAATTCCAGTGGTATATTCTCAAGGTCATATTTTGCTGCATTCATGAGTGGTTTGCTCTTTTTCAACTTTAGCTTGAGTTTGCATACTAGTAGTTGATGATCTGTACCACAGTCAGCTCCAGGTTTTGTCTTTGTTGACATTACAGAGCTTTTCCATCGTTGACTTCCACAGATGTAGTCAATTTGATTTTTATATAATCCATTGGGTGAAGTCCATGTGTACAGTCGCCGCTTGTGTTGCTGGAAGAAGGTGTTTGAGATGAATAGATCATTGGTCTTGCAGAATTCTATCAGTCTTTCTCCAGCTTCATTTCTGTTGCCAAGTCCATATTTTCCAACTACTTTGCCTTCTTCTTTGTTGCCAACATTTGCGTTCCAGTCACCCATGACTATCAGGATATCCTGTTTGCATGTTCTGTCAATTTCAGCTTGTACTTGTTCATAGAACTCTTCAATTTCATTCTCTTCTGCAGCTGTTGTTGGGGCATATACTTGAATTATAGTTGTGCTGATAGGCAATCCTCGTAGACTAATAGAGATTAAGCGTTCGCTGACTGCATTGTATTTCATTACAGTTCTTGCAAGTTTCTTCTTTATTATAAATGCAACACCATTTCTTCTTTGTCTTTCATTTCCAGCATAGTAGACCATGTGATCATCTGACGCAAAGTGCACCATGCCAGTCCATTTCAGTTCGCTGACACCCAACAGATCAAGTTGTACACGTTCCATTTCACTCTTGACCATCTCCAACTTCCCTTGGTTCATGCTTCGTACGTTCCATGTTCCAATGTGTAAGACATCTTTACAGCTCCGACTCTCATTTCATGCGCAGCTACATCAGCAGACTTCCCGAGGGCTTTGATCCAACCACATCATAAATGCTGGCTTTACTCTGAAAAGTCTTCAGCTCTTCCCCAGTAGCTAGTTGAGTGCTTTCCGACCTGGGGGTCTCATCTTCCAGCACCATAGCACTATTTGTTTTGTTGTAACTATCCATTGGGTTTTCATGGCAAGATACAGAAGTAGATTGCCGAGCCTTTCTTCCGCGCAGTTTAAGTTTGGTGTTGTTGCCGTTGTCACAAAAATGTGATCCTCCGCCGTCAACACTCTCCCATTCTGCTGCTGCCCAGATGGGTGGTTTGTCTTGGTCTGGCACCTCAGCTGAGACCTGTCCATCTTGGGAGACCCTGCCAGTAGTAAAACTACCGATAGTTTAGCTCTCAGCATCACTGATGCACGCAAGCTCTCACAGCACGACAAGCTGCAAACCAAGTGAGAGGGAGATAAAGATTTCTGTAAATTACGCTTGAATCTATCGCCTTTCACCTTCATCCTGTGCCCCCTCATTGCAAAGCTTTATTTTAATTGGAAGAGGCTCTCCTTCTGTGCATTTGTGCCACGGAGGTATTTAAACATCTGGAGATATGATACAGATGTTTAAATACCTCCGTGGCACAAATGCACAGAAGGAGAGCCTCTTTCAATTAAAATAAAGCTTTGCAATGAGGGGGCACAGGATGAAGGTGAAAGGCGATAGATTCAAGCGTAATTTACAGAAATCTTTATTTATGGAATGAGTGATAAATGCATGGAAATTGTCTCCCAGCTGAGGTAGTAGAAACAAGGCCTGCAAGAAATCAGAAAAGCATGGGACAAACAGAGGATCTCTAAAGGAAAAGAGGGACTGTAAAGCTTAGCAGCCAATATGGAAGGGCAGACTAGACAGAAAAAAAGAAAAATGCAATATGGTCTTTATATGCCCTTTTTAATTTGTCCACTGAACTGGACATAGTACACTCCCCATTGCTATTCCCATTCATTTCCCTTACCTCATGAGACACTCTTGCAGAAATTAAAAAGTCATAGGATAGGATGTTGTGAATTAGGAACTGCTTAAAAGATAAAAAAACAAAAAGTAGCACTAAATGGACAATTTTTTCAATAGAGAAAAGTGAATAGTGGAGAACCCCAGGGATCTGTGTTGGGCCCACTGCTGTTTAACATATTTATAAATGACCTGGAAATGGGTATAACAAGTGAGGTGATCAAATCTGCAGATGATACAAAATTATTCTAAGTTGTTAAAACGCAAGAGGACTTTGAAAAATTGGAAGACTGGGCATCCAAATGGCAGATTAAATTTAATGTGCACAAGTGCAAAGTTATGTACTTAGGGAAGAACAATCCAAACTACAGTTACACAATATAAGGTTCCACATTAGGAATCACCACTCAGGAAAAGTATCTGGGCATCATCATGTATAGTACATTGAAACCTTCTGCCCCATGGGCAGCTGCGGCCAAGAAAGCAAATAGAATTCTAAGAATCATAAGAAAAAGAATAGAAAATAAAACCAAGATTATTATAATGCCTCTGTATTGCACCAAGGTGCGACCACACCTTGAATATTGTGTGCAGTTCTGGTCACTATATCTTAATTAAGAAACAGCAGAATAGGAAAAGGTGCAGAGAAGAGTGACCAAAATGGTAAAGGGGATTGAAAGATATCCCTATGAGGAAGGGCTTCAAAGGATAAGACAACCTGGAAAGAGACGACTGAGGGGAGGATATGATAAGAGGTCGATAAAATAATCAATGGAATGGGCAAATGTAGATTGGTTGTTTACTCCTTCAAAAGGTAGAAAAGACTAGGGGACAAGCAATGAATCTACAATGTGGCATATTTAAGACTAAACAGAGAAAGAGTAGCTACTCACCTACAACAGATGTTCTCCAGGGACAGCAGGAAGTCAGTCCTCTCATATGTTGGGTGACGTTGGCACCGACGGATCCCGCACGGAGCATTTCCCCAGCTTTCAAAGAAAGCCTTTGGGACATACTACCATGCATGCGTGGCCCCCTTCCCGCCCAAAAGTGACATCTTACTCAGTCAGGTGCCATAGCTATAGCCCCTTCACGAAGATGGCAAAAATATACAGCAACTCCAAGGGAGGGAGGCAGGGTGGGTTGTGCGGACTGATTTCTGCTGTCCCTGAGAACACCCGTTACAGATGAGTAACTATGCTTTCTCCAGGAACAAGCAGGAAGTCAGTCCTCACATAGGGGACTCCCTAGCTATAAGTAACCGAAGACCTGTAGGAAAAAACACAGCAGCGCCATGAGCAATCACCAGTGAAAGCCAAAGGGAGCCCGAGGACCCCGAGTCCATTAATGGCCACGCTCCCAGTAGCTGGAGTAAGAAGGGTCGGAGAGCAGAAGTTGCTTAAACCCCAAACAGATTACGGAGTACAGCCTGGCTGAAAATGGCGTCCTGACGGGACTCTCTCTGCAGGCAGTAATGAACCGCGAAGGTGTGAGTGGAGAACCAGGTGGCAGCCCGGCAGATGTCTGCCAGTGACGCCGAGTACAGGCTGGCAACAGACGTCGCCATCGCTCAGACATTGTGAGCCGTGACTCGGCAGTCCAGGGAAAACCCAGCCAGGGCAAAGGTGATGTAGTCCGCCACCCAGATGGACAAAATATGCTTGGTGGCCGCCAGTCCCAAACGGCTGGGATCGAAGGAGATGAAGAGCTGCCCAGATCTGCAATGGTCCCAACCAAGTCCACTGCAGGTAGAAAGAGCCCTCTTACAATCCTAGGTGTGGAGAATCGCCAACACCCCGTCGGCATGGGGCTTCAGGAACGAAGTGGGCAGCACTATTTCTTGACTGAGATGAAAATCCAAGACGACCTTAGGAAGGAACTTGGGGTGAGTTTGCAGGACCACTCTGTTCCTATAGAACCTCGTGTACGGCACCTCGGCCATGAGCGCCTGGGGTTCGCTGACTCTCCGAGCGGAGGTAAGAGCCACCAGGAAGGCCACCTTCCACAACAGATGCCGAAGTGGGCAGGTAGCTATGGACTCAAAGGGCGGCTTGATCAGCTGCGTGGGAGGACCACATTGAGGTCCCATTCCACTGGAGGAGGGCAGGTAGGGGGCCTGGAAAGAAGCAAGCCTTGCATGAAACGAGAGATAAGTGGTTGCCTCAAAAGAGGCTTGCCCTTGATGGGGTGGTGGTTCACTGAGATGGCACTCAGGTGAACCCTAACCGAGTTAGACGTCAGCCCAGACTGCAAGAGGTGGAGGAGGTACTGCAAGACCAAACTAGTAGGGCATGAAAATGGGTTCACTCGCAGCTGCAAGCACTACACTGAGAACAGATACCACTTGAAGGCATAAGCCAGTCTGGTTGAGTCCTTTCGTGAGGTCAAAAGAACATCCTCGATCTCCATGGGGAGATGGTAGGAGGCTACAGCAACCCGTGGAGATCAAGGATAAGAACCTCAGATTGGGGTGAAGTAGCAAACCTCCTGCGTTAGCAGCTCCAGTGAAAACCCAAGAGGGACCGGGGGCTCTGTCTGGGCCACCTCGGAGCTATGAGAATCATCGGGGCCCTGTCCCGCTGGACCTTGAGAAGCGTCCAGGCAATGAGAGGCGTGGGGGGGGGGGGGAGAGAGGCATATAGCAGGCCTGTTTCCCAGGAGATGAGGAAGGTATCCGGGGCCACTTTGTCCAGGTACAGGAGGGGACCGCAGAATGAATTCACAGGACTGGCAAAGAGTTCCAGGTCTGGAGTCCCCCAATGCTGGAAGAGCTGCTGCACCATCCAGGGACACAGGCGCCACTCGTGCGGCTAGAGGACTCTGCTGAGCCAGTCCGCCAATGCATTGTCTTGGCCCGGGAGATAAGTGGCCCAGATGGTCATGCCCTGGCTCACCAGAAAGGAGCATAGGGATGTCGCCTCCGAACAGAGGCTGTAGGAACCGGTACCTTCTTGTATGTTCACATAGAACATCGTGACCTGGTTGTCCATCTGGACAAGCACCACTCGGTGCTGCAGGCGGTCCCTGAAATCCTTGAGTGCATGGCGAATGGCCAAGAGCTCCAGCAGGTTGATCTGCTTCCGGGACTCCGAGGGACCAGGTCCCTTGAGTGCGCCACCCCTCGCAGTGGGCTCTCCAGCCCACCAGGGAGGAGTCCGTAGTCAAGACCACCTGATGCGCCAGAGCTTAGAAGGGCATACCTCAAAGCAGGTTCTGAGACTCCTGCCACCAAGCGAGAGACTCCGCCGTGCTGGGAGAGACAGAGATGGGGTCTCAGAGGCGGCAGGTCGATTGCGCCCATTGCACTCAGAAGCATCACTGCGCCGCCCGCATGCTGAGATGGGCATTAGGCATGACATGGACCGTAGAAGCCATGTGGCCGAGAAGGCAAAGCATCGTCCGGGCTGAGAGGGTGCTACAGCACTACACTTCGGATGTCAGGGACATGAGGCGGTCCGCCCTGTCTTGAGGAAGGAAAGCCATGGCCCACAGGGTGTCCAAGCAAGCCCCAATGAACTCCAGGGACTGAAATGGAGTGAGGTGGGACTTTGGGTAATTGATCACAAACCCCAGATGCTCCAGGAGGTGAATAGTGCAGTCTGTGGCCTGCTGGCCTTCGGAGGCTGTGCCCCCTGCTACGAGGCAGTCGTCTAGATATGGATAGACAAAGGTGCCCTGCAGCCGGAGGTGGGCTGCAGCCACAGTCAGGCACTTTGTAAAGACCCACAGGATGGACGCAAGGTCGAAGGGAAGCACCCTATACTGTTAATAGTTTCCCTGAACCATGAAGTGTAGGTACTTTCTGTGTTTGGGATGGACGAGGATATGAGCATAAGCATCCTTTAAGTCCAAGGAGCATAGCCAATTGCCCTGCTGGAGATAAGGCAGTAATGTTCCAAGGGAGAGCATCCTGAACTTCTCCCGCACCAGGAACTTGTTTAAGTTCCACAGATAGAGGATGGGCTGAAGGTCCCCTGTCCGCTTTGGGACGAGAAAGTAACGGGAGCAGAACCCCCGTCCTCAGAAGTGCAGTGGGACTGGTTCTACCACCCCATCCTTGAGGCAACCTGCGAGCTCCTGACTCAGGAGGGCCTGGTGCTGGGGAAGCCGACTTGGCTCCCAGGGGAAGTTCGGAGAAGGGAACTGGTCCAGATGGAGGAGACAGCCCTCCCAAACAACCTGGAGGACCCATGCATCGGTGGAGATGAACTCTCACCTGTGGGAGAAGTGGACCAGATGCTCCCCGACGGAGAGCTGCTCTGTCAGCAGACGAGAGGCTATGCCAATGGTGTCAAAACCTCAAGGATGGCTGAGCCTGAGCCGGGGGTTGGGTCTTGGGATCCTTCGGCTTACAAGGGCCATGGGCCGGGCTCTTGCCCTGGCTGCCCTGAACGGGGGTCGACACCGGCAGGTAGGACGGGTAGCTCCTGTACGGGAGCCTCTTCTGGTGGAAGAAAGGCTTCTTGCTCTGCTGTTTCTTCTTGGGGAGGGAGGAGGTTTCTGGGAGAAGCGAGTACGAGTCACGTACTCCATTTCAATCTCTGCTGCCTTGGATCTTGCCGAATAGTTGCTCTCTGAGGCAAGGGACATCCAGCAACTTCTCCTGGACCCACTGCTCCAGGTCTGAGGACTGAAGCCAAGCCTTCCTGTGGGCTCCGATGCCAGCCACTGCCACACAGGCAGAAGGCTCAAAGCTGTCATATGCTGCTCTCGAGAGGTACTTTGAGTATTCTCCGAAAGACTTTGAAAGGGCCTCAAAACATCAGAGATGGTCTCCGTCAAGGCCCACTGCAAAACCTCCAAGCTCTCTAGCGAGGCCAAGGAGGAACATCCCAATGTATAATTGGTAAATCTGGATGCGGCATGACAGCATGGAGCCCTGATCAGCCTTGTGCCCGAGGGCGTCAAGGGTACGAGACTCTGCCTGGCGGGACCAACGAATGAGCCTTTGAGCTCTTTAGCTTCCACATGGCCAATTCAACCACCATCAAGATATGGGGAAGCTGGGCCCCGCTGAACTTCATACCTAGTGTCGAGGTACTTGCTTACGATAGGGACAGAGGCCAGGGTCTCCCACATGCAGGAAGAGGAGTTGGTTCAGAATGGGAGGAACCAGCACTGAGAGAGCTTCTTTCGGAGGGGCTTCATATTGAAGAATATAGGGTTCCTCCATGCAGGGCTCCTCCTCCAACTTGGTGGCAAGCACTAGGGCCCAAGTCATGTCTCGGACAAACTCCAGAAAGGAGGCATCCTTGGGAGGTGACCGCCGCCTCTGAGTTGGTGGAGAGGGATCCAACGGAAGGTCTTGGTGGGACCAAGTCTCCAGGGAGGTCTCCCTGTCGGACTCTCACTGAGTAGTCCATGGAGGAAGCGAGGTCAGGCAGCTCGAGATGGGTCGGTGACCTGCGCTGGGTTTCAGAGGCCAAAACCTGCCCGGAGCCGGAGATACTCGCCCGAGAATGCAATGCAAAATACACACAAGCCATGTAAATGCAGGAAAGCAATGAGCACAAATGCTAGAAGCTCAGCCAACAAAGTTCCGGACCTGGAAGCCCTAATGGTGGAAATGGATTTGTCATCATAAATATAAGATTCTGATTGAAAAGGAACCCGTTAGTAAAATTTCTTTTTTTGTCGGAGATAGTCGGCAAAGTAAGCGGGAAATTAGCTACCGCTGACCACCGCAACTGCTCCTTTTTTTATCATTCAAACAATAGGAGTTTGGTTGTACTTAGCTCGTGTGAAATTTCAAAGAAGCAGACAAGATGCCAGATATCCACCAGGTTGACGACTTGTTACACGTTTCAGGTTAATCATGTAGAAATTATAACCCTTCCTCAGGTCATCTCTTACTGGCAACAAAACTTGAATTCTGCTCTAAGATTAAGAGCCGCTTTCCAAATGAATATCGGGTGTATTCCTCTTATACTTCGGCGTCTGACGTCACTGTTCCACAAACGCTCAGTAGCCCAGTAGCAATCACGTGAACCTGTGTAGCGAATCATAGCAGTAAGGAAGATCTCATTGACAGGAGAACACCTTACAGGGTTAGCTACTTTAGATGATAGTATACCAGTCTATTTGCATGTTGAGACCATCGGGATTAACAGTGTTTAAACGAAAAATCCATTTTTGTTCTCTGAGTTGTAATCCCTGTTCTCGATTACCTCCTCTGGGATCGAGGGGTTCAACATCTATAATTCTCCAGCGTAAAGACTCAAACACATGTTGATGTTGCAAACAGTGTTCTACCATAGGAGCAGAAAGACATTTTGATCTCAAACGCAAGGCATGTAGAACACTGTTTGCAACATCAACATGTGTTTGAGTCTTTACGCTGGAGAATTACAAAGAACGCATCCTGGCTGAAACAAACTCTCTCCTTGACAATACCTCACAAGACCTAGAAGTCCTAATCTCCTCGTGGAACAGCGGACTCAGCTCGATCGCAATCCGTCCCCCCACAACTAAAGCCCCAAAGAAAAGACCATCCGCACCATGGTTCACAGCTGACCTAAGGGCATCACTAACCCTCTTACGAAGATCGGAAAAACGCTGGAGGAAATCACGTACCAGCAGTGACCAAACAGCATACATCCAACTCCTACACACACATCGCAGGGCTGTCACAGACAAGATGAAACATCACACTGACACTCTGAAACGTTCACTAAACAAACCGCACGACCTCTTCAACCTGGTCAAATCTCTTGCCAAAGAACCGACCCCGGAGAGCACAGGATCTATACACCCACAGGATTATGCCGTCTTTATGCAATCAAAACTATGCAAGACTGACAAGATGATGATACCAGACCCTCCTGATGCTCAAGCATGCGCAGCGTATCTAACCACCTTTACCACTCCGTCTAAGAGAACTATCGAAGACACCATTGCTACCCTAAATACTTCCACTTCATACTCAGATCCATGTCCAGCATTCTGGATAAAAGATCTGCGATCCGACCTTGCCCCAATCTTAGCTAAAATGATAGGACTATCATTCAGCACCGGGTCATTCCCATCCACGCTCAAACAGACCTCCGTTAGACCGCTGCTTAAGGACACCAAATTAGACCCTCAAAAGGTCGAATCTTACAGACCCATATCCAGTATCCCGATGCTCGCCAAAATCGTTGAAAAAATAGTCTACAGGCAGCTACAAGATCATGTGGACACTAACGCACCTCTAGATCCATCACAACACGGGTTCAGAGAGTCACACGGAGTGGAAACACTACTCACTACTCTTTTCAACACCATAATCTCAGGCATTGACAACTCACGTACAGGTTTCGCACTTATCTTTCTAGATATTGCGGCAGCCTTCGACTCAGTCCGCCACGAGATTCTCCTGATTCGGCTAAGAGAGAAAGGCATTACCGAAACAGCGCTTGAGTGGTGTAGGTCCTACCTGTCTGGAAGATGGCAACATGTACGAACAAACGGAACCACATCCGAGCCATTCCTACAAAGTCAAGGAGTCCCTCAAGGATCCTCCCTATCGTCACTTATGTTTAACATTTATATCCAACCCATTTGTAACATCATTAGATCCTTCAACGTGAGTTGCATGATTTACGCAGACGATGTCCTACTGTACCTGCCAATATCCCTGGATTGCCCGGACCTCACCCCACTAACCAAGTGCTTCAATGCAATATCAGAATGGCTCCTCTCCCAAAATCTGCGCATCCAACATAAGAAAACAGAGGTCCTGTTCATCTCTAGAAATCCGGAATTTACTCCACCTAACCACTTGGAAGTAGACAACGCCAAGCTGCAAGTAAAATCAGCCATACGGTATCTCGGAGTCACATTGGATCAGAACCTCAACATGAAGCAGCACATAGCAAAAACAGTAAGAGCGATCTACTTCAAGATCAGATCCCTCAGACACATACGCCCTCTACTCGAGCTGAGCGACTTCCGTACCATCTACCAAGCCCTCATCATCCCTCATTTTGATTATGCAAATGCCATCCTACAAGGACTCCCTCAGGCAACCTTACATCCCTTACAACTCGCCATGAACTGCGCTGCATGAATCCTCTTTGGAGCACCAAGGAGAGAGCACATCTCACCCCTCCTGATGCAGCTGCACTGGCTCCCCATCCAAGCCAGGATTAGCTTCAAGACCTTAGTGATGACATTCAAAGCCATCAACGGGTTATCCGCCTCTTCAATATGTGACCTCATACAACCACCCACACCCAACAGGATAAGAAGAACCGCTGCAGCCAACATGCTAGCAATACCAAAAGCTATGACAAGATGCGCCATATCAACTTCAAATAGAGCCTTCAGTCTGAGTGCCCCAAGCCTCTGGAACTCTCTACCACCATACATCAGAGCTATCCCCAACTTGAGCCAGTTCAGGAAGGCCTTAAAACACTACCTCTTCATTAAATACCTCACAGCCTCCCCCGAACCCCAGCTACCATGTATGAGCAACACACAATAACTCCATCTCCCATATATACAGTTACCTATTTCAATGTTCCACACATGTAGATAGTTTCCCCTGTTATCCAAGTTGACTGCTCCTGTTCATTGTAATGACCTGACTCTTGTTTATTGTCGGATATTGTTTGTTTTATGTAAACTGCGCTGATCGCAAATAGTGCGGTATATAAGAAATGTAAATAAATAAAATAAATAAATGCTGATCTTTATCTGGCATCATTTACTATGTTACTATGAGAAGATCTTGCACATGAGGACTGGGATGGAGAAAGAGACCCGCGCAGAGGATCCTCATGAGGCTTCTGGCTCTTGGGGGTCACTGCAGGGCGTCCTCAAGATCGAGGTCGCTGTGGTCTCGAGGTGCATGCTGGCAGGGCTGGGCACCATCACCTGCTGGGCAGCGAGGAATGCATAAACGCTGCACTCCAAGGCCAGCATCCGGGTCTCCCACTCGGGAGTGGGGCCCTGCGACACCAATGCCGGGGTGACCGGGGTCAGGTGTTGAGGAGGGGGGGGTCCTCGCCAGAGGCCTCTGTATTGGTTCAAGTTACCTTACTGGGCCGCTCCCTCTCCGACTCCAAAGTTTGCAGAGGGGGGCTGAGAGACCAGGCACGTGACCCCTCATGCTGGGGAGAACAAAAAATCCGGGAGAACGAAGAAGAAATCACTGTTTTAAGATAAGTCTAAGGAGTATAAAGAAACATAAAAGAAGAGAAAGAAAAGTTTTGATGATTAGAGACTAACCGTTGGTTTAACAACACTATTGGGAGAGGGTGTTAAGAACTTCTAAAAAATATGCCGGAATGAGTCATTGATGCCAACAGGCGCCGCTGGTTATTTTGAACATTTAATATCCAGCTCATGGCAGTCGACTAGTCTGAGACAATTTCCGAGCATTGGGAACAAGTTTTGAAGTGAACCCTCCAATTTTCTTCTGCAGTAGTCTGTTAGTTTGGAGTAATTTTCATAGAATTTGAAAGAAAGGCCTGGCAATCTACTTCCTGTCACACTGCTAAGAATCCCCAGAAGGTGCTGGGTCACTAGGAGTCAGCATTGGCTCTAAGGCACACATTGCATTTGCAACCTTTTGCTATGTTGTACCCATCAGAACCTATTGCAACTGGCTCATGTATCAGCTAATGGAATCAGATGTACTACTGCTTCAGTAGCGCACATCTCAAATGCATCCTAACAAGACATCTGTGCAGCAGCAACATGGGGGACAAAACAAACCTTTATAAAACATTACTGCCTACATACAACAGATGGAATGAAATTTGCCCTTCATGCATGCAGTTCAAAAAATGCATTAATGCCTTCACCTCCAAGTTCATGGAGCAGTGCCCTCCAAGACAGTTGCAGTAAATCGTCAGAATAGCACTCCCTTCATTTGGGAGTCACCAACAGTGTGGCTACGGCAATTCGCTGTCCATGGAGAAAGTGAAGTTGCATGCCTGTAATGGGTATTATCCATGGATAGCAGGATCCCACAGCTATCCCAAAGTCATAAGCTACAGAGCTGCGCCTCAGAACAAAGCGTGGAACACCAGCACAGGTGTGATAACGTCTAGAACCTTCAGCTAGGGAACCTAGGACCATCACACAGTTGCAGATAATGTTACCCAGCAGTGTGGCTATGGGATCCTATAGTCCACAGACCACCCATTATAGGACTGCAACTTTACTAAGCAGGAAGGGCAGGTCCATTAACACAAGTGGGAGGATTAAAGAAATGAAGATTTTAAACTCTGAAAACTGTCCAGATATGTTAACTATCCTTCCAGCTTTCAGACAAACGTAAAACCAGAAGTGCTCCATACACAGGAAGTTAGGATTGACATTTGACAAGGACTCCTCCAAACTTTGGTCTCTGAGTATATTCCTAACTTGCCACTTCCTTCATCTATCCCTACCCCTGAAAGGTGACATTTTACTTACCAGTTGAAGCATACTTACTCACCTGTTGCAGGTGTTCTCCGTGGACAGCAGCAATAAATCTTCACTTATGGGTGACGTTACTGACAGAGCCCATACGGAACGTCCCCAGCTTTCACAGAACGATTTTGGGAGCTGCACCATGCACGAGCGCCTGCCTTCCCACCTGCACGAGTGCCACCTTCTCCAGTCAAATATCAAAGCAGGGAGGTGGGAAGGTTGTGAGGACTTATTCCTGCTGTCCACGGAGAACACCTGCTATACGTAAGTAATTAAGTTTTCTCCATGGACAAGCAGGAAGTAAGTCCCCACATATGGGACTCACAAGCTACAGGCTACCAAAAGACCAAAAGCCCAACAGGGCAACAAAACTGGACAACAGAAAGAAGAGCAAGTAGGGACTCCACTGATTCAGCATACTCAGCATACAGCAGCACCAAGGTTAGTCAACATTTGCAGATAGCCTAAAAGAAGAGAAGGGCCGGTGGGCAGGAGATGGATCTAATACATGAAAAAGTGCCAGAGCACGGCTTGGCTAAAGTTGCTGTCCCGTTGCGAATCACCATCCAGATAACAGTGGGCTGTGAACGTGTGGATTGAAGACCATATCGCAGCCTTGCAAATTTCCTCTGTGGATAGCGAGCACAGGTTAGCGATGGAAGTGGCCATGGCCTGAACATTGTGAGCCATGACATGACCCCTCCAGGTTTAGGCCGGCCTGGGAATATGCCAAGGCGATGCAGTCTGGCAGCCATAAGGATAGTGCGCACTTAGAAACAGCCTTCCCCAGCTTATTATGGTCAAAAGAGATGAATAGTTGGGATGGACCGCCGGTGGGCCTTGGTATGTTCAATGTAGAAAGCCAAGGCAAACTTACCGTCTAGCATGTGCAACACTACTTCCCCCAGAAGGCATGCGGCCTCAGGAAGAAAGTCAGCAGAGCAAATCAATTGGGTGGAATCTAGTGTAAGGTGGATAAGCAACCAGAGCATGGACTTCACTGACACGGTGGGCTGACACCAAGAACAGGACCTTCCAGGTCAAGTACCTGAGAAGGCGAGCATCGAGCGGCTCGAAAGGAGCCCACATGAGCTGTGTAAGGACCATGTTGAGATCCCAAGGCACTGCAGGGGGCCTGATGGGAGGCTTTGAGAGAAGCAAGCCCCATATGAAGCAAGCCACCAACAGGGTGAGCCGAAAGACCAGCACCCTGAGCTGCAATGGAAGGTGTTGAATGCACCAAATTGAACTTGGATGGAACTGGATTTCAGCAACTGATCCACCGGACAGAAGCGAGGATCCAGCACCTAACTGCACACCAAGCGGCAAACCTCCACCACTTGAATGTATAAGCCTGAAATGTCAAATTCTTGCGAGACGCCAGAGCATTGTCAGGTAAATTGAGCTCCGAAAGAACTATCTACACAGCATCCACACCATGAGGGCCAAGAAGCAGATGCTGGGGTGCAGTAGGGTTCCCCTCGTCATGGGAGATGAGATCCAGGGCAGAGTCCAGATGAAGTGGCTCCCTCCAGGAGAACTGAGGTATCAGGGGAAACAGCTGCAGGGGCCAGTATGGGGCAATGAGGATCATGGTGCCACTGTCGGCCTGAAGTTTCAGCAGAGCTTTCGCCACAAATGGGATCAGGGAAAAAAACAAAGCAGACCCACCCTCCAGTGGAGGAGAAAGGCATCTGAGGCCAGCAAGTCGCTTGACGGCCTACTAGAGCAGAACCAGCCCACCTGGGTGTTCTGCGATGTGGCAAGGAGGTTGATCGTGGGAGTACCCTACTCTTGGAAGATCTGCTCCACCACCCCTCTGACGGGTCCACTCGTGCAGCCGGAGGGTTCTGCTCAGCTGATATGCCAGGACGTTGAGCTCACCCAGCAGGTAAGTCGCCCTGAGCTCCATCTCATGGTCCAGGGCAAGCTGCCATAGCCGGACCGCTTCCCAGCAGAGGAGATACAAGCCCATGCATCCCTGTTTATTCACACAGACCACCACCACCTGGTTGTCTGTCTGGATCAGAGGGAATTTGCTATGGCCCGCAACTCAAAGTTTATTTGGTGCAGGTTCCTACTTGAACCATAGACCCTGCATCCACAGGCTGTCCAGATGAGCCTCCCACCAGAGTTTGGATACATCAGTTGTCAGCTTCCTTTGGGAGGGGGCCTGGCTTAGTAGGGGAGAGAAGGCCCCGAAGCAGGTTCAGCGATTCCAACCACCAGCTGAGGGACTGAACCAAGGGAATGGTAACACCATACTGTCCCAGAAGCCACCCCATGGCCTGCTTCCATTGTGTGCAGAGGGTCCACTGTGCTCACCACACATGAGAGGCGGATCAAGGGGGATTGCGTGTACTGTGGAGGTCATGTGGCTGAGCACTTTCAGTATCCCACGGGGCATGGTGTGGTGCCAAAACTGCACACTGCCAAGCACATTAGTCAGCCGCTGCATGCAGTCCAGTGGCAGAAATGTCCAAGCTTGAGTGGTATGAAGGAGAGCCATGATGTACTCGGGCCACTGCATGGGCTGAAAGTGGGACTTGGGGTAGTTGACGATGAACCCCAGCCACTCGAGGACTTGTATGGTGAAGTGAGCAGACTGCTGGACAGAATTCAGAGTAGGACCTTTGAGGAATCAATCATCCAGATAGGGGAAGACGGAGACTTCCATGGTTTGAAGGTAGACAGCCACTACTGCAAGACACTTGGTGAAGACCCAAAGGTGCTACTGCGAGTCCGAAGGGGAGCACCCAGTACCGATAGTGCTGGTCTCCCAGCACAAACCTGAGGTATTTTCTGTGACTTGGGTGCATTGAGATGTGTGTGTATGCATCCTTGAGAACCAAGGAGCATAGCCAGTTGTCCTTTAGAAGGTAAGGGAGAAGCATCCCAACGAGATTATCTTGAACCACTCATGCATGGGAAACAGGTTGAGGTTCCAGAGGTCCAGAATGGCTCGAAACCCCCCTGTCATTTTGGCAACCAGGAAGTACCTGGAGTAAAACCCCTTTCCGACCTCAGCCAGTGGAACCGGCTAGATGGTGAACTCAGTCAGCAAAGTGGAGATTTCCTCCCGCAACAGGCTTCAGTGCAGTGGGTCCATGGGGTACTCCCCTTGGATGAAGGGAAGTGGCAGCTAGTTGAAGTGCAGCCAATAGCCCTGCTCGATGAGCTGCAGCACCCAGGCATCAGAGGTGATAACGGGCCACCCATGAGCAAATTGGACAAGCTGCCTCCCTACCCGAGGTGGGAACAGTTGGCTATGTTGCTGAGGAAGCAGTCAAAAGCCTGCCCTTCAGCTTGGGCTGCAAAGCTGATTGGGCCTTCTGAGTCTTCTCCCGGTTTCTCCTCCTCTCCCTCCCTCCCATCCCCCAATTTCTGCTCCTCCTGTTCCTGCTTCCCCTCTGGGGGAGTCATCTTCACCGCGCCCCTCCCTCACACACTCCTGGAGTTCCTTTCATCCAGTCACGAATGAACTTCTCTCAGTTGTCCATAAATCCCACAAAACGACCTGTTCCCTCGACCCTATCCCCTCCAACTGGCTCTCAAAATCTTCCTTGGCCCTTCTCCCTTCTCCCCTTTGCTCTCAGTCTGAACACCAGCCTCTCCTCTGGTTACTTTCCCACCATGTGGAAACATGCAATTGTTCGTCCCGTGCTCAAGAAGCCCTCCCTAGACCCTTCTGTCCCTGCCCACTGGATACCCATCTCAAACCTTCCCTTCCTTTCTAAGCTTCTTGAATCACAGAAACAGAAATATGACAGAAAAAGACCACATGGCCTATCTAGTCTGTCCTTCCATAACAACTACAACAGTCCCCTTTTTACCTTTAGAGATCCTGTGTTTGTCCCATGCTTTTTTGAATTCAGTTACTGTCCTCAACTCTACCACCTCCACTGGGAGACTATTCCACGGATCCACTACTCTTTCCGTAAAGAAATATTTCCGCATATCACTCCTGAATCTATCTCCCTTCACCCTCATCCCATGTCCCCTTGCAGCAGAACTTGCTTTCAATTGAAAGAGGCTCTCTCCCTGAACATTTATGCCACGGAGGTATTTAAACATCTCAAATCATATCACCTCTATCCCGCCTTTCCTCTAAGGTGTACATATTAAGATCCTTCAGTCTGTCCTCATATGCTTTATAATGAAGACCACTAATCATTTTAGTAGCCACCCTCTGCACCGACTCCATCCTGTTCACTACCTTTTGAAAGTGCGGTCTCCAGAATTGCACACTATACTCCAAATGAGGTCGCACCAAAGACTTATACAGAGGCACTATCAAATCCTTTTTTCTGCTAGCCATTCCTCTCCGTATGCACCCAAGCATCCTTCTAGCTTTTGCCGTTGCCTTTTCTACCTGTTTAGCTACTTTAAGGTCATCAGACACAACCACGCCTAGGTCCCGCTCTTCTTTAGTGGACCAAAGTACTTCACCCCCTATACTATATTGCTCCCTTGGATTGCTGCAGCCCAAATGCATGACCTTACATTTTTTAACATTAAATCCCAGCTGCCAAATTCTTCAAGCTTAGCTAGATCCCTCCTCATGTTATCGACACCTTCCTGGGTGTCTACTCTATTGCAGATTTTGGTATCATCCGCAAAGAGGCAAACCTTACCTGACAGCCCTTCCACTATATCACTAACAAAGATGTTAAAAAGAATCGGACCAAGGACAGATCCCTGGGACACACCACTGGTAACATCCTTCTCCTCAGAGTGAGCTCCATTTACTTGTACTCTTTGTCGCCTCCCACCCAACCAATTTCTAACCCAAGCAGTAACTTTAGGGTCCATCCCTAGGGTGCTCAGTTTGTTTATAAGTCGCCTCTGAGGAACAGTGTCAAAGGCTTTACTGAAATCTAAATACACCACATCTAGGGCTCTCCCTCGGTCCAACTCCCTGGTCACCCAGTCAAAGAAATCAATCAGATTTGTCTGACAAGACCTGCCTCTGGTGAATCCATGCTGCCTCGGATCCTGTAATCTGCTGGACTCCAGAAACCTCACTATTTTCTCTTTCAGCAGCGTTTCCAATAAGTTACTCACCACCAAAGTTAAACTAACCGGCCTGTAATTTTCAACTACATCCTTACTTCCGCTTTTGTGTAAAGGCACCACATGAGCCTCTCTCCAGTCCTTTGGCACCACTCCTGACTCCAACAAGGCATTGAAAAGGTCAGTCAGTGGAGCTTCTAGAACGTCCCCAAGTTCCCTCAGTATTCTAGGGTGTATCCCATCCGGTCCCATCGCTTTGTCTACTTTAAGTTGAGCTAGTTTCTCACGAACACAGTCTTCTGAAAATTGTTCAAGATGTCCCTCGCTTCTGTTCCTGTTTGTGGGTGTTTTCTGAGGTCCTGCTCCTGGTTCTTCATCTGTGAACACAGAACAGAAATATTTGTTAAGCAATTCCGCTTTATCCTTAGTAGTTTTTACATATAGTGCCTCTCCTCCCCTTCTTCCTACACTGTCCTTTCTGAATAAAGTATAGCCAGGTATAGTTACATCCCAATCATGGTTTTCTGTGAACCATGTTTCTGTAACTGCCACTAAATCCAAGTCAGCCACTCCCACCAAAGCTTCAACATCAGGGATCTTATTTCCCATGCTACGGGCATTTATACACACTGCTTTCCATATGTTACCTCTGTTACCCATTTCCATAAAGGTATTTAATGTATCACCTACCTGGGGGCTTTCCTCACTCATCCCCAACAAATCTAGTTTAAAGCCCTCTTCAGTAGATTAGCCAGTCTACTACTGAAGACGCGTTGACCTTTCTTGGACAGATTGATGCCATCTCTGCTCTGCAACCCTTGGAACAGCATCCCATGGTCTAGGAAACCTAAACGCTCTCAATGACACCATCCATGTAGCCATGCATTCATCTCCAGGATGCGAGCCTCTCTGCCTTGGCCTTTACCCTCAACAGGGAGGATTGAAGAGAACACCACCTGTGCACCTAACTGCTTCACCCTCTGTCCCAGAGCCATGAAGTCACTTTTGATATGTTCCGAGGTATACCTGGCAGTATCATTTGTTCCAACATGGATTAGCAATATTGGGTAATAGTCAGTGGGCTTGATGAGTCTCGGCAAACTCTCCGTAACATCTTAGATTTTGGCACCAGGCAGACAGCATACCTCTCTCTGGACATCAAGTCTGGTTGGCAGATGGACACCTCAGTACCCCTCAGAAGAGAGTCTCCAACCACCACTACCCTTCGTTTCCTTGTGGTCACTGATTCTGCAACTTTGGGGTACTTGAGCTCTGGTTCTTCCCTTTCTAGGGATGCTTTCACCTCCTCCACTTCCAGGGCTGCATAATGGTTCTTCAATTCAAGGGCTGGAGAATTTGGATTGGTGATTTTGCAGGCCCTGGTGACTTGTGTCCAACCATCGACATTCTGTTGGCACCCATCTTCTCCTCTGCTGGAGAGCTTGGTTGCTGCAAGAAGCATCTCATCAATGTACTTTTCACGGTCTTGAATGCTCCTCAGCCTCGCCACCTCCTCTGAGTTCCTCCACTTGTTTCCTCAGAGCTTCAGCATGCAAGCACCCTGCACATGGAACCGGTCCTTCAACTGGAATTAGAACCTCTGTCTGGACTGAGGCAGAAGCTGTGATGGGGGCAACAGATTTAGCGATACGATTTTTCCCAGCCATTATTCTGTTCGAGGAGCTTAGGTATCTGTTAAAGCAAAAGAGAGAGATCTACCAAGTACCAGCCGGTTTCCCAGCTGTCCTTTCAGAGAAAAAGCAGTTAAATCTCTTTAATTATATTCAAAATGTGCTGGTCCAATTCTCTGTGCTTTGTTAAATGGGGAGGTGACCTATAAAGCAAAACTGCTCACTAGGGGTGGGTGGGAGTCGGGATGGGTAGGGAGGGAACTAACACCTGATTAGGTGTTAGCAGTTCCCAAAGCTGAGGAGGTTACCAGAGTTCAACAACCTACTCTGCTCACAGAAAGTTCCACTAAAGCACCAAAAAAAAATAACCTTCCTTTAAAAATGCACAAAAACCCTTTTAAGAGCTCCCAGTCAGAGCTAGCAATTTAATAAAATAAACCCTCAAATCCTTACTGTTGGTTGATCTGTAGAGCCCCTGTTAGGAAAGCCTCAACAGGGCACGGCACTGGAGCCTTTTATGCAGGCCTCAGCTGCTCTCAAGTAATCAGGCCCACTAACTCCTGATTAGGTGTTAGAAGTCCCAAAGCTGAGGAGGTTACCAGAGTTCAACAACCTATTCTGCTCAAGGAAAGTTCCACTAAAGCACCAAAAAGAAAGTAACCTTCCTTTAAAAATATACAAAAACCCCTTTTAAGAGCTCCCAGTCAGAGAGCTAGCAGTTTAATAAAATAAACCCTCAAATCCTTACTGTTGGTTGATCTGTAGAGCCCCTGTTAGGAAAGCGAAATCCTTAGTTTTCGCTCAGTTATTATCTCATCTGGAATCCACATCTGCACTCCACCCTCGTCAATCAGGCTTCCGAGATACACTTGTCACACAAACGTGGTGACTTTTCCCTACTGGTTTCTTTAGATCTTTCCTCCGCTTTTGATCTTGTGGCCATCCCACGCTCCTCACATGCCTCGCTGATTATGGGGTGCGTGGGACAGTCCACAATTGGTTCCAGTCCTTGTCCTCTCGCTCCTTCTCGGTCTACATGGGTTCTTCCTCCTCTTTTCCAACCACTCTCCCTTGTGGGGTCCCCTCAGGGTTCAGTACTCTCTTCACTCTTTTTCAACCTCTTCCTCGCCCCCCCCCCCTTACCTTGCTTATTCAGCAATCAGGAATCTCGGCGTATTATTACGCCGATGATATACTTCTGCTTTTTCATGTCTGTCCATTCGCTCTCAATCTTTCTCCTCTAAACGCCTGCCTTTCCAAAATTTCTTCCCGGCTATCAAACTACCTTCACCTGAACCCTCCAAATCGGCTGCTATGTGGCTCACTTCTGGCGCCCTCATTCCTGACCTTTCACCCTCCCTTACCAACACTCCCATTCTGCTCACCCCGACTCTACGGTACTTGGGGGTCAGTCTTGACTCACGCCTTACGTTTCACCAGCATCTCTTCCCTCGTTAGGCATTCATTCTGTACTCTTCAACAACTTCGCGCAGTATGTTCCCTCCCTTTCCCCTACTTCCTTGGTCATGCTCACAGTTTCTCTTCTCCTATCCCACCTAGACTATGGCAACGGGTCTTGGCGGGTATTCCCCAATACCAGCTACGCCATCTACAGCTTATTCAAAACACCGCCGCTCACCTCCTCACTCACGCCAGTCAGAGAGACCATGTAACTCCCCTTCCCATATAACTCCACCAGCTCCCAATGACCTACCATTACCAGTATAAGATTCTCACCACTGTTCATAAAACAATCCATACTGGTCAGCCTCAGTACCTCACCGATCTCATCCAGGTTCACCACCCTCCATGTACCCTGCCATGCTATCCACAATGACCGCTTGGCTCTTCCATCCCTGGCCCGGGCACGCCTAGAACAAACCCATCACTCCACTTTCTTTTTTCTTGGGCCAGCCCTGTGGAATCCCCTTCCCAACTTCCTCCGCACCGAACACTCCTACCCTCAGTTTAAATCCCTTCTAAAAACCCAACTCTTCTGCAATGCCTTTGACCTACCTTTCTCTCCCACTTAGCTGTGTGATGTTAGTCCACTTTGTACCTTTGCTGTCTCTTATCTTGTCTTGTCTTTCCTGTCAAATTGGCATTCCTTTCCCTTTTCTAACATAGCCTAATGTTTTTTATTATTTTGTAAACCGCCCTGACACTTCAGCCTTGGCAGTCAAGCAAGCACTATAATAAAGATTGCTGCTGACAGGGGGCCTGCACCTTCAGCTGGGCACTCTGGGTCGCTGGAGAGTTCCGGCGTGGGCAGGGGTAGAAGGCCTTCTTACCCTGGGTACTTACACGAAGGATCCCTAACTTTCCTTGAGAGCCTGGAGTCTCCCCTATGCCCCTTCTCAAGCTCGCCTGCTTTCTCCTCGATCTGCTTCCCAATAAAATCCTCCCCACTATAGGGAACATTGGCCAGCTTATCCTGGACCCATTACTCCAAGTTGGGGGACTGGAGCCAGGCCAGCTGCTGGGCGCTGATGCCCACCTCTGCCACTCTACAGGCAGACTAAGGCATCGTATATGGCTCGCACGGAATACTTAGAGCAATCCTTGCCATGGCCTACTAGGGAACGGAAGGAGCAGAGGATGTGTCAGGAGGGATATGGGCAGCAAACTCTGCCAGATCCAACATTATATCCTTCAGGAACATATCCACATACAGTTGACAGGAAAGGATCCAGGCCACCAGCATGGAACCCTTGTAGCATCTCCTCCCAAAGGAGTCCAGGGTCCTGGCCTCCCGACCTGGAAATACCAAGGAGTGAGTCTTAATGCACCATCACGTGCTTCAAGGCAACCACGATGGAGTTGTGTGGTAGCAGGGCTTCTCAATGTCCAGCATCTTCTGGATCCAGTAAAGAGTCCGGCTGCCAGCAGAAGGCAGGAATTGTGAGAGGATTCTCCCACAGCCGCTGCAGCAGTCTCTGAAAGATATGGTGTACTGGCACAAACACTGCCTCCATGGGCGCTGAAAGGTACTGTAGGAGCTCAAGTTTCTCCACCCTCGGCTCGTCCTCTGCCTCAAGGAAGAAGAGTATGGCCTTGGCAATCGAGGGAGGAGTAGCCTAGTGGTTGGGGCAAGGTACTTCAGGCCGGAAGGTCGGGGGTTCAAATCCCACTAGAGGACAGCAATCTTGGGCCAGAAGGACTGGGGTTTCTAGTCCCACAGATGCTCCTTGTGGTCTTGGGCAAGCCACTTATCCTTCCATTGCCCATGTTCCCTGTAAGTATTAGTGTATGTGTCTCATATCCCCGCGTGTTAAATGTATCCCCCAATTGTGTCATGACCGCTTTGAATGAAGGATAAGGCGGTATACAAAAGCTGTCTAAATAAAAAAATATCCCGCACAAAATCCTGGAATGATATGTCCTCTTGGGGTGATTTGCGCTGCTCATACAGAAAGGATGGATCAGAGAGGTGGTCAGGAGATCTCCTGTCCGAGATGGCACAGCTCTCCTCGGTTTCCCAATCCTCAGACTCCAAGAGGAAATCAAAAGTAGTATTGGGTTTCTGACCACCGCCTACTCTGATCATGTGGTGAAAGTGAATGGTGGTGGGACCCATGGTGCCCCAAGTGGGAATGGGGCGTCCTAGGGCATCAAAACCAGATATGCTTGACAGGGAAATTGCCGTGAGAACCAGCATAGATTCCGATCTTCTGCCCAATGCGCCTGCCTCCACCATCAGCACATGGGTGTTCAGGATGGGCTGGATGTAGTGCAGTGATGACGCTGAAGCCATCGCTGAGCCTGCATTCCACAGGCTAAGACTGCGACCATGTGAGCCTCGAGGGCCCTCAGGAGTTCCTCAAGCACTGCTGCCTCAGAGGGAACCGGGGCAGAGACTGCAACTTCAGCCATCAGTGCCGATACCTCTGGAAGGAACTCCATGATGATAGGCAAGATCGGGAGAGATCCAGCTGCCCTCCAGAGCTATGGGGGTTGATTCCTCCCACAGGGGAAGCTTGGCCAGACACTTCCGGTCCTCGCTGTCCACACTGCGCCTGAAAGGATCACACTACTGATGCACCCTGGGCTTGTCCCGGTGCTCAGGCACCCCTTTCGGCGCCAACAGGATTTGTGTGTCAGGTCCTTCCTCGATTTTGGTTGAACATCGACAGAGGGTCTCTGCTCAATGCCTCAGCCCTTCTGTTCCAGATGCGCCAAGACATCTCACCCAGTTCATGCCTTGACGGAACTCCACATCTATGCTGGAGCAGAGAATGCTGAATTTGATGTTCTGAAGACGGACCCCCTTCTGCTTTTCCCAGCCCTTCAGGCCCCTCATCATCATCTGCAGACAAAGGTTGCAGGTCGTGGGCAGGTGGTCAGGCCCAAGGCACTGCAGACACCAATTGTACCTGTCTGATTGAAACAGTGCAGCCACATTTGGTGCATTTAAAGCCACTTACTGGGAGATCACGTGTGTTCATGAGCGGGTGAGGAGCTTCCCCATCGCGCTCCCGGGCCGTCTGTGAAAAAACTAGCAAATTATTCGGCAATCCCGGTCCATTACTACCTGCAGTGGCCCCATCATCTTGGCAATCCCTGTGCCGACAAGTTCGGGTGGTGTGAAATTTGCTCGGCGCAAATGAGAGCGGCAAACAAGCGGGAGAAAAAACCGCGGGGGCCAGAGACCCTAAAATGGCGGCCGCGAACAGGACGAGCCAGATGCCAGCTTCTCCGGGAAAGGAGAGCACTGATTCAGGTCCTGATGAGACGGCGCAGGAGGTAGTAAAATTGCTGGAACCGAAGTTTGACACGGTTATGAGCAAACTAGATGAGATGGGCGAGCAACTTGGGGAGTATACCAAACGGCTGGATGAAATGGAGCATCGAGTGACGGTGCTAGAGGAGGGTGAGCTAGCGCTGGAAACTGTCACGGCAAAGCACCAAAAACAACTCGACGACCTCCTGCTGAAAGTTGATGATCTCGAAAACCGTTCGAGACGGAACAACTTAAGGCTGGTGGGGGTGCCCGAATCCTGGACGGGGCAACAGCTCTTCAAATTGTTTGAAGAGTGGCTGCCGCAGGCCTTGGGCCTAGAAGACCTCCGGGGAAACATCCACGTGGAACGTGCTCACCGCCTTGGGCCTATGCGAGAGGGCCAGAATCGCCCCCGACCAGTCCTGGCACGGTTACTGAATTTTCAGCACAAGGCGCAGCTGCTCCAAGCCTACCGGAAGCATCGGGATCTGCGCCTCGATAACGCTCCAGTCCTGCTCTTCCCGGACTACTCGGCATCTTTGGCAGCGCGTCGCAAAGAATTTGCCCCCATATGTAGCGAGTTAATTAAATGCGGCGTGAAATTTGCTCTAATATACCCTGCCACGTTGAAAGTTTTCTACAAGGGCTGCACCCATCTTTTTGAACAGGCTGCGGCGGCGCGGAAATATGTGGCCGCGTTACCCGACCTGGTGGGGCAGCGCGGGGACTGTACGCCGACACGACAGGACTGAGGCTGCTGGACCGCTTCTTGAGACCTCTAAGATTCCTGAACGGGCAAGGAGGTTGCTGACCAAGAGCGGCTCGAACTCCTTCTGTGACCAGTTCCGCGACCATTGCTCCTGTGGCAGAGGGACCTTTTGGGACTGGCGGTTGCCTTTTAATTTTGGGTATGCATCGCAGACGGCCCGGAGGGGCACTGCCTGTGGTCTCACTCCCCTCAGGGGGTACCCTACGAGTAGGGTTATTTCTTAGGAGTGTGTGGGGAATTGATGTGAAATGATTGACAGATTGTGTGGATGCTTGGTAGGATGGATGTCCGGGCAGTGGGATGAATGGTTGGGTGAGTGTATGTGGTGGGATGGATGTGGAGACTGTCTGCTGGAGGTGGGGGTGGGAATTAGGAAGGGGTTGAGTATGGGGAGGGAGGGTAGGTGGGGGAGCCTAGTGGGGAGGGGAGGGATGGGAAGGGTGGGGGGCATAGACGCGGGGCAGGGGGGAGGTGAACCACCAGGGGGAGGGGGCTCTGTTTGGGGTATGTAGCACAATGTTCCTGTCTTCGCTATGGCAGAGGGCTTGGTTCTTTTACTGGAGCTATGTTTCATTTGGTATTGTTTGTGTGACTCCCGGAGGCGAGGCTGGGCGTCTCTGGGGGGCCTGTTTCTTCTTGTTGTTGACAATGTTCCTCCCTCCTCTTTTGGCGGGTTTGTTATGTGAAAAATTCAATAAAAATGATTTGACCTAAAGCCACTTACTGGCTTAGACATGTCCAGGAAGACCGCTTCAACGAAGCTGAAGGCCTTTATTGTGACGGCGGGAAAAAAGGCCCGGAAAGGGAAAAGCACAAAAGATAGAAAAAAAACAAACAAACCCCAAACACAACACAAAGAAAAGAAAGATATCAGCTGGGAGCAGAATAACCAATGACCAGCAGTGAAAATTACTCAAGAAAAGATACCCGCAGGTAACCGAGATACGTTTTTTCACTGATGCAGGACATGTCCTATAGGCTCCATGGAAAAAAGGAGACTGGAAAAGATGGCGCAGCGGCAGGTGGGAAGGCAGGCACGATTGCGCAGTGCAGCTCCCAAACGTTTCAATGGAAGTCAGGAAGCATTCTGTGTGGGTTCCATCAGTGACGTCACCCATACATCAGGATGGACTTCCTGTTTGTCCACAGAGAATGTCCTTTCTTTGAGTCCTGCTAGAACAGTCTAGACAAGTGTGCTGTGTTCCCCTACCAGAAGATTGGTAGAAATAAATTATCAATGAAAAGCCCAGATTTCTATGACATCATTCCTATGCCTTTATTCCCCTCAGCCACCAGAAGTCTCTTCAGTATTCGTCCCAAAGCATATGGGAGAAAAATGGCCAAGCCTCACACAACATGTTCGTGGACCCACTGTGGCAGGAGATAAACCACAGAGATAAACGGCAGTTAAGAGGACTTCTGCAGATAAAGACGAGATAATGTACTGCTATTTTTATGCTACAAACCCTATATTTAAATCAAGGGTACACAAAGAGAATCCATCAAAAACTAGAAGAGGAAAATTGCCACAAGAAAAACTACAAAACGCAACGGAAACAAATTTAAGATCTTTAAATTCACATATCAAAGTATATGAATGACAGCATCTTGAATCAACTAAGGGCTTCTGTGGAAAAAGAAGGGAGGAGACCTAGTTGAGAGTACCAGAAGAAAGGAATATACAGAAAGAGAAAGATCAGTTGAGAGGGAGATAGAGCTTAGAGATCTGGAACTGCAGGGGAGTGAGATGAATAAAGGACAGGTCAACAAATCAACTGAAGAAGAGGAAGGAAGGGAGATAAAAGACCTAGAGGTAGAAGAAAGTGTAGTTACTCACCTGTAACAGTTGATCTCTTGGAACAGCAGGAATTTAGTCTTCACATATGGGTATCGTCGGTACCGACGGAGCCTGCGTGGGAACGCTCCCCAGCGTCCAATAGGAACGCTTTTGGGAGCATCCCTCAGCACATGCGCTCTGCCTTCCCACCTTTCCAACTGTCCCTCTTCAGTTAAGTTTGTAGCTGAGTGAAAGGATAGAGGGAGAGAGGAAAGAGAGAGAGATAGAAAACTCCTAGAGGAGGTCGGTGGGTAGTGAAGACTAAATCCCTGCTGTTCCTTGAGATCACCTGTTACAGGTGAGTAACTACACTGTCTCCAGGAACAAGCAGGAATGTAGTCTTCACGTATGGGGACTCCCTAGCTGAAGATGCCAGGGAGATAGCCCCAGGAAGCTGCCACCCAAGTAAGGTGGGCCATGCTTCCTCCCATGGATCTCTGGCATCCCACCAGGGTTGGTGGGTAGGAGTTGAATTAGGTCTGGAAGAGATTTTGAAGAACAGCTTGGCCAAAGAAGGCACCGGAGGCTTTATCTAGGCAGTAGTGGGCTGTAAAGGTGTGTACCGAAGCCCAGGTGGCTGCTCGACAAATGTCATCAATAGACATAGTGAAGGTTAGCCATAGAGGCTGCCATGGCTCTCACATTATGAGTTGTGACATGGCCTTGAAGAGGAAGACTCTTACTCTCATAAGCAAAGGATATGCACTGTGCAATCCATTTGGACAGAGTTCTCTTGGAGATTGGAAGTCCCAAATGACTAGAATCTAAAAGCAATAAAAAGTTGAGAAGACTTTCTATGTTGCTGTGTTCTTTGTAGGCAAAAAGCCAAGGCTCTTTTACAATCCAAGGTATGAAGGTTCCTTTCTGCATTAGAGGCATGAGCCTCGGAAAGAATACAGGAAGATAAATTGATTTAAATGAAAAGGCGAAACCACCTTTGGCATAAAGTGTGGATGAGTTCTAAGAACAACCTTATCATGCTGAAATCTAGTATAAGGAGGATCAGCCACTAAAGCTTGCAGTTCACTAATGCGACATGCAGAGGTGATTGCAATTAGGAAGATCACCTTTGAGGACAAAAGCTTTAGAGTTGTAGTGGCTAAAGGTTCAAAAGGTGATTTCATGAACTGCCCAAGAACTAGGTTTAAATCCCATGCCACCGGTGGTGGCCTGATGGAAGGCTTTGTTAATAGAAGACCTCTCATAAATCTTGTTATGAGTGGATGAGAGGAAAGAAGAAATTAGACCTTACCTGCTAATTTGTCTTTCCTTGAGTTCTCTCCGGGCCAGTCCGGGCACTTGAGGGTCGTCAACCTTCTCCAGCAGCTGAGGACTGACAAAACTGAAGTTTTGCTGAAGCAGACATCTGGCTCCCCCTGCTGTCCAAACCTCAGTCTTAACGTGAACAAGCAGCTTAAAAGAAAACTGACAACAAAAACAGACAACCAACAGAGCCTGCTTAAAACGACGTGCTCCGCTGATAAAACTCCCTGTTTCTCTACCAAAACTCTTATTTCTTCCACTTATCTGCCTCCCCTTTGTTTGCTCATCATTTATATATTTATATCCTTTTCTTTTTTTTTTTGTTGGACTGGAAGCCGAATCCCGACCAAAAAGCCGGACACGCCCCTGAGACCAATAGAGACCAAAATCCTTGAACGGAAGATTCGCCACCAGCCGTTCCGAACTCCCCGCTGAAAAGACTGTATACTCTGAAGCTTGAGGAGAGAATCGGAAGTATCGCCTCGGATGCTCGACAAAGAAAAATATTGAGATACCGCAAATGGAATAGGGTGGGATCCGGACTGGCCCGGAGAGAACTCAAGGAAAGACAATTAAGCAGGTAAGGTCTAATTTCTTCTTCCTCTTCGTCTCTCCGGGCCAGTCCGGGCACTTGAGGGAAGTACCAAAGCAGTGCCTAACCCTGGGAGGGACCCACTAGGCCCGCAATGATGGCCGACGCCCCTACATTTGCATCTCCCTTGGCCTGAACATCCAATCTATAGTGCTTCGAAAAAGTGTGCAGCGACGACCAAGTAGACGCATGACAAATATCCACAGGCGGAATTAGGGCCAACTCGGCCCAGGACGTCGCCTGACCATGAGTTGAATGAGAGCGAAACCCCTCTGGCAGGGATTTCCCGCTCGCCTGATACACCGCCGCTACAGCGCATTTAACCCATCTTGCAATGGAGGCTTTGGAGGCCGCTTCCCCCTTCCGAGGTCCTCCAAATAATACAAAAAGCTGGTCCGTTTTGCGAAACGGTTCCGTTCTCCGCAGGTACCGCTTGAGCACTCTACCCAAATCCAACTTACGGAGGACGGAATCAATGGGTACGCCATCCTGATCCTTAACCCTCGGATACACTCGGTAAATCGACTGACACGTATACACTACCCCCGGGTCACCCCTAACCCATATGTAGAAATATGGTAAAACATCTACTTTTGTTTGTAAAACATGGTTAAATTGTGAAGAAAAAGACGTACTTTTATTTATTTTTTATAATACTTGTTATTAATTCACCCTTTCAAGTGAATAATGTGCAATGCTAGCCAAGATCAGGCAGGACAAGTTGTACAAGGTCAGATATATGCTGCATAATGTCAATACCTGTTAACTATTCAGTTGCAAGCTTAAAAATGGTGTGCAGCACTGCACGCTTTGCAAACTACAATAGTTCTATATTTATTCGCTAGGTGGACAACAACAGTCAAAGTATGGTGCCATTATGTCAAGTAATGGCATGATGCAAATTGTGACAAAAAAATTACCTTGTTATAACAAATTGACAACGGTGCATTGTAAACAACAGAAAACTAGTAAGCAATACATGAAGTACATTGACTGTTTTTTTCAACAACAGTTTATGCACAATGTGCTTGTAGTTGTTCTTGAATGTTCAGGACACACTCGCTTCAGACAGATTTCACATTCGGTAAATACTTTTCGATCTCTGTCACTTGGACAAAAGGAGCATCTTTTTCTTTTCTTTGCTGATGCCCGTGTGGTCAACGGTCTTGGTGGCTTAGGCATTTCAAGGCAAGGATAGCCAACATTGGCCATGGATTGACGTATATGGCTTGTCAGACTTTCTGGATGGCTTTGACGATTTTGTAGCTGAGGCTTCATGAGATTCAAAGCGAGTTCCTCCAGAAAAAACCTTCTCTTGCAGTTTTCCTTGTGATGAAACATAGGATTGTTGTACATAAATATTATGAATGAATTTACAGCCGCGATATCAAGCAGTCCATAAAACACGCAAAGTGGCCATCGACGAGTTGATCTTTTCACACTGTATGTGTGGCACAACTGATCTACTGTGTCAACACCCCCTTTCGTTCTGTTGTAGTCAAGTATTATTTCTGGCTTCTTTGATGTTTCATCAATTTTATTATCATGGTGAAGTGTTGACAGCAGCATAACTGATTTGTTTCGTTTTGGGACGAATGACACCAAAGTCTTGTCTCCACTGAAGCCAAATATTGAGGATCCCACAATTCTTGAGCGATTTGCCTGGAATTCTGAAGGTATGTCACGGTTGCAACCTCTTACAGTGCCCAGTAGTGTCAAATTCTTGCTAAGAAGAACATCAGCCAGTTGTACGTTAGTAAAGAAATTGTCGCAAGTAATGTTCCTGCCAGACCGTTCCAGAGGTTCAATAAGCTTCAAAACAACATCAGCTCCTATAGATACTGTTTTGTCACGAGTAACTGACTCTTCACGCCCTAGGTATGGCTTCTTGTTGAATACATAATACGTTTCGGCATCTGCACACACCCATAACTTTATACCGTATCGGTCTGGTTTAGACTTGATGTATTGACGAAACGGACACTTGCCTCTGAACCCCAACAATTGTTCATCAACAGTCAAGTATGCAGATGGTGTGTACATTTTCATGCACTGAGAAATGAATAAATTCCAAACATCTCTGACTGGAGTAAATTTGTCATTGGCCCTTCGTGATTCACGGGTTTGTTTGTCATCAAATCGAAGTAAACTCAATATTTCTGCAAACCTTTTACCTGACATAACAGCTGGAAATATAGGATTCTGGATAGGACTTTTAGCCCAAGTTCTGCGTACAGATACTTTGTTCAACCTGAAAACAGCACTCATGTACAGAAGACCCAATGTTGCTTTGAGCTCTTCCATTGTTACCTGCTTCCAGTCAGTACATGGTGGCTGCATTGCTTCAGCTCTACGTATGCCTTCAGAATTTGTGAAATCTAACACTGCTGACAATATATCTGGAGTTACAAACATGTCAAAAATATCCTTAGCATTAGTTATACCTCTGATCAGAGCAATAGGTCCAGAAGATTCTCTGACTATATTTGCTTCCCTTGTTCTTGATGTTGGCGGTACAGTTTTATTCCAATGCATGCCAGAACGAGCTGTGTAATGACTGTCAGTAACTTCCTCATTTTCAGAATGTGATTCAGAAGTTTCAGAATTGCTGTATGAACTGCTATCGTCATCACTTGTTTTATTTTCTTCGACAGCATCTTCCGCTTCACTGCCGCTATCATCAAGATCAAGCTGATCGGACTGGGTGGGAATGACTGCACTATTCGTATCAGCACCTTCAGTATCATTACTCAAACTATCATTACTGTCACTTTCTTCATTCAACCAACGTCTAATTTTTTCAGTTGCTGCACAGCTGCTGAAGCGTTTCGGGAGTGGCATTGTTTACCTTTGTCGTAAAAAATTTTAATCCACAGAAACAAACAAGGAACTTACGTCAGGTGACGTCATAAATGTAAGTAAGACGTTAGAAAACACAGGATTGTAATGTGGACTTGGAGTGGTGACTTTCTTTGCTGCTATAAAACAAAGGAGAGTGTTGTTGTGCGAGTGTCGAAAATCACCCCTTGTTTGTTCAGCAGCATGCAGTACTGTATAAAAACGTTATTTTTGCAAACCATATGTATGAAAATACTTAAAAATGGTTCGTTGAGGAATACCTAGAGTACCAAAATACAATTCCTTACCATTTTGAAGAAAAAACACAAAAACCGACACCTGGGTCACCCCTGACCCGGGGGTAGTGTATCCGAGGGTTAAAAGGTCGGAAGAAAAATAGTTTGATTCACATGAAAAGAAGACACAACCTTTGGGAGAAAGGAGGGAACTGGTCGCAATACCACCTTTTCCTGAGAGAAGTGGAGAAACGGTTCCCGACAGGACAGCGCCTGCAGGTCCGACACCCTCCGAGCCGAACACAAGGCCACTAGCAGGGCGGTTTTCCAAGAGAGCTCTTTGAGCGGCACCACCAGCGCTGGCTCAAAAGGAGGCCTTGCCAAAGCCTCAAGGACCAAATTGAGATCCCAGGTTGGAACCAAAGGACGAACTGGCGGACGCATGTTCTTCACTGCTCTCAAGAACCGCAGAATATCTGGATGTCCGGAAAGGAGCACCCCCTGCACCTTACCTCGAAAACATGCCAGCGCCGCCAATTGTACCCTTAGAGTGGCGAGAGCTAAACCCTTATCCAGACCGTCCTGAAGGAACTCCAATATGTCAGACACCAGGACCTGGCTCGAACGGAGCCTCCGTTCACCACACCAGCGTTCAAAGATACACCACACTCGCACGTAAGCTAGGGAAGTAGACTGCCGTCTGGCCTGCAAAAGAGTGGTTATCACCGCCGGCGAATACCCTCTACGTTTCAGCCTCTCCCTTTCAAGAGCCAAGCGATCCACGTCCGGCATGAGAAGCAGACCCTGACACAAGAGGTTCGCCCGGAGCGGCAACCTCCAAGGGTCGTCTACCAGAAGACGGACGAGATCTGCATACCATGGCCTCCTCGGCCAATCCGGTGCAATGAGAACCACTCGCCCGTCGTGGTGCTCGATCCGCCGAAGGACGCGCCCTATCAGCGGCCACGGCGGAAAGACAGAGAAGACATCCGGATGGCCACGGCTGCGCTAGTCCGTCGAGGCCCTCTGACATTCGCTCCCTGCGCCTGCTGAAGAAGCGACTCGCCTTGGCATTGTTGTAAGTGGCCATCAGGTTCAAAACCGGTTGTCCCCAACAGCGGGTAAGGTCGTGAAACAATTGCTGCATTCAACTCCCATTCTCCCAGATCTATGACATGATGGCTGAGGTAATCGGCCTGCACATTGTCCCGGCCTGCTACGTGCGCCGTCGAGAGCGCCACCAGATGTGACTCTGCCCAGTCCATCAACATCAGACTCTCCTGCAAGAGGACTGCGCTGCCTGTTCCCCCTTGCCGATTGATGTAAGACACAGTCACTGCGTTGTCGGAGAAAACTCTCACCGCTTTCCCCGCTACGAGAGTGTGAAACTCGAGGAGCGCCAAGCACACCGCTCTGAGCTCCAACAGGTTGATGGATAGACCTGACTCCTTGGGCAACCAAGCACCCTGAGCCAAGTGGGACTGACAATGCGCCCCCCAGCCCGAGAGGCTGGCATCCGTCGTCAGGAGCAACCATACCGGGTGCCGCAAGGGGACCCCGGCCTGAAGATGGAGAGGATCCAACCACCACCGCAGACTGTCGCTTACCTCTGGAGACCGGGGTAATCTCCGGGTTAAGGGATGCTCCTGAGGTGACCACCTTGTTAGTAATGCCTGCTGCAACAGCCGCATATGTGCTCGAGCCCAGGGGACCAGATCTATGGTGGCCACCATGGACCCAAGAAACTGTAGGTAACGCCATGCCGTGGGCGCCTTCAGGGCCAAGAACGCTGTTACCTGTTGCATAATCTTTTGGACCCTGCTTTCGGGCAGAAACACCGCTCTGAGGCTCGTGTCGATGACCGCCCCCAGATAAAGGAGCCGCTGAACCGGACGCAACTGGCTTTTGGCCCGGTTGATCACCCAGACCAGTTGTTCTAGGAGACCTACCACTCGTGCCGTAGCCACTTGCGATTCCGAGACTGACGGCGCCCGAATCAACCAATCGTCGAGATACGGGTGCACCAACACGCCCTCTCGCCGGAGCGCCGGAGCGACCACTACCATGACCTTCGTGAAGGTGCGTGGCGCCATAGCCAGGCCAAACGGCAAGGCCTGAAACTGAAAATGTCCCATGGGCGCCGCAAAACGCAAGAACCTCTGATGCTCTGGCCGAACGAGTATATGAAAGTAGGATCTGTCAGATCTATTGATGTGAGCCACTCTGCAGGCTGCACCGAACAAATAACCGACCTTAGCGTTTCCATGCGGAAATGCGGGATTCTGAGACTGCGGTTCACATGCTTGAGATCCAAATTGGGACGCAAAGATCCCTCCTTTTTGGGCACCACGAAATAAATCGAGTATCGACCGGATCCTAACTGGTCGTGAGGAACTGGAACCACTGCCTGAAGACTCAACAAGCGCCGAAGAGTCACGGCCACCGCATTTGCCTTTTCCGCAGAACCACATGGCGACGCCACGAAAGCTTCCCGTAATGGCCAAGCAAACTTTAGAGCATAACCGTCGCGTATGATCTCCAGAACCCAGAGATCTGTCATTACGGTGGCCCAAACGGAAAGGAACTGCTGCAGCCGCCCCCCTATCGGAATTTCCGTATGGACCAACCACACTTCATTGTGGCTTTTTGTTGGAGTTCTGCTGGGCATCGAAATAGCCCCTGCCGAACCCCCCGAAAGGACTGCCTGCGTGCCCCAACACGTCCCCTGTGATATGGGGCAAAGCGAAATCCTCTGAACCTGCGAAACTCTCGTGATGGAGCCCTGTGAGACCCGGCAGGCCGCTGGCCTCTCGGACAATCTGGGAGCCGACCTCCTTTGGAGTCCACTAAATCCTTCACAATCTTCTCCAACGCGGCTCCAAAGAGCAACGTACCCTTGTATGGTAGCTTACTTAGGCGAGCTTTGGACGAAACATCCGCTGCCCAATTCCGTAGCCAAAGGAACCTTCGCGCCACAATGACTGCCGCCATGGACACTGCAGAAATCCTCACCAGGTCATAGAACGCATCTGCCAGGTAGGCCGCGGCTGACTCCAGCTTCGCACCTTCCTCTTCCTCCCCTTTGGAGGCAGTACCGCCCTGAATCCATCTAATGGAGGCTCTGGAAACATACACCCCACAGATAGCCGCTCTAAGTGCAAGAGCGCTGGACTCAAAGGTCTGCTTCAACAGAGTTTCCAGTTTCCTATCCTGCAAATCCTTGAGGGCCGCCCCACCCTCCACAGGAATCTTAGTTTTCTTGGTTACTGCTGAAACCAGTGCATCCACCTTAGGCATCTTCAGCAGCTCCTGCTGTTCTTGCGGCAACTGATCTAAATGGGCGATAGCCCGAGCCCCCCGCAGGGTAACCTCTGGGCATTCCCATTCCGATTCCACCATCGGTTTCATTACTCTGTGCACAGAAAAACACTTCCTCTCTGTATTAAAACCCTGCAGCAGAGGGTCCTCCAAAGGCTGATCCTGAGCCGCCGGTGGAACAATATGAAAGGTCGCCAGCGCTTGGGAAATAAGCGCTCCCAATTCTTCCTTGCGAAATACCCGGAACCTACCAGGATCCTCGCTGACCCCCAACTCTCCCTCCTCCAGATCAGCGGCCCACTGATCCAGAACCGGATCCCACACGATCTCTCCTTCCTCCTCACTTTGTGGCTCCGGTAGCGGGAAACCGATGCTATCGGCACCCCCCTGCGCCCCCTGGACAGATTTGGAGGAACCTTCCCCCGGGTCCAACTGGGCATCGCCTTTAACTGGGAGAGGAGAGGGACAGAGGGCCGAGTTGCTATCCTGTGCCTGATGCCACTTTAAACAATAGGCCTGATGTAAGGCTAATATAAAGTCAGCAGAAAATGGAGCTTCCAAGTTCTGCTGAGCTGCAGACAACCCCAGTGAAGGAGCTTCCCCCACTTTGCTTGACCTCTTTGTCTTAGCTTTCTTTTTCACGGAGCCTGTATGACTTGCCTGCAAAACACTCGATTTGGCTGAAATAGCCGCCGTTCCCGCCATTTCCTCCACGTTCTGAAGGCCGCCTAGCAAAATCCCAGACTCCGGCTTGCCTGCCATTCCGGCGATTGGAAACGCGACGAAAACTAGCGCTGAAGAAAAGAAGCCCCGCCACGAACAAACTCCCTGACGAGACCCTGTATCGCGCCGATCAGCCAGTTCTCTACCGACCGGAGCGTCGTGCACCTAAACTGCCACAGACCACGAAGCCGGTAACCTACACATGCAAAGTAACTGACCTGCTGAAAGGAGGAGCAGATGGCGGCGAATCTCCTGTTCAAGTCAGCCACTGCCGCTGCTAGCGGAGTAGTGCTTGAAAAATGGAAAAAGGTTGGTTGGTCCCTGGGGCTCCCAGTACCGCTGACCGCCTTTCCCTGCTGAATAGGAGCTGCGATTTAGGCAGGCTCTGCCCGGAATGCTCCACCGTCCCACTAAGCTGTTTAAGCACCAGAGGGGAAACTTGCGCTTGCGAAGAACCACCCAGCCAGGGCTCTTGAGCAGTACCTAACGGCACCGTGCAAAACAAAAAATTAAGGCAAAGCCCAAACTAGCAAAAATAAAGAGAAACTAAAGTAAAAATAACGTAAAAGGTTTTCTCTTTCCTCCTCTAACTCCGGGAGCCAGACAGCCAACGTCTCCTTCAGCTGCTGAGGACTGAAAGACTGAGGTTTGGACAGCAGGGGGAGCCAGATGCCTGCTTCAGCAAAACTTCAGTTTTGTCAGTCCTCAGCTGCTGGAGAAGGTTGACGACCTTCAAGTGCCCGGACTGGCCCGGAGAGACACAGAGGAATTTTATTTTATTTTTATTTATTTAGCTGTATTTATATCCCGCTTTTCACCAGGTCAAAGCGGTCAATTGGTTGTCCATTTAGAGGCTTATAGGAAGCTGCAATTGCACTAAGATGGACTCTTACTGAATTGGTCTTTAGAACAGAATTTGATATATGAAGTAGATACCTTTGGAATCGATACTAGAGTATCATAAGGGGGTTTAACCCCTTCTGTGAACACCATATAGTAAAACATTTCCATTTGAAGGCGTAAGAGCGTCTTGTGGAAGATTTTCTAGAAGCCTGAAGGATATCCTTTACCTGTTGGGAAAGGTTAAGATCCTGAAGGTCTAAGCTTTCAGCAACCAGGCCCTGAGATGCAGGGACTGGGGATTCGGGTGCCATGGCATCCCGTTCTCTTGGGAGAGGAGATCTGGAGCATAGCCTAACTCCAGAGGTGTAGCTTGAGAGAGATGTAGAAGCAGGGGATACCATGTTTGGCGTGGCTGTGGCGCTATGAGGATCATATGACCCCTGTCTCTCTGAAGCTTGAAGTGTGTTTTGGGGATGAGAGGAATAGCTGGGAAGGCATACAGGAAGTCGTGACCCCAGTGAAGGAAGGAAGGCATCCCTTGCCTGGCAATTTTGAGCCGGAATCCTGGAACTGAACCGGGGACATTTGGCATTCAGTGGACTTGCAAATAGGTCTATGTCTAGAGTTCCCCAGATCTGAAATATCTTGGCCACCTGGTCTAGGTGGAGAGACCATTCGTGAGGCAGCAGTACTCGGCTGAGTTTGTCTGCCCAAAGGTTTTGAATGCCTGGAAGATATACCACGAGAAGGTGAATTTGATACTCTCTGGCGAGGGCCCATAGTCAAAGCTTTGTTGCGTAACGACAGAGAGCCTGTTCCGCCCTGCTTGTTCACATAGAACATAGCTACTTGATTGTCCATTTGGACTAGGACTGTCTTGTAGCTGAGCTGGGCATGGAATACTTGAAGAGCTAGATAGATTGCTCTGAGATCCAGGAGGTTTATGTGAAGACAAGCCTCCTGTGGAGTCCAGGTACCATGGGTAAAGAGATGATGCAGGTGTGCTCACCATCCCACCTGTGATGCATCTGTTAGGGTGGCCTGAAATATGGGTTGCTGGAAAGGAGACCCACTAGAAGTTTTTCCAGTGATTGCCACCATTGTAGGGACAAGATAGAGTAGTTACTCACCTGTAACAGGTGTTCTCCAGGAGCAGCAGGAATCAGTCCTCACATATGGGTGACGTCAGCACCGACGGAGCCCCCGTGCGGAGCATTTCCCCAGCTTTCAAAGAAAGCCTTTGGGCTGCGTGGTCCCCCTCCCGCCCAAGGGTGCCATCTTGCTCAGTCTGATGACATAGCTAAAAGACAGCAAAAAACAAAATGAAGTATATGACTGCAACTCCAGGGGAGGAAGGAGGGTCGTGAGGACTGATTCCTGCTGCTCCTGAAGAACAACTGTTACAGGTGAGTAACTACTCTTTCTCCAGGACCAAGCAGGAAGTCAGTCCTCACATATGGGACTCCCCAGCTCTAGGTTACCAAGAACCCAAAACTGAAAAAATGGCTCCCTCTCAAGAGCCTCAGCATCCGTGATAAGAATATCCTCTGAGAACGCCCCTGTACGGAAGCCCAACACAAGGGCCAGAGGGTAGGAGTTGCCTAAACCTCAAAGAGATTACAGAGTACCGCCTGTCCGAAAGCACCGTCCCTTCGGGACTCTCTCTCTCGAGGCAGCAGTGGGCTGCAAAAGTCCGACTTGATGACCAAGTAGCAGCCCGGCAGATGTCTGCCAACGGAACAGAGCAGAGATGAGGTACTGACGCGGCTTTCGCCCTGACACAGTGGGCCATATCTCGACCCTGCAAGGAGAGGCCGGCTGCCTTGTACGCCCAGGCGATACAATCTGCTACCCAAGTGGACAAGGTACGCTTGGAGACAGGCAACCCCAGTTTATTAGGGTCAAAGGAGATGAAGAGCTGAGTAGCCCCTTTGGTGTCCCCGCGTATGTTCTATGTAAAAAGACAACACCCTCTTACAGTCCAGGGTATGCAAGACTGTTTCAGCCCAGCTGGTATGCGGCCTGGGAAAGAATGTCGGAAGAACCACCTCCTGGTTGAGGTGGAAGGAGGAGACAACTTTTGGAAGGAACTTCGGATGGGTCTGTAGGACCAGCCTGTTCCTATAGAACCGTGTGTATGGTCTATCAGAAACCAGAGCTGGTAGTTCACTCACATGTCTGGCCGAGGTAAGAGCTACCAGGAAGAGCACCTAACAAGGAAGGAAGCGTAAATGGCACGTAGCCATCGGCTCAAACAGTGGGCGAGTAAGTTGCTGTAAGACCACATTCAAATCCCACTCAGTGGCTGGTGGACGAATCGGAGGCTTGAGCAGAAGCAGGCCTCTGAGGAAGTGGGACACCAAGGGGTGAACCGACAGACTGACCCTCCACTGGTGAGTGGTGTGCTGATAGAGCACTGAGGTGGACCCGAACAGAGTTGGACTTAAGGCCTAGATCTGACAGATGAAACAGATATTGTAATACTACTGGCACAAGGCAAGAGAAAGGATCTTCACTGCGTTGAGCACATCATATTGAGAACCTACGTCACTTTAGGGCATAGAACCTTCTGATGGACTGCCTCCTAGAGGCCAAGATCACCTCCTCAACTTCCCTAGGTAGAAGTAAGGGAGCTAGCACTATCCTTTCAGCAGCCAGGCCATCAGATTGAGGGATCTGAGATTGGGGTGCAGAACGGAACCCTGATCCTGAGACAGGAGATCGGGTTGCAACCCCAGAGGGAATGGAGTTTCCACCACCAACTGCAGAAGAAGTGGAAACCACGGTTGCTTCGGCCATCTGGGGGCTACCAAAATCACCAATGCCTTGTCCCATAAAATCTTCAACAGAGTTCGGGCCACCAGGGGCGTGGGAGGAAACGCATACAGGAGGCCCGTAGACCAAGAGATCAGAAACGCATCTGCTGCTATTCTCAGGGGATGCGGCTGTCTGGAGCAAAACCTGGGCAGCTGACGGTTCAGTGGACTTGCAAAGAGATCGATGGATGGAAGTCCCCATCATAGAAAGATCTGCTGGACCACCAGTGGATTCAGCTGCCATTTGTGAGGCTGGAGAATCCTGCTTAGTCTGTCTGCCAAGAAGTTCTCCTGACCAGGTAGATAAACTGCTCTGAGAAACATGTCATGTTTGACTGCAAAGGAGCAAAGGGCCTGTGCCTCCTGACATAGGAGTCTGGACCCTGTGCCCCCTTGCTTGTTCACATAGAACATTGCTACCTGATTGTCTGTCTGAACTAAGACAGACTGGTGAGAGAGGGCATGAGAAAAAGTCTGTAGAGCTAAGCGAATTGCTCGCAGCTCCAAAAGACTGATCTGCTGTGTGGCCTCCCGAGGAGACCAGAGCCCTTGAATGCACGTGCCCTGGCAATGTGCACCCCACCCCTTTAAGGAAGCATCGGTCGTCAGCACCCTTGTGTGTGCTGGGGCCTGAAAGTGTACCCCCCTGAGAAGGTTTGGGAGATGAAGCCACCACTGCAAGGAGTCCAAGAGTGGTTTGGACACCTTTACTATGTCTCGGAGGTCGCCTGTGGTTTGCGCCCACTGAGCTCTGAGGCACCACTGAGCAGCCCGCATGTGCAGACAGGCATTTGGGGTCACATGTACCGTGGATGCCATATGGCCAAGGAGCCGCAGGAAGTGTCTGGCGGAGAGCTGAGAAGTGCTTTGGAACTGGTTGGCCAAGTCCATCAGTCTGTGAGCCCTGTCCTCGGGCAAGTACGCTCTTGCCTGCAGGGTGTCTAATCTTGTCCCTATAAACTCTAGGTTCTGTGAGGAGGGCAAAGTGGACTTTGCGTAGTTTATGACAAAGCCCATATGCTGAGGAATAGAGACAGTGCGAAGAGTGGCTTGTCTGGCCTCCTGGAGAGACTGACCCCTGATGAGCCAGTCATCCAGGTATGGGAAGACAAAATTTCCCTGATTTCTGAGATAGGTCGCCACTACCGCCAGGCATTTGGTGAAAACCCTTGGGGTGGAAGTTAGGCCAAAGGGAAGTACTTTGTACTGAAAATGGTTTCCTCCCACCACAAACCTGAGATATTGTCTGTGGTCTGGATGGATGAGAATGTGTGTATAAGCATCCTTTAGGTCTAAGGAGCATAGCCAATCTCCCTGCTGGAGGTAGGGCAGCAGTATCCCAAGGGTAAGCATCTTGAACTTTTCCCTCTCCAGAAACTTGTTTAAGTTTCGCAAGTCTAGGATAGGCCGGGGGCCTCCTGTCCTTTTTGGTACCAGAAAGTACCTGGAGTAGAAGCCTTGCCCTTTCAGGTGGTGAATCTCCGGTTCCACTGCCTGTTCCTTTAGAAGACTTGCCAACTCCTGAAGGAGGAGGTTTCTGTGCAGAGGGAGTCTTGGAGGCTCCCCTGGGAAGTAGGAGGGGGTATCTGGTGGAAGTGGAGCAAGTATCCCTTTTGGACTATGCTCAGTACCCAGGTATCCCCTGTGATGGCTGGCAATCTTTAGGCGTACAGGGTCTCCTGTGCTGAGTGGAGCCAGCTGTGGAGAAGAGGCTATGCTGTGGGAGTCAAAACCCCACTCCCTGCTGTGCAGGAGCCAGAGCTGGCGGCTTGGGGGTCTTCTGCCTACGGGGCCCCTGCCCCTGCGCCTGCTGGCCCTGTTGGGGAGCTGGAGAGGCCTGGTATTGAGAGTAGGATTTGTAGACAGCAAACTTACTCAGGAAAAGGGGCTTCTTTCCCAAGCCCTTCTTTTTCTGAGAAGTGCCAGAAGTCTTCCTGGACAGCCTGGTGAGAGTCTCAGTCTCGATTTACGCAGCTTTTTCAGCCAGGGGCTTACTGAAAAGGTTTTCACCTCGGCAAAAGACATCGACCAACTTGTCCTGCACCCATGGCTCCAGGTATGACGACGGTAGCCAGGCCTGACGGCGTGCACCAATGCCGGCCGCAGCTACCCAGGCCGAAACCTCAAAGCCATCATAGGCTGCTCGAGAGATAAACTTCGAGCACTCTCGAATCCCTGCTGACAAAGCCTTGAACCTCTGCAAAGGTTCCTCGGAGAGGCCAGCTGAGAACCCGGCAATCTCCTTAGCCAGGTCTCGGAGGTACATGCCCATGTACAACTGGTAGGTCTGGACATGGCAAGATAGCATAGAGCCTTGGAAGCACTTTCTACCGATGGCATCCAGGTTCCAGGCCTCCCAACCAGGAGGCACCGAGGAGTGCATCTTCTGACTCTTCAGACGGTGCATGGCTAATTCCACAACCATGGAGTGGTGCGGTAGCTGCGCCTTTTGGAACCCAGGGCTCTTACTGACTCGATAAATGGAATCGACCCGTTTGCTAAGAACGGGCGTCGAGGTCGGTGCCTCCCACATACGGAAGAGCAGCCGTTCCAGCATTGGGAGGAACCGGTACAGTAAAGGCTTCCTTCGGAGGAAAATCATACGGGAGGGCATCGAGCTCCTCGGCTCGAGGCTCCTCCTCGGCGTCCGTGGGGAAGGCCAAGGCTTTGGCCATGTCCCTCACGAAGTCCGAGTACCAAGTATCCTCTGGGGGGACCGTCTCCAAGGCTCGGACTCCGGTGAGTCCGAAGGGACGCACCGGGTACGGAAAGTGTCTGGGGACTCCTCGTCCTCCGTCTCCCACTCCGACTCCTCCGAGGAGGAATCGAGCGGCTCTGGCCATGTGGGCCTCGGTGCCACTCGCCCCAATGTCGAGGGTATCGGCCTCAACGACCTCGGCCCCGCACGGGAGGTCGAGGGAGACCTTGACCGAGGATAGACTCGAGACATCATTGACTCGAGGATCGGCTCGGTCTCCGGGGTCGACTCAGACATCGAGGTCCCGGTGGTCGGGGCAGATGCACCGGTCAGACTGGCGATCAGCACCCGCTGCTGTTCCATGAAGGCAGCCAAGCTGCTCTCCAAGGCCGTCAACCGAGTCCAAGCTCAGGAGACTCAGCAGCCCCCGACTCTGGCCCCGATGTCGGCTCCCCCAGAGGGGAGTCCACGAGGACAACAGCACTTACGTAACTCGGGTTCTCCGGCTCCACATGAGGTAGCTTGGAAGGCCTCTCCGACTCCAAGAGCCCAGATCGGCAGTCAGGGCTACGCGACCTGGCCCTCGAGGAACCAGGAGCCTCCACAGACGACGCCCTCACGAGCTTTTTCTTTTTTCTGTGCTCCCAAGAGGGAGACTCCCTTTCAGAGGGACCTCGACGGCGCTCGGGGTCGGACTCCTGAGATGTCAAGGCCTCTAACGAAGTCCGGGCCCGGCAGGACGCAGAGTCAGAGAAAATTCGCTCACTTTGATGCTGACTGCTCTGAAGCGCCTTAGATGACATTTTGCTGCATGGGCCACAGGGTCATGGTCGGGCCCGAGGCATCGGAGGCAGCAGTCATGTGCATCGATGAGAGAGATAGGTTTCTTGCACCGATCACACTTTTTGAACCCGCTGGCAGCCATCGGGGGAAAAAAGGGCCCCTGCAAGGTCAAAAGACCGGGCTGCCAGTGAAAACACAAAAAGAGCGCGAACGCTAGTCACGAAGGACAAAAACTGAAAATCAAAACTCCGGACTCGATACCGGTGTACCGAGCCCAGACAGGAAGGGGAACCAGCGTCGAACCAGATAAGACAACGTGAAAAACTCAGAAAAAAAAAATCAACTTTTCCCAGGTGACACGAACTCATGTCCGTCGGGCTCCGCGGAAAATTAAGACTGAGCAAGATGGCACCCTTGGGCGGGAAGGGGACGCACAGGCACGCTACATTCCCAAAGGCTTTCTTTGAAAGCTGGGGACATGCTCCGCACGTGGGCTCCATCAGCGCCGTCACCCATATGTGAGACCCGACTTCCTGCTTGGTCCTGGAGAACAGTCGTGAGTTTGATATCTTGTCCGACAGACGTCCCTGTGGCTTGTGTCCACTGTGTGGACAGGGTCCACTCGGCTGCTCGCATATGAAGGCGAGCGTAGGGAACCACATGAACCATGGATGCCATATGTCCCAATAGTTGTAGTTCTCGAGCAGTTAGGGAGGACTTCACCGCTGCTTGAGAAGCTAGCTGCATTATACGAAGACAGCGGTGTTGTGGGAGAAAAGCCCTTGACAGTCTGGTATCTAGACGGGCTCCTATGAACTCTAGGGACTGAGACTGAGCAAGTTGGGATTTTGGGATGTTTATGACCAATCCAAGCATTGAAGGATTCGCATTGTGCGAGACAGTGCAGATCTGGCTTCTGGAACCGTGGGGGCTCGAATGAGCCAGTCGTCCAAGTAAGGGAAGACGAATATCCCTAGGGTTAGCAGAAATGCAGCTACTACTGCCATGCATTTTGTGAATACTCTTGGTGCCGAAGCCAGACCAAAGGGAAGAAACCTGTATTGGAAATGTTTTCCCTTGAAAAGGAATCGTAAATGTCCTGTGATCTGGATGGATCAGAATGTGAGTATATGCATCCTTTAGATCTAGAGAACAAAGCCAATCCTGACTTTGAAGGTATGGCAGAAGAGTTCCCAGAGAAATCATTTTAAACTTTTCTCGGAACAGATATTTGTTCAATTCTCTGAGGTCTAGAATGGGTCTGTGTCCTCCTGTTTCCTTTGGAACAAGAAAATAGGGGGAGTAGAATCCTGCACCCTGCTGAAGAATGGGCACTTCTTCTATTGCTCCTTGAGCAAGGAGTGTTGAGACCTCTTGATCCAGTAGATTGCCTGTAGAGGTTTGGGAATTGAACTGTCTTACGATTGTAGGAGGGGGCATACTGTGAAAATGAAGCTTGTACCCCTCTCCGACAATGGACAGAGTCCAGCTTTCTGTTATTTGGTACCATCTGTTGGCAAAATGACACAACCTGCCTGGAATGTTTAGGGGTTCTGGCCCCTTCAGAGGAAGGAAGGCTATGTTCTCTATGAGGGAGTCAAAGCCCTTGAGGGGGCTGGGCCTGTGGAGCTGATTGAGCTCTAAGGCCTTTTGGCTTTTGTCTGGATTGTTGTTGTTGACCCTTCTGGGCAACTTGACCCTGAGCTTGCCCTTGATGGGTATAGGATGGATAAAACTTCCTTTTTTGCTGAAAGGTTTTTTTTAATAGGGTTTCTTTTTGGCTGGGGTGGCTGTAGATTGACAATCTGTCTAAAGTGAGATTGTCAGTATCTATCTCATTAGCCTTCTCCTGCCAATTCTTGCCAAAGAGGTTTTCTCCTGTGCATGGGATGTTTCCCAATTTATCCCGTACCCAAATCTCCAAGTATGATGCCTGAAGCCAGGCAATTCGACGTGCACCAATGGCAATAGCAGAGGTTCTGCTGATGCATTCAAAGCAGTCAAAGGCTGCATGGTTTACAAACTTGGAGGCATCTTGAGCATGCTTGACCAGAGTGAGAAAGTCTTGTCGTTTGTCCTCAGGGAGAAGGGGGTTCTCATCAGCTCCAAATCTCCTGTGACCTCTTTGAGGAACATTCCCATATATAAAATCTGATCCTAGCTGAAAGCATGGAAGCCTGAAACGTTTGACGCCCAAAAGCGTCAAGAGTCCTGCATTCACAACCTGGAGGATTGGATGCATGTCTCTCTGCACTTTTCATCCTACACATGGCTGACTCCACTACCATTGAATGGTGTGGCAGCTGAATCTTTTGAAAACCAGGACATGGTGGAACTCGATACATGGTATCGAGTCTCCTAGAATGAGATGTGGTCAAAGGTGTCTCCCACATTCTGAGCATCAAATCATGAAGAATTTCATGAATGGGCAGAGTGGCTGCTTCCTTGGGAGCCTTAGGGTAATGAAGAATTTCCATTCCTTTACTCTAGGTTCTTTTTCAGGAGCTACCGTGATTAAAAGGCCTCAGGCCACATCGTGAATAAAATCCTGAAAAGACATGTCTTCCAGAGGAGACATTCTGCGTTGGGGAGAAGAGGAGTCTTCCGGGAGAAAATCTGGTACCGGCAGAATTAGCAGAGTCATCGGCATCTGAGGATTTTAAGTACCTCTGATCTCAATGTTCATGCAAAGCACGGTCTCGGTAAAGATCGAAGTCGGTACCGAATTGGTCCGGTACCGATCTGTCGATGCCAGAAAAAGTCTGCATGGGAAGGATTCCCATCGGTGCTGGTACCAGCATCAGTACCGGTGCCCGTTGAACCACTGGTGTCAACGGTACCACAGCTGTAAGGAGAGCTACAAGACTGCGTTCGATAGCGAGGAATCTCTGGTCTATCGACGCTGCCGATTCCTGGGTATCGGTACCGGTAAAGTGCCCGGAATCCCTGAGCATGGCATCAGTAGTTCTGCCGAGGTCGAAGCCTCGAGAACATCCTGGAACCCCGTTGATTTGGAGGCCGAAGCCTCCTGCCAGGGCTGTTTTGCCAGTGTAGTTTCCTCAAGGGCAATGCCAATGGCCTCTTGATGCTTTGAAGGAGAGCTACCCTTTGAGGACTGGCTCTTATGTTTAGTTACCTGAGATCCATGGGAGGAAGACGAGGCTCTTGAAGATGTCGATACAATGGATCTGGTATCCGAAGAAAAGAGGGTACCGAGCTTTGCAGCTCGATTCCGTCTTCCTCTTTTAGTCATCCCCATACAGGAGGAACACTCAAATGGAGAATGGTCAGGGCCTAAACATTTTAGACAACAGTCATGGGTGTCGGTGACGGAGATGGTACCGTCGCATTTAGTACTTATTTAAAACCACTAGCTGGGTTTTTCCATCTTTTGGGAAAAATGGGGCCTAATGCCCAAATTGGCGCCTAGCACCAAAAGAAAAAGTTTCTGAAGAGAAACGGTTCAAAAATAGATTCTTTCTTAAAATAAAGAAAGAAAGAAAAGAAAGAAAGAAAGAAAAAAAGAAAGAACCGGCGGTACCGGTAGGTGTCGTGCAGAGGCAGGCGCAACCACAAAAAAACAAGTTTAAAGAAGAAGTTTTCTGCGGTGACAGGGTATGTGTCCTGTCGGCTCTGCGGAAAACTGAAGAGGGACAGTTGGAAAGGCGGGAAGGCAGCACGCATGTGCTGAGGGATGCTCCCAAAAGCGTTCCTATTGGACACTGGGGAGCGTTCCTGCGCAGGCTCCGTCGGTACCGACGATACCCATATGTGAAGACTACATTCCTGCTTGTTCCTGGAGATTTCAAGATCGAACTCCTAGTCTACATGGAAAAAGATGAATATGCTGGATTCCAGGCGAGGGAAAGATTACCCAAGTTAAATTTAACAACTAAATGTTAAAAGAATGATAATTAAGATGAACAAAGCCATATCCTGTATAAAGGGATCATTTATTGACATCACCAAAATAAATCTAATACAATATTGTGTAGCTAAAATTATTACTGCAAGAATGCTACCAACTAAAGTGCAGGGCCAGAAGACAGACAAACAACAACAGTTCCTTCCTTGGAAAAAGCACATCGAAGGAAAAATACAATCATTGCATGCAGAGGTATCTCTGATAGATGGGTACCTAAAATGATTTTAAGATCAAAGATATTGAGGAAGATCCAAGACATCAAGCTGAAGCACTCTGCATTAAACAGAAGACCTGAGACTTATAGGTTCCAACAATAAATTGAAAATAGCAGCAGAAGCACAAAAACTGCAAAGATATGAAGAAAACAGAAAAGAAAGATATCAAAACAAACTATTTAGAGAGCAGTTGTATAGGGAATTGTGAAAGAGCATTAATACCACTGAAGTTGAAACAGAAACCTTCTGGCAAAGCCTATACAAGGGACCCCATAGAGCACAAATCAAAAAGCAGAATGGTTAGCCCGCATACAAGAACATTTAGAAAAACCAAACATCAAACCTACGGAATGGAATGTAGTAACAAAAGAGCTGGAAAGCAAGCTAAAACGAGCCCCAAACAGGAAGAGCCCTGGCCCAGATGAAGCGACAAACCTTTTGGTAAAAACAGGTGGCAAATGCACAAATACAGTAGGAAATAAAAAGTGTTACTCCAGGAACCCTTTGTCGATCAAGAATGGACAAATGAATGGTTAAGGAGAAGTGAACTGAACCTGAATGATAACAGATTGATAGCAGCAGAGGACAGCAGATTATGGATGAGATGGTTTACAGCGAGCATTGAAAAAACTAGCAAAACAGACATACGTCAATTCTGTAAGAAAGAGGTGGAAACAGTGACTCTTCTCATAGCTGGCTGTGAAGTTCTGATGGCGGAAAATTTCTATACAGAAAAGCACAACAAAAAGTAGCACGCCTCAACCATTGGAAACTCTGTAAACACTACAACATCACTGTCCCGGAAAAGCACTGGGATCATGATCCTAAGAGAATTACAGAGAACAAAGAAGTTATGGATTACCCGGGACATTCTCATTCCAACAGATAAGAAACTGGATGTGACAAAACCAGACATAGTGGTAAAGCAGGAAAACAGCAGAATGGCATTGATAATAGAGGTGTTGGTTCCAAGTGATTATTCTGTGAACTGCATGTAGTGGCAGAAGATCCTGACCTACCAAGAAATGCAGTCAGATCAAGAAAAATGGCAGAAGGGCACAGAAATATTGTCAATCGTATTGGGAGCCAAAAGCTTAATAAAGAACTTCTAACCACATTTTGATAAACTATCCATACATGTTACATTTTAAACTCCAGAAGGGAGCTTTTTGTCACAATGCAAGTATTACGATGAGCATTGGCAGTAAATTTGAGAGACTGAGATCATATGCCACATACCATGGCTTAGAAAGTTCATGACTGTCATGGTGTGCGCAAAACTAACCCATTTGGAGAATGCCCCTCAATCGTGGGCACCAGTCAGCAATGAACAGCAGAGAACTATGTACAGTACAGTATAAACAGAAGGCTGTCAATAGAAGAACCTGCCAAGCTAAGTACAAAATTCATAGTGGATCCAAGGGTACCACAGCAGACCAGAGCAAACACATTTACAGGGGCGGGCCCTGGACTGGCCTAGCAAGGCTCAAGGAGGATATTAACTGGTAAGTAAAATGTCATCTGCCATATCATCCTACTAGACCAGTCCATGTAAGTGGGACATACCAAAGCTATGACACCATAGGGCGGGAATAAGACACAGCAGCTTGCAACACCCTCAAGTCAAAGGCCATGTCGGCCTATGCGCGGACATCCAAGCAGTAATGCTAGACAAAAGCGAAAAGTGATACCCGTGCTGCCAACTGACAAATGTCTGCAGGGACTACAGAGCTCTACTCTGCCACGAGGACTCTTGTGCTTGGGTAGAATAGGCACAAAAACCCTCCGGGACCAGCTGATTCCACAACAGATATACTGAGGCAATGGCCTTCTAAATTCAGCACCCCAAAGTCAACTTAGCCACCGCATTACCCTTGCGCAGGCCAGCAAACAGCACAAAAAAAAATGGTCCGATATCTGAATTCAAAAAAGCATGGGACATACACAGAAGATCTCTTTAGGAAAAAAGGGGACTATTGTAGTGGATGTGGAAGAGCAGACTAGATAGAAACATGACAGCAGAAAAAGACCACATGGCCTATGCTTTTATGGTGTGACTTACGAAAAGAACACGTAACCTCCAAATACCAGAGCAGCACCCTCTGGACATCCACAAGGTAAAGGATCCTTATCTCTTCCCCCGACACTGCTCCTTAGAGAAAGAGGGCAAGCACACCAGCTGGGTCACATGAAAGGGAGAAATCACCTTAGGCAAGTTAGCAGGCACAGGCCGAAGGGAAACTGCTTCGTTCGAAAAAGACAGATAAAGATCTCAGCAAGACTGAGCCTGCAGCTTGGAAATCCACCTTCCAGAAAAAATCACGACCAAGGAGACTGTCTTGAGCACCAAATAATTCAAAGTATTGGGGGGTCAATTTTTGTTTAAATTTCCATGCAGATGTTCTGTTAAGTTACAGTTTCCTATATTTATGACCATTCCTAGCTCTCAGCTTTCCTGAGTGCCCCGAGAGTTACTGAGGTGGAAACAAGGAATGCTGCTGCAATATAATTGCTGGTCTAAGCCTTACTGGATGCCTTTATCCTTCAGTTTTAGTTTGTGGTTGTTTCTATCCATTCTCCCCCATGGTTGTGGGCTAGTGGGTTGCGGTCTTTGCGTTTATTTCTTCTAGAACGTTTGATGTCTTTTCCTTTTTGTATTGCTAGCCTGCTTCCTTTTTCTTTGAGTGTATATTTACGATTGAATTTATAAATATAAAATAAAAAATAAATAAATAAATCATTCAAAGTAGTGCACTTCAACAGTTCAAGGGGCGCCGACATCAGGACCCTGAGCACCAAATACAGATCCAAGGGAGGATGCAGATGCAAAACCCCCCTGGAGAAAGCACAAAACATCCAAGTACAAGACTAGAGAATTAACCCGCCACTGGACCTCGGAAACTGGCCAAAGTTGCCATCTGAACTTTCAGGGAGATAAGGGAAAGGCCTTTCTCCAGGCCATCCTGTAGCAAAACCAACAGAGATGGCACCTTGGCTGCCTCAGGAGCCAACTGCTGAGCGCCACACCAGCGCTCAAGGAGACACCAGACTGACACTTACGCTAGCGTGGTAGACCTCCTCTGGGCTCTGAGCAGAGTGAAAGACCACTACTGGAGAGCAGCCTGTATGTACTAACTGTCCCCTTTTAAGTGCCAAGCCATAAGCAAGAAACGCTCCTCCAGGATAATCGGTCCCTGCTGCAATAGGCCCTGAGATTACTGCAACTGAAGAGGATGTGCCTGCAGGAGCTGCATCAGGTCTTCAAACCACACATCAGCCAAATCTGGCGCCACCAGGACAATCCTGCTCAGGTGGCATTCTATACACCGAATCACATGCCCCATCAGGGGCCAAAGAAGAAACATGTACAATGCTGCTCTGTGTCGTTAGCAGGATGGGAAAAGCTAGGGGATGTAGAAAAACAGTGGGCAAAACTGAAAGGGGATATTTTAAGGGCAACCAACCTTTTTGTTAAAATGGTAAATAAAGGTAAAAGGAAAAGGAGAACGCTATGGTTTTCGAAAGAAGTAGCTGAAAAGGAAGAAAAAGAGGGAGGCCTTCATGAAATACAAGAGATCACAGAGAGAGGAAGACAGGCATCTATATTTGGAAAAACTAAGAGAAGCTAGCAAAGTAGTCAGGAATGCAAAGATTCAGAAAGAGGAGGAAATATCCTCCCATTTTATTTCATTGGCCAAGATATTTTTCAGATATGTTAGTGAGAAGAGGAAGGGCAAAAGTGGTATCGTCAGACTCAAGGATGAAGGGGAGGAATATGTAGAAGCTGATGAGGATAAAGTGGAATTGCTTAACAAATATTTTTCTGTGTTCACAGATGAAGAACCAGGAGCAGGATCTCAGAAAACACCTACAAACAGGAAGAGAAATGAGGGGCATCTTGAGCAATTTTCAGAAGACTGTTTATGAGAAACTAGCTAAACTTAAAGACGACAAAGTGATGGGACCAGATGGGATACACCTGAGAATGCTGAGGGAACATGGGGACGTTCTAGCAGCTCCACTGACTGACCTTTTCAATGCCCCGCTGCGACTGGGAGTGGTGCCAGACGACAGGAGAGAGGCACGTGTGTTCCTTTTACACAAAAGCGTTAGTAAGGATACGATTTGAAAACTACAGGCTGGTTAGTTTAACCTCAATAGCGAGTAAATTATTGAAAGTGCTGCTGAAAGAGAAAATAGTGAGGTTTCTGGAGTCCAACAGATTACTGGATCTGAGGCAGCATGGATTCACCAGAGGCAGGTCTTAACAGACAAATCCGATAAGATTTTTTTTGACTGGTTGACCAGGGAGTTGGACTAAGGGAGAGCCCTAGATGTGGTGTATTTAGAGTTTAGTAAAGCCTTTGACACCGTTCCGCACAGGCGACTATAAATAAACTGATCACCCTACGGAAGGACCCTAAAGTTACTGCTTGGGTTAAAAATTGGTTGGGTGGGAGGCAACAAAGGGTACAGGTAATGGAGCTACTCCGAGGAGGTTACCAGTGGTATGCCCCAGGCATCTCTCCTTGGATCGATTCTTTTTAACATCTTTGTTAGTGATATTGCAGAAGGGCTGTTGGGTAAGGTTTGCCTCTTTGGGAGTAGACACCCAGGAAAGTGAGAAGGGATCTAGCTAAGCTTGAAGAATGGTCTAGAATTTGGCAGCTGAGGGTTAATGTTAAAAAATGCAAGGCCATGCATTTGGGCTGCAGCAATCCAAGGGAGCAATATACTGTAGTATAGGGGGTAAAGTACTTCTGTCCACAAAAGAAGAGCAGGTTCTAGGCATGATTGTGTCTGATGATCTTAAAGTAGCTAAACAGGTAGAAAAGTTGACAGCAAAGGTTAGGATGCCTGGTTTCAAAGGGAGAGGAATGGCCAGCAGAAGAAAGGAGGTGATAGTGCCTCTGTAAGAGTCTTTGGTGCGACCTCATTTGGAGTAGTGTGTGCAATTCTGGAGACTGCACCTTCAAAAGGATATAAACAGGATGGAATTGGTGCAGAGAATGGCTACTAAAATGGTTAGTGATCTTCGTTATAAAGCATATGAGGACAGACTTAAGGATCTTAATATGTATACTTTAGAGGAAGGGCGGGATAGAGGTGATATGATTGAGACATTTAAATATCTCTGTGGCATAAATGCACAGGAGAGCCTCTTTCAATTGAAGGCAAGCTCTGCTACAAGGGGACATAGCATGAGAGTTAAAGGGGATAGACTCAGGAGTAATATGCAGAAATATTTATTTACAGAAAGAGTGGTAGATGTGTGGAACAGTCTCCCAGTGGAAGTCGTAGAGATAAGGATAGTATCTGAAGTCAAAAAAGCATGGGACCAACACAGAGGATCTCTAAAGGGAAAAGGTGGACTGTTGTAGTGGTTGATATGGAAGGGCAGACTAGATAGAAACATAGAAAAAACATGATGGCATGATGGTCTATCTAGCTGACAGACTGCCAGCTGCAGCATAGCAGTCGCCATGGCAAACTAGCTCAACAATGAATCCACTTTACGGTCCAGAAAATCCTTTAAGGCCGATCTGCCTTCCACAGGAATGGTACATAAGAACATAAGATATGCCATACTGGGTCAGACCAAGGTCCATCAAGCCCAGTATTCTGTTTCCAACAGTGGCCAATCTAGGTCATATGTACCTAGCAGTTTCCCCAAGAGACACAAGTTCCACAATGCTTGTACTGGGTCAAGCATTGATATCTTTGGTCACTTCTTAATAATGATTTATGTACCTTTCCTCCAGGAACTTGTCCAAACCTTTTTTAAACCCAGCTACACTAACACCCTTTACTACATCCTCCGGTAACAAATTCCAGAGTTTGATTACACGTTGAGTGAAAAAATATTTTCTGTTATTAGTCTTAAATAGTTCACCCTGTAGCTTCATTGCATGTCCCCTAGTCTTTCTATATTCTGATAAGGTAAAGCACAGTTACTTACCTGTAACAAGTGATCTCTGGGAACAGCAGGAATTAGTCCTCACATATGGGTACGTCGGTACCGACGGAGCCTGCGAGGGAAAGCTCCCCAGCTTCCCAGAAGGAAAGCTTTTGGGGCCTCCCACTGCGCATGCGCGCTGCCTTCCCGCCTTCCTGACCAACTCTCCTCAGTTCGAGTTTAAAGCTGACACAATAGAGAGAGGAAAGGAAAGAGAGAGAGAGATACAACTCCTAGGGGAGGTGGGTGGGTTGTGAGGACTAATTCCTGCTGTTCCCAGAGATCACCTGTTACAGGTAAGTAACTGTGCTATCTCCAGGAACAAGCAGGAATAAGTCCTCACATATGGGGACTCCCTAGCTGAGATGCCCGGGAGATCCCCTGAAGGGTATGAGACCCTGAAAGGTTCCTCATCTTCCTATGGATCTCAGGCATCCATTCAGGGAAGGTGGGCTGGAGTTGTTCAAGAATGGAACAGGTGTCTGAGGACAGCCTGACCAAACAAGGCATCCCGGCGGGAGTCCTTGTCCAAACAGTAATGGGCTGTAAAGGTATGAACCGAGGCCCAGGTGGCTGCTCGACAGATCTGGTCAATGGACACAGAGTTTAGATGAGCCATAGAGGTGGCCATGGCCCTCACATTGTGAGCGGTGACATGTCCCTCCAGAGAAAGGTTCTTACTCTGGTAAGCAAAAGAGATACACTGAGCAATCCAATTGGACAGTGTTCTTTTAGAGACTGGAAGTTCTAAATGAGAAGGATCAAAAGCAACAAAAAGCTGAGAAGACTTTCGATGTTGCTGTGTCCTGTGGAAGTAAAAGGCAAGAGCTCTTTTACAATCTAGAGTATGAAGGTTCCTCTCTGCACTGGATGCATGAGGAGCTGGAAAAAAGACAGGTAAATATACCTCTTGATTAAGATGAAAAGGGGAGACCACTTTAGGCATAAAGTGGGGATTGGTCCTAAGGACCACCTTATCATGATGGAACCTTGGATAAGGTGGATTAGCCACTAGAGCTTGCAGTTCACTGATACGGCGAGCTGAGGTGACTGCAATAAGGAAAATAACCTTCCAGGAAAGAAATTTCAAGGAGGTAGTGGCTAAGGGTTCAAAGGGTGGCTTCATAAGCTGACCAAGAACCAAGTTTAAGTCCCATGCCACCGCATGAGGTCGAATGGGAGGTTTAGTTAAGGTTAGGCCTTCTCATGAATCTTGCAATAAGAGGATGAGAGGAAACAGGTTGTCCATTGATGGGCTTAAGGGATGCTGTAATAGCACTCAAATGGACTCTTACTGAATTCGTTTTGAGTCCTGCATTGGAGAAATGCAGGAGATATTCCAAAAGAGAATTCAAAGGAAGTGCTAGAGGGTTAAGACCCTGTTGAGCACACCAAATGGAAAATCTTTTCCATTTAAAAGCGTAAGAACGCCTAGTGGAAGGTTTCCTAGAGGCATGGAGGATATCCTTCACTTGCTGCGAAAGATTGAAGTGTTGAAGGTCTAGGCCTTCAGTAACCAAGCTCTGAGGTGAAGGGACTTGGGGTTTGGATGCCACAAAGTCCCCTCCTCCTGAGACAGAAGGTCTGGAGCCGCTCCCAAGTCCAGGGAGGGGGCTTGGGAGAGATGCAGAAGTAGAGGGTACCACACTTGGTGTGGCCAGCGTGGAGCTATGATGATCATGGACCCTTGATCCCTTTGAAGTTTGAACAGAGTCTTGGGAATCAAAGGAATGGGTGGAAAGGCATATAGGAAGCCCTGACCCCAATGAAAGAGGAAGGCATCCTTGGCCTGAACTCCCTGACACGGAATCCTGGAACAGAACCGGGGAAGTTTGGCATTCCATGGACTTGCAAAGAGGTCTGTGTCCGGGGTCCCCCATTTCTGGAAGTTTCTGAGTACCTGATCCATGTGTAGGGACCATTCGTGTGGAAGCAGAACTCGACTGATTCTGTCTGCCCAAGAGTTTTGGATTCCTGGAAGATATACTGCCAGGAGATGGATTTGATGCTCTCTGGCGAAGGCCCATAATCTTAGAGCTTCGTTGCAAAGCAACAGAGAGCCAGTCCCTCCTTGTTTGTTTATGTAAAACATGGCTAGTTGATTGTCCGTATGAATAAGGACCGTCATGTTGCTGAGGAGGGTATGAAAAACTCTGAGAGCTAGAAAGATTGCTCGAAGTTCCAAGTGGTTGATATGAAGGGTGGTCTCCTGTGGAGACCAAGTGCCCTGAGTGGAGAGATCTTGAAGATGAGCTCCCCAACCTGTTTGGGAAGCATCTGTTGTGAGGGTTGCTTGGGGCAACAATGGTTGAAAGGGGGCCCCCAACAACAGATTTTGAGTGGACATCCACCATTGGAGAGACCAAAAGAGACGTTTGGAGTTTGCTATTTGGTCTGAGAGAGCTCCGGATGCTTGAGTCCACTGGGTGGACAAAGTCCATTGAGCTGCTCTCATATGTAGGCGAGCATAGGGCACCACATGTACTGTGGAGGCCATGTGGCCTAATAGTTGTAGCATCTCCCTGGCAGTCAAGTGGCTTCTGGACTGAGTCTGGGAGGCTAAGTGCACTAGACGTTGGCAACGGGCCTGAGGAAGATAGGCCCTTGCAGTGGTGGTATCCAACCAGGCCCCTATGAATTCCAGGGACTGAGTAGAGGCGAGTTGAGACTTTGGCAGATTGATCACAAGTCCCAGATACTGCAGAATGCGTCTGGTGTGATCCAGGGAAGTCTGAGCCTCGGACTGAGAAGGAGTTCGGATGAGCCAGTCGTCCAGGTATGGGAAAACAAAAATTCCCAGGGCTCGTAGAAATGCAGCTACTATTGCCATGCATTTGGTAAATACCCTTGGAGCAGAGGCTAGACCGAAGGGAAGTACTCTGTATTGGAAATGTTTTCCCTGGAACAGAAACCGTAGGAATTTTCTGTGGGATGGATGGATGGATGAGTATATGTGTGTACGCATTTATTTATTTTATTATATACCGCACTCTTTAGTATCAGCTCGGTTTACATGGAACAAGAAACCATAAACAACAAGTATTGGTTTTTACATAGAACAGGGAAATACAACTTGGATAACTTAGGGGACATGCAAAACAGCTATTTACATATGTAACAGTAATCAATCTACGGATAGGTATTAAAAGTAGGCATTATGTGCAGCTATGGTGGATTATGATTTATCTTGTAGTATTGTATAAATAAGTGGTGCTTGAGTTCCCTCCTGAATTGCATGAGATCAGTAATCCTTGAGATCTAGAGAACAAAGCCAATCCTGACTCTGTAGGTATGGAAGGAGAGTACCTAGAGAAAGCATCTTGAATTTCTCCTTGCATAGGAATTTGTTCAATTCTCTGAGATCTAGAATAGGTCTGTACCTCCCTGTTTTCTTGGGAATAAGAAAATAAGGGGAGTAAAACCCTGACCCCTGTTGAAGAAGAGGAACCTCTTCTATTGCCCTTTGGGCGAGAAGGGTGGTCACCTCCTAACCTAACAGGTTCAGGAGAGAAGGGGGAGAATTGAAACATCTCACCATGGTATGGGGAGGAAGGCTGGAGAAATGTAGTTTGTAGCCCTCTCTGATGATAGAGAGGGTCCATTGTTCTGATGTGATTTGCTCCCATCTGGGAGCAAAATGAGTTAACCTTCCTGGAATGGTGAGAGGCTCTGGATGTTTTAGAGCCAGAAAGGTTAAGTTCTCTAGAGTTGAGTCAAAAACCCTGAGGGTGTTGGAACTGCTGGGCTGTAGCAGCCCCTGCAGGTTTTGCCCTGGCCTGTTTAGGCTGCTGACGCTTAGGAGCAAAGCGAGCTGCAGAAGATTGTTGGCCAGTATTTGTAGCAAATCTGGCCTTCTTATAGAAAGGCTTCTTGAAAGATTTTTTCTTGACAGGGGCAGAGGTAGACTTAGAAAGTCTATCTAAAGCAGCATTTTCTGCATCCATTTGGGTGGCTTTGATTTGCCACTCCTTACCAAACAGATTCTCACCTGTACAGGGCAGATTTCCCAACCCATCCTGGACCCAGGGTTCTAGGTCAGAGGCCTGGAGCCAAGCAACTCTGCGAGCCGCTATGGCAATACCTGAGGCTCTGCTAGCACCCTCAAAGGAGTCAAAGGCTGCTCTGTTGGAGAACTTTGATATATCTTGGGTATGCTTTAGCAAAAGAAGGAACTCCTCCTTTCTATCCTCTGGGATAAAGGGGAGAAAATGGCGTATTTTCAATGCAATCTCCTTCAGAAACATGCCCATATAGAGGCTGTATGAATTGATTCTAGCAATAAGCATACTTGCTTGGAAGATTTTTCTACCAAAAGCATCCAAAGTCCTACATTCTCTCCCTGGAGGAGTAGAAGTGTGTCTTTTGGTACTCTTTATCCTTTTCATAGCTGACTGCACCACAATAGAGTGGTGAGGGAGCTGAGTTTTTTGAAAACCAGGAGAAGGAGGGACACGATACATGGTGTCCAACCGACGAGAATGTGGAGATAGGGTGAGAGGAGTCTCCCGTAAGTCCATCATGTGTTCTTGAAGAATTTCATGAATGGGCAAGGTGACTGCCTCTTTGGGAACCTTAGAGTATCCTAAAATATCTAATTTTTTTGCTCTAGGTTCTTTTTCAGAGGTTACTGAAATAGAGACCTTTAGCCACTTCAAGGATGAAGTCTTGAAAGGACAAATCCTCTGGAGGAGACATTCTCCTCTTTGGAGAAGAGGGCTCTTCAGGTAGAGTTAGGGATACTTCAGCAGAGTCATCTGATGAATCAGAATCATCAGAAGACTCGAAGTATCATCTGTTTGCTTCCAGGGATCGATAAGCGTATCGACTGGTATCGACATCGGGGGTACCCGGAACCGGATCAGTATCGGGGAAAACCCCGGAACCGGGATCGGTACCATGGTCGATGTGGATGCCCTGGGTACCGGTATCGGTTGTGGTACCGGAACCGGAGTCGGTACCGCTGGCTGAGGTACCGAGGGCGTCGCAGCTCTAATAAAAGCCATAATAGCCTGCTGCATGGATTGAACGGTATGATCCATAGACGCCACGACTGTCTGGATGTCGGTACCGGAAGATTGAGCTGGTACCCCAGAGCAGTCTAACAGGTGATCGGTCGAGGCCGTGCCATCGATGTCAACCTGTAACCCCATAGGAGGAGCTTTGGAAGCCGGAGCTTCCCGCCGGGGTTGTTTGGCTGGGGCAGGGTCCTCAGGGTCAAGCCCAGGGGCATCTCGATACTTAGAGGGAGATTTGCCCTTTGAGGACCTGCCAGAGGAATGTTTGGTTACCTGAGATCCATCAGGAGAGGAAGACCTGGAAGATGTCGATGCTGGAGTATCTGTAGAAAACAGTATGTGAAACTTGGCTGCCCGGTTTTGTAAGCCACGTTTAGACATCAAAGAACAGGATGGGCAATCCGGAATGGAGTGGTCAGGCCCCAAACATTTAAGACACCATTCATGGGTGTCTGTGACTGATATAGTACCGCTACACTTGGTGCATTTTTTAAAACCAGAGGCTTGTTTCTCCATGAGGGAGAATTCTGTGAAGGCCTAGAGGCCTCACAGAACAAACACACCAAGTGGGGAAAATAAGAAATATATATATTTTATTTTTGTAAAGAAATAAAGAAAAAAGACCGGCGGTACCGGTCCGGAATCGGGGAAGGCAGACACGCAGCCAAAGAAACAAATTAAAATAACAACTTCTTCAGCGGTGACAGGAACACGACCTGCTGGCTCCGCGGAAAAAGAAGAACTGAGGAGAGTTGGTCAGGAAGGCGGGAAGGCAGCGCGCATGCGCAGTGGGAGGCCCCAAAAGCTTTCCTTCTGGGAAGCTGGGGAGCTTTCCCGCGCAGGCTCCATCGGTACCGACGTACCCATATGTGAGGACTTATTCCTGCTTGTTCCTGGAGATACAATCGATCTACGTTTACCCGTTCCACTCCGTTCATTAATTTATAGACTTCTATCATATCTCCCCTCAGCCGTCTCTTTTCCAGGTTAAAGAGCCCTAACCTTTTTAGCCTTTCTTCATAGGAGTATCCTTCCATCCCCTTTACCATTTTGGTGGCTCTTCTCTGTACCTTTTCTAAAATCGCTATATCCTTTTTAAGATAGGGCGACCAGAATTGCACACAATATTCAAGGTGCGGTCTCTCACCATGGAACGATATAGAGGCATTATAATATCTTTTGTTTTATTTTCCATTCCTTTCCTTATCATACTTAGCATTCTATTTGCTGTCTTGGCCGCCGCTGCACACTGGGCCGAGGGTTTTAACATGGTATCCACAATGACGCCTAAATCGTTTTCCTGGGTGGTGGTTCCTAATGTGGAACCTTGCATCGTGTAACCATAGTTTGGGTTGTTCTTCCCTAGGTGCATAACCTTACACTTGTCCACATTAAATTTCATCTGCCATTTTGATGCCCAGTCTTCCAATTTATCAAGATCCTCTTGCAATTTTTCACAATCCTCTTGGGTTTTAACAACTTTAAATAGTTTTGTGTCATCTGCAAATTTGATAACCTCACTTGTTATTCCACTTTCCAGGTCATTTATGAATATGACAAAAAGCAGCGGACCCAGCACAGATCCCTGGGGTACACCACTATTCACCTTTCTCCATTGGGAAAATTGGCCATTTAGCCCTACCCTCTGCTTTCTATCTTTTAACCACTTCCTGATCCACAATAGTACACTGCCTCCTATCCCATGACTCTTTAGTTTTGCCAAACGTCTCTGATGAGGGGGACCTTGTCAAAGGCTTTCTGAAAGTCCAGATACACAATATCAACCGACTCACCTTTGCCCACCTGTTTATTCACTCCTTCAAAAAAACATAACAGATTAGTAAGACAAGATCTTCCTTGTCTAAAGCCATGTTGGCTGTCTCCCATTAGGTTGTGACTATCTACATGCTGAGTAATTTTATTCTTTATGATGGTTTCTACCATTTTTCCCGGTACTGACGTCAGGCTCACCGGTCTGTAGTTTCCCGGATCACCCCTGGAACCCTTTTTAAAAATTGGTGTTACATTGGCGATCCTCCAATCTTCAGGTATTAGAGATGATTTTAATGATAGTTCACAGATTACTGATAGCAGTTCTGCAATCTCATATTTCAGTTCTTTCAACACCCTTGGATGTATACCATCCGGCCCAGGTGATTTGCTACTCTTCAGTTTATCTAATAGTTGTAAGACATCTTCCCGATGTATCGATATTTCCTTCAATTCTTCCGCACCTTTAAATACCACTTCAGTCATGGGTAACATCCCTACATCTTCCTCAGTAAAGACTGAAGAAAAGAATTCATTCAGTCTCTCCGCTATCGCCTTGTTGCCTCTTAGTGCTCCTTTAACCCCTTTATCATCTAATGGACCAACTGACACTCACAGGTTTTTTTGCTACGAATGTATTTGAAAAGGTCTTTATTTCGCGTTTTTGCTTCTGCAGCAAGCTTCTTCTCAAATTCTCTCTTTGCCTGCCTTATCAATGCCTTGCATTTGACTTGCCAGTGCTTGTGCTGTTTCCGGGTTTCGTCGTTTGGCTCTTTTTTCCATTTCCTGAAAGATGCTTTTTTGGCAACAGCCTCTCTGACCTCACCTTTAAACCATGCTGGCAGTTTTTTGTACTTCCTTCCACTTTTCTTAAAGCGTGGAATACTGCTGGTCTGGGCTTCCAAGATAGTATTTTTCAACAACACCCAAGCTTGATGTACATCTTTAACCTTTGCAACTGCTCCTTTTAGTTTTTTCTTAACTGTTTTCCTCATTTTATCATAGTCTCCCTTTCGAAAGTTAAAAGGTAGTACTGTGGATTTCCTTACTATCCCTCCTCCACTAATTAAATCAAAGGCGATCATTCTATGATCACTATTGCCAAGTGGCCCCAACACCCTTATCTCTTGCACTAGATCTGGTGTTCCACTAAGGACTAGGTCTAATATGGCTTCCCCTCTGGTCGGTTCATGAACCAGCTGCTCCAAGAAGCAGTCATTTATTTCATCTAGGAACTTTATCTCCCCTAGCATGTCCTGCCGTGACACTGACCCAGTCGATACCGGGGTAATTGAAATCACCCATTATTATTACTGCGCTGTAACGTTTGTTAGCTCCCTTGATGTCTTTGAGCATTTCATCATCCATTTGGTCATTCTGGCCAGGTGCTCGATAGTACACCCCCACTGCCATCGCCTTCCCCCTTTTATATGGAATTTCAATCCATATAGATTCTACAGCAGATTTTGTTTCCTGCAAAACTTCAATCCTTTCTGAGTCAATGCCCTCTCTAACAGAGCGCAACCCCTCCACCAATTTGATCAGCTCTATCATTACGATATAGTTTGTACCCAAGTATCACAGTGTCCCACTGGTTGTCCTCCTTCCACCATGTCTCTGATATTCCAATCATATCTAACCTTTCATTTAGTGCTATATATTCTAACTCTCCCATCTTATTCTTTAGACTTCTAGCATTTGCATACAAGCATTTTAGAGAATGTATTTTATTCATGTTAATTTGGCTATTGTTAGACATGGGTAAATTGGGATCTTTAAACTCTGTCTGCTCTATACTTGAGGGCATTTGGGCTACTTTACTCTTTTGTGAATCCTCTCTGCTTTTGGTAGTATCCTTCAAGGATACATTCTTCCGAACCATCCGCTCTTGGGCAACTGTCGGCTTTCCCCTAATATCTAGTTTAAAAGCTGCTCTATCTCCTTTTTAAAGGTTAATGCCAGCAGCCTGGTTCCATCCCGGTTAAGGTGAAGCCCATCCCTTCGGAAGAGCCCCTCCTTTCCCCAGAATGTTCCCCAGTTCCTAACAAATCCAAAACCCTCATCTCTGCACCATTGTCTCATCCACGCATTGAGACTCCGGAGCTCTGCCTGCCTTTTGGGTCCTGCGCGTGGAACAGGAAGCATTTCGGAGAATGCTACCCTGGAAGTTCTGGATTTCAACTTCCTACCTAAAAGCCTAGATTTTGCCTCCAGAACCTCCCTACCACATTTTCCTATGTCATTGGTACCAACATGTACCAAGACAGCAGACTCCTCCCCAGCACTATCTAAGACCTTATCTAGGTGGCGCGTGAGGTCCGCTACCTTCGCACCAGGCAGGCATGTTACCAGGTGATCCTCACGTCCACCAGCCACCCAGCTATCTACATGCCTAATGATTGAATCACTAACTATAACGACTGTCCTAATCCTTCCCTCATGGGCACATGGCCCTGGAGAAACTTCCTCGGTGCGAGAGGGTTTTACATCACCTGGAGGACAGGTCCTAGTTACAGGATCACTTCCTGCCACACCAGGGTGATGCTCTCCTGTCACGTGACCTCTCTCCTCCATGGCAACAGGGGTGCTGCCAGACTGGAGGTGGGACTTCAGGTCTATATCCCTGTAGGTCTTGTCTATGTACCTCTCTGTCTGTCTTATGTTTTCCAAGTCTGCTACTTTAGCCTCTAGAGAACAAACTTGTTCCCTGAGAGAAAAGAGCTCCTTGCACCTAGTGCACATGTAAGACCTCTCACCAACTGGGAGAAAATCATACATGTGACTCAATGCAAAAGACTGGAAAGCCCCCATCCCGCTGCTGCACTGCTGTCTGCATCTTAGTTTTAAGTTTGTGTCTAGATCTTTAAGTTCTTACTTACTAGGGGTTGCTATGGGTATTTATACCAATAAAACTGTACCTAATATGTTTAATATACCTTGTTCACCCGAAGCTTAATTAATCTCAGGTCCTTAGTGTATGACTGATTTGGGTAATGAGCTTCACCTGAAAGCACCTCCTGTCTTTTAAGATGTGTAAGTACCTATAAAGCTATCCCAGGGGAGGGTGGGTGTGGGGATGGAGGGAGGGAAACAACACTTATTAAAAGAGGGCTGCTACACAGTACCCTGTCTTGTGCTGCTGAGGTAAGCTAAATTCTGATTTGATTTAAATTATAGCTCTTAGCTGCTGCTAGGCTCTAACTTCTTATGAAATTTAAACTACAAGCTCTCTGCTGGGTACTAAATTTAACCAGAAAGCTCTCTTCTGTGTGTTAAATTTAAACTAAAAGTACTTTGCTGTTACTTGGTCCTGAGTGACTATTAAATTTAAACTACAAGCTCTCTTCTGGGTATGAAATGTAACCAGAAAGCTCTCCTCTGTGTTTTAAATTCAAACTTTAATTGCTGCTACTAGGCCCTAACTGATCCAACAAACAACAGTGGGTTCACAGATTAAGTAGCTTTAATACAAAGAATTCTTTTTAGAAAATTACCAGAAGTGGTAGCCCGTCTGGAAACCACCATGACCTGAGCATCCATCTTAGTAATGCAATCCTCAATGCAATCCTTCTCCGGGAAAGCACAGTTCTTATACACCCTTAGCCCCTTAGGCAGGGAGTCAGGAGAGTCCCACTCCAATTGGATCATATCCTTGATCACATCTGGCAAAGGGAAGACAGTATTGGATTTCCACACCTCTTGAAGGAGCAGGTATACCTTTGGCATTTGCTCCATGCCAGAAGAATCCGTCAAGTTCAAGGTGAATGAGACCCTGGCAATCAATGTTATCAGCTTCTCATTCTGGAATAGGCGAATCACACTGACCTCCTCACAATCTTCTGAAGAGTATTTCACCCACGTCAGAGCCCAGTACTGAGCCAACTGAATCAAAGAGACATGGTCAAAATCTTGGACAGCTCCCAGCTGTTCCCCTTCTCCAGGGGGTGACCCATGCTGGGGATGCTTAGCCAAAGACAATCTAACAGGGCTTCTACTTTCCTCCTGCCCCACATGAGACTGCACCCAGAGGGTACCCAGAGGCTGCCAGGTCAGAATTTCCACACCAGAAGGACCAGGACTGCTGCAAAAAAAAAAAAAAAAAAGAAGAGAAAACCAGGGAGGACAATCCAAAGTCTGGAAGCTCTCCTCTCGGAAATGACTCCCAGCCGGCTGGCTATTCTTACCCACACCACCATCAGTCACCTCCTGCCCAGAGGCAGGCAAGGCAGACTAGCTGCATCCCCCATCTGAGAGAAGGAGAGAGCAAGCCCTCCAGGGATGACTCAGAAGCTGCCATACAAAAAGAGCAGAGTGCCGAGTCCGGAGAATAAGCACTTCAGTTGCCACAGGCCAAACAATGTTTCCTGAAAGAAGATAAGAGTTAAAGCAGTATCAATAGCATGCGCAAAAGTAATGGTGATCCGAAGGTGCGTGCTATCTGCACTTTTACTGCAAAGCACGTTACAGGCACTAGGGTAGGAACACACATCGGAGCTGCTTGGGTGGAACATGCGTACAGATGTGTGCTGGAGGTTGCGCTAATAGGAGAAAACGCTACTAATATATGCAGAAAATGGCAGGAAACCTCCACACTGCTCCAACAGTCGTCAACAGTCTACTCTGAATTGCATCCCACACAGATGGAATTGGGAGCCCCCAACAAGGACAATGATTAGGTCAAGCCTTGGTACTCCCCCCCTCCCTCCAAGAACCACAAAGGATCCATACCAGGCTCAGTTCTGCTCCCCTGATACCTTTTCACTGGCTTTTGCAGCACTGCATTTAATTTGACTGGCAGGAAGGTCCCTCTGAGAGCCTTCTGTAATCTTCGGGGCAGAGCAGGGGGAGAACAGAAAAGGAAGGAGGAGGTACTGATGATGTGTGAGGCTGCTGCACTCTTCCAGATGCTTCCAAATCCTTTCAATTTCTGGCTGCTCAACATGCTCTTATAAGCGCATGGAGCTGAACCAATTTCCCCTCCTCCTATGGCTACCAAAAAGACCATAGTCTAGTGGAGCTTCCCACGTTGTGCTGAAGTGAGTGTCACCCTCAAGATGGTCATTCATGAGCCTTTAATCAATCTTTTCCTCTTAATCTTCAAATTTTCTTCAAAGAGGAGAGAATCCATCCACCATCTGCTGGAGACAAAGAAATGCTGACGAGACCTCTGGTGGCTGAGGCGAATAGAGGCATAGCAGTGATATCATTGGAATCTGGGCTTTTCATTGGTCCTTTGTCTCCAATCGTCTGGTAGGGGAACACAATCCACTTGTCTGGACTAGTCTAGAAGGACGATATGGGAGCTGAATTTACCCATACACATAGCAACCAATGAAAAAGCAATCAAATTCAATCCATAAAACTTTTATAGTAGAAACAACAGCAAAGAAAACGAAATATATGCCAATTTAAAATGCAATGCATCATACCTAAGGAATTATTAGTTGTATGTATGTGGGTATGTGTGGAAATGTTAGTAGTATGCGTATGTTTATTTATATCAGTTTGTTCTCTGCATGTCTACGATTGGGAGAGATGAGAGGGGAGGGCTACTTGATAGATACAATTGCGTAATTACTATGCTACTGCAGCTGTTGGAAATACTTTAACCACAGGAATGCATTTTTTGTGCGTGGAGTTTCACTTCTCTTCCATCTCCCACCAGATATAAAAACTGAACTTGTATAGACAGAACATCCTTCAGTTTCCTGTTGCTAGAGCCACATTCCAGTGTTCCATCCGCACAGCATTTGTATTGGCTGGATCCTACCCCCAATATTTGCTTTTAGTTACACTGGAAGGATGTAAGGCAGAAATCACTCAGACTGGGGGATGGGGGGGAGGATTAGAAAACTGCAGATAGAGATTTTAAACTCAAAAAAATACCCAGACTTGTTAGCCCTGCCTCCTTCTCGCTTCATAGAATGACAACAGTAGTGAACCCTAACCTCTGAAGCTCTGAGCACATCTGTCAGGAAGCTCCTAAAATTTGGACTGTTGGTATGTTCTTAACTTGCTGATGTCTCAATCTAGCCCTGCTCATGGCAACAGAAACTAGCTGGCAGTAAATATAGCAACTTTGGACTGTAAAAGTGGATTATAAGTGATACAATTAAATTAACCCTTTCAAGGCCCACTTTAAAATTTTAATTCACATTCTGCAGCCGGGTTAAGTTTTGCATATTTCAGGAAAATTGTACCCATCTTATTCAATATGTTCTAATAGTGATTTTCCTTCTGCTATGGTCATGTATTATATACCATTTGATAGGAATATTTAGTCAGAATTTTGGATCCCGAGAGTTTTGGGCTCAGCCTGGAAAGCACAGTTACTTACCTGTAACAGGTGATCTCTGGGAACAGCAGGATTAAGTCTTCACATATGGGTACGTCGGTACCGACGGAGCCTGCACGGGAATGCTCCCCAGCGTCCAATCAGAAAGCTTTTGGGAGCATCCCACAGCGCCTGCGTGCTGCCTTCCCACCTTTCCAACTGTCTCTCATCAAGTGTGGTTTTATAGCTGAGACAAAGAGGGAGAGAGAGAGAGAGGGAAAGGAAGAGAGAGAGAGAGAGAGAGACAACTCCTAAGGGAAGTGGGTGGGTTGTGAAGACTTATTCCTGCTGTTCCCAGAGATCACCTGTTACAGGTAAGTAACTGTGCTATCTCCAGGAACAAGCAGGAATGAGTCTTCACATATGGGGACTCCCTAGCTTATGATGCCAGGGAGAGAGCCCTTAAGTTGTGTGTCCCTGGGACAGGGCTGCACTTCCCCACCTGGATCTCTGGCATCCCATGAGGGATGGTGGGTAGGAGTTGATTAAGTATGGAACAGGTGTTTGAGAACCACCTGACCAAACAAGGCATCCCAGCGGGAGTCCTTGTCCAAGCAGTAATGGGCTGTGAAGGTATGAACCGAAGCCCAAGTGGCTGCTCGACAGATGTCGTCGATAGACACAGAGTTCAGATGAGCCACTGAGGCTGCCATGGCTCTCACATTGTGAGTTGTGACATGGCCCTCCAGAGAAATGTTCTTGTTCTGATAGGCGATAGAAATACATTGGGCAATCCACTTGGAATGTGTTCTCTTGGAGACTGGTTGTCCCAAATGAGAAGGATCAAAAGCAACAAAGAGTTGAGAAGACTTTCTATGTTGCTGTGTCCTCTAAGTAAAAAGCTAGAGCTCTTTTACAGTCCAGGGTATGAAGATTCCTCTCTGCACTTGATGCATGAGGTCCTGGAAAAAAGACAGGTAGGTAGACCTCTTGGTTGAGGTGAAAAGGCGAGACCACCTTAGGCATAAAGTGTGGATTAGTCCTAAGGACCACCTTGTCATGATGGAACCTTGTATAAGGTGGATTAGCTACTAGTGCTTACAATTCACTGATGCGGCGTGCTGATGTGATTGCAATGAGAAAGATATCCTTCCAAGAAAGGTATTTCAAGGAGGTAGTAGCTAAAGGTTCAAAAGGCGGCTTCATAAGCTGACCAAGTACCAAATTTAAGTCCCATGCCACCGGTGGTGGTCTAATGGGAGGCTTTGTTAAAAGGAGGCCTCTCATGAACCTTGCTACAAGGGGATGAGAGGAAACAGGTTGTCCATTTAGAGGCTTGAGGGAAGCTGCAATAGCACTCAGATGGACTCTTACTGAATTTGTCTTAAGGCCTGCATTAGACAGATGGATATTCTCCAGCAACGATTCCAGAGGTATGGCACGTTGGTTAAGACCCTTTTCAGAACACCAGATGGTAAACCTTTTCCACTTGAAGGCGTAAGAATGTCTAGTGGAAGGTTTTCTGGAAGCATAAAGAACATCTTTCACTTGTTGAGAAAGATGAAGATCCTGGAGATCTAGGCCTTCAGCAACCAAGCCCCGAGATGCAGAGACTGGGGATTGGGATGCCACAACTTTGTCCTCCTGAGAGAGGAGGTCTGGAGCAGACCCTAACTCTAGGGAGGGAGCTTGAGAGAGATGTAGAAGCAGAGGGTACCACACTTGCCGTGGCCAATGTGGAGCTATGAGAATCATGTGTCTCTCTGAAGCTTGAACAGGGTTTTGGGAATTAGGGGAATGGGTGGAAAGGCATACAGGAAGTCTTGACCCCAATGAAGGAGGAAAGCATCCCTTGCCTGAGCCCCCTGAGCCGGAGTTCTGGAACAGAACTGGGGAAGTTTGGCATTCCACAGACTTGCAAAGAGGTCTATGTCCGGGGTTCCCCAAATTTGAAAAATCTTGGATACCTGGTCCATATGTAGGGACCACTCGTGTGGAAGCAGAACTCGACTGAGTCTGTCTGCCCAAGACTTTTGAACACCTGGAAGATAGACTGCCAGAAGATGAATGTGATGCTCTCTGGCGAGGGCCCACAGTCACAGAGCTTCGCTGCAAAGCGACAGAGAGCCAGTTCCTCCCTGCTTGTTTATATAGAACATGGCTACCTGATTGTCCGTGTGGACAAGGACTGTCTTGTGGCTGAGCAGGGTGTGGAAAACTCGCAGAGCAAGGAAGATTGCTCTGAGTTCCAAGAGGTTGATATGTAGACTAGTCTCCTGTGTGGACCAGATGCCCTGGGTGGAGAGGTCCTGAAGATGAGCTCCCCAGCCCATTGGAGAAGCATCTGTTGTAAGAGTTGCCTGGGGTAGAGGCTGTTGAAAGGGAGACCCCAGCAACAGGTTTTGGAGGGGACTTCCACCACTGGAGGGACAAAATGAAGCGACTTGTGTTTGCTATTTTGTCTGACAGGCAGCCTAATGCCTGGGTCCACTGGGTGGATAAAGTCCACTTAGCTGCTCTCATGTGAAGGCGAGCATATGGTACCACATGAACGGTGAATGCCATGTGGCCTAGCAACTGTAACATTTCTCGAGCAGTTATTAGGGGTTTTGACTCTGCTTGAGAAGCTAGCTGCATCAAGCGAAGGCAACGGGCCTGAGGAAGATAGGCCCTTGCCCTTGTGGTATCCAGCAACGCCCCTATAAACTCCAGGGACTGAGTAGGGATCAAATTGGATTTTGGGATGTTTATTACCAGCCCTAAATATTGAAGGATACGCATTGTGCAGGTTAGAGCAGTCTTGGCCTCTGATTGAGTGGGAGCTCGAATGAGCCAGTCGTCCAGATAAGGGAAGACAAATATTCCCAGGGTGCGCAGAAAAGCAGCAACCACTATTTCGTGAACACCCTTGGTGCAGAGGCCAGGCCAAAGGGGAGCACTCTGTATTGATAGTGCTTCTCCTGGAAAAGGAACCGAAGGAACCTTCTGTGAGTTGGATGGATGAGAACATGAGTGTACGCATCCTTGAGATCTAAAGAACAAAGCCAATCCTGACTCTGAAGGTATGGCAGCAGAGTTCCTAGAGAAACCATCTTGAATTTTTCTTTGACTAGGAATCTGTTCAACTCTCTGAGATCTAAAATGGGTCTGAAGCCCCGTGTTTTCTTTGGGATAAGAAAATAGGGGGGAGTAGAACCCTGTGCCCTGTTGTTGAGAAGGCACTTCCTCTATTGCCCCCTGGGCTAGAAGAGTGGCAACCTCCTGCTCTAACAGGCTGAGGAGGAAGGTTGGAGAATTGAACTGGTGCACTCTTGTGAGAGGGGGCAAGCTGGAAAAATGAAGAGTGTCCAATGCTCTGCTGTGATTTGCCCCCATCTGGGAGCAAAGTGACATAACCTTCCTGGAATGGTGGAGGGCTCTGGTCCTTCTAGAGCCAGGAAGGCTGAGTTCTCTAGCAGAAAGTCAAAGGCCCTGAGGGGGCTGAGATTGCTGGGCTGGAGCAGGCCTCGCAGCCTTTGCCTTGGTCTGTTTGGAGGATTGCTGACGTTTGGAAGGGAACTGAGCTGCAGAAGATGCTCTCTGACTATAAGCAGGATAGGATCTTCCCTTTTTAGAAAAAGGTGTTTTCTTGAACAACCTTTTCTTAGCAGAAGCAGCTGTAGATTTGGATAGTCTATCCAAAGCAGAATTTTCAGCATCCATCTGATTGGTAAGGATTGGCAAGCAAAAGCCAAACAGATTCTCACCTGTACAAGGGATATTTCCCAATTCATCTTGGACCCAGATCTCCAAATCAGATGCTTGAAGCCAAGCAATCCTACGTGCACCTATAGCTATAGCTGAGGCTCTGCTTACGCATTCAAAGGAGTCGAAAGCTGCACAGTTGGATTATTTGGAGATATCCTGGGCATGTTTGAGCCCAGTGAGAAATTCTTACCTTTTATTGTCAGACATAAAAGGACTTAAAGTCTGCAAATGGTCAGTGACTTCTTTTAAGAACATTCCCATGTAGAGACTATAAGAATTAATTCTCGCAGCAAGCATGGAAGCTTGGAAGACTCTTCTACCAAAAGCATCCAGGGTTCTACATTCACGTCCTGGAGGATTAGAGGCATGTCTCTTGGCACTTCTAATCTTTCTCAATGCAGACTCAACCACAATAGAGTGGTGAGGAAGCTGAGTTTTATGGAAACCAGAACAAGGAGGGACACAATACATGGTGTCCAACCTGCGAGAATGAGGAGAGGTGGTTAGAGGTGCTTTCCACATCCTTAACATGAGATCATACAGAATCTCATGAATAGGTAAGGTAGCTGCCTCCTTAGGAGTTTTAGGATATTGTAAAATATCTAACTCCTTAGCTCTAGGCTCCAACTCTGGGGCCACTGTAAAAGAGAGGCCCCGGGCCACCTCTCTGATAAAGTCTTGAAAAGACAAGTCCTCTGGAGGAGACATCCTTCGTTTAGGAGAGGACTCCTCCTGTGGAAGAAGCATCACTGCATCGACAGACTCTTCAGAATCCTCAGAGGAATCGAAGTATCGTCTGTCGGGATGCTCTTGCAAAGCCCGATACCCGTACCGACTGGGATCGGTATCGGGAATCACCGGCACCGGTACCGGGGTATCGGTTCCAGAGGGCTGCAGAGGGCAGAGTAACGGCATAGCGGACACCGATGCCAATGTCGACGCCACCGGTACCAGGATCGGTGCCGATGGCGATGCCAGAGCCGGTACCGGCTGAGTAGTCTGTTGCGGTACCACGGGCATCGATGCCACAAGGAAAGCCGCCAGACTGCGTTCGATGGACAGAATCCTCGGATCCATCGACGCCACCAATGCCTGGAAGTCGGTACAGGTGGAAGCCACCGGTACCCCAGAGCATGGCACCAGGAGATCTGTCGAGGCCACACCATCGAGATCATCCTGGAACCCCGATGATGATGCTTTAGAGGCCAGTGCAGAATCCTCGAGGGCAAGGCCAGAGGCATCTCGATGCTTAGAAGATTTACCCTTCGAGGACCGGTTGGATTTATGTTTAGTTACCTGAGATCCATGTGAGGAAGCAGCAGCCCTGGAAGACGTCTATGCTACCGAAGCCGCATCAGAGGGAAACAGGGTACTGAGCTTGGCAGCTCGGTTCTGTTGACCTCTCTTAGACATCATAGAACAGGACACACAATCTGTAATGGAATGGTCAGGGCCTAAACATTTTAGACACCAGTCATGGGTGTCGGTGACGGAGATAGTACCGCCACATTTTGTGCACTTCTTAAATCCTGAGGCAGGCTTTTCCATATTTAAGGAAAAAGGTTTTGGGCCTAAGGCGTACCAATATGTGAAGACTCATTCCTGCTTGTTCCTGGAGATAGGGTTAAACCAATAAGAAAGCAGTGAAATCCCTAACTGGACCTATCTTTGCTGCATCTAAGCTCCGATCACAGCAAAGATCCTTCCTCTATTTTTTACTCTAAGTTTCTATGCTACAGACCAGGACTAATTTAATCTAAACCTTTAAATTAAGCCAATAACTACTTTATTCTTGTAACAAAGTTAAAATAAGGGAATTTCCAGATAAGTCCACAATCTCTTTTGTCCCAAGCTTTAAGTCAAATTTACAAGCAAAGCTGTGTTTGCTTATCCAGAGGCTTCTTCTGCTATCAGATTCCCCCCTCAGGGGGGGGGGGGGGGGGGGGAAAGGTGATTCTATAGGAACAAGCAGGGTGAGTCAGCCGCACCCGGTGATGTCATCCAACTGCACCATAAAAGTGCTTTCCCTGTGCCTTTCTGGGCAGGTGCCCTAGTTGACCTTATCTCTGAGCCCGTTCCCCCCCCCCCCCCAATCTAACCCAGTTTCTCTTCTTCCACCTTGCCATCAAGGACGGAACTCTCAGCTCTATCAAAAAAAAAAAAAATCTGCAAAGAACCACTAAAGAAGAACCAAAGAAAAGGCTTCGGAGTCAAGACAACCAAACCAGGGTTTAAAAAAAAAATGCCCTAAATGCAGTCAAAAGATGAACAGCACAGAGGCACATGATCACAGCATTTGGTGCCTGGGGGCGAGTTATCGGGTCAAGGATTGTTCCTACTGTGCATGCATGTCCCCCCGGGCCTGAAGATCATGTTGCCATGTGCTTCAAGAATTCATATCGGCAGACAAGTAACCTCACTTCTTCTGTGTGACAACTATCATTAGGGCATAACTTTGCTTTTTCCTTGAGAATCAAGGGGTATAATTTACCTATGGTGCTTCCAACTTCAAGGCCAACCTCAGGAATTTCCCTTTCCACAGAGATTAATACCCAAATTGACTGATAGATAGAAAAGGCTACAGGGGATTCCTAATTTCCTGTGGAATTGGATAACCAGAAGAGACCCAAGGCTGAGCCACAGCTCCCAAAATACTCAAAGCTTCCAAGGACTGAATGATAACTGCTGAAAGCTCCCCCTTAAGGAATAAATGAACCACTGTGGGGTCTTCGCCCTCTCTTAAAGGAAGCACATCCTCTTTCAAGTGATCTAGCATCAATATACCCCTGTCCACTGCACTGGAGATACTGCAGCACAAAAACTGCCACCAAGACCAGACTGGGAATCGGATATCCCGCACCTCAAGTGAGGTCTTTTAGCTTGCCTAGGCTCCTCCAAGCCCTTAAGAGATGACTGGGGCAAGAGAGCCTCTGGATCCCCAAACATCCCAGCTGCCACTGTGGTAAAGGCACGCTACATATCAGGAGCAGGGGGACAGAAAATGGTTGCCATTCCCAAGCCTCTCTCAGATGCCTTGAGCAGTAAAAACTGCAATTACCAAACCAGACGACAAAGCTCTCTATAGCTTCAGTGTGCTGCTTTACAAAAGACACCCCACTTCTGCTTGTCTCACTGTGTCAAGAACCATATTACTCCAAACTACAGCAGCTCTGCTGTGGGAGCAGCACTTGGGCACTGACGAGGTCTCCATAATAAACTAAACGCAGTCCTGCTTGGCTTTAAAAATCCCCAAAACTGCTGGCTGTCAGAAAGCGATAATAGGAGATGGCTGTAATATGGGCAAAAATACCTAAGCTCTTTCAGGCCTGCCCATGCCATGATCTCTCAATACTTGCCTCCCCCCAACAAGAAAAAAAATACGATTGGCAGATAGCCTGGTAAGTTATGTTGTGCTATGACATCCCCCTCCCTCTTGTGTCTCAAGTCTTGTCATATCACTTAATTTTAATTCATTTTGTATTTGTACCCCTATTAGTTTTATCTGCTTTTAATGCTGGGTTCCATAAACCGCCTTAATAATGCTCTGGCCAAGACAGAATATCAAATAATTTCATACATATAATCAAAATATAGTTCTGTTTCTCAGTGAAGCATCCTAGCTGCTGAAATGCAGTTTGACCCCCCCCCCCGCCCCCCTTTTCTTTTTAAGTTTTCTTTTCTTTAAGGTATAGAACAGAGGGAGGAGGAGGGGCATAATCTATTAGTTCTGGATTGGTCCGAGGGCAAGGGGCCTCTGCAATTTTCAGAGCTATAATGATATCCTGGAAAATGGTAGAACGGTCATCCCTGTGAAAGAGATAGATCACTGATTGATCTTCCCTCAACCAGGGAATGCTCCCCTTCCTTCGGTGACTCACCTATTGTAGACAGAACTCCCCCCCCCCCCCATTCTCCGCCAGAGTGGTCAGTGCTGGGCTCTCAGAGAAACAGAGAGGAACAATTAATCCCCTTACAGTCAAAGGGGGTGATGCCAGAGGGTTCCGAGCAACCATCCTCCATAGAGGAAGTCAGTACCTTGGACCCCTAACAAGACGACCTGCCACACAGCTACTGGAGCTGAAAAGAGCTTATGAGCCGTTTCACTAACTACTGTTCAAATCAGGCTGAGAGCCAGCCCTGGGGTCCCAGGGGTCTCCCGGCTTAAGCCTGTGGCTGTTTCCCACACTCCCCCTTCAGCTGGGACCATGCAGCCATCCAAGATGCCTATAGTTTCCAATGGTGAGAAAATGGTGGGAAACGCGGTAGAGGCAGCAAAATAGGCACAGAGAATGGGGTCTTGACATTACTGAAAAAATGTGCTCAGAAGCTTATCAATCGCATCTGGAGCAAAAGAGTCAACCACAGAGCTCATTCGACAAGAGCAATAAAGCAGCACACCTCCATACACCTGGTATCATGGCAAAGCTCAAACAATTTAAAAAAAAACCCTGATGGAAAAGAAACCCATGGCAAAGAAGAAACCCCCAATTGGTAAGGGATCCCTGCATCTGACAGGCCAGCCAGGGAAACCTGAGAAGGGCATGCAAATCTCTCATGCATATTCATTAGGGACAGCCTGATGGTTTGGTGTCCTCCAGGACTAGAGCTGGAAATCCCTGGTTTAGGGCAACTTATCAAGATGGTCACCAACAGTTGACACTATTTCGACGGCACGCAATATGAATTTTTTCGTATTATTTATTCTTCAGGCATACAATGTATGCATACTAGAATTTTTAAAGCTAGCATATAATAGCACACAAACAATTTATAAGTATATGTACATACAAGTGATTTGCACATACTTTTAAACACCTAAACAAACTGATTCCAAGCTCACAAATGCACACCCATACTAGAAGCCTAGTAAAGCATACACCTAGTAGTGTAAATACCTGAGCAAAGACCCTGTGTGCTGGGAAAAGAGACATGAAAAAAATGCGGATTTTGTGAATTCTGCTATATTTCAAAAAGTGTGCCTCATCATAGTCACCTCAAAATTTATTTCAGTAGTTTCTTCACAATTCCCCTAAACTTCTGAAAAAAAACCCCAATGTAAAACGATCAGAGTACACAATATTAATTCTGTAAAAAAATTGAATAGGAATAAATGCATTACCTACATAATAAATTTCACCTGGCCAGGGGATAAAACATGTTAAAAATATTAATAAAGCTTAGAAGACAAACAAGGAATACTAACCTGAAATCTTTGTTTGCTAGTTGAAAGGTCACTATCCCTGCCAATACACAATTAATTTGTGCATTACATTACATTCATAAAGTTTTACACACTGCATAATCATGAAAAGCTTTAAGGGGCTCTTTTACGAAAAGGTTAACATACATTAAGTGACACTGTGCCCATAAAATTAAAAGGCTATGGGTATGTACCGCGTTAACGCGCATTCAAACCTTTAGTAAGAGAGCTCCTAAATTCTTAAAACAAATCATTACCAACAAAATCTTTAAAATTGTGTATGTTGAATTAGGAAAAATAATGGACAAAAACCCAATTTAAAAAAATGAGAAGTGCTTCATCCAAGTCCTAAAGTTTTCCTAGCCTTTCCTCATGATCTGGCAAGGAACGGTGACATTTTACTTACTAGTTAATGTCTTTTCCTCGACTCCAGCTAGATCCATCCAGACAAGTGGATTGTGTTTACGAAAGGTTGTGTTCCCCTATCAGCAAATTGGTGGAGACAAATAACCAATGAAAAGCCCAGGTTTCAATGGCATCACTTACATACTTCTATTCATCTCAGCCACCAGAGATCCCTTCAGTATTCGTCCCAAAACATACAGGAGAAATATGGCAAGCCTCACACCACCTCAACCATAGGCAAAAATGAGTGATCAACAGTAGAGAACTAAGTACAGGAAAGCATAAAGGCTGTCAATAGACGATGAACCTGCAGAGCCAAGTATAAAAATCATAGTGGATCCAAGGATATCGCAGCAGAAGAACAGAGCAAAATATAGTTTCAGGGGCAGGCACTGGACTGGTCTAGCAGGACGACATAGGTGACATTTTTCTTATCAGTTGTCCTTGAGTCCTGCTAGACCAGTCCAGACAAGTGGGATATACACTGCTACAACTCTACTGGGCAGAAAGAAGACACAGCAGCTTGCAAACCCCTTGAGCTGAAGGCAGTGTCCACCTGCACATCTGAGCAGTAATACTTGACAAAAGTGGAAAGTGATGCCTATGTTGCTGCCCGACAAGTGTCTGCAGGGGCTACTGAACTCCACTCCACAAAGGACACTTGTGCTCTGGTAGAATGGACACACAAACCCTCCGGAACTGGCCTGTTTCGTAACAGATTCACTGAGGCAATAGTCTCCTTAATCCAGTGCCCCAAAGTCGACATAACTGTTGTGTCACCCTTGCGCAGGCCTGCAAACAGCACCAAGAAAGGATGGTCGAAATTATGGAAGGAATTCATAACCTCCAAGTACCGGAGAAGCACCCTCCGGACATCCAAAAGGCAAAGATCCTTATCCTTCCCCCAACACTGCTCCTTAAAGAAAGAAGGCAGGCACACCATGTGGTTCACATGAAAGGGAGAAATCACCTTAGGCAAGAAGGCAGGCACAGGGCAAAGGGAAACAGCCTCCTTTGAAAAAGACAGATTAGGATCTCGACAAGACAGAGCCTGTACTTGTAAATTTATCTATTTATTTATTTAAAAGCTTTTCTATACCACGCTCTTTGATATCAGTGCGGCGGTTCACAATCAACAATTATTGTACAGGGCAGGGCAAATCTGCCTTGTGCTTACATTGAACAGGAACGGTAACTTGGAGTTGTAACTGGGGGAACTATTTACATATTAGACCATCATAAGTTGTAACTAGGGTGACTATTTACATTTAGACATAACCGCATGTTATGTCTGAGTCTAATTGGTTATTTACAGTGCAAAGTCAGAATCATCTGAAGATGAGTACTTCTAAATCCACATCACAGTCCAGTACTGAGCCATCAGAACCAAGTCAGTCAAAATCTCAGACAGTTCCCAGCTGTTCCCCATCAGGTGGTACCCCAAGCTGGGAACACTTAGTCAAAGGCAATAAAACACGGCTCCACTCTCCATCTACCCTGCATGAGACTGCGCCTGGGGTTTCCAGAGGCCTCAGGGTCTGAATTTCCACAACAGAAGGACCAGGCCTGCTGCAGAAAAAAAAAATTGGGGGAGCACAAGCCAGAGTCCGGAAGCTCTCCTCTAGGAAATCATCCCCATGGATCAGGGAAAGCACAGTTACTTACCTGTAACAGGTGATCTCTGGGAACAGCAGGAATAAGTCTTCACATATGGGTACGTCGGTACCGACGGAGCCTGCGCGGGAAAGCTCCCCAGCGTCCAATCAGAAAGCTTTTGGGAGCATCCCTCAGCGCCTGTGTGCTGCCTTCCCGCCTTTCCAACTGTCTCTCCTCAGTTGAGTTTTATAGCTGAGACAAAAGAGAGAAAGAGGAAAGGAAGAGAGATAGAGAGATACAACTCCTAGGGGAGGTGGGTGGGTTGTGAAGACTTATTCCTGCTGTTCCCAGAGATCACCTGTTACAGGTAAGTAACTGTGCTATCTCCAGGAACAAGCAGGAATAAGTCTTCACATATGGGGACTCCCAAGCTAAGATGCCTGGAGCCCTAGCATGTTGGTGATTGAAACATGCTCCACCTCATATGCCCAGGCATCCCGAGGATGGAGGGTAGGAGTTGAAGAAGAGAGGAGCTGTAGGAGACAGCTGACCTAAAATAGGACTACAGACAAGGAGTCCCTGTATATATGATAAGCATCATGAAATGTATTGAAATGAACAATCACTATATGGACCTCATCTACTGGATTGCAGGAAGTAGAGAGGCTGATGGAATCTACTGGGGATCCAGTAGAGGAGAGGAATCTTCAAGATGACCTCACAGAAGTGAGATGAAGGTCAAAATCTGGAACTGACAGGTGACCCCAGGATTCAACTGGGGAAGAACAAAAACGGTAGGTCTTTAGTAGAAAGCTTTATGGAAAAAGCTGAAAACTCTTTTGGCTACAGAGTTAATTATAGCTAGGAGCAAAAGAGGAAGACTGACCGAGTTGGACAAAATTGGCTTAGTCCTTGAGGGAAGAAGGGGTAAGGAGAAAAACCCCGTAATCCCAAGGAAGGACAGATGTCCAAGTTGGAAACCTCAGAGCTACTGAAGATCCCCCATGTCTGTCCTGTCGAGAGGTAGGAAGATAAAGGAATAGGGAGCTTCAGGGATACCTGAACCTAAGGTTATGGTAAAAGCTGTCAGTACCACAGCAGTGGCTGTGTGCATAAAACCGAAACATACTGTGAAAAGTATGAATATGTGAAAACCCACTGTCTGGAACAGATAGGAAGGAAAAAACACCTTTATGAGCAGACAGTTAGAGAGAAAAGTATGTGAATACATATCTACCTAAAAGAAGTATCTCGACAGATAAACACACACACATCTATTTATCTATTTATTTATTTATGGCGAGATCCAGGGGGTATAGACTATGCACACATGGCTGACAGACATATGCATCTAAAGAAAGCATATAGACATATGAACCTATATGACTATATATATAGGTCTAAAGAGAAATGTCTGCAATTAAGCAGAAAGAGATATGTCTACAGGAATCTTCACATGGAAGATGTGAAGAGGAATGATTCATCTCTTAACAAGAAGGTGGAACCTACTTGAGAAGATATAGAGAATCTATTCCCTCTGGTTAAGATGGAGTAGAATGCTACCCAGTAAAATAACCAGGCTGGTTGTGAGAAAACAGAGGATAATATTAGTCTGTAAACAGCAAGTCCTGAGTCCAGTAGAACTCTAACATGGTGAAGGGACAGAATACGCATAGGAGAGACACCAGGTAGACTCACTTGAGGGACAAGGGGTGGGGTATCATGCGTTATTTAGTTAAATATGTGCTGTCCATGAAGGATTAGGATACCATGAGGACAAGCTGCAAGGAAAAAGAGCATATGTCCTGTAGGAAGTTGGTAACTCTTTAGACTGTCACGTAGGAAAGGCTTATGTCCTTTATTAAAAGGAAATAGAAGGGTGTAAAGAACCCTCACAGTCATGGGAGGTGACTGAGGAAGCCTTTTCCAACCATATAGGATAGTCATTAGAGAAAAAACCCTCATGCTCTCTAGCAAGGGCCCATAGTGAAAAGCTTCTCTGTAGGATTGCAGAGAGCATTATGCAGGAGAGTTGGGAAATAAAACTGGCTGTTGGAGACAACCAGCTGCCAGCTCAACTATGTTGCCAACTCCAAGGATTTGGAGATGGCAGAAAAGAAGTTATAAGGATTATCCAAGATAGATGAGCACTATCTTGGAAGCACTACTAAGGTTAGACAAAAAGTAGTGGAAGACCATACTGGAACTTATAGAAAAGTACCAGTAGACCAATCACTGAAGCTCCTGCATGGGCAGCTGCTGAATGGCAGAGCAGAAAGATCTTTCTGTTTTTAACAGAGAGAACAGACAGAACAAGAGGAGAATATCCTGTCCCTGTCTGACAAGCTGCCCAGATCAGGAAAAAAGGAAGACTGGAAAGGCTAAGAAAGCCTTCCATTGGTATGAAACCACTGTTACAGGGGAACCCTGGAAAAGAAGGTAAAGAAAAAATAGGAGCTGAGGTGAGACTTGCCATATGGTAAGTCTGTAGAAGGAAAAATTCATGGTGGTATAGAAAAACTATCATGAGATAGTTGGCAAACCTCTCTTCACTGTAGGAAGAGGAGGAAAATCCTGTGACCCATAGACATGAATATCCTGACAGCTCAGCATACCTAAAAACAAGGGGATGTCCTGGAAACAGGAATCCAAGTGTAGAGGTTTAAACGAAAAAACAGTGAAAAAACTTCTAATGAGAAGAAGTGAACTGTATATTATAACAGATTAATTGGAACCCTATTGAGGGTTAATTTTCCTGGCTTGAGTTTGGATTCTTCAGACCAGGGCGAGGTTTCCCCTGTTTGGGAACATCTGTATGATGGGCAGGAGAAGAATAAAACCTTCTTCTTTTAGGGAAAGAAGGTTTGGTAGGGCATTTCCTACCTACTGGGGAAGGAGAAGGTTTAGGATAGCCCTCAGAAACAGGGAAGTCAGTGGAGCAATGAGCAACCTGACGTAAAGACTCCTTGTTGAAGAGATTTTCTCCAGTACAAGGAGTGTTACCCAGTCTTTGTTGTGCCCATCTGCTCAAGTCTGAAGCTTGGAGCCAGGCTCTACGTTGTGCTCCTATGGCTATAGCAGAGGTTCTGCTAACAGACTCAAAGGAGTCCAGGGAAGCACGAGAAAGAAACCTAGAGATATTCTGGCTATGACTAAGCAGCAAGGAATAGTCTGCAGCCTTGGGCTCTGAAAGAAAAGGAGTCAAAAGAGATAATTTCTCTGTGACCTCCTGAAGGGATAGACTCATATAAAAAATATATGAGAGAATCCTTGTTGCCAGCATAGATGTTTGGAAGGTTTGACGTCCAAAAGCATCTAGTGTTCTAGATGCACGGCCTGGCGGGAAAGAAGAATGCTTCTTCTTGCTTTTTACCTTCCTCATTGCTGATTCCACTACAATGGAATGATGGGGAAGTTGAGTCTTTTGAAACCCTGGAGAGGGGGGCACCTGATACAGAAGAGCAGTTGCTGTAGAAGGTGAGGAAGCCCTTAAAGGTGTCTCCATATTTTCAGAAGAAGATCCTGTAAAGAATGATGTAAAGGAAGCATTATATTTTCCTTTTTCCCAGAAAAGCCTTGTGTAGGATCATAGCCAGGGATAGGAATAGCCAGGAATGTTGCCATGTCAAGGAGAAATTTCTGAAAAGAAGGATCTCCAATGGGAACAATCCCTGGACAGGCTAAACTCGAAGAACTAGGCTGGGCACCAGAGGATGTACTTGTCCGGTGCAAAACAGGATCTCTAATGAATGGATACTGGGACTGGCGGGTATGACCTGAAACCGTCAGTACTGTATCGTCCATGCTAGGTATCGATTCCAAACTAGGTATAGAAAGGAGCGATCCTGGTGAAAAAAGCATGGATGGAGCTGGTCCCGATGCTACTGCAGGTACCAGCATCGACACCGATACTGGTGGCTGAGCCGGAATCGAAGGCGATACCGACATCGAAACAGTCATCGGAGGCTGCTCAAACAGTACCGAGGAAACTCTAAAGTCTCAGTGAATATCCTCGGTACCGCGCATCCGGAATCGGTGCGTGTTGGTTCCGAGATACGTCGGTACCCAGTCTTCCAGACTAGATATCGATTCTAGACTCGGCATCGAAGGAAGCGAATCTATCGATGCATGTCTAGATGGTACCGACGTCAGGGGTCGTATCGACAGAGCTGCCGATACTGGAAAGTCAATCTGGGTATCGATCGGTCCCGAAGGCACCGAGTACACCAGATGACGATCCCTGGTGAGGAGTGGATCGCTCAACACCAGTGCCGATGCTGGGTTATCGGTACCGCTCGAAGCGGATGCCACCCCCGAGCATGGCTCAGGTATGTTCTGTGAGGGGTGAGCCCCAGGAACAACCTGAAACCCCTGAAAGGCTTTGGAGACCGAAGACTCCCACCGGGGTTTTGAAGCCAATGAGGTCTTGAGGGCAAGGCCGGAGCTGTCATCATGCTTGGCATGAGACCTACCACCCAAGGATTGGCTAGTCTTAACAGACTGTTTGTGGGTTACCTGATCCTGTAGAGAAGAAATGGTCGGTGCCCTTACACTGGAAGGGAAAACGGCATCGAGGGAAACTCGAAATGGAGAATTTCTTCTCATAAAATTGTAGCCTGATGGCTCTGGAGAAAAGGGGTCAGGACCCAAACAGGTTAGACACCAGTTATTGGAGTCTAAAAAGAAAACTGTATTTCCACAGTTAAGGCACTTCTTAGGAGAAGGTGGCTTCATAATGGGGAGGCCTTACAGGCCCAAAATTCAAGACAGAAACAGAGGGAAAAAAACTCCCTGAGTTTTAGGAAAAGAAAAAACCACCGGCGGTACCGGTGGAGTCGGGGGAAACAGCCGCAACCACAAGAAAACAAAAAGTAAAAGATTTAAAGAAAATATTTTCTGCGGTGACAGGAAGACGTCCTGCCGGCTCCGCGGAAAAACAAAAACTGAGGAGAGACAGTTGGAAAGGCAGGAAGGCAGCACGCAGGCGCTGAGGAATGCTCCCAAAAGCTTTCTGATTGGACGATGGGGAGCGTTCCCGCACAGGCTCCGTCGGTACCGATGTACCCATATGTGAAGACTCATTCCTGCTTGTTCCTGGATATCACAGCTGCCACAAACTCCCTAGAGGACAATGAGCTGCTCACAGCACCAGTCACTGGATATCCTTACCCATCCGCCATCTCCTGCCCTGAGGCAAGCAAGGCTGGACTAAATCATATCCCCTGGCTGAAAGAGGGGAAGAAGGTCATCCAGGAACAACTCAGAAGCTCATAGAAGAGCAGAGTCTAAAATCTAGAGAGATGAAGCACCTCACTTGCCACGGGTCAAACAAGTTTTCCTGGAAGACAGAGTTAAGGCAAATATAACAACGTGTGTGCTAAGGCCATGGCAGCCTAAAAGCACATAACAGCATTCTTTGGTGCAATGCACATTACAAATGTTAGGGAAAGAATGCACATTAAAGCCACTTGGATGGAACACACATTAGTACCATGCAACCACCGGCACACATTAGGTAAAAATGCACCTAATGCATGCAGAAAACAGCAGGAAACCCCCACAGCGCGCCAACGGTCACCAGCAGTCCACCCTCAATTGCATCCTAGAAACTAAATCAGGAAGCTGGTGTGAATGGGATATAGCCATAGTTGACTATAACCTATTTAGAAAAGATAGAGAGGGTAGAAAAGTAGGAGTAGCAGCCCTATATGCCAAAAGCATTAAAGCTTCTGAAATGTATGGGATTGGAGAAAAGAAGCAGCACTGTGGATTGTGTTGGAAAGAGGAGATGGCCCGTCATTCATACCGGTGTAGTCTACAGGCCTCCAACTCAAACCAAAGAAATGGATAGCAAATTGATTGATATTGCAAAGATAGCCACAAAGAGGGAAGAGATCTTATTGGGTGACTTTATTCTACCCGATGTGGATTGGAGTATTCCTGATGTTTTCCAAGATGCATTACTTAGACAAATGGTGATGGAACCGACCAGAGAAAGCTTGATGCTGGATTTAATGCTCACTAACGGAGATAGCGTGTCGGATATCCGGGTGGGTGCCCATGTGGGCAGCAGCAATCACACGGTGTGGTTTGAGATAAAAGCCAAGGTGGAGTCCAATCACAGTAAGTTTGAAGTCCTAGACTTCAAAAACTGACTTCAGTAAAATAGCCAAGTGCCTGAAGGAGGAGTTGGCAGGGTAGGAGGGGATAAGGGAAGTGTAATTGCAGTGGGCTAAACTAAAGGAAGCAATGAAAGGGGCAACAGATGCATATGAAAAGAAAGTAAATAAAAACAAGAGGAAAAGGAAACCTATTTGGTTCTCTAAAGTGGCTGCACAAATAAAGGCAAAAAACACAGCTTTCACAAAATTCAGAAGTTTGCAAACAGAAAAGAATACAGGATCAAACTAAAAGAGACAAAAAGAGAAATAAGGATAGCAAAATCAAAGGCAGAAGAAAAGATAGCTAAAATGTGAAGTGTGGTAACAAAAACTTTTTTTCAGGCATATTCGGGAGAGGAGGAAAATCAGAGGTGGAACGCAGGACTCAAAAATGCTGGGAACGAATTTCTGGAAATTGGCATTGAAAAAGCGAAAATGCTAAACAAATACTTCTTGGAGAAGGACCACCTGTGATTGACAAATATACAAATGGGAATGGAGTAGATACCATACCATACCATTCACAGAAGATGATGTGCTTGAACGGCTTGCAAAACTTAAAGTGGACAAGGCCATGGGACCAGATGGGATACATCCTAGGATACTGAAAGAGCTCAGAGGTTCTTGCAGGGCCGTTAAAGGATGTTTTTAATAGATCCTTGGAGACAGGAGAAGTTCCACAGGACTAGAGAATGTCTGATGTGGTACCTCTTCACAAAAGTAGTAATAGAGAAGAAGTGACAAACTACAGGCCAGTAAGGCTTACCTCTGTGGTGGGAAAAGTAATGGAGGCGCTCCTGAAAGAGCCAATAGTAGACTCTCTCAAAACCAACAGATTGCATGATCTGAGGCAACATGGTTTTACCAAAGGACGAGCTTGCCAAACAAATCTGAGTTCTTTGACTGGGTGACCAGAGAACTAGATCAAGAGCATGAGATGGATATGATCTACCTAGATTTCAGCAAAGCCTTTGATACTGTTCCTCATAGGCAGCTTATCAATAAACTCAACAGCTTGGGGATGGGTCCCAAGGAGGTGAAATGGATCAGAAATTTGTTGACTGACAGAAGACAGAAGGTGAAGGTAAACAGAATGCACTTGGAAGAAAGGCAGGCAATTAGTGGTGTGCCCCAGGGTTCGGTCCTGGGTCTGGTACTGTTCAATGTATTTGTGAGTGATATTACCTAAGGACTGAATGGAAAAGTCTGTCTTTTTGCAGATGACACAAAACTTTTTAACAGAGTGGACTCCCCCCGAGAGAGTGGATAACATGAAGAAAGATCTACAAAAGTTGGAAGAATGGTCTAATGCTTGGCAGTTAAGATTTAATGTGAAGAAGTGTAGTGTCATGCACTTGGGAAGCAGAAATCCAAGGGAATTGTATGCGATAGGTGGCGAGAGGTTGGTGTGCACAGACCAAGGACAAACACAGAGGATCTCTAAAGGAAAAAAGGGGACTGTTGTAGTGTTGATATGGAAGGACAGACTAGATAGGTCATGTGGTCTTTTTCTGTCATCATTTTTCTATGTTTCTATGATTGTTTCTGAGGATCTCAAGGTGGCAAAATAGTGTGAGAAGGCGGTGGCAAAAGCTAGAAGAATGCTGGGATGCATATAGAGAGGAATTACCAGCAGAAAGGAAGAGGTACTAATTCCACTGTACAAGACACTGTTGAGGCCTCACTTAGAATATTATGTTCAGTTTTGGAGACCATATCTCGCAAAGGATATAAGAATGGAAACGCTTCAGAGGAAGGCGACCAAAATGATTTGGAGCCTGTGTCAGAAGACGTATGAGAAGAGACTCGAAGACCTAAATATGTACACTCTGGAGGAGAGGCGAAAGACAGGGGAGATACGATTCAGACTTTTGAATACTTAAGAGTATTAATGAACAAACAAACCTCTTCCAAAGACGGGGAAGCTGTAAAACTAGACAGCATAACATGAAGCTGCAAGGCAGTAAACTGAAAGGCAATGTCAGGAAATACGTTTTCACTGAAAGGATGGTGGATGCTTGGAATGCCCTCCCGATGGAAGTGGTGGGGGCTAATACAGTGACAGAATTAAAAATGGCATGGGACAGACATAGTGGATCCCTTTATAGCAGGGGTTCTCAACCCTGTCCTCGGGACCCACCTAGCTAGTCGGGTTTTCAGGATAACCACAATGAATATGTATGAGAGAGATTTGCATACACTGCCTCCGTTATGTGCAAATCTCTCCCATGCATATTCATTGTGGTTATCCTGAAAACCCGACTGGCTAGGTGGGTCCCGAGGACAGGGTTGAGAACCCTTGCTTTATAGCAACAGGATAAAATCTAAACAAACATAACCATCTCATATCTCAACAAATAGGGATGACCTACACGGAGTGGTGGGTATACCCCTAGACAAAGGCATGGGGAGGGGTGACCTATACAGAGTGTTAGGTGCACCTACTCTTGCCGCCTTGCTGGGCAGACTAGACGGACCATACTGGTCTTTATCTGCCATCATATACTATGTTACTATAAGCCCCCCCCCCCCCACCAACAAGGACAGTGACAAGGTCAAGCCTTGGTACTCACCCCCTGAGAGCCCCCAAGCTGAAAACCCCATACTGGGCTCAACTCTACTCCCCAGGAACAGTTTATCTGGCTTACAGCACTGCATTTAAGGTGGCTAGTAGGCAGATCCTTCTGAGATCCTTCTGTAATCTTTAGAAGAGAGGAGGGAGGAGGGAAGGGGCATTAATGATGTGCAAGGCAAGTTGTACTCTTCCAAATCCTTCCAATTTCTGGCTGCTCAACAGGCTCTTATCCAAGGTTAAGAGAATGGAGCTGAACCGATTTTTCCTTCTCCTATGGCTACCAACAAGACTACAGACAAGTGGAGCATCGCACGTCACGCTCCCAGTGAGATATCAACCCACAGGCTGTCGTTCACAAGCGTTTCAAATCAATCTTTTCCTCTCAATCCCTTAGAATTTTCTTTGGAAAGGAGAAAATCCATCCACCATTTGCTGGAGACAAAACTACTGAAGGAACCTCTGGTGTCTCAAGAGAATAGAAGTATGGGAAGGATGTCACTGAAACCTGGGTATTTCATTGGTTGTCTCCACCAATCTATTGGTAGGGGAAACAACGGCTTGTCTGGACAGGTCTAGCAGGACAATTTGGAAATTTCCATTTATAAAGTCCTGAACCTTTGAAACATAAAAGGTAAAGACGTCTTAATTGTAAAACAGATGTGCTACAGGAGATACCATCAAATGAGCTTATTTGTCAGGTTTATACACTTATTATAAAATCAAACTTGGATAATATTAGCTGCCAAAAATGCAGGAAAAAATGAATAAATATACGTTGAAATAAGTCTTAGAAAATTATATTCCACCCAGAACTAAAAAGGAATCTACTTTCACGTAAATAAACATGCAGAAGTCAAGACCCTCCACCCCCCCCCCCCCCCCCCCCATCTGATGCCTGAAAGCCTGGTGTGGACAGACCATCATATGCAAAAGGTTAATGGATGTGAACAAGTGATCTTGGCCCCCTTCTCCTTAGGGAAAGTGGACTAAAAAATAAGAAAGGTTATACTAATTGAATGCATACAGCAGGGTGAACGTCAACCTTCAATTTAATGAAGGGAGCCAAACAAAAGCAGCAGTTGCTCAAGGAGTCTAAATTGAGTATATTTAGTCTCAAAACTGCCAGCTTTTAAGTTCTAGTAAATATCGCTATCAGAGTTAACTTGCAAACATTGATGGTTAAGGTGGTTTAGGGTCTTGATTATAATGTAGACTACTAACATGCACCAAGCAGCTAACTAAGCTAAAGAGAATCATCTTTGCATTAACTGTATGGGTAGATGCTGGATATGCCCCAAATGTTAGTGCAGAGGTTTTGCAGTTGTCTGTTAATTGCAAAAGAATAAATGTGTTAACAACCGAAATCTTACCACACTTTCATAAACAGCCCCCATAGTGTTCGACTTAATGACAGTTCTTACTAGAACTGAAATATTGATTGTTTTTGGAAAGTAAATTATTGAAACCACTGATATAGTTTTTAATGCTCTTCAATAAAAATGTCCAAACTTGATTTCAAGCCGATGTCTCTCTTCAAAAACCTTGCTAGCTTTGTGTTATCAGTGTCACTATATATAATACTGTTAAGCTATCAAAATGGAGTATAACAGGAAAAGACAGTGAAAATAATAAGAACTTGATTTCCAATACAGTATACTGCCACTGTCCACATGCAATCAATACCACCCTTTACAGATCACAATTAGATTGTCTTCCCTCTTTACAGGTATAACACAAAAAGCTAGAGCAACGCAGTCTAAGTAATCACATTGCTATCATGAAGATTGTGTTTGCCCCATAGCTGGAACACAGGAACTGACAAAAAAAAGACCTCTGGCACCTCCTCATTTGCCAACTCAAATATTAAATCCGGAAGCATTTCCAAAAAGCAAAACACACACCACATTTCCCATTACCAAGTCTGCAGAGCATCAACTCACTGGCACCTACGGATATAGTTAATGACATTCTTTGTAAATAAGAGGTAAGTAAGCTTTGTTGACAATTTTCAAGTTTCTCACTCTGGAATCACTATGATGTCTATCGTATGGAACATTCATTTGAAATATGGCAATACTGATATTTAAGAACACAAATGAATGGCCCAAATTACATCAGAGACTTTTAAGCTTAATACCTCTGCTCAAATGACAGCAATGGACTTCTACGGATTGCAGAAATCAATCTGTGCCCATTTCCTGCAAATCCATGATCAAACTTTGTGACATCGCTAGATCCCAGCAACTTGTCCTTCTTGACTAGAATTGCAAGCTCTGATGAGCAGGGACAGTCTTTTACATGTGTCTGTGCAGCGCTGCATACGTCTTGTAGCATTATACAAATGTTCAGTGGTAGTAGTAGTAGCAGCAGCAGCAATTTGAAAGAAGCTGGACTATTTAACATACCAAAAGAAAATTAAAACATTTTTGGTTTTCTTGCTGCCTCTAAGATTTGGCCAGTTAAATGTTATTATTTTCCAATCCAGGTACAGTCTTCAATCCTATCTTGAAATATATGGAACTAGCCCTGTAATTTAAAATACAGAGGAAACTAAAGTAGGTACAAAAAAGGCAAAGAATGAAAGAAAAATAAAATAAAAAAGAAAGAAAGAAAAGAAAAGGAATGGAGCAGTTCCCTTATGAAAATAAGTTAAAAATTTTAGTGTTCCTCAGTTTAGAGGAGAGGTAAGAAAATATGGCAGAGGTACACAAAAAAAAACAGGAAAGAGGTGGAAGTAGTAAAAAAACACACACAACTGTTATTTACTCCTTAGAAAAGCAGTAGGTATAGGGGCTACCAATGGCTTGTGAAAGGTACTTTTAATAAGCCTGCAGCACATAACACACCGTTTTACATGCATAAAAAGGTGACACTTTACTTACTGAATTTTCTTTCCTGGACCCTTGCTAGACAGTCCAAACAAGTAGGTCATGTTCCTCTATCAGCAGAGGTGGGGACAGAAGGAAAATCCAGGTTTCTTAGGACCTCATCCTGCTATTATAGTTGATGCAGCTAGGGGCACACTCCAGTATCCATACCCAATCCTTAATCTCACATAACCTCACTGAGGTTAAGAAGATCTGTCATGGGCCTGCAAGGCCAAACCACAGAGAATACAGCAGATCATATGTGCGAATCCTGGACTAATCTAGCAGGACTCCAGGAAAGAATATTATCTGTTAAAATAAAATGTTACCTTCCATATTGTCCTGCTAGACCAGTCCAGATAAGTGGAATGTACCAAAACTACAGCTTCACTGGATGGAAAGACATGGCAGCCTTCAAAATCTCTACTCCAAAAGTCATATCTGCCCGAACATGGACATCCAAGAGGTAATGCTCAACAAAACTGGAAAGCGACGACTACGTTGCTGCTCAACAAATGTCTAAGGGAGCGACCGAACTATGCTCCACCCAGGAGGGAGCCTGTGCCCAGGTAAAATGTACATGCCAACCCGCCGGGACCAGCCAGTTCCTTAACAAATAGGCAGAGGCCATCATCTACTTTATCGAGTAGCCCAAGGTAAACTTCATGGCTGCATCACCTTTACGTCGGGCTGCAAAAAAAAAATTTAAAGCCCGTTCGATTTTCAGAAATAGTGATCTTAAGGGACTGAAGAATCATTCTCCTGACATCCTTCAGATGGTGGTCCTTATTCTTCCCCTGGCACCATTCCTTTGGAAAGGAAGGCAAATAGGCCACCTGAATGAAATGAAAAGATAACACTACTTTGGGCAAAAGGAAAGAATGGACTTAAAATACATGGCCTCTTCAGAGAGCTGATAGGGATCTTAGCACAAAGCCTACAACTCAGATGCGGTCTGCTCAGCAATACCTAACAAGACAGCAGTCAAAGGCTTGCCTTTATCCCACATGGAATTTCCATGAGAACAATCGGAGCTCAAGTCAGGATCCCAAACACAAGAGAGATGGTCTGAGTCCCAGAATCAAAACTCTGCCAGGACCGCTTTTGCAGTGGAACTCCTGCAGAACTCTGCCTATCCTATGAAGCAGGACCCTCCTCTGACTGAGGGGAGAGAGAATGGAAGGGCCCAGAAGCCTCTCGATCAGATGATGCCTCACCAAGAAGACCATGCTTGCAGGAGAAAGAAAAAATTCCATAGAGGACAACTCTGCCAGCCTGCATGCCCTCACCAAGGAGAGGTTGTGGACCAGCCACTACAGCACCCTGCTGAGAAACTTCAAGAGGTGAGCCAAAGCTAGTAAAGCAAGAAGAGGAATCCAAAAGTGGAGCGCACTCTTTTCTTCTAGCTGTCCCTATTATTGCCTGCAAGTAGCCAGAGGCTCAAAGGGCAGGCGAGTGAGCTGCCCCAATACCACACTGAGGTCCCACAGAGAGCGAACCGGTGGCTTTGATAACAGCAGATCCCTAAGAAAGCGAGTCACCAGCAGCTGGACCAAGAGGGGCTTGCCATCCACCAGGTGGTGGTACGCCAGTAGGGCACCGAGATGCACCCGGATCGAGTTAGATTTAAGGCCAGATTGCAAGAGGTGGAGAAGATACTTTAACACTAGTCTCACGGAGCAGGAGAACGGATCAGTTCCGTGCTGGGTACACCAGGCTGCAAACCTGCGCCATTTGAAAACATAAGCTTTCCTAGTAGAGGCCTTGCAAGAGGCCAGCAGGATTCTCCTTTACCTCACCGGAGAGGTTGAATGGGGCTACGGTCACCCTTTCAGCAGCCCTGCTGTCAGAGACAGGGACCCCAGATTAGGGTGCAGAAGAGAGCCCCCTTCCTGAGACAGGAGTCCCAAAGAAGTTCCCAACAGAATGGGGGTCTCCACAGTTAGTTGGAGAAGCAGCTGGAACCATTGTTGCCTGGGCCAACAAGGGGCTATCAGGATGAGTTAGGCCTTGTTGTGGAGGATCCTGAACAAGGTTTTGGCAATCAGAGGCATGGGAGGGAAGGCGCATATGAGGCCCTCCGATGACGAGACAAGGAACATGCCCACTGCCACCCTGGAGGGATGGGCCTGCCAGGAACAGAAGCAAGGCAACTGGAAGTTGTCCAGACTTGCAAAGAGGTCCATCACAGGTTTCTCCCAGATCCAGAAGAGTCAGTCGGCCACACTGGGGTCCAGCTACCACTCGTATGGCTGGAGGACTCTGCTCAACCTGTCGGCCAGCAGGTTGTTCTGCCCTGGTAGGTATACTGCCCATAGGAGAATACCTTGTTGAATTGCATAAGAGCAGAGGAGCATCGCCTCCTGGCAGAGGGCACGAGACCCCATGCCCCCCTGTTTGTTCACATAGACAATCAGGTGGCGATGTTCTGTCTGGACAAGCACCGGCTGGTGACGCAGGTGATGCCAAAATGCTTGAAGGGCTAAGTATATCACCCGTAGTTCCAGGAGGTTGATCTGCTGGGCACACTCATCTGGTGACCGGCTGCCCTGGGTGCCCAGTTCCTTGCAGTGGACTTCCCAGCCGAGCAGGGAGGCATCTGTGGTAAGGACCTTTAAGGGGCTCAGGGTCTGAAAGAGCATGCCCGCCTTGAGATATTGGGGAGTCTGCCACCAGGTCAGACTGTCTCAGAGGCGCCCCGTGGCCCGGGTCCACTGGTCTCCGAGACACCACAGCGCAATCCTCACGTGGAGGCGAGCATCTGCGGTGACATGGACCGTGGAAGCCATGTGTCCAAGAAGGCACAGAGGGATGGTGCTGTATATCCCATGACAGAGTCCTGAGGCGGTCAGTTCAATCCCTGGGCAGAAAGGCCTTTGACTGGAGTGTGTCCAGTTTTTCCCCCGATGAACTCCAGACATTGCGTTGGAAGGAGATGAGACCTGGGGTAGTTTATGACAAACCCAAGTGCTGCAGGACCTGTATGGTGTGTGCAGTGGCCTGCTGTGCCGCCCTTTATGAGCCAGTCGTCCAAGAAATGAAAGACGAAGACCCCCTGGAGCCGGAGAAATGCAGTCACGACTGCCAGGCATTTTGTGAAGATCCTTGCGGCGTAGGCCAAGACGAAAGGCAGCACCCTGTACTGATAGTGCCCACTCCCCACTATGAACCGCAGGTACTGCATGTGGTTGGGGTGAATGAGGATGTGGGTATAGGCATCCTTCAGGTCTAAGGAGCATAGCCAATCTCCCTGAGGTAAGGCAGCAATGTTCCAAGGGAGAGCATCTTGAACTTCTCCCTCACGAAGAACTTGTTGAGGTGCGCAGGTCGAGGATGAGCCTTAGGCCCCCTATTCTTTTTTGGCACAAGGAAGTACCTGGAGTACAACTTCTTGAGATGGTGGGGCACCGGTACCACCGCTTTGTCCTCGAGAAAACCTGCCAACTCCTTCAGCAGAAGATTCCCAGTGGAGGGGAGACCTGAGGGGCGCTCTCAGAAAATAAGGAGGAAGTGTCTGAGTCAGGTGGAGGAGGTAACCCTCCCTGACCACCCCGAAGTGCTCAGGAGTCGGTGGTGATGGACAACTACCTCTGGGCATAGTGGGTCAGACAACCCCTGTGGGCTGCTGACCTCCTTAGGGTAAAGAGGCTATAACCAAGGAGTCAGAAATTCACCCCTGGCTGGGCCAGTGCCTGGGGTTTAGAAGCCTTCTCCTTACAAAGGTCCATGCCCTTATCCCTTGGCCTGCTGAACCTGTTGGGGAGCCAGGGAGGCCCAAAAATGTGGGTAATTTCTGTAAACAGCCCCTTTCCTCAGGTAGAAGGACTTTTTACCCAAGCCCTTCTGTAGGGGAGGGGCAGCAGTCTTTTTTAGAGAGCCTGGTCCTTGTCATGAACTCTGTCTCAAGCTCAGCAGCCTTATCGGTCATGGGATTGCCAAAGAGATTCTTCTCTTTGGCATGGGACATCGACCAATTTGTCCTGAACCCACTGCTCGAGGTCAACGACTGTAGCCAAGCTTGGCGTCATGCACAGATGCCCACCGCCGCTACTTGAGCCACTAACTTGAACCCATCATAAGCTGCCCGAGACAAACTTGGAGCACACATGGACGGCCTTGGCCAGGTTCTTGAACCGCTGCAGGGGTTCCTCGGAGAGACCAGCTGAGAACCAGGTGAGTTCCTTCGCCAGGTCTATCAGGTACGTGTCCATGTACGGCTGGTAGGCCTGGATGCAGCAGATGAGCATCGAGCCCTGGAAACACTTACTGCTGAGGGCGTCCAAGGTGCAGGCCTCCCTGCTGTGGGGGCACCGATGAGTATGTCTTCTGACTTTTCAGCAGACGTATGGCCAACTCCACTACCATGGAATTATGCGGCAGCTGTGATTTCTGGAAGTCCAGGCTCTGGCAGACCCAATACATCGAGTCAAGTTGCTTGCTCACCACCGGCACTAGCTGTTATCTCTCACATACACAGCATCAGTCGTTACAGAATGAGAGGGATGGGCACCGTGGGCAATGCCCTCAGAGGAGCCTCATACTGAAGGATTTCCAATTCATCCACCTGAGGGTCCTCCTCCAACTCCGTAGGGAAGGCCAGGGCCTTAGACATATCCTTGACGAAATCAAGGAAGCCCATATCCTCCAGCAAGGACAGCCACCGAGGCTCCAAGATGGGAGAGTCTGAGGGCACTTTGCAGTGATGACGAGTATCAGGGGATTCCTCATCCATCTCCCACACAGAGTAGTCCATCGAGGACTCATAGGAGGGATGATCTGCGAGCCTCGGGCTGACCCTGGCCCATGGCCTCCCGATGTTCCGCAGCTGGTGCCGAGCAAACTTGCCAGGGATGATTGCAGTCCTGTCGAGCGGGAATTGGATCGAGACCTCAGCTGAGAATCGACTCGAGGCCAAAGGACCTCGAGAATTGGCTCAGCCTCTGGGGACGTCTTCGATGTCGAGGACTCAGTAGTCAGGGCGGATGAACCAGTTGTACCAGACAACAGCGCCCACTGCTGGGCCATGAGGGCAGACAAAATGCGCTCCAGGGCTGCCATTCTGGACTCCAGGCCAGAAGGCTCCACAGCCTTTGGCACAGGCACTGAGGGACTTGGGCCCAACACCAGCTCCCCCAAAGGGGAATCTCCAACATGGATGTCGTCTGGCCGGTCCAAGGCGAGTCCTTCTGGAGGATCTTTGCAGATTGCTCCTTCTCCAATCCCTCGGATGAGCATCTTGGGCTGCAGGACCTGGCTTGGGGAGCACCCAGTCGGTCAGATCCATCCAAGGACATAGCCTTTGAGGCTCTCTTCTTCTTTCTGGGTTTCCTCAACAGAGACCCCCTTTCTGAAGGCCCACAGCAGGGTTTGGGTTCAAAGGGGTCTGCCTGAGGTGTCGAGGCTTCAAACAAGGCCCTGGCCCTCAGAGGCACTGGGGACTCGGGGGGGGGGGGAGAAACAAAAAACCCACAACTTGTGCTGCTGTTGGCAGCTCAAGGGCCTTGCTGGACATCCTTTTGCAGAAACCGCATGCTGCCGGGTTATGATCAGGCCTGAGGCAGCAGGACAGCAGTCGTGTGTGTCGGTTAAAGACACGATTTTCGAGCACCGATCATACTTCTTAAATCGACTGGTAGCCATGAGGGAAAAAGGTACCCCTGCGAGGTCGAAGAATCACTGGACTGCCAGTTAGGGAAAAAAAGGCACGAAGACACCAGAAAATTAAAGACAAAAAACTGCAAAAAGACCCGAATTCGACGCCAAGGCAGTGAGGTCGGGTGACGGGAAGAGTACCGGTGCGATACCGGAGAAGAGTATGAAACTCAGAAGAAAAATCAACTTTTTCCAGGGACCAGTCAGACGAACGTCTGAAGGGCTCTGTGGAAAAAAGGAGACTGGAGTAAGATGGCACCCTTGGGCGGGAAGGGGACCATGCATGCGTGATTGCATCTCCCAGAGGCTCTTTGAAAGCTGGGGGGATGCTTCCACGAGGGCTCTGTTGGAGCAGATGTCGCCCATATGTGAGGGCTGACTTCCTGCTTGTTCCTGGAGAAAGACTGAAAACCTAAATATGTATACCCTAGAGGAGAGGAGAGACTGGAGGGATATAATATGATATATGATATAGACCTTTAAATATTTGAAGGGTTTTAATGAACAAACAAACCTTTCAAAGACAGGGACATGTAGAACTAGAAGACATGAAATAAAGCTGCAAGAAGGTAAACTGAAAAGCAATATCAGGAAAATCTTTCACACAGAAAGAAGTAATGGATGCTTGAAATATCTTCCCAAAGGAGGTGGTGGGAGCAAATACAGTGATGGAATTTAAGAAGGAATGGGGCAGGCAGGATCACTATAGAACAAGAGTGGAATCAAAGCAAACATAAACAACTTCATAAAGAGGGGTAACCAGCCTGGAGTGGCAGCTACAACCATAAGCAAAGGCACGGAGGGGGGAGTAATCTGCACAGAGCAGCAAGTACATCTCTAACTTTAGCCACCTTACTGGGCAAATTAGATGGAAAATGCTGGTCTTCATCTGCTATCATTTACTATGTTACTTTTAGCCAAGCAAAAGAAATAAAGCGGTCACCCCAAAGGAACCCCAAGCAGCAACCAGGCTCAATGCTATTAAGACCTGCAGGCATAGACCGTCATCTAAATCTAGATACAGGAGAGGAGGGAAATGGGGCACTGAGACCATGCTAGGCGTGGAGTCCTGATCCAAAAATCCTGGCTGTTCAACTAGCCCTTAATAAAATAAGGATAGGGAACTGAACCAACACCCTTCTTCCGTATGAGCTATTCCCAGGAGAACACTATTTTTAAGGGTGAACCTGTGGGAGCCCTTCCTCATCAAGCTCATTGAGGAGGAAGTTGTCCCAGAGAGTGGTTACTCAAACTAAATCAAACTTTCCACAGATTTTGGGTGCGTTTGTGCATGTGTTTGTTGAAAAAAAATAAAAATAAAAAGAGCTGCATCAGATTGCATCTACTATCTGCTGAAGAGAAATACTGTAATGTGTCCTTATATGCATCAGCTATAATACCAGAATGATGTCATAAGACACACCTGGATTTCAATTCTGTCTCCATCTCTGCTGGTAGGGGAACACATTCCAATTGTCTGGACTAGTCTAGCAGGACAAATTGGAAAGGCCTCTTATAAAATTAGGCCATGCCAAAATGTACATGTAGTGCTAGCCAGCATGTACAGTGCCTTGCGAAAATATTCATCCCCTCAGTGTTAGTCCTGTTTTGTTGCCTTACAACCTGAAATTAAAATGGAGTTTTGGGGATTAACACCATGTGATATATACATGCCTACGACTTTGAAGGTGCAAAATATCAATTATTGTTTGTGTCACAATAAAGACGACAAAAAAAAATAAATAAATAAATTCCGGAGTGTGCATATGTATTCACCACGCCCCAAAATCAAAATGTTGTACAGCCACCTTTTGCTGCAAGTCTCTTGGGGTATGTCTCTACTAGCTTACCACAACTAGCCACTGGGATTTCCATCCATTCATCAAAGCAAAAAACTGTTCCAACTCCTTCAAGTTAGATGGGTTGCACTGATGTTCAGCAATCTTTAAGTTATGCCACAGATTCTCAATTGGATTGAGGGTTGTGCTTTGACTAGGCCATTCCAAGATATTTAAATGTTTCCCTTTAAACCAGCTTTAGCAGTATGTTTAGGGTCATTGTCCTGCTGGAAGGTGAACCTTCGTCCCAGTCTCAGATCTCTGGCAGACAAACAGGTTTTCCTCAAGAACTGCCCTGTATTTAGTGCCATCCATCGTTCCTTCAATCCTGACCAGTTTTCCTGTCCCAGTCGATGGAAAAAACATTCCCACAGCACGATGCTGCCACCACCATGTTTCAATGTGGGAATGGTGTTCTCAGGGTGGTGGGAAGTGTTTGGTTTGTGCTACATATGGCATTTCCCAAGATGGCCAAAAGCTCAATTTTCATCTCATCTGACCAGAGAACCTTCTTACATGTGTTTTGGGGGTCCGCTACATGCTGCTCTGCAAACGCCAAACTTGTTTTCTTATTTCTTTCTTTAAGCAATGGCTTTTTTCTGGCCACTCTTCCAAAAAGTCCCACTCTGTGGAGTGTGCAGCTTAAAGTGTTCCTATGGACAGATATTCCCATCTCCACTGTGGATCTTTGCAGTTCCTCCAGAGTTATCCTTTGTGTCTTTGTGGCATCTGATTAATGCCCTCCTTGTCCAGTCTATTAGTTTTGGTGGGCAGCCTTCTTTTGTCAGGTCTGTAGTGATAACACGCAAAAAGTGGTCTTAGTAATAGAGGGTCCAATCATATATGAAAACAATCGTGCAAAAAACCCTCAACTTCCAAAACTCAGGCAATGACTTACTTCAACTGAAGTAACTTAAATTTATATGACGATTTTTAAATAAGAACATTTATAGAACGGGTCTCAGACTCTATGTTAGCTCACTCCTGCAGACTATGTCAAGGATGTGTGCTTACTGTTGCATCAACGACCCGTAGTGACAGATAAGTAGACCGTTCATAATCAGAAATAGCAGAGCACTTATTTGCTTATCTTGTGTATCCCCGATGCCTTCATTCGGCTGCCGTCCTGCGTTTCACATAACGGATTAGTTTCATCAGGGGGATGGTTCAAAAATGGCTAGTAATGCTAGATTATCTTGCCAGAACACGATTGTGAATGCCTCGAACCCGGCACTGTCAAAAAAGAACAGTCACTTTAAAAAGAGTTGTCATGCCATAAATATGGAAAGAAACAGTACTATGCAGACATAGTGGACTTCATTAAAGTAAAGAAACACAACGTAAAATACCTCTGTTGAAATGATGAATCTTAATGTGTGGCGTGCTTGTTTGGAACTTGTCAGTTTCTCCGAAAAAACGCTGCGCATGCGGACTAAAGGCAAAAAGTGTGACTTTTTATTCTGTATATAAAAGACGTCACAAGAGGACGACCTATCAAAAACATTGGTGAAATCATCTATTAAATCGTACTGCACAAGCCCAAAATATGTGACACAATCATTTTCAAGTGAGTCAAAACTTGTGGAAAAACAACAAATAAAAAATTATAGGCATGCTGCCCATTCAATCATATTGTTCATACCGTGAGGGTGAACCGTTTGTAAAGTGTGAATCCATCTTTGTTCCCTTATGATTAAGGATTGCTCTTTGGATTTACCATTTTGCCCCATATGAATCATATCCACACAAAAACATTTTAGATGATCAAAAGCGTGTTGAGTAGCAAGGCAATGTGCTACTATAGGTGCTTCCAGCACCTTATATTTAAGTCTGCTGCGGTGTTCTTGAATACGAGTCCGAAACGACCTTTCTGTTTTACCGATGTACAATAAATCGCATGGGCAGCAAATACAATAAACTACATAACAAGAAGTGCACGTGGTGGATTGTCGTAAGGTGTATGTTTTACCTTTGTGTTGGAAAGCTGTCAATGTCTCAGAAATCCCACAAATGTCACAGTCCCCACAAATCTTGTGTCCAGGTGGTTCTAACAAACAGGAGAGACTCAGTCCAACTGTGTTGAGATCGTCACCAGACTCCTGTTTGTTAGAACCACCTGGACACAAGATTTGTGGGGACTGTTGACATTTGTGGGATTTCTGAGACACAGACAGCTTTCCAACACAAAGGTAAAACATACACCTTACGACACATGCACTTCTTATGTAGTTTATTGTATTTGCTGCCCATGCGATTTATTGTACATCGGTAAAACAGAAAGGTCGTTTCGGACTCGTATTCAAGAACACCGCAGCAGACTTAAATATAAGGTGCTGGAAGCACCTATAGTAGCACATTGCCTTGCTACTCAACACGCTTTTGATCATCTAAAATGTTTTTGTGTGGATATGATTCATATGGGGCAAAATGGTAAATCCAAAGAGCAATCCTTAATCATAAGGGAACAAAGATGGATTCACACTTTACAAACGGTTCACCCTCACGGTATGAACAATATGATTGAATGGGCAGCATGCCTATAATTTTTTGTGTGTTGTTTTTCCACAAGTTTTGACTCACTTGAAAATGATTGTGTCACATTTGAGCTTGTGCGGTACGTTTAATAGATGATTTCACCAATGTTTTTGATAGGTCGTCCTCTTGTGACGTCTTTTATATACAGAATAAAAAGTCACACTTTTTGCCTTTAGTCCGCATGCGCGGCGTTTTTTCGGAGAAACTGACAAGTTCCAAACATGCACGCCACACATTAAGATTCATCATTTCAACAGAGAGGTATTTTACGATGTGTTTCTTTACTTTAATGAAGTCCACTATGTCTGCATAGTACCGTTTCTTTCCATATTTATGGCATGACAACTCTTTTTAAAGTGACTGTTCTTTTTTGACAGTGCCGGGTTCGAGGCATTCACAATCGTGTTCTGGCAAGATAATCTAGCATTACTAGCCATTTTTGAACCATCCCCCTGATGAAACTAATCCGTTATGTGAAACGCAGGCCGGCAGCCGAATGAAGGCGTCGGGGATACACAAGATAAGCAAATAAGTGCTCTGCTATTTCTGATTATGAACTGTCTACTTGTCTGTCACTACGGGTCGTTGATGCAACAGTAAGCACACATCCTTGACATAGTCTGCAGGAGTAAGCTAACAGAGTCTGAGACCCGTTCTATAAATGTTCTTATTTAAAAATCATCATATAAATTTAAGTTACTTCAGTTGAAGTAAGTCATTGCCTGAGTTTTGGAAGTTGAGGGTTTTTTGCACGATTGTTTTCATATAGGTCTGTAGTGATGCCATATTCTTTCCATTTTGTTATAATGGATTTAATGCTGCTCCATGGGATATTCAGAAAGAAAAATTGGACTTACCTGCTAATTGTTGTTTCTTGAAAAACTCCAGTCCAGTCCCACAACTCAGGGTAGTGTACCTCTTCCAGCAGCTTGGAGACTGAGCATGTCATCTTTTTGATGACACTAGTGTACTTAAGAAGCTGGTACCGTCTACAAGCCCCAGTACCTATTGACAAAGCAGACTCAAAGGAGCAACAAATAAGTAGTTAAACATGCAACAAACACTTCTATGCCTAAATAAACTAGTACCCCCGCCATCTCTGGAAGAGATACCCTGTCCACCCCCTCCAGGATGGGGAGGCCTACCTGTTGAGTGCTTGGGCAATTCCAACCAGCAGGGAACAAGCGACTGACAGCTCTTCCAATCTGCTCTCCCCCCCCTCCCCAAAATGCCGATTACATCCCACTCCCCAGCTCCTCTTGGCCACTTCCTCCACCAAGGGAGCCCACTTCAGGGCTGGGTGCGCACAGATCACCACAGAAAGCACTCAGGGAGGATTCCGGGACTGATCTGGAGTTCCTCAAGGAGCATCAATTAGCAGGTAAGTCTAATTTCTCTTTCCTTATCATCCCTCCAATCCAGTCCTGCACTTCTGGGATGTATCAGAGCAGTTAAACAAACGGGAGGGACCCGCACAACTGGCCTGAAGCACTGCCGGTCTGAAATGAGCATCCCCCGTCACCTGGACATCCAGGCGATACAGCTTAGAGAATGTATGCAGCGAAGACCACGTTGCTGCCCTACAGATCTCCACTGGCGGAACTAAACTATACTCTGCCCACGAGGCTGCCTGTGTCCTCATGGAATGCACCTGCGACCCCGCCAGCACTGCTTTACCCTTCAAGATGTACACCGACGCGATTGCCTCCCTGATCCATCTGGAAATGGAGGCCTTAGCTGCCTTCTCACCTTTGCATGGCCTGCCAAAAAGAACCAACAGATGGTCCAATCTCCAAAAGGACAATGCCCTTTTCACATCCAGGCAGCACAGCTGTGGAGTGGCAGGGCCAACATCCGCGCTTGCCACAGCCAGTAAGGAAACGGCCCGATTTACATGAAATGCAGACATCACCTTGGGCAAAAATGAAGGTACCAGGCTCAGGATCACTTTCTCCTTGGAGAAAGAAAAGAATAGCTCCTGGCACGACAGGGGCTGAAGCTCTGAAAACCTGCATGCCAAGCAAATCACCACCAGGAATACAGTTTTCAGAATCAAATCCTTCAGGGAAGCTCGACTCAATGGCTCAAGGGGTTCCCCAGACAGCGCCATCAGCACCAGATTGAGATCCCAAGGGGGTACCAGCACCCTCCTCGGCAGACAGAGGTGGTCACTGCCCTTAGAAATCTCAGCATGTCTGGGTGTGTACCCAACGGCACCCTATGGACTTTCCTGCGATAACAGGAAATCTCCGCCAGCACGCCAGATTTGTAGACCTCCTCCATGCCTGTAATAAGGTCGCTATCACCAAGCCTGAATATCCTTTCTTCAACCTCGCCCTTTCAAGCGAGAATCGATCCATCTGGGCATGTGAAGCGGCCCCTGCGTCAAGAAGTCCTTCTAACCCGGAAGCCACCACGGTCGATCTGTCAATATCTGAATCAGGTCACCATACTAAGGGCACCTCGGCCAATCCGGTACCACCAGAATTACTAATCCCCAGTGTGCCTCTATCCATTGCACTACCTGGCCTATAAACGCACACGGGGGAAAAAACATAGAAGAGACCCTCTTTGAGCCACTGCTGAATAAGAGCATCCAGGCCCTCGGACATCCTTTCTCTTCTTCTGCTGAAAAACAAGCAGGCCTTGACCGACTTGAATGCTGCCATTAGGTTCATGACCGGTGTGCCGCATCAGCGGACAACCTGCTCGAACACCCACTGGTTGAGCTACCACTCTCCAAGGACCATGTGCACTCGGCTGAGTTAGTCTGCCATCACACTGTCAACTCCTGCTACGTGTGCCGCCGATAATGCTTGGAGACAAATCTCTACCCAGTTAACAGCCTTTTGGCCTCCTTCTCCAGGTCTGCACGCCCTGTGTTTCCTTGCCGGTTGATTTAAGCCACCACGGTCGCATTGTCTGAGAGGACTCTGACTGCCTTTCCCTGCAACCATGGCTTGAAACCTTCTAGCGCCAAGGACATCGCTCGCATTTCGAGCCCGTTGATTGACCACAGGGCCTCCTGCGGATTCCACTGTCCCTGAACAAAGTGTCCTTTGTAATGGGCTCCCCAACCTGACAGACTAGTATCGGTCATCTGTGGAACCCACACCGGGGACTTGAGTGGCATTCTCCCTCCTCCAGGTTCCCTGGATGCAACCACCACCTGAGGGCTCTCCTGGTGCTCCATGGGGAGGGGAGTGCTTGGGACAGGGGTTGACTCTGATGGTACCACCGACAGAGCAGAGCCCTCTGCAGCAGTTGCATGTGCATCCTTGCCCATGGAACTAGCTCAAGAGTGGTCCCCAAAACCTGCAGATAGATAATGCCATGCCGACGGTCTCGCCATCTTCAGAAAATGCCGTATTAACTGTCATAGCTCCTGTGCCCGGCAATCTGGCAGGAAAACCCTGCCCATGCGGGTATCGAAGCACGCTCCCAAATACTCTAGCTCTTAGGCCGGTAGTAACTGACTCTTGGCCAGGTTAACTCCCCCAACCGAGACTTTGAAGGAACTCCACCACCCGCACTGTTGCTTTTTTACTGTCGTCCCTGGACTTTGACCAGATCAATCGTCTAGGTATGAGTGGACGAGAACCCCTTCCTTGCGGGGAGCTACTGCTGCCACCACCACCACCATGACCTTAGTGAAGGTATAGGGGGTAGTCGCCAGACTGAAAGGCAACACTCGAAATGGTCCCTTGGCACCGCAAAGCGGAGAAACTGCTGATATTCTGGATGGATGAGAATGTGCAGATACGCCTCCGTGAGATCAAGAGATCTCAAGAATGCTCCGCTTCCTGCCGCCACTATTACTGATCCCAGCGTTTCCATTTGGAAATGCGGTACTCTGAGACAGCGATTCATGCCCTTGAGGTCGAGAATCAGGCGAAAGGAACCTTCCTTTTTGGGCACCACGAAATACATGGAGTATTGATCGCAGCCGTGCTGGTATTGTGGAACCAGTTCCACGGCTCTTAGCTGCAGGAAACGAGTTAAGGTCTCTTCTACTGCCGCTGACACCACTGCCATCCACTTTGGGCGATCGAAGGATGCTTTTAAAAACAAAGAAACATGCACCTTAAAAAAAGGAAATAAAAAGCAAACTAACTAAACCTATCTCCCCTTAGTTGACCCTTCAATGAGTCCAGCACCCTGGCTCACTACCTCCTCCAGCTACTTGGAGACTGAGCATACTGGGGCTGGTAGGCGATGCCAGCTGCTTAAGTACACTAGTGTCATCAAAAAGATGACATGTTCAGTCCCCAAGCTGCTGGAAGAGGTACACTACCCAGAAGTGCGGGACTGCACTGGAGGAACAATAAGGAATTTGGAAATTTTTTTTAATTTTTTTAATTTTTTTTTTTTTTTTTTTTTTTTTTTTTAACACCCAACAGCATAGTTACTCACCTGTCAAAGGTGTTCCCCAGGAAGAGCAGGAATCAGTCCTCACATATGAATGATGTCTGCGCTAATGGAGGCTGCATGGAGCATTTCCCCAGCTTTCAAAGAAAGCCTTTGGGACATGCTCCAACGCATGTGTGGTCCCCTTCCCACCCAAGGGTGCCATCTTGCTCAGTCAGATGACATAGCTAGGACGGCAGTAAAACTAACACAAGATAAGGAGGCAACTCCCAGGGGAGGAGGGAGGGTGGCGAGGACCAATTTCTGCTGTTCCCAGAGAACACGTGTTACAGGTGAGTAACTACACTTTCTCCAGGAACAAGCAGGAAATCAGTCCTCACATATGGGACTCCCTAGCTCCAGGCTGCCGAGGACCGAACCACGACAGCACCAGTGGCGATCAAGTCGGGTAGGAGTGAGTTGCCCAAGGTGAGTCCCCACTCAGAGACTCTGCAAGACCCTACCACTCCGGTAGCCTGAACATAGAAGGGTCGGAGGGCAGGAGTTGCCTACACCCCAAGAATATTACGGAGTACTGCCTGGCCAAAGGCACTGTCACTGCAGGACTTGCTCTCCAGGCAGTAGTGAGCTGCAAACGTATGAAGACCATGTGGCGGCCTTGCAAATTTCCGTCACCGCCCCTGAGTGGAGGTTGGCCACCGTCCCTGAGTGGAGGTTGGCCACTGCCACTGAACATAAGAACATAAGATATGCCATACTGGGTCAGACCAAGGTCCATCAAGCCCAGTATCCTATTTCCAACAGTGGCCAATCTAGGTCATACGTACCTAGCAGTTTCCCCAAGACACAGGTTCCGCAATGCTTGTACTGGGTCAAGCATTGATATCCTGGGTCCCCTCTTAATAATGGTTTATGGACCTTTCCTCCAGGAACTTGTCAAAACCTTTTTTAAACCCAGCTACACTAACAGCCTTTACTACATCCTCCAGTAACAAATTCCAGAGTTTGATTACACGATGAGTGAAAAAATATTTTCTTTTATTAGTCTTAAATAGTTTACCCTGTAGCTTCATTGTATGTCCCCTAGTCTTTCTATATTCTGATAACAAATAATCGATCTACATTTACCCGTTCCACTCCGTTCATTAATTTATAGACTTCTATCATATCTCCCCTCAGCCGTCTCTTTTCCAGGTTAACGAGCCCTAACCTTTTTAGCCGTTCTTCATAGGCGTATCCTTCCATCCCCTTTACCATTTTGGTGGCTCTTCTCTGTACCTTTTCTAATAACGCTATATCCTTTTTAAGATACGGTGACCAGAATTGCACACAATATTCAAGGTGCGGTCTCACCATGGAACGGTATAGAGGCATTATAATATCTTTTGTTTTATTTTCCATTCCTTTCCTTATGATACCTAGCATTCTATTTGCTCTCTTGGCCACCGCTGCACACTGGGCCGAGGGTTTTAACATGGTATCCACAATGACGCCTAAATCTTTTTCCTGGGTGGTGGTTCCTAATGTGGAATCTTGCATTGTATAACCATAGTTTAGGTTGTTCTTCCCTAGGTGCATAACTTTGCACTTGTCCACATTAAATTTCATCTGCCATTTTGATGCCCAGTCTTCCAATTTATCAAGATCCTCTTGCAATTTTCCACAATCCTCTTGGGTTTTAACAACTTTAAATAGTTTTGTGTGTCATCTGCAAATTTGATAACCTCACTCATTATTCCTCTTTCCAGGCCATCTGGTCACTGCCATCACCCTCACGCAATGTGCTGTGATCCGGGTGCTCAAGGGAGGTGCCAGCTCACTCAAAGAAGAGGGTAATACAGTCCACCACCCAAGTAGAGTTCGCTTAGTCACGGGGAGCCCCAGTATACTGGGGTCATAGGACACAAAAAGCTGAGGAGTTTTTCAATGGCCCCGAGTACACTGCAAGTAGAAGGACAGGGCCTGTTTGCAATCTAATGTATGACTTATTAATTCTTCCATGCCGGCGTGAGGCCGCAAGAAGGTGGGGAGGACAACTTCTTGGTTGAGGTGGAAAGGAGATACCACCTTCGGGAGGTATTCGGGATGTGTGTGGAGCACCACCCTGATCTTATAGAACCTCGTATATGGTGGATCCACCGCCAGGACCTGGAATTCGCTCACCCTTCGAGTGGACGTGAGGGCCAACAGGAAGGCCACTTTTCCAAGACAGGTATCTCAGGTGGCAAGTGGCTAGGGGCTCGAATAACAGTTTAATGAGCTGGGACAGCAGCATGTTGAGGTCCCATTCCACCACCAGAGGGGAAGCTTAGACAACAGGAGAGACCAGGGGCTGGCTAGGGAGGGATTTTCTCTTGATAGGGTGGGGGTGCGCTGCTATGACGCTTAGATGCACCCTCGTCGAGTTGAATTTCAGCCCGGTGTGCAACAGGTGCAGAAGGTACTGAAGAACCAGTTGCATATGACAGGAGAAGGGATTCTCCTTCTTCCCCACACACCAGACAGAGAACCTTCTCCACTTGAAGGCATAGGCCTGCCTGGTGGGGGGGTTTTCAAGAGGCCAGTAGGATCTCCCTCTTCCCCTGGAAGATTGAAGGGGGCCAGCGCTACCCTTTCAGCAGCCACACCGTTAGCATTAGTGACCCCAGGTTGGGGTGCAGAAGGGAGCCCTCCTCCTGGGACAGGAAGTCCAGGGCCTAGCCCAGTGGGACTGGGAGAGCACAGTTACTTACCTGTATCTCTGGGAACAGCAGGAATAAGTCTTCACATATGGGTACGTTGGTACCGACGGAGTCTGCTCGGGAACGCTTCCCAGCGTCCAATCAAAACGCTTTTGGAAGCATCCCACCACACCTGCGTGCTGCCTTCCCAACTGCCTCTCCTCAGTTAAGTTTTAAAGCTGAGACAAAGAGAGAGAGAGGAAAGGAAAGATAGAGAGATACAACTCCTAGGGGAGGTGAGTGGGTTGTGAAGACTTATTCCTGCTGTTCCCAGAGATCACCTGTTACAGGTAAGTAACTGTGCTATCTCCAGGAACAAGCAGGAATGAGTCTTCACATATGGGGACTCCCAAGCTGAGATGCCCAGAGGGAGTCCTAGCATGTTGCAGATGTAGAAGAGCCATGCTACTCCCCAGAACCTCAGGCATCCTGGGGATGGAGGGTAGGAGTTGAATACAGAAAAGGTGCTGTGGAACAGCTGAACTAGAACAGGACCTCTACAGAGAAGAACCCTGTAGAGAGGAGATCTAGTGGTAAAAATTGAGATATGGGCCTCCCTTGTTGGCATTGCAAGTCTACTGAGGTTGATATGGATCTGTTAGAAGAACCATTGGAAAACCTCAAGGAGTACCTCACTGAGAAGTAGAGGTAAGAAAAGTAGAAAAACAAGTGGAGGTCAGAACCCCTCAGGGTGAGAAATAGCCCCAGGGAGAAACTGGGGTAGGGAAAGAGAGGTAGGACTTCAGCAGAAGACGCAGAAGGTACAATTAAGAAAGCTTAAGCTGTGTTGGTCCAAGAAAAATCCAATCCTAGGACCAAAAGAGTCTGACCCAGCTGGACTGGCAGTAGAAACAGTCCATGTAGGAGAGAAAGGGTGTGGAAACCCCTGTATCTGATAAGAATTTAAGGACAGACTTAGGAAGCGCTAAGCTTTAGATAAACTGAAGTTCCTCAATATCTTTCCTGAATGGGTTAAGGAAAGAAAAAGGGTACATGGAGAACGTCAGGGGTACCTAACCCTGAAAGGTTATGGTAAGAAAGTTTGTTGATCACCACAGGAAGTGGTTATGTGTGTAGAGCCCTAAGTATGCTGGTACAGCATTGATAGGGGTGGTGCCCATCTGTCAGGATCATATAGGAATGTATGAATATCTGAAGGTAAACAGACAGATATATAAGTATGTGGATACATATCTACGATATAGATCGATATATACATTCCTAAAGTTATACGGGTAGAGGGTAGAGATAGAGATAGAGATATATTATAGGCATGTAGACAGATGTCTCCAGGTATGTGAATGAAGAAATGCCTATAGAAATTGATCCCCATAGGAGTATGGGGAGAGAAAAGATTCATCTAACAGCAAGGAGGGTGATACCCGCTTGAATAGATGCATCAAGAATCTTCCTTCCCTGGTAATGATTGAAAAAGTCAGGTGAATAGTGTCCCTGACAAAAGAGAGTCTAAATCCATTTCAGAATTTGAGCTCTTAAATAACCAGGATGGCCTACATGGAAAAAGGCAGAGGATAACTTCAGTCTGCAGGCAGCAAGTCCAGATTTCTCCAGAACCGCAGTATGGAGAATGGATAGAGGACGTCACTGGAGGAAGATACCATAGTGACCTGTCTACAAGGGCAGATGGGTATCAGGCGTCTTTAACTGCCACTGAAACAAAAAAAGATCTCTGGCGAGAAGACCAAGGGGATGTGGACCAAGCCAGGGAATTTGCCATTCTTTAGGTTGTCACGTGAAGAAAAGGCCTGAGCCTCAGGTCTCAAAAGAGATTTTAGATGAGATGGTAGGGAACACCTACCAGACATGAAAAATATGACTGGGGAAAACCCTCCTAACCCTCTGGGGTTATCTGCTAGACAAGATATAATGCTCTCTAGCAAGGGCCCATAGTGCAAAGCTACTCTGTAGAGTTGCAGAGAGCATGCTGCAGGTTAGTTAGAAGAAAAAACTGGCTGCTAAAACCCAGTGGGTAAGAACTATTCTGCCAAGGACAAGGGGCAAAGAATAGAAGTTAACCAAGCAGTCTGTGATAATAGGGTTTCCCTAACGAGGTTGATAACCTGTTTGGGGTTTAGCACTGAGGCTAGAAGAATAGCTAGTGGAGGAGAAGCCCTGGTTGTGTGGTGAACAGAATCAATGGCTAAACCACTAGGAAATAGTGTATCTGCAGCAACTACCAGGGCAGCGGGCGAAAAATCTCTTTTCCCATCTTTTTTAAATTGGAAAAAAGAGACAACAGACATAGTAGGACTATCTAGTGTCTGATGAGCTGCCCTAAGGAAATAAAGGGGGAGACAACTCTTAAATGGAGAATCCCCCTGTGGAACAGGTAGAGGACCATAGGGGCTTACCAGTGTAAAAGAGCCACTCTTACAAACCAGATGCTGTAGCAAGAGGGAGGTAAGACAGAGGTGAAGGAGACTGACTATAAAGGAAGTCTTTGAAAGGTAAGATGATACATGCCAGTACAGGGAAACAACTGTCTTATTAATAGTTGTCATTTCTTGTTTCCCGAAAAGGAAGAGAAACCTGTCAAGTGAGGGCAGGATCATCATGAAGACTCAGAGTAAAGGAAAAAACGTCTCAAGAAGAGACATCTTGAAAAAGGTTAAATTTAGTGCAGATACTTCAGCAAAAAGAAGTAGACTGCCCCTGTAACCAGCAACACAAGGGGAAAAATGACTTATTTAAAACCCTGCGACTGCTGGGTTTGTGGACCCTGTTGAGGTTGTGGTTTCTTCAGACTAGGGCGATGTTTCCCCTGTTTGGGAACATCTGAATGATGGGCAGAAGAAGAATAAAACTTGTTCCCCCTAGGGGGAAGAAAGCTGGGTAGGACATTTCCTACCAACTGGGAAAGAGGAAGGCATAGAACAGCCTCTGGAAACAGGAATGTCAGTGGTTAACTGAGCAACTGGAGTAAAGACTCCTTGTTAAAGAGATTTTCTCCAGTGCAAGGAGTATTTCCCAGTCTTTCTTGAGCCCATTTGTCTAAGCTTGAAGCCTGGAGCCAGGCTTTACATCGTGCCCCTATAGCTATAGCAGAAGTTCTGCTAACAGACTCAAAGGAGTCCAGGGAAGCACGAATAAGGAACCTAGATAATATTCTGAGCATGACTAATCAGAGAGGAATAGTCTGCACTTATAGTCTCTTGAAGAAAAGGAGTCAAAGATAGTAATTTCTTTGTGACCTCATCAAGAGATAATCCCATATAGAAAATATGAGAGCATTCTTGCTGAAAGCATGGATGCCTGGAAGGTTTGGCATCCAAAAGGCATCTAAAGTCTTAGACTCACGACCTGGCGGATAAGAAGAGTGCTTTTTAGTACTCTTCAGCCGCCTCATTGCTGATTCAACAACAATGGAATGAGGAAGTTGAGTCTTCTGAAAATCTGGAGAGGAAGGCACCTGATATAGAAGATCAGTTGTCCTAGAAGGTGGGGGCACCGTTAAAGGAGCTTCCCACATTCGTAGAAGGAGATCCTGCAAGGAATGATGCAAAGGAAGCATGATGGTATCCTTTGCTGTCCCAGGAATATACAGGGATTCTGCATTGCCTTGTGTAGGATCCTGTCCAGGCATAGAAATGGCAAGTGATTTCATCATATCCATGAGAAAAGCTTGAAAAGAAAAATCCCCAGAGGGAAATTCTTTTTGGAAAGGCTAGATCTGCTGAAGAACTAGCATTGGCACCGGAGGATCTATCTAACCTTATAGGAATATAAGATCCTGAATGGTGGAGATCCCTAGAGAATGGTCTCCGGTACCGCAGGGGGTCGGGACCAGCAACAGTCGGTAGCATATCGTCCATGCTAGGGATCGATTCCAAACTCGGTATCGAGGGAAGCGAGCCTGAAGAGGGAAGCATGGAAGGCACCGACAGCCATGGTAATGTGGATACCGGTACCGACTCCGGCACCATATCCGGTACCAGTGGATGAAGGCCAGCCGGTGACAACTCTATCGGTATGGAAGAAACCGAGAGTGCCGGACATGGATCATCGGAACCGTGCCTTCGGTACCGTTTGGTGTCGGTACCAAGGCGAGTCGGTACCCAGTCCTCCAGACTGGAGATCGATTCCAGACTCGGCATCGAAGGAAGCGAGTCTATCGAAGCACATCTGGAGGGTACCGACGTCGGTACTAGTATCGGTACCGGGATCGATACCGATACTGGAGGGTCGGCCTGGAGCATATCCAACAGTCCCGTAGGTACCGAGGACGCCAGACAACGATCCTTGGTGAGGAATGTTTCATCCAACACCATTGCCGATGCCGGGGTATCGGTACTGCTCGAAGCAGATGCCACCACCGAGCATGGCACAGGTATGTTCTGTGAGGGGTGAACCTCAGGAACAACCTGAAACCCCACACAGGCTTTGGAGGCCGAAGACTCCCACCGGGGTTTTAAAACCAGTATGTTCGAGGGCAAGGCCAGAGGCATCTCTATGCTGTGCATGAGATCTACCACTCGAGGACTGGCTAGTCTTAACAGACTTACCTGATGCCATGTAGAAGAAGTGGTCGGTGCCATGAAGCTGGATGGGGACCGCGTATCGAGGGAAACCCGATGCTTTAGACTTCTTCCAACAATACTATTGCAGGAGGGACACTCCGGAGGAAAATGGTCAGGACCCAAACCGGCCAGACACCAATTAGGGGTGTCTAAGGTTAATTTTGTACCGCCGCAGTTTGAACATTTCTTGGGAATAGTGACTGGCGGTTCCATGAAGGAAAGTGAGTAGGCCTAGCAGGCCTAAGAAAACCGTGAGGCACCAAGAAGAAAAAAATATTCCTTAAAAAGGAAACTTACAAGAAAAAAGGAGAAAAAAAACCACCGGCGGTACCGGTGGCATCGGGGAAGGCAGCCGCGACCACAAGAAAACTAAAAAATAAAAGAAAAATTTTCTGCGGTGACAGGAGGACATCCTGCCGGCTCCGTGGAAAAACGAAAACTGAGGAGAGGCAGTTGGGAAGGCGGGAAGGCAGCATGCAGGCGTGGTGGGATTGGACGCTGGGAAGCAGCATGCAGGCGTTTTGATTGGACGCTGGGAAGCGTTCCCGCGCAGATTCCATCAGTACCGAAGTACCCATATGTGAAGACTCATTCCTGCTTGTTCCTGGAGATTGCCATTGACAGGGATAGCAGCAGAGGGAACCAGGGTTGCCTGGGTCACATGGGTGGATCAGTATGACTGACACCCCCTCGCGCTGTACCTTGAATAGAGTTTTGGCGACCAAGGGAGGGAGTGGGGGAGGGTTGGTGGGAACGCATATAGTAGGCCACCTGACCATGAGATTAGGAAGGCATCTGCAGCCACTCTCCCCAGATGCAGCTGGCGCGAGCAGCAGCTCAGTAGCTGCGCGTTGCTCAGGGAGGCAAAAACGTTTATCACGGGCATGCCCCAGTGGTGGAAGAGTTGCTTCATTACTTGGACGTTTAAGCGCCACTCATGGGGCAAAAGACTCTACTCAGCCTGTCCGCTAAGCGATTGTCCTGGCCTGGCAGGTATATCCTGCCAGTTGTATGAGGTGGTCTGCTCTTTCCCTTGGGAGGACCGCCTTGACCTGTACGTATTTAGCTGTGCCCCTATGAACTCAGACTTTGGTTTGCAGCGAAGTGGGACTTGGGGTAGTTGATGACAAACCCCAGGTGCCGCAGCAGGAGGGTTGTATGCTCTGCAGCCTACCTGGCCTCTGAGGTCATAACGCCACTGATTAGCCAGTCATCCAGGTAGGGAAAGACAAAGGCCCCTTGCAGATGCAAGTGAGCGACTACCACTGCCAAGCACTTGGTAAAGACCTTTGGTGAGGAGGCCAGGCCGAATGGTAGAACTCTGTACTGGTAGTGCCCTCCTCCCACCACAAACCGTAGGTACTGCCTGTGGGAGGGGTGGATCAATATGTGAGTGTACACATCCTTTAGGTCCAAGGAGCACAGCCAATCTCCCTGGTGGAGGTAGGGAGGCAGTGTTCCAAGGGATAGCATCTTGAACTTCTCCTTCACCAGAAACTTGTTCAAGTTTCAAAGGTCTAGTATGGGCCTGAGGCCCCCTGTTCCTTTGGGGCAAGGAAGTATCTTGAGTAGAAGCCCTTCCCCCACAGATGCCTGGATACAGGCTCCACAGCATTGTCCCTGAGCAGATATGCGAGTTCTAACAGCAGAATAGTCTGGTGAAGGAGAAGTCATACTGGCTTTCCTGGAAAGTATCTGAGTTGTACCTGTTTTAAGTGGAGAAGGTATCCCTCCTTTACCATCTGCAGCATCCACTGGTCTGAGGTGACCTTGACTCACTTGTGTGCAAGGAGTTCCAGGCGACCCTCTGTGGGTGGTTAAGGGTCTCCTAGGAGAGGGGAGGCCCTGCCCAGGGAGTCAAAAGCCTTGATGTGCCAAGTTGTCTTATGAATAAAACCCATCCCAAGAACCTCTGGAGAATGTCTTCAATCTCACCTCGTTGGTCTAGAGCCAGGGCTTGGAGCTTGTGAGCCTTGGGCTTCTGACCTTCCTGGCCCTGTCTCTTAGGGTGAGAACCCTGTTGCTGGCCCGAGAAGAACTGGTATCAGTGGCTCTGCTGGAAGTGCCCCTTCTTCCCCAGGAATAAGGACCTTTTCCCTGAGGGTTTCTTGCGGGGGAAGGAAAAGGTCTTCTTAGAAGCTGAAGTGGTGACCCGCCAGAGGCTCTCAATCTTGGCCGTCTTGTCGGCCATGGGTTTGCTGAACAAGTTCTCACCAGTGCAAGGGACGTCTAGCAGCTTGTCCTGGACCCACTGTTCGAGCTCAGAGGACTGTAGCCAGGCTTGGCATTGGGCTCTGATGCCAGTCGCTGCTACTCGAGCCGCTGATTTGAATCAGTCATAGGCCGCCCGGAAGAGAAACTTTGAGCAGTCCTTGGTCCTGAAGGTCAGAGCTTGGAACCGATTTAGAGGTTCCCAGGCCAGCCCCACCGAGCACTCAGACAAGTCCTGAGTCAGGGCCTTCAAGTACATGCTTATGTATAGCTCATAGGCCTGGATTCAACACCCCAGCATCGAGCTCTGGTAGTACTTGCGCCCAAGGGCGTCGAGGCTCTAGCATCCCTGCTAGGGGGTACAGAAGACTAAGTCTTCAGGCTTTTGAGTTTTTGCATGGTTGACTCGAGGTGACCATGCAAAAACCGACACGGACTCCGGTGTCCCCCACATTTGCAGCAGTAGCCATTTGAGAATCAGCTGCACTAGTACCATGAGAGAGTTTCCTTAGGTGGAGACTAACTAGACAGACAATCTCCAGCTACACAGTGCGTGGGTCCTCCTCCGCCTTTGTTTGCACCTTGAAGGCTCTGGCCATATTCCTGACAAAGTCATGGAAGGCCATGTCCTCTGGAGGAGAATGGCAGTGGGGGAGACGGGTCCGAGGGGATGTCTCTGTGCAGTCTGGCTTCCGGGAAGGCCTCCTCATCTGTCTCCCACTCAGAGTCGAGGGGGGGGGGGGGGGAATGAGTCCTAGGCCCTGCGACTTCTTGGCTCGAGGCCTGCGCCGAAGGGTCGGGTCACTCCTGAGGACCGAGTCTCAAAAACTAGCCAGGGAGGACCAGATATTCAAGGAACAGGACCTAACCGGGGCCAAGGGCTTACCAGAGGCCAGTGGTGCTCTGAACTCGGCTTGACTACCAGGGAATCCCCATAATCGGAGCCCGGACGTTGCGGCAGATGATGCAGACGAGTCTGCCATCATTGCCTGCTGCATGGCCAGGATAGCAGTGATGTTCTGCTCCATGGCTGCTATTCTGGATTCCAGGCCAGAAGGCTCTACAGTTTTCAGCGCAGGCACAGAGGATATCGGGTAAGTTCGGGCCTGGCACTGGCACTCTCGCCCAAGTCCCTCCGGGCAGTCTTACCAGGTTTTGCCGGTAGAACCTTGACAGACTGAGGATTTTTTCTTTTTCCCCGCTCGGGGTCAGAGGTCTTCTCAGAGGAGCCGCCACCAGAGGGCTCCAAGGACACTCAGCCCTCTTGGGACATGCTGGGCTTGGAGCTCGGCATCAGGAAGGCCGGTGTTGAGTCGGACCTGGGGAATAGTTTCTCCTGCAACTCAGACCTCTTTATTGGTTTTAGGTGTCATGGCCTAGCACAGGTCGCAGGAGGTGCTATCATGGTCCGGTCCCAGGCAGTGTAGGCAGCAGTCATGGATGTCGGTGACAGACATGGTTTGACTGCAGCGGTCACATTTTTTTTTTTAACCCACCAGGGGACATGGTGGGGAAACACCTGGCTGGGGTCGATGACCCCTGAGCAAAAAAGGACACGAATGCCTGTCAAGGCGTGCCTCGATCAAAAAAAAGTGAAAAGAGCTGAGAACAGCGCTAGCTTGAGGCGGGAAGAGGAATTGGTATGCAAGATTTTTTTTCAGGGAAACTGGACAGACATCTGTTGGGCTCCATAGAAAAAAAGAAAACTGAGCAAGATGGCACCTTTGGGCAGGAAGGGGACCACACATGCGTAGTAGCATCTCCCAAAGGCTTTCTTTGAAAGCTGGGGAAATGATCCACGCAGGCTCCGTCACAGACATCACCCATATGGGAGAACCGACTTCCTGCTTGCTCCTGGAGAACTTGATCTACACTTCTCCACAACTTTGTCTCTGATCTGTCTGGAGTGCTCCTTGGTCTTCGTGTTGCTTGTTTAGTGGTGTTGCAGAGTCGGGGGCCTTTCAGAACAGGTATATTTATACAGGTATCATGTGACAGATCATGTGATACTGATTGCACACAGGTGGACTCTAATCAACTAATTATGTGACTTCTGAGGTTAAACCAGATCTTAATTAGGGTTCTCATAGTAGAAGGGATGAATATATATGCACTCACAACTTTTCAGATTTTACTTGTTTATGTGATTATATAGATATATAGATAGATTAATCTATCTCTATCATATATATAGATATATATCATAGATAGAGAGAGCGAGCGAGCATAGTTACTCACCTGTAACAGGTGTTCTCCAGGAGCAGCAGGAATCAGTCCTCACATATGGGTCACATCGACATCGATGGAGCCCCCATGAGGAGCATTTCCCCAGCTTTCTAAGAAAGCCTTTGGGAATACACCCACGCATGCGCAGTCCCCTTCCAGCCCAAAGGTGCCATCTTGCTCAGTCAGATGACATAGCGAAAAAACAGCACAAAAAAACAAAAAAAATGAACTATACACAACTGCAACTCCCAGGGGAGGAGGGAGGGTTGTGAGGGCCGATTCCTGCTACTCCTGGAGAACACCTGTTACAGGTGAGTAACTACTCTTTCTCCAGGACCAAGCAGGAAGTCAGTCCTCACATATGGGTGACTCCCTAGCTCTGGGCTACCAGGAACCCAGGCTGAAAAACAGAGCTCCCTCTGTGAAGCCTCAGCATCAGGGAAAGAATTTAACTGAGAACAATCCCACCGGTAGCCCAACAAGAGGGCTGGAGGGCAGGAGTTGCCTAAACCTCAAAGAGATTCCGGAGTACTGCCTGACCAAAAGCACTGTTCCTACGGGACTCCCTCTCTAAGCAGTAATGGGCTGCAAAAGTCTGGCTTGAGGACCAAGTTGCAGCCCTGCAGATGTCTGCCAGCGGTACAGAACGGAGATGAGCTACTGATGCAGCCACTACCTGGACACGGTGAGCTGTGACTCGACCCTGCAAGGGAAGGTCTGCTGCCCTGTAAGCCCAGGCGATACAGTCCGCCACCCATATGGACAAGGTACGCTTGGAGACAGGCAACCCCAAGTTGTTTGGGTCAAAGGAGACGAAGAGCTGAGTAGCCCTTCTATGACCCTTAGTATGCTCAAGGTAGAAAGACAAGGCCCTTCTACAGTCCAGGGTATGTAGGACTTCCTCAGCCCAGCTAGCATGGGGCCTAGGGAAGAATGTTGGAAGGACCACCTCCTGACTGAGGTGGAAAGAGGAGACCACCTTCGGGAAGAACTTAGGATGAGTCTTAAGGACCACCCTGTTCCTATAGAAGCAAGTGTATGGCCTGTCACAGACCAGGGCTTGAAGTTCACTCACTCACCTGGCCGAGGTCAGTGCCACGAGGAAAAGAGCCTTCCAAGAAAGGAAGCGGAGAGGACACGTAGCCATCGGCTCAAAGGGAGGGCGAGTAAGTTGCTGCAAGACCACATTCAACTCCCACTCAGGGGCTGGTGGACAGAGAGGAGGCTTCAGCAAGAGCAAGCCTCTGAAGAAGCGGGACACCAAGGAGTGAACCGATAAAGAGTGCCCTTCCACCAGTGAGTGGTGGGCTGCCAGAGCAGAAAGGTGTATCCGAACAGAATTGGACTTAAGACCCTGATTAGACAAGTGCAGCAGGTACTGAAGCACCACTGGCACAGGGCAGGAGAAAGGGTTCTCCTGGCGATGGTCACACCACAAGGAGAACCATTTCCACTTCAGGGGCATAGGTCTTTCTGATGGATTGCTTCCTAGAGGCCAAGACCACCTCTTCAACTTCCTGAGGCAGGCCCCAGGGGACTAGCACTACCCTTGCAGCCTCCAGGCCATCAAATTGAGAGTTTTGAGATTGGGGTGCAGAAGGGAACCCTGATCCTGAGAAAGAAGATCAGGTTGCAACCCCAGGGGGAGTGGGGTGTCCACCGCCAGCTGTAACAGAAGCAGGAACCAGGACTGCCTCGGCCATCTGGGGGCTACCAATATGACCGAGGCCCTGTCCCTTAGAATCTTGAACAAGGTTCGGGCCACCAGGGGCGTAGGAGGAAACGCATACAGAAGGCCCTTGGACCATGAGATTAGGAAGGCATCCGCTGCGAATCTCATGGGATGCGGTTGCCTGGAGCAGAACTGAGGCAGCTGTCGGTTCAGGGGACTGGCAAAGAGGTCTATGGATGAAGTCCCCATTTCAGGAAAGTGTTCTGAACCACCAAAGGGTGCAGTTGCCATTCGTGAGGTTGTAGAACTCTGCTCAATCTGTCTGCCAGGAAATTCTCCTGGCCAGGAAGATAGACTGCCCTGAGCAACATATTGTGTTGAAGTGCAAAAGAGCATAGGGCCTGTGTCTCCCGACACAGGAGCCGGGACCCCTTGCCCCCTTGTTTGTTCACATAAAACAACATCGCTACCTGGTTGTCTGTCTGCACCAAGACAGATTGGTGGGCCAGGGTATGAGAGAAGGCCTTGAGGGCTAAGCGTATCGCCCTGAGTTCCAGGAGATTGATTTGTTGTGTGGCCTCCCAAGGAGACCACAGGCCCTGTGTGCACTTGTCCAGACAATGTGCACCCCAGTCCTGCAAAGAGGAATTGGTTGTGAGTACCACATTGGAAACAGGTACCTGAAAAGAAATTCCCTGTAGAAGATTGGGGGAGTGCAGCCACCACTGCAGGGAGTGCAGCCACCACTGCAGGGAGTGCAGCCACCACTGCAGGGAGTGCAGCCACCACTGCAGGGAGTGCAGCCACCACTGCAGGGAGTGCAGCCACCACTGCAGGGAGTGCAGCCACCACTGCAGGGAGTGCAGCCACCACTGCAGGGAGTTCAGGAAGGGTTTGGACACTCTTACTCTGTCTCTTAGGCTGCCTGTAGCCTGCCTCCACTGAGTCTTGAGACACCACTGTGCAGGCCTCATATGCAGGCGGGCATTAGGGGTCACATGCACTGTTGAAGCCATGTGGCCCAGGAGCCTCAGACAAAGTCTGGCGGATACCAGTGGGTTGTCTAGAAACAGGCTGGCCAAGTCCATCAGCCTTCTTGCTCTGTCCCCTGGCAAGTAAGCTTTTGCGTGCAGGGAGTCTAACCGTGCCCCTATGAATTCCAGGTTCTGGGAGGGGAGCAAAAGTGGACTTTGCGAAGTTTATGACAAAGCCTAGTGGCTGAAGGAGAGAGACAGTACGGAGGGTGGCTTGCCTGGCCTCCTGGAGTCTGACCCCTGATGAGCAAGTCGTCCAGGTAGGGGAAGACAAAGATACCTTGGTTTCTCAAGTAGGCCGCCACCACCGCCAGGCACTTTGTGAAGACCCGTGGGGCGGAGGTTAGGCCAAAGGGCAGTACCCTGTACTGAAAATGGTTTCCTCCTACCATGAGCCTTAGGTACTTTAGATCTGAAGGATGCGTATACTCAAATCCTCATTCATCCAGACCACAAAGAGCATAGCCAATCTCCCTGCTGGAGGTAGGGCAGCAGTGTTCCAAGAGTAAGTATCTTGACCTTTTCCTTTTCCAACAATTTATTGAGGTTTCTCAAGTCCAAAATGGGTCGGAGACCTCCAGTTCTCTTTGGCACAAGAAAGTACCTGGAGTAGAAGCCCTGCCCCAGCTGGTGGGGAGGTACAGGCTCCACTGCCCTGTCTTGAAGAAAACCTTGCAGTTCCTGGAGAAGGAGTTCCTGATGTAGGGTAGGCCCTGGAGGCTCCCCTGTGAAGTAGGAGGGGGTACTTGAGTGAAATGTAGCAGATAGCTCTTCTGGACTATGCTTAGTACCCAAGCATCTCTTGTGATGGGCGGCCACTGGTGGACAAACAGGGCCAACCGACCTCCCATGCTGAGATGGGCCAGCAGAGGCGGAGAGGCTATGCAGTGGGAGTCAAAAACCCCCTCCCTGCTGAGTTGGAGCAGGAGCTGGAGGCTTGGGGGCTTTCTGCCTACGGGGCCCATGTCTCTGCCCCTTGGCCTGCTGACCCTGCTGGGGAGGCCTGATAATGAGGGAAAGGTTTGTAGGCAGATGCCTTCCTCAGGTAAAAGATCTTTTTCCCCTGAGCCCTTCTTCTTATGAGAAGGGGCAAAGGCTTTTCTGGACAACCTTGTCCTTGTCAGAGTCTCGGACTCGAGCTCAGCGGCCTTTTCGGCCATGGGCTTGCCGAAGAGGTTTTCACCCCGGCATGGGACATCGACCAACTTGTCCTGTACCCATTACTCGAGGTCCGATGACTGCAGCCATGCCTGGCGTCGAGCACTGATGCCAGCCGCCGCTATGCGGGCCGAAGTCTCGAAGCCATCGTAGGCCGCCTGGGAGATGAATTTGGAGCATTCCCGGATCCCCGAGGACAAGGACTTGAACCTCTGCAAAGGTTCCCCCGAAGAGGCCAGCCGAGAACCCAGCTATCTCCTTAGCTAGGTCCCGCAAGTACATGCCCATGTACAGCTGGTAGGACTGGACACGGCAAGCAAGCATCGAGCCCTGGAAGCACTTTCTGCCAATGGCATCTAGGCTTCGGGCCTCCCTGCTGGGTACATCTTCTGGCTTTTCAGACGATGCATGGCCGATTCCACAACCATAGAATGGTGCGGCAGCTGCGCCTTCTGGAACCCAGGGCTCTTCCGGACTCCATACATGGAATCGATCCGCTTGCTCAAAACCAGCGCCGAGGCCGGTGCCTCCCACATTCGGAAGAGGAGCCGTTCCAGCATCGGAGGAACCGGCACAGTAAAGGCCTCCCGCGGGGGAGAGTCGTACTGTAGGGCATCAAGCTCTTCAGCTCGAGGCTCCTCCTCTGTATCCGCAAGAACATTCAAAGCCTTGGCCATGTCCCTGACAAACTCTGAGAACCGGGTGTCCTCCGGCGGGTATCTACTCCGGGGCTCGGACTGTGGTGAGTCCGAAGGGACACACCGAGTCCGGAAGGTATCGGGGGACTCCTTGTCCTCCGTCTCCCACGCAGACTCATCCGAGGAAGAATCGAGGGGCTCCGACCGTGCAGGCTCCGGCAACACGCGCCCCGATGTCGGGGCCATCAGCGTCGTCGCCCTCGGTCTGGGAGGTCGAGGGAGACCGTGACCGAGTCCGGACTCGGGCCTTAATGGCTTCGAGAACCGGCTCGGTCTCCGTGGTCGACTTAGACGTCGACGTCCCGGTGGTCGGGGCAGATGCACCAGTCAGGCTGGCAATCAGCACCCGCTGCTGATCCATTAAGGCAGACAGTCTGCACTCCAAGGCTGTCAGCCTGAGTCCAAGCTCAGGAGACTCAGCAGCCACCGACTCGGGTCCCGGCGGCGCCGGGCCCGACGTCGGCTCCCTGGGAGGAGAGTCCTCGAGGACAACAGGACTTATGTGCTCGACGGACTCCGGCTCTACACGGGATACCTTAGTTGGCTTCTCCAGCTCCAAAGGCCCGGGGCGGCGGTCAGGGGTCCGAGACCTGGCCCTCGAGGAACCAGGGGCATCCTCTGACACCGCCCTCACGAGCTCTCTCTTCCTCTTATGCTCCCGAATGGGGGACAAGAGGAACCCCGACGAAGCTCGGGATCAGACTCCCGAGACGTCGAGGCCTCTGACGAGGTCCGGGCTCGACCGGAGGCAGAGTCAGAAAAAAACCCTCTCCTTCTGATGCTGCCGGCTTCTGAGTGCCTTAGTGGACATCTTTCCACATGGGACACAGACCTTGGGATCATGGCCCGGCCCGAGGCAACGGAGGCAGCAGTCGTGTGTGTCGGTAAGAGACATGAGCTTCTTACAATGATCACACTTTTTAAAACCACTGGAGGCCATCGGGGAAAAAAGGGCCCCTGCAAGATCAAAAGACCAGCCCTCCAGGAAAAAAAAAAAAAAATAGCGAATGCGTGCCACGAAGGGCAAAAAAAATGAAAAACAGAGATCGGGTCGATACCGGCATACCGAACCCAGGCGGGAAGGGGAACCGGCGTCCAACCGGACAAAAAGAGCAAAAATCACAGAAAAAAAAAATCAAACTTTTCCGGGTGACACAGACTCACGTCCGTTGGGCTCCACGGAAAAAGAAAGACTGAGCAAGATGGCAGCTTTGGGAGGGAAGGGGACCACGCATGCGTGGGTGTATTCCCAAAGGCTTTCTTAGAAAGCTGGGGAAATGCTCCGCATGGGGGCTCCATCGACATCGATGTCACCCATATGTGAGGACTGACTTCCTGCTTGGTCCTGGAGAAATATATATATATATATATATATATATATATATATGTGTATTTTGTCATTCCACTTCACCAATTTGGACTATATTGTTAGGTCCATTATCTAACATCCAAATGAACCTCCAGTTTCAGTCCAGATTGTACATAATGCGACAAAAACCAAGAGGATGAATACTTTCGCAAGGCACTGTAATTGTGAAGTAGTGGTGCTCATGAGAGGAATTTGGATGGAGTTGAAATTTACATGCATATTTCATAAAATACATACAAAGTATGCCTTAAAAAGTAGGTGTAATGTCCATGCCTTCAATGTAGACATTGTCTTCATAAAATACTAGCAGAAACATTGTCTAATACTAGGCACCTTCCTACCCTATTAACCTAGGTGCCCAATTACAAAATTGCTTCCATCCTGCACAATTTGTTATGTTTAGAACACTGTTCCTAAGGTAGTGCAATCAGCTGTATTACCCCTATTAAGGAAAAAATAAATTAGACCTTACCTGCTAATTAGCGTTCCTGAAGGAACTCCAGTCCAGTCCCTCTCCACTGGGTTGTGCCCCCCTTCCAGCAGCATGTAAACTGAGCACGTCATCTTTTTGATGACCCTGGGGTATAAGTAGACCCGGCAACTCCCACCAGCTCCAGTATTGGCAAAGCAGACAACGGAGAGACAAGTAAATAAATATAATACTGAACTATAACTAAACTATAAACCAACGGCACCTCCCTCCCCCAGGAGAACTTCCCACCGTCCCCGGAGAAGAAGGGGCTTACCTGAAACCGACAATTTTTTGTCGAGGCACCTGAACCGTCCAACTTGCCCCACCATTGAGGACCTCAGCGGAGATTCCTCCGGCCCTTAACTCTGCTTAGCAGTTCGGGCCGGCAATGCCTGTAAAAAGACAAACCTGGGCGGGATCAGGGACTGGACTGGAGTTCCTTCAGGAACGCTAATTAGCAAGTAAGGTCTAATTATTCTTTCCTTAGCATCTCTCCAATCCAGTCCCTCTCCACTGGGATGTACCAGAGCAGTTCTAACTTGGGTGGGCCCAGCTAGGCCGGACCGAAGAACCGCTCCACCAAACCTCGCTTCCTCAGCGGCCTAGACGTCCAACCGATAATGCTTAGCAAAGGTATGCAGGGACTACCAGGCTGCCGCTCTGCAGATGTCCGGCGGCGGAACCAGACTAAATTCCGCTCACGAGGCCGCCTGAGCTCGAGTAGAATGAGCCCGAAGCCCAACCGGAGCCTGTCTTCCCTTCAACATATAAGCCAAAGCAATGGACTCTCTGATCCATTTGGAAATCGAAGCCTTAACTGCCGCCTCACCTTTACACGGCCCGCCAAACAGAACAAACCATCGCTCCGACTTACGAAAGGACTCCGTGCGATCCAGGTAACGCTTCAGGGCTCTGCATACATCTAAAAGACGGAGGTGTACATCATCGCCCCTCCGAGGCCCAAGAAACGAAGGAAGGGAAACTGACTGATTCACATGGAATGTAAAGATTACCTTGGGCAAGAAAGACGGAACCGTCCGGAGAACCACCCTTTCTTTGGAAAATGCGAGAAATGGAGGACGGCAGGACAAGGCCTGCAACTCAGATACGCCTGGCCAGATGGCCACCAGAAACATTGTCTTTAGAGCAGGGGTCTCAAACACGCGGCCCGCAGGCCGCATGCGGCCCGCGAGAGACCCTTGTGCGGCCCGCGATGCATAGGGGGGGGAAAAAAAAAACCGGCTTCTGCTGCTGCTGCCGCCGCTGCCGTGGCCGGCAATAGCAGCAATATCGCAAGTCCCGCGGGCTCCCCCCCACCCGGCAGATCCCTTCCTGCTTGCCTGCCAATGCTGCCAGTTCTCCGCTTCGGCTTTCAGAGCCGCGAAGGGAGAACTTCTCCCTCGCGACTCTGTTAAGCTCGCCGGGGCAGATGGGAAATTTCCCATCTGCCCCAGCGGGCTTAACAGAGTCACGAGGGAGAAGCTCTCCCTTCGCGGCTCTGAAAGCCGAAGCGGAGAACTGGCAGGCAAGCAGGAAGGGATCTGCCGGGTGGGGGGGAGCCCGCGGGACTTGCGATATTGCTGCTATTGCCGGCCACGGCAGCGGCGGCAGCAGCAGCAGAAGCCGGGTTTTTTTTAAAGTTTAATTTTCCCGGGGGGGGGGGGAGGGAGCAGGACTTGATGTGGGGGGGGGGAGCAGGACTTGATGTGGGCTGGGGGGGGTAGTACTGAAAATGGGGTGATGGGGGTTAGGACTGGAGGTGGTCTGACTGGGGGCCTAAGACTGAAAATGGGGTTATGGGGGGGCTAAGAATGAAGATGGGGCGATGGAAGGGTTAGGCCTGGAAGTGGGCTGTTGGGGGGCTTAGGACCGATAATGGGCTAGGGGGGGGGCTAGAACTGGTAATGGAGTGGGGGGGGTGCTATGACTGGAAATGGGCCGAGTAGAAGGGGGAGGCTTGAACTGCAAATAGCTGATGGGGACAGGGTCTTGGAATGGTAATGGGCTGAGTGGAAGGGGGCTTGGAATGGAAATGGGCTGATGGGGAGGGGGGCTTGGAAAGGAAATGGGCTGTGAGGGGAGGGAGCTAGGACTGGAAATGGGCTGATGATGCGGGGACTAGAAGGGAGCGGATGCTGGGTTGGGCAGGAGCTAGAAGGGAGTTGATGTTGGGGGACGATTAGAATGGGATGGGGCTGGGAGAGTGAAATGGAGAGGGGAAATATATTTTGTGTGGGAGGGAAGAAAAATCTACAATTGGCCGGGTATTGGGAGAGTAAGTGGGGATTGAGGATGGAGGGGTAAAATTTGAGTGGATGAAATAGGAATGAGGAAAGAGCAAAAGGAGAATGATTAGTATGTTAAAGCAGATGTAGAGAGAATGGAAAAAAACTAGGAAAGAAGAAAGGAGAAATGGACAGCAGACGATGGAGAGTTAGCAGAAGACACAAAGAAACCAGAAGAAAGTGACTGGAACAATTGCAACTGAAAAAAAAAATGCACAAAAGGTAGAAAAATATCTCTTTATTTTGAATTTATTAACTGAAATATGTCAGCTCTTGGAAATGTGCATCTTTAACGTCTGCACTTTATTTAATACAAGAGGAAATCAATGTATAGTTTTATTTCTACAGTGCTGTACATTCTAAGTTTGGCTTTTGGGGTTCCCAGTTTAATTGTCTTCCTGTTTCTAAATTGTGATTCCTTGTTTGGTGATGGTGTATGTTCTGCATGTGTAACTGAGCTGAGGTATTCTGTTTATGTAATTCCTATTTGACATTGCCACTTGTTCTCTTTCCCGAGTAGGTCATGTATTGTTATTCTCTGAAATGTGTTGATTTAATATTTGCAGTGTTGCCTTTTGATAGTTAGGGTATGGTGCTTTGTGAGTCCTGGTAGTGCTGTTAGGACACGGCAGGTTTGCTATGGGTTCTAAATGGGCAGTGTTTCTAGTAGTTCCTAATGTGCCTGGCGGTTGGCACTGGCTTATAGTAATGTAGAAATCTTTTAGTCTTTCTTTATCCATACACTCATTAAGAGGCATGTTTACTAAAAGTTAGTGTATGGTAACATTATGCAAATATTTATGCAAATGATGCCCTTATGCAAATGATGCCCTTATGCAAATGAGGCCTGCGTCTTGTGCGGCCCCCAGGTTACTCTACAAGTCCTCATTTGGCCCTCAAAGCAATTTGAGTTTGAGACCCCTGCTTTAGAGTAAGGTCCTTGAGAGACGCCCACTGCATCCGCTCAAAGGGCTCAGCGGTCAGGGAATCTAATACTAGGTTGAGGTCCCAAGGCGGAACCAGCAATCTCTGTTGAGGCCGAAGCCTCCGTACCGCCTTCATAAACTGCCCAACGTCCGCATGCTCGGCTAAGGACTTACCTTGGATCTCGCCCCTGTAACAGGAAATAGCTGCCAACTGAACTCTCAACGAGCTGGCCGCCAGGCCTTTCTCAAGCCCTGCCTGCAAGAAATCCAGAACCTCTGGGACCAACACCGTAAGGGCCTTCTTCCGATTCTCCATACACTAGCCTTCAAATATGCATCAGACCCTTACATAGGAAAGGCAGCTCGAGCGCTTATGGGAACCTGGCAGGGTGGAAATCACTGCTCCCGAGAAACCTTGCTTTCGCAGCCGAGCCCTCTCAATAGCCAGGCCGTAAGCGAGAACTGATCTACCTGCGGCATGCGCACTGGACCCTGGACCAGGAAATCACCCCTCACTGGCAGGCGCCACGGCCGATCGGCCAGAAGGTGCATAAGATCGGCATACCATGGACAGCGTGGCCAGTCCAGGGCAATAAGGACCACCAGCTCTGGGTGTGCCTCTATCCGTTGAATGATCCTGCCTATGAGCGCCCATGGAGGAAACACGTACAAGAGGCCACTGGTCGGCCACCTTTGAACTAGGGCATCCAAGCCTTCCGACATCCTCTCCTTTCTTCGGCTGAAGAACAGCTTTGCTTTGGCAGACTCCCAAGTCGCCATCAGATCCATGATGGGAGGCCCCCCCATCTGTGGACAATCCTCTGGTACACCTTCTGAGAGAACTGCCACTCTCCAGATCCACCCTGTGACTCCTCAAGTAATCTGCTGTTATGTTTTCTACTCCTGCCACGTGTTGCGCCGACAGGGCCACTAGATGGGCTTCGGCCAACAACATCAGCTCCTCCACTTCCTCTTCCAGGGAGCGGCTGCTTGTTCCGCCCTGACGGTTGATGTATGCTACCATAGTCATTTTGTTGGAAAGCACCCAAACTGCCCTACGACCCATCCAGCTTCCGAATGCTCCGAGGGCAAGGAAAACCGCCCTCAGTTCTAGCCTGTTGGATAGACCACTGTGCCTCCTGCACATTCCAAAGTCCTTGAGCAATCCGTCCTTCGCAGTGGGCCCCCCAACCGGAGAGACTGGCATCCGTCGTCAGTTGCAACCAATCTGGCGGCTCGAGGGGCATGCTGCGATCCAGAGGGCCTGGACGGAGCCACCACTCTAAAGACTCCTTGACCGCCTCCGGACAGGGAAGAGTCACCAACATGGGCTGCGTTGGTGGGACCAACGTCGGAGCAGGGATTGCTAAAGAGGCCGCATGTGAGCCCTGGCCCACGGAACTAGTTCTATGGTCACCGCCATGGTCCCCAGCACCTGAAGATAGTGCCATGCTGACGGTGCCTTCATGTCTAGGAGCAGGTCCCGAAGCATCTCTGTCCTCCGATCCAGCAAGAATACTCTGCCTCTGCTCGTGTCAAACCGTGCCCCTAGATACTCGACCTCCAGGGAGGTAACTAACTTGCTCTTTGTTACATTGATAACTCATCCTAGACTCCTCAGTAAGTCGACCACCTTGGACCGGACTTCGCCCGAATCAACTAATCATCGAGATACGGATGGATCAAGATCCCTTCCTTGCGGCGAGCCGCCGCTACCACCACCATAACCTTTGTGAAGGTGCGCAGCACCGTCGCCAAGCCGAATGGCATCGCCTGAAATTGGAAATGTCCCTGTGGAACCGCAAACCACAGGAACTGTTGATGGGACTCGCGGATGGGGATGTGCAAGTATGCCTCTGTGAGGCTAAGGGAAGTCAAACTCCCCTTGCCTTACCGCTACCAGCACCGACGTCAGAGTTTCCATTCGAAAATGAGGGACCCGGAGGCACCGGTTGACTCCCTTCAGGTCAAGAATCGGACGGAAGGATCCCTCCCTTTTTGAGTACCACAAAATAGATGGAGTATCGACCACTTCCACACTGGCCTAAGGGAACGGGAACCACCACCCCCAGTGCCCTCAGCCTTCTGAGCGTCGCTTCCACCGCAGCCAGTTTGGCAGGCGACCTGCACAGGGACTGAACGAAGGAAGGAAAGACGGGTCTTGCGACTTCGAGAGCAACACCTTCTCATATGACCTCCAAAACCCACTGGTCTGACATGACCTGGGTCCAGGCGGAGAGGACCTGCCAAGGCGGCCTCCCACCGGCAGGTCTCCTCCCCAGGCCCCCGTGGCTTCATTGGGGCTTCCTATCGCTCGAGACGGAGGAAGAGGCTCCAAAACCTTTTCCTGCACCTCAAAACCCCTGGAAGTCCTGTCCCCTAGAGGGAAAACGCCCTCTCTGAAAGGACAAAGACCGGTTCATCTGAAACCTTCGAACCTCCCGAGGTTGAGTCTGCCTGGGAGTGGTGCCCCTATTCTACTTGAGCCTGTCTTCCGGGAGCCCACCTTGCTTAGACTCCCCCAGCTCATCCAGGTCCTCCCCAAAGAACAGCTTACCCGGGCCTTAGACGAACTGTCCGCCGACCAATTGTGGAGCCAGAGGTAATGCCAGGCCACCACCACAGCAGTCATGTTTTTTTGCTAGACTTCTTATGAGATCGTATTGACTATCAGCCAAGTAAGCTGTGCCCGACTCAATTCTCAAGACCTCCTGTGAGCCTTCACTGGGGGGATCCCTGGCCAGCTGAATCTGCTGGGACCAGCGCAGGCAAGCTCGGGCCACCCACGCCCCACAGACCAAAGCCTGTAGTGCTAAGACGCTAACATCGAATGCCTGCTTCAACAGGATGTCCAACTTTCTATCCTGGGAATCCTTAAGGGCGGTGCTGCCTTCAACTGTAATTGTGGTCTTTTTAGTAATAGCCGGCACCGCAGAATCCACTCTAGGCGAGCGAAGCAGCTCCTTCTCTCCCTCTGGTAAGGGTGTATACAGCCTTGACATAGATGGTTCTCCCCGCAAAGCGGATTCCGGCTGGTCCCACTCCTACTGGATCATCTGCCGCACCACTCGATGCACCGGGAAAACCCTTTGCAATTTCCTAACCGCTTGAATCAATGGGTCCTCCAGCGCCTCTTCTTCAGCTGGAACTCCAGCCGACATGTTCAACACCTTCAGCGCTTCTCCGATGAGAGCTGGCAACTCCTCCCGGCGGAAGACTAACAATCTTGGCTTGTTCCTCAGGGATCTCGCCTTCTTCGAGTTCCTCTTCATCCTCCGCCTCCCTGTCTGACAGATCCCCTTCCAAGGGTTCTGACCAATGGGAGCAGAGAACCTCCTCTTGTGAGAGCCGTGCCCGCTTCGAGGGGGGATCAATTTCCTCCTGCTCCTTAGATTCAGGCAGCCGAGTCTTAGTACCTCCCTGCGCTGACCTTTGTCCATGTAGACCCTGCCTGCGCAGGCAAAAAGCCTTATGCAGTAGCAATACAAATTCAGGGGAAAATTCCCCCCCCCCAGCTCACCTTCCATTCCAGGCAAAGTAGTAGAGGAGCCAGGCTGAGGCTGAGTCAGGGCAGACTGATCCAGAGACAAGGTGGGAGACTCAGGCCAGGATACCTCCGCAGGAGCTTCCGAGGCCTGCGGAGTGGAGGGTGGAGGATCCTGTACTGTCCCCACCTGGATCTCCAGTTCTAAAGAGGCTGCCTCCGTGGCACAGCCTCTGCAAACGCCTGCCTCGGAAACCGCCCCTCTGCGAGTCCCACAGAGCAAGCACTGTGGCCTAGCCGGCATGTCTGTAGCAAAGGCAGTAAAAGTCCTACAAAGCTCAACCAGGAGAGAAAAAGGGGGAAATCCTTAGGAGAACCTCCTCTTGTACTAAAAAAAGTAAAAAACAAAAACTCCCCCCCCCCCCCAAAGAGTCTCCCTCCTCTCAAGATCCCTTCCTTCTGCCCTTCCGAGCTCTAATTAGCCCTTGGGACTCCAACAGAGGGCATACTGTGCCTGCCGAGCCGGACCCACGAGGTCTCAAAAGCATACAAAAAAATCGTGTCACCTTGTGCAATGAGCTGGCGCTGCAAACGGCTTGTAGGCCACCGCAAGACACGTGGTCGGTGTTCACGCAGCTACCCGCTGCCTCCGCGAGTCGCCACCGTTCGCTGGAAAACTTACTTTTACTGCGCCGTGTTGAGGCCTTCACTTCTGCAGTACCTTCCTTCAGAAGCGCCGCACTGACTCCTCATCCTCCCGCTCGCACGCTCAGCCGTCTTAAGGGCTTCGGCAGCGAGACAAGAAGGATGGCACAGGCTCCCCTCCAACTGTCCTCGGCAAGGAACAGCCCTTGTAATCGCTCTCTGCCTGAGAATGCCGGCAGTTGAAACTCCTTCACCGCACCCCCGAGCACGTCACAGGTGGGGGAGGGGAGGGGGGAAGTCTCCCAACAAGAAGCACTAAGGCTGTAACTTAAAATTAAAATAAATTAAAATATAGAGAAATAAATCAACAAATTAGCACAAGAAACCCCAAAGACCTGTACTAGCTAAGTCTCTCCAGTAAGCCAGATCCCTGGCTTGCTGCACCCCTTCCAGCTGCTAAAAGACTGAGCACAAAACTGAGCTGGTGGGAGGTGCCAGGACTACTTATACCCCAGGGTCATCAAAAAGATGACGTGCTCGGTCTACATGCTGCTGGAAGGGGGGCACAACCCAGTGGAGAGGGACTGGACTGGAGGGATGCTAAGGAACATGAACTGTTAGATAGACCATGATCTAGTTAGAGATTATTGCTTTGTCCATCATTTAAGCTGGTGCGCCTTTCAACAGTTGTGCTGGAATGTTTTCTTTAGTGTGTTCCTCTGCTTGGTATAGTCTACCAATTGAGTCTCGGGAAGGAGGCTAATTTATTATGTTTTAGGAAAAAGATGACGATGTGGTTGTTTCAGAAAATCTGTTTTATTTTTATATTTAATAGCGTTTTTATACACCATTTTAAGAGCATGTTTACTAAAGGATTTCACGCACCTTCTGTGAGCCAGAGGAGAAGCAGTTAAACAGTAACACAAAGAAAAATCATTGAAATGTCTGAATGCTGGAATTGTATTGAGGTGCGTACGTGAGCTTTCAGAAGTATATGACATCATATGGAAAAGATGTGAAAACACACTTATCAGTAAATGGTGGACAGAGAGGGTAGAAAGGCAATCATGAGAGATAAACATGCCAGCTTAGCATGAAGAACATATGGCCCCCAGTATAGTTGTCAGAACACAGGGAGTTGAAGAGATATATTTCTTGGGAACTGAGGGGTGGGAGAGAGCCAAGCAAGAAAACCAGGTAAAGAACAGAGTGGGGGGGCAAAGGTCAGATAACAATATAAAATCTGACAAGGCCCAGAGTGATAATTGCAGACATGGGCACAGACAAAGTAGAACATCACACAAGTGGGGCCCCCAGCCAGCTGGAACAAGAATGAGCTAATTAGAGAAGAATGCCTGAATAGTAAGAATGGTCCTGAGCAAGGGTATATAATGTGACAGATACACGATGAATCCATCTGCTTTGCAGTAGATGCTGTGGGGAAGTATGGATTTCCTGGGTTCTCTATGGCCCCAGTATCCCTGTTGTGTCTGAGCGTTTTGTGTGCATGTTTTGTCTTGTGTATTGTCTGTTACATTGATCTCGTGTCCAGGAAAGCCTGTCATACTCGCTGTTAAGTCAGGAAGTAAGACAGAATCATGCAGGCAGGACCAGACATTCTGACCTGTAATTGTTTAGAAATCTGCATCAGAGATAAGACAGAATGACCCTATTTGCTTGCTGTAAGAGGTGGCAAGATCTGTAATTCCACTGGACTGTTTTCCTTTGTTCTTAGTTTGTTTCTGTAAGATAGGGAATAATAAAAAGATCCTTTTGGGAAGAAAAATCTGTGAGATAGTTATTACCATGTACGAGCGTGTTGTCCTGCATAAAGTGAGATGTTGTTCTGCATAAGGTGAGATTTTATTGGGAAGTGATATGTCCCTCTGAGTGGTTCCCCTTCTGGATGGAGGAAGGTGTCAGCTTGGGAACTGTCTGGCCAACAGTCCAGCTAACCCTTGGCCCCTTACACTTCCCAGAGCCCTTTTATTTCTATGGGTGCAGAGGTACTTAACGCATATTAATACGCTTTAGCCTTTAGAAAACATGCCCTTAGTGACACAATTCAAAACGGTTTACAGCATAAGTAAACACAATTACAACTGGAAAAGTAGATGTATAAAGGCAGAGCATATAAATATGCCATTTCCTCCCTCCTCCATAATCATCAGTAAGTTATTAGCAAAAACTAATCCCATATTTCAAATCATTTAGTTACTTCCAGGAAATAACAATGATTTAAACATCTTTCCTCATATTTGTTGCAAAAGCATTCCTTCGCTCTGGGTTGGCCACACTAAAAGCCTAGGTGTGCCAAGTTGTCTTATAAATAAAAATCATCCCAAGAACCTCTAAAAAGTACTTCTGGAGAATGCCTTCAATCCTCCCAGTGGAAATCCCATAGTTTGTTTAAATATAGTAGATTTCCGTTTCTCATTACTTTAAATCTTAGATTTGAAAATACATGGCTGCTCATGAGAGAGAGGTATAATGCCCTCAGCAGGGGACTGACACTTTCTTATCTCTTCCCTCCAAACAAAAAATCTTGCTACTGTATTCTGTGCAATTTTCAGTTTTTTCAGCCACTTCCCCTTCATTACCACACATAGTACAATACTATAATCTAAAATACTGGGGGACAGAATCAGCATCTCACCTGAATGGCTGCCTGAAGCCTTAGCTCTGATGGTAAAGAGAGCTAGAATAGTGCCTTGCATATTCTCCTCCTCCGTTGGGATCCTCACTCCCACACTAAAACCCGATTGAAGATGACCACCATCAAAAACCTGCTTGTTTGGACTATGCCACAGTAATCGTGTCTGGAACTAAACATTCAAATCAGGACCCTCCATCCCCAACCATGATGGCAGTGACTAAAGAGAGCCTGAAAGAGATCCTTCAAGAAATCTGTAGTGTGAAAACCATTGTCGTGACCAAAAGTGAAACTTTAGCTATGCTTCAAATTGAGATCACTTTAGTGAAAAAGCAGTTTGGCTCCTTGACTTCATGAATGGATAAAGTCGATACTATCTTGCAAGGCCATGATGTCCAATTGCAATAAATGCACTCACACGAACATAGACTTACCCAACTGGAACGCCAGCTAGAAGATCAGAATAGAACCCAAGGAACAATATAAGAATCCTTGGGGTTCTGGAGGTGGCAAAGGGACCCAGTTATGCTTTCTTACCTAGAAAAACTGCTCCTGCAACTTCTCCAACTAGAATCAAGTCAGCCAACTGAAAATCGAGAGCTCACTAAGATCCATCACACAGAGCCCCAGCTCAGAAGTACCCACACCTATTTTGTCAAAACTCTTGCGCTACTGCATGCCTTCAAAATACTGCATTCAGCTTGTGTTCGGGCCCCTAGCCAACTAGACGGGCAGAAACTGTCCTTTTTTCTGGACTTGAGCAAAAACAGGAATGCTGGAAGCAGTCCACTACACCAATGCCTGCAGGTCCAATATTGAATGTATTATCCGGCCCGTTTGCAGATCACTGTTCATAACAAAACATGTACTTTTGAAGATCCTGAGGTGCTGTGACTAGTCCTGGCGGAATTTGACACTATGGGAACTTAACCCAATGAATGGCAGCAAGACCACAGCGGCGCAGAACCAGCTGTTAGCACGCTCTGCTGTCAATGGGCCACCTGTCAAAGTTGTCAGGTATGATGACCTATAATTCAATGGATACACTGTATAGCATGACTATTTAGACTTTAGCCATGTGACACCTTTGTGGATACCTATGTGTAACCTCCACTTTGGGACATTGTCTTGCTGGGAGCCACTGCTCGAACAGTGCCAGTGAGAGTGATTCTAGGGGTCGTAGCTTTCTGCTTTTGGTGTCTGATCCAATAACTACATAGACTGACCTTAATGAGACATCCATTCTAATGAGACACCGTTTAAGTCAAGATGGTTTATGAGCTGAATGATAGTGATACTTATGGATGGAACGAGTGGATTGGGGGGGGGGGCAAATTGTCGTCTTTGCTTACTTTGGGCTCATTCATGGTTGTATGCTGGTTTACTTTGAGTTGCTGGGAATGTTCTCAGCCTCCCTAGCTCCTCTTAATGTATGGATTTATTTTGTACCTTGTGAATCTGCATATATGGTGTAATATCTTGTATGTTGGCTGGGATGGGAAACTATGGCTCCCTCGTGGGAGAGGCTGCTTTCCCATATCCATCTTTACCTTTGAGGCATGCTACACATTTATTACTTTGTAACAGCTAATGAGTGTACCTCTCAAATTATCCTTAAACGTCAAGGGCATTAATAACCCTATAAAAAGGAAAGAAAATTGTGTTGTACTGTCAGAAAGAAGCAGCAGACATGTATAGGCCATGTGGTCTTTTTCTGCCATCATATTTCTATGTTTCTATATCTTATTGGAACGGAAACCGTCAAACTGGGTCTGGATGTCTTTTCCTTAATCAGTTGCTCTCCTGCTCTTCAGAAGAAATGCAGGTTTGTATATTAATCCAGAGATTCCTTCTCCTCATGATTATCTCAACTAGATCAGACAAGGGATGCAGGTGGACCAAGACTACCGTATGAATAGGGCAATCCACCTTGGTGCTCCTTACTGTCTATGCCCCTGAGGATAATCCAAATTTGTTTCAGTCACTGGCTATTGAGGTATTGCATTCGGCCTCGATACAGACAATTATAGGTGGTGATTTTAATCTTAGCCTTGAACCGCTACTAGATAGGCTGCTCAAGAGTAGGGAGGGTTATAGAGGTCCTATTGTCTCATAACCTTGGCAGGGCTGGCAGATCCAAGGAGACTTCAAATACCCCAACTCCAAGGACTTTACCTTTTATTTTCACTCCTGCACAAATCACACTCCAGAATAGATTTTTATTTTACTGTTCTAAGTCACTTCTCCCTAATTTTCTCTCCTCAGACACACAGACCATAACAATATCTAACCATGCAGCGATCACAATGTCCCTAAATGGAGTTGCCCCCAGCAGAGGTGCAGCTTGCTGGTCTCTCAATGGGTCTCTCCTTAGCAATGAAAAATTTATAGCAACCTTAAAGCAACACATTGCCACATATTTTAAATATAATAGTCCGAAGGGGATGATGGGTTCGTCCTGGTAGGAGGCATTTAAGGCCTACATAAGAGCACAAACAAGTTATGCTACTGAGGCCTCCAAATCCTGGAGGAAAGTTACATACCTTATATTTAAAGATTAAGGAAGAGGAGGGGTGCCTGATAGCCGGCTCCAATTCACTTGGTTTGGTAGCCTTACAGAGACTGCTGTATCAATACAATACTCTTCTAAGCTCCGAAGTCAATCAGGTCCTTACACAGCAGAGCGGTTGTTTCCACATGGAAAATAATAAAGCAGGTCACCTGTTAGCCAATTCCCTAAAAGCTAAGGGGGTGCAATCCCGTATTGCCTCCTTATAAGACTAAGAAGGGTCCATTTTAGTACACGATAAAGATATAATGGAACAATTCCAGGTATCTTAGTTTCCTGTATCTATCCAAAGTTAGTGAGGCTAGGATGGGATTCCAGCAACTTCGCTTCCGTCACCCACCCCACCTTGGGCACTCCCAAGTGGTGACTTTGGACAATGATATTCAAGAAACGTAAGTGCTGGCTGCCTTATAACACATGAAGACAGTTAAAGCTGTGGGTCCAGATGGTTTACCCCTGGAATTTTAAACGGCTATTTTAGACAGAACATTTACCACACCTTACCACATATTTTCAGATCTCACTCTTCAAGCACCAATAGTAGGCGCCTTCACAGAAGCTACCATAGCGGTTTATCCAAAACCAGACAGAGAACCTTTGAAAGTAGAGAATCACCCAATTTCATTGTTAAATACAGACTGTAAAATATATATACAAACGTTTGGGCCAACTGATTTGGTCAAGTTATTCCCCCACTTGTTCTGAGAAACCAATGTGGATTTGTTGCAGGGCGTTCTACATCGGACAATGGGTGCTCAGTAGGTTCTCTCTTAGCATTGACAGAGGTCCTCCACACCCATTGTCTGATTGTCCTTAGATGCCGAGAAAGCGTTCACCAGACTGGAGAGGCCTTTTCTTTTTCAAGTACTTGAATGGTTCGATATCTGTCACAAGTTTATTAATATGATTCGTACAAAATATACTTGTCCCACAGGTAGGATCTGCACCAACTCCGGTCTGTCTAGCACTTTTACCTTGGAGGGGGGGACTCGACAGGATTGCCCTCTGTTGCCACTCGTGTTTAATCTCGTTCTGGAACCTCTGTGTGAGATAGACAGGTGAAGTTGTCGCCATACGCTGATGACCTGATGTTGTTCGCTGAATTTGCTTCCATCCCAGCAAGTCTCCATTTTATAGACCAATACTCGCAACTCTCTGGTTATAAAATTAACTAGAATAAATCTGAAGCAGTACCCCTTAATAAAAGCATCACCCAACAGGACCTTCAGAATTTCCCTTTGTGCTGGGCAGACACTTCCTTTCAATATTTGTGAGTGACCTTCTGTCCTACCCTTCAAAAGACAAGTGGAGGAGTGGCCTAGTGGTTGGGGCAAGGTACTTCAGGCCGGAAGGTCAGGGGTTCAAATCCCACTAGATGGCAGCAACCTTGAGCCTGAAGGACTGGGGTTTCTAGTCCCACAAGTGCTCCTTGTGGTCTTGGGCAAGTCACTTAACTTTTACAGGGAACATGGGCTATGGAGGGTTATCTCCAAGTTATAATGCCCTGTTCAATGTAATTTCAATTTGTTCAATGTAAACTGCACTGATGCAGAATAGCGCGGTATATAAGAGAATATAAATAAAATAAATAAACAAACACAATGCTGAGGAATGTTTAGAAATCTTACAAAACACTGACAGGTAGATGGTCTCCTTCATATTTCTTGGTGGGGATACTTAGAAGCTATTAAGATGATGTTGGTCCCTAAGATCAATTCCCGGTGCTCTACCTGGATTCCTTCTACAGAAATTTGGAAAAAGATCCTATCAAGGCTCCTCTGGAGACACAAAACCCCACATATAGCTCTCTGGAAGCTTAAGTTCCCTAAAGCTCTGGAGAGTCCATTTCTCTGATTTTAAAAACTATCATTTCTCTTTTCTTAAATAGGGGGCACCATGATTGATACAAAAATGAAAGACCCAACATGGCAACACCGAGAAAAACAATTAGTACATCCTATTCTGCTCCATCTGATACTTGGGATGACCCATATGAAATTGAAAACTATGGAGATCATTCTGAAAACGTGGGTTGCAGGGCTGTACATCCCAGCAGGACATGCAGCCCCACAATCCGCTTAGACCCTGTTCCCCCAACGGCTCTCCCCATACATCCTGTGCATCAGGATGGGGAGAGCCAGCAGGGGACAGAGCGGTAGTGGGCACCCGGCAGCACGTACAGGGCCGATTCAATTCACGGCCCTGTACGTGCTGCAGGGCCCGTGGAGACATACTGCTTATACCACCCACCAAGGTAGTATAAGCAGCACTTGCTCGATCGGCACCAGGGAGCCCCCATTGGGGCCGGGTGCAGGGGGATCACAGCCACCTGATCCAGGTCACAGAAGACCAACCGTGGGTCGGGCGGCAGGGAAATGGGGAACCGGAAAGGCTGGTTTCCGGGGCACCTGCGAGGAGAACATCCCTGCAGGCAGCAGGGGCATGCCAGGCCATCCTCTGACCTGATTCTGCCTGTCGCGGGATAAAATCAAAATAAACTTAACTATATAATTTCTCAACAAACAGGGGTGTCCTACATGAAGCGGTGGGTTCACCCCTAAACAAAGCTATGGGGAGAGGTGACCTGCACGGAGCAGCAGGTGCACCTACTCTTGCCATCTTACTGGGCAGACTAGATGGACCATACTGGTCTTTATCTGCCATCATTTACTATGTTACTATGTCTTACTTGGGCCATCTGGACGGCCCGAAAGAGGCCCTTTTGAAATCGGGCTCTATGTCTCCAGTTCTTATAGCCACACAACAGGCCTTTCAGGCATTTACTGATGTTTGCAAGATCCTCCCCAATTTTGCTACATCCTCTCCTGAAGATACACAAGCAACACTTCTAATGGGCGCACTGGCAAAGTTGTAATATTTGGACAATGGGGCAGTTACTGACACCCACTACGTTTAAAACTTTTAAAGAATCTCCAATTTGCTTTACCACCTCAGTACCATTTCCAGTTTACATCTCAAATACTTATCTACAGTCCATAGGTATTGTCCCAACTCAGCTACCAGTGGAATGGCCTCAGATAATTAAACTACAAGATATTATAAGTCTGGGTAAGGCCTCCTCTCAACTCTATGCTTACCTCCAAGAGCAGGTAGTCTGAAATTGTACCAGAACAGAGAAAGTATGGGAATCAGATGTGGGCAAACTGCTCACCCGTAAACACTGTCAGATGATTTGGGGCCCCCCTTATTAGAGCATCCTACTAGACCTCCAACTCAAACACTCTTCTTTCTAGCACACAGAGCCTATGTCACACCAGTGAATCTCGTGAAATAGGCCCCACAGTGTAATAATAAATGTTGGTCTTGCTCTATACAGGTAGGGATCCCCTCTCATATTTGACTGGCCTAGTGTGCATGTATATTGGCAACAGGTCTGGACAAAAATTTCCCCAAATACTCTCTCAGTGAGCCACGGTAGATATGAAATGGCTTATTTTGCTGCCCGAATCCAGCTATCATCCAAAAAAAACAGCAAGCCCTCTTCAAATATATTTCAGATTCTTGAACTTTCCCAGCAATGATATAGCATTTAGATTTAATTTTCTGTATGACTGTATTCGAGCCAGGGGAGAGGGAGGAAAGTCTGGTGGGAACTTATATGTTACATTATGCTTAGGTATGGTTGTATTTGCAATATGAAAAACTAGAGACTTAAAAAAAAATTAATACTTAATAAAAATGATGTTATTATCCATAATTCCTTCTGACCTTAGTATAGCTTAAATTGGTGAACTAATTTTAATATTTAAAATGCTGACTTGGCCATGCTAGAAATTTGTTTAATCCGTACTCTATCACCACTCCTAAAGAAGGAATCTCTTTAACCCCAAGTGGCCCTGCGGCTCTCTTCAGAGACTTTGCTCTGATCAGCCAATCATCCAGTTATTGGTGAACCAGAACTCCTTTCTGCCTCAACACCGCAACCGTGACCTTGATGAATGTCCAGGGAGCAATGGCTAGTTTAAATGGCATAGTCCAATGGGCACTGCAAAGCAGGTCCATACCTAGCCCTGTGCGAGCGGTGCGGCCACTCAGGGTGCAAAGGCTTAAGGGGCACATTTTAGCTTTCTTCCGTTGCTTGCCGCCACCACTTTTTCTTCTCTCAGTGGCGGCAGGCAATGGAAGAAAACTTAAATGCGCCCCTTAAGCCTTCCGCCGGCATGCTAAGCAGATCTCTCCCTCCCTACTCTAGCAGGACGGGAAAGATCTGTTTAGTATGCCGGCGATTTGCACATCGGGCGCGCCTCTTCTCTCCCGCCGCAGGGGTGGGGGCGCACGCTCGATGTGCAAGTCGCACAGGGCACGATCTTCCCCCGGTACAGCCCTGCCGCAAATCACAGGAAATGCTGGGGTTAGTCACAAATCGGGATGCGGAGGTACCCTTCAGTCAAGTCTAGGGACATAAGGAACTCTCCCTTCTGCACAGCCACAATGCCCAAGCACAGTATTTCCATATGAAAACTTGGAACCCGCAGCACCTTGACGACAAACTTGAGGTCCAGGACAGGGCGAAATGAGCCCTCCTTTTTAGGGACGACAAAGCAACAGTATTTGTGGAGAACATTGTAAGATGCAATAAACTGATGCAATATCAGAAAGAAGAATATGCAACAAGTTTTTTGTTATAATACTTTGTGTGTATGCTTGTTTAATTTTTATAGCCTTACTGGTAGTGTGGTTTGGTTGTTTTTAAACTAGATGCAGGACCTATGCTGGGCATGCACTCTAAATTTATCAAACCTTAAGTTTTGCCAGTTAAGGTGAAGCAAGTACGAACACTTACTGCACTTTAGTAAACATGCTGCTTAATATTTCTGTATTAAGAACATAAGATATGCCATACTGGATCAGACCAAGGTCCATCAAGCCCAGTATTCCGTTTCCAACAGTGGCCAATCTAGGTCATAAGTACCTAGCAGTCTCCCCAAAAGACACAGGTTCCTCTATGCTTGTATTGGGTCAAGCAGTGATATCCTGGGTTCCTTTTAATAATGGTTTATGGACCTTTCCTCCAGGAACCTGTCCAAACCTTTTTTAAACCCAGCTACACTAACAGCTTTTACTACATCTTCCGGTAACAAATGCCAGAGTTTGATTACACACTGAGTAAAAAAATATTTTCTCTTATTAGTCTTAAATAGTTTACCCTGTAGCTTCATTGCATGTTCCCTAGTCTTTCTATATTGTGATGGCATAAACAATCTACGTTTACCCGTTCCACTCTGTTCATTAATTTATAGACCTCTATCATATCTCCCCTCAGCCGTCTCTTTTCCAGGTTAAAAAGCCCTAAGAATTAATTAGACCATACCTGCTAATTAGTGTTCCTGAAGGAACGACAGTCCAGTCCCTTACTTCTGGGTTGCGTAACCCTTCCAGCAGCTTGGAGGCTGAGTCTATCCTTTTGAGGATGGGACGGGATAAATACCACTGACACCACCCACTGATCCCAGTATTATAATGACAAGTAGTTTTAAATAGAAACCAAAACATTAAACAACCAAAAAACCAACAAAATTAGGAAACACAGCAACTAATAAGTCTTAGTGGCATATCCCCCACCCTCCATCTTCCAACTGCAGAAGGTAGAAAGGAGAGAGGAGGAGGAAGGAGGGAGTGGGAGGGACGGAAGAATCCTTGTCCGGCGTTTCCTTCTCCACGACCTTCTTGATTAGCTTTAAGGACACTTATGTTGTCCTTCGGTTCTGACTTCGGTCCGCCGCTCGCCACATGGTCCCTGAAATACTCAGATACAAGGCGAAACTGGGAGGGAACAGGGACTGGACTGTCGTTCCTTCAGGAACACTAATTAGCAGGTAAGGTCTAATTAATTCTTCCTTATCGCCACTCCAGTCCAGTCCCTTACTTCTGGGATGTAACAGAGCAGTTCAAGTTTGGGCGGGTTTCGCTATCCCGGACCGAAGTACTGCCTCCCCAAAACGATTATCTGCTGAACTCTGAACATCCAGCCTGTAGTGTTTGGAGAAGGTATGCAGTGAAGACCAGGTGGCCGCTCGGCAAATGTCCAGAGGCGGGACTAAGCTATACTCCGCCCAAGAGGTAGCCTGCGACCGCGTCGAATGTGCGCGCAGACCTCCTGGAACCTGTTTCCCCTTCAGGATATAGGCCGACGCAATAGCTTCCTTGATCCACCTGGAGATAGAAGCCTTTGCCGCGGCCTCCCCCTTATGGGGCCCTCCAAATAGAATGAATAAGCGCTCTGACCTCCGGAAGGGCGCTGTCCGGGAGAGATAAAGCTTCAACGCTCTCCTAACGTCCAGGAGTCGCAACTTTCCGGCATGAGCCTCTTGCTCCTCTGCCGAGAAGGCCAGGAGCGTCACTGACTGGTTCACGTGGAAAGGCGAGATGACCTTGGGTAAGAAGGAAGGAACCGTCCGCAAAACCACCTTATCTTTGGAGAACGAAAGAAAGGGGGGCTGAGATGACAATGCTTGCAGTTCGGAGGCGTCTGGCTGAGCAGATGGCCACAAGGAAGACCGTCTTGAGAGTTAGGTCCTTTAGGGATGCTCTCTTAGCCGGCTCGAAAGGCTCCCTGGTCAGAGCATTTAACACCAGATTGAGATCCCAAGGAGGGATCACCGACCTTTGTTGCGGGTGCAGACGCCGCACCGCTCTTAAAAACCTGGATACGTCCGCGTGATCCCTTAAGGGCTTGCCGCGTACCTTAACTCTGTAACAAGAGATAGCAGCTAGCTGGACCCGCAAGGAGCTGTGCGCTAGGCCCTTATCAAATCCCGCCTGTAAGAAGTCTAGAACCTCCGGGACAGAGGCCGAGAGAGGTTTCTTCTGGCGCTCCTCGCACCAGGCTTCAAATATGCGCCAGACTCGTATGTAGGAGAGACAGGTCGAACGCTTTCGTGAGCTCAATAAGGTGGAGATTACCGAACCCGAGTATCCCCTCTTCCGGAGCCATGCCCTTTCAATAGCCAGGCCGTAAGCAAGAATCGATCCACGTGAGGCATCAGCACCAGCCCCTGTCTCAAGAGGTCCTTTCTGCAGGGGAGACGCCAGGGGTGGTCGGCCGATAATCTCACTAGGTCCGCATACCAGGGGCGCCGGGGCCAATCCGGAGCAATGAGGACTACCAGACCTCGGTGGGCTTCCACTCGCTGCAGGAGTCTTCCTATGAGGGCCCAAGGGGGGAATACGTACAGGAGGCCCTCCGAGGGCCACCTCTGGGCCAGAGCGTCTAGGCCTTCGGACATCCTTTCCTTCCTTTGACTGAAGAATCTGCTTGCCTTGGCCGAAGCGTACCTTGCCATGAGATCCATGACCGGAGGACCCCAAATGGCTACTACCTGATCGAAAACCTCCTGGTTCAGCTCCCACTCCCCGTGGTCGATCCTGAACCTGCTGAGGTAATCGGCCGTCGAGTTGTCTGTTCCGGCCACATGCTGAGCCGAGAGAGCCAATAACTTGTCCTCGGCCCACCGGAACAGACTGTGTGCCTCTTTCTCCAAGAAGGGACTGCTTGTGCCTGCCCTCTGATGGACTAAGGGCTCGAGAGCCCTTAGCGCCAAGGTTACCGCTCGAAGCTCCAGCCTGTTGATGGACCAATGGGACTCCATAGGGGTCCACAGACCCTGGGCGAACTGATCCTCGCAATGTGCTCCCCAGCCCGCTAGACTGGCATCCGTCGTCAGCAGTAACCAATGCGGTGGTTCGAGGGGCATCCCGCGGCCCAGATTCCGAGGGCACCGCCACCACTGAAGTGCACTCTTGGTGCGAGGAGCACAAGGTAGGCGCATAGCTAGCAGGTGAAGTTGGTGAGACCACCGCCGCAACAGGGTGCGCATGTGAGCTCTGGCCCACGGGACTACCTTTATGGTTGCCGCCATGGTTCCCAGCAATTGGAGGTAATGCCATGCCGTAGGGTTCCATCTGGACAGGAATTGTTCCACCAGTATCCTTAGTTCCCTTGCCCTCTTTTTGGACAGAAAAACTCTTCCTATTCTGGTGTCGAATCTTGCTCCGAGGTACTCGAGCTCTTGAGAGGGCACCAACCTGCTCTTTGCCCGATTGATGACCCATCCTAACTCTTCCAGGACTTCCACCACTCTGGCAGTGGTAGAGAGACTCTCCTCTTCCGACTTCGCCCGGATCAGCCAATCGTCCAGGTAGGGGTGAACCAAAATTCCCTCTTTCCTGAGGGCCGCCGCCACTACTACCATTATCTTGGTGAAGGTCCTCGGGGGCCGTGCCCTGAATTGAAAATGACCTTTTGGTACCGCAAATCTCAGGAATTGCTGGTGAGAGCTTCGAACCGGGATATGCAGGTAGGCTTCCATCAGATCCAAGGACGTCAGGAACTCTCCGCTCGTTACGGCCACGATGACAGACTTCAGGGTTTCCATCCGAAAATGAGGCACTTTGAGGCAGCGATTGACTTGCTTTAGATCTAGGATAGGATGAAACAAACCTTCCTTCTTTGGTACTACAAAATAAATTGAGTATCGACCGGAACCACATTGGTGTGGTGGGACGGGAGATACCGCTCCGAGTGCCCTGAGTCTTGAAAGTGTGATTTCTATCGCCGCTCTCTTTTCCGGAGATCCGCATGGAGACTGAACAAAGGCCGGGAGTAATTGCTTTGCAAATTCGAGGGCATAACCCTCTCAGATCACTTCTAGGACCCATTGATCGGACGTGACCCGGGACCAGGCGGAGAGGAACTGCTTTAAGTGGCCCCCCACTGGCAGCTCCCCCACCTGGACCCCCATTTTCTCATTGTGGCTTCCTAGGTCCAGCGGAGGAGGAGGCCCCAAAACCTCTCCCAGCTCCCCGAAACCCTCTGAAACTCTGCCCACTTGAAGAGAAACGGCCCCTAGCAAGGGGAATCGTTCTGGCTGGCCGAAACCTCCGGGAATCCCTAGGCTGGCTCCGCCCCGGGGCTAGAGCACGAGCTTGCTTCGGTCTGTCCTCCAGCAGTCTGCCCCCTTTCGAATCGCCAAGGTCCTTTACTAATTTCTCTAAGTCCTCTCCAAACAACAACTTCCCCTTGAAAGGGAGACGACTCAGGCGTGCCTTTGAAGAGGCATCGGCTGCCCAATTTCGTAGCCATAAGTATCGCCTGGCTGCAACCACAGATGCCATGTTTTTAGCCAGGCTCCTGATGAGGTCATATTGGCTATCTGCTAGGTAGGCAGCTCCGGACTCCAGCTTAGTTGAAATTGATTGAGCCTCCCCGGGGGGAACACTCTGCCTGCTGCTGAGCCCATCTCAAACAGGCCCGGGCCACCCAAGCCCCGGACACCGAAGCCTGTAAGGCGAGAGCACGGATATCAAAGGCTTGCTTCAGCAGCATGTCCAATCTTCTATCCTGAGAATCCTTCAAGGCCGCGCTACCCTCGACCGGGATCGTCGTCTTCTTAGTCACCGCAGATACCGCAGCGTCCACTCTGGGCGACCTCAGCAGTTCTTTGTCCGGTTCCGGCAAGGGGTAAAGCCTTGACATCATGCGCACGCCCCTTAAACTGGATTCTGGCTGATCCCACTCCTCCTGGATCATCTGACGCACCACTCTGTGCACGGGAAAAACCTTTTGGGATCTGACCGCCTGGATCAGCGGATCTTCCAATGCTTCCTCCACTGAAGGAGCGTCGGAGGTCACATTGAGCACCTTGAGGGACACGTTAATTAGCGCCGGGAGCTCTTCCCGCCGAAACACCCTCACAATCCGGGATTGGTCATCTTCTGGAATCTCTCCCTCTTCGAGTTCCTCCTCTTCTTCTCCCAGCTCCTTGTCCGAGACCTCCTCCTCAGGCGTATCCTGGGAAAGGGACGAAAGGAGCTCCTCACTCACCAGCCTTGCGCGCTTGGGAGGGGCCTCAGAGAACTGGCGGCTAGGCTTCAGAGGCCTAGTGCCCAGACTTTCCAGCCCTGGGACAGAGTCCACAGCTCCAAATCCTTTCTTGCGCATACAATATGCCTTGTGCAGTAAGAGGACAAAGTCCGGGGAGAATAAGTCAGTGGCACTTCCCTCCTCCGTTGCCGCTAGTGGAAGGGGAGGGGGGGGGCCGACAATCCCGAGGTAGAAGGAGGAGAATGGGGTTCCCTTTCCAGAGGGTCCCCAGACGTCTGTACCGTATGGGGTAAAGCTAATTGAAGATCTTGTTCCACCGAGGCAGCCTCTGCCGCACAAACCCTGCAGACTCCTGCCTCGGCTGTAGTACCCCTGCAAGTGCCACAGGAGGGGCAACGCGCTTTGCCAGTCATGTTCAATGCTGGATCAGATCCGAATGTAAGGATTTGTGAATCAAAGATCAATCTTCAAATAATCAATCAGCAAATAAACAAATAACTCAAATTAAATTAACCTAAAGTAAAATAAATTAACTTGTGGAAATCCTGAAAGGAAGACCAACCTCCCCCAATGCGCTCTATTTCCGCGCTGGCTAAACACTGCTAAGGCGGGAGATCAGGAAAAAACAATACAAGTAATTCAAAAGTATTTAAAATGTATCCCTCTGTTAAACGCTTCCCCAGTACTTGCGATTAGTAGCTTTCAAGCAGCGTGCTGCGCGGCGGAAGGCCGCTGTCCTCCGGGGGCTCCCACGTGGTAGGCCGCAGCCACGTGGAGCGCTACCCGGTCGGCGTTTCTGCCGGACTCTCCTTCCTTACTCGCAGGGTCCGATCCGCAGCAGAAACCGGCCTTGGAAGATGCGAACGCCCCGACGCTCCTGACTGCCGGGGGCCCAGCAGGAGGAGTGGAGTTAACGTCGCGCTGCCACCTCAAGCGCTCAGCCGCCAGAGGGCTTCGGCGCGAGGCAAGGCAGTACTCCGAGGTGAATGAGGCCCCAGCCGGGGGATGCGACTGCGGTTCTCTCCCCCGCCGGAAGGCTCAGGTACAGAAAACACCACCCGTTCCTCTGCCCCGTACAGGACTCGAATTCTTCAGCCGTGCAGGGGGGGGGGGGAGGAACGAAGGATTAAAGGAGCAGGTACAAGGAAATGCTAAAACTAAAGTAGGAGGGATTAAAATAAAGTAAATTAAAGGTAGATTAAAAGTAAATGAAAGTAAATGAAAATAGATTAAATCAAATGAGATAATGGAGACTCCAGTAAGCCCTTGGCTTACGGAACCCTCCAGCTGCTTGGAGGCTGAGAATACTGGGATCAGTGGGTGGTGTCAGTGGTATTTATCCTGTCCCATCCTCAAAAGGATAGACTCAGCCTCCAAGCTGCTGGAAGGGTTACGCAACCCAGAAGTAAGGGACTGGACTGGAGTGACGATAAGGAACCTTTTTAGTCTCTCTTCATAGAGGCATCCTTCCATCCCCTTTACCGTTTTGGTGGCTCTTCTCTGAACCTTTTCTAATAACGCTATATCCTTTTTTAAGATATGGCAACCAGAACTGCACACAATATTCAAAGTACGGTCGCACCATGGAACGATACAGAGGCATTATAATATCCTGTGTTTTAATTTTCCATTCCTTTCCTTATGATACCTAGCATTCTATTTGCTCTCTTGGCTGCCGCTACACACTGGGCGGAGGGTTTTAGCATGTTATCCACGATGATGCCTAAATCATTTTCCTGGTTGGTGGTTCCTAATATGGAACCTTTCATCGTGTAAACAGTTTGGGTTGTTCTTTCCTAGATGCATAATTTTGCACTTGTCTACATTAAAAATTTCATCTGCCATTTGGATGCCCAGACTTCCAATTTATCAAGATCCCCTTGAAATTTTCCACAATCGTCATGAGTTTTAATAACTTTAAAAAGTTTTGTGTCATCTGAAAATTTGATTACCTCACTAGTTATTCCTTTTCCAGGTCATTTATGAATATGTCAAAAAGCTGCAGACCCAGTACAGATCCCTGGGGTACTCCACTATTCACCTTTCTCCACTGGGAAAATTGGCCATTTAGCCCTACCCTCTGCTTTCTATCTTTTAACCAATTCCCGATCCACAATAGTACACCGCCTCCTATCCCATGACTTTTTAGTTTTGCCAAAAGTCTCTGATGAGGGAACCTTGTCAAAGGCTTTCTGAAAGTCCAGATACACTATATCAACCAACTCACCTTTGTCTACCTGTTTATTTACACCTTCAAAAAAAACATAAGATTAGTAAGACAAGATCTTCCTTGTCTAAAGGCATGTTGGCTGTCTCCCATTAAGCCATACTAGTGATACAGGTCAATTTTCGTCTTTTAGAGGAGACAATCTTGTAACAAAAATGACAGTCCTCAATACTACTATCTCAGAATGAATATCTACTTAGATGTGTGCTGCACAAGTGCTTATTTCATCGAGAGATGTACCTTAGAACCAGGTCTCAGACTTTTATCAGTACTTATAATGGGAATTACCCTTGCAGTACTTTTTAGCATCAATGACCACGGTTCTCAATATCGTTCCTTTCCTTAAAACTATCAGTACACAGTCCCGATATGAGCTTAAAGCTTCTGTTTTCATATAGCCATACAATTAAGGAATGGAACTTAACTCTCAAGAATGAATTCAACGTGAAGATAAGCTCTTGATTAAACTTTCCCCGACGCCGTCTATCGGCACCGCTTCCGCGTTTCACAGATTGTTTCTTCAGGGGTTGAGCTTCATCAAATAACTAGAAAATAACACATTCTTAATGTAATTTCAAGCTCTATTAACGTATATATTCAGACTATATTGCTTAGTTTCTCTTCTCATACCTTAATATGTTAACAATGCTTCTTTCTTTGATTTTCTCATTTTCAAATGCATGTCTTACTTCCTTCACTCTGAGGGCTTCTACCTCAGAACACCGCGCATGCGGGATGGTACAGATCAAGGCCATTTAAAACCCAGGTGTATAGATGACGTAGCCTAGTGATGGCTCATACACAAGCGCCCCATTCAATGCTATTATTGAGACCCCCTGGGGACACGGTGCCTAAGCGGTGAATCCATCGCTGCTCATTAATGATTAACGCTTGTTCCCTAGTTTTTCCATTCCTCCCTCCTAATGTCCTGTCAATACAAAAACATCTAAACTTTACCTAGTCCCTAAAATTCATAAAAACCTGACTTCTCCGCCTGGACGTCCTATCGTTTCCACAAGAGGCTCAGTATTGGAACCTTCGTCAGTTTATATAGATTCGTTTTTGCGTCCTTTACTGCCAGCTATGACCTCGTATATTCGAGATACTGCCCATTTTTTACAGCTTTTGGCTCTACATGCCGCCTGGGCTTCAGCAGATGACGTTTTTTTGGTAACGTTAGATGTTTCCTCTCTGTACACCAGTATTCCGCAAACAGCGGCGTATGATACAATAGTTACTGCTCTCCAACGCAGAGAGGATCTCTCATTAGAACATATCACATTTATTTCTCAATTGGCGGAATTGGTGATTTTCAAAAATTTCTTCATGTTCGAGCAACAACTGTATCTTCAGAAGACCGGAGTTGCCATGGGCGCAACTAGTGCGCCTTCTGTGGCTAATTTATTCATGGCAGCGTATGAAGAGCGGTGGTTAACTCATTCCCCATATGCAGCCCAGGTATTAATGTGGAAGAGATACATAGATGATATCTTTATGTTGTGGCGGGGGTCTGAGCTCCATCTACAACAATTTTTCATATGGTTGAACAGCCTAGACTCCGCTATTCACTTTACATATGAGTATAATAAAAAATGTTTGAGCTTTTTGGACATCACTGTCACCAAAGGAATCACTGGCTGGTCCACCTCATTATATAGAAAATCAATAGATCGGAATACGTTCCTGCACTATGACAGTGGCCATCCACAGCAACTGCGAAACAGTCTTCCCCTGTCACAATTTTTACGCTACCGGCGCAATTGTTCAGATACACAGGAATATAAAAAACAGGCTAAGCAGCTGATGCAAGATTTTTTACAGCGTGGCTACCCGGAGCGAGTGGTTCATTTAGCCTATAAACGCGCCCTGTTTAACAATCGAGCGCTTTTGTTAGAACCAAGAAAGGTGCACCAGTCAGACAATGATAATATTAATTTCATTACGAAACACTCTCCATATGATAAACATATACAAAAGATCATTCAGCGGCACTATAATGTTGTCAGTATGTTACCAGGTTTAGGGGCCAAAAAGGTTCGCTGTGTGTGGACCCGTCATCAAAACCTGAAAGAGAAGTTGAGTCCTGCCGTCCTCCGCTCAGAGGTGAATGACCCAATCAACTCTGGTCATCATCCTTGTGGCACTTGCTCCATATGCTGCATTTCTGAAGAGTGTATACAATTTGAGTATAATCATAAGATTTATCGTTTAAGGCATCAAACCTCTTGCACAACAGATTTTGTAGTTTATGGCATAAGATGTCCATGTCAATTATTGTACATCGGGAAAACGGTTCGTCCTTTTAAAACACGTATTATTGAACACCGCAGTCGGCTAAGCTGCAAAGTGCAGGAAGCTCCGCTGGTAGCTCATTGTTTGCAATTGCACCATAGCTTTGAAGATTTACGATGTTTTTGTAATGACAGGACATTAGGAGGGAGGAATGGAAAAACTAGGGAACAAGCGTTAATCATTAATGAGCAGCGATGGATTCACCGCTTAGGCACCGTGTCCCCAGGGGGTCTCAATAATAGCATTGAATGGGGCGCTTGTGTATGAGCCATCACTAGGCTACGTCATCTATACACCTGGGTTTTAAATGGCCTTGATCTGTACCATCCCGCATGCGCGGTGTTCTGAGGTAGAAGCCCTCAGAGTGAAGGAAGTAAGACATGCGTTTGAAAATGAGAAAATGAGAAAATCAAAGAAAGAAGCATTGTTAACATATTAAGGTATGAGAAGAGAAACTAAGCAATATAGTCTGAATATATACGTTAATAGAGCTTGGAATTACATTAAGAATGTGTTATTTTCTAGTTATTTGATGAAGCTCAACCCCTGAAGAAACAATCTGTGAAACGCGGAAGCGGTGCCGATAGACGGCGTCGGGGAAAGTTTAATCAAGAGCTTATCTTCACGTTGAATTCATTCTTGAGAGTTAAGTTCCATTCCTTAATTGTATGGCTATATGAAAACAGCAGCTTTAAGCTCATATCGGGACTGTGTACTGATAGTTTTAAGGAAAGGAACGATATTGAGAACCGTGGTCATTGATGCTAAAAAGTACTGCAAGGGTAATTCCCATTATAAGTACTGATAAAAGTCTGAGACCTGGTTCTAAGGTACATCTCTCGATGAAATAAGCACTTGTGCAGCACACATCTAAGTAGATATTCATTCTGAGATAGTAGTATTGAGGACTCCCATTAAGCCATGACAGTAATATTGTTCTTTATGATGGTTTCTACCATTTTTCCCGGTACTGACGTCAGGCTCACCGGTCTGTAGTTTCCTGGATCACCCCTGGAACCCTTTTTAAAAACTGGCGTTACGTTGGCTATCCTCCAATCTTCAGGTATTACAGATGATTTTAATGATAGTTCACAGATTACTAATAGCAGGTCTGCAATCTCATATTTCAGTTCTTTCAACACCCTTGGATGTATACCATCCGGTCCAGGTGATTTGCTACTCTTCAGTTTATCAAACAGTTGTAATACATTTTCCCGGTGTATCGGTATTTCCTTCAATTCTTCTGCAGTATCGCCTTTAAATACTACTTCAGTCATGGGTAACATCCCTACATCTTCCTCAGTAAAGACCGAAGCAAAGAATTCATTCGGTCTCTCCGCTATGGCTTTGTCCCTTCTTAGTGCCCCTTTTACCCCTCCGACACCTAATGGTCCAACTGACTCTCTCACAGGTTTTTTGCTACAAATGTACTTGAAAAAGTCTTCATTATGCATTTCTGCTTCCGCAGCAAGCTTCTTCTCAAATTCTTTTTTTGCCTACCTTATCAATGCCTTCCATTTAACTTGCCAGTGCTTGTGCCGTTTCCAGTTTGTCATTTGGCTTTTTTTTCCTTTTCCTAAAAGATGCTTTTTTGGCAACAGCCTCTCTGACCTCACCTTTAAACCATGCTGGCAGCTTTTTGGACTTCCTTCCACTTTTCTTAAAGCATGAAATACAGCTGGTCTGGGCTTCCAAGATAGTATTTTTAAACACCACCCAAGCTTGATGTAAGTCTTTAACCTTTGCAACTGCTCCTTTTAGTTTTTTCTTAAACTATTTTCCACATGTTATCATAGTCTCCCTTTGAAAGTTAAAAGGTAGTACTGTGGATTTCCTTACCATCCCCCCTCCACTTATTAAATCAAAACACGATCATGTTATGATCACTATTGCCATGTGCCCAACACCCTTATCTCTTGCACCAGATCTGATGTTCTACTAAGGACTAGGTCCAAAATGGCTTCCCCTCTGGTTGGTTCATCAACTAGCTGCTCCAAAAAGTAGTCATTTAGTTCATCTAGGAACTTTATCTCCCTAGCATGTCCTGCCGTGACACTGACCCAGTCAATACCAGGGTAATTGAAATCACCCATTATCATTACTGTGCTGTAACATTTGTTAGCTTCCCTGATTTCTTTGAGCATTTCATCATCCATTTGCTCATTCTGGCCAGGTGGCCGATAGTACACCCCCACTGCCATCGCCTTCCCCTTTTTACATGGAATTTCAATCCATAGAGATTCTACAGCAAATTTTGTTCCATGCAAAACTTTAATCCTTTGTGACTCAATGATCTCTTTAACAGAGTGCAACCCTTCCACCAATTTGATCAGTTCTATCATTACGATATAGTTTGTACCCAGGTATCACAATGTCCCACTGGTTGTCCTCCTTCCACCATGTCTCCGAGATTCCAATCATATCTAACCTCTCATTTAGCGTTATATATTCAAACTCTCCCATCTTATTTTTTTAGACTTCTAGCATTTGCATACAAGCATTTTAGAGACTATTTTAGTCATATTAAGCTGGCTAATCGGTAGACATGGGTAATTTGGAATCTTTAAGCTCTCCCTGCTCCATACTCAAGGGCATTTGGGCTACTTTACTCTTTTTTGGAACATCTCTTCTTTTGGTAGTATCCGTCAAGGATACATTGTTCCAAACCATTCGCTCTTGGGCGACTGTCAGCTTCCCCCTATTATCTAGTTTAAAAGCTGCTCTCTCTCCTTTTTAAAGGTTAATGCCAGCAGCCTGGTTCCATCCCAGTTAAGGTGAAGCCCATCCCTTTGGAAGAGCCCCTCCTTTCCCCAGAATGTTCCCCAGTTCCTAACAAATCCAAAACCCTCATCCTTGCACCATCGTCTCATCCACGCATTGAGACTCTGGAGCTCTGCCTGCCTTTTGGGTCCTGCGCATGGAACAGGAAGCATTTCGGAGAACACTACCCTGGAAGTTCTGGGATTTCAACTTCCTATCTAAAAGCCTAAATTTAGCCTCCAGAACCTCCCCACCACATTTTCCTATGTCATTAGTACCGACATGTACCAAGACAGCAGACTCCTCCCCAGCACTATCTAAGACCTTATCTAGGTGGCGCGTGAGGTCCGCTACCTTTGCACCAGGCAGGCATGTTACCTGGCGAGCCTCACATCCACCAGTCACCCAGCTTGCTACATGCCTAATGATTGAATCACCAACTATAACGGCTGTCCTAACTCTTCCCTCATGGGCACATGGCCCTGGAGAAACTTCCTCGGTGCGGGAGGGTTTTACATCACCCAGAGGACATGTCCTAGCTACAGAATCACTTCCTGCCACACCAGGGTGATGCTCTGTCACGTGACCGTTCTCCTCCATGGCAACAGGGATGCTGCCAGACTGGAGGTGGGACTTCAGGACTATATGCCTGTAGGTCTCGTCTATGTACCTCTGTCTTCCTTATGTCTTCCAAGTCTGCTATTCTAGCCTCTAGAGAATGGACTCGTTCCCTGAGAACAAAGAGCTCCATGCACCTAGTGCAATATTTCTTGCTGTATTTATGCTTTGGGTGGCGTTTTATATTCTATGCCTTTCTCGTTTATTTTGTACTTTTCTGTACCCTGCAAAGGCAAGGAGATTTTCTAACCTAGCAAGCTACTGGCTGACAAACCCTGGACTGAACTTAAGAAAAAAATTTAACTCTTAACAACCAGCTTGCTTTCTGTTAACACAATGGTTCTCGACCCAGTCCTCTAGAACCCCAGGCCAGACAGGTTTTCAGGATACCCACAATGAATATGCATGAGATAGATCTGCATATAATGGAAGCAGTGCATGCAGCTCTCTCTCATGCACTGGATATCCTGAAAACCTGAGTGGCATGGGGGGTCCCAGAAGACTGGGTTGAGAACCATTGTGTTAACATTGCACCTCATTGTCTCTCCACATGGTTCCTAAGAGACCAGTCATAATGTTTTGTTGTAAATATCAAAATGCAATATTTGTTTGCTATGCATATATTTGCATAGAATGGAGATAAATGCAAGTATCTCATGCATATTCATTGTGTATTTCCTGAAAAATCAGACTAGCAGGATGGCCTTCAAGACCTGTTGATAACCACTCTTCTATCTTAAAGCCTGCTAGATCAAGCCTTCCAAACCCTTTTCTGGTAACATCAAAGCCAGCCTAGTTTTCACAATGAAAAAGCATCACATCAATTTGTGTATACTCAATCACTAACATATGTATAAAGAGAACAATTTTATACAGACCGCTTATGTTAAAACATGTTCTAATGCACATAAATTGCACATATTTTATAAAACAGGTCATAAGTGATCAAAAATACACATTATATCTAGGTTCAAGCCCTTATACCAGTACTATGGCTAGTGTAAATGCCTGCACCTATATTGCTCAAAAGCATAAATTATAGTATTTTATAAATTTACTCACATAAGATTTGCATTCTGCCCATGTGTGAAAATATGTGCCAGTCTTATATGTGTACTTATAGCAACCAGCTGAAGTATACATGTGAACCACCATTAAAGCGCCTAAGTCACTGAAAATGCATGATTCACACACATTGACGGCCTCTAACTTTATGCTGCTCCTTTTAAAAATTACATACCTAAACATTGTAAGGTACATTTTAGAATGGATGTCCAGGCAAAAACATGCCCAAAAAGGGTCAGTCACTAGGGCCATCCACAGAGTTTGTTCAAAGTGTTGGTGCCCTAGATGTACCTCATTTTACACCCCCTCTTACTGTCAAAATCTATTATTTAGCTTTGAATACATTGTCTTTGCTGCCCTCTGGAAGTTGCTGCCGCCAAGTCTGCCCAGTAGTTGGGACAGCCCTGCTGGTCACATCCAGGTTTGGGCACGATTTCAGAAACATGAACATCTCCCAATATGAATGGCATTGAGAACAGCTACACAGACATCACCACAGCAGATAGGGGATGTGTTCCAGACATTCATTCTGCAAGCAGCAGAGGAACAACATTCCTATCAAAAGGTCATTATGGTTGTGGACAGTTCTGGGAATACCAGAGTAAGGTATGTCGATTTTAGGGGTAGATTTTTATTTTTCAAACTTTACTAACTACCTTAGAAACCACCACCACCCAGGAAAACAATTTAAGCGTTATCATGGATAATACATTGAAACCCTCCACCCAGTGTGCAGCAGCGGCCAAGAAAGCAAATAGAATGCTAGGAATCGTAAGGAAAGGAACCGAGAATAAAACAGGATATTAAAATGCCTCTGTATTGCTCCATAGTTCGACTGCACCTTGAATATTGTGTACAATCCTGGTCGCCATATCTTAAAAAGAATAAAGCAGAATAAGAAAAGTACAGATTAGAGACACCAAAATGGTAAAGGGGATGGAAGGATACCCCTATGAGGAAAGGCTTAAAAGGTTAGGGCTCTTCAACTTGGAAAAGAGAAGGCTGAGAGGAGATATGACAGAAGTCTATAAATTAATGAATGGAGTGGAACAGGTTAACAAGATTTTGATGGCGTAAACACCCAAAGTAGAAAGAAAGACTAGAGGACACAATAATGAAGGTACAACGTAACCTATTTAAGACTAATAAGAGAAAATATTTTTTTCACTGAACGCGTAATCAAACTCTAGAATTTGTTAGTTACCGGAGGATGTAGTAAAAGCTGTTAGTGTAGCTGGGTTTAAAAAAAAGATTTTGACAAGTTCCTGGAGGAAAGGTCCATAAGCCATTATTAAAGCGGGTCCAGGAAAGCCACTGCTTACCCCAGGACGAGCATTGTGGAAGCTGTGGACTTTGGGTACCTGCCAGGAATTTGTGACCTGGATGGCACACTTGAAAACAGGATACTGGGCTTGATGGACCTTGGTCGGAACCAGTATTGCATTTCTTTTGTTCTTATTAGTGACCAAATTATGCAGTTTTGCAAGCCGAATCTAAAGCTATTTTCAGAAACTGCTTAAAGTGAGTCTTCTCACAGTTGAAATATGTGGAAATTATGTTTGAACGTGGAAATATGTGGAAATACGTGGAAATATGTTTGAACGTACGAATAGTTTGATCACCAACTGTAGTCTGTCATAGAGCGGAAGCTAATGAAAGTGAAGACTTAGAAAAAAACGCTGTCTTTCACAAAACAAATGATGTGCAGAAGATGCAATTGCCCTGCAGCGCAGCTAGAGGGAGCAGGCGAAAACTTACAGAGGCTGAGTTAACACATCGGCTGATGATTCTGCAGAAGTTAATCAGCTGCACCTGAAAAGTAGCCCGGGGAACTCAAACGTGAATGCCTTTATAAGCAGAAAGCTAGTGGAGGAGCAGAGAGGAGGAGGAGAAGGGGAGCTCAGACAGCCAGGAACAGCAGCCCAGCCCAGTCAAGCAGTGCAGCCAAGACAAGCAGCCTAGACAAGGACAGCAGGAGCTGGAAGAGGAGCAGAAAGAGCCAGAGAGAAAGACGGGCCGTGGAGAGTAAGTCCAGAGAAAGACTTGGTAGCAGCAGACCTCAGAGGTAAAGAGCTCAGAAGGAGAGAGCCATACCTGAAGAGAGGCCTACGCTCACCAGAAGACCCTGAAACAGGATTGAAAGGCTCCAGAAGGAAAGGTACTGATAGAGTTACCTATACTAGGAAGCAAGGTAGTCTGGATTCCTCACCAGGTTTTCCTAGGCTACAGAAAGGTCAAGCAGTGCCCAGAAGCTTCCAAGATAAAGTCTGCCAAAGAGACTGTGTCCTGAGAGAAGTGCCTGAGAAGGAAAACTCCAGTTATACCGGCTACAGGAAGCCAAGGTATGGTGACACTTTATTCATAAAGAGAAGCTCAGCTCCTAGAAGCTCTTGTAAAGCAGATATCCAGTTTGAAAGGAAAAGAAGCAGGCCAGAGGTTTTATAAGCCAGGATGTAAGGGCATAGGAACAAGCCATGCTTATTTGAGAGCCCTAGAACAGCCTTACTGGAAACAAAGGAACAGAAACAGTGACTGGCAAACTATAGCGGCCAGGGAAAGCTCCAATTCAGAGGGAGATAACAATGACCCAGAGCCCATGCAGATAGCGCTTGAGGACCCTATTCCCTTATCTCAAGATGAATTAATGGATTGCTCCATTTGTATTGCGGGCAGTTTTGAATCACTCCCTGAACTGTGAGTTATACAGACATTGCTTTGAGAATACTCATGTTTGTGCTGAATGAAAGAGGAATGTTCATTCCTTTGTTTTGCTCTAAAGTTTGAAAGAATCCTGGGTTAAATCCTACAAGCAACTGTGAAGTTTGTAACAGTTTACCTCTTTACTTATCTTGTGGTGGAAGCCTGAAAAGAAGGACTTTCTGTATTTCTTTATCTCAGCAAACCTTTTGCGTTAAAAGGGAAATAAAAGCCTTATTTACCCTCTACTTGGTATACACAATTTATTCACATAAGGAGCAGGACTACAAAGACCAAGATACCCTTGGCCTTAAAAGAGCCCTCTACTCCCAGAAAATAATATGCTCAACCTACCCTTACAGCCACTGGCCACCAGGGGGGGGGGGGTTGATGACAAGTCACATAATTGATATTTTAAAGTCGTTTATGCAGTTAACTTAATGTTGTTATTTAACAAAGTCCAGCAAAGAAGCCATATCTTGTTTGCTTTTGTTTCTGCTCACGAGCTCCCTGCTGATCATCTGACCCTTTTTTTTTTTTGATATACCGCTTTTGCTGTGTTTTCACAATGCACATTCATGCTCAATTCATTAGATCGTGAATGAGCATGCGTTGGCGTTCTGAAGCATCAGGGACGCCAGAAGATGGAGTTTGCAGTTCAATGAAAAGCGTTGAAACAGGGCATTAAGATTGGCTTGCCTGAAACGCAGTACTGTGTCCTTTGTTAATAACTGCGGACAGGCGTGATCAACATTTATTTTGGGTTCGGAAAACAATTCTGACTCATATGGACAACAAAAGATAAGTGCAATTTTTGAATAGTCACTGATTGGTCCTTTTTTGAACATGTTGGAAGCATAATATTTTGAATACGTTGGGAGTATAATATTGGTACACGTTGGGATGTAGGGTACCACTAGATCATGGTGTTTTTACCTACGATTTAAAGCTCTGCTTGAGCTTCAAAAATTTGAGTAAAACGGAACTAAAGCTACAAGAGGTGGTTTTTTTCCCCTCACGGCTTACCTTCCGACATTAATTCATACATACATGTACACTTTAGCTCATGACAATAGGTTATAGCTCTATTTTTGTTTTGGAGTATAGTTGTATAGAGCAATAGTTATATTGCATTATTAGTGTTTTCACAATGAACAGATTATGAACAGCATTAGAACTTGTACAATGAACATGGGGAACTCATAAAGAACATTTTAAAATCTGCTAAAAAATGAAACTATAAAGAATGGGATGAGGGGTTGGCGAGTGTGGAATCATAGGGGGTTTCGAGATGGTGGTAGGGAGTGGGGTCATAGGGGTTTCATGAGGGTAGGAGGATTAGGGTTGTATGGGTTTCAGGAGGGGGGATGTACCTATGGGCATGGGGTTTTGCTAATACAACATTATTGGTTGTTTGTTGACAAAATGCTTCTGGAAAAGATGAGACTTGAGTTGTTTACGAAAGTCAGTGGAAGACGATGTTTCAGATTTCTGGGGGTAATGCATTCCAGAGGGTGGGGGCGTATAGTGAGAATGTTCTTGATCTTGTAGCCTGCTTGCAATTGAGAGTCCTTGGTGGGATACTGAGGTGGTTCTGGGTGCTTTTTCACCTTGGATCTAGTGGAGTTCAATGTGTGTATTATGGCGTGTAGTTGCTCTGCTGATTTCCCATCCAGAGTTTTGTGGATGAGGGTTAAGACCTTGTATTGTATTCTTGAGTTGATGGGGAGCCAATGGAGGTATTTGAGGATGGGAGTGATGCGAATATTCTGTTAGGCTTGGAAGATGGTTCTAGCAACGGTGTTTTGGGCGAGTTGTAATGGAAGGATTGTGTACTTAGGTAGTCCTTAATAAATGGAGCTACAGTAATCGAACAGAGGAGTGATGGTGGCCTGGCAGACTATATGGAATGTATTGGTGAATAGGAGAGGGCATAGGTTTCAGATGGTTTGTAGCTTGTAATATACTGCTTTGGTGATGCTGTGAATTTGTTCCTTGAAGGTCAGTTTTTGATAGAGTATGATTCCGAGGTACTTTATGTGGGAGCTGACTGATCTCAGCATTTCCAAGTTTGACAGAAGCAGGGGGGGGGGATGGGATTGGGGTCCTTTGTTACGTGGAGAAGCTCCATTTTACTGAGAGTGATGGATAGGTTATGATGGTGGAGCCAGTTTATGGCTTCAATGAGGCAGCCTGTGAGCATGGAGTGATCTGGAGTTGAAGTGGAAAATAGTGTGCAAAGCATTGTATTGTCAGCGTATATCAGAAACTGGACTGGGAATTGTTGGAGCATGTCAGAGGTCAAATGTATGTATTAAAATAGTAGAAAGGAGAGAGAGTTGAACCCTGCAATACACCCTGGTTAAAGGGTGAATGGAGCTGAGGTGTTTTTGAATCCTTATATGCTGATTATGGTTGCTGAGATATGAATGGAACCACATTTGAGGGGGGTGCCACAGACTCCAATGTGGTGGAGCTTATTAAGGAAAAGCTGGTGGGATACGGTGTCAAAGACAGCAGAGATATCCAGAAAGAACAGGAAGAAGCCTGTGTGAGTGATTTGATACCTGTGATAAGTGAATTTAAGAGGGAGATCATAAACGTTTCCTTGCAGTGACTGGGTCTGAATCCATGTTGCTGTGCATTTAACAGTGCTTGAAGATCTATGTGATCTTGGAGTTGTGTTTGTACGGCTTTTTCAATGATTTTGAAGATGACGGGTATACTGGTTATGGGTCTGAAGGAGGATGTGGATCCAGGTTTGGTTTCTTTAGGAGCACGCTGATGACTGCTTGAGGGAGGAAGGGAGGAAGAAAGGAAACCTTGGGCAAGGGAGGAGTGGACAATGTCAGATATGAAATGTAGGAATTGGTCCTTTGTGACTTCCAGCCAGGAGACTGGACATGGGTCTAGCAAAGAGGTTGTGGCATTGAGGTTGCTGTGGATTTTGCTGAACTCCTCATGTGAGAGTGTTGAAGGTAGTCCAGTGATAGTCTTGGCAAGTTTCCTCATTTTAAGTTGGGATGTGGAGGCTGGTTGATGGTGTAGGTTTGTTCTTGGCTAGTAGGTATAAAGCCATGTCTTGTGGATTAATAGTCCCAGTTTGATTGAGATTGATCTTTGGTGAAACAATTGATGATTTCAAAGAGTTCTCTAGGTTTGTTGATGGAGCGTATGAGGAGGTTGTTGTAGTATACTTGTTTGGCCTGGATGGTGGATTCATGGTATAACTTGAGTTCCTGTAGATATTGAGATTTGAGTTGTGAGTTTGGGTCTTTCACCAAAGACGTTCAAGATGACGCAGGCCGCGTTTCTGTGTTTTTAAGACTGAGGAATACCAGGGAACGTGTGATTGGTTCTAGTAGAGACTTTTGGTGGGGCTATAGCAGCAGCTGAAATAGCTGAGTTACACGAGTATACTTTAGTTTCGAGGTCTTCCTGTGCTGGTAAGGAGATTAAAGCTGGGACTTTTTTTGGATGAGGGCTTGTTTGTTGAATGAGAGAAATTTCTGAGTTGTTGGAGGGGAGCTCCGAGGTGCTGTTTGTGGGCAGGAGTTGGGTATGATGAGAGAGATTAGGCTGTAATCAGACAAGGGGACAGGGAGCATGGATGGTGGGGTATACCCGTTGGCATTTAGGAGTCTATTTCAGAAGATCATCATGTCCAGTATGCCACTCTTAGCATGGGTGGGGTGGATATGATCTGTGTGAATTGTAGATATGTCATGGCTTTGAGGAAGGCTGATGAGTGGGTGGATAATGCAGATGGTAGGTTTAGATCACCGAATAGGATGAAGTCTTTTTGTATGGATGAGTGGGAGCAGATTTCTTCCAGTAACGTAGCAAGCTCTTCGGCTTTGGTGCGAGGGGATCTGGAGGAAAGGCAGATGAAGAGATGGTGGTTGAAGATTGTGATGAGGTCGAGGTTAGGGGTAGAGGCATGGTTTATGGTGTTGAATTCCAAGCTCTTCCTTGTGAGTATACATACTCTGCCTCCTCTTCTGGATGTCCAAGGATAATTATGGGTATTGTGGGTGGATGTGTTAAGCTGGTTGATTAGGACATTGTCATTCTCTGTGAACCAGGTTTCGGTGATACATAGCACATCAATCTTGTTGTCTGTTATGTAGTCTGCTATGGTTTGGATTTTATTGCGGGCAGAGCGTGAGTTAATGAGAGCACATCTTATGGGATTGTGCTGCTGTATGGGTTTCTTGTGCTTGGTGCTAGGATCACTTGAGACATCTGTGTAAATTTTGCTGAGTTGTCCGTACTGTCGTGATGAGTGCTGGATGGGTGCCAAATGTTCAGAGGATTGTTTGTAGGAATGGGGAATAGGTGAATGGGAGACTGAGTGAATGAGTGCATCGGTGTGAGAAGGGGAGAGGAAGATGATCAGGATAATCAAGCAGTAAAGAGAGAGTATCATTTTGCTGTGTGATAGGATTAGGAAGAGTTAATACCTTGATTCAAGTGGATGATTGAGGGCATTGAAATCCGTGGAGCACAGCTTGGGAGCGGCAGTGATACAAAACCAAGACAACCACTTCGCAGTGTTTCCTTCTTTGGTCCTCGCCTAAGGGCCCTCTGGCAAGGCCCTTAGGCATGGAAACGTCTGTAGGCGTTCAAGTTTTACATTTGAAAGTCCTCCTTCGGTCTTTGGTCCAATTGGCCTTGGTGGTGGGGAGCAGGGAGGAGCTTACCTTCCCGCTCCCTCCCCCAATGCCATTCAGGGCAGAGGGCTACAGCACTGATGTTCCCTCCTCTCCTGATTCATAACTGAGGCTGCTGGTCATGTGTACATTTTTTACACACCTTTCTATGGACTGGGTATGTGATGGCAAGCCTGGAACCACCATGGGCTTGCTCAGAAATGCCTTGATCTCTGCTGTTGTCATGGTTCAGGTAAGAGGAGGCTCAGGAGATTCCAGAGCTTCAGTCAAGTAATTGGGTGAATGTAGCTGCCTCAGTGTTGATGGATGGTATTTTCCTGGGTCTCACACTGCTGTCTCCAAGCTGAGTCTCATCTCTTTCACCTCTGATCTTCAATGTCTTCTCCACTGCATCTCCTGCTCCTCTTCAGTGCACAACATAGCTTGCAGAACAGACTCGCAACCAGATCAAGCTGACTGTCTCACTGTAGGCATGACTATCTTCCTTACCTCTTCACACTGTTCTTTCAACAGTTGCAGTTTGAAAAGGAGATGTCTGGGACCTTGTGTCCAACTGCTATTTATTTTTATATTGAACCAGTTCACCATGTAAACCCCAACACAGAACTCTACAATCATTCTTAAGTTTTCAGATTTTCCTTTCAGATTATGCTTGGAAATCCATATTCTCATGAACCATAGAGCTGTTGTAAACCATCTGCTATGTGACTCAGGTCCTATTTCCAAAAGTAATTTGTGTATTTGTGTGTACAGGTAGGTAAATAACGTATTACAAAAGATGTAAACCTAGTTGTTGATTTGCCACATCAAATTGTACCATTTCTTCACTAAAGTTTTTTAAAAATGATGACACCTCCAAACTTGACACACACTAATACCAGAGGAGCAAATACTCTATACCCTCCAGGGGAGGGGAGTATACTGGCAAAAGATGACATTTTACTTACCAGTTAATGTCCTGCTTTCCTTGAGTCCTACTAGACCAGTCCAGACAATTGAGTTGTGCTGCCCTACCAGCAGATTGGTAGAGACAAAGACCAATGAAAATCCCAGGAGTTCAATGGCATCACTCTTATGCCTCTATTCACCTCAGCCACCATAGGTCCCTTCAATATTCATCCCAAAGCATATGAGAGAAACATGGCAAGCCTCACACAAACTCAACTGAGGGCAAAAATGTGTAATCAACAGCAGAAAATTATGTATAGGAAAGCATAACCAGAAGGCTGTTCGTAGAAGATGAACCTGCAGAGCAAAGTATAAAAATCATAGCGGACTCAAGGGTACCACAGCAGAAGAACAAATACAGTTTCAGGATCAGGCCTCAAGGAAAGAACATTAAATGGTAAGTAAAACGTCCCCTTCTATATCATCCTGCTAGAGACAAGTGGGATGTACCAAAACTACAACTCCACTGGGCAGGAAGATGACAAAGTGGCTTGCAAAATCCTTGAGCCAAAGGCCGTGTCCGCCCGCTCATGGACATCCAAGCGGTAATACCTGACAAAAATGGAGATATTCCCATATTGCTGCCTGATAAATATTTGCAGAGGCTACCGAATTCTGTGCCGCCCAAGGAGAAGTTAGACCTTGCCTGCTAATTTTCTTTAATGGAGTCCCTCCAGTCCAGACAAATGAGTTTTGTCCATCCACTAGCAACTGGAGCTAAACATGCAAAAAACTTTGCTAATTTCACTCTATAATAGCTGAGGACACTCCTCCTCTCATCAGTATTCGAATGACAAAAGCTAACAGAGAAATATAGAAACATAGAAAAATGACAACCGAAAGAGACCACATGGCCTATCTAGTCTGTCCTTCCATATCAACTACAACAGTCCCCTTTTTTTCTTTAGAGATCCTCTATGTTTCTCCCATGTTTTTTGAATTCAGATACTGTCCTCATCTCTACCACCTCCACTGGGAGACTATTCCATGGATCCACAACTCTTTCTGTAAAGAAATACTTCTGCATATCACTCCTGAATCTATCCCCTTTCACCCTCATCCCATGTCCCCTCATAGCAGAACTTGCTTTCAATCGAAAGAGGCTCTCCCCCTGTGCATTTATGCCATGGAGATATTTAAACGCCTCAATCATATTACCTCTATCCTGCCTTTCCTCTAAGGTGTACATATTAAGATCCTTAAGTCTGTCCTCATATGCTTTATAATGAAGACCACTAACCATTTTAGTAGCTACCCTCTATATTGACTCCATCCTGTTTGTATCCTTTTGAAGGTGTTGTCTCCAGAATTGCACTCTATATTCCAAATGAGGTCGCGCCAAAGACTTATACAGAGGAACTATCACCTCCTTTTTTCTGCTAGCCATTCCTCTCTGTATGCACCCAAGCATCCTTCTACCTTTTGCTGTCACCTTTCCTACCTGTTTAGCTACTTTAAGATCATCAGACACAACCACGCCTAGGTCCCGCTCTTTTTTAGTGGACAAAAGTACTTCACCCCCTATACTATATTGCTCCCTTGGATTGCTGCAGCCCAAATGCATGACCTTACATTTTTTAACATTAAATCCCAGCTGCCAAATTCTAAACCATTCTTCACGCTTAGCTAGATCCCTCCTCATGTTATCTACACCTTCCTCATGTTATCTACTCTATTACAGAATTTCGTATCATCCGCAAAGAGGCAAACCTTACCCAACAGTCCTTCCGCTATATCACTAACAAAGATGTTAAAAAGAAATCGGACCAAGGACAGATCCCTGGGGCACACCACTGGTAACTTCCTTCTCCTCAAGAGTGAGCTCCATTTACCTGTACCCTTTGTCGCCTCCCACTCAAATAATTTATAACCCAAGCAGTAACTTTAGGGTCCATCCCTAGGGTGCTCAGTTTGTTTATAAGTCGCCTGTGAGGAACAGTGTCAAAGGCTTTACTGAAATCTAAATACACCACTAAACTTGCACCCTCCAAGAGGCAAGACCACCGAATAACCAATAGTGGAACCAGCAGAGCCTGATCTCTTTCACTTCCAAACATATTTACAATCCCCATTGCTCACCATTCAAGATATCCATTCCACAGAAAGGAGCTTGTTTCCTATTCTCTCCTCCCCCCCCCCCTTATACCAAGAACCCACGAGCAGAATGAAGGAGACTTCCAAATCCTCTGACAGACATTCTTGACTAGGTCTCAGACAAACCACCACGCGATCACACCAACACCTGAGTGCACTACATTTACTGAAAGACATATGGATGGGGGTTCTGGACTGGAGGGACTCCACGATAGAAAATTAGCAGGTAAGAATTTCTCCATCCCCATCCCTCCGGTCCAGTCCAGACAAATGGGATGTACCACAGCAATACCTAACAAGGGAGGGACCCGTGAGCCTCGTCCTAAGAACATGTTGTCCAAAAGCACGCCTCCTGAACCGCCTATACATTGAGGCGGTAATGCTTGGAGAAAAGTATGCAGAGACGACCAGGTCGCCACTCAACAATGTCTACTGGCAGAACCAGACTAAAAATTCCGCCCAGGACACAGCCTGAGCCCTTGTGGAATGCGCATGTAAGCCCGCCAGCACCACCTTGCACTCGATGGGCTCTGGCCTTGAGCCCGACCGCCCCGATGCCGAGGGCACCAGCATCGACGACCTCAGCCCTGAATGGGAGGTCGAGGGGGACCTTGGCCGAGGATCGACTCGAGACCTGATTGACTCGAGGATTGGCTCGGCCTCGACTTAGACGTTGACGTCCTGGTGGTCGGGGCAGATGGACTGACGAGACCGGCCATCAGTGCCCGCTGCTCTCCAGGGTCACCAAACTGAGACTGAGTTCAGAAGGCTCTGCAGCTCCCGGCTCAGGTCCCGACGCCGGCTCTCCCGGAGGACAGTCCACGAGGACAACAGACGTTACCTTGTCCGACGTCTCCGGCTCCCTGCGAGGATGTTTAGCCGGCCGCTCCGACTCCAAGGACCCAGGGCGGCAGTCCGGGCTCCGCGGCCTGGAACCTGAGGGCCCAGGGCAATCTGAGGCATCCAGCGACGACGCCCTCATGAGTTTCTTCTTCCTCCGGTGTTCCCTGGAGGGAGACCCCCGCTCAGAAGGTCCACGAAGGTGCTCGGGCTCTGAGTCCCGAGATGTTGAGGCTTCTGACGAGGTCTGGGCCCAGCTGGAGGCGGACTCAGAAGAAATCCTGTCACTCTGCTGCTGCCTGCTCCTCAAAGACATCTTACCACATGGCCCACAGACCACCGGGTCATGTTCGGGGCTGAGGCACTGGAGGCAGCAATCGTGTGTGTCGTTGAGACATCAATTTCTTACACCGATCACATTTTTTAAACCCGCTGGCAGCCATCGGGGGATAAAGGGCCCCTATAAAAGGTCAAACAACCGGGCTGCCAGTGAAAACTAAAAAGAGCGCGAACGCTAGTCACAAAGGACAAAAATGAAAAATAGGGCCGGACTCGATACTGGTGTACCGAGCCGAGAGCGGGAAGGGGAACCGGTGTCGAACTGGGAAGCTGAAAAAAAATCAATCAACTTTTCTACTTTTTCCACGGTGAAAATAGGACCACGTCCATTGGGCTCCGCGGAAAAAAAAAGACGACCGAGCAAGATGGCACCCTTGGGCGGGAAGGGGACTGCGCATGCGCGATGCATTCCCAAAGGCTTTCTTTGAAAGCTGGGGAATTACTCCGCACGAGGGCTCCATCGGCGCCGACATCACCCATATGTGATGACTGACTTCCTGCTTGTTCCTGGAGAAAGTAGATATTCCCCAGTCCCCGGAGAGCTTACAATCTAATTTGTACCTCAGGCAATGAAAGTTTAAGTGACTCGTCTATGGCCACAAGAGGCATCAGTGGAATTTGAGCCCTGGCTTCCATAGTTCTCAATCTGTGGCTCTAATCACTAGGCTACTCCTCTACTCAGGTCACAAAGACTTGTGACCATGATCTTCATTCTCCTAATGCAAACAATTTGATGGTTTCACAGGTCTTTTGCAAATGCTTGTACAATTGTGTTTGCTTGGTGGGACAAGAGCAGGACAAGTTTTGAGTTGAAAGGGGAGGGGAGAGTTGAGCATCAAAGTAGGTTGTTTTGGGATTTGGAAAATGGGGATGTTTACCTTTCCACCAAGTCTTACTTGAATTTTACTGTGGTCCGAGGCAAGTGGTAGGGAAGTGAAACCAACTTGTCTGGAGTGCTAATACTGATTGTTATTAATATAGTGGTAACTTATGAGCTATGCAGGACGTACTCTTTCTTGAAAAAGGGGGAAGGGACTCATGTGTGCCTGTCATTCAATAAGTCACAAGGTTTGCACAAGGATGGTAGATGTAGAATGATCTTTAACATAAGTAGAATATCATTTGTCTATAAAAATGAAGACTACAGTTCAATTTCCTAACACATAAGAGTATAGGGCCAGATGTTCAGTGGAGGCAGCTAGTGTAATTACAACATCTAGTCGTCCCCGCTGAACACAAAACCCAGATATTCAATGCAGGGGCCATATCCGAGTCAGCCACACAGCCTGGAAGCTAACTGGTCACCGTTTTTAAATGAAATAATCTTCATCGAATGCCTATGATCCTAGTGAGTCAACAACACTTTTACCAGGATCTGTTTCAACTCTTGTTCAAATGGCTCAGATATGTTGATGTTAGGTGTCAAGTGGAAATGTAATTCAGCCCTCTTGACAGATCCTCTAAGACATGTAGGTGGTTAGGTTCAGCCCTTACTATCCTTGTGAGGTTATTTATTTTATTTATTTAACAGGTTATTTTTATATTGCTTTTATCATTTCAGTCAAAGCGTTTTACATTGTAACTTAACTATTTTACAGGGAACATGGGCTATGGAGGGTTAAGTGGCTTGCCCAAGACCACAAGGAGCACCTGTGGGACTAGAAACCCCAGTCCTTCCGGCCCAAGGTTGCTGTCCTCTAGTGGGATTTGAACCCCGACCTTCCAGCCTGAAGTACCTTGCCCCAACCAATAGGTCACTCCTCCAGTCCTAGTGCTTGGGACAAACTGCCGGAGGACCACGAGCTCAAATTCCACTCGAAAACAGCCACTTGGGTCACACGCACCAGAGTCCCCGGCCCACAGGTGGTCCCTCTGGTCTTGGTTAAGCCACGTAACCTTCTAGTGCCTCCGGTACAAACACTTAAAGTACGAGCCCTTCAAGAACAAGGGAAACATCAATAGACTCTGAAAGTATACCCCCTAAACACTTAGAACAAAACCCGCAATGCCTGGGAATAAGTGACTGTTAACAAATCCCAACAGGGAAGCAATGTTAAGGCTGGTGCTGGCCAGTGGTCTTCTCTTCCTGCGCTCCCCGTCCTGCTGCCAGCATAGACAAAAGACTGAGAATAGATTACCAAGTGGCCTGGGAACGTGCCTCTTGGACATCAGCGCGTAGAAGGCCTAGGAATTGGAGACCAGTCCACAGAAAAGCAGCAGCTGGCGCCTGCGATACCGTAACTGATCAGCACGGCTCACACCACCCAAAGGGAACCTCTCTCCCTTTATCCCATGGTTAGTCCCCTTGTTGGCAAGTTAAATGAGCCTGAGAATACCGCCTGAGCATAGAAGTGCAGTCGCCCTCTACCGTGAGCGCCCCACAAAACGTGCTTAACCAACTGTGAGTACATAACATGCACCTCTACATACATGGGTGACCCAATTCCTGCCACCCGAATACTGGGCAGTGAATACACTTGAACATTGCATGAATTCATGCAACGGACAAAGCGTATAGACTTCGGCTATGAAACCTTCCAGCGCCTTGGGAGCGCGAGGCCACAGAGAATGCTACGCAGAAGGACTTCTAGTCATCCTCAGCACGGACCATTTGACCAGATGGCACAGATGGGCCTGTGGCTCTGCTAAGTGTTGAAAACTCTGTCCTGTCTTCACCGGCTCTAGACATAGCTGATGCACCTGCTACCATCCCCTGTCTACAATCAGAGAGACAGCCTCTGTGCCTGGGATGGACATGCCATGGGAGCTATGAGATACACCGCCCCCCCCCCCCCCCGGCATTTCTGAAAGCCGTGAGGGATACAGACAGCCTTGCAGAAGAATGTCTTAGAGGTTGCTGCCTGGGGACCCTAAATATGAATGCGAGCTTGTAGTGCACAAACTGCCACAGGGTGGGAGCACTCAAGAAATAAACCATACGAACAATACAGCAGTTAAGGGTTCCAATACTGGCCATATAACCCTTATGTGCCGGATCGTACAGTTGCCGGTTAACCCCTAAGCCTCAGAGCTCAGGAGAGCCTAGTGGGGGTTTTTTTTGTTTTGTTTTGTTTTTTTACCGGCAGGAACCAGCCTGACCCCTGCAGAATAAATAGTCAGTCACAGACGGACACCACTGAGCATACTTGCTGCGCTCTGGTGTCCATTGGTAAAATTAGACGCCCGCCCATTTGAAGAAGAGGATCAACTAAAAAGAACTCCAGATCAAAGTCCCTCCAGCCACGTCCTCACTCAGCACTGCCATGAGCGACGTCTACGGCGAGGACAGCCCTGCCGAAAGAAAGCAGCTTCATGATTTTGTCAGACACTGAAGAGCCTCAACGCTGTGCGGGCATCCTCCGAGGAGCTCTCCCCCGTGCAGTCAAGGGGCGGAGATCTCAGGAACTGAAACACTTTTGGCGCTCCGAGCTGCCGAAGACTAAAGCGCCCCTCCGGAACTGCAGTGCTCTGTCCCGTACAGATCAAGGGGGAGAGATCTGCTTTGGCGGGAGGGAGGAAAAGCACAAAAAGTGACAGGAGCAGCAGGACCAGGCACAAACTAGCAGCTCCACTCTCCCTTATAATTTTTTTTTTTTTTTTTTTAAAGCAACAGTACCCAATTTACAACAAAATATAAAAAGCAGAGATAAAGTAAAAACAAATTAACCCCAATCAGGTAAAAATACCTACTCTAACTGCTCCTGATCTGTTCTCTAGTGAGCCCAGCACCTAGGCTCTCATCATCCTCCTGCTGCATGGAGACTGTACACACTGGGGGCTGATGGGAGACACCAGCGGGCTATATCCAGCGATGTCATGACTTTGACATGCCCAGTCTCCAAGCTGCAGAGGAGGTGCACAACCCAGAGGTGGAGGACTAAACTGGAGGAACGATAAGGAAATTTCTTTAAAAAAAATAGTTGAGCTAGGTCCACAGGCAGCAATCTCAAAAAAGATGTCAGAATTCAAGACAAATATCTGGGGAGGTCTGGGCACTAAGAGACTTCATGAATCTTTGAAAGGTTTTAATTTTACATACCAGATTAATGTCCTCTCTTTGAGTTCTGGTAGACCAGCCCAGACAAATGGGTTTTGCTCCCCTACCAGCAGATTGGTGGAGAAATAGCCAATGAGATGCCTGGGTTTCAACATCACTCCTATGCCTCTATTCATCTCAGTCACCAGAAGGCCCTTCGGTATCCATCCCAAAGCAAATGGGAGAACCAGACAGACTCGTGAGAAACAATAAGTGATCAAATAGCAGAATAATCATGTACATGAACAACAAAACAGAACGCAATCAGTAGATCAGTCTTGCTGAGCCAAGCATTGAAATCATAGAGGACCAGAAGGTACCACTGCAGTATAAACAGAGCCAAACAGTGGACTGGACTAACAGGAATCAAGGAAAGGACATTATTTGGTAAGTAAAATGTCACCTTTCATATTGACTGGTCTAGCAGGACGAGACAAGTGGGACATACCAAAGCTACACCTCCACCGGGTGGGAAGACACAGCAGGTCACAAACCTTTTGAGCCAAAAGGTCGTGTCCACCCACGCGTGAACATTCAAGCAGCAATGCTTGACAAAGTGGAAAGCAATGCCCATGCTGCCACCCGACAAATATCAGCAAGGGCTACTCGAGCTCTGCTCAGTCCACAAGGACACTTGTGCTCAGGTAGAATGGGAACACAAATCCTCCAGAACCAACCGGTTCTGCAACAGATCCACAATAGCTTCCTTAATCCTACATCCCAATGTTGACTTAGCCGCCATGTCACACTTGCGCGGGCCAGCAAAAAAAACAAACAGATGATCTGATTTACAAAAGTAATTTGTAACCTCCAAGTACCAGAGGAGCACCCTCCGGACAACCACAAGACAAAAATCCTTATCCTTCCCCCAACACTGCTCTTTAGAAAAAGGAGGGTAGGCAAACCACCTGCTTCACATGAAGAAGAAATCACCTTGGGTGAAAAGGAAGATACAGGCCAAATAGAAACGGCCTCCTCTGAAAAGGGAAGATAACGATCCCAGCAAGATAAAACCTGCAGCTCACAAATCACAACTAAGAAAACCATCTTAAGCGTCAGATCCTTCAGAGTAGCATGCTTCAATGGCTCAAGGGCTAAGACATCAGGGCCCCAAGCACCAGACACAGATCACAGGAAAAGACCACATATTGAAGGGAATGATGCAGGCATCAAATCCCCTAAAGAAAGTGTGCAACATCCAGATGTAAGGCTAAAGACTTACTAGCCACCAGAACTCTGAAACAGGCCAGATCTGCTACCTGAACCTTCAGGGAACTTAGAGAATGTTGGCCTTTCTGCAGGAGGGTCTGGAAAGGGCCCGAGAGAACACCATTGCCGTACAAGGAATCAGCATCTGTGTACCGCACCATCACTCAAAGAGACACCAGACCCACACATATGCCAAGTTGGTAGACCTCCGAGCTCTGGGCAGAGTGGAAACCACTGCAGAAGAGTAGCCCATACGCGCTAGCCTATTCCTTTCAAGAGCCAAGCCATAAGTAAGAAGGCAACCGGTCTTCCAGGATGATCGGCTCCTGATGCAATAGGCCCCGACATGGAGGTAAGCGAAGAGATAGCACTTGGGGCTACATCAGATCTCCGAACCATGCTCTTCTCAGCCAATCCAGCACCACCAGAACAATTCATCCCAGATGGTGTTCTATACACCGAATCACATGCCCTCAACAGCGGCCAAGGCAGAAACACATACAGCATGCCTTGCCTTGGCCAGGGCTGGACCAGGATGTCTACACTCTGACCCTGCCTCCATGTCGCACTCGAAGTAGGGGCACACCTTGGCATTGGAATAAGTCACTAATCAGATCCATCTTGAGGTGACCCCCAATGGTGAAGAATCAATTGAAAAACACTTCCTGACTCAACTCCCACTCTCCAGACCCAACAATGTGCTGGGACAACAGTTAGGATTTTTTCTGTCCAGGCAAACAAGAGAGCCATCTCAGGACCACTCTGACACTCCACATGCTACCTTGCAGACTGACGTAAACCACTTCTGTGGCATACTCCGAAGACACTCAAACTGCCCAGCCCTTGACCAGGGGCCAGAAATGCAGAAGAGTTAACCTGATGGCCCTCGCTTCAAGGCGGTTGATGGACCACACCACCTCCCTGCGATTCCAACAGCCCTGATCCATTTGGTTTTGGTAATGGGCTCTCCAGCCCAAGAGACTGCCATCAGACATCAGAAAGATCCACAAGTAATCATCCAGCAGCATGCCCTTCTTCAAATGATTTGGCTGCTACCACCACCACAGGCTGGCCTTCACCATCAGTGGGAGCAGAAGCCTGAGCTTGAACTCCTGAGAACTCTGGGACCATCAAGCCAGTAAGGACCGTTAGAGTGGTCGAATGAAAGCCCACACCCACGATACCATTTTGATTGTCACCGCCATCAATCCAAGGAATTGTAAATAATCCCAAACTCTGGGAGTCTGTTGTGAACAGAACAGCGCCAGGCAATCCAAAACCTTTTGACTTTCTCCTTTGGCAGGGAGACACTGCCCACTCACAAACCATGCTCCCAGGAACTCTAAGGATTGGGAAGGCACCAACTGGCTCCTCCCCAAATTATATCCAGCCGAGGCTTTCCAGGAAGGAACCACTTGGATCAACACCCAAGACACCGCAGCAGAAAAACAGGCTGAGATGAACCAGTTGTCCAGATATGGATGCACATAAGTCCCTTGGTGCCGTGGTGCCGCAGCCACCACCACCATGACCTTGGAGAACATCCCTGGGACAGTGGAAAGCCTGAATGGAAGGGCAGAGAACTGAAAGTGCGAGCCAAGCATGGCAAAAATCAGACAGATACTTTTGCTGATCCTCCCGAATCGGGATATGAAAATATGCTTCAGCCAAATCCAGAGTTGCAAGGAACTCCCCTCAACACACCACCTAAACCACTGATCTCAAAGTTTCCATGTGGAAGCGCAGGATGCGAAATAGATGGAATATCTGCCCTTGCCTTGGTCATCCAGGGGAATGAGCACCACTGTCTTCAGGAATAGCAACTTGTCCAAAATGATCCGCACACCTGTGTTTTGTTCACTGACCCACAGGGGGAAGAGGACAAATGTGTCCAGGATAGTCTCTTTGCATTCCAGGACATAGCCATACTGAATGGTGTCTAGCACCCAGCGATCCTTGGTGACCCAGGCCCAATCTTGATAGAAAAGGCAAAGCCTGACTCCAATTGGAGGTACCAGGGAATGGGCCCCCAAACCTTTATTGCACAGCACAAGAAGGACCTCCTCTGGAGGGTGCCAAATCCCTGGGCCCACAGGCTACTTGAAAGGACTGAGAACAAGCCTGAAATCCAGAAGCAGAGGGGAAGAAAGGCTTTCCAAGTGTCCCGAGAGCCCTAGGAGTCTGACCGCATGCCTGTGAAAGATAAGAGGCAGACTGAAAAAGGGGCTCCTGCCCGCTTCCCAGGCACTTCGATCTGTCCTCCGGAAGATAAGGTTTTGCCTCACCCAGGTCCTTCCCCACATTCTCCAAATCAGCCCAAAACAGAAGCTTCCCTTTAAAGACCAGTTGGGTCAACCGGGCTTTGGAGGATGTGTCCGCTGATACCCAAGGGAGAAGCCAAATCCAACACCATGTCACTGTCAACAGGGCACTATCCCTGGCCACTAAGTGGACAAGAGTCCAAAAGGAGAGCATTACCACCCGTAGGCTAAGACAGAAACACAAAAAACAGATGTGCCAAAAGCGGTATATCATGCAGACTTTATTCAACCAACCCAAAGCGTTTCGGCTGACGCCTTCTTCAGGGTGAGATACACCTCAAATTAAATATATATACACAAGGGTCATAAACTAGACCAGGGGTTCTCAACCCAGTCCTCGGGACCCACCTAGCCATTCGGGTTTTCAGGATAACCACAATGAATATGCATGGGAGAGATTTACATATAACGGAGGCAGTGTATGCAAATCTCTCTCATACATATTCATTGTGGTTATCCTGAAAACCCGACTGGCTAGGTGGGTCCCGAGGACAGGGTTGAGAACCCCTGAACTAGACCAATCAAGCAGAAAAATTGATCATATAAAAATGATAAATAAACTGGTAACAAATACTCTCAATGATAAAAACCACATATTAAAAACTATATTAAAAACATTATAATAAATTACAGGACTACCCAAACATGAACTAAATAAACCATGCATAAAGAGACGCCGCCAGGCCTGCACATAGCGCCAACTGAAGATTAGCAGCTGCCATGCCAAACTGTCCTTCAGCAGCAAATCTACCTTTCGGTCCAGAGTATCCTTGAAGGCCAATCTGCCTTCCACAGGGATGGTGATCCATCTTGTAACCACTATGAACTGAGCATCCACCTTGAGTATAATCGAACCACACAAGATACTCCTCCTCTGGGTGGGTGTACATCTTATACAAAGAGTCTTTTAGAGTCCCACTTTGACCAGAACGTGTCCTTGATCATCTCTGGGAACAGAAGGCTGTAGTGGATTTACGCATCCCTTGCAGGTTTTGGATGAATCTTCGGCCCTTGCTCTGTGTCTAAAGCATCTGCCAAGATCAAGGTGGATGAGACCCTGGCAATCAATGCCACCAGTTCCTCCTTCCAGAACAGCTAGATAACACCAGCCTCTTCATAATCTACATCACATCAGATCCCAAAACCCAAACATCTAAACCCAAGTCTTGGCTAGACCCCAACTGTTCCACATCTCCAAGAGGCAACCTTTGCTGGGAATTCTTAGCCATAGGCAACCAAACAGGGCTTCCACTCTCAGCCTGTCTCACATGAGGCTGCCGCCAGGTCTGAATTTCCACACCAGAATGACCAGGCTATTATAAAAAGTAAAAAGATTTCTGGGGAGGGCAATCCAGAAGCTCTCCTCTCAGAAATGACTCCTAACACCAGGAAACATAGCCACTGCCAAACTCCTAAAAGACAGGGAGCGAACAACATGGTTGCCAGAACTTCTGGCCAGCTGATCATCCTTACCCGCAGTGCCATCTAACACCTTCTGCTCCAAGGCAGGTAAGACTGGACCAACTGCATCCCTGGCTAAGAGAGGGAGGGGGAGGGGCAAGCCCTCCAGGGGCGACTCAGACGCTGCCAGGCAAGAAGAGCAGAGTCCAGAAGCCAGCGGCGAGGCACCTCACTTACCACAGGCCAAACAACATTTCCTGGAAGATGACAGAAGGCAAGTACAATAGCGCGTGCTAAGGCTGCAGCAGCCCAGAAGGCATGTGTTAACAGTGCTTATAGAGCAACATGCTAAACGGATGATTGGGTAGAAGGCTAGGACCACAAGATCACCAGGCACACAATAGGAAAAGACACCACTAACATGTGTATAAAAGGGCAGGAAGCCCCCACACTGTACCAATGGTCGCCAGCAGTCCACCTCAAATTGCACCAGACAGACAGACTGAATTGGGAGTCCCAACAAGGACAGTGATGAGGTCAAGCCTTCGTATTCCACCCCTGAGAGCCCCAGGCAGAAAACTCATGCCGGGCTCATCTCTCCTCCCCCAAAATGGCTTCTCTTGCTTTTCAGACACTGTGTTTTAAGGTGGCTGGTAGGCAGATTCCTCAGGGAGACAGAGGATGAGTAGGTGGGTGGGACAGTGAGGTTGTGCAAGGCACTTGAACTCACAAATCCTTCCAATTTTCTGGCTGCTCATGTTTGGCTCTAATCATAAGAGCACGGAGCTGAACCAATTTTCCCTCCTCCTGTGTCTATCGAAAAGACCAGTCTAGTGGAGCCTCCGTTTCACGCTGAAGTGAGAGTCACCCTCAAGGTGGTCGCTCGGGAGCATTTAAACCAATCTTTTTCCTCTAATTATTCTGATTTTTTCAGAATGGAGAAAATCCATCCACCATCTGCTAGAGACAGAATACTGAAGGGCCCAAGCCCAATGATGGCCGAGGCAAATAGAAGTATGGGAGTGATGTCCTTGAAAACCCGGAATTTCATTGGCTGTCTGTCTCCATCAATCTGCAGCTATGGGAGCACAACCCACTTGTCTGGGCTGGTCTAGCAGGATGTTATGGAAAGTTAGTTACAACCCTATTTTCCATAGGATTAAGCAAGACCAGCAGGGCTGAGTGGGGAATCCCTGTGTTTTTGGCAAAAAACCCAAAGAAGCTATATGCAATAGGGGACAAGAGGCTAGTGTGTACAGGACAAGAGGAACTCTGGAGTGATCTTTATCTTTATTTAAAATTTGATAAACCGCTTTTCGTCGCAACATAAAGTGGTGTACAATAAAAGGTTGGTAGTGCACAAACAAGAAAGGAACGCCAAAGTAAAATAGGAAAGCAAGTATAAAGAATACAGGCATAGACAGGAAAATAACAAAAGGACCAAAAACAATACAGGACGAATTTGAGGGCCCATAATTAAAAAACATAAATTAACAGAATTTTCTTTAAAAACAAACATATTAAAAAGGCCCAAAAAAGGGAAGACAAAACCAAACCATACTTAAGCAAAAGACACAACTAAACAAAACATATAGACAAAATGGACAGAGAGACAGGGAACTGCGAGAACATCAGGGAGGACCATCGGGAGAGAGATGGAAGGCTAGCTGAAATAGATGGGTTTTTAGTAGCGTTTTAAATTGGGGGTATGAGGGTTCCAGACGGAGAGAAGAAACGGCGGTAAGGCATTCCAGAGTACTGGACCTAGAAAGAAAAAAGCGGCGTGACGGGTCTGCTCAAGGCGTGCCTGTGACGGGGAAGGAAGGGACAGGCGGTTTGCATGGAGAGAGCGAAGTTGCCGATAGGGAGTGTGGAGGGAGATTCGATCTGCAAGATAGAGAGGAGTGTTAGTGTGAAGAGCGCGATGGATAAGAATAAGAAACTTATAGTGAAAACGGAAACAAAGAGGTAACCAGTGCAGCCGGAGAAGGATAGGTGTAATATGGTCAAAACGGTGCGAAAAGGTGACGAGACGGGCAGCGGTATTTTGAATGCGTTGTAGGCGTAGGAGTTGATACTTTGGAAGGTTAGCGAGAAAGACATTACAATAATCCAAACGACTAACAACTAAGGCCAAGACAAGGGTGACTAGGGAGGAGACGGGGAGAAGGGAGCGGACAGCCCTAATCTGCCGGAGAGTGGCAAAGGACCTACGAATAAGGGAAGTAAGATGTTGGTGAAAAGACAGTGTAGGGTCGAGGATTATACCAAGATAGCGGAAAGATGACACAAGGGGGAGGGGAGTAGAGTCGATCAGAGGGGCCAAGGAAGGGCAAGAACCAGTCAGTGAAACCCACATAGCTGTGGATTTGGATGGATTCAGGTGCAAGAAATTTTGGGACAACCAAGAAGAGATCCGAGAAAGACAGAGATTTAACTGGGTAATGTCTAGTGACAGGGGAGAGGTATGGAACAATAGGATAATATCATCTGCATACATATAGAATGATACAGGGAACTGTTGAATTTCTAAGGATAAAGGAGCCAGAAAGATATTAAACAGAAGAGGAGAAAGAACAGAGCCTTGTGGAACACCGCAAGTGAGGGGAAAAGCAACTGAAGACTGAGTACCAACGTGAACCGAAAAAGAGCGAGCCGTCAGAAAAGAAAAGAACCATTGCCAAACCGAGGATCTCAAGGTGACAAGGAGGTAGCCAAAACCAGAAGGATATTAGGATGCATACAGAGAGGGATAATCAGCAGAAGTGAGGAGGTATAAGTGCCCCTGTACAGGTTGTTGGTGAAGCCTCACTTGGACCACCGTGTTCAGTTTTAGAAACTGTACTCTGCAAAGGATATAAAAAGACTTGAAACTGTTCAGAGACAGGCAACCAAAATGCCAGAAGGTATTCTGAGAAAAGACTTGAAGACTAAATATGATACAGAAGTTTACATACTTAAAAAGGTATTAATGATCAAAAAAATGTTTTCAAAGATGGGGAAGTAGCAAAACTAGAAGGCATGAAATGAAGCTGCAAGGAGGTAGACTTAAAAACATCAGGAAATACTTTTTCATGAAAAGGGTGGTGGATGCCTGGAATGCCCTCCCAAAGCAAGTGGTGGGAGCAAAAACAATGACAGAACTTAAAAAAAAATAAAAAAATAAAGACATGGAACCGACACAGAGGATCACTATATAACAATAGGATGGAATCAAAGCAAACCCAAATAAGTTCATAAAATGGAGAGAGGTAACCTGTCTAGAGCGGCGGGTGCAACTCTACAACTCTAGCCACTATTGGGCAGATTAAACGGACCATGCTGGACTTTACCTGTTGTCATTTACTATGTTACTGCTAAGAATGAATATACTACCACAATGTGTACCTTCTTCAGCATTTCACCTACACTATAATTTCATATGATGAGTATTATGTAGTTTGTTCGGTGAGGGAAAATGTTGAAATTCTGATGTTATAGTGGGAGATCATTTTACATACAGTGATCACCAAATGGTGTGGTTCAGTATTAGGACTAGGGTTGTTAGAATCCATTCAAAAGTGAGAGTCTTAGACTTTAGGAAAACTAACTTGCCAAAATGGCCAATACCTCAGGGAGTCGTTAGCAGGATGGGAACAGCTGGGGGGGGGGGGTATATAAAAAAAGTGGGCAAAACCGAAAGGGGATATTTTAAGGGCAACCAACCTTTTTATTAAAATGGTAAATAAAAGGTATAAGGAAAAGGAGACCGCTATGGCTTTTGAAAGAAGTAGCTGAAAAGGTGAAGAAAAAGAGGGAGGCCTTCATGAAATACAAGAGATCACAGAGAGAGAGAAAGACAGGCATCTATATTTGGAAAGAGAAGCTAGCAAAGTAGTCAGAAAAGCAAAGATTTAAAAAGAGGAGGAAACAGCCAATGTAATAAAATGGGGGGATAAGACATTTTTCCAATAAGTTAGTGAGAAGAGGAAGGGCAAAAGTGGTATTGTCAGACTCAAGGGTGAAGGAGAGGAATATGTAGAAGCTGATGAGGATAAAGCGGAATTGCTTAATAAATATTTCTGTTCTGTGTTCACAGATGAAGAACCAGGAACAGGACCTCAGAAAACACCCACAAACAGGAACAGAAGGGGCATCTTGAACAATTTTTAGAAGACTGTGTTCGTGAGAAACTAGCTAAACCTAAAGTAGACAAAGCGATGGGACCAGATGGGATACACCCTAGAAAACCGAGGGAACTTGGGGACGTTCTAGCAGCTCCACTGACTGACCTTTTCAATGCCTCGTTGGAGACGGGAGTGCTGCCAAAGGACTGGAGAGAGGCTCATGTGATGCCTTTACACAAAAGCGGAAGTAAGGATGTGGTTGAAAACTACAGGCCGGTTAGTTTAACTTTGGTGGTGAGTAAATTATTGGAAAAACACTGCAGAAAGAGAAAATAGTGAAATTTCTGGAGTCCAGCGGATTACAGGATCCGAGGCAACATGGATTCACCAGAGGCAGGTCTTGTCAGATAAATCTGAATGATTTCTCTGACTGGGTGACCAGCGAGTTGGACCGAGAGAGAGCCCTAGATGTGGTGTATTTAGATTTCAATAAAGTCTGACACCGTTCCTCACAGGTGACTTATAAAGAAACTGACCACCCTAGGGATGGACCCTAAAGTTACTGCTTGGGTTAGAAATTAGTTGAGTGGGAGGCAACAAAGAGTACAGATAAATGGGGCACACTCTAGGACAGGGGTGGGGAACCCTGGTCCTGGAGAGCCGCAGACCAGTCAGGTTTTCGGGATATCCCTAATGAATATGCATGAGATATATATGCATTAGAGATATCCTGCCAACCTGACTGGTTTGTGGCCCTCCAGGACTGGATTTGGAGACCCCTGCCTTACACCTCTGTCATTTAAGATTGTGAGTGGGCAAGGTGCAGATGTCCTAGACATCGAAAGGGTATATAGAATGTGTCACATTCCTCCTCGATTCTCACCACCACCAAAAAGTTGTCTAATAGATAATATTTTGGTGGTGGTGAGAAGTGAGGAGGAATGTGACACATTCTATCTAACCTTTTTGATGTCTTGGACATCTGCACCTTGCCCACTCACAGTCTTAAATGACAGAGGTGTAAGGCAGGGGTCTCCAAATCCAGCCCTGGAGGGCCACAAACCAGTCAGGTTGGCAGGATCTCTCTAATGCATATATCTCTCATGCATATTCATTAGGGATATCCCGAAAGCCTGACTGGTCTGCGGCTCTCCAGGACCAGGGTCCCCACCCCTGCTCTAGGAGAAGGAAGTTACCAGTGGTGTGCCCCAGGGATCTGTCCTTTGTCCGATTCTTTTTAACATCTTTGTTAGTGATATAGCGGAAGGGCTGTTGGGTAAGGTTTGCCTCTGCGGATGATACCAAAATCTGCAATAGAGTAGACACCCAGGAAGGTGTAGATAACATGAGGAGGGACCTAGCTAGGCTTGAAGAATGGTCTAGAATATTGCAGCTGGGATTTAATGTCAAAAGATGTAAGGTCATGCATTTGGGCTGCAGCAATCCAGTATAGGGGGTGAAGTACTTTTGTCCACTAAAGAAGAGCAGGACCTAGGCGTGGTTGTGTCTGATGATCTTAAAGTAGCTAAACAGGTAGAAAAGGCGACAACAAAAGCTAGAAGGATGCTTTGGTGCATACGGAGAGGAATGACTAGCAAAAAAAAAAAAAAAAAAAGGAGGTGATAGTGCCTCTGTATAAGTCTTTGGTACAACCTCATTTGGAGTACTGTTTGCAATTCTGGAGACCACATCTTCAAAAGGATATAAACAACGTAGTCAGTACAGAGGGTGGCTACTAAAATGGTTAGTGGTCTTCATTATAAAGCATACAAGGACAGACTTAAGGATATTAATAAGTACACCTTAGAAGAAAGGCAGGATAGAGGTGATATGATTGAGATGTTTAAATACCTCCATAGCATAAATGCACAGGGGGAGAGCCTCTTTCAATTGAAAGCAAGTTCTGCTACAAGGGGACATGGGATAAGGGTGAAAGGGGCTAGATTCAGGAGTAATATGCAGAAATATTTCTTTATGGAAAGAGTGATGGATCCATGGAATAGTCTCCCAGTGGAGGTGGTAGAGACAAGAACAGTATCCAAATTCAAAAAAGCATGGGACAAACACAGAGGATCTCTAAAGGAAAAAAGGGGATTGTTGTAGTTGTTGATATGGAAGGACAGACTAGATAGAAAAATGACGACAGAAAAAGACCACATGGTCTATGTTTATATGTGTTATTTCCAGCTACAGAGCTTCTGTTAAGGAAAAGTAGGATAACAAATGTATCTGTTACATATGTTAAAATGGCTTGCCATGTACTGGAATTATATACATATCTATTCGTCAATGGACTTGCAGTTGCACTATTTATAAGTAGCAAAAAAAAACACATTAATACACAATAGATTGTTTAACACAGCAAACTCTTTACACACAGTATTTAGTGAAGAGAGCTAGTTTAGATCCCCTATTAATAAAGACGACTCTCTCATATGTCTTAAGGTAAGAATACACTGCTTTAATTGAAAATATTTATAAAGTTCATCACTGTAAAGCCCTAAAAGTAATAAAAATGCAGTTAAACCATCTCAGCATGTTCAGACACTTAAGTATGTGCATGTCATGTTCATGACAATAGAACATACAGTGCCTTGTGAAAGTATTCATCCCCTCGGTGTTTGTCCTGTTTTGTCGCATTATAACCTGGAATTAAAATGGGGTTTTGGGGGTTAGCACCATGTGATATACACAAAATGCCTATGACTTTGAAGGTGCAAAATATCCTTTGTGACACAAACAATTAAGACAAAAAACCCCCCACGAAATCAGGAGTGTGTATATGTATTCACCCCCCAAAACACCTTTTGCTGCAATTACAGCTGCAAATCTCTTGGGATATGTCTCTATTAGCTTAGCACATCTAGCCACTGGGATTTTCACCCATTGCTCAAAGCAAAACTATTCCAACTCCTTCAAGTTAGATGGGTTGCATTGGTGTACAGCAATTTTAAATCATGCCACAGATTCTTAATTGGACTGAGGTTTAGGCTTTGACTAGGCCATTCCAAGACGTTTAAATGTTTCCCTTTAAACCAGCTTTAGCAGTATGTTTAGGGGTCATTGTCCTGCTTGAAGGTGAACCTTCATCCCAACCTCAAATCTCTGGCAGACAAGCAGGTTTTCCTCAAGAATTGCCCTCTATTTAGTGCCATCCATCTTTCCTTCAATCCCGACCATTTTTTCTGTCTCTGCCGATGAAAAACATTCCCACAGCATGATGCCGCCACCACCATGTTACACTGTGGGAATGGTGTTTGAGGTGATAGAAGTGTTGGGTTTGCACCACACATGGCGTTTCTCATGATGGTTAAAAAGTTCAATTTTTGTTACATCTGACCAGAGAACCTTCTTCCATGCGTTTGCCACATGCTGTTAAGAAAACACATTTGGAATTTGCACATTTCTTTCTTTTTCTTTAAGCAATGGCTTTTTTCTGGCCACTCTTGCATAAAACCCCACACTGTGGAGCGTATTGCTTAAAGTGGTCCTATGAACAGTAACTCCCATCTTCGCAGCTCCTTCAGTGTTATCCTTGGTGTCTTTGTAGCATCTCTGATTAATGCCCTCCTTGCCCGGTCTGTGAGTTTTGGTGGGTAGCCTTCTCTTGTCAGGTTTGTAGTGGTGCCATATTCTTTCCAGTTTGTTATAATGGATTTAATAGTGCTCCGTGAGATATTCAGGATGGAGTGTTTTGTTTTTTTAAACGCCCAACCCCGATCTATACTTCTCCACAACTTTGTATCTGACCTCTTTGGAGTGCTCCTTGGTCTTCATGTTGCTTGCTTAGTTGTGTTGCAGAGTCAGGGGTCTTTCAGAACAGATATTTATGCAGGCATGATGTGATAGATCATGTGACACTGACTTCCCACAGGTGGGCCCTAATCAACTAATTATGTGACTTCTGAGTTAACTGGTTGAACCAAATCCTATTTAGGGGTTTCAAAGCAAAAGGGATGAATACATATGCATTCACAACTTTTCAGATGTGACTTTTTTATATGTACACATATATACATATATATACATATATATACATATATATACATATATATACATATATATACATATATATACATATATATACATATATATACATATATATACATATATATACATATATATACATATATATACATATATATACATATATATACATATATATACATATATATACATATATATACATATATATACATATATATACACACATATATATATACACATATATATACACACACACAGGGTGGCCCAAAAAGAGTGAGAACATCTCATAAATTAAAAGCTTAGTTTACTTATTTACCTTTAGCTATATAATGTCTTTATTTTGACAATTTCCGGTCGCCATCTTTTTTTTTTTTTAATTTGTCAATTGTTTACATCTGTCTTTTTTAAATTTTTAAATAACTTATATGCCACAAGATGTTCTCACTTTTTTTGGGCCACCTTGTATACAGTACACACACACACACACAGTCTGTTATTCCACTTCACCAATTTGGTCTATCTTGTTAGGTCCATTACCTAACATCCAAATGAACCTCAGTTTTCATTCCAGGTTGTAAGTAATGCAACAAAACAGGACAAAAACCGAGGGGATGAATACATTCACAGGGCACTGTAAATCCTCGAACTGGTTCAAATGTGAAGCTCCACAACCCAGAGTCTAGACATTGGGTAAGAGCTCCTGAGATCAATACAAGAGATAAAATTAGAATGTTATTTAAATTCTTCCAAACAACTGTGTTTAACCAAAATTGCTCCATTTACATGTTCCTAATGTAATAATCAAATGGACTTAAAAATGTTCATTTTTTCCTCACACCACATCCCATGCATTTTTAACAGATAGCACAGATTATATCCTAAACATCCTCAAGACAGGATTAGCCAAAAAACTTTGTCATCAACAGAATCTTTTATTAAAGCCCTTTTAGGCATTCTCGCTCAAAAGAGGAGGGGGAAAAATGACTCAAGTGTCTACCTGTGTGACCTTTTTCTACAGTGCTCCAGGATGTGCCATGTGGGGGTATAGTTTCAAGGGAAACAAAGGAACTATCATGGGGTTGAAAAAGCAAGACTCCCAAGCCAGCTCTCATTCTGTATGAAGCCAATAACAAAATTGCCCCATGAATACCAACCCACAACTACTAATGCCACTGCTGCATCCACCTTTCTTCACCAAAATCTTTGCCCACCATCTAGCATCTGGCAAAATCAAACTGCTATGAAACCCCATCTTGTGACCCATCACCACCTACCCACAGCCCAGCACATATGCAAATCCTGGCACAGCCTCTAACACTATCATTCTAAGCTAGAAGGTTTTGGTCCATCAGTAAAAACAGACCAGCTGGCTCAGAGTGATGTGTTAGAGGCCATGGCAGGACCTGCATGAGCAGCAGGCCGTGGGTAGGTGATCAGACTGCAGAAAGGGTTTCACAGGCTGTTCTACTGATGCAAGGCAGCAGAGCAAATTATGTGCCAGTGAGCCAGTTACAGTTTGTGGGCCGTAATTTGCCCACCCCTTCCATAAATTCTATTTTCTACACAGACCTGGTTCAATCACTCCAGATATTTTCAAAAGGTGCCACTGTGCACAATGCTTGTGCCTCATATTCAACAACTTTGAAGAGATTTTTTTAAAAAGCCTTGCCACCATAGAGCTTATCCTCTACAAAACTTTGTCAGAGGTAGGACCATCCAATCCATGCCAGCTGCATCCATTTGAGAGAGAACTGCAAATTTTCCTCACCCAACACAACTTTGAAAAAAAGTCCAAAAGACAAGTCAAAGGTCACTCTCCCCCTCCCCCCCAGGCCCACCTATACACAAGTCTGGAACATAAGAAATGCCATAATGGGTCAGACCAAAAGTCCATCAAGCCCAGTATCCTGTTTCCAATAGTGGCCAATCCAGATCACAAGTATCTGGCAGGTTCCCAAAAAGACATACAGGTTCCACAATGGTAAATTGGCTATAGCAAAGCTTAAGAGGATAATGGGGAAACACACAGAACAGTCAACAATCTGATAAACCTCTATTACGACAAGGCTAAAAAGGAACAAAAAACAACAAAAATTAGAAATTCACTACTGGGTGTTTGATGATGCATGAACTACCAGGTGTATCAAAATACAGTACAGCACACTTCAAAAATGATTCCAGCATAATATATACTGCTAAAAGTTTCACTGCAAAATCAAGGGTACATGATGTTTGGGAATTAGAAGATACCATCTAATCCCAAACAAGAGAGCAGGAAAAAAACCCTGATAAGGAGATACCAAAGTTTTATGAACCTACCTATGGCAGTCAAAGTAACTCATAACAGCAAAACACTTTCAGCCACAACTGGTCTTCTTAGTACTTGGCCTAAACAGAGAAAAACTGACATGAAAAACAATGACCAATAAAAGTCAAACATTGTCTACTGAACACAGTTTAGGCAACTGGTATATATAATTTTCCAACTGATCATAGAACAAATAAGACCCTAAAGAGGAAGGAAACTATATGATATACAAATCAAACAAACAGTGGCATCATATGCATGAAGGGAGAGACAGTCAGCCAAAGCAACAGAGAACCTAGAGACCTGTGTAGTAAAGTCTATTAAAATATAATACGGATCACAGAGCTAAAGCAAGTCACTCATGAGAGAAAACTGTGCATATGAAAGTCTATTATTTAACCTCAAAGTAGTAGCTAACACTAATTTTGGAGTAGAGTACTTTATTTTTTCTTGCAGGTTAATGGAATATATGTAATCCTTGTTGCTTATGAGTAAGATTAACTTCTATAAACATGCTACGTGTACATACACATTCCCAAAATGCTAGTTTCAACGAGCTCATTTATAAATTCAGTATGTATACATATGCTCCATATGTTTAAAAAAAATTAAGTGGAAAAAGATCATACATATTTCAACTATGGGGTCTCTCTACTGAAATGCCAGAACATATTTCATTATGCATTAAACTGGTATATACTGAATTAATTCAAAAGCAGTAGATAGTATATGAGGCTATGGTAAAAAGCATATTAATAAAGGAGTTATTTAGGAATTTGTATAAGGCTGTATTTACCATGGATTAAGTTATTTTAAAAAAAAACCCACACAATACCTACAGCACTGCTTCTTAACATTCTCCTGGAGGCATATCTAGCCAATCGACTTTCCAGAAATGCAATGAATATGCATGAGCAATTTGCATATACTCAACAACTGTGTGGAAATCTATGCATATTCACTATAGTAAGATTGAAAGCTTGACTCCACAGATGTGCCTATAGGAAAGGGTTGAGAAGTGCTGTCCTAGGTGGCATTAAATGTAAACTGTACCTGAAATTTAAAAAACGGTTTAACTCAACAGAATGTTATGCATCAGAAAAACAAATAAATACAATTCTGCAAACTTTGATCAAAAAACACAATCAATTTGAGTAAATGTATAAAATATAGAAAAAAAAAGTACACAAATATGATAGGAAATTTGTATATAAAATGTCAAAAAATGCATAAGACCTGCCCCCCCTAATGCTCAATCCTCCCCAGCTCTCCCCCCTCATCTCTGGCTTGAGATCCTCCCCAGTCTCACTCTCACCTCTTTCACCAGGGTCAAATCCGCAGCAATATCCCCAGCTCTGTCTCTCCCTGTCCCCTGGACTTGGCCCCCTTCCCCTGCTCTCTCCTCCCCTGCCATCCCCCAGCAAGAACCCCCTACTCTCTCTGCTCCTCCCCATTCCAAATTTACCTTCTCTCCTCCCTCAATTTATTTTCTGTCAGACTTCACCTCTTCTGCTTCTTCCACCATTACTGCCATGCCAGCCCGCAATGCAGCCTTTCGGCTTGCAGAAACCAATGCTTGCCATCGATTCTGCCCCTTGGTCCCTACATCGAATTCTGCAGATACAATTCTATGCAAATTCTGTATTAAGCAATTAGACTTCTTTCACCAAAGGGAAGCATCTGATGGCACTCTGGCTGCAACATTAGAGGCCAAAAGGTACAAGAGTATGAGAGACGGATAAAACTGTGGAAGCAAGAGATATAGACAGCCAATGTTCAAACACCCCTAAGACAGACAAGCAGAAATACAGTCAGGCTTTCTGGCCTAGGACCAATGTACTGTGCTTTCAACCTGTTTAACTCCCAAGACAATCTTCATCATTTCATTCATAGTACAGATCTGGACAGAAGTATGGTCTGGCTCCTCTGGTCACAATTGCAAAATGCAATGGGTGCCTCCGAGTCAGTGCTGACTCCTGGTGACCCAGTAGCTCCTGCATTTTCTTAGCAGTGTGACCGAAGAAGATTGCCAGACCTTTCTTCTGAAGCAATGGAGGGTTATGGTTTTAGGCACTTGATATACTGATGTGTGTCTGTGTCTGTGTGTGTGTCTGTGTCTGTGTCTGAGCGGTTTATGGATATATTCTAACAGGTACTTTTTATTCCCTTGACCCCCAGGGGCTCACAATCTAAGCGTACCCAAGGCAATGGAGGTTTAAGTGACTTGCCCAAGGCCACAAGGAGTACCAGAGGGAAATCAAACCCTGGTCTCTTGTTTACCAAGCCAGGGGTCTAACCACTAGGTTACTCCTCCACTCTTCTGGTCACAATTAGATGAGTCAATATCTTATACAGTATCTCATACTATGGCTTACACTGACACACACCAACAGCTGCTGTGACTTATCACCTTCCACATCTCCCTTGAGATGGGGTAATGAATGCATCAGGACCAAACAGAGAAGATAGTAACTCTCCTCACGTCTGAAAAGGATGCTGGGAATTTAGCATCTGGTTGTACCGACTCTGTATGTGTTAGTTGTCTGTGATGCTATTTACAGATTCTATAGTTCGGAATGAGGTGATCCTTACCTATCCTGCCATCTATTTCACATTTCACCTCATACTTTCTATCTCCTTGCTCCAGTAGCTCTTCCTATGTTCTTGTTGCACTGAGTGGGTTTGATAATCAGCCTCTCAAGACAAATATGAAAGCCTGATGTTGTTCTGGTATGGGCAGTTTTCTTCTTCCAACTACTGCATTTTTCCTATTACTGATTTTATGTTAGTACATTGAATACCATGTAGTACATCTGCCCATCATTATCTTAGAACATAGAGCGTGGTATAGACTGACTGATTGTTGCCCTATTGGGGATGAAAACCCATGATAAATAGCTGATTTTACCACAAAGATTCCAATGTGTTTTACAATGACAGAGACTCATTAATACATTGAGCTCCAGTATATGGAAGTGAAAATAAGCAGAATTTAAAAACAACTCATGTGCAATCTTGCAAACACGAGTGTAACACTCAGCAAGTTATGAATATAACTAGTCTATAAGCAAACTACTGTACACACCAGGAAACAACTGTTATTCATAACAAAGTTGCCTTTTGTGACAACCAAGTAGATATCTGTTTTATATACACATAGGGGTAGGTTTACTAAGTGGTACACATACCACATACGCACCACTAGCATGTCTTAGTAAACTTACCCCATACGCGTTTATAAACTATTAAGGGTAAACTGGCAAAAACAGCAACTACATTGCAGCCATAGCCATCTATGCCTGCATAGCAGCAAGTGTAAATGTTAAGTAAACATGTGTATTTTATAAAATACATGCATAAACCATGATTCTGCATAAACTCCACCCCAGAACAAGTCTGCATGCAGGTTGCGTAAAGTATGTGGCTCTTATCATCACATGTACTTTACGCACATAAATCCCATTTTATAAAACCCTTTTTTTTTTGGTGCCCTCAAGTCAGTGCTGACTCCTGGCAACCCAGCTACCTCTGGGCTTTCTTGGCAATGTATCACTGGAAGTAGATTGCCTTGGAAGAAAAGGCCTGGCAATGGAAGGTAAAGTGACTTGCCCAAGGTCACAAAGAGTGCCAGTGGGAATCGAACCCTTGATCTTCTGGGTACTAGGCAGTTGCTCTAACCACTAGGCTACTCTAAGCCCTTTATGCATTAGAAATGCTTTATAAAAATCCCCCAAATGTCTGCATTCATACCATAGAATTTCCAAAACAAAGGTGAAAATACAGTTAAGAAACTGGTTGTTGTGCTAGTTCTACAACCCAGTTAGCTCAGCATGTCTAGGAAGACACTTAGCGGTATGTTTACTAAAGGTCAATGTGCGTTAAGTGCTTCCACTGCCCATTCATTTCTATGGGCCACTGCAGCACTTAGTATGCATAAAGTAAAGTTAACCCATGTTAACCTTCAGCAAACATACCCCATAGAGATGTAACAAGAAACTGATAAACCATCCTCTAATACTTATCATGTATGCAACATTGGCGTGTTTATCCCAATATATTTTAAATCAAGAATGGCAAACCAACTATGTTTCCACAGTTCTGCTATCACACAGCTAGTATGCATTCCAACTCTAGGATCAATTCAAGCACCATACTATTCCACTTAACCCCCCAGGAACTAGAGCATAGAGAATGCATGGTACATAGGTTTGGATCTTAAACTTTTCTATAGCTCTGGTCTAAGTCCTGTGAAAAGAATCTTATAGACTAATATCTGTTATAAGGCCAACAAAAACTAAGACACATGAGCTTTCAAGATCACAGAACTCCCAGTCAAGCTTCATATACTGTAACATCTTTTTGTTGACAGCCCAATATGTATTGCAAACACTGTCAGAACTCTACTCTAAGGCTTGGTCTTTACGAGAATGGTACCGTCATGCAGAAAATAACTTTCCAGTCCCAGCTTTCTACCTCAAAGCCATACAGGATTGCGGATACAGTGAAGTCAGCATTCACTGACCCTGCAGAACAGAGTTCCAGCCACTGCTCAATAGTGACAACTACTAGTTGTGAGAAAGCTTACGTGGACCGAGTTTGAAAGAGACTAGTACTCAATGACTTCTAAGAAAGAACCTTCACTGCAATGGCTGGGCTACAGATGAGAGACAAAGGAAAACATTTCAGGTAGTTGCACGAGGGTGCATGGTGATATTGCCTAATGTAAGCTAGTTATGACTGACCTAGAAGCCAAAAGGAGCCAGAGCAAACTGCAAGCCCAAAACACAATTTAAAAAACACACACCACACCTCTAATCTGCAGCCCTATACCTAAAGATGAACCAAATCACAGTACCCTCTAAAGTATTGTCATGATTTGACATTCAAAGTCAACATGCAAGATAAATTGTAATAACAAAGCAGTACACAACATGTCATGAGTGGAAAATATCACTTATCTAAGCTACCTTTCAAATGTGACAACGTTCTTAAGCAAGGATGAACTATGATCCTAGTCTCACAAACAAGTCTGGTTTTCAGACTTTCTACAGCAAATATTTATGCATTTGATCCAAGAGCCAGAGTAATTTGCATAATTTATCCTGAAAACTAGAACCATTTGTTGCACTTGAAGACTGGAGGTCATTATCTCTGTTCTAAACTAGAGCCCTTTAAAAAGTTGTTAAATTTTTAAGATGTCTTATGACATTGTTTTAAAATTCAAGAGACATGCCCTTGGCATTTCCACTGAGCACCAAGTTTATGCCATTTTTCTCTGCATCACCACACAAATGTTATGCTTAAACTAAAGTCCCTATTTACTACAGTGTACTAAGGTTTTACAGTTGCAATTACAGTATATTAATTTTGGAAATGAACATGTAAAAGTTCTGTGTTAACTGTCGGGGGGAGAGTTTCCAGGCCTCATTTTAGAACTTTGAAAAGACCACTTGCCATGGATTTACAAAAACACAACTTGAATGAAATGTTTTACATTGCAAATGATGGAACAATTATATAAATATTATATTACCTTCTTGAAGTAAGGAGATAATAGCTGCCACCTAAATCTGAACTATGAAATAACAGAAAATAAATCTTAAGAACACTAGGCCTACCAAATTAAACCTTATACAAGATTATGCTCTACAGATTTAAAACATTTAAAAATGTTTAAGTCTTTTTCATGACATGCATATACACTAGCACAAGGATCTATAAAAAATTATGAGAGAAATGTTATTTATACACGGTTGCTCCCAGGAACACTTTTTTTTTGGCAGCAAAAAGATTGCCTGGTTTCCATGTGGGTAAAAATGGTCTATGTTCTGAACCAATCTGACAAGTGTAAACATGGTGTGAACTATATTATAGAAAAGGGCTATGGGAACCCCTGAGAAAATCAGTTACTATAATTTTATATTCAATAAAGTTATTAAAAGGGACAATATTTGGTGAGATCCAGAAAGTTCACCTTATGGAAAAAAAAGTTATTAATGGTCCCTTTCACTAATGTTTAGCACAGGCTAATGACAATAACCATGCACTACCTACCACCACAGCCAATTATATTCCTCTGGTTACAGTGGCAGATAGTGTCGCACTAACAAGCCTTAGTGTACACTAAGTTAGCAAAAAGGGTCTCCAAAGGTCCCAAAAAAGTAATGCAAATACGGTTTCTGAATCATAACCAATAGTGACCTGCAGCATCATACCTAGTTCTGTGTGAGCAATGCAGCCGCACAGGGTGCAAAAAAATAAGGGCGCATTTGGAGATGCCAGACTCAGCTACCCCCCACTCTTGCCCTGCCCTTAGCTGCAATTGGAAAAAAAATTAAAATAAACAAAAAAAAAACCACCCCACGCAGGTCTCTTCCACTCCAGTTTGCATGCTGGCCTGATACCCCTTTTCTGACGTATGCTTGCATCAGAGGAGGAAGGGACCAGACCAGCCATTCAAATGTGGGTCTTTGCAATATCGGGGGGGGGGGGGGAAATCAGGCCAGCATGCAAGTGCTGAGTCAGAGACCCATGTGTCTTTTTTTTTCTTTTCAATTGAAGGTCCCGCTGCTGCCGCCACAGGAACCCTAAAAGCAGTGGCAGCGGGGCAAGGGCAGGGAGATGCTGAGCATGGGGCAAGGGGCAAAGGACAAACATGGGGTAGGGGGGCACCGCACCAGATGTGCAAGTCACATAGGGCGCATTTATGGCTTAGTACGGCCCTGGTGACCAGTACACTAATGCAGACCAAAGAGGAGGCAGAACTGTGTAGCCAGGGATACAAGCAGCATTTAAAAAAGGGGCTGCATTATGGAGCACAGCGATTATACATTGTTCTGCTCCAAGCTCAACTCCTTCGTTACAGGATGCCTGGAAAGGGGGGGCTGGATGGCTCCTCTGGGGTATGAAAGAAGAGGCAAAACTGCCTTCTAGCCATTCACCCAGAAGTCAAGCCCTGTAAACATGCACACAGACACTACAGGATTAGATAAATCATTACAGATTTATCAGCCTACCATAAACTAACAACAAGAATACGTAAACTCAAACCTCTATTCAGCGATAACAATTTCCGAGCAGTATGTCAAGCTACAGTAACACCCATACTGGATTACTGCAATATAATTTACCAGAGTTTCCCTAAAAAAACAAATACTCCCTCTACAACTAGTTGAAAACACTGCAGCAAGAATTATCACTAGAACAGCTACAGCCACAAAACCCCCACAACTTCATTGGCTCCCAGTCAACGTACATTGCAAATACAAGGCATTAATAATAATCTTCAAGATAAACAACTTGCCACCCCCAACCCTCCAACCAATAATCAAGAAAACGTAGCACACCAGAACAAGAAGAACTACTAACACCACCACCCTGGAAATCCAGACAAGCAAGACGAAAGCCAGACAATCCACATGCAAAAGAGCCCTCTCCATGTAAGCTCCCTCGCTATAGAATGATCTGCCTGCAGACATACGTACTATCAATGACCTAACACACTCATAAAGACTCACCTCTTTATAGAATACTATGGTCACACACAATGATCACAGTGCATCATACTGCACTCTTAGTTACAAAGTCTTAGACCACTACGAAACTCAATGAACCCACCAAATGAGAACACTTACCCCTCTGCCTCCCTCAAACCCCATGAATGTACCCTTAACCAGATATAAAACACTAGACAGAACTATGTACACATGTAAATAGTTCTACTGTTTCACTGTACCACATATAACCCCCCCCCCCCCCAAGTTCATTATCCTGTTCTATGTAAAAGTTGTTGTTGCTATGATGTTCATTGTAAACCACCCTGAATGAATGATAGGATGGTATAGAAAACCTGTTAAATAAATTAAATTAGGTCTGAAAGTCAGTCCGGCCCTCTCCCAAGTTATTTACTGTAATACAGTGAGTGCTAAGTGAAAACTCAGTCCTACCCAGTCAAGATATGGGCACAAAAAATACAGTTTACCTCAGTATGGGTAAACACTGTCAAAGGATGTATGTAAGAGGGGCGTTGCATATTCAAAGCGAATGAATGAAAACTGAATTGTACGTAATCCACCTCATAACAAAAACTATTAACAATTTTAGCCTTTTGTTACAAAAATGTCATATACTAACATTAGTTGGATGCACATCCAAAGTAGATCTCTAGTAGTGCAGAAAATAAGAAATACCACTAATTTATAACAAAGCTAATTAATCAGCAGACATAACTGCTGTTTTTCTTTTCTTTTACAGTTAACAGTACCTTTTTTCTCTGTAAAGTGTTCCGGAGGTATACTTTCTTGACAGATGACAACTCAAATGTTGGCCTGAAAAGGCAGCCTCATTTTTGAAACAGGTATTAACAACCATGGAGTACTAAATAAGAGCATACCTAAAAAAGAAAGCAAATCGTACACAATTAGATAAAAAGTTAATGACCTGAACACACGTTATAGATTAACATAAAGGCCACGCCAGAACTGACGTCAAAATATTTAGATACAAGGGATGCCGATTTTCACGTCCTGTAATTATACATTATTAAGCATATCGAGTCTAACCTTTCAACTCACAACTAGTGAAATCCGGTATTAAGCATAAAACCATATTTCACTGTCCTAAGGCACTCAATAGACATCCTTTTCCAGTTCTGGAAATCTTACTCGTTCACGTTGACAAATTCACAATAAAGACGGGACCGCCGAGGCGTTGAATCCTAGTGCCAGGGCATTGTGTTTACACTTAAACTCACGCTGACGTAGGACGATTCGGGGGCTCTCAACCCGGCTCTGAAAGCTAACTAAACATACACTTCTAGTCTTCGTCTGACGAAATGCCCACTTAAAGGCGACTTCAGGCCGAACCAAACATCGCCTTTTTTCCTGGTGTGTAAATGCGACACAATCGGGCCTAACATACAGGCCTCTCTCACACAAGCAGGACCTTTGTTCCAAACGGCGACTTTTTCTCGAAACCCCTGTACAACTTTACTCGTTTTACAATACGCATGGGTCGGGGAGCGACCGTCATCCCCAACAGTCACCCTCTCTGGGACTGCAGCAAGGGGACATTTCTGTGTAACCCTTTCGGAAAGTTGAGATAAGGCCCGCAGACTCCGAAAAAGCCCCGGCATCAGATTCTCTAGTCCACTGGCAGAGCTGCAAACAGAAGCGAGCCAGGAGGCAGGCTAAAAAACACAAGAGATCATCTTACCCACAGACCCGAAACTGCTCAGCTACTATCAAGCAGGGTAATAAAAGTCACCTTTCTCCCCAGCCCAGCAAAGGAGAGCGACTCAAACTAGTCTATGGAAGAAAATTAAAACAAAACAAAAAAAAAAAAAACATACCCCAACATCATCAGCAAGAGAGACACTAGGTTTCTCTCTAATAAACAAAAACTGATATATAAGCCTGCACACTTCGTGTCGAATCAGCCAAGAGAGTGTACGGGGGGGGGGGGGGGACTCCCCTCGTACCCCTTGCCACAGACACTATTTGAAATGCAGACAGTAGGTATTAATTCCAAAAGCACATTTAATATACATACCTAAACAAAAAAATATATTTTTTAGGGGTCGGTTGGATTTAGATTTACAGAAAACGCAGTAGTTTCTATCTTTCTAGGATTTTAAAGAACACGTCGTTTAAAAAATGAAGAAAAAGAAGACAAAGAAAAAAAAACAAGTTAAACTGATGTCTAAATGCTAAACATTGTAAATGTAGGTCTTTCCTAGGCTGTCTTTTGTTTTCACAGGTCCCAGCAATCGGTTAAGGCTCCGGACTTGCCTTCACTCTTTACGAATAAAATCGTTTCGGGCAGTGTTAGAATATCCACTTTTTCAACAGTCCCTTCGTACTAGAAATGCGAGTTGCCATTTTGCTATATCCACTTCCAAAAGACATGTCCCCATTACCCTTTTTTTTTCTAACTGCTTACATCACAAAAACAGGAAAGGAACTCAATTCAATAGATGACAACAGTGTTTTTCAGACTTTCAATTTTACGCCCATTTCTCGTGGTCATATACGAGAAAATACAACCCCTGGAACTCCCCTGGGGCTTTAAGTACAGGAATCTGTTAGGGCCGTAACGTAGCCCACTGACTTTTTGGTTTAATTTACCTAGATTTGTTCCACTGTTCTAGCTACAGCCTGTTCGCCAGCTTCCAATCTCCCAGCTCTCCCTTCAATTATCAGCTGAAACCACCTAACTCGATTCGTACCCTTCCGCCAGCTCCACACATGCACTACTTTTCCGACTGCGGCCCCGCACAGCAAGATTCCCTCTCTCCCATAACCTACAGCCCTTGACAGCACCGACCTAGCAACCCGCCACTTTTTTACTCCCACAGTCCCCTCTCCCGACGTCTACCCTTCCACGTAGCTCTAGCACCTTTTTTTCGGCTTCGGAAAATCGCGTTACTGTGGCTGACAACGATGCTGTTCCGCCAGGTCATAACCCTTCACTCACCGTAACAGAACTGTTTCCCTTAGGTCGTTTAGACTTTAGGGATTTTTTTCAAGTAATACAGGATTGAGGTTTGGTTTTTCTTGCCTCGAAAGGTTTTCTGAAATGTTATCGTTTAAAATGGCTGGAATTTATTTTGTGTTTCTGTTTTGACTGCATGACCTTTAAAACCCTCCCCTTCCTGGTTGCCGTGGAAACAGTAATAAGCGTCTTAACATGGCGTCTTTGCTGCCTGACTGTCTTTTTGACCTGTCTAGCCAAGCTCCAGCACCAAGCAAAGATTTTTATCAGCTTATTATAACCAAGACTGAAGTAAGTAGTCAGATAATATGCATCTAATAAAAAATATCTAAAAGAACGATATCTCGTCACTAAACTGTTAGAAGTCCTTCACGAGCGCTCAGAATGATAGCTTTTCATACTTTCAGGATCTTCTGTGGTGTTAATTATGCTGGCTTTCACACAGACAGGCTATTCGTTCATTGTGTCGTCGACTTCAACCAGTTTATATTTTATGTATTGATAATAATTTTTTGCAGCTAAACACTTTTTTAAATTTGTTTTTCATTGCAAATGTTTTTGGTGAACTTTATTTAGCAACCTTGCTTTTTAGTATGCCCTGTTTTTGTATTTCTTTTGTGCTAATCATTTTTTCCTTGAGAGATTGCTTGGTGTGTAGTTTATCTGTAGATAAATATAGATTAATTTGATTTACGTTCTATTTGATTTTATTTCTTATATAGCATTATTTTATGAAGGTAAATTTTTAACCAATCACTTAGATAGGAGGTGCAAGTGGGCACTTATTTTGGAACTAGTTTAGAAAGACAATATAGACACCAATGTGTCCTTATAAAATAGCCACACTTAGGTGGCTAGTTACTAGAGTGTATTACAGGAATAACACACTTTATTTGGCTTTTGCTGCAGATTAAAGGACAATAATGTGCACTATTTTACTGTAATATACAATTTGCCATTGCAACTTGTGTTGAAGAATAATAATGAGATACAAAGCATGCAAATGCATCCAACATACATTATTTTTACTGGCTGGGAGCATTGGGCTGTTAACATGCAGACAAATATTCCAGGCCGCAGTTTTAAAGGGGTTGTGTTAGACTAAAACTGATGATCCACAGGTCTCCTCCTGGAATCACCAGTGTGTAAGGACTTTCACCAAAAAAATACCCCCCCTCCCCACAGAGACCCCAGTGCCACCCTGAGCCCCATGAGAAGACCCCCCCCCCCAAAAAAAAAGGCCTCCATCCTCCTGAGACCACCTGGGCATGTCTTTTAAAAGGCCCTGGTGGTCTAGGGTAGGCTGACATATCAATCCCCTCTTGTTCCTGCTGGGGCTGGCACCAGGTTCAAAATGGCGCCCATGATCTCCTAGCAGTAGTCTCACAAGACTACCGCTAGGGGTCATGGTACCATTTTGAACCCAGTGCCAGCACTGGCAGGAGAGGAGCTCACTCTGGCCTGAAGCAATGAGTAAGCTTACCTCAGCTTAATAACAACTCCCCAATCTGCAACAATCATGGGTAAATGCACTTGCATAAATCTATACCTGTTTGGGGATTGGTATAAAATATGCATGCGCATCATCACTGTCCTGTGTTCTACCCAAACTCTTTTCCTGAACATGTCTACTCTCAGATCACATAAAAGCATGTGTGAACATTCTCCATGCCTTTTGTATACACATAACCCCTGGAGTAATTTCATAAAAGCCCTTTTCTATTGGTAAAACAGAGTTTACCTGCAGAAAAAAAAAGTTTGAATAGTTATCCCCTATTTGTAAAGTGTAATTGTTTTGTGTACCTCTTATTTGCCATTGGGATGGTCTGCACATATTTGGCCTGGACAGATGGTAATGCTGACAAACAAGAAGAATGGCAGAGTATGAACCCGAGCCTTGCCTGTCCAATCTGAGGTTGTGGCATCCTGCTGCCTGATTAAGGGGAAGTCTGCCCATTGTATTTCTTGTTATTTTATGATAGACTTTTCCCCTAGTTAAATATTTTTCAGAACTGGACAGCATCAATTGAGCTCTTAAAACCTCTTTCATTGTACTCCGTAATGTTAAACTAGCAGTCCAACGCTCATGTACACTCTGAAGGTAAACAAATATAAAACAGATACTGTATGTCAATTTCAAATGTTAAAAAATGTGTATATCGAGGACAGAGTTTCAAAAGTGCTCACAAAAATGTATTTGTGGTCTTTGCACCAGTTTTTAAAGTGAAAATGTGAATATACCTTTTCACTTTGCCTCCGGAAAAAGTGCCTACAGAGGCACCTTATGTACAGTGCTGCATACACCTTGTAATGCTATACAAATGATTAGTAGTAGTAGCCTTTCTCTGCAGGTATTTTTTTCTATGAAAATAATATTCATAGATTTGAAAATATTATTTTCAGGCAGATTTCTCTCTCCTGTTGTAAGCATGTGGCTTGGCTCACTTACTTTGCATCTAATTAAAAGAATGCATATTGTTGATCCTCATAGATGCTAATAGCTGAGTAATGGCTGGGCAGCTATCAGACATCAAATTTACCTGGGTAAATGACATCTGAAAAATTGCCTTATCATGATTATCATTATAATGCCTAATATTTTCTAACAATTGCCCTATTGGCTTTTTTAAATGTTAAGCCACTTGTGAATCTTTTGTACTTGTAACCTCCTAGGCATTCTTGTCAGGTGCACACCTCAGGTAGAGGTTAAGGTAGGAATTCCACCTTCAGAGTTGCAACAATTATATACTTCTGCATTATCTGGAAAAAATTCTTTAGGGTGGGACCAGCAGATGCTGGGAGCCTGTGGCCTTAAGGGATCACTTACATTTATAGTTTATGGTTTATTTGTTACTTTAATATATTGCCTTTCCAAAGGCTTTTCTCATGCCACTTACACAAATACATTCCAGTCTGTATTTTTCTTCTAAATTACAGAAATTTACTTATAAAGTCCAAAAATTAAAGTTGAGTACAGTAAGGAAAATGGGATAGAAACATAAATGCTGGGGTATCCTCATTTCAAGGCTTCAGTGGAAATCAGCCACCAAAGCAAAAACACACTTTTCAAAGAATATCCACATCAGTCTTCTTGAACATTCACTGTTTGGAAACCTTGAACCTCTCATTGCTTCCTCCATGGGTTTTCCTTTCCTTTCCTTTAGCACCAGGAAACTAGAAACTCCCTGTTTTTGTCTTTATGGGCAGAAAATCCACAAAATTACCTTTTGATGAGACAGTTATCCAGGACCAGGTATTTTTTCCCTATGTCTGGAGGATTCTCACCCTTTGATAGACAGCTTCAGTCTCCTGCTGATTTCCTCTCAGCACTTTGGAGAGACCGTCTCTCCTAGGAACGGAAGGTGTCCCCTTCTTCCTTCCTAGGGCATTTCTAGAAACACAGCCTTTCTGGCTGCCTTCCATAGCTCTTTTAGATTGACAATGCCCAAGGATTCATTGAGTTCCCCATTTCATACTCTGGCCCCAACCCTTGAAGGAAAAGGCCAGCATTTCTCTCTGACATCACCTCTGGAAAGTTCCTTATTTTAATATACAGAACAGATAAATACCTTCATAGAGACATAGGAGAGTCTACATACAGTACTCATAGGTGTAGCATCAACAGTGCACCAACTTAAATGGGATTGCTGCAGAAAATTCCTTGGTTCACCATCAGCTTAAGCAGTCACTCCATGCCCCTATACATACTTACTTATTTAGCTTCATAAAACATATATGTTATGAATCTAGTGAGACACCACAGAATGCAGAATGTGAGCTTCCAAAAGATTAAAATGCTTCTCACTGTTCCTGCAAAAAAACCTCCTAAACTTTATTAAAATGAATCTCTAAGAAGAATAACTAAATATATAACAAACTTCTTTTTTTTTGGAAATGTAAATTGGCCATTCAGCAAGGTCTATTACCCGGACAGAAGCCAATATGGTGAATTTTCGGAAGTACATCAAGACTCGCTTGTTTCTGGAAGCTTTTTGATTAGGATTTGTCTTTGGGCTTGACACCCAGTGTGCATCCCTATGTGCAGTGGCGGCCAAGAGAGCAAATAGAATGCTAGGTATCATAAGGAAAGGAATGGAAAATAAAATAAAGGATATTATAATGCCTCTATATCGTTCCATGGTGCAACCGCACCTTGAATATTGTGTGCAATTTTGGTCGCCATATCTTAAAAAGGATAAAGCGTTATTAAAATAGGTTCAGAGAAGAGCCACCAAAATGGTAAAGGGGATGGAAGGATACCCTATAAAGAAAGGCTAAAAAGGTTAGGGCTCTTTAACCTGGAAAAGAGACGGCTGAGGGGAGATATGTTAGAAGTTTATAAATTAATGAACGGAGTGGAACGGGTAAACATAGATCAATTGTTTTCGTCATCAGAATATAGAAAGACTAGGGGACGTGCAATGAAGCTACAGGGTAAACTATTCAAGACAAATAAGAGAAAATATTTTTTTACTTAACATGTAATCAAACTCTAGAATTTGTTACCGGAGGATGTAGTAAAAGCTGTTAGTGTAGCTGGGTTTAAAAAAGGTTTGGACAAGTTCCTGGAGGAAAGGTCCATAAACCATTATTAAAAAGGGACCCGGGATATCACTGCTTGACCCAATACAAGCATTGTGGAACCTGTGTCTCTTGGGGGAAACTGCTAGGTATGTATGACCTAGATTGGCCACTGTTGGAAACAGGATACTGGGCTTGATGGACCTTGGTCTGCCCAGTATGGCATATCTTATGTTCTGTTCTTATGACACTTCTGACTGAACTTTTGGTTATGCTGTTTGACCTTTTGGTCATTTTATTTGTTTTAATTGTGGTCTTGTACTGGTTGTTCTTGTAACCCGCCTAGTTGTAGGCAGTATTAAAATTTTGTAACCATTAAATCTGGACTTCAGACTGACTTTCAAGAGACATTTGTTTCTTCTCTTTTATGTTACAATTGTTTCTTCTCTATTATGTTGTTACTGTTACTATTAACAAAATATAGCTGAGGGTGACTTTCAAACTTGTCTTCATTGTTCCAAACTTCATGGGTACTGACGAGGATATGATGTCACTTACCCAGATGTTTGAATAAAGGCAGAGCTCCAGCCTTGGGGTCTGGTGAAAAAATGTTTACTTGCCCCTTGATTTTGGTTATGAACCCCCTGAAGTATTCAGAAGGGTGCAATAAGCTGAGGTGAATTGGCAGATGTTGACAATTTGGCTCAAAACAGCTGATTTGAAAGAACTTGCTTACAGTGCCAATAATGGTGTGTCTCAGAGCAGTTTCTCCAAATGGGTTAGTTTTGCGCATACCATGACTTCTAAGCCAGAGAATGTGGAGTATGATCTCAGTCTCTCAAATTTACTGCTAATGCTGAGTATAGTACTTGTATCGTGCCTTCTGGAGTTCGTAAGATGTAATGTGTATGGGTAGCTTGTCAAGATGGGCTTGAAAATTCTTCTTTATCAAACCTGTGGCTCCCAATATGATGGGAAATATTTCTATATCTTTCTGCCACATTTTCTTGGTCTCTGACTGCATTTCCTGGTACTTCAAGATCTTCTGCCTCTCCACGCGATTCACAGAATAATCCCTTGCATCCAGTTTCTTATATGTCGGAATGGGAATGGCCCAGGTGATCATAACCTCTTTATTCTGTGTAATTCTGTTATAGTCACATGATCTCAGTGCTTTTCAGGCACAGTGATGCTGTAGTGTTTAGAGTTTCCAATGTATGAGGCATGCTACTTTGTTGTGCCTTTCTATACAGACATTTTCCATCATCAGAACTTCACAGTCAGCTATGAGGTGAGTCATTCTTACCAGGTCTTTCTTACGGAATCAACATGTCTATTTTGCCAGTTTTTTCAGTACTCACTGTAAACCATCTCATCCATAATCCACTGTCATGGGCTGCAACTGTCAATCACTCATCCTTCAGTTTCAGTTCACCTCTCCTTAACCATTCATGAGGAATCCAAGATGATGGTGCCAGCAGTGCTGGGAATGACAAGGCTACTTCAATGGAAACATGTGGTAAAGGGGTGAGAGATGGCGCAGTTGCTGTTCATTAGGGATGACTTTTAGAAATGGTTTCAAGAGTTGAAAGATGGAATAGGAGCAGTAAATAGCTATATTATAGAAATAATGCATAAGATCAGAGAGTTGAAAGAGCAAGCGGCAAAGACTGAGGGGCATTTGGAGGAATTAGAGGCTATATGTGCTACTTATAAGCAGCTTGAAGAGGTCTAAATACAGTCGATGGATAAGCTGGAGGACATAGAAAATAGAATGAGAAAAAAATAATTTGTGGATAAGAGTGCCGGAGGCCGGAAAATACATGGGCTGCAAAAAAATAGCAAAAAAGCATCTGCAAGGATGTGTTGGCATCAGGGAAATACCTAGTAAAAGGTGTGGAAGTGAAACTAGATAGAGTGCCTAGAGCATTGGACAAACCAAAAACAAATGTCCCCAGAGACATCATGATTTGAGTGAATGATCGTTCCATTAAAGAAATGATTGCAGCCAGACTGCACCCGCTACATGTTTTTGAATGGGAAGGTAACTGGATCTCCCTATATGTGGACTTATTTACTGCAACCCTGCAGAGAAGACAAGCATTTAGAGATGTGACCACTAAACTTTAGAAGGACAATATTTGATACCGCTAGCTCTTTCTTTTTGGCCTAGCTTTCGGGGTTAATGGGATCACCCAAAATGCCCCCCCTGTTGCAGAGACCTGGAGTGTGCTTAAGTGGCACAGGTTAAAGATCTGGCATATCAGAAGGCAGAGTGGGAGAGAAAACCTGCAAAAATGAAGAAATGGCAGAAAGTTTTCAAGCAGCAGAGATGAAGGACAAGACAACAGTCTGGAGACAGCAAGGACTCTTATGGAAGCAAAATTGGCTGGATGAAAATTAAAATGAGAAACCTGGATGCCTAAAGAATGGGCTCAATTTTTTTTTTAATAACCGGGGGGGGGGGGGGGCGGTTAAGGTATAGCTATTTGATGAAGGAAATGATTTAGAGTGGGTGAGATAGGATTGTGAGAAGTGTGCCAAGTGTAATGAGTATGGAAATGGGAACGTGAATGTGAAGCCTTCATTTCAAGGAACAAAAGCTTCTCTCCTCCCTCCTTCCTAAGAGTAAGAGACGCGGAGCTTCCAATCTGTAACGCCATACGCTATCTCGGCATTACCCTGGACCAGCATCTCGATTTCAAGGAACACATAAAAAACATCACCAGGTCCATCTACAACAAAATTAGAACACTGAGACATCTCAAGCCGATGCTACCTGCTGATGACTTCCGAACCATCTTCCAGGCCCTCATACTACCACATTTAGATTACGCAAACTTAATCTTGTATGGCCTACCAAAGACCACTCTCAATCCTCTCCAACAAGCTATGAATGCTGCCGCCCGTGTTCTCTGTGGTCTAGCCAGATCAGACCATATCACACCAATACTTAAGGATCTCCATTGGTTACCGGTATACTCCAGACTAACATATAAGATTCTTCTAATAACATTCAAGATTTTCAACAACATCGCTCCCAATTCTCTCAAGGAACTCATCACCCCCACTCCAACAACCAGATCCAGAAGGACAGCAACAGACAACACTCTGATTATCCCGAAAGACTCCATAAAATGCTCACAAACAACCAGGAAAAGAACCTTTGCACACTACGCACCAAAATGTTGGAACGACCTCCCTCCAGAAATCAGAGCGATCCGAGACCTTATACAATTCCGGAAAGCAATAAAACACCACCTCTTTCTGCTCCATTTCTCTCAAACTGCTCCCTCGACTCTAAGAATCCTTCCCCCGTCCCCTACCAGAGCTCCCTACACAACATAACTCTCAAGCCCCAAGTAGTCTCCCACCAGCCATAACCCATCCTAAATACTTTCAGTTCTTGTAGCATCTATTATGCCATATCATTATGTATAGTTACATATATTCTGCATCTAGCCTGATATATGTCAATATGTAAATAGTTACCCATGTTTTCCAAGTTATATTCCCTGTTATAATGTAAACTCAATTAGTCTTCTCTGATCTGAGTATTCTTTGTTAAATGTAAACCGCACTGATAACAAATAGTGCGGTATATAAGAATTGTTAAATAAAAATAAAATAAAATAAATTTGGGAGTATTAGGGAAGGGGCAGGTGATATGTTTATGTTTGTTTATTAAAATCTTGATATACCGGGGATCCAAGATGCTCGCTTAGGCAGCTGTATCTCCAGATGCCGTTTTCTGCGATGCCATAAAGAAAGGGGAAGTCTCGCAAGGAGCCTCCTCAACTTGCTAAGACTCCACCCCTTGTTGGTTACCTCAACTCCTGGTCCTATGGATGCTTTTTTTGCGGCGTCTGGAGGGTCCACTTCAGCAAGCTGGCGGTGTTTTGGGCTTGGAGGCGTCGGGGCTGGTGAGCTCGGTGTCTTCATCCGGTTGCGACCTCATGCTGGAGCTGCGCTTGCCTCCTGCATGATCTCCACCCAGCTATCTCTGCTCATCAATGCTTCTCTTCTGAGAGAGACTGGTGTATGAAAGGAGGCAGATTAGCTGAGTCGGTAGGGGTGTTACAATCTGTGGCTTCTACATCTTCTCTGGCTCCAGGAGGCAATACTCTGTGGAAAGAGGTGGTAGAAGAGTTGCGCTGCGGTTCCCCGAGTCAGAGTGCTGGAGGTTCCTCTGCTTCCGCGGAGCCTGTGGCTGAGTTCAGTTCAGCAGTCCCATTGGTGTTTTCCTTGGAACGACTGACAACATTTACTTTGGAGACAATCTGGATGGCAATTTCTTCACTTGGTACAGTACCGGTTCAGTAGTTTAATGGTTGGCTACTCAAGTTCATAGAACTCTCAGACATCTTTGGCTAATATTAGGGAGATTAGTGCTGTTAAAGACCTGATGGAGAATTTGCAACTTGAGACTCAGAAACATGAGACTTGTTATTCATCAATAATGAAGGATGTTTATAATTTGAGATTTAAAACTGAAATTTTAGAGAATCAAGTGCACTCCATGAATTTGCGTTTAGTTAATTTCCCTCATTCTCCTTTAGTTTCTGCCAGATATATGTTAAAAACGCATATGCAAGATGTTTTGGGGATCCCACCTGAGTCTCATCCTCCACTTGCAAAGCTGTATTATAGTCCATCTCAAAAGAAGGTTGTGGTGGGGACTCACTTGGACTCTATGTCTAATTTACAACATGCTGATGTATTGAGAATATCTAACATTTTGGAGTCTTCTGATGCTGAATCTGTGATACTTTCAACTTTATTAATTTCCTTAGCATTATCGTCTGATTGGGACTGGCTCTTTAAATTATACTTTAAGAAGCATTCTATTCCCTTTAAGGGTTTGTTGGTTGCCATGTATCCGGATCCGGACCGTGAGACTCAGCAGCGCCGGAGGGACGTTTTAGTGCTTAAGCTTGGGATTTCCCAACTGGGGGGTCTGTTTTTCTTAAAACTTCCATGTAAATGTCTTGTACGTTTGCGGTCTCAGTTATGTTTTTTATGACCCCACTCAGTTAGCAGCTTTTGTTAGCTCGCGACTCCCTCCTCCATCTACGGAGGGAACCAGTTAGGTTTCATATATGGTGCAGCGGTAATATTAGAAGTGGATTAAACTGCCTGCATTTGCTTTCCATTCATGCTTGTACTATTTTGTTTTCCTGTTGTCTTGGATCTCCTGATTGTTGGGCTAGTAGGTTTTCGGGTGTAATATGTTTTTCTTTTTGCAATTCTTCTTTAATTCTGTAACCTTGAAGCCTTTTTCCTTTCAAGTATTGTGCTTGAATTTGTGTGAAATGTATAAAGATAAAATAAAAAAAAAATCTTGATTATACCATTTTAGACATAGGTTAACATCAGAGCAGTTTACAATACGTCATTTATAAGAAAAATGAACTCCATTTTTTTAAAAGTAAAAGACAGAGCAGTCAGAAAATTTAATTTAAAAAAATTTGTACAACTAAAGGACAAACACTACTCCTGATTCAGGGAAAAACTTCTAAAAAATAGGTTTTCAAATTCATTTTGAATTGTTTAAAGGATGACTCTAACCAAATGTATTTAGGGAGAGAATTCCAGAGTTATGGTGCAAGAAAGTAAAAAACTGAGTGATGTATTGATTTAAGATGTGCACGAGTTGCTTATGGGAGAGCTAAACAATTTGAGTTTTGAAATTGAAGTTTCTGAGATGGATAGTAAGGGATTAGAGAAGATGATAGGAAACTTGGGAGGCTGGTATAAAGGGCCTCGTGCAAGTATCATGATTTTTAAAATAGAAACAAAAGGGCAATGGTAACCAGTGATAATGGCGAAATAGAGGAGAGACATACTTGGAAGCACCTGCCAGGAAACAAATAAATAGCTGTATTTTGTATCAGTTGTATTTTTTAAGAAGAGATGTTCGAAGACCACAGCATATCAAGTTACAATAATCAAATCATGATAATGCTGGAATGTGCAATAATGTGTAAAGAGCTGGTATTGACAGATAAGGTTTAATGGAGCAGATCTGATGAAGAGAGTAAAATGTCAAATGTACTGTGGCAGCAACTTGGAGTTCGAATGACAGGTGAGTATTGAAGATAATACCCAGATGTGTCAAAGATTGAACTAAAGGAATTGGAGTACCTGCAATCATGGGACTTACAGCAGAGGGAGAGGAACTTCTCGTTACTCAAAGAGCCTATGATTTGAAAGGATTTAGCTGTAAACCATGGTCCTGCAGCCAGGAGGCCACAGAATTGAGGCAGGAGTTTAAAGGAGAGAGATCTGGAATAATAGTGGAGGAGTAATCTACAAGTAGAATGTCATCTGCATAATAAAATTCACTAATGCCATAATCCTAAACTAATGTGTCAAGAGGTGCTAAGAATATGTTGAAAAGTAATGGGGAGAGAATAGAGCCTTACAGAGCACCACACGGAAGGGATAATGAAGCAGATTCCATGGCATTTGTAGTGTCAACCTGAAAAGTGCAATCCTGCAAAAAGGATGCAAACCACCTATTTCAGACCTAATGGCCATTGTATTTTGTTTCCATTTTTAAAGACCTTCTAGTTCAGTGGTTCTCTCGCCCACCCCAGGGGACAGACCTCTCATTAGATGCAGGTTTGTCATAGATATAGAGACACAATGAATGAAAAACAGATTATACATATATCCTGACAATCTGACTGATGCAGGGTGGTGGCCCAGAACATTGTGGTTCTCAAAAATCTAGTCTGTTCATATCTTTTCCTGATACAATCGGCTATGGGTTTTCAGGAAATTCTGAATTTGGAAATTTTCTTGTGTACTTTTTCAAATATATAAAAGGGCTCAAGGGAGTAAAAAGTACCTGTTAGTATATACATACATACATGTAAACTGCTCTGATGCGCAAGTAAAGGGCGATATATCAAGTGCCTAAACCATAAACCTCAACAGGATGCCTTTGATGCCAATTTAAGATAGAAATTGGAACAGAAGGAAATGATTGATCTTATCAAAGGCAGATGATAAATCAAGGAACACCACTAATACTGATCTGTGAGAACTAGATTTGCATGAAGCTCACTTAGGAGGGCAGTAATAGCCATTTCCATCCTATGTTCCTTACAAAATCTCAATTGCCTGTGGTGCAACACATTTGTCTTATCAATATAATCAGATCTGTGGCATACCAAGGGCAGGGTGGTGGGTGCAGCCCACCCTGGTGCCAGCCGGGAGGGGATGCAACCCCGCCAAGCCTACGGAGACAGCATGGCAAATTTATGATTCCTTTTCGTCTCTCCGGGCCAGTCCAGGAACAGTAGGGTAGTCAACCTCCTTCAGCAACTGAGGACTGAAATCTTCAAAACTGCTGACAGCCTACCTAGCTCCCCCTGGTGTCAGAGAGCCAGTCTACCAATGTCCAAGCAGTAACCAAAAACACGACATGCTATGTCTATTAATCTCAACCCAACCTAAAAAAAAAAATCATGCCCCCTTATATCTAAAGCAATAACTAGTAATCCCACTGCTACAACCTGTACATTATATATATATTTTTTTCTCTGGAATCGGAGCACTGAACCTTACGGGAGCCCCCTAGCCAGTTCTACTCTGGAAGAACCTGAGCCCACTCGAGGCCCAAAACCTATAGGGATTGGAAACCTTCAGGAACCTCCAAAACTGGTGAGGGGTCCACCATTACTGCTGGCTGGGGCCAACTTCTTTGATTTAGTTTTCTTCTTCAGAGCCTTTTGCTGCAGCGCCAGAGAAATGGCAGTGGCCTTCAACATGGCCGCCGTTCCCGCCTTTTCCGCCACGGCCTGAAGCTTCCCCGAAGCATTTTGAACTGGTGACGTCTCCTCCATAACACCACCGAACAAGCATTGCAACGCGCTGTCCCCCCGACGTGCAAAAAACAAAAAACCACTGCGAACCGGGCCCAACGCGGCGGCTCCTTTACCGCGCGCCGCCTGCCGAGACCGGCAGCATGCTCTCTGTATCAGCACCGCTCCCCCCCCGGCACCCAGACGATCGCGGCCCACAAGTAAAAGCAAAAGAAAACGCACCTGACTAATCAGTTGTTCCTCACCCAAACTTCAATCACCACTGCTCGCAGCAGAGAAAGTTGGGTCTCTGGAGGCAGAAGGTTGGACTCTGGGGCTCCTAGGACCGTGCTCTTCACTCCTGAACGGCTCAGGTCCCCGAGGCAGGCTCTGCCTCTGCTGCCTCAGTAGTCTGATGACCAGGCAGCTGACCACCGTCCCTCTTTTTTTTTTTTTTTAAACTTTAATTTGGACCCAGCACTCTTAAAACCAACCCAGCTAGGGCTAGTAAGGAGAACCTCTTGCTATTAACTTCTCTTTTCTTCTCTCGGAGCCTGTCAGCAACCCTTCCTTCAGCTGCTGAGGACTGAAAAGACTGGCTCTCTGACACCAGGGGGAGCTAGGTAGGCTGTCAAAAAAGTTTTGAAGATTTCAGTCCTCAGTTGCTGAAGGAGGTTGATTACCCTACTGTTCCTGGACTGGCCTGAAAAATACTCAAGGAAAGACAATTAGCAGATAAGGTCTAATTTACTCTTAAGCTGGCTTCCCACTGTGCCTCACAAGATTTTGGCTGGGAGAGAAGAGCAGCTAGGCCACAGAGCCCGAGGCATTGTAACAAGTCAGCCTTTTGGTAAGTTTGCTATGTTGCCTCTGTGTGCCTAGACAGGCAGAAGACCAGTGAAAAGACTCTGACAATGGTACAGCAAAATGTAAGGCTTCTAAAGATGGAGCTTTGAGCAAATTTGACCTGAAGGGTGGTGACCTACTTTAGGTATAGCTCGAAGGAGTTTGGTTCGGATGGGATGGGATGGGATGGGGAGGGGGAAAAGGGAGAGTGGGGTATGGAGTGGGGAGACCACAGGTAGGGGCTAATGAAGTGATGGGGAGGGTTTGTTAATGGGCAGAGCAAGCATGATGGGGGAAGGGAGGAGGGAAGATCTGGTGCTGAAACTTGCCTGGTCCAAAGTTGATAGGTTTCAGTGCAAAAGGTTTGAATTCCCCAAAGAGGTGATAGTTATTGTATAAAGCAGGGGTGTCAAACTCAAATACACAGTGGGCCAAAATGTAAAACTTGAACAAAGTCGCGGGCCAGCATTGAACAAATGAACCTTTTAATATGGACCCAAACAAGATTTGCTTTAACATTGAATATGAAGCAACACTTATTACTATACAATTTATAACTTAATAGTTCAGATATGCAAAAACCAATTTCAAATAAAAAATTACATCAATGACATTCATTTATTAAATAAGATTTAAATAATAATAAATAATCATTTTTAAAATAAAATAACAATAATAAAATTAATCAACCATTCAAGCCCATGTCTTGGAGTAGCAAGAAAAGTGCATAAAGAAAACGTTAATTATTGCTCAGTTTGCTGCACACTGATCTAATCTGATGTGCCCAAGCCAGATACCTGGCATCTCTTCTTGGATGATAGTTCATCAATGTCTGGGCTCAGGCTTTGAGCTGAGGAAATCCTCAGTATCGAGCGAAGGTGTTCATCAGTCAGACGTCTCCTGTGAGATGTTTTGGTCATCTTCATCGAGGAGAAAAGTTGCTCACATAGATAAGTGCTGCCGAACATGGAGAGCATCTGAGCAGCTTGGGTGCGGAGCTGAGGCATTGTGTCAGGGATGAACTGTGGAAACTGGGCGGCGCCCACAGCATCATACTTTGACTTCAGCGTGTCATTACACTGGAGTTCAATTAGCTCCATTTGGAGGTTGGTTGGTGCGTTTTCCACATTAACTGCAAAGGGATTACTGAGCAGTTCAAACCTACATTTCTGGACATCAAAGTCGGCAAATCGCCGGCTAAACTCAGCGCCGAGTACACTGAGTTTTTCAGCAAACTGTGCGCATGGGAACAAGTTGGTAAAGAACTGCGTTTTCATGGTTTGGCAGCAGGGAAAATGGCCAAGGTTTCCTTGCAGCATCTGATTCTCCCACAGGCACAGTTTAGTTTTAAAAGCCCTCACTGCAGCGTACATGTCTGTGATGATGCGCCCCCGCCCCTGAAGCTGCAGGTTCAGCGCATCGAGATGGCTCGAGATGTCACACAGAAAGGCCAGCTCACACAGAAACTATTTCTCCCGAAGCTCTGCTGTGTCCTTCCCTTTGCTTTCCAGAAACTGACACATTTCCTCATGCAGCTCAAAACATCTATTCAGTACTTTTCCTCGGCTTAACCATCTCACCTCTGTGTGATACGGCACGTCTGCGTATTCCGAACCACACTCCTCCAGAAAAGACTTAAACTGGCGGTGATTCAGACCTTTGGCTCTTATAAAGTTAACTACTTGTGTTACTGTGATCATAACATGTTCCATCTTTAGGGCTTTGCCACACAATGATTCCTGATGTATGATGCAGTGATAAACAGTTAGTTCACCTGCACAGTTCTCTTCCTGCATCTTCTCCCGGACCCTGCCCACCAGTCCACTTGTTTTACCGCACATCGCTGGCGCACCATCTGTCGTTAATCCCACGAGTTTATCCCACGGCAGCTTTATTTCAGTTACGCATTTGGAAACCTCCTCAAAAATTTCCTTTCCTGTGGTTGTGCCATGCATTGATTTGAATCCCAATAGCTCCTCCGTAACACACATATTTGAGTCCACTCCACGGATGAAGATTGACAGCTGAGCAGTATCAGATGCGTCGCTGCTCTCATCCACAGCAAGGGAGAATGCAACGAAATCTTTTCCCTTTTCCAAAAGCTGGTCATACAGATTGGTGGCAAGATCACATGTGCGATCAGCTACTGTGTTTCTGCTCAGGCTCACATTTGAAAAGGCTTGCTTTTTCTCTGGGCACACGATGTCACAAACTTTCAACATGCACTTTTTCACAAACTCTCCCTCATTAAAGGGCCGGGCTGATTTTGCGATCTCTGCTGCCACAATATAACTAGCCTTTACAGCAGCCTCACTTTGTGATGTGGCTTTTTTGAACATATTCTGTTGTGAAACCAAACTTCTTTTCATCTCCTCCACTTTCTGGCTCCTTTGAGTCATGTCCAGGTCCTTGTACTTGTCATGGTGTTTTGTTTCATAGTGTCGTCGAATGTTCTACTCCTTAGTTATAGCCACGTTGACTCCACAAATCAGACAAACAGGTCTGTCTTTTACATATGTAAACAAATATTCTGTCTCCCACCTGTCCAGAAAGTTCCTGTTGTCTGCCTTTCTTTTTGCCATTTTTGGGAAGGGGTTCCACAGTGACAGTTGTAGCTTGAGATCGCTATGACTTCTGTCACACAGGAGAGGGCGTTTCTGGGACCTGTCCTGATTGACGCGCCAAAACAACAGCAAGGCATTATGGGATTTGTAGTATTAGCGATGAATGAATGCGCTGTATAATACCGGCGGGCTAGCTCTAGTAGTCATTTGGTATAGCCTCCCGGGCCAAATATAATTACACTACGGGCCAAATTTGGCCCGCGAGCCAGAGTTTGACACCTATGGTATAAAGAATTAATGGGTTGAAGGCAGGGATCTGTTTTGTTCAAAAGACCCACTTATTGAGCAGAGATGAAGGTTTAATGCAGCATAAAAAAATATAATCAGATTTGATTTGCTTATAACAAAAAGGAGAGGAAGAAAAGGGGAGTGGGAATATTGATCTTTAAGGATTTAAGGTGTCAGATTGATCATATATTTAAAGATGAGGAAAGAAGATTTATATTTATTAAAGGGAAGACAGAGGGTCAAATGTATACATGGTGAATATTTATGCACCCACTATGAACCAGAGGTGCTTCTATGATCAGGTAGTTGATCATCTATGGGGGTTGTAGAAGGACAGCTGATGGTGGGAGGAGACTTTAACTTGGCATTTGATTCCAGGAGCGAGAACTCTTGGGGAGAAACAATAGGGTTTATTTATTATAGTTTCTTATATACCGCGCTATTCGGTATCAGCGCGGTTTACATCACAACACAACGACCATAACAACAAGCTGTCTGGTTTTACATCGAACAGGAGTACAAACTTGGACAACAGGGTTAACTATATACATAAGCTATTTACACTGCAAGGATAGGTAAAAATCAGATACTGAATGTAAGGGCCTTTCTAGAGTGGGTCATTTCTTGAGAGAGATATCTAGGTTCAATTGCTGGTTGGGTAGTATTGGAGGAAAAGGTGGGATTTGAGTGCCTTCCTGAACTGATATAGGTTGGCGATGGCCCTAATGTCAGGGGGTAGAGCATTCCAGCATTTGGGGACATAGAAACTGAATGCCCTGTTTGTGGTTGTCTTGTTGCACTTTGTCGATGCCTTTGGGGTTACTAGCAAGTTTACGGCTGTTGCTCTTCTGGATCTGTTGGGGGGGACAATGTGGATAAGATGTGTGAGTGAGGAGGATGAGATACCTTTGATTGCCTTGAATGCTAAGAGTAGGGTTTTGAAGGTGATCCTCCCATGGATAGGTAGCCAGTGAAGCTGTTTGAGAATTGGAGTCACGTGGTCGCTTCTGGATGCTCCGTAAAGGACCCTAGCTGCGGCATTCATGGCCAACTGTAAGGGGGTTAGTGTGGATTGGGGGAGACCTTGTAAGATGGCATTTGCAAAGTCAAAGTGTGGCAGGATTAGCGCCTGATATATGGTCCGGAAATCGTCTGGGTTAAAGGGTAGGAATCAGAAACTAAAGTCCTTACTCAAAACCTTTGACTTTTATTGGATAGTTGGTGTGAAATGCATCCACGGGTTCATAACTATACTTTTCTACTTGAAAACCCATAAGTCCTACTAGACAATAGATCTTTTTCTATATGTAGAGATGAGCAAGGGTGCTAGACTGGTATCTAGCAGAATTAACAATATACCTTGATTTGATATGTCCCTTTATGGTGTGACATGTCATAGAGGACAACAGTTTTTGGATCTAAATGAGGAGGAAAGATATTGAGAAGTATTTGCATTTTAAGATTTGGATGATCAGTCACCAGCTATTATCTATGAATCACCAGCTATTATCTATGAATCTGAGGTAAACATACTGCTTTGGGAACCAGATGAAAAAGAGAAAAAAAAAGGAAAAGGGGTGAATTCAGGGCTGTGATTGCAGCATTAGAGGAAAGACATAAAAGTGGAAAAGCAAGTAAAGGAATATTTGGGAGAATTATATGTAGCTAGAATTGTTTGAAATAGGATGCATAAGAACATAAAATATGTCCTGTGAGGTCAGGCCAAAGGTCCATCATCCCAGTATCCTGTTTCCAACAGTAGCCCATCCAGATCACAAATACCTGTCAGTTTATCAACAGGTAAATAGGGAACAGAGAATCAGCCTATAAGGTATTTCTAGGACTTTGGGACATTCCATGAAACTACTAGGTAGGAGATTTGAAACAAATTTGAGAGAGGTTTTAGAATTTGTTGATAGAGGCTGTAATCAAGATTAATGCTATAGCAAGATATAGAAAAAGATTTGGACAGGTTTCTGGAATGTAGGCTGGGGATTTCCGCTCCGTGCAGATCAGACATGGGGAGGGGTGACCTGCATGGAGCGGCAGGTGCACCTACTCTTGCCACCTTGCTGGGCAGACTAGATGGACCATACTGGTCTTTATCTGCTGTCATTTACTGTTACTATGTAAACAGAGTCCATGCTGCTTATCCCAGGGGGGTAAGCAGTGGATTTCCCCAGTCTACCTTAATAATAGTTTAAAGACTTTTTTTCCTCAGGAACTTATCCCAACCTCTTTAAACCCAGCTACACTAACTACAGTTACATGATGCAGGATTCCACATTAGGAATCCTACCCAGGAAAAGGATCTAGGTGGAGTCATGGATAATATCTTGACATCCTCTGCTCAGTGCAAATAGAATGCTAGTAATGATAAGGAAAGGAATGTAGAATACAACCAATGATATAATGCCTCTGTATCACTCTATGGTCCGACTGTACCTTGAATAATGTGTGCAATTCTGGTTTCCATACCTAAAAAAAGGATATAACAGAAATTGAAAAACTACAGAGAAGAACAATCAAGAATGATAAAGGTGATGGAAAAATACCCCTACAAAGAAAGGCATAAAAGGTTAGAGCTCTTCAGCTTGGAAAAAGAGATGGCTGAGGGGAGATAGAATATGGAGTGGAGGAGTAGCCTAATGGTTAGAGCACTGGCTTAGGAACCATGAGACCAGGGATCAAGTCCCACTAGCAGTCCTTGTGGCCTTGGGCAAGTCACTTAATTTTCCAATGCCTCAGAAGAATCCAAATTGTCAATGTCCCTGTTTAATGTACATTACCAAGTTTAAGTTACAATGTAAACCACTTTGACTAAAACAATAAAGCAGTGTAAAAAAAACCCCTGTTAAATAAATAAATATAATAGAGATCTATAAAATAATTAGTGAGCAAGTAAACCTAGATTGGTTGTTTACACCTTTAAAAAGTAGAAAGACTAAGGGACACACAATGAAGCTTGTGATAAGGAAGCTTATCATGACAGAGGAGAAAGGGATAAAGGAAAGGAATTCACCCTTATAAAAGGACCTATTTTGCAAGGTCAGAGAAACAAAACCCCAATCACACCTAGAAAGCAGGAAATTCCCAGATGGGATAGGTTTCAGAGTTCCCCTAGTGAAGAAAAGGAGAGGGAATACAGACCCAGGGTAAAGGACCCCGTACGTCACTGAGTTCCCTAATTACCCAGCTGCCAGGAGGCAAGCTGATCTCCGTCACCTGAGAGGAGAAGAGGTGGGGCTGGAGCCTTGGGGATTTAAGTCTAGGATAGAGAAAGAAGCAGGGGAGAGGAGGAGGAGAGTCCCAGACCCAGTCTCAGGGAGAGACCCAAGCAGAAACACAAGCTGGAGGACAGGACGAGGAAGCACAGGAGAATAGTGGCCAGAGCATGAGGGAGGAGAAGCTGCTACAAGCCCAGACCCAGGTATGAGCCTTGAAAGCTTGTCTAATACAGAGCAGTGCAGAGTTGCAAGGGATACTCTCAGCTCTAACAGAAGGCAGTCAGCTGAACCCTGTGAACTGGAAGGAGAGGTAGAGCCTATGCAACTAGGTGAACCAGCTGTGAATGATGACGACTCATACATGGATTGCTCCTTGTGCCAATCCTTTAATGCAGAGGGATTGAAAGAAAACCACCCTTAAGAGAAAACCTTCAGAGTCAGGTAACCTTGAAAGCGTGTAGATGGTTTTCTGCATGTCCTGTGTTAAAGAAGAAATACGTTTGCTGAGAAAGCAAGAGGAAGCTGAAGCTCTCTGATTGTGCTTGATAAACACCTGATATCCAGAGCAGTGCACCGGCAAGAAGCCGAGCTAATGGTGAAAGGAAGGAAAGGTTTTTTTGGCTTTGTTTTGGAATATTCCTAAAGCATGGAATAGAGCATTATTTGCTTATGAGAAGTTTTTGTCCTGTTAAAAGTTTTACTTTGTTTGTAAGGAGACAAACCAGCCTGGAAGTGTTTGGGACTATGAGAACAGAAAACTGCCATTGAGAAGTGCTGTTTTTGTTTGCTTTAAACAGCAATGCTAGCCAAGCTGGTAGCATTGACTGTTAAAAGGCTTTTCCTTTGAGTTGAAGAACACTATAAGCTGAAAGTTTGCTTTGAGTTTATTTATGTCCTGATGTGTATTGTGAAGAATTCTGGAGAAAGTATCCAAGGGTAGTATTTGTGAACCTTGCGTTTGAGTCAGTAAATTCTGTCATTGCCTTATCATTCGAGCCAACTACAAGTGTTTTCTTCTACCTGAAGCCAAGTGGATTGTGACTGAACTACCTTTCCCAAAGGGCATGGCAAAGGAACCAGTCAGTTAAAGGCTAAAAGGTGAAAATTTCTATGATAACCACACCCCTCCATACTGGAAGTAAGGGGCAAGGGCGTGACAAGCTACAATGCAGCTCTTTTAGGACTAATCAGAGAAAACATATTTTTTAAACTCAGTTCGTAGTCAAACTCTGGAACTCGTTGCTGTAGGATGTAGTAAAAGCTGTTTGGGTTATTCTTCCCTAAATGCATAACTTTGTACTTGTCCACATTTAAATTTCATCAGCCTTTTAGATGCCTAGTCTCCCAGTTTCTCAAGGTCCTCTTGCAATTTTCACAATCCTCTTGTAATTTAACAACTTTGTATAATTGTGTGTCATCTGCGTATATGGTCACCACACTAGTTCCTATTTCCAGGTCATTTTAAAATATGTTAGGGTAATGGACCCAGCACACATTCCTGGAGTACTTCACTTTTCACTTTTTTCCATTGAGAAAATTGGCCATTTAACCCTACTATGTTTTCTATTTTTTTTAGCAGTTCAGAGTCCACAAACGTGCACTGCCGCCTATCACATTACTTTTTAATTTCCTCAAGGGCCTTTTATGAGGGACCTTGTCAAAGGCTTTCTAAAAATCCAGTTATACTACATCAACCTACTCATCTTTATCTGTTTATTCATGCCTTCAAAAGATATAGCAGATAGTGAGACGACTTTACTAACTAAATCCATGTTGGCTTTGTCACATTAAACCATGACTACTTGTTCAGTAATTTTTTTCTTTATAACGGTTTCTACCATTTTACCTGGCACTGACATCGGGCTCACTGATCTGATGTTTCCTGAATCACCCCTAGATCCCTTTTTTAAAAATTGGTGTTATGTTAGCCACTCTCCAGTCTAAAGGTACCATAGACGATTTTAATGATAATTTACAAATTACTAATAGTAGATCTGCAGTTTCATTTTTGAGTTATTTTCTGCTCCCTGGGATGTCTTAACATCCAGTCCAGGTGATTTGCTACTCTTCAGTTTATCAAATTGCTGAATTGCATCTTCCAAGTTTATTGAAATTTGCTTCAGTTCTTCCAATTCACTTCACAATTAAGCTGTGGAATCTGTTGCCAGAGGTGTGGTCAAGGTGATTAAAATAGTGGGATTCAAAAGAGGATTGGATAAGATCCTGGAGAAGTCCATAAAAAAAATGTCAACCGGATAGACTTCGGAGAGTTATTGCTTATCCCTGGAAATAGATGGGAAATATCTACTTTTTGGCATCTGCCAGTTACTTACAACCTTGGCTGGCCATTGTCAGAGACAGGATGCTGGGTTTAATGGGCCTTGTTCTGACTCAGCATGGCTTTTCCTATGTTCTTATCATGTTTAAATATAATTTATGAAATGAGTAACCCCCTTACTACTTCTTCAGTAAAGGTTGAAGCAAAGAATTTATTCAGTCTCCCTGCTATGACCTTGGCCTCCCTTAGTACTTCTTTTACCCCTCTTATCACCTAATGGTCCAGCTTACTCTCTCACAGTTTTTTGGTACAAATGTACTTGAAAAGTTTTTATTATGAGTTTTCTTTTTTTTGCTTTCGCAGAAAGAATTTGAAAAAAAGCTTTCTTTGCCTGCCTTATCAATGCCTTGCATCTAATTTGCCAGTGCTTATGTTGCTTCCTGTTTTTGTCATTTGGCTTCTTTTTTTCCATTTTCTGAAAGTTGTGTTTATGGTTATAACAGCCTCTGGGTTCTATTCTGTAACACGAATAGCGGGACGTCCATCCCCGCTATTCGTCCCCCTTTCCCATCCCCGACTAAGCTCCCCGTACGAACAGGGAGTTTGTATGAGGAAGCTAGATGGGTGCAGGAAGGGGCGGAGTGGAGGTGGGGTTAGGGCGGGCAGTGGGCGGTCTGCGACCCTAGACGTAAAAAGCCAATTCTGATGTCGGCCCTGTACATCTGGGGCTGGCAGAGTAGACGGGGGAATTTATTCCACCTCTGAGATGGAATAAGTTCCCCTAGACCATAGGTGTCAAACTCTGGCCCGCGGGCCAAATTTGGCCCGTAGTGTAATTATATTTGGCCCGCGAGGCTATACCAAATGACTACTAGAGCTAGCCCGCCGGTATTATACAGCGCATTCATTCATCGCTAATACTACAAATCCCATAATGCCTTGCTGTTGTTTTGGCGCGTCAATCAGGACAGGTCCCAGAAACGCCCTCTCCTGTGTGACAGAAGTCATAGCGATCTCAAGCTACAACTGTCACTGTGGAACCCCTTCCCAAAAATGGCAAAAAGAAAGGCAGACAACAGGAACTTTCTGGACAGGTGGGAGACAGAATATTTGTTTACATATGTAAAAGACAGACCTGTTTGTCTGATTTGTGGAGTCAACGTGGCTATAACTAAGGAGTAGAACATTCGACGACACTATGAAACAAAACACCATGACAAGTACAAGGACCTGGACATGACTCAAAGGAGCCAGAAAGTGGAGGAGATGAAAAGAAGTTTGGTTTCACAACAGAATATGTTCAAAAAAGCCACATCACAAAGTGAGGCTGCTGTAAAGGCTAGTTATATTGTGGCAGCAGAGATCGCAAAATCAGCCCGGCCCTTTAATGAGGGAGAGTTTGTGAAAAAGTGCATGTTGAAAGTTTGTGACATCGTGTGCCCAGAGAAAAAGCAAGCCTTTTCAAATGTGAGCCTGAGCAGAAACACAGTAGCTGATCGCACATGTGATCTTGCCACCAATCTGTATGACCAGCTTTTGGAAAAGGGAAAAGATTTCGTTGCATTCTCCCTTGCTGTGGATGAGAGCAGCGACGCATCTGATACTGCTCAGCTGTCAATCTTCATCCGTGGAGTGGACTCAAATATGTGTGTTACGGAGGAGCTATTGGGATTCAAATCAATGCATGGCACAACCACAGGAAAGGAAATTTTTGAGGAGGTTTCCAAATGCGTAACTGAAATAAAGCTGCCGTGGGATAAACTCGTGGGATTAACGACAGATGGTGCGCCAGCGATGTGCGGTAAAACAAGTGGACTGGTGGGCAGGGTCCGGGAGAAGATGCAGGAAGAGAACTGTGCAGGTGAACTAACTGTTTATCACTGCATCATACATCAGGAATCATTGTGTGGCAAAGCCCTAAAGATGGAACATGTTATGATCACAGTAACACAAGTAGTTAACTTTATAAGAGCCAAAGGTCTGAATCACCGCCAGTTTAAGTCTTTTCTGGAGGAGTGTGGTTCGGAATACGCAGACGTGCCGTATCACACAGAGGTGAGATGGTTAAGCCGAGGAAAAGTACTGAATAGATGTTTTGAGCTGCATGAGGAAATGTGTCAGTTTCTGGAAAGCAAAGGGAAGGACACAGCAGAGCTTCGGGAGAAATAGTTTCTGTGTGAGCTGGCCTTTCTGTGTGACATCTCGAGCCATCTCGATGCGCTGAACCTGCAGCTTCAGGGGCGGGGGCGCATCATCACAGACATGTACGCTGCAGTGAGGGCTTTTAAAACTAAACTGTGCCTGTGGGAGAATCAGATGCTGCAAGGAAACCTTGGCCATTTTCCCTGCTGCCAAACCATGAAAACGCAGTTCTTTACCAACTTGTTCCCATGCGCACAGTTTGCTGAAAAACTCAGTGTACTCGGCGCTGAGTTTAGCCGGCGATTTGCCGACTTTGATGTCCAGAAATGTAGGTTTGAACTGCTCAGTAATCCCTTTGCAGTTAATGTGGAAAACGCACCAACCAACCTCCAAATGGAGCTAATTGAACTCCAGTGTAATGACACGCTGAAGTCAAAGTATGATGCTGTGGGCGCCGCCCAGTTTCCACAGTTCATCCCTGACACAATGCCTCAGCTCCGCACCCAAGCTGCTCAGATGCTCTCCATGTTCGGCAGCACTTATCTATGTGAGCAACTTTTCTCCTCGATGAAGATGACCAAAACATCTCACAGGAGACGTCTGACTGATGAACACCTTCGCTCGATACTGAGGATTTCCTCAGCTCAAAGCCTGAGCCCAGACATTGATGAACTATCATCCAAGAAGAGATGCCAGGTATCTGGCTTGGGCACATCAGATTAGATCAGTGTGCAGCAAACTGAGCAATAATTAACGTTTTCTTTATGCACTTTTTCTTGCTACTCCAAGACATGGGCTTGAATGGTTGATTAATTTTATTATTGTTATTTTATTTTAAAAATGATTATTTATTATTATTTAAATCTTATTTAATAAATGAATGTCATTGATGTTTTTTTTATTTGAAATTGGTTTTTGCATATCTGAACTATTAAGTTATAAATTGTATAGTAATAAGTGTTGCTTCATATTCAATGTTAAAGCAAATCTTGTTTGGGTCCATATTAAAAGGTTCATTTGTTCAATGCTGGCCCGCGACTTTGTTCAAGTTTTACATTTTGGCCCACTGTGTATTTGAGTTTGACACCCCTGCCCTAGACAGTGGGGAATGGCAGGCCCAGGGCACGTCAAAGGGTGGCGGGGCACAGGAGATTCCCCACAGCCTGACCCTAGCTTTGGGAGGCCAGATCAGGGGTTGGGCTGTGGGGCATGAATGCAGTCAGTGGCAGCCGGGGATCGCGGCTCCTGAATGGAGCTGCAGTGCCATGGCAACTGGATGCCATAGTACCGTGGCTCCATTCAGGAGCCTTGACTGAGTTAGCTGGGCAGAGGCCTGTATGTGCAGGCTGACTGGAATCGGGTCCCAGCCTGCACTTATAGGTCTAGACAGGATTCTGATCCCGCAGGGGCTAGACGTGCTCTGCGGGATCAGAATTCCGTCTACTTCTGTGCATCCAGTTCTGACCGGATGCACATCTTAGAATATGCCTCTCTGTGACCTCACTTTTAAATCATGTCGCAGTTGTTTGGCCTTCTTAAAGTGTGGAATATATCTGGTCTGGACCTCCAAGATGGTATTTTTAAACAATGCCCAGGCCTGATATAAATTCTTAACCTTTGTAGTTGCTCCTTTTTAGTTTTTCTTAACCATGTTCCTCATTTTATCATAGTCTTCCTTTTGAAAGTTAAATTCCAGTGCAGGGAATTTCTTTGCTGCACTCCCTCCATTTATTAAATCAAATATGATCATTTTATGATCATTATTGCAAAATGACCCCAGAACTGTTACCTCTTTCATCTGATCTTGTATTCCACTAAGGGCTAGGTCTAAAGTAACTTCACCTTGTGTTAGTTCCTGAATCAGTTGCTCCCTAAAACAGTCATTTATTTCATCTAGTAACATAGTAACATAGTAAATGACGGCAGATAAAGACCAGCATGGTCCATCTAGTCTGCCCAGCACAATGGCAAGAGTAGGTGCACCTGCTGCTCCACCACCCCTCCCCACGTCCCTGTTTAGGGATGAACCCAGCACTCCATGTAGGACACCCCTATTTGTTGAGAAATTAGATGGTTCAGTTTATTTTGATTTTATCCTGTTGCTGTAAAGGGATCCACTGTGTCTGTCCCATGCCATTTTGAATTCCGTCACCGTGTTTGCCCCCACCACTTCCATCGGGAGGGCATTCCAAGCATCCACCACCCTTTCTGTGAAAAAGTATTTCCTGACATTGCCTTTCAATTTACCACCTCACAGCTTCATGTTGTGCCCTCTAGTTGTACAGCTTCCCCGTCTTTGGAAGAGGTTTGTTTGTTCATTATTTCCCTTTAAGTATTTAAAGGTCTGAATCATATCTCCCCTGTCCCCCCCCTCTCCTCCAAAGTGTACATGTTTAGGTCTTCAAGTCTCTTCTCATAAGGCTTCTGACGCAGGCTCAAATCATTTTGGTCGCCTTCCTCTGAACAGTTTCCAGTCTTTTTACATCCTTTGCAAGATACGGTCTCCAAAACTGAAAACAGTATTCCAAGTGAGGCCTCACCAGTGACTTCTACAGTGGCATAAGTACCTCTTCCTTTCTGCTGGTGATTCCTCCTTTGTATGCAGCCAAACATCCTCCTGGCTTTTGCCACCGCCTTGTCGCACTGTTTTGCCACCTTGAGATCTTCAGAAATAATCACACCAAGGTCTTTCTCCTGATCCGTGCATACTAACCTCTCGCCCCCTATCACGTATATTTCCCTTGGATTTCTGCTAACCAAGTGCATGACTCTGCACTTCTTTGCATTAAATCTTAATTGCCAAGCATTAGACCATTCTTCCAGCTTTTGTAGATCTTTCCTCATGTTAACCACTCCCTCGGGGGAGTCAACTCTTGCAAATTTTCGTGTCATCTACAAAAAGACATACTTTTCCATTCAGTCCTTCAGCAATATCACTCACAAATACATTGAACAGTGCTGGGCCCAGGACCGACCCCTGGGGCACCCCACTAATCGCCTTCCCTTCATCCGAGTGAGCTCCGTTTACCATCACCCTCTGTCAGTCAACGAATTTCTGATCCAATTTACCATCTTAGGATCCATCCCCAAACTACTGAGTTTATTGATAAGCCTCCTATGAGGAACAGTATCAAAGCTTTGCTGAAATCCAGGTAGATGACATCCATCGCATGTCCCTGATCTAGCTCCCTGGTCACCCGGTCAAAGAACTCAATCAGATTTATTTGGCAACCTAAGTGTCTCTGGCCAGTAGGCTGTTCCTGAACTGGGGGCACCCACAGATATCTGCTCCAAGGCTACCCAGAAAAGCAGTAAGACATATTATCCCCAAGCTTAATTTATAAGCACAGTTAATCTTAATATCAGCAATTCCCACAAAACAGACGGTTAAACTCTGAAACCAGCAGAGATGAGAAAGAAAGTTAAGAGTCTTAGCTTTGGAAAAGATCCACAGCTCATGCAGCCAGTCTCTAGAATCTTTAACTCCCTAGCATGTCCTTCTGTGATATTGACCCAGTCGATACCGGGTAATTGAAATCACTCATTATTACTATGTTGTAAATTTTGTTAGCTTCCCTATTTCTGTTAGCATTTTGTCATCTGTCTGTTCATTCTGGTCAGGTAGATGATAGTACATCCCCATTGCCATTCTCTTTCCCTTTTTTACATAGAATTTCTGTCCATAAGAGATTCTAGAGTGTATTTTGTTTCCTGCAAAATTTCTATCCTGTTTGACGCGATGCCCTCTTTAACATATATAATGCCACTGCTCCACCAATTTGATCTGTGATATAATTTGTACCACAGTGCTCTATTGGTTTATTTTCCTTCCACCAGGTCTCTGAGATGCCAATTATATCTAATCTTTCATTCATTGCTATATATTTAAACTCTCCCATCTTATTTTTTAGACTTCTTGCATTTACATACAGACATTTCAAAGTTTATTTTTTGTTCAAATCCGTGCCTGTCAGTTGATTGGATAATTTGGAATCTTTAAACTCTATCTGCTCTTTACTTAAAGGCACCTGGGTCACTTTTACCTTTATTGGAACCTCTCTATGGGATGCGCTAACTTTCTTGTTTTGCTAGTATCCTTTGGAGAAGCATCATTCCAAACCATACAGTCTTGGGTGACTGTCTATTTTCTCCCATTATCTAGTTTAAAAGATGCTCTATCTCATTTTTTTTATAAGTTTTAATCGGTTTACAATAACCGAAAAAGTAAAGGTCAATCTCATACATAAGAAACAATTGTGAGAAAGAACACTACAATCCAAATAGATAAAGTCCACATTAAAGGAACCCAGCCGGGAAAAATATTTACAAATAAACAAAAACAAAGCAATTAAGGCAACAAGCCCATATATAGGAGGCAAAAAATTCACCCTTAGTCACCTCTAATATCCCCCGTTTTTCTGAAATACAATTTTCCAAATGAGTAACATCAACAAAATATAAGATGCACCTTCATAATTGATGATGCATTTACAAGGAAAGCGAAGAAAAAAGGTAGCACCCAACGTCAAGACCTGAGGCTTCAAAGCTAAAAAAAGCCTCCGCCTTAGTTGCTACGAGAAACATCAGGAAAAATGTTCACACAATGTCCACAAAATTTGGCAGACTTAAACTTGAAAAAGGCCCTAAAAATACGTTGTTTAAACTCCAAAGACTTAAAAGTCACCAACAACGTGGAATGTGAATTAATTAGATCTAGGGAGTCTTCTAAAAAAGCAGTCAAATTAGAAATAGAAGGCTCTACCACATCAAGTTCCCCCTCCACAGGATTAACTTTTTTAGAGGTGGAGGGAATATAGTAAAGTTGGGTTAGGCAAAAACAAAGAAAAGAGGGGCAGGGGTCCTCGCTGTGTGCGGGCTACCCCCCCTCCCCCGATGCTTGTCCCTATGCTCTGGGGAAAGTGAAGGCGTCGTCAGCAGCGCTGCACAGTGGCAGCAGTCCCAGGGGCAGTTAGACAGGCCCCGAACGCCTCCAACATGCTTCCCAGCCAAGTCCAAGATGGTGAGTAACTGGCCAGATCTTATAGCTCGTCCAGGGGTCCTCGCTGTGTGCAGGCTACCCTCCCCCCAATGCCTGTCTGATGCTCCGGGGAAAGTGAAGGTGTCGTCAGCAGCACTGCACAGCAGCAACAGTCCCTGGGACCGTTAGACAGGCCCCGAACACCTCCAACACGCTTCCCAGCCAAGTCCCGCTCTATCTCATTTTTAAAGGTTAATGATAGCAGCCTGGTCCCACACTGGTTAAGTTTGAGCTCATCCTTTTGGACAAGCTCCCTCCCACCCCCCACCCCCACTTTCCCCAGATTGTTGCACAGTTCCTAACAAACTAAAACCACTGCCAAGGGCCAGGGCAAGGTTTGGAGGCATCCTGGGTAGGCATCTCCATTCTGCTGCCCCCCTGCTCCCACTGCTTCCACTCCTGGCCCCAGAGAAGGGTGATAACAATAGTAATGGGTGCCCCAAAAGACTGGCCTAATGGTAGCACCAGCCAAATCCGTGCACTATTTGTGGTGGAGTAGGTCTAGTGGTTACAACACTGGCTTGGTAACCAAGAAACCAGGGTTTGATTCCCATTGGCACTCCTTGTGGCCTTGGGCAAGTCACTTAATTCTCCATTGCCTCGAAAGAAAGGCCTGGTAATCTACTTCTGGTCAAACTGCCAAGAAAACCCAGGAGCTGCTGGGTCATCAGGAGTCTGCATTGATTCAAAGGCACTTAAAAATGAAAACATTGGCATGCAGCTACATGGTCAATCCATGTGTACCTTTTTGGGAAGAGCTAAAGAGCTTCAGTTGTGTTTCTGTGTTGCTGCGGGTGTGTATGCTGTTTTCTGGACCACCTATTTTGGGAATCTGCCAGGTGCTTGTGACCTGGATTGGCCACTTTTGGAAACAGGATACAGGACTTGATGGACCTTGGTCTGACTCAGTATGGCATTTCTTATGTTCTTATTGTCTCATCAACGCATTGAGACTCTGGAGCTGCTTATCTCCTGGTTCCTGAGAATGCTACCTTGGAAGTTCTGGATTTGAGTTTTCTACCTAAAAGCCTAAATTTGGCTTCCAGAACCTCCCTTACATTTTCCTATGTCACTGGTACCAGCATGTACCAAGAGGGCAGGTTTCTCCCCAGTACTGTCTAAAATCTTAACTAGACAGCAAACTATTTTTGAGTAGGGGAATAAAGTGAGTAAAGTAATGGTTAGGAAATGTAGAAAATGTTAATGCAGGAACCACATACAGAAGATAAAGGTGGGAAGGATAAACATTTGATTGAATTCACTGAGAAGCTATATATACCTGAAAGTCCAGCTTCAAAGGGGGCGACAGAGGACATTCGGGGAAAGTAGTTTTACTGAAGATGAGTATGAAGGAAAGTATAAGAATGAGTAAGTTTCTCAGCCCAGGAGGGCTTTTTAGCTATAAGATCTCTCCCTGGGGGTAAGACACAGGGTTGGACAGGTTCACAGTGCAGCTGCTGAATCAGCTCATGGACTGTTTTCAAATCCTGCTTGCTGTATGGCAGCCCCCCTAACAGGATTCTGATGCCCTGACCTCCCCTATGGGGAACCTGGGGCCATCTGGCACCTCTCTCACTGGCAGCAAGGGGATTAAGCACCCCATTCCACCCTTTCATGCATACCTTATCCTCTTTTGAGGTTGTTTAGGACAAAGAAGAAGATTCCCTGTTTCCAGTGGGTGGGTGAGCAGAGGAAGGGGAGCTTCTCCTGGTGGAAGGCAATAATCCCTCTATGATCTGCTTGTTTCATATGGAGGATCACTCCAGTCTCATTCAGGACACCATGGTGGCCTTCCACTTTGTGGAGCCTGCCCCCTGTGTAGGCCTCCCATCTTTGAGGGTCTGAAGCATCCTTTTGGGGTTTTCCCCTTCCTGAGCCTATGCATCGGGGTCCTTAAGGTCCTTACTGGCTATAATGCCTGCCACATGATGAGCTGGATTAGCTTTTTGGGCTCCTGTAGGTGGACGTCCTGGTCACAGCAGTGACCAAGTGCATGACTGTTCCAGTGGAAGGAGGCACAGCATTGAAGGAATCTCATGATAGACGGGTAGAAGCCATTCTTAAAAATGCCTTTACGGTTTTAGTCATGGGTGCATGTTGGTGCTGTGTGCAGGGTTGGTGGACAGAGCTTTCTTGCATCGGGTCCAGCAGTTGCTGGAGAGCTCAGAGGTCATGAGATTGGAATCTGGAGCCAGGGCCGGTGCTACCCAGTAAGCATGGTAAGCATGGCAGGAGGGCGCCAATGTCAGTGGGGCACTGCCACTAGCACTCCCCAACAGGATGACAAGCCAGAAGAGTCGCACAAGAAAGGAAGAGCTTGTCTGCAGGAGAAGCAAGTCGCACAGGCAGAAGAGTTGCGCAAGGCCGCTGATCACAGCTGAGAAGGGGAAAGCCTGCTCATGGCACTTACTTTTCCTGAAAAAAGGCTTTTCTTTTCTTGGCTGCGATCATGGCTTTGCACAACTCTTGTTTATGTTTATTTATTTGCTTGACCGCCCTTCAGTGATAAACAGAGCGGTTTACAATAAAATCTTCAGTACAGTAAGGCACAAGGCCAGAAGATGAAAAGGAAGTTACAATTCGATATAGGACAGAGAAGAGAGAACGGGTAGAGAACAGCAAACACAAGGGAAGAGGCTAAGGCTGGGAGGAGGGAAGGTCGAAAGCAAGGGAAAAGAGGTGGGTCTTCAGGACACGTTTGAAGGTGGGATGATGTGGTTCAAGACGGAGGGCGATGGGAAGGGAGTTCCAAAGAGCGGGACCTACGAAAAAAAAGGCTGAGGAGCGGGTGGATTGAAGGTGAGCCTGTGACGGGGCGGGGGGGGGGGGGTAGTGCGAGGCGGTTGAGATGGGAGGATCGAGGGGTGTGCCTGGGGGTATGAAAGTGGATTAGGTCAGCCAGGTATTGCGGGGTAGTGGTGTGAAGTGCCTTATGAACAAGTGTGAGAAGTTTAAACTGAATACGAAAGCATATGGGAAGCCAGTGAAGACGGAAAAGGAGGGGAGTGACGTGATCTCTAGGGGAGGAGTAGGATACAAGTCAGGCAGCGGTGTTCTGGATTCTTTGTAGTCGTGTCAGCTGTAGTTTGGAAATGCCGGAGAGAATGGAGTTGGAAAAGTCGATTCGGGAGATGACAAGAGATAGCAGCAAGGTGACAAGAGTGGAGGGAGAGAGGAAGGGGCGAATTGCACGGATTTGACGGAGGTAAAAAAAGGAGGTCTTGGAGATATGAGAGACATGGGCAGAAAAGGAAAGATCAGAGTCAAAGAGCACCCCGAGATAACGAAAGGTGGGAACCAGAGAGATGGGTGTACCAGGGAAAGAAGGGGCCAGGGAGAGGGGTTGGTGACCATGGGGAAACCAGATAGCAGTAGTTTTCGATAGGTTGAGGTGTAAACAATTTTGGGTCATCCAGTTGGAGACAGCAGCCAGACAGGAGTTGAGCGGGGCGAGGTCGGGGCACACAGGGGAGGTGTGATAAAGGAGAAGAATGTCGTCTGCATAGTAAAAAGCCAAAATCCCAAATTGTTGTAATGTGAGAGGGGTTAAGAAGAGATTGAAAAGCAAAGGGGCCAGGACAGAACCTTGGGGAACCCCACAGGATAGGGGAAATGAATCAGAGGGGGAGACGGATGGGGAAGATGAGAGAACAGCACCAGATCGGGAGGAAAGGAAGGAGTGGAACCACCGATAGACAGTGCTGCAGAGACCAGCTTCATGCAGTCGGGATAGGAGAAGAGTGATCGACCCAGGTCAAAAGCAGCAGAGAGATCGAGGGCTACCGCCACCGAAATATCACCATGGTCATGAGCTACGTGCAGTGAGTTAGTGAAGGCAAGAAGGATGGTTTCAACTCTTCTGCCCACGAGGAAGCAAGGCCACTGATCGTAGCTGAGAAGGGAAGAGCCTACCAGCAGGAGAAACAGGTTCCACGAGCAGAATGGTTGCACAAGGCCGCTGATCCCAGCGGCCATGGAAGAGCCTGCCCGTGGTCAGAAGTGCTGCTGGCCAGATCGTGCCTGCTGTGAGGCCCTGAGGTAGCAATGCAAGGGCAGAGAGGCAGAGAAGATGACATGAATTTAAAGTGGCAGTGCTTTAGGGAATAGAAGATATGGAGGGGAGCACAAATGAAGGGCAGGGGGTGAAGGTGCAAAGGGTAAATGCAAAGGGTAAATGAGAAGGGACAGCGCATGGGAAGGGGAACAGAGTTGGGGGGCAGCAGGAAAGGAATGAAAGGGTGGAGGGAAGATACTTGATGTGGGGATGTAGGTCTAGGGAGATGGAGAAATACTGGGTACAGAGGAGATAGAGGGAGATGGAGGGGAAGTGGATATGGTGAGAAGATGTATGCACAGGAAAACAGGGCAGATGCTAGATAAGGGGGGTCATAGGGACACAGGAAAATGGGGCGATGCTGGACATGGGAGGCATTGGGAGGTGGAGGGTATGCAGAGCATGGAGGGGCATAGGGAGATAGAGGGGAGATACTCGATGCAGGGGTGGAATAAGGAGGCAGAGGGGACATGCTAAATGGGGGAAGGGCTAGGGAGATGAAGGGGAGACTCTGGACATGGGAAGGGAGCATAGCGAGAATGGCCATAGGGAGAATCAAGTAGTGGAGATTTGAGATAATTGGGCAATGCTGGACAAGGGTTATAGCAAGACTAGGGAAGATTCTGGACATGGGGAGTGGAACAGATGGAGACAGAGGAGAGATGCTGGACACAGGAGTAATAGGGAGAGAGAGGGAAGAAGATGGACATAGAGATGGCGAGATGCTGGTCATGGGAGTATCAAGACACTATCCCTCCCATACTTAAACAATCAATTGTAAGACCGATCATAAAGAACAACAGCCTGGACACAAATGATCCTAACTCATACCGACCCATCTCAAGTCTCCCATTCACAGCAAAGATAATTGAGAAAGTGGTCCAACTTCAACTACAAGATCACCTGGACATGCATTCCCCTTTGGACCCCTATCTACATGGCTTCAATCCCAAACACAGCGTAGAAACGCTCATTACATCACTCCTGGATAACCTATTAACCACCCTAGACAACATTAAACAATGCTGTATACTGGTACTTCTCGATATAAAAGCTGCCTTTGATTCAATCAACCACAATACACTTATCAAACGCCTAAAGGAAATTGGACTTCAGGAAACTACCCTAAATTGGTTCACATCATACCTCACCCACAGAAAAATACAAGTTAAATCTGGAACATGTCGATCAACACCAATTGAGCAACTACAAGGAGTACCACAAGGATCAGCACTCTCCGCTCTGCTGTTTTAATATCTATCTCCAGCCACTCTGCAACATAATGATCAAACACAACATAAACTACAGTATCTATGCTGATGACATTATGGTACATACTCCATTCAACATAGACCAACCTGACTACTCAAGAATAACATCATGCATAGATGAGATGTCAGATTTGACTTCAGGAACACAACCTACTAATAAATTACAATAAAATGGAAGCAATTTTATTTGCTCCACCAAAATCTCTACAATTATCACACAACATCATAACCGTAAAAACAGAAGTCAGATAGTTGGGGATACACCTTGACCAAAACCTAAACTTCCAAGCTCAGATAAACAAGTTAACAAAGACAGCCTATCATAAAATTAGAACACTACAAAAACTCAAACCACTGCTGGATTCTAACAACTTCTGCACAGTTTGTCAAGCCTTAATAATGCCCACTCTGGACTATTGTAACATCACCTATCAAGGTTTACCAGCCCAATCCATTTATCCTCTGCAACTACTCCAAAATACCACAGCTCGCATCATAACTGGTACAACAAGAATCAGCCATATAACTCCAACACTGGAACAACTCCACTGGTTCCCTATAATCGCCAGAACCAAATACAAAGCCATCCTCACTATTTTCAAAATCCTACACCAACTATCACCACCAATACTTCAAACACTTATCAGCAAAGACCCTGAAAACAGAATAAAAAGGAAAAAAAATAAAAACCTATTAATGATACCTAAGAGCAAAACTAAAGCAAAACAGACAACCTGTCACAGAGCCTTCTCAATATATGTTCCATACCTCTGGAACGCACTCCTGGAAAGAATAAGAACCACCAGTGACTTTAGGGACTTTCGTAAAGCCTTAAAGACACACCTCTTTTCTGAGTACTATGGACCAGAAGCAGAACCACTATGCGAAACATAGCCACTACAATAAAATCTGACCCCACCTACAACAACCAGTATTTACAACCTGTCTCAATCCCTACCATATAATAACACACCCACATCCTGTAACAAGAAATCATGTAAATAATATTGTTAACCCCCTTTTCTCCAAGTTTAACGACCCTGTTCTATGTACAGTAATGTTTATTGTTTATTCTCCATTGTAAACCACTTTGAATACAAGAAAAGCGGTATAGAAAAATTGTTAAATAAAATAAATAAACATGGAGTTTGCACATAGGGATCTGTACTGTAGCAATCTGACTTGTTCAGTTTTTCAAATTGGTTTATGGACGTTATAGGGCTTGCTACAATATTTACAGTGCTGCTTTTTTCTGGGCAGGCTCCTTGTGTGAGTTTTGGAAGTTGATGCTGGTATGATTTGGTAGATTTGCTTTGTAGACCCTCTGTGACTATTGTAGGGTTTTGAGAGAGAGCGAGCGAGAGAGAGAGAGATACACTGAATATTATGGGTGAATGTTCTAGTTCTGCTCTGCACCCATTGTCTCTGGATGCAGAATATATGTTCAAAAAGAAAAAGCTAGAAGCATAAAACAAATGAGTTCTAAGTTTATGATTTGGTGCTGTGGTTCTCATTTTTTCTTTTAGTTCCTTTTTGTGCAAGCATCTTGCATTTCCTTTGTTTTTTGCAGAATATATATTTACATTAACACCATGCTGATACAGTGTGCAGTTTCAGGAGTTATGTTGGGGTTGCCAAGCCCCTCTTGTTGTTTGGCACATTTAGTGGCATGTTTACTAAACTCTGCTCGGTAACACTTGTATGGACTGTGTTACCAGAGTAGGGCTGTAAGCTAACTTCAGGGGGCTAGGTACATCCTCCTGCAGTTACTGCACTTCTTCAGGTGGCATTAATTGCACCCACGCCATTTGTGCCAAGTCATTGTGTTAGTTTCTGCCGACAATGCGGATGCCATCATGTAAGAGTTCTTTCTCTTACCTCACTCTAGAGGAAAGTATAATTTTGGGACCCCCCCCCCCCCTCCCACAAAACTTAGAAATAATGGAAAAAACATGGATCTTACTCCCTGGTCCGGCCGAAAAGTGGCCGTGTTATTCTCGCTTTTCTCTTTCTCCAACTTTACGTCCTACTGCGTGTACATTGACTGCATGACTGGCAGTAGGAAGTGAAGCTAGAGCGAGAGAAAGCCAGAATAACACAGGCCCAATCAAGAAATGAAAACACGTCCTGTGATCCAGCAAGGAGAAAGCACGGATTTATTGTGAAGGCAATGGCAACTGATTTTACAACCTCATTGGAGCTGTGGAAGCTGTTTCAGTGATACAAGATCAGGACGGCCCTAAATGATGATCTTTTGCAATACCGGTTGGCTGTTTACATATGTGACTTTTACGCTTGTGAATCTGCGGAAGGCTGTTGTCTTATCAAAGCATGACACAGTAAAACATTTTAGGGAAAAAAAGTAATCTGATTATTTTTACATATTTTATGGACACTAATGTTTGGGTTTCCTGGTCCAATTTTATTAATAGTGAATTGTCTGGGCATAGCAATGCAATAAGTCAGTGCTAACTCCTGGCGACCCAGCAGCCCCTAGGTTTTTTGTCAAGGTGTGACCATAAATAGATTGCCAGACCTTTCTTCCAACGCAGTGGAGGGTAAAGTGACTTGCTCAAGGCCACAAGGAGTGCAAGTGGGAATCAAATGCTGGTCTCTTGGTCTTCAGGATGCTGCTCTAAACACTAGGCTCCTCCTTCACTCCAAATATATGCAAAGCATACTTTTTTATTTTACAGCAGTCTAATGACATACTTTATACTGCTGGCCTATTTTACTAATTATTCTTCAGTGCTACAGCTTATAACCTACTGGCTTGTCACTGAAACCTGTTTAACACATATAGTTTAGATCATCAGCATACTAATTGTCATCCCTATCTTCCTATAGTGACAGACTAGGTTGCGACTATGCATCAACATTATACCAATTTTGCTTTTAGTTTCTAGATGTACATTGATGCTTGGTTATCATGTTGCTGATTCCTACATTCTGTACAAAATCTTTCTCCTGCATATTTTTTCAATGAGTAAATAGTTCTGAGCTGTCCATACAGCTGTGTATTTTTTTTTGATCCACATCTAAAATTTAGCATGTTTTTGGACTATCACAGCCTGTTCATATGTTGCTAAGTATTTACTGCTCAGTAGTTCTTTTTATTCTGTCTATGCATTTGCCCCTTCACTGCAATATTCTTACAGCATTGGATTTGAAGGAGAAATACTAGCATCATATGAAAAGAGTTCAGAAAGGGTTTTTGGAAAATTGGCACCCTCTCCCTCATTACTATTAAGCTGGCTACAGTCTAGTTTACAGGGAGGTGCCAGAAACCCTAGCACTGACTCTGTCTGGAACTTTGGATGTAGCTATGTTTTGTATGACTTAATCAAAATTTCCTAAAAGTCCATGACAGTGGTTGTAGTAGCCAGACAGTGGCTTTGTCTCTGAAATTGGTCAGCTGATACTGCCACTAAGTTACAGCTGAGCAAGCCCCCTTTAAGAGAAGATTGCTATTTGGGGCAGACCTGGAGAAGTTAGTGAAAGACCCTGGGTGAAGGTTACTCTTGGAGACTTCCAGAAGATAGGCCTAGGGGTTCCAGGATTGCCTCTTGGAAGACTCTCCATGGAGTTTGGAAACACCCTGGGATAGCTAAGAGTCCAGGTGGGGTCTACTTCTCTATGGGTCTAAATCTAAGAAAAGGCAGCCCTTCTGGGGTTCCCAGCACCATGATAACTCACCATCAGCTTTCTCTAGAGCCAGTAAGCCCACAAAATGAAATCCAGTGACTTCTTTCTGAGGTACAGCTAGTTGGAGGGCATTTGCAGATGTTACTCGGAATGAACTCATATCACATTAGACCAATGGGCCTTAGAGATCCTAAGTCAGGGTTATGTGTTGGAGTTTGCAGAGCCTCTTTGGGTCACCTTTCTAGAATCTCCCTGTAGTTCCCTGCTCAAGCAGGCAATGGTTGAAGAACTCTGCAGCCCCTTCTGCAGCTGCAGGCTCTCAAACCCGTGCCCTTTGCGGAGCAAGAGTATGGCCATTATTCCATCTGCTTCAGGGTACCCAATAAGGGTGGGTCCTTCCAGTCTATTTTGGTCCTGAAGACAGTCAGTCAATGCTAAGTTTTGAGTGCCTCACTTCTGCTTGGAGACCATCAGGTTGGTCCAGCATGAGGAATTTCTGATCTCCCCAAACCTTACAGAAGTATACTACCATATTCCTGTCTATGAACAACATCAGCAATTCCTCCACTTTTATGTCCTGGGTCACCTATTTCCAGTTTTGAACTTTACCTTGTGGTCTGGTCATGGCACCTCACATCTTCTAAAAAGTGATGGTGGTAGTGGCAGCAGCAACGACATTCCTGTGCAAGCAAGGCATCCGGGTTCACCTGTATTTGGATGATTGGCTGATTTGATCAGATTTCTTGGAGAAATCCAGGGTGGACAGACCCTAGTGATTCACTGACTAGAACAACTGGGATTGGTGATTAACTTCCCCAAGAGCAGCCTGGCTCCCTTCCAAGACTTAGAATATCTGGGAGCTCAGTTGAACACTCTCATATGAGCAGAGTGTTGCTCACACCGGAGAGTTTGCACAAGCTGCAGCAGCAACTTGAGGAGTTTTGTGCTCTGCCAGCTCCCTGGGTCTGCGACTAACTGCAAATCCTATGGTTCATGGCATTGATCCTGGAATTGATCCCATGGGCCAGGGCATACATGCGCCTCCTGCAGAGACATCTGTTGACTCATTGCTCTCCCTGCTCCCAGTTATTCAGTTGGTGCTTTTCTCTACCTAGAGAGATCAAGGAGCAGCTAGATTGCATGCTAGTCACCATGGATACCAGCCTGAAGGGCTAGGAAGCTCACTATCTAGATCAACTTGTCCAGAGGTGCTGGTCTCCACTGAAGGCTTCCTGGTTGATGAACCAGCTGGAGACCAGAGTGATTCACCTAGCACTAGATTGGTTCCAGGTCTCTCCTGGTGGGCAAAACAGTTTGCATGTTCTCAGACAATGGATTTGACCCTTAGGTTGGTTTTCCTGGTGACTATTTGTATCTGCAAGGTGAGTGTCAGAGTTGCAGGCCATGTTCTTCAAGGAGCCTTTTTGGTCATCTCAATGGTATCTGTCTCTCTACAGACCATTCTGTCCTTTCTACCAAAGATACTGTGTCCCTTTTCACCTTAACCAGGAGATTATTCTGCCCTCCTTCTCAGAGGAGGACCTTCAGGTGGATCCCTCGCTGTGTTGGGTGGACATAAGGAGGGCATTAATGATGTACCCAGAGATTACTTAACTTTATTCCTTCTGTTGATCAGGCTGTCTTTGTCCTGCTCAGCCATGTGAGGAAAGGACAGGTAGGAACCTAGTCCTCAATTACCCACTGGATTAAGGAAGCAATTGGTTCAGCCTTCCTTCTGGATTAAGGAGACAATTGGTACAGCGTGGGAGGGAGTCTAGGCTCACTCCATGAGGCACAGATCTCCTCTTGGATGCAGTCTGTCTTTGTGTCCCTGGAGGACATCTTTAGACAGCTACTTGGTCATCTTTGAGCAACTTTGTGAAGCACTAAAGGCTGCATGTGGGAGCTGGAACAGATGGTGCATTGGGCAGGGCAGTTCTATCCAGTCATCTTCCTCCCACTCTGGCTCCTTACTGCATGGATATATCCCACTCATCTGGACTGATTTAGGTATGTAAATTTAGCCTTCCTTATCATCCTGCTAATTTTCTTTCCTTGAATCCTGCTAAGCCAGTCCAGGAACCAACCTGGAAGTCTATCCTTACAGGTTTGTCGGTATCAGTTTTCTGATGCAGAATTGGTTATGCTAAGAGAGCCAAATGGTTTAAGAGTTTTGATTGCTGATAACTTTTGTAAATTTTCTGAATTTTAGAGTTGTGCTTACTGCTTGGGAAATGTCATACTGGCTTTTTTCAGTGCTGCTCCAGTGAATATGCTTGTGATGTCATCACCGAGAGTTGCTCTATTCTGCTTCCACCTGCTGGCTGGGGAGCATAACCCACTTTTCTGGACTGGTCAAGCAGGATTCAAAGAAGGAAAAATGTACAGACCAGATAACTTTTTTATTATTTCAAAATCAATTAGTAGCCCCTCTTATGAAAATGTTCAGTGCTTATTTGGAGGAAATTAAAATGTTATATGAGGTATGACAAAAAAGAAATGAGACTGTCCCATAAATCTTTTATTACAAAATCTACAGAGAAATTACACATTGTCTCCTTCAAAATAATCCCCCCCCCCCCCGAGTTAATGCACTTCTGCATTCGCTTCTGCCACATAAGGAAGCACTCGGTTAATTCCTCCTCCTTGAGGTCCCTCAGCTCCCTCGTCACAGTGGCCTTGATCTCTTCTACAGAGGCAAAATGAGTTCCTTTGAGCACAGTCTTCAGCCTAGGGAAGAGCCAGAAGTCACATGGTGCGAGATCTGTGGAATGAGGAGGGTGGTCGTTGAGAGCTGTGATCTGTTTGTTGGCCAAGAATTGCCTCACACTGAATGCGGTGTGTGCGGGTACATTGTCGTGGTGGAGCAGCCATGACTTGTCTCTCCACAGAGCCCACCTGCTGCGCCAAACCCGGTCATGGAGGTGATTGAGGACCTACTGGTAGAAGTGCTGGTTGACTGTCTGACCCTCAGGTACAAACTCATGATGGACCACTCCCTTCTGGTCGAAGAATGTGATCAGCATGTCCTTGATTTGGACATGCGCGCCTTCTTGGGTCTGGGTGACAGTCGAGTCTTCCACTGCAGGCTCTGTCTCTCTTGATTTCAGGGTCATACTGGAAGACCAAAGTCTCGTCTCCTGTGATGACTCGGCAACGAACTCTGGATCTTCTCCTATATTCTCTAGCAAATCTTGACAAACATTGACCCAGTGCTCCTTCTGGTCGTCCGATAAAAGCTTGGGCACCATCTTGATGCACACCTTCCAGATCCCCAGCTCCTGCACCAAGATGGTCCGCACTACCTCCCTGTTCAGACTGAGCTCCTCAGCTATCATCCGCATCGTCAATCTGCAATCACTCCGCACCAGCTCGTTCACTCTGTCAATGTTCTCAGCCGTCTTTGTCATGGAAGGCCATCCTGACTTGGGGTCATCCTCCACCTCCTCGCGGCCAATCTTGAAGCGTTTGTGCCACTCGAAGACTCACGGCCTTGACATTGCATCTTCTCCATAAACCTTTTGGAGAAGTTGGAGACACTCAGTTGGGCCCTTCTCCAACAACCAGAAATTTCAAGTTGATTCTTTGCTCCATATTTCTGCCACCTCCAGTTGCATTGCAAAGCGATGGAGCAGTATGCTATTAAAAAAAAACCTGAAAAGGAAAAACAGAGTGAGAGAGATGAAAAATATTATAGCAGAATAGTGGCGAGATGTTGCACAACACAGTGACATAAACGGTTAGCTAATTGGCATTGAGCCATGGGCGTGGCTGCCACAGTCTCGTTTTTGTTTTTTTTTGTCACACCTCGTACATACTGTGGGTGGTGGGAATGACTATAATTCCACGGTGTGTGGATCTTATAGACCCATTTAATTGTTAGTAAAAATTTCAAATAGATTTCTAAGTATTGGTAAATAGGTTGCTCCCTCTATTCCCTTAACTTGTGCATTTAAATCAGTCAGGATTTGTTCCAGATTAAGAAACATAGAAATATGACAGCAGAAAAAGGACCATATGGCTTATTTAGTCTGCCCTTACATATCAACTACTATTGTCCCCTTTTTTCCTTTAGAGATCTTCTGCATTTCTGCCATGCTTTCTTTTTTTAATTTAATAGTTATGATTTCACACAAACTAACAAGCAAATAAACTTGCAATGGAAATGTGGGTTGCAATCAAAGACATGACATAATACAATTTGTTTTCCTTTTGGTACATGTAAAAAAACAATTTCATGCAATCGCACGTCTAGCCAACTATAAAGGCGACCCAGATGAGGAAATCAAATATTGATACTCTACAGGAAATACGCAACACAAGCAGTCGGCATAATCCAGAATCACAGAATCAGTAGTAACACAGAGGCCCTAAGAGGGTTCTCATCTATTTCTTTGACTGGGGAATGGCACTTGTGCAATAGAGTTTCCTTTTCGTCCCTCTAGTCCAGTCCAGATGTGTGGGTTATCTCCCTCCACCAGTAGCTGGAGATTGAGCATGTCATATTTGTGATGTCATGGTAAAGCTCCTTCCCCTGCATCCAGAAACCAGTATCTCAATCTCCAGCAACTGGATAAGGAGTTCCCGTGTGTCTGGACTCCACTGTTAGCACAATTTGGCTAAGCCTTTTACAGAAAGAAAAAAAAAGAGGAATAAGAAGTTAGATTGATTTCAGGGCTTGGTATTGAGAACTATTTGCAGATGGAGATGCACAGGTGGCAGGGTCTGCTTTCTTAGCACCAAGGCCGTTGAATCAGTCAGATGTTTCTTAGGGGTCAAACACCTGGTGGTCCGAGTTCCTTTCCGCCCCCCCCCCCCAAGCCGGACAGCCCAGCACTCCTTTGATTAGGTTTAGCTGGCTTTCCTACATTGGCAATTCAATGCTGTTAACGGTGTCTATTCTTTTTTTTTTCTTTAAAAGTACAAAGCAAAGCACACGGCGGTGTCCGAGCTCAGCCCTAAGCCTGAAAAGTTGGGCACTTCAGCAGTTTTTACTTTTACCTTCTGGTGGATGTGTTGCATTGCCTGTTGAGGTGAGTACTTGTTTCTCTGCCTCTTCAGGCCATCTGATTTCTTTTTTTCTTTGCCGTTGGGGGTATTTATGCTGCCGGTGAGTTCTCCCTGCATTGCGTGTGGGGGACATAGGGCTCAGCATCATCGGCAGGGCTCTGACGGTCTTGCATTCGGCAGGGAAAGTCGGCAGAGCTTCTTTTCACCGCTGGGACAATGGAATCTGAAGTAGGAGATTCAGGGCAAGATGCTTTTCAGGCAGCGATTCCTGCCGTTTTGGTGTGAACCATGGCCATTTTCCCTCCTGCAGCCATTTCATGAGCAGAAAGGAAAGGAATGAAAACAAAGCAGCTCAGCCATATTTCAGTGACTCAGATAGTAGATTCATGGTCTTCTGAGGCTCCAGTCACTACCTTCACCCCAGATTTTGTTCTCCTGCTGTACCAAGCTTACTGTTTGAAACAGAAGCTGGGCAGTGCTTCTGTGGGTCACACTTCAGATCAGATACCACTGAAACAGTTGGCTGAGACCCTGCTGGAGGATAACCCTTGGATGGGGGGAGCTTCCACGAAAGAAAAAGCAGTTAGAAGAGGACCGCTGGCCTGACCAAGAAACTCCTCAGTCCCCTGACCTGGAGGATCCTTTGGAGGGGCCGTTGGACTTCTGGCATGAAACTATGGCAACGGAATTGGAGGAGGGTGAAATTCCTCAGGGAGAAGACCCCAATGTGGTACGTGTTTTTCATCAAGAGGAGCTGCCCTTGCTTATCATTCACTCACTCCCCATGCTCAACATTATACCAGCGCCTCCAACTGTGGAGGAACCTCTGGAAGATCCACTATTGCAGGGGTTTAAATGTTCTCAAGCCTCCTTTCCAGTCCATCAGGTTATTAAACAAATGATAGAGGCAGAATGGGAAGTGCCTGAAGCCAGATTGAGCGGTGGTAGAGCCATGGGCCAACCGTACCCCATTCCTCAGGAGGAAAAGGATCTATTAAAGATGCCTAAAGTGGTGGACGCCTTGGTCTTGGCAGTGATCAAGAAGACTACTATTCCTATTGAAGATGGGGTGGCACTGAAGGATGTGCAAGACTGCAAACTCGTGACTCTTTTGAAGCAAGCATTTGATACCAGTGCTCTGGCTCTGCAGGCCTCCATTTGTGGGGCCTGTGTTACAAGGGCCTGTATTTGCTGGTCCTGAGGGCTACAAAGAGTGGATTTAGATACAGGTACTCCATCACTGGAGGCAGTTAAGCTGGAATCGGCCTCTGCTTATCTGGCAGATGCTTTCTGTGACCTGGTATGAGCTTCCGCTAAAAGCATGGCCTTCATCATTGCAGCTCACCATTTTCTCTGGTTGAGAAATTGGTCGGCGGATGTGTCGTCAAAGACTAGGCTCAGTAAGCTTCCTTTCAAAGGAAAACTACTGTTTGGAGAAGCCCTAGACAAACTGGTTAAGGATGGGAGATTCCAAGGAGTCTCGGCTGCCTGAAGACCATCGTAGGTCGTGAAGCAAGGGGCGTCCCTTGGAGTCAGTTTTGGGGACTACAGAAGATTTCAGGCGACTCACTTTGCACCGTTTCAGTGTCGATGCTATCCTTAGAGAGGTCAGCCCTTTCGAGGCTACAGGGGGTCCAACAGGGGATATAATTCCACTCCCTCGGTGCCCCCCAAGAAATCGCAATGAAGCGAGGCCAGCCCATGGAGACTTGGTTCTGGTAGGAGGTTGGCTACAACAGTTTTATTCTATTTGGGCTGATATTACAGCCAGCTACTGGATACTGGAAGTGATTTGTAAAGGGTATGCTCTAGAGGTCACTCATCTACTTTCTGAGGCTTTAGTGCTCTCACCCTGCAAAGCGCCCTCAAAGAGGTGGGCAGTTCAGGATACCCTGCAAGTTGATGCATCTAGAGGCAGTAGTTCCAGTTCCAAGCAACCATAGGGTTAGGTTGATGCTCCACCTACTTTGTGGTACCCAAAAAGGAAGGATCCTTTTGGCCTATTCTGGATCTCAAAGCATGTAAATAGACTGCCGAGAGTGCTTTATTTCTACATGGAAATGTTGCAATCTTATTCTCGCCGTGAGGCAAGGTGAGTTTCTCTCAGCTCTGGATCTCACGGAGGCATACCTGCATATTCCCATTTGTCCAGACCACCAATAGTACTAGCGGTTTGCAGTGTCAATGGGGCACTTCCAATTCCTGGCATTGCCATTTAGCCCTTGCCACCGCACTGTGGACCTTTACCAAGGTCGATCTTGGTGGCAGCAGCCCTGAGATGAGAGGGCATTCTGGTGCATCCTTATCTGGACAATTGGTTGATCAGAACAAAGTTGGAAGCTGAGAGCATGACAGTCACTCACCTGGTAGTGGTCTTTCTCCAGAGTCTGGTTTGGGTAGTCAACCTGGCAAAGAGCAAGCTCTAGCCCGTCCAGGATTTGGTCTACCTGGGAGCACATTTCAACACAAAAGCAGGCGGGTTTGGTGTGTCTGTTGACTGAGCGATGTTAAAAATTCAAAGACAAGTGAAGGGATTTCTCACCATGAGGGTGCCTTCGGCATGGTATTACCTTGAGCTCCTGAAGTCCATTGTGGCAGCCTTGGACTTGGAACCATGGGCTCGGACACACATGAGACTTCTACAGCAAGCATTCCTGTCTCTTTGGTTGCTGCAATACCAGCCGTTTGTCAAGGAAATTGGACACGATGCTGTGGCTTCACTGGTGGTTACAGCTGGAGCACCTAGCAGCGGGAATGCCACTGGAGCCTCCGGATTGGATCCTTGTAACAACCAATGCCAGCCCACTGGGTGGGGAGCGCACTGTGAGTCACAGGTGACACAGGGTGACTGGTCTCCGGAGGAGAGTGCATGGTCCATCAATCATCTGGAAAAGCAGGCGGTGTTTCTGGTGCTCCAGTTTTTCTGTCTGCTGATTTACAAGAGAGCGGTATAAGTCTGCTCCAACAATGCAACTACAGTGGCATACATCAATTGCCAAGGGGCATGGGTAGTGCGACACTGGCGGAAAAAATTCAGTCTCTGCTGCTATGAGCAGAGGAGAATCTCTCAGCGGCGTATGTAGCAGGAAGAGAAAACGTGCAAGCGGATTTTCTCAGCCATCACCGGTCTGATCTGGAAGAATGGAAGTTGAAAGCAGCAGTGTTCCAGACATAACCTGGTGAGGCGAACAGATCATGGATCTGATGGCCTCCGCCTCGAATGCCAAAGTGAGCTGATTTTTCAGCAGATGCAGGGAGCGCATGTTGAAGGGGTTTGACTTTCTAGCACAGAGGTGGCCAACAGGGGGTCTACTGTACATATTTCCTCCCTGACCACTCATAGATGTCTGCTCCAGCACATATAAGTGCACTGTGGTCAGGTGATCCTCATTGTTCCTGATTAACCTTGCAGACCATGGTATGCCGATCTTCTCCGATTGTTGATAGTGTGTCCTTGGCACCTGTTGAGCAAGGCCAATCTGCTCACATAGGGGCTGATTCTCATGCCTCATGTGGATCAATTCTCGCTTACAGCCTGGCTCTTGAAAGGGCAAGGCTGAGGTGTAGGGGCGATTCGATAGTGGTGGTGGCCACGTTGTTGATGGCCTATAAGAGCTCTACTTCTTTGTCCTATATCAGAGTCTGGAGAGTATTTGAAAGTTGGTGTGAGGACAATAGCCTTTGGGTGTTCTCTTTCTCATTCCCTGATATCTTGGCCTTCCTACAGGCGGTGCTGGACAAGAATTTAGCTCTGAACTCTTTGCAGGTCCAAGTGGTGGCCCTCACTTGTTACTGGGATCATGTAGAAGGTCTCTCCACGGCAGCACTTCTGGATGTAGTCCACTTCTTGAGGGCAGTAAAGCAAGTTCACTCACCCGTGAAAGCCATAGTTGCCCCTTGGGATCTCAACCTGGTTCTTTCCTTGTTGATGGACACACTGTTTGAGCTTCTGGCTCAGGCTTCTCTGTAGGATCTTACCCTTAAGATGGTATTTTTGGTGGCTATTTGTTCAATTCTGAGGATCTTGGAGCTTAAGTCTTTGTCTTGCAGGGAGCATTCTTCTTTATGTCCAAAGAAAAGGTAGTGCTGTGACCAGTCCCATCCTTTCTGCCTAAGGTAGTTTCAAGGTTTCATCTGAACCAGACGGTGACTCTCCCATTTTTTTCCGCCTTGGAGAACCCTTCGGAATATCAACAATTGTATTTGCTGAACTTGTGATGCTATCTCAGGTGGATGGAGATTTTTAGAAAGACTGATCATTTATCCATCCTCTTTAGAGGTCCGCACAAAGGTGAAGTGCATTCCAAGGCTTCGGTGGCCCATTGGGTGAAGGAAGCCATTACTTCTGTTTATTTGTTGAGGTGTAAGCCCATTCTGAAGAGCTGTGGGTACATTCGACCAGGTCGCAAGCAGCTTCCTGAGCGGAGTACGATTTGGTGCCTTCGATTAATATTTGCAGAGCGGCAACATGGTCATTACATACTTTCACGCATCGTTATTGATTGGATGTGCAGGCTTCCCAGGATGCACGTTTTGGGGCCATTGTGCTTCAAGCCAGATTCCTGCTGTATTCCACTCTTTAAGAAAGGTGGAAGGAAATCCAAAAAACTGCCAGCATAGTTTAAAGGCTAGGTCAGAGGCTGTTTGTAGCCAAAAAAGCATCTTTCAGGAAATGGAAAAAGGAGCCAAATGACGAAAATGGGAAACAACATAAGCACTGGCAAGTTAAATGCAAGGCATTGATAAGGCAGGCAAAGAGAATTTGAGAAGAAGCTTGCTATGGAATCAAAGACACATAATAAAGACCAGGGCCAGCCCGTCCATTGTGCGAGAATGTTGTTCGCACAAGGCCCCACGCCAACAATATCCCTCATTGAATGGCAGGCAGGGCGGATTTAGAGGGAGCCGGAGAGGCCCCGGCTCATCTCTATCAGCTGTCGAAATGAAGCGCGTCTATTTCCTTCACTTCGGCAGCTATACTGACGTTTAGAACACTGCCGCGCTGAGCGCTGGGAAAGAGGAAGTCCCCTTTAACCTCAGCATGGCAGCATTCTAAACTTCAATACAGCTGCTGAAGTGAAGGAAAAAGACACACTTCACTTCGGCAGCTGTTAGAGGTGATCCTGGGCCTCTCCGGCTCTCTCTAAAACATTTTAGAATAGTGTGGTATACCTTCCCACTGCCTAGGCGATTGCCTATAGGTGGGGGGGGGGGTATGCCTTATAATGTCCCTTTACATGGGTTCCCAGAGCCAGGGCTTCTGGGAGTTGTAGTTGATGACCAATGAGTTGTAGTTGTGAACAAATGAATGATTGAGCCGAGGGTTTTTGAAGGCAACACAGGAATTTATTTTCTTCCTTTGCTCAAAGGAACCTCCGTAGAAGCTCAGCACAATGAATAAACTGGGATACTTCTCCCCTCAAAAGAAAATGACTTCTATACAAAAACTTTCACAGTGTCACTAGTTACACTTGCTTCCTTCAGCAATGCAATTTCTTTCTTCAGCAGACAAAAATATCACTTAACAGTCCTTTGCTGACTTTAGGTATAAACAGCGGCTTTTTAAACTGCACAACATGCACCTAAAAGCTTCCTCTTTACTTCGGTTATTATGTTTCAGATAGTTGCTCCAGACACATTCAAATCAAGCCTTTGAATGTTTCATGCACTTTTTAAAACAGCAGCAACTCCATTTTCAAACATTCTTAGCCTTCTTAACTGCAGACATTCAGGTATAATAACTCCTGGGTTTTCCTCAGGCTTAAAATTTATAGCTTTTCATTCTACCCTCATAGATAGAGAACAATCCATTTCACATTCTAAGGAATCATTTTCAGTATCATAATTATCTACTTGCATGCTTTCAGAGTCAGGCTCTGCAGTCTCCTGACTGGCAACAGCTTGGGATAGCGTGGGCTTGATTTCTTCCAATAACTTAAAAACCCTTTCCCAGCGAGACCTCCCTCTTGACTCAGGGGTGTTAGCAGGGCTTTGGAGATCCTTATCTTGCAGCAGACTGTTTAAAACTTCTAAAGGGTTCAACTCCCTTCTATTAACAGTTCTTCTTACTGGCCTTCCCTGAGGTAAAGCTCTTTGACACGGCTCTTCCTGGACTGTCCCCGTACCTGGCTTATAGACAGCAGCCTCCTTAGGATAAAACCTCCTGTTTCCAGGGCCAGCTGTAGTCTCTCTACAGCACTGGCTTTGTTCAGGACTGTGGTGCTGGCTATGAGGGGAATCCTTCCTTAGGCTGTCCCTGGAGCACCTCTCTCTCCAAGTCTCTCTGAAAGAATCCTTTCTTTCTGTATCTCTCAGGATCTCCTCGGCTTCTGTTTCCCTGCTGGTCTCCCCACTTCCTGTTCTCTGGGGCTTAAATGAGTGGGGCTGCCCTACAACTTTCCACTCCTCCCCCAGCTGTCTCTCGTTACCTCCCCTAGTTGCTATGGAGCCTGGGCGTGGCCTGAAGACAGCAGCTTTGGGTATGGTTTTTTTATCTCTCTAGCTGAAGTTTTAAAGTCACGGCTCCCTGCACTTCCCTTCTGCTTGGAGGTAAATGTTTGTGTTTTCTCTATTTCCATGGGCTCTGGAGCAGTTTCATCACCACAATAGCCGCGAGGCTATTCAGGAGTGGAGGGGGGCTTGGACTGGAAATGGGCTGTGGGGGGTTAGCTAGGACTGGAAATGGGCTAAGTGGAGGGGGGCTTGAACTGGAAATAGCTGATGGGGAAGGAGTTTTGGACAAGACATGGGCTGTGGGGGGGAGGAGCTAGGACTGGAAATGGGCTGAGTAGAGGGGGCTTGAACTGGAAATAGCTGATGGGGAGGGAGGCTTGGAGCCAGCAGGTTGTTGTTTCTGTCACCGCAGAAGAATTCTTCTTTATTTCTTTCTTTTTTGTGGTCGCGTCTGCCTTCCTTGACGCTTTACCGGTGCCGCCGTTTTTTTCTTCTTATTTTCTGTTCTAAAAAATATATATATATATACTACGTTTTTTCCTATTTTTCTTCAGGTGCACGCGCCTTTTTGGGCCTTAGGCCCAAAAGCTTTTTCTTAAAATGGAGAAACCTGCCTCAGGTTTCAAAAAGTGCACCAAGTGTGGCGGTACCATTTCCGTCACCGATACCCATGAATGGTGTTTAAAATGTTTAGGTCCTGACCACTCCATCACGGATTGTATGTTCTGCGCCATGATGTCTAAAAGAGGTCGGCAGAACCGAGCTGCTAAGCTCAGTACCCCGTTTCCCTCTGATGCAGCTTTGGTGGCATCAACGTCTTCCAGGGCTTCCTCTTCCTCCCGTGGATCTAGCCGGTCCTCAAAGGGTAGATCTCCTAAGCATCAAGATGCCTCTGGCGTTGCCCTTGAGGATTTTGCACCGGCGAAATTGCCCCGGCGGGAGGCTTCGGCATCCAAAGCATTATCGGGGCTCCAGGATGTTCGAGGCCTCAACCTCGGCAGAACTACTGGTGCCATGCTCTGGGGTACTGGCGGTCTTCTCTGTTACCGACATCCAGGCATCGGCAGCGTCGATAGACCAGAGATTCCTGGCTATTGAGCGCAGTCTGGCGGCTCTCCTTGCGGCATCAACACCCTCGGAACCGCGACAGACAGTTCAGCCGGTACCGGCACCGACCCCGGTATCGGTACCGGTACCGATAGCATCGGCATCGGTGTCTGCTTTGCCGGTACCCAGTCATCCGATGCCCTCCGGTACCGATACCCCGGTACCAATTACTCTTGGTACCGACTTCGGTCGGTACAGGTATCGGGCTCTTCAAGAGCATCCGGACACACGGTACTTCGAGTCCTCAGAAGAATCTGAGGATTCTGACAGTTCTGTCGATGCAGGAATGCTTCTCCCAGAGGAGCCCTCCTCCCCTAAGCGCAGGATGTCTCCTCCAGAGGATATTTCCTTCCAGGATTTTATCAGGGAGGTGGCTCGGGGTCTGTCCATTACTGTAGCCCCTGAAACAGAGCCAAGGGCCAAGGAGTTGGAAATTCTACAATATCCCAAAACTCCTAAGGAGGCAGCTACCTTGCCCATTCATGAAATTTTATATGATCTCATGTTAAGGATGTGGGAGACACCTCTTACCACCTCTCCTCATTCTTGCAGACTGGATACTATGTATCGAGTCCCCCCTTGTCCTGGTTTCCAAAAGACTCAGCTTCCTCACCACTCTATTGTAGTGGAATCAGCTTTGAAAAGGATCAAGAGTGCAAAGAGACATGCCTCTAATCCTCCAGGACGTGCGTGCAGAACCCTGGATGCTTTTGGACATTGGGTCTTTCAAGCTTCCATGCTTTCTGCCAGGATCATTTCCTATAGTCTCTACATGGGAATGTTCCTGAAGGAGGTCACAGATGATTTAGAAGCTTTAAGTCCTATTCTTCCTGAGGATAGAAGGCAGGATTTTCTCGCTTTGGTCAAACATGCCCAAGATGTTTCTAAATTTGCCAACCGTGCAGCCTTTGACTGCTTTGAGTGCATAAGCAGAACCTCTGCTATTGCCATAGGTGCACATAGAATTGCTTGGCTCCAGGCATCCGATCTGGAGCTCTGGGTACAAGACAAATTGGGAAACATCCCTTGAACTGGTGAGAATCTTTTTGGTAGAGATTGGCAAGAAAAGGTCAATGAGATGGATGCTGAAAACTCCACCTTGGATAGAGTATCCAAGTCCACAGCTGATCCTGCTAGAAAGAAATCTTTCAAGAAACCATTCTTTTCTAAGAAGAAAAGATATTATCCTGCCTATGCTCAGCAGGCATGTTCTGCAGGTCAGTTTGTCAAGAAGGGTGTGATAAGGAAGCTTATCAGGACCTAGAAGAGAGGGGTAAAAAGAAGGAATTTACCATAATAAAGGGACCCATTTTAAAACATCAGGGACTTAAAACTCCATTTGCTCCTAGAAAGCAGGTAATTCCTGGCTACAGTAAGGAATAGAGTGCCCCTAGTGATGGAAAGGAGAGGGAATACAGGCCCAGGGTAAGGAACCCTTACGTCACTGCCTTCCCTAATCACTCAGCTGCCATAAGGGAGTTTGATCTCTCTCACCTGAGAGGGGAGAGGGTGGAGCAGGAGCCTGAGGGGTTTAAGTTTAGCTCAGTTAGACCAGAAAGCAGAAGAGGGACAAGCAGAAAGGAAAGGATAAGCAGGACACGTGGAGAGAAACTGGAAGGACTTCTGAGAGCTGAGAGTGCTGCAACTGCTGACCAGAGAGAAAGAGAGAGCAGTAGTTTTGCCTACTCAAGAAGGAATGGAGCAGTAAGAACCAGAAGCACTAATTGGAGAACAGGATATGCTGGATGGTGGCCAGAGCATGTAAGAAGTGAAGCTACTACAGGCTTTGATCAAGGTATGAGTCCCAGAAGCTTAGCTAATAAGGAGCACTACAAATTTGCCAGAGACAGCTTTAACCATAACAGAAGACAGTCAAGTAAGCTATTTGAATCTGAGCCAGAGAGTGAACCAATGCAATTGGGGGAGCCAGATTTACCTTGTGAAGAAGAGGTCTCATACATGGACTGCTCTGCATGCCAATCTGCCAATTCAGAGGGGTTGCAAGGGGTGTCAACCGTAAAGAGAAGCCTCCAGTGTCCAAAGCTCTAAGAGCTATGTTAGCTTGTTAATGTTCTAAGTTCAGGAGAAGTGTGACGCAGTGCAAAGCTGAATCTTCCTGTTTTACCTTTTGAGAAACAGCTGTGAGCAGTGCAGAGCTCATTCTGAAGCCGTTTCAACTGAGGAAGTAAGAAAATGTTTTTGTTTGACTAACTACTGAGAAAACCTTGAAAAGAGTTTTATCTGCTTGTGAGAATTTGTCTATCTGTATGAAGTGCTGTGTTTAAGCATACAAGATAGCCAGGTATTTGTTCTGGACTGGAAAGGGAAAGAAAACCTGGTTTATAGTTTTTCTGTATGTTTTGATCTGCACGGCAAGCTCTGCTGGAAGCAGGTGCTGTTAATTAAGCTGAGGAAAGCAGTTTTGTTTCAGTTCAAGTTATCCTGTAATTAGTTACAAAACTTCCTGGTGAAATACCTAAAAAGGTGGATCTGTGAACCTAGCGTGTCTTTTCTTTTCTAAATGAATAAATTCTTGTCAATGCACCTACTCAACCCAACTACAATGAAGGTGTTTTTTTTTCTCATCTGAGCCCAAATGATATCTAACTGAACTACCTTTCCCATAATGCATTTAAAGGCATCCAGTTAGAAAAAGGCCAGAAAGTTGAAGCACCTCAATGGCAAAAACAAAACCACGCGCCTCCATACCAATGTAAGGGGCTAAGGGCGTGACAAGGGTCAGCAACCACCCAAACAGAAGAAAGCAAAGACTGCTAAGCCTCAGCCGACACAGCAGTCTCAGCCTCCACAAGGCCTTTGACTTTCAGCTAGAGAACTTAGCCTTCCTGGCTTTCGGGGGACCAGAGCCTTCCACCATTCCAGGAAGGTTATGTCACTTTGCCCCAAGATGGGGGCAGATAACAGCAGAGCATTGGACACTCTCCATCATAAAGGAGGGGTACAAGCTTCATTTTTCAAGCATGCCCCTTCACACAATAGTAAGGCAGTTCATTTCTCTGACCTCTCTCATCAACCTGTTAGGGCAGGAGGTCGCTGTCCTTCTTGCCCAAGGGGCAATAGAAGAAGTACCCATTTATCAGCAGGGTACAGGGTTCTATCCCCTTATTTCCTTATTCCAAAGAAAACAGGGGGGATACAGACCTATCTTAGACCTCAGAGAATTGAACAAATTCCTTGTCAGAGAGAAATTCAAAATGATTTCTCTCGGGTCTCTGCTGCCATACCTTCAGAGTCAGGATTGGCTTTGTTCTCTAGATCTCAAGGATGCGTACACCCATGTCCTCATCCATCCAACCCACAGAAGGTTCCTTCGGTTCCTTTTTCAAGGAAAGCACTACCAATACAGGGTGCTTCCTTTTGGCCTGGCTTCAGCACCAAGGGTGTTCACGAAATGCATGGCTGTCGTAGCAGCATTTCTCCACACTCTAGGGATATTCATCTTCCCTTACTTAGACGACTGGCTCATTCGAGCCCCAACAGAGTCAGAGGCCAGGACTTCTCTATCCTGCACAATGCGTATCCTTCTTCAGTATTTGAGTCTTGTAATAAACATCCCAAAATCCAGTCTAACTCCCACTCAGTCTTTAGAGTTCATAGGAGCTTTGCTGGACACCAGAAAGGTAAGGGCCTATCTCCCTCAGACCTGCTGCCTTCGCATGGTACAGTTAGCTTCTCAAGCAGTGCTAAAGAAGGGGAGGAGGAGTAGCACTATATGTAAAAACTACTATTAAAGCTTTGGAATTACAGAGCTTAAAAGGGAGAGAGGAGGCATTGTGGGTTAAACTAGAAAGAGGGAAAGAGAAATCTATTTGCATTGGTGTGATATACAGACCTCCCTCACAAGAGGAAGAGGTGGACAGAGAGTTAATTGAAGACATACGCAGCATTGCTAGGAAAGGGGAAGTGCTACTGCTAGGAGATTTCAATATGCCAGATGTTGATTGGCACATTCCTGCTGCAGTATCATCTAGGAGTAAGGAGATCCTGGATTCTCTACAGGGAGAACTATTCAGGCAATTGGTAACAGACCCCACACGTGAAGGGGCCATACTGGACTTGGTGCTTACCAATGGTGAAAGTGTTTCTGATGTTGTAGTGGGAGATCATTTTGCATCCAGTGATCACCAGATGGTGTGGTTCAGTATTAGGACTAGGGCTGTTAGAATCCATTCCAAGGTGAAGATCTTAGACTTTAGGAAGACTAACTTTGCGAAGATGGGCCAATACCTCAGGGAGTCATTAGTGGGATGGGAACAGCTGGGGGATGTAGAACAACAGTGGGCAAAACTGAAAGGGGGTATTTTAAAGGCAACCAACCTTTTTGTTAAAATGGTAAATAAAGGCAAAAGGAACAGGAGACCGCTATGGTTTTCGAAGGAAGTAGCTGAAAAAGTGAAGAAAAAGAGGGAGGCCTTCATGAAATACAAGAGATCACAGAGAAAGGAAGACAGGCATCTGTATTTGGAAAAACTTAGAGAAGCTAGCAAAGTAGTCAAGAAGGCAAAGATTCAAAAGGAGGAGGAAATAGCCAATGCAATAAAATGGGGAGATAAGACATTTTTCAGATATATTAGTGAGAAGAGGAAGGGCAAAAGTGGTATTGTCAGACTCAAGGGTACAGGGGGGGAATATGTAGAAGCTGATAAGGATAAAGCGGAATTGCTTAACAAATATTTTTGTTCTGTGTTCACAGATGAAGAACCAGGAGCAGGACCTCAGAAAACACCCATAAATAAGAACAGAAGCGAGGGACATCTTGAACAATTTTCAGAAGACTGTGTTCGTGAGAAACTAGCTCAACTTAAAGTAGACAAAGCGATGGGACCGGATGGGATACACCCTAGAATACTGAGGGAACTTGGGGACGTTCTAGCAACTCCACTGACTGACCTTTTCAATGCCTCGTTGGAGTCAGGAGTGGTGCCAAAGGACTGGAGAGAGGCTCATGTGGTGCCTTTACACAAAAGCGGAAGTAAGGATGTGGTTGAAAACTACAGGCCGGTTAGTTTAACTTCAGTGGTGAGTAAATTAATGGAAACGCTGTTGAAAGAGAAAATAGTGAGGTTTCTGGAGTCCAGCGGATTACAGGATCCGAGGCAGCATGGATTCACCAGAGGCAGGTCTTGTCAGACAAATCTGATTGATTTCTTTGACTGGGTGACCAGGGAGTTGGACCGAGGGAGAGCTCTAGATGTGGTGTATTTAGATTTCAGTAAAGCCTTTGACACTGTTCCTCACAGGCGACTTATAAACAAACTGAGCACCCTAGGGATGGACCCTAAAGTTACTGCTTGGGTTAGAAATTGGTTGGGTGGGAGGCGACAAAGAGTACAAGTAAATGGAGCTCACTCTGAGGAGAAGGATGTTACCAGTGGTGTGCCCCAGGGATCTGTCCTTGGTCCGATTCTTTTTAACATCTTTGTTAGTGATATAGCGGAAGGGCTGTCGGGTAAGGTTTGCCTCTTTGCGGATGATACCAAAATCTGCAATAAAGTAGACACCCAGGAAGGTGTAGATAACATGAGGAGGGATTTAGCTAAGCTTGAAGAATGGTCTAGAATTTGGCAGCTGGGATTTAATGTTAAAAAATGTAAGGTCATGCATTTGGGCTGCAGCAATCCAAGGGAGCAATACAGCATAGGAGGTGAAGTACTTTTGTCCACTAAAGAAGAGCGGGACCTAGGCGTAGTTGTGTCCGATGATCTTAAAGTAGCTAAACAGGTAGAAAAGGCGACGGCAAAAGCTAGAAGGATGCTTGGGTGCATACAGAGAGGAATGGCTAGCAGAAAAAAGGAGATGATAATGCCTCTGTATAAGTCTTTGGTGCAACCTCATTTGGAGTATGGTGTGCAATTCTGGAGACCGCACCTTCAAAAGGATGTGAACAGGATGGAGTCGGTGCAGAGGGTTGCTACTAAGATGATTAGTAGTCTTCATTATAAAGCATATGAGGACAGACTTAATTTATTTATTTATTTATTTTATTTATTTAGTATACATTTGTATACCGCTACTTCCAGCGATCAGCAGCGGTTTGATTACAGATTGGAAATTGTCAAATCATGACAGGACATTTTTGAGGTATAAACACATTGATTAGACAGGAAAGCACAGCACACAGAGAACTATTTTACAGGGAACATGGGCTATGGAGGGTTAAGTGGCTTGCCCAAGACCACAAGGAGCACCTGTGGGACTAGAAACCCCAGTCCTTCCGGCCCAAGGTTGCTGTCCTCTAGTGGGATTTGAACCCCCGACCTTCCGGCCCGAAGTACTTTGCCCCAACCACTAGGCCACTCCTCCACTCCTATGTACACCTTAGAGGAAAGGCGGGATAGAGGTGATATGATTGAGATGTTTAAATACCTCCGTGGCATAAATGTTCAGGGAGAGAGCCTCTTTCAATTGAAAGCAAGTTCTGTGACGAGGGGACATGGGATGAGGGTGAAGGGAGATAGATTCAGGAGTGATATGCGGAAATATTTCTTTACGGAAAGAGTAGTGGATCCGTGGAATAGTCTCCCAGTGGAAGTGGTAGAGATGAGGACAGTAACTGAATTCAAAAAAGCATGGGACCAACACAGAGGATCTCTAAAGGTAAAAAGTGGACTGTTGTAGTTGTTGTTATGGAAGGACAGACTAGATGGGCCTTGTGGTCTTTTTCTGTCATCATGTTTCTATGTTTCTATGTTTCTATGTAAAGCCTCATCTCACTGCTCGAGAAATGTTACAACTACTAGGTCACATGGCATCTACTGTACATGTGGTTCCCTATGCTCGCCTCCATATGAGGGCAGCCCAGTGGACTTTATCCACTCAAGGGACCCAGGCATCAGGATGCCTGTCAGAAAAAATAGCAAACACAATTCGCCTTATTTTGTCCCTCCAGTGGTGGAAGTCCACTCCAAAACCTGTTGCTGGGGTCCTCTTTTCAACAACCCTTACCCCAAGCAACTCTCAACAACAGATGCTTCTCCAATGGGTTGGGGAGCTAATCTGCAAGACCTCTCCATTCAGGGCACCTGGTCTCCACAGGAGAGTCATCTACATATCAATCTCTTGGAGCTCAGAGCAATCTTCCTTGCTCTGCGAGTGTTCCACACCCTGCTCAGCTACAAGACGGTCCTCATTCATACGGACAATCAAGTAGCCATGTTCTATGTGAACAAGCAGGGGGAACAGGCTCTCTGTCGCTTTGCAATGAAGCTTTGCAAATATGGGCCCTTGTCAGAGAGCATCAGATTCATCTTCTGGCAGTGTATCTTCCAGGCATTCAAAACTCTTGGGCAGACAGACTCAGTCGAGTTCTACTTCCACACGAGTGGTCTCTGCATGCAGACCAGATGGCCAGGATATTTCAACTTTGGGGAACCCCGGACATAGACCTCTTTGCAAGTCCATGGAATGCCAAACTTCCCCGGTTCTGTTCCAGAATTCTGGCTCAGGGGGCTCAGGCCAGGGATGCTTTCCTCCTTTACTGGGGTCAAGACTTCCTGTATGCCTTTCCCCCCATTCCCCTAATTCCCAAAACCCTGTTCAAACTTCAGAGAGACAGAGGCCATATGATTCTCATAGCTCCACATTGGCCACGGCACGTGTGGTACCCTCTGCGTCTACATCTCTCTCAAGCTCCCTCCCTGGAGTTAGGGTCTGCTCCAGATCTCCTATCTCAGGAGGACGGAATGTTATGGCATCCCAATCCCCAGTCTCTGCATCTCAGGGCTTGGTTGCTGAAGGCCTAGATCTCCATGATCTTAATCTCCCTCAGCAAGTAAAAGATATTCTTTTTGCTTCCAGGAAACCTTCCACAAGACACTCTTATGCTTTCAAGTGGAAAAGGTTTACCGTATGGTGTTCGCAAAAGGGTCTTAACCCCCTTGCGATACCTCTGGAATCATTGCTGGAGTATCTCCTTCATTTATCCAATGCAGGTCTTAAGACAAATTCAGTAAGAGTCCATTTGAGTGCTATTGCAGCTTCCTTTAAGCCTCTAAATGGACAGCCTATTACCTCTCATCCTCTTATAGCAATATTTATGAGAGGCCTTCTTCTAACTAAGCCTCCCATTAGGCCACCACCTGGGTGGCATGGGACTCAAACCTGTTTCTTGGGCAGCTCATGAAGCCACCTTTTGAACCTTTAGCTACTACCTCCTTGAAATTCCTTTCTTGGAAGGTTATCTTTTTCATTGCAATCACATCAGCACGCTGCATTAGTGAGTTGCAAGCGCTAGTAGCTGATCCACCTTATACAAGGTTCCATCATGACAAGGTAGTCCTTAGGACTCATCCACACTTTATGCCAAAGGTGGTCTTGCCTTTTCATCTGAACCAAGCGGTCTACCTACCTGTGTTTTTTCCAAGGCCTCATGCATTAAATGCAGAGAGGAATCTTCATACCTTGGACTGTAAAAGAGATTTAGCCTTTTACTTACAAAGAACACAGCAACACAGAAAGTCCTCTCAACTCTTTGTTGCTTTTGATCCTTCTCATTTGGGACTTCCAGTTTCCAAGAGAACACTGTCTAACTGGATTGCTCAGTATATTTCTTTTGCCTATCAGAGTAAGAACCTTTCTCTGGAGGGCCATGTCACAGCTCACAATGTGAGAGCCATCGCAGCCTCAATGGCTCATCTGCACTCTGTGTCTATCGACGACATCTGTCGAGCAGCCACTTGGGCCTCGGTTCATACCTTCATAGTCCATTACTGCTTGGACAAGGACTCCCGCCAGGAAGCCTTGTTTGGTCAGGCTGTTCTCCAACACCTGTTCCATACCTAATCAACTCCTACCCACCATCCCTGGTAGGATGCCAGAGATCCATGGGGGGAAGTGGAGCCCTGTTCGACACAACTTCTGGGGTCTCTCCCTAGCACCTAAAGCTAGGGAGTCCCCATATGTGATGACTACATTCCTGCTTGTTCCTGGAGATAGCATAGTTACTCATCTGTAATAGGTGATCTCCGGGAACAGCAGGAATTTAGTCCTCACAACCCACCCACCTCCCCTAAGAGTTGTATCTCTCTATCTCTTTCCTTTCCCCCTCTCTCTCTTTGTCTCAGCTTTAAAACTCAACTGGAGAGAGGCAGTTGGGAAAGGCGGGAAGGCAGCATGCAGGTGCTGTGGGATGCTCCCAAAAGCTTTCTAATTGGACGCTGGGGAGCGTTCCCGCACAGGCTCCGTCGGTACCGACGATACCCATATGTGAGGACTAAATTCCTGCTGTTCCCGGAGATCACCTGTTACAGGTGAGTAACTATGCTAAACCTGTGCGTTTGAAGAAAATGTTTGGTTCTGTTACTGATTTGTGCAGAAGTATGGGAACGATGTTCTATATCTGGTGGGAGAGTCCAAAGATAGGTGGATACTGGGAGCAAATAAGGAGCCAGATAAAAGTAATATTTGGTTTGGATGGATATGGGAATGTCTCTCCATTTCTGATTGGGATTTGCCCTGGGGGAGGATTCAAGTAAGGTGGCATCGGTTGATAAGGGTGTGTGTGTGTTGCACGATGCGATATTGCCTGGTTTTGGAAGAGACTGTGGAAGCATCTTCCTTGGATGAATGGCAGCTGGGAGTACAGAAAGTGGTTCTGATGGAGAGACTGACAGCCATCTGTAGAAGGAGAAGTGAAGAATTTGATACCAAATGGAAGCCTCTTTTGGACTTTTTGGGACAATTATAGTACCTTCTCTTGGGGAGGAAGGGGAGAAGGGTAAAATGATGATGTTGATATTTTTAGAGTTTGTCTTGATTGATCACAGTGTATACTTTGGAATAATAAAAAAAATACTGAAAAAAGCATAGGTACATCTGGTAGATGGTTTTCTTGCAGCAAATGATTTATCCTGAATAGGCTCTGGTATTCCTAGAATGGAGATTGTGCTCCTCAATTTCCATGCTGTAAGGGCTATCAATTTAAAAATGGGATGGAGAAGGCAGCCCTCCTTTTGAGTGACTAATGATGGAAACAATGATAGCCTGTATGGGCATACAACTGTGAGCATTTTAGTATTTAGCAGAGGGAATAGTTCTGACAAGGCCTGTATGCTGCAGTAAGAATCATGTTGCTGAAGCTCTGTTGAAACTTGTGCAGGGCCTTAGCTATAATTGGGATTGGGGGATAAGTATGAAGTAGAAACTAAATCCAGGCGATTACAAGGGCATCCATTTCCAGTTTATTTATTTATTTATTTTATTTAAACAGTTTTATATACCGCTTTATCCTAAAATCAAAACGGATTACACAGCAAACAAATCAAGTGGCAGGGTGTGTTGGTGTGGGCATGCAGTGATACATTGAGGTATGTGTGCGTGAGTGGTGTGAGGTTGATTGCGTACTGTACTATATACAGTAGGAGCTCTGTACAGGAACAATATACATTTTACTTTTTCTTGCTGCAGGCTATCTACAGCTGTAGGCTATATACAGTATGAGCTATTTACATTTTTACATTTTATTGGCAGAGAGGGAGTTTGAACAGTTCATGTGATGTCCTTGTAGTGTTCTGTGATGAGCGTAGTTTTTAGCGTCTTCAAGATGTCTTTGAGGTCTTTTGTTGACCTTAGGTTGTTGGGGAGTGATTTCCAGAGCGAGGGAGTGGTCCGTGATAGTGCTCTTCTTGAAGTGATTGGTGATTGGTGGTCTTCATTGAATTGCTCAATGAATAGGGTGGTTTTTATTAGTTTCCTGAATTCTTTTTTTTTTATGGGAGGATGGGAGTATCAAACAATAGAGTTTTGTGTTTTTGTTTCTGGCAAAGAAATCTGTTTGTGGAGTCTTCCAAACTCAAAAGATGTTAAGTAGAGTTCTTCAATCCAGGGACCATTTTGTGTGGTTGAAGAACTCTGCTGAGCTGTTGAAGAACTCTGCTGAGCCTGTTAGTCAACTATCTAGTTTTGAACATAGGAGAGAGAAGCTGCCTGTATTAGGATACGGTTGGCAATGACAACGTCACAAATCTTTGCTGCTTTCCAGCAGAGGTAGAGAGATCCCATATCTCCCCATTTGTTGACATAAAACATGGCAGCTTCCTTATCACCCTACTAGACCAGTCCAGATGAGTGGGTTATGCCCCTTTACCAGCAGGTGGAGGCAGACTTAAGCAACTTTCTTGATGTGAAGGGAACATAACTCACTCTTCTGGAATGGTCTAGCAGGATTTAAGTAAAGGAAATTATCAAGTATGATTTAAAATTTCTCCTTTAATCCAATGAACGATAGAAGATTTCCCTGCCGCCTGACCATTTTGAGTACCAGTATAAAGGACAAAGATGACCTAAAACCTGAAACGTGTTTGTAACCTTCAAATATCGCAAGAGGACCCTTCTCTCAGAGAAGCATTCTGCTGCAGGTCCTCCTTAGAAAAGGCCAGTAGATACATCTCCTGACTGAGGGGGAATGAAGACAAAACTGCATCATCCCCCAGGAAACTGAGCCAGGAGAAAAAGACAAGAACAGATCTCTGCATGACAAGGCCTGAAGGTCAGAGACATATCTAGCCAAAGAAACGGCCAAAAAGAAAATGGCCTTTAAGAGTCAGATTGTTAATAGTGTCCTGATGGAAGGGCTCAAAGGAAGGAGCTGTCAAAGCCCTCAAAAGAAGCATCAAATCCCACTGCAGCACAATTGAGCAGTGAGGAGGCAAATCTGCTTCATTCCCTTGAGAAAGCAAGGTATGTCAGTGTGTACTGTCAGTGACAGCCCCTGCACTCTATCCTGATAGCACACTATAGCCACTGCCTGAACCTTAAGGGAATTAAATGCTCGGCCCTGAGCCAGGTTGGCTTGCAAGAAAGAAAGGATGGAAGCCACATCGTTCCTACATGTCTTTAAGTCATGGGAACCGTGCCAAGTCTCAAATACCCTCCAGACTCTCATGTAAGCCAAGTAGGTGGAGGATATATGAGCCTTAAAAAGGCTATCCATCACAGCACTGAAATAACACATGTTCTATGTACCCCATGTCAAGTTACTGTTCCATGTAAACCGTTCTATGTACCACACCTTAAGTTACTGTTCTATGTTACTGCCTTGACATGTTGAAAGGTGGTATATAAAACCAGTTAAACCATCAAACAAATACATAAAGGGCCAAGCCATAAGAGTGAAGCACCTATCCTCCAGGTGATGTAAAACCCTCTCACACTTAGAAGGTTTCTCCAGGGCTATATGCCCATGAGGATAGGGTTAGGATAGCCATAATAGTTGGTGATTCAGTCATTAGGCATGTAGATATCTGGGTGGATGGTGGACGTGAGGATCGCCTGGTAACATGTTTGCCTGGTGTGAAGGTAGTGGACCTCATGCGTCACCTAGACAAGGTTTTAGATAGCACTAGGGAGGGGTCTGCTATCTTGGTTCATGTTGGTACCAATGACATAGGAAAGTATGGTGGGGAGACTCTGGAGGCCAAATTTAGGCTTTTAAATAGAAAGTTGAAATCCAGAACTTCCAGGGTAGCATTCTCAGAATTGCTTTGCGTTCTTCGTGCAGGACACAAAAGGCAGGCGGAGCTCTGGAGTCTCAATTTGTGGATGAGACTATAGTGCAAGGAAGAATGTTTTGGATTTTTTAGGAACTGGACAACATTCTGAGTAAAGGAGGGGCCCTTTCCAAAGGATGGGCTTCACCTTAACTGGGATGGAACCAGGCTGCTGGGATTAACCTTTAAAAAGAAGATAGAGCAACTTTTAAACTAGATAATGGGAGAAAGTAGACCGTCATCCAAGAGCATATGGTTTGGAACGATGTATCCTTGAAGGATACTAGCAAAAGATTGAAGTTAGGGCATATCGACAGAGAGGTTCCAATAAAGATAAAAAGAACCCAAATGCCCTTACGTACAGAGCAAACAGAGCTTAAAGATTCCAAATTATCTCTGCCTACCAATAACCAGATTAATATGAATAAAATACAACCTCTAAAATGCTTGTATGCAAATGCTACAAGTATACCAATCCTATCTAACCTCTAATTTAGTGCTATATATTCTAACTATCCCATCTTATTTTTTAGAATATATAGCATTAAATGAGAGGTTAGATATGATTGGTATCAGAGACCTGTGGAAGGAGGACAACCAGTGCGACACTGTGATACCTGGGTACAAATGATATCGCAATGATAGAGTAGATCAAATTGGCGGAGAGGTTGCACTCTGTTTGTTAGAGGGCATTGAGTCACAAAGGATTAAAGTTTAGCAGGAACAAAATACATTGTAGAATCTCTATGGATTGAAATTCCATGTAAAAAGGGGAAGGCGATGGCAGTGGGGATATACTACTGACCGCCTGGCCAGTATATGGATGATGAAAGACTCAAAGAAATCAGAGAAGCCAACAAAAGTTACAACACAGTAATAATAATGGGTGATTTCAATTACCCCGGTATTGACTGCATCAGTGTCATGGTTAGGACATGCTAGGGAGATAAAGTTTCTTGATGAACCAGATGACTGTTTCTTGGAGCAGCTGGTCCATGAGCCGACAAGAGGGGAAGCCATTTTGGATCTAGTCCTTAGTGGAACACAAGATCTGGTGCAAGAGATAAGAGTGTTGGGACCACTTGGCAATAGTGATCATAACATCATTGTGTTTCATTTAATAAATGGAGAAAGGATGGCAAGGAAATCCTCAGTACTACCTTTTAACTTTCAAAAGGGAGACTATGACAAAATAAGGAAAATAGTTAAGAAAAAACTAAAAGGAATAGCTGCAAAGGTTAAAGATTTACATCAAGCATGGCTGTTGTTTAAAAATAGTATATTGGAAACCCAAACCAGCTGTATTCCATACTTTAAGAAAAGTTGAAGGAAGGAAAAAACTGCCATCATGGTTTAAAGGTGAGGTTAAAGAGGCTGTTGTAGCCAAAAATCATCTTTCAAGAAATGGAAAAAGGAGCCAACTAACGAAAACTGGAAACAACATAAGCACTGGCAAGTTCTTATGCTCTTAAGTTAGATGCAAGACATTGATAAGGCAGGCAAAGAGAGAATTTTTATGCTTGGAAAGTCCTGCTGATGGAAGTGGTGGAAGCAAATACAGTGACAGAATTCAAAAAGGCATGGGACAGACACAGTGGATTCCTTTATAGCAACAGGATAAAATAAAAATAAACGTAACTATCTCTTATATCTCAACAAATAGGGGTGACCTGCACGGAGGGGTGGGTACACGCCTAAACAAAAGCATGGGGAGGGGTGACCTGCATGGAGCGGCAGGTGCACCTACTCTTGCTCCTTGCTGGGCAGACTAGATGGACCATGCTGGTCTTTATCTGCCGCCATATCTGTTACTATGTTACTATGAAAAAAAGCTTGCTGTGGAAGCAAAAACACATATTAAAATCTTTTTCAAGTACTTTTGTAGGAAAAAAACCTGTGAGGGAGTCAGTTGGACTATTAGATGATAAAGGGGTAAAAGAGGCACTAAGAGGGGACAAGCCAATAGTGGAGACACTGAATGAATTCTTTGCTTCGGTCTTTACTGAAAAAGATACATTGGAAGAATTGAAAGAAATATCAATAAACTGGGAAAATGTATTATAACTATTTGATAAACGGAAGAGTAGCAAATCACCTGGACTCAATGGTATACATTCGAGGGTGTTGAAAGAACTGAAATATGAGATTGCAGACCTATTATTAGTAATCTGTGAACTATCATTAAAATTATCTGTAATACCTGAAGATTGGCGAATCACCAGTGTGACGCCAATTTTTAAAAAGGGTTCTGACAGTGATCCAGGAAACTACAGACTGGTGAGCCTGACATCAATACTGGGCAAAATGGTAGAAACCATTGTAAAGAACAAAATTACTGAACACGTAGAAAGTCATGGTTTAATGGGAGAAAGCCAACATGGCTTTAGTCAAGGAAGGTTTTATCTTACTAAATGGCCAAATTTCCCAATGGAGAAAGATGAATAATGGAGTACCCTAAGTATCTGTGCTGGGTCTGCTGCTTTTTAACATATTCGTAAATGACCTGGAAATGGGTATAACAAGTGAGGTAATCAAATTTGCAGATGATACAAAATTATTCAAAGTTGTTAAAACCCAAGAGGATTGTGAAAAATTGCAAGAGAACCTTGATAAATGGGAAAACTGGATGTTCAAATGACAGATGAAATTTAATGTGGACAAATGCAAAGATATGCACCTATAAAAGAACAACCCAAACTATGGTTACACAATCCAAGTTTCCACATTAGGAACCACCGCCCAGGAAAAAGATTTAGGTGTCATTATGGATAACACGTTGAAACCCTCCGCCCAGTGTGCAACAGTGGCCAAGAAGGCTAATAGAATGCTAGGAATCATAAGGAAATGGAAAATAAAACCAAGGATATTATAATGTCTCTGTATCGTTCCATGGTGCGACCGCACCTTGAATATTGTGAGCAGTTCTGGTCGTCGTCTCTTAAAAAGGATATAGCAGAATTAAAAAAGGTACAGAGAAGAGCCACCAAAATGGTAATGGGGATGAATGAATACCCCTATGAGGAATGGCTTAAAAGGTTAGGGCTCTTCAACCTGGAAAACAGACAAATGTGGGGAAATATGATAGGTCTATAAATTAATGAGTGGAATGGGTAAACGTAGATCGATTGTTTATGCCATCAAAAAGTAGAAACACTAGGGGAAATGCAATGAAGTTACATTGTAACCCATTTAAGACTAATAAGAGAAAATATTTTCTCACTCAATGCATAAAATCAAAACTCTGGAATTCGTTACCAGAGGATGAAGTAAAAGCTGTTAGTGTAGCTGGGTTTAAGAGAGGCTTCGATAAGTTCCTGGAGGAAAGGTCCATAAACCATTATTAAAGAGGACTCGGGAAATCTACTGCTTGCCCCAATACAAGCATTGTGGAAACTGTGTGTCTTTTTGGGAAACTGCGAGTACTTGTAACCTTGATTGGCCACTCTCGGAAATGGGATACTGGACTTGATGGATCTTGGTCTGGCCCAGTATGGCACTTCTTATGTTCTTATCCTCCATGAGATGAAAACATTGCCACAGAAGCCTTCAATTCTATGGTAGCAGGAGTAGTGCCCCCACCAAAAGCCTGTGAAGGTCTACATACCACAGAGGCATCAGAAAGGGGTGGGCCACAGGGAGCCTGGCCTCTCCAAAAATCACAGCATGGCAGACAGCAGGCTACCTGCAGGGATCTCATCACCTATGGGCAGAAGAAGAAAGCTCCTTCCTGTCTGTCTATGGGAGATCCGATCCCCGCAGGCAGATAGGAAGGCTCTTTGCTCTGATCACAGCTTCTCTTCTGTCCACAGGGAACAGGATCCCAGTGGGCAGACTGCTGCCTGCCAGCTGTGATCATTGCAAAGACCCTTCCTGTGTGCCTGCAAGGATCGCGGACGGACAGTAAGAGTCTTTGCAATGATTGCGGCTGGCATGCAGCAGTCTGCCCATGGGGATCCCATCCCCTATGGGCTTAAGAAAAGCCACAAGCGCAGCAAAGACTCTTCCTGACTGCGAACAGGAAGGGTTTCTGCCCATGGAGCAGGGCTTGGGCTGTGTTTGGGTCCCCCAAAGAAAAAGCCCTTCTGCTGCCCTTGACATACCATGGCCTGTGAAGCCAATCTGGAGCCACTAGAATGACTAGATCCAGATGGGACTGCATTATGCACAAGTAGCAAGTAGTATGCACAGTGACCACAGGCGAAAGACATACAAGAGCTCCTCTAGCAGTAAAGGCTGAATCAGAGCATTGAGACCAACTGCCCAAGGATCCCACCAACAACTGAAGAAATGATACTCTTTGGCGTTTGCCTGGGTCACCATCAAATCAACATTTGGACAACCCCAATGTCTCACAATGATCTAAAATGTGTGAGGACTGAGCTCCTACTCGCTGGAGTTGAGAAGATTTTGAATAAGGAAGTCCGCTTGCACATTTTCACTGCTAACAATGTGTGCTTCCAACAGGGCTGTGAGATGAATCTCCACACAATTGCATAGAGCCGCTATCACCTTTGACAGCCTTACTGCGAGTGCCTCTCCCCTGACTTATTCACATATGCCACCAATGTGGTGTGGTCAGAGAATGATCATCTTGCCACCCAAGAAAGGCTGAAACCTCTCTAGAGCTTGCATTTCCAGCCTATTGATCAGCCAGGAGGAGCCCCTGGGCTAACTGACCCTGACAGTAATCCTCCCATCCCAGAAGACTGGTGTTAGTAGTCACCACCACCCAGTCTGTTGACTCCAGAGGCATACCTTCATCAAAGATCTCTCCCTGAGCCATCTGCTGTGAGGCCAGGGACTAGTGAGACAGCAGTTGTCCCTGTAGGGAACACACATGTGCTCCTACCCAGGGCACCAGATCCAACAATGAAACCTCCAGCATCATCACAGGCAGTAGGGAACTGCTATAAAAGCACGTTGTGCTGCAAGGAAACCCCTCTTGGGTCACATCGGGAGCTCTGATTCCACCGGCGCTCCCCAGAAGGAAGGACAGTGTGCTCACCACCAAGCCAAGACCATTGGACCCAAGTTTCAGCTGAGGTGAGACTACATATGAGCACCACCTTTTCCTCCTTCTCCACTACCGGGGAGAACTTGACCTGCACGTGTACTGCCTGCCTGCTCTGCCTCCAGCATCATCGCAGGCATTAGGGAACTGCTATAAAAGCACGCTGTGCTGCAGGCGCGCCCGCACCTAAGAGCCTCACCAGAGGGCCCTTTGACGGGGTACATAGGCAAGCGCAGGTTGCTGCTTAACAGCACTCGGAAATGCCGTTGGCCAGTTCCCAGGAAGTAGCTTCAGAACAACCACCCCGCCGCATTGGAAGATTCAATGCATACCTCTTCCATCTTTCCTTGTTAACGACCGAACTGTAAGTTGCTACAATCACTCAGTATACCACCACAATCTGGCTGCACATGATTATCGCAGGTTTAATATCTCATCTCTAATAACTAATAAGAATATGGCAAAACTCTCTGATCTTGATGGTTCTTACACCTGCGATGCTAGTACATCCTGGTCACAATATATATTTATACCTGCTGATCTTCTTATGACATAATTTCAACATCCTTACTTAAAAAGTAAACGCAACATTACTTTCTAGCCTGAACTAGCCTGCACTCTCTCTCGATCATACATAACTGAATGTAGAATTACAATACAACATACTTAGTAAAATCATGGCTGCTAATAACATACCAGCCCTTTGGGTACTCTGCATCTGCTACATCCTAATCCAAATACAATTGCAGGACTTCATCAACACAAACACCCCTCTGGACGAACACCAATATGGCTTCCACGCTTACCACGGAGTTGAAATGTTACTATTGGTCCTATTTGACTCCCTCATCCGTGGCATGGATAATGTGAACTAAGCATTCCTACTTGTCTTCATAGACATTGCCTCAGCATTTGACAATGTTGATCACAATACTCTCATCACTCAACTAACACTAATTAGAATAGCTGGTACTACGTTAAAATGGTTTAAATCACACATTTCCAATAGGTACCAATCTGTAAGAATTAACCATGAATCATCCATATCCTTTCCTCAAGAACAGGGAAATCTCCAGGAACAAGCAGGAATGAGTCTTCACATATGGGGGGTTCGTCGGCGCCGACGGAGCCCGCACGGGAATGCTCCCCAGCATCCAATCAGAAGGCTTTTGGGAGCATCCCTCGTGCCTGCGCGGTAGCTTCCCGCCCTTCCCACTGCCTCTCCCCAGTTTTCGTTTTTCCGCGGAGCCGACAGGACGTACCTCCTGTCACCGCAGAAACCTTTTCTTCTTTTCTTTTCTTGTTTCCTGTGGTTGCGGTTTTTTCCCCGCTGACTCTGGCACCGCTGGTGCCCCCTTTTTCCTTATTTTTTTGTTTTCCTTATTTCCTTCGAGGAGCATCTTCCTCATGTTATTCTGAGGCCTACCGGGCTTTCCAGCATGGAGCCTTCTTCCCCTAAGAAGTGCCCCCACTGTGGAGACGTTGTCTTCTGCTCCGACTCCAATGCCTGGTGTCTCTCCTGTTGGGGCCCTGACCCCTTCTCCCCCGGTTCCCCGGGCTTCAGCGTCGGGAGAAGGCCCTCCCTGTTTCGAGTGTCCCTCGATGACATCTTTCCCTCTGAGGTGCAGTCGTCGGCTTTCTCTCCTCGCCAGGATCAGGTAACCCAACAACAGTCTGTTAAGACTAACCGAGCCTTGAGGGGTGAGTCTCATGCGCTGCATGACGACGGCTCCGGCCTTCCCCTCCAGTCCCTTACACCCCGGAGGGAGTCTTCGGGCTCCAGAACCTCCATGGGGTTTCGGGTTGTTCCTGAGGTTCGCTCCTCACAGAACATTCCCGAGCCTTGCCCGAGGGTGGCACCCGCTTCGAGCGGTGCAGATCCCTCGGCAGCGGCGCCGGCGTCGAGTGTTCCACTCTTCGCCAGGGACTGTCGACTGGTGTCCTCGGTGCCTTCGGGGCCGATCGACTCGACCCAGTCTGGCTCTACGGCATCCCGGCCCTGCGTGGGGGCGGTACCCGCTTTCGGCGGTGCCGATTCCCCGGCATCGGTGTCGAGTAGTCCACTCGTCACCGGGGATCGTCGGACCAACCTGACCCGGTATGGCGTGCCCACAACCCAGCCATGCGCGGAGGTGGTGACCGCTTCGAGCGGGACCAAGTCCTCGGCATCGGCGTCGGAGTTGGTGGCCCTACTCCCCGCCGGGGATCGGCACCGGGTGCCCTCGGCTCCGCCAGGGCCGATCGACTCGTCCCTGGCTTCCGCGGGGGCGGTACTGGCCTTGCGCGGCCCCGCCCCTCCCGCGGCGGTCTCGGGAACAAGAGCCCTGTGCTTCGCCAGGGGTCGCCTCCAGGCTCCCCCTGCGGAGCCGATCAATCTATCCCGGTCGGGGGGGTCGGCACCCCCACCTTGCGCGGGGCTGGGGCCTCCCCCGGACGCCACCGACCTCCCGGCATCTAAGCGGGCGTTGAGTGCTCCACTCGTCACTGGAGTCTGCCCGCGGGACCCGGGTCCTTCGGTCGAGTCGACCCAAAGAAGCGCCGCGGCCGCAGAGCTGGGGCTGGGTGTCTCGCTCCCCGCCGGGGCTCGTCGGCGGGTTACCTGGGTACCCTCGAGGCCGAGTAGTACGCCCTGTAAGGGTTTCCCGCTCAATAAAACAGGCGTGGGCAGAACCCCGGCGCCTAGGAGGGCCTCTCTCCAGGCGTCGGAGCCGACTTTGGGTGTTTCCCTCTTCGCCGAGTTTCGGCCTGGGAAGCCCTCATTGCCCTCGGCACCGATCGTCGCGACCCCGACTCCATTTGCGGGAATGGCAGCACCGGCGCGGCCGCCAACACCGGGGCCCCCTAAGGAGGCGTCGCTCGGTTCGATGCCCAGCCTCGAATCGATCTCCAGTCTGGAAGGCGTGGCTCCGGCGCATTTCGGATCCGACCCCGGTCTCTTCCGACAGCGCAGTGCTGCGCTCGCCTGCTCTCCAGCGGCCTCGGCACCACTCCAGCCGCCTTTGCGGACTGCCCCGGGGGTGGACATGCCTCCGGAATCGGGGCCGAGGCCGAGTTCCGTGGGCCCGTTGGGGACGTCGCTCCCTTCGATGCCCCCCTTGGAGTCGATCCCGGGCTCTGACGATGCAGTACCGACTGCCTCAAATTGGGGCTGTCAGTACCCTCCTCTGTTTAGAGCGATTCCTCCCGTGCACCAGCATGGTGGGTCCCCTGGTGCTCAAGCGGGCCCCTCCGCCTCGGCCTCCCCCGGGATAGCCCCTCTGGGAGAGCCGTCTTTTCAGGACTTCCTCCTTGACATGGCGGACTTGCTCGCCATTCCTATCCCGGGCCCTTCGCTAAGTCCGGGTACTGCGGAACAGGCAGCCATAATGCTTCCTTTACCTCCTTCCCTGCGGGATCTCCTGCTCGGGATTTGGCGCTCGCCCTTACAGGTACTGGCACCGCCTGCAGCCATGCATGCCCGGTATCGGGTGCCCCCCTCTCCGGGTTTCCAGACGCACCAGCTTCCCCATCATTCCATTGTGGTGGAATCGGCCCTGAGGAAGGTCGGAAGCAAGAAGAAGCACTCTTCCTGCCCCCCGAATCGTGCGTCTAAAACTCTGGACAACTTTGGGCGGCGAACCTTCCAAGCATCCATATTGGCTTCCAGGATTCTCTCATATATCTTCTTTCTCCAGGACCAAGCAGGAAGTCAGTCCTCACTTATGGGTGACGTCGGCGCCGACGGAGCCCTCGCGGAGCAATTTTCCCCAGCTTTCAAAGAAAGCCTTTGGGAATTGCAGCGCGCATGCGCGGTCCTCTTCCCGCCCAAGGGTGCCATCTTAGCCAGTCTTCTTTTTTCCGCGGAGCCCTACAGACGTACCCATCGTGTCCCCGCGAAAAAGTTGATTTTTTCTTCAGAATTTCTCTTTATTTTCCATTCGGTTCGACGCCGGTCTTTTTCCCGCCGGACTCGCGACGCCGGTCTCGAGTCCTCTTCTTATTTTTCGGTTTTTCTGACTTAGTCAGTTTTTCGTTTCGGTTTTTCCCTGGCAGCCCGGTCCTTTGACCTCGCCGGGGCCCTTTTTCCCCCGATGGCTGCCAGTGGTTTCAAGCGGTGTGGTCAGTGTGACCGAAATATGTCACTAACTGACACACACGACTTTTGCCTCCGCTGCCTGGGCCCGGATCATGAAGAAATGATCTGTGGGCCCTGCGGCAAAATGTCCTCCAAAGCGTTGAGAAGTCGGCGGCATCAGCGGGATAGAATCTTCGCTGACCCCAGCCGTACCCGGACCTCGTCGGAGGCCTCCGCGTCCAAAGGTTCCAGCTCGGACCGTCGCCGGAGTTCCTCCGACAGGGGTTCTCCCTCCGGGGACCATCGTCGTAAGGTGAAACCCGCGAGGGCGGCGTCGGTGGACGCTCCTGGCTCCGCGAGGGCCAGGTCGCATAGCCCCGATAGCCGTCCCGGGTCCTTGGAGAAGGAGCATCTCACGAAGCGACCTCGCCTGGAGTCGGAGCTGCCTGCTCGGGTAAGTCCTGTGGTCCTCATGGACTCGCCTCCGAGACAGCCGACGTCGGGCCCGACGCCGTCGGGGCCCGAGTCGGGGGCTGCTGGGTCACCTGAGCTCGGACTCAGGTTGACGGCCTTGGAGAGCAGATTGTCTGCCTTCATGGACCAGCAGCGGGCACTGCTCGCTGGCTTCGCTGGCGCCGCTGCCCCGACCGCCGGGACGTCGACGTCCAAGTCGACCCCGGAGACCGAGCCGATCCTCGAGTCGATCCTCGGTCGAGGTCACCCTCGGCCTCCCGTTCGGGACCGAGGTCGCCGAAGCAGCCGACTCCCTCGGCGTCGGGGCGGCAGGCGCCGCGCCCTGCCCGGGCCGACCCCACCGAGTCCTCGTCGGAGTCGGTCTGGGAGTCTGAAGAGGAAGAGTCGCCTGATTCTTTCCGGACTCGGTGTGTCCCCTCGGACTCACCGGAGTCCGAGCCTCGGAAGCAGTCCCCCCCGGAGGATGCCCGGTTCTCGGACTTCGTCAGGGATATGGCCAAGGCTTTGGCCTTCCCTGCGGATCCCGAGGAGGAGCCTCGAGCCGAAGAGCTCGACGCCCTCCAGTATGACTCTCCCGCAAGGGAACACTTTACTGTACCAGTTCCTCCCATGCTGGAACGACTACTCTTCCGCATGTGGGAGAGTCCGGCCACCTCGCCGGTCCTGAGCAAGCGGGTCGATTCTATCTATCGAGTCCGCAAGAGCCCTGGCTTCCAAAAAGCACAGCTGCCACACCATTCCATGGTAGTGGAATCGGCCATGCATCGTCTTAAGAGCCAGAAGATGCACTCCTCGGTGCCTCCTGGCAGGGAGGCCCGTAACCTGGATGGCCTTGGTAAGAAGTGTTTCCAGGGCTCTATGCTTGCGTGTCGTGTCCAGACCTACCAGCTATACATGGGCATGTATCTCCGAGACCTGGCTAAAGAGCTAGCCGGATTCTCCGCTGGTTTGTCCGAGGAACCCTTGCGGAGGTTCCTGGCCTTGTCCACTGGTATTCGGGAATGCTCAAAATTCATATCCCGAGCAGCCTACGATGGCTTTGAAGCGTCGGCTCGAGTGGCCGCAGCCGGCATCGGTGCCCGCCGACAGGCTTGGCTTCAGTCATCTGACCTTGAGCCCTGGGTGCAGGACAAGTTGGTCGATGTCCCCTGCCGAGGCGAAAACCTCTTTGGCAAGCCCATGGCTGAAAAGGCTGCACAAATTGAGACGGAGACTCTCACCAGGACTAGGCTTTCTAGGAAGACCTCCGCCCCTTCCCAGAAAAAGAAGGGCTCGGGAAAGAAGTCCTTTTACCCGAGGAAGGCGGCTGCCTACAAACAATACCCCCATTATCAGGCCCCTGCAGCTCCCCAACAGGGCCAGCAGGCCAAGGGACGGGGTAACGGGTCCCGTAGGCAGCAAGCCCCCAAGCCTGCACCACCAGCCCCTGCTCAGCAGGGTGGGGGTTTTTGACTCACTAAGCATAGCCTCTCCCCCCCCTGCTGGTTCCTCCCAGCACCGGAGGCCGGCTGGTTCACTTCGCCCACAGGTGGTCCAGCATCACCTCAGATGCCTGGGTGCTTCAAGTCGTGCGAGAAGGCTATCTTCTCCACTTCCACCAGGTCCCTCCCTCCTTTTTTTCCGGGAGAACCTCCACGACCCCCTCTGCACAGGGAATTACTCCTTCAGGAGTTAGCAGGTCTTCTGCAGGAACAGGCGGTGGAACCGGTGCCCCACCACCTGGAGGGTCAAGGTTTTTACTCCAGGTATTTTCTGATACCAAAGAGAACAGGAGGCCTCAGACCCATCCTGGACCTGCGCAACCTCAACAAGTTCCTCGTGCGAGAGAAGTTCAAGATGCTTACCCTTGGAATCCTTCTGCCCTACCTCCAGCAGGGAGATTGGCTATGCTCCTTGGATCTAAAGGATGCCTACACGCACATCCTCATCCACCCAAGCCACCGACAATACCTAAGGTTTGTGGTGGCAGGAAATCATTACCAGTACAGAGTACTGCCCTTTGGCCTGTCCTCCGCACCGCGAGTCTTCACAAAATGTCTCGCGGTGGTGGCGGCCCATCTCCGGCTTCACGGCCTCTATGTCTTTCCGTACCTCGACGACTGGCTCATCAGAGCAGCGTCCGCTCTGGAGGTCACCAACGCCACGCGCCGCACGGTGACTCTTCTGCAGCACTTGGGCTTTGTTATAAACTTCGCAAAGTCCACTTTGCTCCCATCACAGGATCTCGAGTTCATTGGCGCAAGACTGCACACTCCTCAGGCACGAGCATACCTACCGCTCGACAGGGCTCAACGGCTCATGGACCTAGCCGACCGTTTTCGCAGCCAGCCCCTGGTCTCCGCCAGGCGCTTCCTGAGACTACTCGGCCATATGGCTTCCACCGTCCATGTGACCCCCAATGCCCGCCTGAATATGCGGCCTGCTCAATGGTGTCTCCGCCAGCAGTGGCGACAAGCCACAGGCGACCTAGCAGACCTAGTGCGCGTCTCCGAGCCGCTGCTCTCGTCTCTCCGGTGGTGGCTTCAGCAGCCGAACCTGATATTCGGAATGCCTTTCCAGTCACCTCAGCCGGCCCGGGTGCTGACGACAGATGCATCCCTCCTGGGCTGGGGTGCGCATTGCCAAGGGGCACGTACTCAGGGCCTCTGGACCACATGGGAGTCTGCTCAGCAGATCAACTTCCTGGAGCTCAGGGCGATCCGCCTGGCTCTCAAGGCTTTCTCCCACCTGACTTCTCATCAGTCCGTCCTTGTCCAGACGGACAATCAAGTTGCCATGTTCTACGTGAACAAGCAAGGGGGCACGGGCTCCTTCCTCCTCTGCCGGGAGGCACAGAAGCTCTGCTCTTGGGCCGTCGGTCACGGCATTCTCCTCAAGGCAGTTTATCTCCCAGGCCAAGAGAATTACCTGGCGGACAAACTCAGCAGGATCCTTCAGCCGCACGAGTGGCGTCTGGATCCCTTGGTAGTTCAGAAGCTCTTTCTGAAGTGGGGCCTCCCCACGGTGGATCTCTTTGCCAGTCCTCACAACCGGCATCTTCCTCGCTTCTGCTCTCGTCAGCCCCACCCCCGTCGGGTTGCGGCGGACGCTTTTCTACTCTCATGGTCGGGAAGCCTTCTGTATGCTTTCCCTCCCATCCCGCTAGTCTCTCTGACTCTTTTCAAGGTTCTCCGGGACAAAGCCTTCATGATCCTGGTGGCCCCTCGCTGGCCCAGACAGCCGTGGTTTCCGCTCCTGCTGCAATTAGCGGTGGAGGATCCATTCCCTCTGGGGTTTCAACCGGATCTCCTCACTCAGGATCAGGGTTCTCTGCTATACCCCAACCTCAGGTCTCTCAACCTAATGGCCTGGCTGCTGAGAGGGTAGTCCTTGCTCCCCTTCTCCTGCCGGCAGAGGTGGAGGAGGTCGTCTTGGCTTCGCGACGACCTTCTACCCGCAAATGCTACGCCCTTAAATGGCGTCGCTTTTCAGTTTGGTGTACCCAACAGTCTCAGGATCCCTTCTCCTGCCCGGTGTCGGTGATCTTGCAGTACTTGCTGCACCTCTCTAATCTGGGACTTAAGTCCAACTCCGTCAAAGTTCACCTCAGTGCTCTTTCGGCGCATCATGTGCCGGTGGACGGCAGACCTCTCTCCAGCGACCCTCTCGTAGCGAGGTTTCTCCGAGGTCTCCTTCTACTTAAACCACCTCTGCGCCCGCCAGCGCCTGACTGGGACCTGAATGTGGTTTTGCAGCGGATCACCTGTCCGCCTTTTGAACCTATGGCTACCTGTTCTCTCCGTTTTCTGTCTTGGAAAACACTGTTCTTGATAGCCCTCACTTCCGCTAGACGCGTAAGTGAATTGCAGGCCCTCGTGTGTGATCCCCCTTACACTCGGTTCTACAAAAATAGGGTAGTCCTACGGACTCACCCTAAATTTCTTCCAAAAGTGGTCTCCCCTTTTCACATCAATCAGGAGGTGGTACTTCCGACCTTCTTTCCCAGGCCACACTCCAGCCGAGCTGAAACGGTCCTCCATACCCTGGACTGTAGAAGGGCTTTGAACTTCTACCTTGACCGTACGCGGGAGCACCGTAAAGCTGCTCAGCTTTTTGTGTCTTTTGACCCCAATAAATTGGGGCTCCCGGTCTCCAAGCGTACACTGTCCATCTGGGTTGCGGACTGTATCACTTGGGCTTATGGGGCAGCCGGACTCTCCTTGGAAGGTCGAGTCACGGCTCATTGCGTTCGGGCAAAGGCCACGTCAGTGGCTTACCTCCGCTCTGTTCCGCTGGCAGACATCTGCCGGGCCGCTACTTGGTCTTCGAGCCAGACTTTTGCGGTCCATTACTGCCTCGAGAGGGAGTCCCGCAGGGACAGTGCTTTCGGACAGGCAGTCCTCCGTAATCTCTTTGAGGTCTGAGCAACTCCTACCCTCCATCCCGGATGTGGGCTACCGGTGGGTGATAATTCAGCGAAGATTCTTTCCTTCTGTGCTGCTGAGCTAGAGGGAGCTCATTTTTGTGCTTAGGGTCTCCGGTAGCCTTGAGCTTGGGAGTCCCATAAGTGAGGACTGACTTCCTGCTTGGTCCTGGAGAAAGCGTAGTTACTCACCTGTAACAGGTGTTCTCCAGGAGCAGCAGGAATCAGTCCTCACAACCCTCCCTCCTCCCCTTGGAGTTGCAATCGTCTGCTTTAGTTTTTTTGCAAATTTTTATGCTGTCTTTTTTAGCTATGTCATCTGACTGGCTAAGATGGCACCCTTGGGCGGGAAGAAGACCGCGCATGCGCGCTGCAATTCCCAAAGGCTTTCTTTGAAAGCTGGGGAAAATTGCTCCGCGAGGGCTCCGTCGGCGCCGACGTCACCCATAAGTGAGGACTGATTCCTGCTGCTCCTGGAGAACACCTGTTACAGGTGAGTAACTACGCTATATGAGCCTGGCGCTGCGGGAGGTCACCGAGAGGTTATCTCTCTTGTCTCCCTTCGTGTCGGCCCCTCGGGCCCCCGACTATTCCTTGCTTCTTTACCATTGCAGGAATATCTCTTGGTTTCTTTCTCGGGCTGCCGTGGACTCTTTCGAGTCTGTTAGCAGGTCCTCTGCGGTAGCCATAGGGGCGCGTCGTACAGCCTGGTTGCAGGCTTCCGACTTGTGCAGCTGGGCACAACATAACCTGGGTACTTCCCCGTGCACCGGGAGAACCTCTTTAATGGCGAGGCTTTGCGTCAGGTTGCTCAGTGCTCCGCCGACCTGTTTGGTGCTGGCCGCCCGCGGCCCTCCACCTCTCCCGGGGGTAGGAAATGTCCTTCCCGACCCTCCTGTCCGAAGAGGAGGAGGTTTCATCCCTCTGCCCGCCTGCCGGGTGCGCCCATGCCAGGGACGTCTCACACCGGTCGGCAGTGCCAGGGCTCGCGCCAGGCTGCCCATGCCAGGCAGCCTTAGACTGCGGTATGAGGCAGTTTGCGCTTAACTCCTCTTATATGAAGTTACTGTCCAGTTTTACACGGGGGTTCTTTCAGTGTGACAAGCGGTTCGGCTGCTTGATTGGAGGTATGGAGCCCCCTCCCCCGGGGGGGGGGGGAGCCTTCCCACACTAGATTAGCCTGGCTCCTCAGGGCCATGCTAATCTCTTCGGACTTACCCTCAGGTACATCCCTCGGATTCCCCTCTGCCTGGTTCCCCCGGATTGAGGGGATCGCGCACCGAATCTCCTTCTCCCAGTGTAGGCCTTGGCTGCTACTCTCCGAGCGTGGCCGAACCATTCCTCGACAGGGCCGGGCCGGACCAACCCCCCCCCCCTGGTCTGTGTCTCTGCTCTCGCAGGGAAATCCCTGGGTCCGTCAGGTTACGGTGGACAGGGGTCCCACTGACCCCTTGCCGATCCCCGGCTCCGCTCCCTGCACTCTTCGGAGCGGCAGAGGGCCTTGGCCCTAACCCCGAGGGGGTTTTTTATATAGGCTGGAGATGGCCCCACGGTCACGCCGTGGCTATAGGGTTTTCTATCCTCCTGCCTTCCCTGTGGCACGGAGGACACGTTTGGGTGACTGTCAGGTGGACGCCTCAGGGATCTACGTACTCCTGATGTATTCCTCCCCAACTGATCGGGCAGTCACGCAACCATACTGCTACCCTCGCCGATCTGCCCTGCTCCACACACATAGGCCCATCACTTGGATGGCCCTTCCTCCCACCACCGTCCAGGTAGGCGCCCTCCTGTGGATCAAGGGCCGGTCCGAGTTGGCAGTATCGTTCTCATGTGTCCATACCGGTTGAGTAACCTGGGTGGGCGCTCCCGGGCCCACCTATAGCCCGATATACATCTATACCTGTTTTGGATATATATCGGTACAGGCGGGCGCTTTTTGGGAAATGTTATAGCGCCCTGTGTCTTACCGACTATCCCCCAGTTGTCGGTACTGACGTTTTGTTATTTCTTATGGGGTCCGGCCGGCCCGCTTGCCCGCTTGCCTGCGTTCTGCGGCTCGGGTGCTCGGACCGGTTATGCTTAAACTTGCTGTGATGTCAACAGCCCCTTGGTTTTCGAACTCATTGTCTTCCTATCCCTTGCCGGCTCGGGTAGACAGTGTACCCCTCGATATCCCGGGGTAAACTTCTGTTCTTCTCCGGGCTGGGTTTTCCCAGATCAGTCAGTCTTCTGATTAGTCCTCCGGATTGGGGACTCTGCTCCTCCTGGAGTTCTCAGCTTCTTAGAGCTCCTCGTGAAGACCTGCCGTCTTTCCGGTGCCGGTTGACACCTGCGTCTCCAGCCCGCCCGGACTGGGAACTTCGTCCTCTCTGCGGTGAAGTTCCCTTGAAGACTTCGCTACTGCATCTACAGTACCCGTCGCAGCTCTGCCTTCTACAATCCAGTAGGTAAGCTCTAGATTGTGCTAGATCATTAACGGTTTAATGCTAATTGACGTGGTTGAAGACTCCCCTGTAGTCTTCGGTTGCTGTGCTTTGGCAACTCTTCTCAACTCCTACCCTCCATCCCTCCGGGGATGCCGGGGATCCAGGTTGGGTGATGCCGCCCTGTCCTGGGGCGCGCACTCTGGGATCTCCTCTGGCACCCTCAGCTAGGGAGTCCCCATATGTGAAGACTCATTCCTGCTTGTTCCTGGAGATAGCACAGTTACTTACCTGTAACAGGTGATCTCCGGAACAGCAGGAATTAGTCTTCACAACCCACCCACCTCCCCTAGGAGTTGTAACTATCTCTCTCTCTCTCTCTTCCTTCCTCTCCTCTCCTTCTGTCTCAGCTATTAAACGCAACTGGGGAGAGGCAGTGGGAAGGGCGGGAAGCTACCGCGCAGGTGCGAGGGATGCTCCCAAAAGCCTTCTGATTGGATGCTGGGGAGCATTCCCGTGCGGGCTCTGTCGGCGCCGACGAACCCCCCATATGTGAAGACTAATTCCTGCTGTTCCGGAGATCACCTGTTACAGGTAAGTAACTGTGCTTACCCCAAGGTTCAGCATTGTCAGCCATTCTCTTCAACCTTTACATCCAGCCAATCTGCTCAATTTTCAAAAGACACAAAATTGAATATCTCATATATGCAGACAATATTATGTTATTTACTCCTGTAAACATTTTTAAAAAACCCATTTACAACAATAGGATTGACTGCTTTCTTGAGGCGGAATCCTGGCTGGGTAAAAACAACTTCCATATCAACTTTAAAAAAATCCTGAAATTATTTATTTATTTGTATTTATTACCGCCTTTCATGAATCAAAGCAGTTTACATAGAACTCAAAACAGGTAAAAATTACATTAAACAGAGTTAACGGAATTGTACATTAAACAGTTTTACATGAATAAAATTTAACACGGGGTGAGAAGGGGAAAGGAAAAACAACTAAATAGCAACTGCTAGTGTCCTCTAATTGCCATTTTCTTATAAATAGTTATCTTGTCGATGACGATATATTCTTAATAGCCATCATGTAATGTGCATATGGATATTTCTTTATTCGAATAATTTGTATGGAGTGGTTATTCTGTAGGGATTTTCTGTTTAGGTAATTAGTTTGCCAAAATGTTCGTTGAATAAATATGTTTTTAGATGTTTACGGAAGGCTACTGGATCTTTGGTGGCTCTTATATTTTCAGGAAGAGAATTCCATAATTGTGGTGCGTATAGAGAGGACTGTCTTGGAAGTAGTAGATTTGCAGTTCTTAAATTCGGTGGGTACCATGAGTAGGTCTTTGCTTCTCCTTGGTCTGTTTTCTGTGGTGAATGTTATCAGCGTTTTCAGGTAGGTGGATGAATCATCTTGGAGGGATTTGAATATTATGTGAATAACCTTAAATTTTATTCTGCTCTCTATTGGGAGCCAGTGAAGATGTTTTAATACTGGTGTAATGTGTTCTTTGATTGGTACTTGAGAGATCACTCTAGCTGCTGTATTTTGGGCTAGCTGTAGTTGGCGGATTGTTTGTTTTGGGAGACCCTTTAGTGTAAGGCATTACAGAAATCTTGGTGTGGGAAGATCATTGCCTGTATTGCTGTTCTGAAGTCGCTTGTGGAGAGGAGCGGTCTTAAATGTTGGAGAATTTTTAGCTTATTGTATATGGCCCTTGTTATGTTGCTCACCTGCTTGCTGAAATTAAGCTGGTAATCAAGTTTGATGCCCAAGTATCTCACCTCCTTTTTAACTTTGAAGCTTTCTTTGTTTAACATAATTGAGTCCGGTGGTGTGAAGGAGCTGTCTTGTGAGATAAATAGAATTTCTGTCTTGTTGAGATTTAGTTGGAGGTTGTGGTTTGCCAACCAGGTGGTGGTGCTATTGAGACATTCTTCTATTTTATGAACATTTGGCTGTTTTTTAAATTGAGTGTATAACATGATATCATCAGCATATAAGTGATAATATATGTCATGTCCCTTGATTATGCTGCAGATAGGTTGAATGTATAGATTAAAGAGAAGCGATGATAGAGCAGATCCGTGGGGTATGCCTGACTTTTGGAGGAATGGTTTTGACCTGTTATTGCCCATTTTTACTTGAATGCTTCTGTTTGTTAGGTAGGATTTAAACCATAACAAAACCTTGTCTTTAAGCCCAATGGCTTGCAATCTGTGTGTGAGATAATCGTGCATTATGGAGTCATATGCTGCTGAAATATCTAGGAATATTATAATAAAACCAACATTTGTTTTTTCAGTATCTTTTAGCAGCTTGTCTGTTAAAGCCATGAGTAGGGTTTCCACTCCATGTCCTAATCTGAACCCGTGTTGTTGAGGGTCAAGTGGAGCGTAGCTGTCTACATGGTTTTGAAGTTGATTTTATGCTGTCTTTTCTAGAATTTTTGCCATGAGTAGCAGACTTTTAACATGGGTCTGTAGGAGTTTGGTTGAGATTTGTCCAAATCCTTGCCTTTGAAGATGGGGCGAATAGAGGCACTTTTTAGTTCCGCTGGGATATAACCTTGCTCTAAGGAGGTGTTAATTAGATTCAGTATATGTGGAGCTAGGCTGTCGTGAGTCAGTCGAATCCAAGTTTCTGGACAAGAGTCTAGTACTGATATTGACTCGATTATATCATCTAGCTGTCTTTTGGTGATAAGGGTGAATTTAATCCAAGTCTGATTAGTGGGAGGGTTGCTTGATTATGTTCACAAGAAATTTAAGCTTCACTCCCCCCTTGAATTGAACATACAAAATACCACACTTCCAGTAAAGCAGGAGGTGAAATACCTGGGTATCATTATAGACAGATCCCTCAGTATGACATATCATATAAAACAAACAGAACTATATTCTTTAAGCTAAGAGCCATCCAGAACCTCACACTGGGAGGACTATTGTAACAGCTTACTGCAAGGCCTCCCTAAAAAGACCATCAATACCTAGGCTTACAACTAGCCCAAAATGTGACTGCTAGAATTATTTCCAAAACTTGCCTCACAGAACATATCACACCTGTTCTTAAGAATCTACATTGGCTCCCAATAATGAGCAGAATAAAATATAAAACAGTCACCATGTTCAAACTACTCAATAACATCTCACTCTCCTTCCTCTCCTCTAGAATTCACACACAAACAGATTCTAGGAACAGAAGAAAGAACAACCAGAGCATACTTGCCATTCCGTCCACAATCCATAAAACAAAGCAAATAGCCAGTAGCAGAGCCTTTACTTACACTGCCCCAACACTATGGAACTCTCTGCCAGACACCATCAGATCAATAAAAGACCTCCAGACATTCTGGAAAGAGCTAAAAACACTTCTCTTTGTTGAACACTTTAGCAACAATGACTGATGCACAATTGTTCACTCTGTCTAGATGCAACCCTTACCCACATGTATATAGTTGTTGATATCCTCCTAATTATACGGAGGCAAGACGATACATTGTATATAGTTGAATGTTTGTTTTTTTCTGTAACTGTACATAGTTATCTCATGTTCTCTAAAATGGTTTCTTTAATGTAAACCGCCCCGATCTCTGGAAGGGGCAGTATAGAAAAACTGCTTAAATAAATAAAATTCTACTTACCCTTATAGTGATAACCCAGGCATTTAATTCCTCATACCTCCACTCCATACCCACCATTTACAATCCAACCAGATACCTATATACACATTGCCACCATAGACATGGGTACATCTCCAAACCAAACCACAACAGATTAACCGACACAAAGCTAAAAACAATCCCCCTCCCAGATCCAACCTTAACTTCACCCCAGACAAAAAACCTGAAATGCTACCTCGTCAATGCCAGGTTGATGAGAAAAAAAAATACCAATCATCCAAGATCTGCTTACTGATAACTCACCAGACATTATCTGTATAACAGAGACTTGGCTCTCTGATACCGACACAGAATTAACCAACTGAGGACCCCAGGATATGAAATATTTCACACCCACAGAACTTCAAAAAAAGGAGTCCTCCTAATCATAAAAGAAGTTCCTAAAGCCTCCTTAATCACTTCTGACAATATAGCAAACATTGATATTCTCGCCATAAAAATCAAACATCTCTACATTTGCTTAACTTATAGATCTCAGACTCAAGGCCTGATAACTTGGACATCCTAATTGAGTTGCTTTGCTCCTCCACTGACAAAAACCCACTGATTTTGCTAGGTGATCTTAACCTACCATCTCTTTCACGGAATCACATGTCAACTTTTCTAACCTCCACTGAATAGATGGACCACCACCAAATAATCAATACTTATACACATGCCAAAGGTAATACACTAGACCTTGTGTTTCTGCCCAGTCCTCTATTCAATGCCTATGATCCAAATTCATTAGAGGTACAATCTATTACATGGTCAGACCATCACCTAATAAAATTTCAACTCCCCTATTGTGACACTACACAACCCAAATCCACATATACACCCAGACACAAAAGATTTAAGAAATTTAACAAAGATTAATTTTTGACTCAAACTTTTCAACACCTTACCCAACCCCCTACAAATCTTGAAGAAGCAGTGACATTGTGGAATGACACAATATCAAATGCAGCTATTCTATACACATACCACACCCATTCCACAAAAAAACAAAATGCTCCATGGTTCCGTACTCTCTACGCGAGGCCCACAGCTTTGATCTTGGTAAATGGCATTTTATCAGCCCTCTTTCCCCCTGGAGAGGGGAACTAGGCAGGGGTGCCCACTATCACCTCTACTATTTGTCTTATCATTGGACCCTCTCATTAGATTCTTGGAGGATTGTGAGGCTATTCCAGGAGTTAGGATGGGCCAACACCAGTTTAAGGTGGCAGCCTCTGTGGACGACCTGCTGGTCCATATTACAAACTCAAGAGTGGCCCTACCTGGATTATTATTAGCAATTGACTCCTACGGGAGGTTGGCGGGGCTAAAACTGAATCAAGATAAATCCAAAGTGCTGGATGTTCTTGGCACAGTACGTGAGCGGTGGGGACAACCGTTCCCACTGCAGTGGGTGGATAGTGAGTTTAAGTACTTGGGTTTGTTTGCCATGGGATCCCACGTAGGTATATAGGCAGAATTGGGCTAAAGTTATGGAGCACATCACTAAGAAGATGAAGGATTGGACCTCGTTGCCCTTGTCGATGTTGGGGAGGGCGGTGGCGGCGTTTAAGATGGTTTTGTTTCCAAAGTTCCTGTATGTCCTGCAGTCTCTGCTTCTGCACCTCCTTCGTCGAGATGTGAAACATTTAGAACAAGAGATCTGGAGATTTTTATGGAAGGGGGGATGGGCCCAGTTACCCTTTGCCCGGCTTCGGGGCTCGTGGGCTCAGGGAGGGGTGGAGATCCCAGATATTCTCAGTTATGCGAGGGCGGGTACCCTCAGATACCTGAGGGATTGAATAGGGCGGACAGAGTTATTTATCCTTAGAGAGTTAGAAAAGGAATTTGTGAAACCATATTCGCTGCTGGCACTTTTGAATATGAAGGGAGCAGAGATGCTGCAGAGGTTACATCGGGGTCAGTTGATAGAGCCAGTGCAGAAGGCTTGGAGATACCTTTTGTGCTAAATGGAACACATCGGCGGAGTCCTCCAGGTTTCTACCAATATGCAGCAACCCCGACTTCCAACCGGGGATGGACAATCGGATCTTTCGGGAGTGGGGAATGAGGGGGATTCGAAGTGTGGGCCATGTGCTGACCCTTGAGGGTACAATGAAACCTCTCATTGAGCTTTGCAGAGAGTTCAAACTGGGGAAGCCCCAATATTTTGCGTACTATCAATTGCGCCATTATATCTGTTCCCTCCCGTGGATAGTCTAGAGGTCGAGAGGGCTGCGCAGGTTCTGATGTTTTTTGAAATAGAAGACTGAGAGAGCATCTCACTATCTAGCTTGGCTAAGAAACTAGGGCAGTGGATACCCCCGAAGGATTATGTGGAGCTAAGTTCAAGATGGGGGGCTGAGTTGGGGAGTGTAGTGATGGAGAGGAACATAAGGGAGGCATTGGGACAGGTCCCGAGGGTGGTCGCTGTATCCAAATTTAGAGAATTGCAGGTACGAGCGATCAGTCGAGCCCAGTTCTCGCCAATGCGGACATTTCGCAGTGGGTTAAGACCGAATGGGGACTGCCCGTAGTGTGGAACAGCAGGAGCAAATCTAGGACACATGTGGTGGGGCTTTGGGAAGACGCAACAGTATTGGTATCAAATTCAAGGTTATATGTGAGATTTGATAGGACAAGCAGTGCAATGGACGGCAGCTTTGGTGGTAAGCGATTTCCTTCCCGTGGCATCCCCTAGGGGTCAATGGGAGCATCTATTGGTGCGCAAAGCGTGTATTGTAGAAAACTGCCTATAGTGCGGAATTGGAGGCAAGAATCAGGACCATCTTACTGGGAGTGGCGCATGTTTTCCATCAGCTTATGACCCAGGAGTTGATGGCTTCCAGGCGAATCTCAGAAAAGAGAGGTCACTGCTTGCTGCTTTGGGGGGGGGGGGGCTATCTCAACATGCTCCACCTGATGGTGCGAAATGAACTGTTGACCTTATAACAGGGAGGGGAAGTGAGAGGAGGCAAAGTGGCTTATTAGTTGGGGGGGGGGGTAGAGGCAGGGGAGGGAGGTTGGAGATTAAGGTACTACTTGTCCACGCTGGAAGGGGAATGACCCTAGGCGGGGTATCGGAGCTAAGTAGTTAGGGCAGGTAGAGGGGGGAGGGGGAGTTGGGGATAGAGGTAAGGATGAGAGGGTAGGATGGAGAAATCAGGGAACTTTAATGCTATTATGGGATACTCTGGTGCATAAGAAAGGGAGAGCGGGGATGATGGAGGGCAGAGAGGTGGCACAGGGGGGAGGGGGGCTTGTATAAATTAATGTGTATAAAACTGTAAATTTTGGTAAGCTAAGGCTATGAGCATGTGATGTTGGAAAATATATTTGCTTATCTGTTGGCATTTGTTACTTGAATAAACAAATATTTACTAAAAAGCAAAAGAAAGGGGGAGGAGAAGGGTGAGGATGGGAAGGGTAAGAGGTTAAAATGAAAATGGAAATGAAACTGTAGAAGAAAATGGAATGGTACAGAGTTTGTGTACTTTAATGCTTTCCTTTCCCCATATTTTATATGTTTATCTATTTCATTTGAATAAACAGTTTGAATGTAAAAAATTTTTCAGGTAAATTATCATATCTACACGGACGATATAACAAAAACTCTTGCAGGTACATTCATAGCGAAAAAACCTGTGAGTTGGACCATTAAATGATAGTGGGGTAAAATGAGCACTAAAGGAGGATGAGGCCACAGTAGAGAGACTGAATGAATTCTTTTGCTTCGGTCTTTACTGAAGAAGATATAGGGAAATTGTCCATACTAGAAATGATATTTAAAGGCAATGTATCAGAGGAATTGAAACAAATCTCAGTAAACCTGGAAGATGTAATATAGCAATTTGATAAACCAATGTGTTGTAAATCACTTGGACCAAATGGTATACATCCCAGGGTGCTGAAAGAACTCAAAAATGAAATTGCAGACCTACTATTAGTAATTTGTAAACTATCATTTAAATTTTCTATAGTACCTGAAGATTGTAGAGTGATCAACCTAACTCCAATTTTTAAAATGGGATCCAGGTGTAGACTGCTGAGTCTGATGTCAGTGGCAGGTAAAATGGTAGAAACCATTATAAAGAATAAAATTGCTTAACATGTAGTCACGGTTTAATGGGACAAAGCCAACATGGATTTTGTCAAGAAAAGTCTTGTCTCACTAATTAGCTATATTTTTTGGAAGGTATGAATAAAGAGATAAATAAAGGTGAGCCAGTTGATATAGTGTATCTGGATTTTCAGCAATCCTTTAACAGGGTCCCTCATGACAGATTCTTGAGGAAATTTAAGAAGTGATGGGATAGGAGGTAGTGTGCTATTGTGGATTCTGAACTGGTTAAAAGATTCAAAACAGAGAGTAGGGCTAATTGGCTAATTTTCTCAATGGAGAAAGGTGAATATTTGAGTACCCTAGGGATCTGTCATGGGCCTTCTGTATTTAATATATTTATAAATGGCCTTGAAAGGTGAACAATGAGTCTGGTGATCACATTTGCATATGATAGAAATGTATTCAAAGTCGTTAATTGACAAGAAGACTGTGAAAAATTGCCAAGAGGATCTTGAGAAACTGAGAAACGTGCATCCAAATGGCAGATGAAATTTAATGTGGCAAGTGCAAAGCTATGCACTTAGGGAAGAACAACCCAAACTACAGTTGCAAGGTTCCACAGCAACAGTCACCACCAAGGAAAAGGATCTAGGCATTGTCATGGATAATAGTTTGAAACCCTCTGCTCAGTGTGCAACGGCGAAAAAGAAAGCAACCAAGGAGTTGTTGGAATGCATTGAAAATGACTCAGATTTCATCTAAAAAATTATTACTGGTGATGAATCATGGGTTTATATTTATGACCCGGAAACTAAGGCTCAGTCCTCACAATGGAAGACTCCAAACTCTCCCTGACCCAAGAAAGCCCGTCAGGTGAGGAGCACTGTCAAGGTCATGCTCACAGTTTTCTTTGATTACAAGGGTACCAGGAGTAGAGGAGTAGCCTAATGGTTAGAGCACTGGCTTGAGAACCAAAAGTCCAGAGTTTGATTCCCACAAGCATTCCTTGTGGCCTTGGCAACTCGCTGAATCCTCCATTGCCTAAAAAAAAAAATCCAAGTTATCAGTGTTTCTGTTTAATGCCCAACCATTGGTGATCTGCTTCATGAGGGGACTCCTTTTATCAAAACTCCCAGAACGCCCTCTGGTGACCAAGTGGGACCTCAGTATCATACTGATGCAGCTTACTCGCCCACCTTTTGAGCCCCTGGCTACCTGCCATCTGCGATACTTTTCATGGAAGGTGGCATTCCTGGTTGCGCTCAACTCTGCTCGTAGGGTCAGCGAGCTCCAGGCCTTGGTGGCGGAGGTGCCTTACACCCGTTTCTACAAGAACAGGGTTGTGTTCCGCACACACCCCAAATTCCTTCCAAAGGTGGTATTGCCTTTTCACCTCAACCAGGAGGTGGTGCTCCCCACTTTCTTCCCAAGGCCTCAAGCCATTAGGGCGGAGACTGTCCTCCAAACCTTGGACTGTAAGAGGTCCGTGTCCTTCTACATTCAATGTACCCAGGGCCACCGTAAAGCTTCTCAGCTTTTTATCTTGTATGACCCCAGTAGACTGGGGGAAACGGTGACCAAGCGTATGCTATCTACCTGGGTGGCAGACTGTATCACCCTCGCCTATGAGCAGGGGGGCTTTTGCCTCATGGCCGGATCATGACGCACCATGTCAGGGTCATGGCAGCCTCTCTGACAAACCTGCGCTCTGCCTCAATGGGGGACATCTGCGCTCATTATTGCCTGGAGAGGGAGTCCCTACGGGACAGTGCCTTCGGCCAGGCCATGCTCCATAGGCAACTCCTACCCTCCGGCCCTTCTGTGTTCAGACTACTGGAGTACTGGTTTCCTTCGGACACACAGGTCTTACTGCAGTCTGCACCTGCGGACTCAATTGCTGCTGTTCATGGCTTCCCCTGAGGGTAACCGTGTTTTTTCTCTATGGGCTTTTGGTAGCTAGGGAGGCCCATATGTGAGGATCGACTTCCTGCTTGTTGCTGGAGAAAGCGTAGTTACTCACCTGTAACAGGTATTCTCCGGGAACAGCAGGAATCTGTCCTTACAACCCTCCCTCCTCCCCTTGGAGTTGCTTCTTTACCATATTTTATTTTTTTCCATCTTTTAGCTATGTCATCTGACTGAGCAAGATGGCACCCTTGGGTGGAAAGGGGACCACGCATGCATGGTGGCATCTCCCAAAGGCTTTCTATGAAAGCTGGGGGGATGCTTCCACGAGGACTCCATCAGCTCCCGACATCACCTATATGTGAGGATTGATTCCTGCTGTCCCCGGAGAACACCTGTTACAGGTGAGTAACTACGCTATCTCTAATGCTCTCCATTTTCTTGCTCTAACTGAGACCTGGCTCCTCTCAGAAGACAGAGCGTCAGTTGCTGCTCTCTGTCATGGCGGTTATCAGTTCTCCCACATGCTTTGTCCCACTGGCCGTGGTGGTGGAGTTGGGCTTCTACTTTCTCCTTCCTGCCAATTCCAACTCCTCCTGCAGCCTCAGTCTCACTCCTTTCCCTCCTTTGAAGTCCATTCCATCTGCCTTTTCACTCCACTACCACTCCGGGTAGCTGTTATTTATCGACCTCCTGACAAGTCCACCTCTACCTTTCTCACTGACTTTGACTTGTGGCTTTCCTTCTTTCTGTATTCCTCTTCCCCCACTCTTATTCTTGGGGATTTTAACATTCATGTTGATAACCCCTCTGATACTTATGCTTTAAAGCTCCTTTCCCTTACCTTTTCATTTGACCTCCAGCTTTGCCCTACTGCCTTCATTCACCAGTATGCCACTGCCTTGACCTTGTATTTTTCTCTAATTGCTTTCCCTCAAACTTCTGTACCTCAGTTCTTCCCTTATCTGACCATCACCTGCTAAGCTTCACTCGTCATCACCCACCGCCTCAACCTCATCTTGTCTCCTCCGATCTCTTTAGAAATCTTCAGGCTATTGACCCTTAAGGCTCTCTTCTCCACTGTTTCATCACCTCTTTCCTCCACTATGTCATCTGAGTCTGTTGATGTGGCACAGTAGCGTCCTATAACGCTGCACTCTCCTCTGCTCTGGATGCTCTCACTCTGCCCATGCCACATCCTGTAAGGCGTACTATACCGCAGCCCTGGCTTTCTTCCACTACCCGCTATCTACGTTCCTGTGCCTGATCAGCTGAGCATGCTTGGCTCAAATCCCGCTCCCTTGCAGACTTTCTATACTTCAAATTCATGCTTTTCTCTTTCCAGTCAGCCATAGCACTTGCCAATCAAGACTAGTATGTCCATCTGACTAACTCTCTTGCCTCTGACCCTCGCCATCTCTTTACTACTCTCAACTCTCGCTTCAAGGTGCCTCCACCTCCGAATCCTCCCTCCCTTTCTGCCCAAACCCTGGCTGACTATTTCCATGACAAAATCCACAAGATCACCCTCCAATTCTCCACAAAGTCAGCTACTTTCCTTCCTTCCCCTCCTCCCTTTCTTCACTCCCAACTTTCCCCCTCTACCTCTGCTACTCTTTCTTCATTTTCTATAAGGAGGAAACCGCATACCTTCTTTCCTCCTCCAAATCACTACCTGCTCCTCTGATCCTATTCCCACCCATCTCCTATGCCCCATCTCCTCTACTGTTGTCCCTTGCATCTCTCATATTCTCAACCTATCCACTGCAACTGTCCCTGCAGCCTTCAAGCATGCTGTAGTTACACTCTCCTCAAGAAAGAAACCCTCACTTCATCCTACCTGTCCTTCTAACTGTTGACCCATCTTCCTCCTCTCCTTCATTTCTAAACTACTTGAACATGCGGTTCACCGCCATTGCCTTGACTTTCTCTCCTCTCAAGCCCTCCTGGATTCTTTACAATCTGGCTCTTATGAAAGTCTCCAGTGACTTGTTCCTGACAAAATCCAAGGGTCTTCACTCAATCCTCATCCTTCTTGATTTCTCTGCTGCGTTTGACACTGTTGATCACAATCTTCTCCTTGATACCCTGTCCTCGCTTGGTTTTAAGGGTTCTGTTCTATCTTGGTTCTCCTCTTCTTTCTCCCATCGCTTTTTCAGTGTTTGTTCTGGTGGATCCTCCTCTGCTGTTTTCCCACTTTGTCTGGGGTCCACTCTTTTTCTCTCTCTATACCCAGTCGCTTGGTGCATTCTTCTCTTCCCATGGCTTTCAGTACCATCTTTATGCTGATGACTCTCAGATCTACATCATTACACCTGAAATCTCTCCGGCAATCCAGACCCGGATCTCTGCCTGCCTTTCTGACATTGCTGCTTGGATGTCTCACTGCCACTTGAAATTGAACATGGCCAAAACTGAACTTCTTATTTTTCCCCCTAAAACTTCCTCTCCCCTTTCTCCTTTCTCATTCTCATTCTCTGTGGATAACTCTCTACTCCTCCCTGTTTCCTTGGCTCGCAGCCTTGGGGTCATCTTTGACTTCTTTCTCTCCTTCTCCACACCTGACATTTCTTTCTCTATAACATCAACAAAATCTGCCCATTCCTTTCTGAACACACTACTTAGACACTTGTCTACTCCTTAATCACCTCCCGTGTTGACTATTGTAACCTACTCTTTGCTGGTCTCCCTCTGAATCCCCTTCAATTTATTCAATACTCTCTGCTGCGCGGCTGATCTTCCGCCAGCCTCGTCATGCTCATATTACCCCTCTTTTCAAGTCACTTTATTGACTCCTTATCCGTTTCAATATCCAGTTCAAACTTCTCCTGCTGACCTATAAGTGCATTCACTCTGCAGCTTCTCACTACCTTTCTTCTCTTATACCTCCCTACATACTTCCCCGGAAACTCTGCTCTTCTGGTAAATTGCTTCTATCTGTGCCCGTTTTTTTTCTATTACTATCTCCAGACTTTGCTCCTTTCACCTTGCTGCTCCTTATGCCTGGAACAAACTACCTGAGTCTGTATGTCAGGCGTCTTCTCTGGCCCTTTTCAAATCCAGGCTGAAAACTCACCTTTTCGCTGCCGCTTTCGGATTGACTCACCTGATCTCCTTTGTGTTGTCCTAGATGTATCCCCTGTCTACACCTACTGTGTTGTCTGTCTTGACTAGATTGTAAGCTCTGATGAGCAGGGACTGTCTTTTACACATATGTGCAGTGCTGCGTACATCTTGTAGCATTATACAATGCTTAGTAGTAACTTCCACAGCAGAAACAGCAGGGTCCTTGCTAACTCATGAAGCCAAAAGCTCCTAAGCCTCAAGCAGCTGCAAAGCCACAACTTGCGCCTGGTTTTTGACTCTTTCCTAGAAAGCATTGCCAATCTGCCTCTGGAAGGGCCTCAGCCATTCCACATAGCAGGCAGACTTCGCCATTATGCCCACAGGTGGCACCTCATAACATTAGAGCAGTGGACATTCAAGATTTTCCAAAGGGGTTATCAACTTCACTTCAAGACCTTACCCCCCACAAGCTTCACAAGGGATCATCCCACACAACCCCTTCAAAGCACTTGCTTACGAGGAGAGGTGACCACTCTGTTATCCCAGGGTGCCATAGAAAGAGTTCCTCATACTCAAGAAAAAACGGGCCTCTACTCTCCATATTTTCTCATTCCAAAGAAAACAGGAGGCTTCAGGGCCATCTTAGATCTCAGAGACCTAAACAAGTTTCTGCTTTGAGAAAAATTCAAAATGATTTCACTAGGAACTCTTCTACCAGACCTCCAGAGACACGAATGGCTATGTTCTCTAGACCGCAAAGAGGCATACACGCATATACTGATACATACTTCCTACAAACAGTATCTGCACTTCATGTTTCAAGAAAACCATTATCATAGTAACATAGTAAGTGACGGCAGATAAAGACCAGCATGGTCCATCTAGTCTGCCCAGCAAGATGTCAAGAGTAGGTGCACCTGTCGCTCTGTGCAGGCCACCCCTCCCCATGTCTTTGTTTAGGGGTGAACCCACCACTCCATGTAGGACACCCCTATTTGTTGAGACGTTAGATGGTACCGTTTATTTTGTTTTTATCCTGTTGCTGTAAAGGGATCCACTGTTTGTCCCATGCCGTTTTGAATTTCATCACTGTGTTTGCCCCCACCACTTCCATCGGGAGGGCATTCCAAGCATCCACCACCCTTTCAGTGAAGAAATATTTCCTGACATTGCCTTTCAATTTACCACCTTGCAGCTTCATGTTATGCCCTCTAGTTTTACAGCTTCCCCATCTTTGGAAGAGGTTTGTTTGTTCATCATTTCTCTTTAAGATATGTCACCGCCCCTCTCTTCCAGAGGCCTCAGCGTGGGTAAAGCAAGTGGGGTGATGTGTTCCTTAAGCTTGTGAACTTGAATTTGAGGCTTTGCAAAGCCTCCTGGGAATTGTAGTTCCGTGGCTTAAAGAAAAATAGTTGTGTACACGAATGGTAAGGTTTCAAAATGGATTTATTCCCTTCCCAGGGTTGGAATTTGACCTTTAGAACATCACAACAGAAAAGTCCATACTTCTGGTATAAGGTAACAAAGGAACCAAACAACTTAGGCAATGCTTATCTTCAGCTTAACAGAAAAATGAAATACAAAAACAGTTTTCCTCCAAACTTGCTTTTGGACTGTTTTTCTCCTGCAGCAGTGGTTATAGCAAGACTAGCACAAGGATTGTATATTATCTGATACCGTGTACGTACAGTCCATATAGGTTTCAGTGTCTGAAGTTGGATAAAATTCACATTGCATTTCATGCACGTTATCCTCAACTTCCTTCGGGGAGAACTCTGCCCTTTGCTCATTCACAGTGTTCCCATCCCCCAACAGTTTAGCTGAACTCAGGTGTTTTGCATAAAGCTCTCGGTCAGCTCTCTCACACAACTCTTGATACGTACAAGGGCTATTATCAAACTCCTCTGCAAAGCTATCTGGAAATATTCTTCTATCTTCCAGCCACTGCTTATCCAGGGACCTTTCTTGGCTATAATATGGCTCCCTGTAAAACTCTTTCCTTTTAGTTTGCCTAGGGTTTCTTACAGGCAAAAACTCTTCTTCAGAACAACAAGTTTCCCTTCCACTATATTTAGTGCTAGAGGACTGAGACTGTCTTCTCAGGGGATTTAAAAGGTATTGCTTGCCTTTAGGAGAGTGGAGTTCCTCTGTGCTTTGCCCAGCCGTGTATTGCCTTCTCCGTCGTGGAATTGCCTGCTTCCTGGAGTCAGCGTGGCTTTCACAGCTCCCTTCTCTAGATGAGCCTTCCCAGGTAAGATAGGGTTTTTCCTCCCTTCTCTTATCCTGTCTTTCACCTTTTTCCCCTTTCTCATGCCATTCAATCCTTTCCGTCCTCTCAGACCTTGTTCTGTCTGTCGTGGTTCTTGCTCTCCTAGTTCCTGCCCCAGTTCTCTCCTCTCCCCTAACTAGAGGATTTTTAACTGTGTTGCTTTTCCCGGTGGCTGAAACTCCGCCCCCCATCAGCTGTTTCTCTTTTGCTAATGAGCCATGTGTTAGCTCTTGGCTCGGGCGTTCCCTAGCACTGAGTGACCTCATTTGTTTGGGGTTTCTATGCCAACCCTTCTCTCTGTTTTTCTCTGAGCTGTCAAACATGCATTCATTCTGATATGAAGTCCCTGTTTCCATGGGCTCTGACTCTTGTTCCTTATGACAGTATTTAAAGGTCTGAATCATATCTCCCCTGTCCCTCCTCTCCTCCAAAGTGTACATATTTAGGTCTTCAAGTCTCTTCTCATAAGGCTTCTGACACAGGCTCCAAATCATTTTGGTCGTCTTTCTCTGAACAGTTTCCAGTCTTTTTACATCTTTTGCAAGATATGGTCTCCAAAACTGAACACAGTATTCCAAGTGAGGCCTCACCAGTGACTTGTACAGTGGCATAAGTACCTCTTCCTTTCTGCTGGTAATCCCTCTTTGTATGCAGCCCAACATCCTCCTGGCTTTTGCCACCGCCTGTTTTGCCACCTTGAGATCATCAGAGATAATCACACCAAGGTCTTTCTCCTGAACCATGCATACCAACCTCTCACCCCCTATCATGTATATTTCCCTTGGATTTCTGCTACCCAAGTGCATGACACTGCACTTTTTCACATTAAATCGTAGTTGCCAAGCATTAGACCAGTCTGCCAGCTTTTGTAGATCTTTCCTCATGTTAACAATCCCTCGGGGGAGTCCACTCTGTTGCAAATTTTTGTGTCATCTGCAAAAAGACAGACTTTTCCATTCAGTCCTTCAGCATTATCACTCACAAATATATTGAACAGTGCCGGGCCCAGGACCGAACCCTGGGGCACCCCGCTAATCACCTTCCTCTCATCCGAGTGAGCTCCATGTACCATCGCCTTCTGTTGTCTGTCAGTCAATCAATTTCTAATCCAGTTTACTATCTTGGGACCCACTCCCAAGCTACTGAGTTTATTGACAAGCCTCCTATGAGGAACAGTATCAAAGGCTTTGCTGAAATCCTGATAGATGACATCCATTGCATGCCCCAGATCTAGTTCCTTGGTCACCCAGTCAAAGAACTCAATCAGATTTGTTTGGCAAGACCGTCCTTCAGTAAAACCATGTTGCCTCGGATCCTGCAACCTGTTGGTTTTGAGAAAGTTCACTATTCGCTCTTTCAGGAGCGCCTCCATTACTTTTCCCGCCACCAAGGTAAGGCTCATGGGCCTGTAGTTTGACACTTCTTCCCTGTCACCACTTTTGTGTAGAGGTACAACATTAGCCATTCTCCAGTCCTGAAGAACCTCTCCTGTTTCCAAGGATCTGTTGAAGACATCCTTTAATGGTCCTGCAAGAACCTCTCTGAGCTCTTTCAGTATCCTGGGATGTATCCCATCCGGTCCCATGGCTTTGTCCACTTTGAGGTTAGCAAGTTGTTCTAACACCTCATCTTCTGTGAATGGTGTGGTATCTACTTCATAGCCTTACTTATTCATCTTCTCTTACTTAGATGACTACAGGATTCTCCCCTTCGGTCTAGCCTCTTCCCCAAGGGTCTTCACCAAATGCATGGCAGTAGTCGCTGCCTATCTCCGCACCTTGGGCATATTCATCTTCTCTTACTTAGATGACTGGCTGATCAGGGGAGACTCCTCTCAAGATAAGACTCTCCCTTCATCACACCATCATGGTGCTTCAACATCTAGACTTTGTCATAAACTTCCCAAGGTCTCATCTTGCTCCAACCCAACGACTGGAGTTCATCGAAGCATTTTTAGATACCCAGCAGGCCAGAGCTTTCCTTCCACAGGATTGCTCTGCCTACCTCATCGAGCTCAAGTCCAAGAAAAAATCACTCCGCTATACTCACAAGCTTTTCATCATAGGCGTGCTGCTTCATGTACCTTCAAAAAGAGGAGAAAAAGGCCCCCAGAGTCAATGGGGTTCAGAGCATGGGCAGATATGCACCCTCACTCACCTCTAACACACCGGCAGCCTAAAAATATTCCCCTCTCAAATCATTTAAATTTTAGAACCATCCAATTGCAAGTCTTTAAAGTGTAAACTTTGAGAATGTCATCACATTAAATCAACTATTATCTCCACTCTCTTTTAGAGCATGCCCAAACTTTACCAGAAAAAAACATCCAAAACATCAGAAAGATACACAGCTTCGATTAGCTATCTTTACCCTTTTCCTCCCATCCCCTTGATTCCCAAGACGCTGTTCAAGCTACCGGCCGATAAGGGCTCCATAATCCTCATAGTCCCATTTTGGCCACATCAACCATGGCTCTTTCTGCATCTTCGCCTGGTGCAGACTCAGCCACTCATCCTTGGATGTGTACCCAACCCCCTCTCTCAGGACAATGGAAACGCTCCTCCATCCAAACATCCACTCCCTATGCCTGACAGCATAGCTGCTGAAGGGCTAGTGCTGGCTAACCTTGACCTGCTACAGGATGTCAAGAATATACTCCTTGCATCACGCAAAGACTCGATCAGACGATCTTATGCAGTCAAGTGGCGTAGGTTTGCGGTTTGGTGCTCCCCAAAGAGACTTAACCCCTTTTCCTGCTCAGTGAAGTTCCTTTTACAATACCTCCTCTACCTTTCCTTAACAGGTCTTAAAACTAACTCAGTAAGAGTGCACCTTAGTGCTATTGCAGCTCATCACATACCACTGCAGGGACAGCCTATTTCTTCACATTCCTTAGTAGCATGTTTCATGCAGGGTCACTTGCTGTTCAAACCACCCATTAAACCACCTCCTGTGGCCTGGAATCTCAATGTGGTTCTTATGCACTATTAAAGTCTCCGTTCAAGCATTTGACCACCACTTCACTGAAGTTCCTATCATGGAAGATACTCTTCCTCATTGCCCTCATGTCAGCTTGCTGCATTAGTGAACTGCAAGCTCTGATGGTGGAGCCACCTTATACCCGGTTCCACCTTTACAGGGTAGTTCTGCGGACCCATCTGTATTTCCTTCCAAAGGTTGTCTCCTTCTTCCATCCGAACCAGTTGGTCATCTTACCGATTTTCTTCCCTAGATCACTTTCTTCTCTGGCGGAAGCAGCGCTACACACTTTAGACTACAAGCGAGAACTGGCTTACTATTTAAATAGAACTAAAGATCACTGACGATCCTCCAAATTATTTATCTCTTTTAATCCTAGTCACCTGGGCCTCCTGGTGACAAAACAGACTCTATCCAGATGGATAGCAGATTGCATTTCTTTTGCTTATGCTTAGGCAGGACTCTCCCTGGAGGATCATGCTATTGCTCATAATGTATGGGTTATGGCAACCTCCATAGGGAATCTCCTTTCAGTATCCATCCAGGGGTGATCCGGGAAACTACAGACTGATGTCCAAATCGGGCAACATGGTAAAAAACATTATAAAAAACAAAATTACTGAACATGTCTATAACATAATATCATAAGAAATGCCATACTGGGTCAGACCAAGGTCCATCAAGCCCAGTATCCTGTTTCCAACAGTGGTCAATCCAGGTCACAAATACCTGGCATGTTCCCAAAAAGGAACACCGATTCCGGGCTGCTCATCCCAGGGGTAAGCAGTGGATTTCCCTTGTCCTCCTTAATAATGGTTTATGGACTTTTCTTCCAGGAATTTATGCAAACCTTTTTTAAACCCAGCTACACTAACAGCTTTTATTACATCCTCCAGTAATGAATTACAGAGTTTGAGTGAAAAAATATTTCTCTGATTAGCCTTAAATGGGTTACATTGTAGTTCCATTGCATGCCCCCTAGCCTTCCTACTTTTTGATGGAGTAAAAAAACAACCTACGTTTACTCGTTCGAATCCATTCATTAATTTATAGACCTCTATCATCTCCCCTCAGCAGTCTCTTTTCCAAGTTGAAGAGCCCTAACCTTTTAAGCCTTTTCTCATGGGGGTATCCTTCCATCCTTTTTACCATTTTGGTGATTCTTTATCTACCTGTTTATTCACACCTTTAAAAAAAGTTATGAGATTAATGAGACATGTTGGCTCTCTGCCATTAAATCATGACTATAAGAGGATGCAATAACTTGCCCTGTTAGAGGACATCCTACAAATGCATGGGTCACAGGTTCAAGACCACACAGGGGAATTATGCAAAAGCAAAGCCAAAAGCGAAGGAATCAAACTTGCACAAAATATGTTATTTAGATGATAGAGTGGTAAAAGAGGCGCTAAGGGCCATAGCGGAGAAACTGAATGAATTCTTTGCTTTGATCTTTACTCATGCCTGAAATGGTATTTAAAGGTGATGTATCAGAAGAATTAAAACAAATCTTGATAAATCGGGACGATGTATTACAGCTATTTGATAAACTAAAGAGTAGCAAATGACCTAGACCAGATGGTATACATCCCAGGATACTGAAGGAACTGAAATATGAGATTGCAAACCTACTATTAGTAATCTGTGAACTAATCATTAAAATCAGTTGTAGTGCCTGAAGATTGGAGAATGGCCAATGTAATGCCAATTTTTAAAACAGGTTCCAGGGGTGATCTAGTTAACTACAGATCAGTGAGCCTGATGTCATTACCATGCAAAATGGTAGAAACCATTATAAAGAATAAAATTACACAACATGTAGATAATGTTTTAATGGGAGAAAGCCAACATGGATTTAGCCTAGGAAGGTCTTGTCTTACTAATCTGTTATATTTTTTGGAAGGTGTGAATAAACAGGTAGGTAAAGGTGAGCCAGTTGATATAGTGTATCTGTATTTTCAGAAATCCTTTGACAAGGTCCCTCGTGAGAGACTTGTGGCAAAATTAAAAAGTCATGGGATAGGAAGCAGTGTACTAGTGTGGATTAGGAACTGGTTAAAGGACAAAAAACAGAGAGAGTAGGGCTAAATGGACAATTTTTTCATGGAGAAAAGTGAATAGTGGAGTACCCTAGGGATCTGTAATAGACCCATTGCTTTTTAACATATTTATAAATTACCTGGAAATCGAAACAACAAGTGACGTAATCAAATTTGCAGATGACACACAATTATTCAAGTTGTTAAAGCACAAGAAGATTGTGTGTAGCTGGAGTGTTGCCGCCGCTGCACGAATCAGCCGGATCACTTGCAGGGTTCCTACAAGCGATCAGGCTGATTTGTCCGGTGACGGCACTCTGGCTCTATTTTAATTTTAGATTTTGCAACCTCTGACCTGTCTCTGCCTTCCCGCATGGGAAATCAGAGGCAGGCCAGAGGCTCCAAAATCTAAAATTAAAACAGAGCCGGAGTGCCACTGGTGGCAGAGTGCCGCCGTCGCCTCAGGTGGCTTAATGGAAGAACCACCCCTGCTGAGGGCTGGAGTAGAGGCAGCCAGTTATTACCAGCCTAAAGGAAGGAAGTATGTGAATGTTGCAGTTCCTCATTGTACTGTTCAGAAACAGAAAGTGCTGCTGGCTGGTGGCAGGAAATGGAGAGACTTTTGTTGCTTTAAATGCTGCCTTTGTGACTCTACAAACAGAGGGAGTTAATTCCAGAACTGTGCCACTTGGAGTTGTGTTTGAAGGATATTCTGGAAATGGAACACTGATATCCCCAGTTGTACTAAGCACTAGAAACCCATATAGAGGTTTGTGCATAATAGAGATTGTTGTGTTTGATTAAATAATCATAGAACTGCACTTGTGTTGGACTTGCAGCACTGAGTCAGCCGGTTGTAAGTATGGCCAGCCTACTAGCATATATTGGGTGAAGACTACTGTTTTTTGGAAGCCAGAGAGTACCCCTGGTGGTGACTATACATACAAAGCAAGAAGCCAGGGAAGGATTCAACTGGTCCATTAGATGATCAAGGGGTATAAGAGATACTCAGGGAGGCCATAGCTGAGAGACTAAATGAATTCTTTGCTTTGGTCTATACCAAGGAAGATGTAAGGAAGTTACTCCATGGCAGAAAGGGCATTTTAATAGTGATGAGTCAGAGCTGAATGAGATCTCAGTGAACCTGGAAGCTATAGTAGAACAAATTGATAAATTAAATAGCAGCAAATCCCCTGGACTGGATGGTATATATCCAAGAGTGCTGAGAGAACTCAAAGATGAAATTGCAGAGCTACTATTAGTGATTTTAACCTTTTCTATGCTACCAGAAGATTGAAGGGTGCCCAACATAACACCTGTTTTTACAATGGACTCCAGGGTTGATCAGGGAAGCTACAGACCGGTGAGCCTAACCATGTTAGGCAAAATGTTGGAATCCATTATTAAGAACAAAATTACTGGGCACTTGCTCCGAGGTAGTTTAATGGGACAAAGTCAACATGGACTTAGCCAAGGGAAATCTTGCCTTGTCAATCTGTTCCATTTTTTGACGGTGTGAGCCAATTGATATACTATATTTAGACATTCAGAAAGTATTTGACAAAGTCCCACTTCAGAGACTCCTGAGGAAGTTAAAAAATCATGGCATAGGAGGCAATGTCCTATTGTGGATTGGAAACTGGTTGAGAGATAGAAAACAGAGGATTATGTTTACTAGACCGAGCTAATGGTTAACCCAGGCTATCTACAACTAGATTCCATGTTATTCAGTAGGACCTAATAGCCTGGGTTAACCGTTAGCCCGGTTTGGTAAACATACCCCAGAGAGCAGGGATAAATGGCCATTTCTCTCAATGAAGGAAGGTGAATAGTGGAGTACCCTAGGGATCTGTATTAGGACTGGTGCTTTTTAACATATTTTATAAATGATCTGGAATTGGTAACAGGTAGCAAGGTGATTACATTTGCAGATGACACCAAATTATTCAGAGTTGTTAAATTGTATAAGGATTAAGGGATTGTATAGGGAAAACCTAGTGAGAATGGGAGACTAGCCATCCAAATGACAGATGAAATTTAATGTGGACAAGAACAAACTGATGAATAGGAGGAAGAACAACTCAAACTATAGATACACAATGCTAAGTTCCACGTTAGGAGTCGCCACCCCAAAAAAGGATCTGGGTGTGATTGAAGACAGTACAATCTTTATCTTTATTGTCATACTTAATATACCATGCCATTACATCAATGGTTTACAATTACAAAGGTAGCTGCAAGAAGACATAGAAAAGAACTCCATTAACTGACAGGAAAGCTAAACCCAATCATACAGGGATGGGAGAGAGCAGGGGGGAAAGAGACGAAGGAGGAGAAGGACAAGAAGCAGGAAAACTAGGTGCTGAGGGAAGGGAGATCGAAGGCCAGTTGGAATAAATGAGTTTTGAGCATGGATTTAAATTTTGGAAAGGATAGATCCAGTCTGATGTCAAAGGGAAGGGCCAAGAAAGAAAAAAGCAGAGTTGCTAGTTGATTCCAGGCAGGCTTGTGAAGCGGAAGGTAGGTGCAATTAGTTAGAGTGTATGGAACTGAGGACACGATGTGGGGAGTGAAATTGGAGGAGGTCTGATAGATATACAGGGGTGCCAGTGTGCAAGGCCTTATGAACCTTGGTGAGCAGTTTGTATTGTATCCAAAACCTGAGGGGGAACCATTGATGTTTGAGGAGTGGGGTGATGTAATCTGTGCAGGAAGTGTGTGAAATCAGCCTGGCAGCTGTATTCTGTAGAAACTGCAGACAATTTAACTGATATTGGGGAAGATCTGCGAGCACCACATTACAATAATTGATTCTGGAGATAACAAGGGAGAGGAAGGAGGGTAATCAAAATGGGTGGATAGCCCGGATTTGCCTGAGGGAATAGAATGAACATCAGATGAGTGAGAGAGGTGATCCCGAAAGGAGAGAGAGGAATCAAGAGTAGCACTTACAGTAAATACTAGAGGGAAGAGACCAGCATGATAGGTGTGCCAAGGAGCATAGGAGCCAATGAGGAAAGAGGGCACATTGGAAGTAAACCAGATAGCGGTAGTCTTGGTTGGGTTAAGGTGCAGAAAGTTAGAAGATAGCCAGGAAGCCATCTGTGAGAGGCAGGAATTTAGAGATGAAAGATCAGGGGCTGATGGATTAGTGTGGTGCAAGAGGATGATGGCATCGGCGTAATGCTGAGATGATGTGCTGCTGGATGAGGAATATGAGGGGGACAAGAAAGATGCTGAAAAATAGTGGAGCTAATACCGACCCCTGAAAAACACTACAGGGGAGGGGGTATGAATGATGAAGAGGAATTGACAAAGAGAACTGGAAAAGGTCTGCAGGAGAGGAATGAAATCAGCGGAGGACAGACTCATGAATCCCAAAGTCATAAAGACGAGAAAAAAGAGTGACTTGGTCAACAAGGTCAAAGGCTGAAGAGAGATCCAAAGAGACTGCTAGGGAGATGTCATTGTGATTGTGGGAGGTGTGCAATTCTTTAAGAAAGGAAAGAAGGATAGTTTCGCTGCTGTGATCAGGGCAGAAACTGGATTGATGAGGGTGAGGGGCATGAATAGAGTCAAGGTGAGTGGAGAGTTGAGTGAATGGCAGTTTTTCAAGGCGCTTAGATAGGAAAGGCAGGTTTGAGATGGGTCTATAGCGTGCAGAAACAGTGGGATCCAGAGAAGACTTCTTAAGTATGGGGCAGATCAGAGCCTGCTTCCAGGGGACAGGGAAGGTACCAGAGGATAGACTGGTATTAAAGATGGTAAGTATCAGAGGAAGAAGGGTCAGGGAGGGCTCAGACAGCCACTGGGATGGAATTGGATCAGAGGGACAGGTCACTTTATGGGAGGAAGATAGTACTTTAAGATTGGACGAAAAGTGGACCAGGTATGTGGAGATGAGTGAGAAGAGTCAGGATATGGTGGAGGGTGTACAGGAGAAGGGGAGGGGCAATTGGTGAAGGTGGAACGGAGAGATTGGATCTCGTCACAGAAGAAGTTGGCGAGTTGGCTGGGATCCGGCGAGGTTGTGGACGGGACTACGGGAAGAGGGAGAGTGGGACTGTAGGACAGAATACAGTTAGCAGGAAGAGTTAGATGAGGAGGAGATAAGGCTTATGTAATAAGATTTCTTAGTCTTGTGAATGAGGGAGCAGTAGTGGTGATGGAATTGCTGGAGGGATTCAAGGGTGCATTTCTGCCACTAGGCATGGCGGAGGTAAGAATGATGGAGGCACAGTTCTGGGTGGTGCCATGGATGATGATTAGATCTACAAAGGTTGTGGATGGGGCAAGCTGGTGCCAGTTGATCGAGAGCAGCGGTGAGGACCTGGGTTTCAGCGAGGAGGGAAGCAAAATCATGAGGGAGTAGGTTCTCAGAGGGTGAGAAGTGCTCCAGAGTGGAGGGTGTGATATGCCAAGATAGGAAGGCTGAACCTGCAGAATCAGATTGAGAAGAGATGGCAGCTGAGATTAATTGTAGGGAAAAAAATGCATAGATTGTAGGTCCAAAGGAGTGGTGCAGTGACAAGTGAAGAGGGAGGGGAGGGTGAGTCAGAAGGTATCAAGATCAGATCAAGGGTGTGACCTGCAGTGTGGGTGGGGTAGTGAACATGCTGTGAGAGAGACAGATCCTGGAGCTGAGTGAGAAAAATCCTATCACGGGGTTTTGTAGGAAAATCAAAATGGACATTAAAGTCCCCAAGGATAATAACATGAGAGTGCAGGAGGGAGATCTCAGAAAGAGTGAGGAGCATGGAATCCCAAAGTTGGGGGCGGACAGGGGCGGCTCAAGGCAATCTGCTGCCTGAGGCGAAGGATGAGATGGTGGCGCCCCCCCCCATTGAGGGGGCGGGGCTTTTTCAAAACTCCAATCAGGGACTGAACCAAACCAAAAAGCTAATTACATTATATGGAGGAAATGCAAGATGTTTGCACACCAAGGAACTAAAAGAGAGCGAGAACCACAGCATCGTTTATAAAACTAAATTATAACTCATTTTTATTTTGTTGTTATAAACTGCGTTATGGTTATTGCCTTTTCTTTTTCAACATATATTTTGCATCCACAGAACCCCCTTCAACAGTAGTTGCAGAGCAGAACCAGGACATTCACCCACAGAACTCAATATCTTAAAAAAAAAAAAAAAAAAAAAATTTTGACTCTGATCATCTCACTAACAACAACAATAAACATTCTCCAGTATCGGGCATATTGTGAACTAATACAAAACCCTACAACAAAGTCACTGAGTATCTATAGAGCAAATCTACCATACCATACCATATCAGCACCAACTTCCAAAACTCACATAAGGAGTCCTCCAAAAAAAGCGTCACTGTAAATACTACAGTGGGCCCTGGAACATCCATACACCTATTTGAAAAGCTGAACATGTCAAATTACAACAGTACAGTATAGATCTTTATGTACAAACTCTGTTAACCGAACACCTGGGCACAGTCACACACTCAGAACACAGACCCTCACCAAGTACAGAATAAGTGACTTACAATCTAAAGTAAAAATATGTAGACAAAATTTAAACTGAAACCCCAAGAAGCCAGACTCCTCAAGCAGTGCAACATCAGATAAATAGACAGTTCCCCATACAGTATAAAATATAAAGATAACACAAAGTCCAATCACTAAAATGAAATAAAATTATTTTTTCTACCTTTGTTGTCTGACCATTTTATTCTCTGATCATGCTGGTCACGATCTGAGGCTTCTGCTTTCCTGTCTTCTCTTTCTGTGGTCTATGGTCCATCTGCCATTTCTTATATCTTCTTTTATTTTCTTCACTTCTTTCCATCAGCCTATTTCCAGTCCCAGTAACCCTTCCCAGTATCAGCCCCTTTCCAGTCCTCCCTCCCAATACCTTCCAATGTCAGCTTGTATTCCCATGACTGCCACTGGTGTCCATTCTCTTCCATTCCCTCTCCTTCCCCACTGTCCAGTCCCTTCTAGTCCAAATACCATGGCAGTCCCTCTCAGCATACACTCCCTTCCAGTTCCATTCTCCCATCCCCTCGCATCAGCCCATTTGTAGCCCTAGCCCCCAGTTTTCTTCCAGGGCCAGCAGCACTATCCTCCCCTCCCTACCATCAGCACATTCCCAGTCAAAGCCCCCCAATCTGCTCACTTCCAGTGTTAGTCCCCCCTCAACCTCATTACCAGTGCTAGCCTCCCCTAATCAGCCCAATACCAGTCCTACCCCCCCATCAGCCCATTACAAGTCCTAGCCTCCACTAAACAGCCCATTTCCAATCCTAGCCACCCCGATCAGCTCATTTCCAATGCTAGCCCCCCATCAGTGCATTACCAGTCCTATCCCATTCCATCAGACCAATACCAGTCCTAGCCTTCCCTAATCAACCCATTACCAGTCCTAGCCCCCCTATCTGCCCATTACCAGTGCTAGCCTCCTCATCAGCCCATTATAATCCTAACCCAAACTGTCTCTCCCCTTTGTCCAACATTTCTCCCCTGTCTGTCCAGCATTTGCCCCCCCTGTCTCCCCCTTTGTCCAGCATCATGTCCCCTCTCTCCCCCTTTGTCCAGCACTTGTCCCCCTGTCTCCCCCTTTGTCCAGCATCATGTCCCCTCTCTCCCCCTTTGTCCAGCACTTGTCCCCCTGTCTCCCCCTTTGTCCAGCATGTCCCTGCTGTCTCCCCCGTTGTCCCCCCTGTCACTCACCATTGTCTCTCCTTGTTGTCCACCTCCTGTCCCCATTCCCTCCACCTGCACCTCTTATCCGGCAGCAGCGGGGGCACTCCGGCTGTTTTAATTTTAGATTTTGCCGCCTCCGCCTTCCCGCCGCTTTTTTTTTCATCAAGAAATGCTTGCAAGGAATAAAAAAGCGGCAGGAAGGCAGAGGCAGGGCAGAGGTGGCAAAATCTAAAATTAAAACAACCAGAGTGCCGCCGCCACCGCTACACAAATCCTGTGTGGGAAATCAGAGGCAGGCCAGAAGCTGTAAAATCTAAAATTAAAAACAAATCCGCAGTGCTGCCGGCATCGGCAGTGCTGCCGGCATCGGGAGTGCTGCCTCCGTCAGAGTGCCGCCTTAGGCAATCGCCTCAGATGGCCTAATGGATGTACCGCCCCTGGGGGCGGAGAGAGTGGAGAGAGTAGATGAGCAGAAGATGGTGGGGGAGAGGAGTCTAATCGAGGAAAGAGTGATTCAGGGTAGTGGCGCGCAGGAGAGTGGACCGCAGATATGGGCAGGGAAGAGGGACCACAGATATGAAATCTGCTCAGGGTCTCAAGCCTAATCACTGAGCTACCCAGGTGCTCCTGTATGTCGCCCATGCTGCATGCTCCCTTGAGGCACAATGTGTAAGAATAATTTCCTAGTGCTTCTGGTTATCAGATTGGGTACCCTTCATGCACATTTACTGTCTGTGGCAGGGCATGTCAGATCACATCTCCAGGAACAAGCAGGAATGAGTCTTCACATATGGGTACGTCGGTACCGACGGAGCCTGCGTGGGAACGCTCCCCAGCTTCCCAAAAAGGAAAGCTTTTGGGAGCATCCCACAGCGCCTGCGCGCTGCCTTCCCGCCTTTCCTAACCGCCTCTCCCCAGTTCTTCTTTTCCGCGGAGCCAGCAGGTCGTGTTCCTGTCACCGCTGAAGAAGTTCTTTGTTTTATTTTATTTCTTTGGTCGCGCGTCTGCCTTCCCCGACGTCGGACCGGTACCGCCGGTCTTTCTTTCTTTTCTTATAAAAAAAAAAAAAAAAAGAACATATTTTTCCCTCACTTAGTGTGTTTTGCCTCTTTTGGGCCTTAGGCCTCACGAGAAATTTTCCTCATGGAAAAACCAGCCTCCGGGTTTAAAAAATGCACTAAGTGCAGCGGTACTATTTCTGTTACCGACACCCATGAATGGTGTCTCAAATGTTTGGGTCCTGACCATTCCATTTTGGATTGTTCGTCCTGCTCCTTGATGTCTAAACGAGGTTTACAGAACCGAGCAGCCAAGCTCCATGTGCTGTTTCCCTCTGATGCAGCTTCAGTGGCATCGACGTCTTCCAGGGCCTATTCTTCTTCCCATGGATCTCAGGTAACCAAACATAAATCCAGCCGGTCCTCGAAGGGTAGATCTCCTTCCAAGCATCGAGATGCCTCCGGGCTTGCCCTCGAGGATTCCGCACCAGCAAAACAACCCTGGCAGGAAGCTCTGGCTTCCAAAGCTCCACCTATGGGGTTACAGGTTGACATCGATGGCACGGCCTCGACCGATCACCTGTTAGAATGCTCTGGGGTACCGGCACAACCTTCCGGTACCGAATTCCAGGCATTCATGGCGTCGATGGATCAGAATGTCCTATCCATGCAGCAGGCTATCACGGCCTTCATTCAAGCTGCGACGCCGCTGATACCACAACAAACTCCGTTGTCGGTATCAGCTCCGGTACCGGCACTAGTGTCGGTACCAGTACCGACTGCATTGACATCAACCAGGATGCCGACTGCAGCGGTTCCCTGTCCAGGGATGCCCATCGGTACCGAACCAGTACCGATGACGCCCGATGACGATACCGCTCGATACGCGTATCGAGCTTTGGAAGAGCACCCTGACAGTCGATACTTTGATTCCTCCGAAGATTCTGATGCATCGGAGGAGTCTGCTGAAGTATCCATAGCCCTTCCTGAAGAGCCTTCTTCTCCAAAAAGAAGAATGCCTCCTCCAGAGGACTTGTCCTTTCAAGACTTCATAAGAGAAGTGGCTAAAGGACTTTCTATTTCAGTAACCTCTAAATCAGAGCCTAGAGCTAAAAAATTGGATATTTTAGGTTATTCTAAGGCTCCTAAGGAGGCAGTCACCTTGCCAATTCATGAGATTCTTTATGATCACATGATTGACTTATGGGAGACTCCTCTCACTATCTCTCCTCATTCTCGTAGATTGGACACTATGTACCGTGTCCCTCCTTGTCCTGGGTTTCATAAAACACAGCTTCCTCACCATTCTATTGTGGTGGAGTCAGCTATGAAAAAGATAAAGAGTGCAAAAAGACACTCCTCTGCTCCTCCAGGAAAGAGAATGCAGGACCTTGGATGCTTTTGGTAGGAAAATCTTCCAAGCCAGTATGCTCACTGCCAGAATCAACTCCTATAGTCTTTATATGGGTATGTTTCTGAAAGAAGTTGCAGATAAGCTGCACACTTTCCTCCCTTTTCTTCCAGAGGATAAAAGGGAAGAATTTCTTATTTGGCTTAAGCATACTCAGGATATTTCAAAGTTTTCCAACCGTGCAGCTTTTGACTCCTTTGAGGGTGCCAGCAGAGCTTCGGCCATTGCCATAGCTGCTCGCAGAATTGCTTGGCTCCAGGCTTCTGATCTAGAATCTTGGGTCCAGGATGGCTTGGGAAATCTTCCCTGTACAGGTGAAAACCTGTTTGGCAAAGATTGGCAAATAAAAGCCACTCAAATGGATGCAGAAAATTCTGCTTTGGATAGACTTTCAAAGTCAACCTCCATTCCTGCCAAGAAAAAACCTTTCAAGAAGTCTTTTTTTTAAGAAAGGCAGATTCCATCCTGCTTCTGGCCAACAATCATCTACAGGTCGTTTTGCTGCTAAACGTCAGCAAACTAAACAGGCCAGGCCTAAGCCTACAGGGGCTGCTGCAACTCAGCAGACTCAGCCTCCTCAGGGTTTTTGACTTGATGCTAGAGAACTTAGCCTTTCTGGCTCTGAAACAGCCAGAGCCTCTCACCATTCCAGGAAGGTTAGCTCATTTTGCTCCCAGATGGGAGCAAATTACAGCAGAGCAGTGGACCCTCTCCATCATAAGAGAGGGCTACAAACTTCATTTCTCAAACCTTCCTCCACACACCATGGTGAGACATTTCAATTCTCCAACATCTCTCCTCGACCTTCTAGGTCAGGAGGTGGCTATCCTTCTTGCCCAAGGGGCAATAGAAGAAGTACCTCTTCTTCAACAGGGGTCAGGGTTTTACTCCCCCTACTTTCTGATCCCAAAGAAAACAGGGGGCTACAGACCCATCTTAGATCTCAGAGAATTGAACAAATTTCTATGCAAGGAGAAATTCAAGATGCTTTCTCTGGGCACTCTTCTTCCATACCTTCAGAGACAGGATTGGCTTTGTTCTCTAGATCTCAAGGATGCGTACACACGTGTCCTCATCCATCCATCTCACAGAAGGTTCCTCCGTTTTCTTTTCCAAGGAAAGCATTACCAATACAGGGTGCTTCCTTTCGGTCTGGCCTCTGCTCCAAGAGTGTTCACCAAATGCATGGCAGTAGTAGCTACATTTCTACGCACTCTGGGAATATTTGTATTCCCATACCTGGACGACTGGCTCATCCGAGCTCCATCTCAGTCAGAGGCCCAGACTTCCCTGGACTGCACAAGGCGCATTCTGCAGTATCTGGGACTTGTGGTAAACCTCCCAAAGTCCCAGCTCACCCCTACTCAGTCCCTAGAGTTCATAGGGGCCTGGCTAGATACTACCACTGCAAGGGCCTATCTTCCTCAGGCCCGTTGCCTACGCCTAGTGCAGTTAGCCTCCCAGATTCAGTCAAAGAGCCATTTAACTGCCCGGGAGATGCTACAACTGCTAGGCCACATGGCATCCACAGTGCATGTGGTACCCTATGCTCGCCTTCACATGAGAGCAGCTCAATGGACTTTGTCCACCCAGTGGACTCAAGCATCAGGGGCTCTCTCAGACATAATAGCAACCTACAGGCGCCTCTTTTGGTCTCTCCAGTGGTGGAGGTCTACCCAAAATCTGTTGCTGGGGTCCCCCTTCCAACAGTTGTTGCCCCAGGCAACCCTCACAACAGATGCCTCTCAAACAGGTTAGGGAGCTCATCTGCAAGACCTCTCCACTCAGGGCACTTGGTCTCCACAGGAGACCTCTCTACATATCAACCACTTGGAGCTCCGAGCAGTTTTTCTAGCTCTCAAGGTCTTCCATACCCTGCTCAGCTACAAGACAGTCCTCATTCATACGGCCATCAGGTAGCCATGTTTTACATAAACAAGCAAGGAGGAACTGGCTCTCTGTCGCTTTGCAACGAAGCTTTAAGATTGTGGGCCTTCGCCAGAGAGCATCAAATCCATCTCCTGGCCGTATACCTTCCAGGAATCCAAAACTCTTGGGCAGACAGACTCAGTCGAGTTCTGCTTCCACACGAATGGTCCCTACACATGGACCAGGTACTCAGAATTTTTCAAGAGTGGGGAACCCTGGACATAGACCTCTTTGCAAGTCCGTGGAATGCCAAACTTCCCCGGTTCTGTTCCAGAATTCTGTGTCAGGGAGTTCAGGCCAAGGATGCCTTCCTCCTTCACTGGGGTCAAGATTTCCTGTGTGCCTTTCCACCCATTCCCTTAATTCCCAAGACTCTGTTCAAGCTCCAGAGGGATCAAGGATCTATGATCCTCATAGCTCCACGCTGGCCACGCCAAGTGTGGTACCCTCTACTTCTGCATCTCTCTCAAGCTCCCTCCCTAGACTTGGGAGCTGCTCCAGACCTTCTATCCCAGGAGGAGGGGACTTTGTGGCACCCAAACCCCAAGTCCCTTCACCTCAGAGCTTGGTTGCTGAAGGCCTAGACCAGTGATGGCTAACCTTTTTGAGCCCGAGTGCCCAAACTGCCGCACAAAACCAAAGAATTTCCTCAAAGTGCCAGCACGTCAATTAAACCTTAACAAGATTTTAGTATCTAAAAACTCTTTATAAAGTTGCCTGAACTATGTAACATCATTTGTAAAGGTTGGAATCTTTGTATTGTCAGAGAATCAATTTGATTCACAATCCTTTGGTTTTCATTTCAATTTATTGGCAATTTATAATGTTTTAATGATTTCATTCAATTTAGAAACAGGAAGGCAATAATTAAACTGGGAACCCCAAAAGCCAAACTTGGAATGTACAACAACACTGTAGAAATAAAACTATAAATTAATTTCCTCTTGTACCAAACAAAGCACAGACGTTAATGATGCACATTTCCCAGAGGTTTCATATTCCAGTTAATAAATTCAAAATAAAGAGATATTTCTACCTTTTGTGCATTTTTTTCAGTTGCAATTGCTCCAGCCACTTTCTTCTGGTTTCTTCATGTTTTCTGCTAACTGTCCATCGTCTGCTGTCCATTTGTTCTTTCTTCTCTTCTAGTTTTTTTTCCATTCTCTCTCTCTACATCTGCTTTAACATACTAATCTTTCTCCTTTTGCTCTTTCCTCATTACTATTTCATCCACACAAATTTTACCCCTCCATCCTCAATCCCCACTTACTCTCCCAATACCAGGCCAATTGTAGATTTTTCATCCCTCCCACACAAAATATTTTTCCCCTCTCCATTTTACTCTCCCAGCCCCATCCCATTCTAATCCTCCCCCAACATCAGCTCCCTTCTAGTTCCAGTCTCACCCAGCATCCATTCCCTTCTAGTCCCTGCATCAGCCCATTTCCCGTCCTAGCCCACCATCAACCCATTTCCAGTCCTAGCTCCCCCATCTATTTTCAGTCTGAGTCCCTTCATCAGCTCATTTCCAATCCTAGCCCCCATCAGCCCACTTCTAGTCATTTCCTAGCCCCATCATCAGCCCATGTCAAATCATAGCTCCCCTCCACTCAGTCCAATTCCAGTCCAAGCCCCCCCCATGAGCCTACTTTCAGTTCTAGCCCCTCCATGAGTCCATTTCAATTCAAGCCCCCACCACAGCCCATTTACAATCTTAGCTCCCCCCAACAGCCCATTTCCAGTCCTATCCTAGCTGCTCAATCAGCCCATTTTCAGTCCTAGCTCCCTTCCCTCACAGCCCATTTCCATTCCAAGCTCCCTCCCCATCAGCTATTTGCAATTCAAGCCTCCCCTTCCACTCAGCCCATTTCCAGTCATAGCAACCCCCCAACCCATTACCAGTCCTAGCCCCCCATCAACCCACTTCCAGTCCTAACCCCCCATCACCCCATTTTCAGTTTAAGCCCCCCCATAACCCATTACCAGTCCTAACCCCCCCATCAGCCCACTTCCAGGCTTAACCCCATCAGCCCATTGCCAGGCTTAACCCCATCAGCCCATTGCCAGTCCTAACCCCCCCATCAGCCCACAGCCCATTACCAGTCCTAACCACATCAGCCCACCTCAAGTCCTAACCCCTCCCCATCAGCCCATTTCCTGTCCTAGCCCCCCCCCATAGCCCATTTCCTGTCCTAGCCCCCCCCATAGCCCATTATCAGTCCTAACCACCCCCCATAGCCCATTAGCAGTTCTAACACCCCCATCACCCCATTTCCAGACAGCCCCCATCAGTCCACAGCCCATTAGCAGTCCTAACCCCCCCCAGCCCATTAGCAGTCCTAACAGCCCCCCCCGCCCCAGCCCATTAGCAGTCCTAACAGCCCCCCCTGCCCCAGCCCCAGCCCATTAGCAGTCCTAACAGCCGCCCCAGCCCCAGCCCCAGCCCCAGCCCATTAGCAGTCCAAAAAAAAAAGCTGGCTCTCTGGCTGCTGCCGCTGCCGCCGCGGCAGAATGCAGTGTCCCGTGGGGCCCCCTCTGCGCCGGCTGAGCCCTCTGCCCGGCTTTCAGATTCGCGAAGGGAGAGTGTCTCTCCCTCGCGTCTCTGTTAAGCCCGCAGGGGCTAATGGGAAATTTACCATCAACCCCTCGCGTCTAAAGGGGCTGATGGGAAATTTCCCATTAGCCCCTGCGGGCTTAACAGACGCGAGGGAGAGACACTCTCCCTTCGCGAATCTGAAAGCCGGGCAGAGGGCTCAGCCGGCGCAGAGGGGGCCCCGCGGGACATTGCATTCTGCCGTGGCGACAGCGGCAGCAGCCAGAGAGCCAGCTTTTTTTTTTAAATGTAATTTTGAGGAAAGCACACTCACCTCCCGCCGCGCCGCATATCTTAATTGCGGACCTTCCCGCGTGCCAGCTGCAAGGCCTTCGCGTGCCACAGCTGGCACGCGTGCCATAGGTTCGCCATCGCTGGCCTAGACCTTCAAGGTTGGAATCTTTCCCAGCAGGTGAAGGATATCCTCCATGCTTCCAGAAAACCTTCCACTAGACGTTCCTATGTTTTTAAATGGAAAAGGTTTTCCATTTGGTGTACTGAGAAGGGTCTTGACCCTCCAGCACTACCTTTGAATTCTCTATTGGAATATCTCCTGCATCTCTCCAATGCAGGCCTTAAGACGAATTCAGTAAGGGTCCATTTGAGTGCTATTACAGCATCCCTTAAGTCTATCAATGGACAGCCTATTTCATGAGAGGCCTAACTTTAACTAAATCTCCCATTAGGCCTCCTCCGGTGGCATGGGACTTAAATCTGGTTCTTGGTCAGCTTATGAAGCCTCCTTTTGAACCCTTAGCCACCACCTCCTTGAAATTTCTTTCCTGGAAGGTTATTTTCCTCATTGTAGTCACCTCAGCTCGCCGCATCAGTGAACTGCAGGCCTTAGTGGCTAATCCACCTTATACAAGGTTCCATCATGATAAGGTAGTCCTTAGGACCAATCCACACTTTATGCCTAAAGTGGTCTCACCTTTTCATCTTAATCAAGAGGTGTATTTACCTGTCTTTTTTCCAGGTCCTCATGCATCAAGTGCAGAGAGGAATCTTCATACCCTGGTTTGTAAGAAGGCTCTTGCCTTTTACTTACAAAGGACACAGCAACATAGAAAGTCTTCTCAACTCTTTGTTGCCTTTGATCCCTCTCATTTGGGACTTCCAGTCTCTAAGAGGACACTGTCCAATTGGATTGCTCAGTGTATTTCTTTTGCCTACCAGAGTAAGAATCTTTCTCTGGAGGGCCATGTCACAGCTCATAATGTGAGGGCCATGGCCACCTCTATGGCTCATCTAAATTCTGTGTCCATCGACCAGATCTGTCGAGCGGCCACCTGGGCCTCAGTTCATACCTTCACAGCCCATTACTGTTTGGACAAGGACTCCCGCCGGGATGCCTTGTTTGGTCAGGCTGTTCTCAAACACCTGTTCCATTCTTAATCAACTCCTGCCCTCCTTCCCTGAATGGATGCATGAGATCCATAAGAGGAGGTAGAGCCCTTCTCAGGGTCTCATAACCTTGGGGATCTCCCAGGCATCTCTAGCTAGGGAATCCCCATATGTGAAGACTCATTCCTGCTTGTTCCTGGAGATAGCAAAGTTACTTACCTGTAACAGGTGATCTCTGGGAACAGCAGGAATAAGTCTTCACAACCCACCCACCTCCCCTAGGAGTTGTATCTCTCTATCTATCTTTCCTTTCCTCTCTCTCTTTGTCTCAGCTTTAAAACTCGAACTGGGGAGAGGTGGTTAGGAAAGGCAGAAAGGCAGCGCGCAGGCGCTGTGGGATGCTCCCAAAAGCTTTCCTTTTTGGGAAGCTGGAGAGCGTTCCCGCGCAGGCTCCGTCGGTACCAACGTACCCATATGTGAAGACTTATTCCTGCTGTTCCCAGAGATCACCTGTTACAGGTAAGTAACTGTGCTTTACCTAGCAGGCAATCTTTAGAGATTTGTCCACTTATGAACCTCTCATATATCCCAGAGTAAGTGAGAATATATGAATCATAGAAGGAACCTGTGAAGCTTTGGAAGACATTTTATTTATTTATTTATTTAACAGTTTTTCTATACCACGCTCTTCAATATCAGTGCGGTTTACAAATAACAAATTCTGCAAAGACAAAGGGAACAGCCTTGCACATACCGTGAACAGGATCTTATAACTTGGAGCTGTAACTAGTGAACTATTTACATAACCAACCACTCAAGCTGTGATAGGGTAACTATTTACAGGTTATACATTATGCTCAAGCAGGATAGTAGGGTTGGGTCTAAACATATGGTAAAGTCAACATTGTGGATTGACAGCCGATGATTAAGGTACATAATTAATGATTCAGATGTTTGGCTCATTTAAGTCAGCTGTAGGTGAGTTGGGTTGTGGGACATAGTTGTGTTGTGTTTGTGTGAAATGTAAAGTAAATAAGTGATGTTTAAGGGCTTTCCTAAATTGTATTAGGTCTTTGATTGATCTGATGTGTGGGGGGAGGTTATTCCAGCATCTTGGGGCATAGAAAGCGAAGGTTCTGTTCCTGGTTGTCTGTGTACATCTTGTAGATTCCTTAGGGATAATTAAAGTATTGGCGGCTACAGCCCTTCTTGACTTGTTGTTGGGGGTGGATTTAAGGAGAGCCGTGAGGGACGAGAGGGAAATCAAGTTGATTGCTTTGAAGGCTAGGAGTAGTGCCTTGTATGTGAGCCTGCAGTTTATAGGTAGCCAGTGGAGGTCCTTGAGGATGGGGGTGATGTGGGTCCTTCTAGATAGGCCACAGAGTATTCGGGCTGCCGCTTTCATCGCAAGTTGCAGTGGATTAAGCGTGCTCTTGGGGAGGCCATGCAGAATGATGTTCGCAAAATCGAAGTGAGGTGTTACCAGTGCCTGGAATATTGTCCTGAAATCATCGGGAGCTAGCAAGGGTCTTAGGAGCCTTAGAGTTTTGATTTTATTGTATATGGCCCTGGTTGTGTTCTTAATGTGTTCCTTGAAATCGAGCTGTTGGTCAAGCGTAATACCCAAGTAGCGTATTGTAGACTTGCATGGGAGCTCTGTATCTCTTACCTTTAAGGTGGTGGGGGGGGGGGGGGAGAAAACTTTGTTCCTTGTGATAAATAGGACTTCAGTCTTCTTGAAGTTGATGCGTAGGTTCTGAGCTTGGAGCCAGTCAGTGATTGCATTGAAGCAGTTGATTAATGGGGTCAGGTCGGGATGCATGATTTTGAGTGATGCAAACAGCAAGACATCATCTGCGTATATAAGGCTGTGGATGTTGAAAGAGCAGATGATTTTGCATATAGGTTGCATGTAGACGTTAAAGAGTAATGCTGACTAGGAGGAGCCTTGGGGTACGCCTTGGTGTTGTTTGAATAGATCAGATGTTGTGGCCCCCATCCGTACTTGTTGCCATCGGTCAGCAAGATAGGACTTACACCATTCCCAAGCCATGCCCTGGATTCCCTTCTCCTTGAGTCTGGTAAGGAGTTGAGTGTGGTTGATAGAATCAAATGCCGCAGCAATATCAAGGAAGATAAGAGCAAAACTGTTTTCAGTTTTATCTATTCCTCTGTTTAGGGTGTTTGTTAGTGTGGTGAGAAGTGTCTCTACTCCATGGGATTCCCGAAATCCGTGCTGGCAGGGATCAAGGGGGGCTGATATGTCGATGTGTTGCTGGATCTGTCTCTGGACTACCTTCTCAATTATTTTGTCTAAAAGGGCAATACTCGAAATCGGGCAATACGACTAAACTCTAGTCTGATCCAGGTGGTTGTTTTTCAGAAGTGGACTTATGGACGTCTCTTTAAGGACTGCTGGGAATATTTCTGTTGAGAATAATAGTTTTATGATGTTGGCAAGTGCTGGGCTAAGTTCAAGGTGCATCGCTCTGATCCAGTAAGCCGGACATCGGTCGTTTGGTGCTGTGGTGGTGTTGATGGTGGCAATAAGGTCAGCAATGTATTTTTCTGCTGGGGGTGTGAACTCTGTCAATGGTGGACCTAGAGGGAGAGTATGACTCTGAGTGGGATTGGTTAAAGTGTTTATTGTGAGGGTTTTGGATTGGAGGTAGTCAGCATATAGCTGGGGTTGAATTGAATCAGGCTAAGATTATTATGTTGGATAGGTCTTCTGGAGGGGAGGTCGGTGCTCTGTAGATGAGGTTTATTGTAGTGTGTTTATTAGCTATGGTGACCGTATCCAAGAGCATGGAACTTTTGGATGAGAGCGTCTGAAATTGAAGATCTGTTTTTGCTAGAATGAAGCTCTGTGCTCTTGCCTTGGGCATTGCAGACTACCTGCATGTTCATGGAGTGAAATGCCTTTCGATTGTGGTAGGTGGCTTCTCTCCTTCTTACGAGCCTGATTGGCTGCACACATGTGGCTATCACCCCCAATATAGTGGGAAACTGCACCACATCATGGAACAGCAGCATGATTGGCTACCTCTGCTGCATAGTGGAGAGGAAAGCAATTCAGTCATGCAGTCAGTTGTGTGGGTTAGAAAGGCTGGGAACTGGGAGATCCTCAGTAACACCGCTGACTGGCTGAGGCCTGCTGTAGGTGCCAGTACTGATTGGATGCTGCCTGTGTCCAGAAATGCAAGGATTGTGGTGACCTTTAGGTGCATGGACAAGGGCTGGCCCCTCTATGTAGAGGAGTGGATCCTGCTCCTGACAGAAATGGTGAATGGCAGCCATGTCAAATCTGAATCAGGTCAGATACTTAATCTGCAAGGTCTAGATATTGGATTCTGCCCTAGTCTACTCTCTGCTATGGGTGACTTCTCTCTCTCCTTTTTTCCTTTTTTCCCTGTGGGCTTCCTGCTGCAGAGCTAGCACAGACTTTGCTGCCATAGCATCCATGACTCCTGGCCACCACCACCCTCTTTTTAACTCATTACCAGCATCTGCTTTAATTTACCACCAACACTCATGCACTATTATCATGGAACCAGAGACAGACAGATACACACCACTACAAGCCACTCACACGCCCCCCTCATCCCCACACTGGAACTCACTGGCACACTGACATTCACAGTCTCACAACAGAGACACAAAAGGATGCTAAGACTGCTGGGGTACTCAGGGGGCTACACAGATCCCAGGCGAGAGGGGGGGGGGGCGCATGGTGGTTAGGGTTAGGGAGGGGTTATGGGCTGGGGGGTTGCAAATGGGTAGCGGTTTGGCATGGGAACCATGACAGTGGGGAGGAAATGCATAGCAGAGACACAGGGGGATCGCTACACAGACTACCATGGCAGCCACAGATGACTGACAGACAGAGTGATCTCTCATCAGTACAAGCTCCTCCAGGCACAATCGCAAACCATGGACAGCAAAATTCCATACCTATTCATGATTTATAGCCAGTGTAGTGGGTAACATTTAGAAACCATGCTCTGCATGTCCCCATTGCTAATACAAAATACATTGTAGACGTGCAGTCGCATATGCTGCCTTAACTGTGCCTAGAAACACCCCCATTGGGAAGTTCAGTGGATGTTTCTGAAATGGTGTTCTGTATGTCTTCACCCTTTCTACATCTTTCTCAAACATATGAGGCATCAATCTGTCAAACAAGGCTTCTAGAAATGACTTCTTCATATTCCACAATAATGCATCATACATTAATATATGAACAGGTGTTGATTGGGGAGGAGGGGATTTTAACCTCCATATGGAAGATTTAGAAGATCCTGTAGTAGTCTGTTTCTGCTCCTTAATAAGGGATTTACTTTGAATCTTGCATATTTTGGATAATACACATGAAAAAGGTCATCGGTTGGACATAATGGCCACAGTTGGGTTCTGGGATCAGTCAATAATTGAGAATTGTAAAGTTTCATTACGTATGCGGACTGACCCCTACATTTTGGACTTTACCCTTCGTTGGGAATCTGAAAAAATATCAAAGAAATGCTACGAGACAAACTAGGAAAGTATGTAGCAAGACTGATTTGGAATTTTGGTAGCTAGTAATCAAGCAAAGGCTACAAATTGTGAATCAGACTACAACCTGTGAAGAATCGCTAGGTTTGTGGAACAAAACAATCCTAGAAATACCTTGTATTAGATGGTATGGCTCCTTACAGAGAGAAGGGGAGTAACAGGGAAATATTTTGATCCTTGTTATAAAGTGGATTTGCTATGTATGAAGATGGAATTTAGGAGCCTACAGTAGACTGAATCTAGATAAGGAGGTGAAAAGACCACTGTTAACAGATTATAAAAATAAAGTGGCAATAATGATGGTTAAAAGAGAATATTTATTCAAAATTGATTGAGCAAGATCAGTATATTACCAAAGCATTGTATGAAATTATAAATGTATGTATCGGATACAGAAGATATGGGGGGGGGGGGAGGGGACTGCTGTATAGATGACTATCCTCAGGGTTGAGAGTGTAAAGAACCCCATCTGCAGCCCGGTTACCTTTATGTGTCTGGTTTAATGCAGTCTGGAAGTTCATTCAAACAGTTAGGGAGAGGGGAGGGATGAACGGTGGATAGTGTTAATGAGAAAAATGAGCAGTGTTTGTCCATTTGAGGATAAAAGGTTGTTCTGATGTTTAAATGTTTGGCCAATGTATGTTACATGGTTCTAAAATGAAGAATAAAAAGATTGAAACATAAAATTACAAATTTATTGATTCACATTTTTATGCATGTTTTGCTTAAGTGATAATGTCTATTGTGGAGCTTCCATCTGTATTTGTATATCTGTCTGTATGCATCTATTTGTTTTTGTATGCTCAACAGATGCATAAGCTTAAGCAAAGCAGGGGCACTGAAGAGTTGGCTTGGATCAGTGGGTGTCATCTGCATGAAGGAGGATAAACACTGAAGAGCCTGCAAGAATAAAGGAGAAGATATGCTATTTAACACCTGCAGGAATCCCTCAGTCCTGCCAGCAAGAGGACTAGAGCCTGCAGAAATTCCCAGGTCCCACTGGGATAGTGAGAGGAGCAGCGTGAGGAAGGAAGGGGTGAATGAGGCGAGTGGTGCTTAAGAGAAGGCTAGGCTTAAGAGGAAAGAGAGGGCATAGCATAAGAGAGAAGAGAAATTAGGAGGAAAGAAATGGACAAACTTAGAGGAGGAAAGGGGAAGAGGAATAAAGGAAGGGGCAGGGTTAGAAGACTAATGGAGAAGAGACAGTGAGTGCAGGGAAGAGGGAGGGAGTAAAAGGCTGGTTGTGGGAATGGAGAGGAGAGTACAAAGCTGGATAGTAGGGAAAGAAAGAGAGGGAGAGTACATGAGTGGGTTGAAGGGAAAACCTGCAAGATTGAGAGTAGGAAGTGGAAAAAGTACAAGAGGGTGGGCGGGACAAGGAGTGGGTGCAGGAGGACAGGAGAAAGAGTGCATTCAGAGAGCCCCCTGAGAGACAAATACACACAGACATAGAGCTCCCCTGATACAGGCATGCATGAATGCACACAGGTATATGCACACAGAGCCCCCCGACACACCCACCCACGCATGCATACAAGGACCCCTGACACATAAACAGATGCATGAGGTTCGTTACTCTCATGGTATGTGCAAAACTAACCCGTTTGGAGAAACTGCACCTCCCTGAACACACATTACCCACACTCATGATACATGCACACTATGCCCACTCACACATCGCCTGTTATACTATTGAGACACAATTTACCATTGCTGTTTCAGCTGAATCACACACACAGACATGCCAGAGTCTGTGAATGGAGGAAAGGAGAAATGCCCCATTATATTACACTCTAAGGATATGCATTCAAATTGTTTAAGAATAAAATTGCAAGTTTACGATATTCTGAGGTAAACAGTCATTTGCAATTTGAGCTGCTGGATCTAAAGTTGAACTCTCTGGACCTAATTGGGCTGATGCTATTTGGGAAAATGTTCCCAGTTTCTCCTCTGGAAATTTGAAGACTAGTAATGATATTTTCTAAGAGTTCCAGTATACTGGACTCTTGTCCAAACTGGTTATTGAAAGATATGCCAATTGGAATATTGTGCTGGTTAACATTTTGAATAAGGGATCTTGTTCCCCGTCTTTGGGTACAATAGTTTTGATTCCTATCCCAAGAATATATGGCTATGTTGGCTGAGCTATGTGAAGGTTATCAAATTTGCAGATGACACAAAACTAATTAAAGTTCTTAAAACCCAAGAGAATTGTGGAAAATTACAAGAGGACCTTGATAAATTGGAAGACTGGGCATCAAAATGGCAGATGAAATTTAATGTGGACAAATGCAAAGTTATGCACCTAGGGAAGAACAACCCAAACTATGGTTACACGATGCAAGGTTCCACATTAGGAACCACCACCCAGGAAAAAGATTTAGGCGTCATTGTGGATAGCATGTTAAAACCCTCTGCCCAGTGTGTAGCGGCGGCCAAGAGAGCAAATAGAATGCTAGGTATCATAAGGAAAGGAATGGAAAATAAAGCAAAGGATATTATAATGCCTCTATATCGTTCCATGGTGAGACCACACCTTGAATATTGTGTGCAATTCTGTTCACCGTATCTTAAAAAGGATATAGCATTATTAGAAAAGGTTCAGAGAAGAGACACCAAAATGGTAAAGGGGATGGAAGGATACCCCTATGAAGAAAGGCTAAAAAGGTTGGGGCTCTTTAACCTGGAAAAGAGATGGCTGAGGGGAGATATGATAGAAGTCTATAAATTAATGAATGGAGTGGAATGATTGTTTACGTTATCGGAATACAAGAAAGACTAGGGGACATGCAATGAAGCTATAGGGTAAACTATTTAAGACTAAAAAAGAAAATATTTCTTCACTCAACGTGTAACCAAACTCTGGAATTTGTTACTGGAGGATGTAGTAAAGGCTGTTAGTATAGCTGGGTTTAGAAAAGGTTTAGACAAGTTCCTGGATGAAAGGTCCGTAGACCATTATTAAGAAGGGACCCAGGATATCAATGCTTGACCCAATACAAGCATTGTGGAACTTGTGTCTTTTGGGGAAACTTCTAGGTACGTATGACCTAGATTGGCCACTGTTGGAAACAGGATACTGGGCTTGATGGACCTTGGTTTGACCCAGTATGGCATATCTTATGTTCCTATGTAAGCAGTTGTTGCCTCTTGACTACAAAAATAGCTAGAAGATTATGAGTTGTTAAATAGCTCTGTCTGCTTTTTGAAGTCAGCAGAGTACTAAGACATTACTTTTAACTGATGCATGAGTTACACTTGATAGTGGTAAAGAGGGGACAGTGTGACGTAGAAGCCCGCACAGAACCTATGCAAATAGATAGAAAGGAGGAATTTACCTTTGAAACTTTTAGTCAGCCAGCATATACAGCTCATGAGAAACAGGGAAAGAGAGGAGCAGAGCTGACACACCCAAGCTCTGACGTAGCAGCAAGCTCAGAGCTTGATTACACTTACCTGGGCAAGAAAGCCGAGCCAGCCTGCAGGGAACAGAGAGATAAAAGCCAGAGGGTAGCTCCAGCAAAAGGAGGGCTGTGATTCCCCAGAGAGAAGGAAGTGCCGGGATTCCTCAGAGAGAAGCAGTGGGCGTGTCAGAAGCAGGAAGCAGCAGAGGCGAAGCCTCAGAGAAACGTGGCTGGAAAAGCACACAGACTACAGGCAGCTGGAGGTCCTGTGAGGAACCAGGTTGCAGCTCAGAGAGAGAAGCCAGGGCAGCAGAAGGAAGGAAGGCACACCCTGTGGCTAGGAACCTACCTGGACCAAGAGAGCAGGGAGTCTCCCAGACCTCACTGCCAGAGGAGAGGCTTCAGCATTCATACAGGTAGGAGCCTAGCACTATAATAAGGAAAGCCAGACGTTCTGTTCGGAACAGAGGGCCAGGGCACTGCTCAACACAAGAAGTGTCAGCAGAAAGTTATAAAGGAGTTCCTGATAACTGGAGGGAACAGAAGGAGAGCCGGGGAAGAAACACTACAGCTACAGGTACTTTTAAACCTCACTGTATGGAACTGTGTTCTTATGAGATACCCAAGTTCTCAGCGAGGTGTTTTTCCAGAGACAGCAGTAAAGGTCTGAAGCCAAACCCCACACACACTGAATGTGAGGATATGCAATGGGAGTGTAGCACTAGTGAACCCGAATATGCTCCTATGGATTGTACGCTATGCCTTGCAGACAACATTGAGTCTTTATGCTAAGTTTTGCATATAGCAAAGAAAAAGAAGATATTTTTCTTTCAGAAGAAGTTGTTTGTTTTCCATGTTTTGTTTTGCACTTAAAAATCCTTTGGGAAGGGGAATAAATTCCTTATGTTTTGCCTTGAACACTCGACTTACGACTATTATTTGCTAACAGAAGATATCAGGGTAACCCCAACCTTCGCACCCTAGGCGAAGGCCTGGCACCTGTTTACAACAGGCAATTCTAATACAGTTGACGTTTCAGCAACTTTCAATTTTTTGGATCACAATGTGCGTTTAGTTTTGTTAAATGAGCTTGGAATTTCAGGCTCAGTTTGGAAATGACTGCAAGGTTTTTTTAATCGCTTGATGCAAAATGGAACAATTATGCAATCTCAAACTTGGAAGTTAGAATGCAGGGTACTGCAAAGTTCACAATTGTCACCAATCATTTTTAATATTTATATGAGCACATTGGCATATTATTTGTAATTTTTAGCCACCATTTCTGTGTGTATGCTAAATATATTACTGTGTTACTCCTCTTCAGGCTGATTTAGATGCCACTCATGGTAGTTTATGTAATTTCAATGTGATTAACTCTTGGATTGATGTTCATTATATGAAACTAAATCTAGAAGAAACTAAATAATTAGGTTGAGCTGATCTGATTTCTTTTCCTCAAATCTCACTAGTACTTCCTGGAGTAAGAGTTCATTTGTTGAATTTGATGAAGGTTTTAGGTATGACATTAGATTCTACACTATCTGTGGGAAAACATTGTACATTACATATGTACTGTCGTGCCCTCGCCCCGCCTAGGCGGTTGTCTGACAAGGAAAGGGTCGAATGTTCCTTTCAATTGTACTCCAGGGCAAAGGCCTCTGGGAGTTGTAGTTAAATTGTAGTTGTAAAGAAATGCTGAGCCGAGGGTTGAAAGCAAACACAGGAATTTTATTCACCTCCCGTAATAAACAGGAACTTCTTAATGAAGCTTGGCTTTTCACGTGTACAGACTTTTTACAGGAAAATAAAAGTTATCACTTGCTCGTGCTTACTTCAACAAGGCACATGTGGTTTCTTCAAAAGTAAAGCTTCAATTCACATCGCTTAACTGAAACTTAAATGTTCATTGAAAACTTCAATGCTACAAAACTCAAGCAATAAACTTTTCTTCTTAGCTTATTTCTTCAGGGGTTTTAATTAGCTTCCTAGAGACTTCAGGCAGTCCTCCTTAATAAGTCTCTTTTCAAGCAGCAGCCACGCTAATTAAAACTTCCTGGCTTCTTAGCATAACATGCACAGCAAACACATGGATATTTCTTCAAGGTTAGAATTTCCAAACATTCTTACTTTACTGCTATGGACAAATCACACTCCATTTCTATCTCAGGCTGACTCAAGACAGTATCATTTTCTCCCAGTTCCATTGATTCACATTCTGAACACGATGGATCTGTGACATTGTTGTAAAACAGCTGTTCCCCTCAAGACCTCTCTCGGTACACAGAGCTGTTATTGCCACAAGCTACTTCCTGGTCCTTTAACAGACCTTTTAAAAGCTTTAAAACATTCAGCCCTTGTTTGTTAAGAGGTTTTCTTACCAGCCCTTCCTGGGTTCTTGAACCACCTGCAGGCTTCCTGTAACCCTGGGTCTGGTTTGAATGCTGGAGCTGCCTTTGGGGATATCCTTCCCTCAAACTGCTGTCTGGGAACCTTTCCTGAGAGCTTTGGCTAAAATCCTCTTGAGCAATACCTTTTGGGATTCTTTTCAGCAGTGCTTCGCTGCCACTCCCCTGGCCATGCTGGTTCCTGGAGGAGTTAGCCCTCACGTCTCTCTTCCTCCTGCAAGAGTGAATCTCTTGCTCAGACTGAGGTTCCTGCTCAGACTCCGCCTCTGAATCAGACTCAGCTCTCCTCCTCTCGTGCCTTCCTGTTACTCTTTCTGCTGTCTTGTTCCTGTTTTCCTGCTCTCGCTGTTAGTCTGTCTTTCCCTGTTCTCTGGGGTTTATATGAGTGGGTCTGACCTATATCTTTCCACCCCGCCCCCAGCTGCCCTGCATTACCACCCTCAGTTACCATGGAGCTGGGGCGTGGCTTTTGGACAACAACTTTTGACAGGTTTCTTTCAACGTTAGCTGCACTTTTATGTCAATTTTCTTTTATTAGGCAGACTCCAAATCCAAATAACATTATCATATTATATCAAAATGTACATGGTAAACCATTCAGCAAAAACATATACAGTCAAACCTCGGTTTTCATTTGCCCCGGTTTTCATACGCTTCGGTTTTCAACGTCTTTTCTGACTGAGATTTTGTCCCGGTTTTCATGCATTGCTTCGGTTTTCAACGTCTTTTGACTGAGATTTTGTCCCGGTAGCAGGGAAGAAAAGCTGTCAACGTAAGCAGGAGATGTTGCATGAATGTGGGAGGCAGTTCTTTCTCTTGCAGGGTACGTCTGAAGCTATATCATTAAGATTTTCTGCCATTCTGAAGCATTGAGCAGATAAAGTAAAGGTATTTTAATGGACTGAATTCAATGTGATTCCGAAGAGAGCTGGGCACAGCAGCTTGTCAGGGGTGGCTAAGGCCAGATGTTAACGTACTGTACTGTACAGTACTGTACTTAGCTTGCTTTCAGTGATGTTAAATGTTCATTTATCCATTTCATTAGTCATTTATATTTATTTATCATTGTTTTCTGTATGTAAAAATAGTTATTCTCTATAAAATGTATTTTTTGTGAATATTTTTGGGTGTCTGGAACGGATTAATTGGATTTACATTATTTCTTATGGGAAATATTGCTTCAGTTTTCATACGTTTCGGTTTTAGTCAGACTTTTTCGAACGGATTAATCATGAAAACCGAGGTTTGACTGTACAGACCATTCTGTAGCCTATATCATTTATTTTATCCCTCCACCCCCTTTCAATAGTCCCCCCTCCACCCTTTTATCCCCCCCTAATCCCCCCCAATATCTACCTGACGGTGTACCTCTGCCCTCCTCCCCTACCCCATGCCCACTCCCCTGGCGGGTGATGACTCTTACACTCCGCCCAGGGGTCCATTCACTTCCTCTATTCAACTATACCTCAACGACCATCCCACCGCCCAATTAAGCACTTGTTTGTCCCCCCCCCCTCCCTCCAACCTCCCTCCTTCCCCACTCCCTACCCTCCCTATCCCCCCACCCCTCTGCCAAATCCCCATTGCTAGTGGTCCAAATACTCCCAATGCCATACATAATCGGTTCTCTACCTCAATGTATTGAGTATCCTACTCCTCTCCTGCGCAGAGAGTGTCTGTAAAAAAGGTCCCCATTCCATCAGGAATCGTTCCCCCAATTTGTCATTCCCTTGTATGCCAGCCCTCTCTACCAACATTAGATCATACAGTTCCTGCCTCCAATCGGCCAGCCGGGGCCTGCTCCGTGACAACCATCTCTTAAGAATAAGATGTCGTGCTACCAACATCGCACGTTGCATCCACCGGGTGTATTTTCTTAGTATCTTCCCTCCAGTATCCGTCAACCCCAACACTGCTGACTGAGGCTCTGCTCCTATATCAACTGCAAACAGCCCCCCTAGAAAGCCATATACTTCCATCCAAAATTGAGAGATTCGAGGACATCTCCACCACATATGTCCTAGAGTTGCCGCCCCCTCCGCACATCTAGGACATCCCGCCGAGGCGGCTGCCCCTGCTCGGTAAGCTCTATTAGGAGCAAAGTAACTCCTTCTTATAATCTGATACTGCATATCCCTCCATTTACTATAGCCACTCATTTGCGGGATCTGTGCCAACGCTTCTGTTATATGCTCACTCGTAATCTGTACTTGCAAATCCCTTGCCCACTGCTCCGCTACAGCCGTCTCTTCCAAAGGAGCCTCCAAGGCTAGATATTCCTTCTGCAGCAACGATATACTTGCCTGCCGTGGCATACCCGCATACAGTAGCTCCTCCAATTTCAAGCATATCGCTCCTTGCAAATCCTCAGCCCGTAAGCTACCGACATAACTGCGAACTTGCATATATCTGAATTGATCCACAGCCTGTAACCCATATCGCGCCTGCAGCTCTCCAAACGGAAGCATCCTACCTTCACCATCCACTACTTGGTCAAGTGCTAATATCCCTTTCGCCTCCCACCTCTTAAATGCCCCCCCCTCCACTCCTGGTCGAAACTCACCATTCCCATGTAAGGGAGCAGTGGCGTAGCATGAGGATTCCCATGACACCTCTTGCACACTATCCCCCAGACACGTCGCAAAACTTTGAAACCAACATATTGGTCAATAATTTTGGGTAACAGCTGTCTTTTGGAGTGTAACACATATCGCAACGTCAGTGGATGCACTATCTCTGCCTCAACTGGCAGCGGCGTATAGTCCTCTGTTTCACTCAGCCAATTTCTCAAGTTCCGTAGTTGGCAGGCAATGTTATATCGATAAATGTCTGGTACGCCCATGCCCCCCCTCTCCCACGGCTGTTGTAATAACCGTAGCCTAATCCTTGGCTTCCTACCTCGCCATAGAAATTGAGTAAGTATCCTCTCCAATGCTTTAACTTCTTTACGCAGCAACAAAATGGGAAGGACCTGCAGCACATACAACCACTTTGGAAAAATCACCATCTTGTACACCGCTATCCGTCCCCCCAACGACAGAGGAAGATCCCTCCATCTCTCCAACCGAATGCGGGTCTCCTCCAGCAATCTCCGTATGTTCAACCTATGACACTTCTCCGTTTCCGCCGCCAATCTAACCCCCAAGTACTTGAGTTCATTCATACTCCACTTCAAGGGAAACTCGCCCTTCCAGTTCCCTGGGAGTCCTTTATCCAAGGGCAGTGCCTCCGACTTCTCTAAATTAAGTTTCAGGCCAGAAAACCTTCCAAAATCAGCAAACGTATCTAACAGTGTTGGTAAAGTCTCCTGAGGCCTCCCCACATACACCAGTACATCATCAGCAAAAGCTGAGACTCGGAAGTCCGACCGTCCAATCCTCGCTCCCACCAGCCGGGGGTGTGTCCGTATTCGCTCCAGTAATGGCTCTAATGTCAAAACATAGAGGAGCGGTGATAGCGGGCACCCCTGTCTAGTACCCCTCCTTATTGGGAAAGCATTCGTCAATGAATCATTCACTATAATTTGTCCCTGCGGATTTGAATATAACAACCGTACCACGTTTCCAAAAAAACCTCCCAGACCCATACGCTCTAAAATCCGGAACATATAGGGCCACGCCACCCGATCAAAGGCTTTCTCCGCGTCAAAGCTCACTAAGAGTGCCGGCTCACCTGCTACTTGAGTCATGTACAAGGCAGCGAAGATCCTCCGCATATCTTTAATGATGTGCCTATTACGCACAAAGCCCACTTGATCCCCATTCACCAAGTCCGGTATCATCGGTGCTAGGCGCTCTGCCATTATTTTAGCCAAGATCTTGAGATCAACATTGATCAGTGAGATAGGCCTGTAAGATCCTGGTTGTTCAGGGTCCCTACCCTCCTTGGGGAGTACTGTGATAACTGCCCTATTTGCTTCATATGGAAAGAGCTGTCTTCCGACCAAATCCATATAGTGTGCTGACAAGGGTCCCGCCACCTGCTGTAGGAGGAGCTTGTAAAATTCCCCCCGATAACCATCCGGCCCAGGAGCCCGTCCCCTACGCAGGGTCTTAACCACCGCCACCACCTCCGCAGGCGTGATAGGACCATTCAACAAGTCTCTCTGTTCTTCTGATAAACATGACACCTGTATTCGATCCAAAATACCTGCTCGCTCCTCTGGTCCTCCTGCCCTTCCTCATACAGTGCAGTATAATACTGCCGAAATATCTCTTCTATATGCTGTTGTGTGCTCCTAATCTGCCCCCTCTCATCTCTCATTGCTCCCACATAAGGCCTCCCCCCCCTCCCGTTCGGAGCAGCCCTGCCAGCAGCTTCCCGGGTTTGTTCCCGAATTTGTACAGCTTATGTCTGAAATACAACTGGGACCGAATCACCCTTTCGTGTATTACGGAGGACAGCTCTTTCTGCAGACAGAGCAGAGCCTCCTTATTCTGATTTGTGGGAAATTGGCAAAATCTGCGCCTTGCTACTCCCACCTCCCTTTCCAAACGTAACAAGTTCCCATTATACTGTCTCTGTCTATAACCCATATAGCTAATAATGTGTCCCCGAAGTACTGCCTTAGCAGTTTCCCAAAACAATGTGGGGTTTGCCTTATGCTCAGCATTGTGTGTAACATATTCCTCCCACTTAGACTTCAGAAATTCACCAAAGTGTTTATCAGTGTTCACCTCCAATGGATACCTCCACAAGGTCCTGTCCTTACTGAACCCCCACTGAATGTCTATCCAGATCAATGCGTGGTCAGAGACCATTATAGGCCCCACTCTTGCTTCAGTTACTCTAGGAAATAACCTAGAGGACCCCAGAAAATAGTCTATCCGAGATCCAGTGTCATGGGCCCGCGACACATGCGTATAGTCCCTTTCTAACGGGTTTAAAACCCTCCAATAGTCTAACAGCTCAAACCCTTCACAGAGTCCCTTCACCCATTGCGCTCTCCGATCTCTGTTGTTACCCCTCCTCTTCGACCTATCCATATTCTCGTCCATTACGCAATTAAAATCTCCCCCAATTATTAACGGGGTGTGTCCCACATCACTCAAACACTTGTTAACCTTCACACAAAAGCTCGCTTCGTACAGGTTTGGCGCATATACATTCATTAACGCTACCCTCTGGCCTCTAATCTCTCCAATTATCAAAATAAATCTACCCTCGGGGTCTTCCATGGTTCGTGTTAGCTGCACTTTTAAAGTGACCATTTCTTGCATTTTCCTTCTGACTATGGGAAACTGCCTGCGCTTTCTCTATCTCCATAGGAACCTGGCTGTCTTCGCCACCACAGTACATTACAAGTTTAAGATACAATGTAAACCACTTTGATTGAAATGATAAAACGGTATAAAAGGCCTGTTAAATAAATAAATAAAACAAGTCCAGGCACTTACTAGAAAGGTATTTTTTTAAGCTACAATATACAGTGCCTTGCAAAAGTATTCATCCCTTTGTTTTTTTGTCCTGTTTTGTCACATTACATACAAACTGGATTGAAAATGAAGATTCATTTGGATTGTGAGCCCCGCCCCTGTGCCAGATAGCTTGACCAGCAGGAGGCGCTGCACCTTAACCTTGAGGTTGTATAAGAATTTGTAGTTGAGCCGTTGGTTAAAGATCACAGATTTTTATTTGGGTTCTCAGAGACTCACAACAGTAATGTCCACAGGAAAACAAAAGTAGGGATACTCCTCCCAAAGAAAATATATGCAAACTTTGCCAGGTCAAAAATAAAGTCTTTTAAACAAGCTTTTCTTCTTAGCTCTTACAAAAGGTATTTTCCCTCTTAACAGTTATTCACATACAGTGCAACAATCACATTCCATGTCAGTGACTGAAGGATCTGAATCCCCTTTGAAAGAGTCAATTTCCATGCTCTCTGGAGGACTCTCAGGTAGCGGTTCTGGACTCTTAACTGGAATGGTATTAGTCCCATACATTAACAGTTTCTTCAGTCTTGGCCACCTAATAGGTTTCTCCCCTTTAAGTAAAAGCTCATGGGGTTTCAAAAGCCGTGGTTTAAAAGTTCCTTTCCTTTCATGTAAATGTCTACAGGTAATCTCCTCTTCATCTGAAGAACTATCCCGGTGTTCAGTTTTGGGCCTAGGCTTTCTCCTGGTTTGATGCTTAACTTGCACAGTTTTACATACAGGCCTTCTATCAATAAAACCCTCTTCTGAGCTGTAATCAGAGGACCGGTCAGACCTCCTTCGGGCTCTATAAAAAGTTCTTGCTTTGGAAGCTTCCCTAGCAGAGCAATGCCTGCATCTAGGTTCCAGCAAGGGTTTTGCCTGGGTAAAAGTTCTGCCTTCTTGTGGCTTCTTTAAGCTTCTTTCAAATACAGGGTTTAGCTTGCCCACTAACCTGCATTGTGGTTTCACTGCACTAGCAGTGTATCTCTGGGCCTCGCAACAGCAGCTGCCTGGCCTGTGAGTATTTCTTCCTGGAGAGCAGCAGTATTTCCCTTTCTCCTGGGGAGCGAATCTGGCTTCAGGTCTTCCCTTCCTCTCAGCATAGAGCCTGGGAGCCTTGTTCCAGTCAGGTTCAGAATCCTCGTGCTGGTAAGACAGGTGATTCTCTTCCTCTGCTCTCCTCTCTCTCTCCCTTCTCCCTTCCGTTTCTGTCTGCCCTTTTTTACAAGCAGCTACGTGACAAGGGAACTCCCTTGCAGGCTCCTCCTCCGAGTACCTGCTTCTCTGATTCCTATCTGGTGTGTAACGTGGGAATGACTCAACACTAGTTTTGGCCCACTGACTATCAACCCTGGGGTTTTTCTGCTGTGAACTTCTAACCCTGGGTTTTCTCTGACAAGTGTTTTCTAATGTGCCCATCCCCCCAGCCAAGGTAAAACCTTCAATGTTTCCTGCTTTTCTAGGTGGCACTACTCTCTCCTTGCCACAGGATGTTAGGTAATGGACCTAACAATATAGTCCAAATTGGTGAAGTGAAATGACAATAATATACCTTGTGTATATAAAAAAACAAGTAAAAACTGAAAATTGTGAATACATATGTATTCATCCCTTTTGCTATGAAACCCCTAAATAAGATCTGGTCCAATCAATTAACCTCAGAAGTCACATAATTAGTTGATTAGGGTTCATCTGTGTGCAATCAGTGTCACATGATCTGTCACATGATGCTTGTATAAATATACCCGTTCTGAAAGGCCCCTGACTCTGCAACACCACTAAGCAAGCAACATGAAGACCAAGGAGCACTCTAAACATGTCAGAGATAAAGTTTTGGAGAAGTATAAATCAGGGTTGCGTTCTAAAAAAAAAATCCCAAATTCTGAATATCCCACGGAGCACCATTAAATCCATTATAACAAAATAGAAATTATATGGCACCATTACAAACCTGACAAAACTCACAGAACGGGCAAAGAGGACATTTATTAGAGATGCTACAAAGACACCAAGAATAACACTGAAGGAGCTGCAAAGATCCACAGCAGAGGTGGGAGTATCTGTTCATAGGACCACTTTAAGTCATACACTCCACAGAGTGGGGCTTAATGGAAGAGTGGCCAGAAAAAAGTCATGGCTTAAAGAAAGAAAGAAAAAAAACAAGTTTGGAGTTTGCACAGCAGCATGTGATGGACCCCCCAAACACATGGAAGAAGGTTATCTGGTCAGATGTGACGAAAATTGAACTTTTTGGCCATCATGGGAAACACCATGTGTGGCGCAAACCCAACACTTCCCATCACCCCGAGAACACCATTCCCACAGTTAAACATGGCAGTATCATGTTGTGGGGATGTTTTTCATTGGTAGGGACAGGAAAACTAGTCAAGATTGAAGGACTGATGGATGGCACTAAATACAGGGCAATTATTGAGGAAAACCTGTTTCAGTCTGCCAGAGATTTGAGACTAGGACGGAGGTTCCACCTCCCAGCAGCACAATGACTCTAAACATACTGCTTAAGCTGGTTTAAAGGAAGACATTTAAATGTCTTGGAATGGCCTAGTCAAAGTCCAGACCTCATTCCAATTGAGAATCTGTGGCATGACTTGAAGATTGCTGTACACCAACCCAACCCATCTAACTTGAAGGAGTTGAAGCAGTTTTGCCTTAAGGAATGGGTGAAAATCCCAGTGGCTAGATTAGATGTGCTAAGCTAATAGAGATAAACCTCAAGCAGCAAAAGGTGGCTCTACAACATATTGACTTTGGGGGGTGAATACATATGCACACTCCTGCTTTCAGGGTTTTTTTTGTATTAATTATTTTTTTTTGTAAACTCTGTTTATTAAACCACACCAGAAACAGCAAAATAAAAAAAAAGTACACATACATCGCTCCCCGGGTGGGGTGAGTCTCTTATCCACTGCCTGGCTAGCAATCCACCAACAAACGTGATTTATAACATTTTCCACCCACTCAGCCCTTCCACCCCTTCACTCCCCCTTCTCTGGTCGCAGCCTCCTCTTCTCTAACTCACTTAAGAGATTTATTTATTTTATTGATTTATTTATTTACATTTTCTTATATACCGCGCTATTCTGCATCAGTGCGGTTTACATTGAACAAACTGAAATTACATAAAATTACATAAAGCAAACCCACAGCAGCAACTACTAATACAGGATGGGGATGCCCCCACATACCGGCCCCTCCCCCCGTTACTGCCCCTATTTATGCAGTCAGCACTTCATTGCGGGTACTCGACCGCAGCGTCTGGATATATGGCTCCAATATCAACAAAAAGGAAGTCCAGCGAGAGGTATCGTCCCGTGCCACCCAGTGCTCAAATACCATCAACAAATGGAAACTGTTCCGCCACTCCCAAAATGTGGGAGGTGACTTTTCTCTCCATCGCCAAAGTATGGGTCCCTTTCCCACCAGACAAGTCTTGCGCACTGGTATATGCACCCAACGCCCCTTAGGATGGAATGGTTCAAGCTGATCAAAAACAATTAAAGAACCGGTCCAGATTATCTGTTGTTTGAGCAAAAAACTCAAATATTTACAAATACGTATCCAATGCAGGCGAATTTTCAGACAGTCCCACCACATGTGACTTAGTTGCGCTAGGGAACAAGAGCACTGCGGACAGTTCCCCTCCTGCGTTAGATGACTATGCAATGCTCTTCTCGGGGAAAAATGTGCCCGTACAATACATTTAAACTGCACCTCCCTCCATCTTGCCACCTCTACCAGTTCTGGAATGCGGCCAATGGCCTGCCGAATGGTCCCCTGGGCCACCAATTGCCCCATCTCCATCACCCAGGAATTCTATATCCCTGAGTAGTCCGGTGGAGCAGTACACTGAACCAACCTACACTTCAGCCCTGATATGATTGGGGGGCACTCCTCCCCCAATGCAAAAAACTACAAAATTTGTGCCGAATTCTCTATCCGCAGCTCCACTCTCAACAAGGAGGCCACATAATGGCACACCTTGGTGTAAGCCAAATAATGGCTACTTCCCAAATCATACTCTACGCACAACTCTGCGAAAGGCTTACAGCTACCCGTCAAATCCACCAGATGTCCTAGATTCTGAATCCCACACTCTCTCCATATCCAAAAGATAGCCATTTCCAATCCTGGGGTAAAATTGGCATTGCCCTGTAGAGGCAACCAACTCGAGACCCCTGGTGACTGCCGCCAACAGGTGCAAATTTGTTGCCAGGTTTGACGCACCGGGGCTATCAACAGACTCCGAGTGAGCCTCCCCGGCAAAAGCGCCCCTTTTAAATGCAGAGCTGCCAGCAGAGAGTGGGGAGCCACAAAGGCCTCCTCCAAGGCTCTGGGGGTATAAAATTCCGTACCACCTAGCCAGTGACCTATATGTCATGCCTGACAGGCTCTAGCATACTGTACTAGATTGGGAACCCCAATCCCCCCCTGGCTCCAGCCCCCCCCGCAGTCAACTCAGTGGGATACGCGCCCAAAACCCCCTCCAGAGAAATCATTGGATCTCTCGCTCAAACTGATTAATTGCCTGTCACAACAACTGCACTAGGAGGGTTTGCATCCAATAAAGCACATGGGACAGCACCACCATCCCCAAAGCCGCTGCCCTGCCCAATAAAGACAACGGTACGAGATTCCACACCTGAAGTTGTGTCTTGAGGTATTGCAACACCCTATCACAATTCCGCCGATATAACTCCTGAGGGTCCCTAGTTAAAAGAATGCCCAGGTAAGTAAAAGAGTTATCTGCCCATTTAAGCGGAAAGGATGATCCCCATCGCGCTCTCAGTTGCCCAGATACATCCAAGGCCTCTCACTTTTCCATATTAATACGGAGCCCCGCTATACTTCCAAACTGAGACAGTTCCTTAAAGACCCGTGGCAGCGAAGTTTGTGGAGAGGTCAAGTGCACCAACATATAATCTGCAAAGGTAGAGATCTTAAACCCCTGCCCTCCAAATCTCACCCCCGATATGGCACTGGACTCCTCTACCCTTTGGATGAATGGGTCAAGCGACAGAACAAACAACAAGGGTGAAATTGGGCAACCCTGCCGCGTTCCTCTCTCCAGGGAAAACGACTCCGACGACACTCCATTACAAACCACCCCCGCAGTGAGATTAGTATAAAGTACCTCCATCATGCTAAGGAAAGGCCCCCCACCCCAGTCCGTAACGCAGCAACAAAAGTCTCAGATATTGCCAATTCACACGATCAAATGCCTTTTCGGCATCAAAACTAACCAGCAACGAACACATACACCTTTCAGGCACCCATTCCATTAAGACCAGAATTTTCCTCAAATTGTGCACCGCATAATGACCCTTCACGAACTCCACTTGTGAATCGTGCACCAAGTTATTTAGAATGGGTGCTAATTGTTCCGCTAAAATCTTAGATAGCAGTTTCAGGTCAAAATTCATTATGGAAACTGGTCTATAAGAAGATGCCTAGGTATGGTCCTTCCCCGGCTTAGGGATTAAAATAATGTGTGCATGGTTATCCCCCCCACTTAAAAAAACCCCCTGCTCTGCTCATCTATGAAAAACCGCCACCAATGAAGGAGTCACTAAGTCCTGCAGTAGCTTCTAAAACTCTGCCCCATAGCCTCTGGGCCTGGCGTCTTGTTACAACAAGCCCGTTGAATAGTTTTTTGTACTTCCTGCGTTGTTATGGGCTTATCGAGTTGAGCCATCTGCTCCGACCCAGGGCACGGTATCGAAAGACCCTGCAAGAACTCCGACACTCGAGTCGTGAAGCAACTCTCCCTCGCATACAAAGACTGGTAAAGGGTCCAAAACACTCGGGCAATAGCCTTCGCGTCTTTATGTAAATGACCCTGGTCATCCCGCACTGCCGCAATCGATCTAGTACCACGACTGCCTTGAAGGCATCGGCCAGGAGTTTTCCCGGTTTGTCCCCATACCGATATAGTTGATGACGGTAATATAAAAACGATTTGTTTGTCCGCTTATGAAGCAGCGAGTTCAAGGCTACTTGCGTCTCCCACAATCCCCACCTATTCACCGCATTTGGGCAGGCCGCATACCTCCACTGCTCTCTAGTCACCTGCCTTTAAAGGCGGATTATCTGCTCTGTTAACATAAGAACATAAGATATGCCATACTGGGCAGACCAAGGTCCATCAAGCCCAGTATCCTGTTTCCAACAGTGGCCAATCTAGGTCATAAGTATCTAGCAGTTTCCCCAAAAGACACAGGTTCCGCAATGCTTTGTACTGGGTCAAGCATTGATATCCTGAGTCCCTTCTTAATAATGGTTTATGGACCTTTCCTCCAGGAAATTGTCCAAACCTTTTTTAAACCCAGCTATACTAACAGCCTTTACTACATCCTCTGGTAACAAATTCCAGAGTTTGATTACATGTTGAGTGAAAAAATATTTTCTTTTATTAGTCTTAAATAGTTTACCCTGTAGCTTCATTGCATGTCCCCTAGTCTTTCTATATTCTGATAACGTAAACAATCGATCTATGTTTACCCGTTCCACTCCGTTCATTAATTTATAGACTAATATCATATCTCCCCTCAGCCGTCTCTTTTCCAGGTTAAAGAGCCCTAACCTATTTAGCCTTTCTTCATAGGAGTATCCTTCCATCCCCTTTACCATTTTTGGTGGCTCTTCTCTGAACCTTTTCTAATAACTCTATATCCTTTTTAAGATACGGCGACCAGAATTGCACACAATATTCAAGGTGCGGTCTCACCATGGAACGATATAGAGGCATTATAATATCTTTTGTTTTATTTTCCATTCCTTTCCTTATGATACCTAGGATTCTATTTGCTCTCTTGGCTTCCGCTGCACACTGGGATGAGGGTTTTAACATGTTATCCACAATGACGCCTAAATCTTTTTCCTTGGTGGTGGTTCCTAATGTGGAACCTTGCATTGTATAACCATAGTTTGGGTTTTTCTTCCCTAGGTGCATAACTTTGCACTTGTCCACATTAAATTTCATCTGCCATTTTGATGCCCAGTCTTCTAATTTATCAAGATCCTCTTGCAATTTTCCACAATCCTCTTGGTTTTTAACAACTTTAAATAGTTTTGTGTCATCTGCAAATTTGATAACCTCACTCGTTATTCCACTTTCCAGGTCATTTATGAATATGTCAAAAAGCAGCGGACCCAGCACAGATCCCTGGGGTACACCACTATTCACCTTTCTCCATTGGGAAAATTGTCCATTTAGCCCAACCCTCTGCTTTCTATCTCTTAACCAGTTCTTGATCCACAGTAGTACACTGCCTCCTATCCCATGACTCTTTAGTTTTGCCAAAAGTCTCTGATGAGGGACCTTGTCAAAGGCTTTCTGAAAGTCCAGATACACTATATCAACCGACTCACCTTTGTCCACCTGTTTATTCACACTTTCAAAAAAACATAACAGATTAGTAAGACAAGATCTTCCTTGTCTAAAGCCATGTTGGCTGTCTCCCATTAGGCCATGACTATCTACATGCTGAGTAATTTTATTTTTTATGATGGTTTCTACCATTTTTCCCGGTACTGACGTGAGGCTCACCAGTCTGTAGTTTCCCGGATCACCCCTGGAACCCTTTTTAAAAATTGGTGTTACATTGGCGATCCTCCTATCTTCAGGTATTAGAGATGATTGTAATGATAGTTCACAGATTACTAATAGCAAGTCTGCAAGTCTGCAATCTCATATTTCAGTTCTTTCAACACCCTTGGATGTATACCATCCGGCCCAGGTGATTTGCTACTCTTCAGTTTATTTAATAGTTGTAATACATCTTCCTGATGTATCGATATTTCCTTCAATTCTTCCACACCTTTAAATACCACTTCAGTCATGGGTAACATCCCTACATCTTCCTCAGTAAAGACTGAAGCAAAGAATTCATTCATTCTCTCCGCTATCGCCTTGTCGCCTCTTAGTGCCCCTTTAACTCCTCTATCATCTAATGGACCAACTGACTCTCTCACAGGTTTTTTGCTGCGAATGTACTTGAAAAAATCTTTATTTCGCGTTTTTGCTTCCACAGCAAGCTTCCTCTCAAATTCTCTCTTTGCCTGCTTTATCAATGCCTTGCATTTGATTTGCCAGTGCTTGTGCTGTTTCCAGGTTTCGTCGTTTGGCTCTTTTTTCCATTTCCTGAAAGATGCTTTTTTGGCAACAACAGCCTCTCTGACCTCACCTTTAAACCATGCTGGCAGTTTTTTGGACTTCCTTCCACTTTTCTTAAAGCGTGGAATACAGCTGGTCTGGGCTGCCAAGATAGTATTTTTCAACAACACCCAAGCTTGATGTAAGTCTTTAAGCTTTGCAACTGCTCCTTTTAGTTTTTTCTTAACTATTTTCCTCATTTTATCATAGTCTCCCTTTCGAAAGTTAAAAGGTAGTACTGTGGGAGGGGGGGGGGGGCGCTAGTGAGCCCGTGAAGAAATGGCTGCATTTTAATTCAGCTCCGGACCGGGTTCTTCCCTTTAACATGCTAACAGCTGCATATCTCCAGCATTTCCCCCCATTCCTACCCGGACTTGATAGCTGGATGTCTGGTGAATCAGCCTGTGCCCTGGAAGGATAACCGGAGCTCTGTGGGGTGCCTGGAGCCTGGCGGCATACTATACCGCGGCTGGAGCTTCTCTCCTTCTGCTGGCTGCTGACGCTGATCGGAGCGAGGCATTCCCCTTTGCGCTCCCTGCAGGGAGATCTTCCAGCGTTGCTGCACCAAGGCCCCCGGGCCAGAACTAGCGAGGAAATCAGGACGTGCTCTGGGACTGACTGTTTTTCTGCCGGGAATTAGAGCAGTGCGTGAGATCGACCCCCCCCACCCGGAGAAATCATCGCGTTGATTTGCCGCATCTCCTGGCACTGACTGTGGCAGTCGTCCTGTGAGGAGGTGGGAGGCCCGCGGCGACCAGTGTGCTCGGGTGAAGTTAATTCCGGTGACTTGGTGAGGTACCTTGGCGGCCATTGCCATGCGGTCCTGGAACGCATAAACTGGTCTGCGTTCCAATCGGCCTCGGCGGGAAAAAGTCACGTGGGTTGCTGCCAGCTAATCAGCCTCTGGCTCCCTGTGTCTCAGCGCTCCCGAAGCTAGCAGGTTTGATTGACGGCTCCTCTTCTCTCCTTCCCAGCCTCTGAACCTGGACGGTTGAACCTTTTGCTATGCACTACTGAATTTATACTACCTGCATTGGATACAGCTTCTCCCTGAGCCTGAAGGACCGGCTGAACTTGAATTGCTTTCATCGGGGACAGTTCCTCTCATTGCTGCTTGGATCCTGCCAGTATAAGTGATCATGGAGCGCCACCTGCTGCTTAGGGGTGGGATTGCTCTACTATTCTTTTTGCTGGCAACTGCCCCTCTCATCCTTGCAACTGATTCCTGCCTATTTTAGAATTACAAGGTCCCTCATCAGAGACTTTTGGCAAAACTAAAGAGTCATGGGATAGGAGGCAGTGTACTATTGTGGATCAGGAACTGGTTAAAAGATAGAAAGCAGAGGGTAGGGCTAAATGGCCAATTTTCCCAATGGAGAAAGGTGAATAGTGGTGTACCCCAGGGATCTGTGCTGGGTCCGCTGCTTTTTGACATATTCATAAATGACCTGGAAAGTGGAATAACGAGTGAGGTTATCAAATTTGCAGATGACACAAAACTATTTAAAGTTGTTAAAACTCAAGAGGATTGTGGAAAATTGCAAGAGGATCTTGATAAATTGGAAGACTGGGCATCAAAATGGCAGATGAAATTTAATGTGGACAAGTGCAAGGTTATGCACCTAGGGAAGAAGAACAACCCAAACTATGGTTACACGATGCAAGGTTCCACATTAGGAACCACCACCCAGGAAAAAGATTTAGGCGTCATTGTGGATAACATGTTAAAACCCTCGGCCCAGTGTGCAGCGGCGGCCAAGAGAGCAAATAGAATGCTAGGTATCATAAGGAAAGGAATGGAAAATAAAACAAGATATTATAATGCCTCTATATCGTTCCATGGTGAAGACCCCACCTTGAATATTGTGTGCAATTCTGGTCGCCGTATCTTAAAAAGGATATAGCGATTTTAGAAAAGGTTCAGAGAAGAGCCACCAAAATGGTAAAGGGGATGGAAGGATACTCCTATGAAGAAAGGCTAAAAAGGTTAGGGCTCTTTAACCTGGAAAAGAGACGGCTGAGGGGTGATATGATAGAAGTCTATAAATTAATGAACGGAGTGGAACGGGTAAATGTAGATCGATTGTTTACCTTATCAGAATATAGAAAGACTAGGGGACATGCAATGAAGCTACAGGGTAAACTATTTAAGACTAATAAAAGAAAATATTTTTTCACTCAACATGTAATCAAACTCTGGAATTTGTTACCTGAGGATGTAGTAAAGGCTGTTAGTGTAGCTGGGTTTAAAAAAGGTTTGGACAAGTTCCTGGAAGAAAGGTCCATAAACCATTATTAAGAAGGGACCCAGGATATCAATGCTTGAACCAATACAAGCATTGTGGAACCTGTGTCTCTTGGGGAAACTGCTAGGTACGTATGACCTAGATTGGCCACTGTTGGAAACAGAATACTGGGCTTGATGGACCTTGGTCTGACCCAGTATGGCATATCTTATGTTCTTATGTACAGGATTCGTCAGCCTACTCATGGCTGCCAAAGCCAAGGGGCTCGAAGCCCGGGAGGGAATGAGGACCTCCCAGCGTCTGCTAGGGAAAAGTGGCTCCCAGACCAGTCCAACCTGTAAGCAGCCCTCGGAGGGGTCAGGCGACGAGACAGTGAGTGAAACTGACCTGGGCCCTGCAGCGCTATCTTTGCATGCCCTCTTTCAGCGGGAATTTCGGAGGGGCTTTGAAGATTTGGCTGGCGAATTCCGCTCCATGCGCGAGGAAGTGATGAGCACTATTGCGGACCTCAGGGGTGATATAAAAGATCTAGGCACTCGAGTGGAAGAAGTCGAGACAAAAGTTGAAGATCATGATGGTGCTCTGGTGGATTTACAATGTGCTATAGATAGGCACCGTTCGCAGGCGATGGAACTGACTTACAAAATTGATGACATTGAAAACCGGTCCCGTCGCAACAATGTGCGCTTCCGTGGAATTCCTGAGGTGGTGGGAGGCGCTGAAGACCTGACGGTGGTCCTCAAAACTTTGATGGGTGAATTACTCACATCGGAAGAACTGGCATCCCGTGGGCCGGGAGTGGAGATTGAGTGAGTGCATCGTGCCCTGGGAAAACCTCCTAACAATCAACCCCGGGATGTTATTGTCAGATTCCTGCGTTATACTGATGTGGAGCTTCTCCTTCGAAGGGGCCGGGAGAAAAAAACAATCCAGTTCCAAGAGGCAATGGTGACCATGTACCAGGACTTCTCCGCTTTTACGCTAGCTCACCGGAGAGAGATGAAACCAATCACAACGGTGCTGAACAATAAAGGGATACGATACTCCTGGTCCTTTCCATTCTGGATGAACTTCCTCTTGGAGAATAAAAAGATCTCAGCAAAAGACCATACCGAGGCTTGGAGAGCGCTCCGCCAGGTGGGCCTTGTGGAAGACAATGCGTTACCAACGCCTCCGGCCTCTAAGTCTCAGCATTCGAAATGGACCCGGGTGGGAAGACCTGCCTGAATCTTCTTGGCTCCTGCACCTCTGATCTCCTGCCCCTGGGAAGATCCCCAGGGGTCCTTTGGTTTTGAGAATTAACTTGTTTGCTCAGTCTTGTTCACTTACGATGTGCCCCACTCATGTTCTTGCTGTACTAAATGTTTCTGGTTGAGTGGGGACTTTGGCACTAGCTTTTTGCTATAAAGCGACGGGGAGGAAAGTGATTCTGCTATGTTGGGAGGGGTAGTAAGCATAATGCTTCACTGGTGAATGGTTCTAAGGGGAAATGTTTATGTGTTATTATCTCAGGGTTTTTTCTGCAAGGGGGCCCGGTGGGAGCTGGGTTTGGGGTCAGTCTGACCGTGTCCTGTTTTTTTCTTGGCAGGCTGGTGGTACTGACGGGGAGGGGAATGGGATTGGATGGGGGGCAAGTACAGCTGGGGGAGGGTAGGGGGCGGGTGTGAAGGGCAAGGGTTTCTGGGTGCTCTCATGGGGTGGGGACTATTTGTGGTGGTGGGGTGAACCTCCGAAGATAGTTATGTGGTGGGGGGGGGGGAGTAGGGCCACTTCTTCTGCTAAAGATATGTGGCTCTGCAAGCGCTAGGGGAGACTGGATCATACGGGCAGGGGGGGGGAGAAAGGGGCAATAGTGGTAAGGTGATTGATTACCTATGTTGAAAGTGATTTCTCTCAATGTCAAGGGTCTTAACTCCCCTAGAAAGCGTTCTTTACTGTTTTCGGAATTGAGATCCTTGAAAGGAGATATAGTGTTTTTACAGGAGACACACCTTCGTAGCAGCAATCAGGGGTGGTTAAAACGTAATCCTTACACTGAGGTATGGGTTGCCTCGGACTTGAATGGCCCGAAGAAATGTGGGGTGGCCTTGCTTTTCCATCAGTCCTTATCCCTCAAAGTGGAGGAGGTTAAGAAAGATACCTTGGGTAGGTGGCTTTTTATGAATGTACGCTTGGAGGGCCATCTATTAATGCTGGCTAATATTTACACCCCTAATGAAGGCCAGGTAACATTTTTTACGCGGCTGAGGGCCTTGTTAGCTGAATTTGCGAAAGGCACTATCATATTGGGCGGGGATTATAATGCTCACATGGTACCGCGCTTGGACTCGACGGGTAGCACTGGGAGGGTGGCGGGTGGAACCAGTAAGGCGTTGCAGACATTTATGCTGGAGTTAGGCTTGCGCGACGTTTGGAGAGATACCCATGAAGGGGAGAAAAGTTACACATACTACTCACCCGTTCATCAGGTGCATACCCGTATAGATTACTTTCTACTGGATCAACGCCTGATGGATGAGAGAGTGGAGGCTGGGCATGGGGCCCTGACTTGGTCGGATCATGCCCTGTGTTGGATTGCTCTTCCGGCGGATTTGTTTAGTGCACGGCACTCGCTTTGGCGATTGGATGCTCGGTTTTTTCGGCGACAATGCGCTGTTCAGGAGCACGGCCGCTTCATTACCGATTTTTTTGAGTTGAATGATTCTAGGGAGGTCCGCTTCCCACGGTTTGGGACGCCTTTAAGGCCACGGCTCGGGGCCGTCTGATAGCGGAAGCGGCTCGTACCCGGAGGGCTTGGAGATGGGAGCATTGCCAACTGCTGGGGGAAACTTCCTGTCTCCAATTGGAGCATGCCCGGACTGGCTCTAAACGGGTCTTGCGCCAATGGCGGGCGGCCCGCGCCAACTTAGATGCATGTCTCCAGAGAGAGTTGGATAACCAACGTCGGAAATTACGACAAACATTTTATGAGCGGGGGAATAAACCAGGACGCTTTTTAGCCTTGCGACTTCGGCAGCAGCAAACTACGAGAGTGGTCCGTGAAATTCGAGACTCCGGGGGGCAGAGGAGGGTTGTCTCTCGGGAGATACGTGATGTTTTCGCCACGTTTTTGGATCGGTTATATAAAGCTGAGCCTTTTGATTTGACCCGTGTGCAGGGTTTCCTGAGATCTGTAACTTTTCCGAGATTGAATGCCTCGGATCGAGATCAAATAGATGCGGAACTTACTGTGGAAGAGGTGGAGCTCGCAATCCGCCGGTTGAAGGCTGGGGGAGCGCCGGGTAGTGATGGCTTTCCCGCGGAGTACTATAAAAAAATTCCGTACTCAATTAGCTCCAACTCTAGTAGTACTTTTTAATGAGGTTCTGCGGGGGGAGCTGCTACCCCCCTCTCAGCGAGAAGCTCTTATAACGATGATTCCTAAGCCGGGTAAACCCTTGCAAGAAGCTGCCTCATACCTCCCCATTTCCCTACTGAACATGGATGTTAAAATATTGGCCTCAGTACTGGCGGCCCAGCTAAACCGGGTTCTCCCACCTTTGGTACATCCGGACCAGGTCGGGTTTGTGCCGGGTCGTCAGGCGGCAGATAATAGGCGAATGCTGCAGGTTATTCATACCACTCTTCAGGACTCTCAGCCGACACTTTTGGTGGGAGTTGATGCCGAGAAGGCCTTTGATCGTGTTAGCTGGGGCTATCTTTGGTGCGTGCTAGAGGCGCTGGGGTTTGGTCCTAACTTTATCCGTTGGGTCCATAGTCTAATATCAAGACCCCACGGCCTGTGTTTGGGTTAATAGGGGTCAATCGAGACGCTTTCAGTTGGAAAGGGGTACACGCCAGGGATGTCCTCTGTCGCCATTGTTGTTTGCATTGGTGATGGAACCTATGGCGCAAAGCTTTCGCGATCATCCAGGCATTGGGGGCGTGCGAGTGGGCCCTGCTGACTATAGAATTGCATTTTTTGCGGATGATATCATATTATCGTTGGTGAATCCAGATGCGTCCCTCTCCGCTGCCATGCAGCTCTTTTTGAGGCCTTCTCCCAGGTGTCTGGATTCAAAAGCAACTACTTTGAATCTGAGATTCTTGATAACGGGGTTCTGGAGGCGGTCTATGTGGACTTGAGGGCTACCTACCCCTTTCGCTGGGTGACAGGTGCCCTTCGCTATTTAGGGGTGAACCTGACGGTGGAGCGGACGGCACTTTTTAAGGCTAATTATGACCCGCTGCTCCAACAGGTTCGGCGTGATTTGGAGTCTTGGGCTAGCTTGACGTTATCCTGGTTTGGGCGTATAGCGGTGGTTAAGATGGTGGTCGTCCCAAAGTTCTTGTACCTCTTCCAGGTGCTCCCTATACCCCTGTCTCGGGGAACTTTGGCCAGCTGGCAATCCATGCTTATGAAGTTTATATGGCACTTTCGGCGGCCTCGTATCGCACGTTGCATTCTTTATACGCGCACGCGCTCTGGGGGCATGGGGGCGCCTAACCTCCATTGGTACTATGCGGCCGCGCAATGTCGTGCCGGGGTGGAATGGATGAACCCAGCTAGCCCCAAACATTGGATACAATTGGAAATGCACATTGCGGGGGGGGGGGGGGGGCGGGACTGGGAGACCGGCTGTGGCTTGGCCCCAAGTTGCGAGGCGGCTTGCGTTTAAGCAATCCCTATATCCTGCATACCCTTCGCTGCTGGGACCAATTTTTTCGAGTTCGGGGGGCGGACCTGACTCCTCTGGCGCCTCTCGTGGATAATGCTATGTTTCCCCCAGGGATGACTAACCCGGTTTTCCGGATGTGGGGGCACAAGGGACTTAGTCGAGTTGGCCAATTATTTTATGAGGGTAAGCTGCGGTCTTTTAGTGCACTTCAGGAGGAATTTGACCTTCCTGATTGTCATGTTTTTCACTATACGCAAGTGGCCCACTGGGTACAGGCTCACAATGTGCGGTCTCAAGTGGCCCGCGATTTGTCGGATATAGAGCGATACTACGCGGAGTGTACCACCACGAAAGGTCTTATGGCTACCTTATATGCCCATTTGCAGGCGCAGCAGCCGAGATTAGGCAAGTATCGCGAACAATGGAATTCCGACTTGAGTCTCCATTTTACTGAGCAGCAATGGGAACAGGTAGAGGGCAGGTTGTGGAAAGGTTCGGTGGCTATTAATGCCCGTGAAACTAACTATAAGCTTTTATACAGATGGTATATGACACCTGAGTGGATTGCTCGCGTGTACCCAGGGGGTTCGGATCTGTGCTGGCGGAGATGTGGAGAGAAAGGTACTTTAGCGCATGTCTGGTGGTCCTGCCCTCGCGTCCGCACCTTTTGGAGAGGGATCCAATACCGCTTAAAGCAAATAGTCGGGCTGGCCATTCCCTGGGATCCGGGCATTTTCCTTTTTGGTGTTAATGTGCCAGGGGCACGCAACCCCCAGCTGGCCTTGATTCGGCATGGTCTGAATGCGGCACGGCTATCTGTGGCAACTGCGTGGAAGCAGGTCCTGCCGCCCTCCTTCACTACCTGGTTGGAACAGATGTGGGATACCTATTCAATGGAACGCGGGGTGGCAGCCAGTAAGTTGCGCTTGTCCCGCTTTGAGCAGGTGTGGGAAGCCTTTGTCCTACACTATGGCTCATGATGATTTGAGGGCGCTGTGTATCCTGTGGGGGCCCTGGAACCGTGTCATCTTGTGAGATAGGGTTTTCGAGTTCCCCCTTTAGCTTCCTGAGCACTGGCTGGCTGGTCCGCTCCCTTCTTCTGTAATGGGCGTGGAGGTTCGTGGGGGGGGAGGGGGGAAGATCGGGGGTAGGAAAAACGCTATGGAAATGCTCTTTGCTGATAGGTGCTGACCGGGGGAAAGGGGGGGGGAAAGGGGGGGAGCGTTTTGTTGGATTATTAATTGATGTTTGCGCTTTTAGCAATTGTTCCCTTCTGTTATTGTACTATGTATATAACGTATGCGGCTTTTGTGTGCTTTGTGTTTATTTGCTGCCTTTCAATAAAAAAAAAAAAAGGTAGTACTGTGGATTTCCGTACTATCCCTCCTCCACTAATTAAATCAAAGGTGATCATGCTATGATCACTATTGCCAAGTGGCCCCAACACCCTTATCTCTTGCACTAGATCTGGTGTTCCACTAAGGACCAGGTCTAATATGGCTTCCCCTCTGGTCGGTTCATGAACCAGCTGCTCCAAGAAGCAGTCATTTATGTCATCTAGGAACTTTATCTCCCTAGCATGTCCTGCCGTGACACTGACCCAGTCGATACCGGGGTAATTGAAATCACCCATTATTATTACTGCGCTGTAACTTTTGTTAGCTTCCTTGATTTCTTTGAGCATTTCATCATCCATTTGTTAATAATCTGCATAATCCATTTGTTAATAATCTGCATTTTCTAGCCACATATGCTATAATGTCTTCTCGAAGCACAACTTTGGCGGCCTACCAGAAAAGTTCTGGGTCCTCCTGATGCCGCACATTATTTGTAGCATAGCCCTGCCATCTTTTGCAAATATAATGTTGAAACTCAGTATCTCTATACAGTTCCAGCGGAAAACGCCAAATTCTGGTCTGATTCAACATCATACCATTCCAGCTCTATCCAGATCAATGCATGGTCTGAAATCTCTGTTGGGACGATCTGCACATCAACTGTTCTAACAAATAAGCCCTCTGACACCAATACATAATCTATTCTGGCACTCAAACCATGCACATGTGACTGATGGGTATAGTCCCGCTCCTGCCCATGTAACAAACGCCAAGGATCCACTACTCCTATTCTCTGTCTGAACCCTTGCAATGTTTGGGCTGTTTGTGCCCGTGCCCTATCGCCTCCCCCTCAGGTCGTATCAACTCTGCATCAAAGACTCCATTAAAATCCCCTCCCAGCACAAGAGGAACCTCCGATAACACAGGTACACTAAAAAATTTTTTTTTTAAACTGCCTCTAATGTTTCGATTGATTTTTACGTTTTTTGGTGCGCTGAATCCAAATCTGGTAACCAATTTGCTCCATCACGTACAGATTTTTTGCTACATTGGATTAGCAGTTTGAGGTGAACGTTTCAGATTGAGTGCGATCGAGATAAAAGTTTCTTGGATGAATTCTTTATACTAATTGTTTAGTAGTTATTCAAATAAGAATAAAGAAAATTGTAACAAGGCAGCACATAAGAATAGAGTAATGTCAACAAAACACACTGTGATGGTAGAAAAATTGTCTGCACTTAAAACAGCCACATACATGTGCACAAACATTGAGCATATAAGAGCGAGGTTAGACACAAAGCAAAGCAAAGAAATGTGCAAAAAATGTTGTACAGGTATGTATGTAAGAATAGAAAACGCAAACTGCACCATTGCAATACATGAAGACAAACACCCGATGGTGTGAAAATAAAATTCTAATAAATGAGATCCGACACTGTGGTAATAACTAGCAAATTTTTATTTCAAAGTTTAGTAAAAACACGATATTTGTCAACACAGTTTAGATTTTAACGTCATTCTTGGGTCAATCAATCTCCTGGTGGGCCCGTTTCTTCTTCCCCCGAATGCTTCTCTTGGTGCGCTGCTTGGCGTATTTTTCATCTGGGGTTTCCCGCAGCAGCAACCAGCAGAAATCAGCCATCATAGTGGTGTTCCATCTTCCTTTGTACCTTCTCTCTGCGTCCTTGATGTCCTGGTGAAACCTTTCACCTTGTTCTTCACTGTACGCCCCCAAGTTTTCGGGAAAGTAGTTCACATGGGAGTGCAAGAAATGGACTTTCAGGCTCATGTTACAGCCTTGTTCTTTGAAGGCATTGAGCATCCTGGCAACAATATCCTTATAGTTCTCATCCCGCCTGTTCCCCAAGAATTTGAGAACAACATCCTTGAAGGAATCCCAGGCTTCTTTTTCCTTCTCAGACATCGTTTCAGCGAATGCTCAATCTGAAATGAGCTTCCTTATATCAGGGCCAACAAACACTCCTTCCTTTAGCTTTGCTTCAGAAAGTCGGGGGAACTTTGAGCAAAGGTACCGAAAGCACTCACCATCTTTTGGAAGGGACTTGATGAATTGCTTAATGAGACCCAACTTAATGTGGAGAGGTGGTAATAGAATTTTATCACGAGGTACCAAGCTCTCATGAAGAACATTTTTCTCACCGGGTCTCAAATACTCCCGAATTGGCCAGTCTTTTTTCCCCCAGTGTAGGTCGCAGGCCCGGCTATCCCACAAGCAAAGGAAGCAGGGATATTTGGTGAAACCGGATTGCTGCCCTAATAGCATGGATAGAATTTTAAAGTCTCCACAAATCATCCACTTATGCTCATCATAACGAATCTTCTGAAGAATCAGGGCCAAATTCTCGTATTTTTCTTGGAGAATAACAGAGTGAGCAATAGGAACTGAAGCGAATGTGTTGCCATTATGAAGAAGAACACCTTTTATGCTGTCTTTTGACGAATCAATGAACAGCCGCCATTCAGCAGGATCATACTTGAGTTTAAACTTTTCCATCACTCCGTATATATCGTTGCAAAATACCAAATCTTCCTCTTTGCTGAAATACTTCAAAAATTGTGTCTCGCGGTTGCGGTACCAATAAAAAGTTGTTCCTGGTGACAATAGATTTTTCTGTTTAAGCCGAGAACCTAGCAGTTGGGCAGCATCTTTTGGGAGTCCTAAATCCCGGACTAAATCATTCAATTCAGCTTGAGAGAAAAGTTCAGGTTTCGGATCTGGTTCAGTTTCAAACTCGGAAGTACTGGACTCATCGGGAAAAGCCATCTGATGAGTCTCATCATGATCAGAACCGTCCACACAAATATGATCCGAAGATTTTGGTGGTTCAGGCACAGGTACTTCGTTGCTATGAGGCATAGGCCTAATTGCTGAGGGAAGGTTGGGGTAACTTATTACGTTCTTATTTTTTAAGTTGTATCCCTTCACAATGCAAGAGCAAAAATAGCAGTCACAGCTGTGGTCTCTTTGTTCACGCCACATCATAGGTATTCCGAAACGAAATGCTTGTTTTTTACCTTTCATCCATAAGCGTAGATCTTCCTCACATGTCTTGCACACTTTGTGAGGAGCCCACGGTTTGTCTTGATCGCCTAACTTCAAACCGAAATAGGCGAAATATACTTTTTTAATAAATGCAGAAATGTTCCTCTGCCGCTTTTTCACGGTATATTCTCCACAAATAAAACAAAAACTGTCCGGAGAGTTGACGCAACCTCTGGCTCTGTGAGCCATCACAAATACACAGCACTGCAAACTACAACTGTAGTGAACCACTTCGGAATAAAGCTGGATTACGACTGAGCAAACAAAAGGTAATAATGAACTTGCAAGAAACTGAAATTTGACAGGAACGTTCAGGTCGCAACCACCGTGTTTGAGCGAGCGAACGAGGCGAGGCGAACAGGAAAGAACATGCGCCAGCGCGAGTACTGGATTTAGCCCCCCGCCTCCCAATTGTCCTGTTAATGTATAAAATGAATACAAAACACTCTAAAATATCATGAGGGAGTGTTTCTAGTTAGTTAACCATTACAACCTCTATTTTGGGCCAAGAAAATAAACTGCAGTCGGCTAAAAAGAAATTATGTGAACATTCCTTATATGGGTAAGAAATCTAATTTTGCAAGAAAACGTGACGTGATGGAACATTTTGGCTATTTTTCCTGGATTCAGCACCCCAAAATCTATAGGAATCAGTTGCAAAACTGGAGGCAGTTTTTTGGTAGTGTACCTGTGTAATTGTTCTGGATTCATGTAATTAAGATGTTATTCTACCTAATGTTTATGTAAAATGTCTTTTATTGTAATCTGCTTAGAACTATTATATATAGGTAGAATATAAATGGATGCATTGAATTAAATTAAATTAAATTATCCTCATACTGCAAAATCTTCCCCATCAGCTTGTTTGAACCTGCAGTTTGGAGAAGCAATTAAAGAGAAAAAATGTCTAAATTTAGGAAAAAGGAAAACAAGTATACTAATTGTTCCATAATAGTATGTTCTTAACCTAGTGTGTTTACAGGAAAATTGGATTATAAAATAATTAGATCTGCCACCTTTGTATGTTTGTCTCTTTCCCTCTAATAACCTTATTCATTTAGGTTCATTCATATTTCTACCACAGATAGTAAAACACTTTCTGGGATATTTTAAAAAATAATTTACTTAGGTAAATACAGATTTACTAGGGTAAACTTTTGAAATTTGCCCAACTTTGATGAAAGTAAAACCATATAGGTTGTAATGCAATGTATATAGATTTACCCAGATTGGGAGTAATTGTATACAGATTTTCGTCAGGACAAGCAGGAAGTCAGCCCTCACATATGGGTGACGTCGGCGCCGACGGAGCCCTCGTGCGGAGCATTTCCCCAGCTTTCAAAGAAAGCCTTTGGGAATGCAGCGCGCATGCACGGTCCCCTTCCCACCCAAGGGTGCCATCTTGCTCAGTCTTCTTTTTTCTGCGGAGCCCAACGGATGTGTGTCTTGGTCACCAGGTTAAAAGTTGATTTTCTTCGAAGAATTTGTGGTTTATTGCCGGTTCGACGCCGGTTCCCCTTTCCGCCTGGGCACGGTACACCGGTATCGAGCCCGGAGCTACTTTTTTGGTTTTTGTCCTTCGAGACTAGCGTTCGCACCTTTTTTTCTTTTTCACTGGCAGCCCGGTCCTTTGACCTTGCAGGGGCCCTTTTTCCCCCGATGGCTGCCAGCGGGTTCAAGAAGTGTGATCGGTGTAAGAAACTGATATCTCTCACCGACACACACGACTGCTGCCTCTGGTGCCTCGGACCCGATCATGACCCAATGATCAGTGGCCCGTGTGGCAAAATGTCATCTAAGGCGCTGAGGAGCCGTCAACATCAGCGAGAAAGGATCTTCTCTGACTCCGCGTCCGGCCGGGCCCAGACTTCGTCAGAGCCTCGACGTCTCGGGAGTCCAACCCCAAGCATCGTCAGGGTTCCTCTGAGCGGGGGTCTCCCTCACGGGAACACAAAAGGAAGAAGAAACCCGCGAGGGCGGCGTCGGTGGACGCTCTTGGTCCCTCGAGGGCCAGGTCGCATAGCCCCGACCGCCGTCCCGGGTCCTCGGAGTCGGAGAGGCCTGCCAAATTGCCTCGTGTGGAGCCAGAGTCCCCGAGTCACGTGAGTACTGTTGTCCTCGTGGACTCTCCTCCGGGGGAGCCGACGTCGGCCCCGACACCATCGGGGGCCGAGTCGGGGGCTGCTGAGTCTCCTGAACTGAGTCTCAGGTTGACGGCCTTGGAGAGCAGGTTGGCTGCCTTCATGGAATAGCAGCGGGTGCTGATCGCCGGTCTGACCGGTGCATCTGCCCCGACCACCGGGACCTCGACGTCCAAGTCGACCCCGGAGGCCGAGCCGATCCTCGAGTCCATGCGGTCTGTCAGACGGCTGCCTAGGGTGAGAACTTACACAATCTTGACGATGCATATATTCATATGATTCTTGCAAGGTATTGTGGGTATTGTAGTTCATTCACTCCCAAACACAGCTGATGACAATAATTTGAGTTGTGAAACCAAGTGGTAAGATCAATAAAATACTTCTTTTATTGATGGGGTTTAATTCACCCAGCACATGTATGCTTGATAGCACTATAAATGAGGTTACTTGCTTGCAGTGTTTAAAATGGATAACAAAAAGTCACAAAGTAAACCAGAAAACAACCTTCAGCTTGTCAGGCAATTAGCTAATGTTTTCTTAGCAAATAATTACCAAATACAAAGGCACAAAGTAAAGAATAAACTTTGCTGGTTAGGTTAACTTCTGCTTATTTTCCACGCCGATCTCAGCAGTGATTCTCCCTTGCTCACACACACAATCAGGTGCAGCCCTAATTACTATCAATGGACCAGCTGAAAGCCTTTAGCTGGCTGGCTGCTACTGTGTGAGCCCAAATCCTGCTGTAAAAGCTGTTTGCAGTGGAAATAAAGAACAAAGTTAGGTTTCTTTGTGATGGCTGATGTGTTTGCTCACGGAAAACTAGCAATAGCATTTAGATAGAGAACAGTCCATATAAATAGTTTCATCTGCTGTATCTCCCCCTTCATCAACAATCATAGGGTCAATATCATACATTGGCACAGATGAGTCTTTCATTAAGGCACTATCATGAGAATGCTTATTCCCTTGCTGCCATTCTCTATTATAGATAGGGTCTGGATCAGTGTTCATACCTGAGCCTCTCCTGCCATCATAATTCCTCTCTATATAGCCTGGCCAATATGTAATCCAATTCTGATGTCCAGCCTTCCAATCTTGATCCCTGGACACTGGATCTCTTCTCACATACCTTCTGGCCTTGGTCTGAAAGTCCCTTCCACATGCAGTCTTCTCTCTTCCAGGTAGCCACTGGTGATTCCTATCTCTGCCACTCCATTCCTCTGGCTGAATCCAGTCCAATGGACTCTGCTGGCTTTTGGAATACCTCCCAGTATGAGTACTGCCTTGGAATCTCCCAGACCTTCCAATGGCCTTTCTTCTCTTCCTTCCAGAGAGTTTCCTTCTTTCTCTATCCGCTTGGCTTGGCTTCTGTTTCTCCAGGTGATACTGGTGCTTGAGCTTGTAGCCGTTGCTGTCTCTGTATCTCTTCCTCCCTCTGTAGCTGAAGCTCTCCCTGAAGCTGGGCTGGAGCTTGTAGTAACTGTTATCTGAAGAAGAATCTCTATTCTTATTCTTTCCTAATGTGTGCTGCTCCCTAACACAGTGCAGCTGTCTTGAATCAGGCCCTGCCCTTTGAGATGAGTGCTTAGGGATTACCTCATAGCTCTCTTGATTGCACACACATTTTCTCACTTCAGCCCCTCTCATGGCTGCTGGAAACCTGGTGCATTCTGGGACTGGTAGTCTTTTATGTGAAAATTCTGTTTTCTCACTTCTACCAGAACTGACAGGTTGCTTGTTCAGAGTCACATCATCTTTTCTATAGCTCCTACCTGAGCTATGATAAGCTTCCTTATCACATACCCCCCTGCTTAAGTTATTACGGACTGGTTCTACTGGTGAAACTTCTTCTCTACAGTCCGTAATACGGGAAAGTGCATCCGCATTCTTGTGTAACTTCCCGGCACGATGTTCAACCTGAAAATCAAACGCCTGTAAGGCCATGTACCAGCGTGTCAACTTGGCATTGTGGTTCTTCATTTGCTGCAACCACTTAAGTGGGGCATGGTCCGTGACCAACTGGAACTTTCTCCCTGTAAGGTAAAACCTTAACGCCTCCACTGACCACTTGATAGCCAAACACTCTTTTTCTATCGTGGAATACTTTTGTTCAGCCAGTGACAACTTCCTGCTCAGGTACATCACAGGATGCTCCTCCCCATCATGGCACTGGGATAGGACTGCTCCTAGCCCTACATCCGATGCATCGGTTTGAACCAGAAAGGGTTTCTTGAAGTCTACTCCTTTCAGTACCGGTCCTGTACACAATTTTTCTTTTAATACTGAAAACGCTTTTTCAGCTTCTGGTGTCCACTTTATCTGGTTTGGACAATTCTTTCGCAGCATATCCGTGAAAATGGCACTTTTCTCTGCGAATTGCGGTATAAACCGGCGGTAGTATCCAATAAGTCCTAAGAAACTTCTTAGTTGTTTCTTGGTTGTTGGAGGAGGAAAATTCCTGATGCTATCTATTTTGCTTAATAGAGGTTTAATTTTTCCTCTTCCCACTAGGTGGCCTAGGTATTTTACCTCCCTATTTGCAAAGGCACACTTCTTCGGGTTTAAAGTGATTCCCGCTTGCTTCATAGAGCACAAGACTGCCCTGATCCTCTTCAAATGCTCCGCCCAGGTGTTACTATGGATTATGACATCATCCATGTATGCAAAAGCATAACTTTGGTGGGGTCGAAGTACCTGATCCACTAACCTTTGGCAGGTAGCCGCTGCTCCATGCAGTCCGAAAGGCATCCTCTTGAACTGGAAAAGGCCAACGGGGGTGCTGAACGCAGTCTTCGGCTTCGACTCCCTGGTGAGAGGGATTTGCCAATATCCTTTTGTCATATCAAGGGTGGTTAAGTATTGAGCCTGTCCCAGCTGGTCTAACAGCTCCTCAATTCTTGGCATTGGATATGCATCAAAAACTGATATGGCGTTTACCTGCCGGAAGTCAATACAAAATCTTAAGGATCCATCAGGCTTCGGCACCAGGACTATGGGGCTATTCCAGGGACTCTTTGACTCCTCTATTACCCCCATGTCCAACATCTCCTGGACTTGTGCCACTACCTCCTGTCTTTTGGCTTCAGGCAAGCGGTATGGCCTTTGACGAACCAATTTCCCAGGTGGAGTTATTATTTCATGGGCCACCAAATGGGTCTCCCCAGGTATGGGTGTCAACACATCTGGGAATTCCTTAAGCAACTTCCTAATTTCTTCCTGTTGTACCATTGTCAGGTCCTCACCTATTTGGGGCTCTGATTTTTCTTTACAATCAGATACCTGGGGTCCCAAATCTTCCTCTTCACTCACCTCCCTCTCTCGGGCACAGGTGGCAGCTAAGCTTTTAACCCCTTTGACATCAGTAGAACCAAAACCTTTGGCTCCACGTTCAGAATTCTCTAGGGATGTGACCTCCTCCACAGGTGGAAAACCCAGCCTCTCACAGATCAATTGGGCAATTTTGTCTCCTGTCTTCACATGATACTCATTCTGTCCAAAGTTAAACAGAACTTTAATATTGCCCCTGTAATCGGGATCAATTACTCCCGCACCCACATCGATGAAATATTTAAGGGCTAATCCGGACCTTGGGGCTACTCTCCCATAACATCCAATTGGTATTTCCACTTGGAGACCGGTGTCAACCAGGGCTCTCCCTTGGCTAGGTACAGTCACATCCTCTATGCTGCATAGGTCAAACCCAGCAGACTGAGGGGTTGCCCGCTTAGGAGCTTGGGCCTTCTCAGAGACCTTATGGTACTTTAGGACGAATATCTGCTTTGGGGTAGCTTGGTCTTCTGGACGCTTAACCATCTTTTTAGCTGGGGTCTGAGGACTTCCAAATAAAGGCCCGGGAGCTACTACCATTAAACCTTCTCCCTCCTTCTTTCCTAGTCCTTCCACTAGACCCTGCTTAAAATCTTGGCCAGTCTCTTCCTAGAACCAAATCAAAGGGTAGCCTAGGCACCGCTGCTAATAGGACTTCCTCTTGTTTCCCTAGGCACTTAACCTTTAGCCTATAGGTGGGATATGATGATGCAGCACCATGAATGCATCTGATGTGAACTTGGCTTTCAGGGGTTCTAGACACAAATCTTTCTTGGGTCTCTATCCTCTTCCAAAGCCTTTTTGACATCATACTCTGGTCTGCCCCAGAGTCTAATAATGCATTTGTGGTAATTCCTTGCACATCAACCATCAAAAGAAATCCTTCCTTGGGCTGTTTTAAATCCAGACCCATTAAACTAGTGTGTGTCTGGCATCTCTTCTCAAAATGTCCCAATTTTCCACACTTGAAACATTTCTTTCTATTCCACTGTGTCATCTGGTTTGATACAGTACATTCATTTTTAGAAACATTCCTAATTATTCCTTTTTCTGATACAGCACATCTAGCCTCAGCATCCATCTTTAGAGGGCCACCCATTCTATGGCAAGCCTGCGTGGCTTCCAAGAATCTCTCTGCTAGCATGGTTGCCTCTCCAAGATTTTGGCAATTTTGCTGTATAAGAAAAACATTCAAATCTTTAGGTACCCCAAGCATAAATTGTTCCAGCATTATAATATCTAATAACATTTCTACTGTCTTTTGCTCAGGCTCTAACCATTTTACAGCTAGAATTCTAATTCTCTGACTCAGAGCCCTGGGTGTCTCACCCACTTTCAATGTAACAGCTCTAAACATTCGCCTATACTCTGAAATAGACAACCCTAGGCGATCTCTAATAGCTGCCTTTACATCCTTATAAATCAAAGCCTGGGCTGCTGGCATTGCTCTGTAAGCTGCTAGTGCCTCACCAGTTAATGAGGCTGCCAGCCTTACTGCCCACTGGGTCTCTGGCCATGCTAAAGCCTGTGCCACTCTTTCAAAAGACTCTAGAAAATCATCAACATTATCTTCTGGAGTTAATTTCCCAAAATTAAATGCCCCAATCCCTTGATTGAGTCCCACAGTGTCCACATGTGGTGTACTAGTACTAACTGCTGGTCTTGCATCTGTTCCACTTTGGCTCTGCAGCTGAACTAGAGCTTGCACCAGATCAAGCACTGGTTTCTGCTGTTCCATTAAGGCCTTCATAGCAGTGTCCTGGGCCTGCTGTGATAGCTCCTGCTGCTTGCTGAATTGGGCTGCCATCCACTGAGCCATCTCCGTCGGATCCATCTTGACCTCTGCAAGAAAAGAAAAAAGAAAAACCCAAGAGCAGCACCTTCCAACCAGGTGTGTTTTTTTTTTTTAATTTTTTTTTTTTCCAATTACCCCCTGTGCTTACACACATCCACCACTAGACATGCCCAGGTACATATTACCTTGTCTCAGTGATGAATCCAGCTTTGCACAGGGTCTTTTCCTCTGGGACAGCTTCCTGGAACAACCACTTTTCTTCCAAAGTGCAGATGAGGGAAAGAATCTTCTTACAGCTTTAAACTTGACTTTTATTTGTAATCCACAACAAGTAAATCCTCTTGGTGCAAGAGCAATCCGAAAAACTACGCCATTTGTCAGACGGCTGCCTAGGGTGAGAACTTACACAATCTTGACGATGCATATATTCATATGATTCTTGCAAGGTATTGTGGGTATTGTAGTTCATTCACTCCCAAACACAGCTGATGACAATAATTTGAGTTGTGAAACCAAGTGGTAAGATCAATAAAATACTTCTTTTATTGATGGGGTTTAATTCACCCAGCACATGTATGCTTGATAGCACTATAAATGAGGTTACTTGCTTGCAGTGTTTAAAATGGATAACAAAAAGTCACAAAGTAAACCAGAAAACAACCTTCAGCTTGTCAGGCAATTAGCTAATGTTTTCTTAGCAAATAATTACCAAATACAAAGGCACAAAGTAAAGAATAAACTTTGCTGGTTAGGTTAACTTCTGCTTATTTTCCACGCCGATCTCAGCAGTGATTCTCCCTTGCTCACACACACAATCAGGTGCAGCCCTAATTACTATCAATGGACCAGCTGAAAGCCTTTAGCTGGCTGGCTGCTACTGTGTGAGCCCAAATCCTGCTGTAAAAGCTGTTTGCAGTGGAAATAAAGAACAAAGTTAGGTTTCTTTGTGATGGCTGATGTGTTTGCTCACGGAAAACTAGCAATAGCATTTAGATAGAGAACAGTCCATATAAATAGTTTCATCTGCTGTATCTCCCCCTTCATCAACAATCATAGGGTCAATATCATACATTGGCACAGATGAGTCTTTCATTAAGGCACTATCATGAGAATGCTTATTCCCTTGCTGCCATTCTCTATTATAGATAGGGTCTGGATCAGTGTTCATACCTGAGCCTCTCCTGCCATCATAATTCCTCTCTGTATAGCCTGGCCAATATGTAATCCAATTCTGATGTCCAGCCTTCCAATCTTGATCCCTGGACACTGGATCTCCTCTCACATACCTTCTGGCCTTGGTCTGAAAGTCCCTTCCACATGCAGTCTTCTCTCTTCCAGGTAGCCACTGGTGATTCCTATCTCTGCCACTCCATTCCTCTGGCTGAATCCAGTCCAATGGACTCTGCTGGCTTTTGGAATACCTCCCAGTATGAGTACTGCCTTGGAATCTCCCAGACCTTCCAATGGCCTTTCTTCTCTTCCTTCCAGAGAGTTTCCTTCTTTCTCTATCCGCTTGGCTTGGCTTCTGTTTCTCCAGGTGATACTGGTGCTTGAGCTTGTAGCCGTTGCTGTCTCTGTATCTCTTCCTCCCTCTGTAGCTGAAGCTCTCCCTGAAGCTGGGCTGGAGCTTGTAGTAACTGTTATCTGAAGAAGAATCTCTATTCTTATTCTTTCCTAATGTGTGCTGCTCCCTAACACAGTGCAGCTGTCTTGAATCAGGCCCTGCCCTTTGAGATGAGTGCTTAGGGATTACCTCATAGCTCTCTTGATTGCACACACATTTTCTCACTTCAGCCCCTCTCATGGCTGCTGGAAACCTGGTGCATTCTGGGACTGGTAGTCTTTTATGTGAAAATTCTGTTTTCTCACTTCTACCAGAACTGACAGGTTGCTTGTTCAGAGTCACATCATCTTTTCTATAGCTCCTACCTGAGCTATGATAAGCTTCCTTATCACAGGTCTCGAGTCGATCCTCGGGCAAGGTCTCCCTCGGCCTCCCATATGGGGCCGAGGTCGTCGACGCCGGTACGCTCAGCGTTGGGGCGGATGGCATCGGTGCCTGCCTGACCGGAGCTGCTCAATTCATCGGGGTGGGAAACGGAGGACGAGGAGTCCCCGGACACTTTCCTGACCCGGTGTGTCCCATCGGACTTGCCGGAGTCCGAGCCTTGGAGAAGGTCCCCCCCCCCCCGGAGGATACCCGGTTCTCGGACTTCGTGAGGGACATGGCCAAGGTCTTGGCCTTCCCCGCGGACCCCGAGGAGGAGCCTTGAGCCAAGGAGCTCGAGGCCATCCAGTATGACTCTCCACCGAAGGAGGCCTTTACTGTACCGGTTCCTCCGATGCTGGAACGGCTGCTCTTTTGTATGTGGGAGGCACCGGCCTCGGCGCTGGTTCTCTGCAAATGGGTCGATTCCATTTATCGAGTCCATAAGAGCCCTGGGTTCCATGGTTGTGGAATCAGCCATGCGTCGTCTGAAGAGTCAGAAGATGCACTCCTCGGTGCCCCCCGGCAGGGAGGCCCGGAACCTGGATGCCCTCGGTAGAAAGTGCTTCCAGGGCTCTATGCTGGCTTGCCGTGTCCAGACTTACCAGCTGTACATGGGCATGTACCTCCAAGACCTGGCAAAGGAGATTGCTGGGTTCTCTGCTTGTCTCTCAGAGGAACCTTTGCAGAGGTTCAAGGCTTTGTCATCGGGGATTCGAGAGTGCTCGAAGTTTATCTCTTGAGCAGCCTATGATGGCTTCGAGACTTCGGCCCGAGTAGCAGCGGCCGGCATCGGTGCACGCCGTCAGACCTGGCTACAGTCATCGGACCTTGAGCCATGGGTCCAGGACAAGTTGGTCGATGTCCCTTGCCAGGGTGAGAACCTCTTTGGTAAACCCATGGCTGAAAAGGCTGCAGAAATCGAGACTGAGACTCTCACCAGGATAAGGCTGTCCAGGAAGACTTCTGCCCCTTCTCAGAAGAAGGGCTCGGGGAAAAAGCCCTTTTACCCGAGGAAGGCCTCTGCCTACAAATCCTACCCTCAATTCCAGGCCTCTACAGCTCCCCAACAGGGTCAGCAGGCCAAGGGGCAGGGACATGGGCCCCGTAGGCAGAAAACCTCCAAGCCGCCAGCTCCGGCTCCTGCACAGCAGGGAGCGGGGTTTTGACTCCCACTGCATAGCCTCTCTCCCACAGCTGGCTCCACTCAGCACAGGAGGCCGGCTGACACTGTACGCCCACAGATGGTCAGCTATAACAGGGGGTACCTGGGTACTGAGCATAGTCCAAAAGGGCTATTTGCTCCACTTCAACCAGTTACCTCCCTCCTATTTTCCAGCGGAGCCTCCAAGACTCCCTCTACACAGGAACCTCCTCCTTCAGGAGTTGGCAAGTCTTCTACAGGAGCTGGCGGTGGAACCGGTGCCTCACCACCTGATAGGACAAGGCTTCTATTCCAGGTACTTTCTAGTACCAAAAAGGACATGAGGCCTCAGGCCCATCCTAGACTTGCAAAATCTCAACAAGTTCCTGGAGAGGGAAAAGTTCAAGATGCTTACCCTTGGAATACTGCTGCCCTACCTCCAGCAGGGAGATTGGCTATGCTCCTTAGACCTAAAGGATGCTTATACTCACATCCTCATTCATCCAGACCACAGACAATATCTCAGATTTGTAGTGGGAGGAAAGCATTTTCAGTACAGGGTACTTCCATTTGGCCTAACCTCCGCGTCCAGGGTTTTCACCAAATGCCTGGCGGTGGTGGCGGCCTATCTCAGAAACCAGGGCATCTTTGTCTTTCCATACCTGGATGACTGGCTCATCAGGGGTCAGTCTCCACAAGAGGCCAGACAAGCCACTCTTCGCACTGTGTCTCTTCTCCAGCACCTGGGCTTCGTCATAAACTTTGCAAAGTCCACTTTGCTCCCCTCACAAGACGTGGAGTTCATAGGGGCACGGTTGGATACCCTACGAGCAATGGCTTATTTGCCCGAGAACAGGGCTCACAGACTGATGGCTCTGGCCCAGCAGTTCCACAGTGGATCTCTGGTCTCTGCCAGACATTTCCTGAGGTTTTTGAGCCACATGGCATCCACGGTCCATGTAACTCCAAATGCTCGTCTGCAGATGCGGCCTGCTCAGTGGTGCCTCAGGGCTCAGTGGATACAGGCCACAGGGGACTTAAGAGACAGAGTAAGAGTGTCCAAACTACTAGTGGCCTCCCTACAGTGGTGGCTGCATTTCCTGAACCTGATCAAAGGCGTGCCTTTCCAGGCACCACCACATACACAGGTGCTTACAACTGATGCTTCTCTTCAGGGTTGGGGTGCACATTGCCAGGGGGCATGCACTCAGGGCCTATGGTCCCCTTGAGAGGCCACACAGCAGATCAATCTGTTGGAGTTGCGAGCTATTTGATTAGCTCTACAAACTTTCTCTGCTGTCCTCTCTCACCAGTCTGTCTTGATTCAGACGCACAACCAAGTAGCAATGTTCTATGTGAACAAGCAAGGAGGCACAGGGTCCAGGCTTCTGTGTCAGGAAGCACAGGCCCTGTGCACCTTTGCAGTCAAGCACAGAATGTTTCTCAAGGCTGTTTATCTACCTGGCAAAGAAAATTACCTGGCAGACAGGTTGAGCAGGATTTTACAGCCTCACGAATGGCAGTTGAATCCCCTACTGGTCCAGCAGATCTTCCTGAGATGGGGTCTTCCATCCATCGATCTCTTTGCCAGTCCACTGAACTGTCAGCTGCCCAGGTTCTGTTCCAGCAGATGCCTTCCTAATCTCTTGGTCTACGGGCCTGCTGTATGCATTTCCTCCAACACCTCTAGTGGCTCGAACCCTATTCAGGGTTCTTCGGGACAGGGCCTTGCTAATCCTAGTAGCCCCCAGATGGCCGAGGCAACCGTGGTTTCCTCTCCTTCTGCAATTGGCGGTGGACACTCCACTCCCTCTGGGGGTGCAAACCGATCTCCTTTCTCAGGATCAGGGATCTCTCCTGCACCCCAACCTCCAGTCTCTCCATTTGATGGCCTGGCTGCTGAAAGGATAGTTCTAGCCCCCTTATTTCTACCTAGGGAAGTGGAGGAGGTGGTTTTGGCCTCTAGGAGACAATCCACTCGGAAATCTTATGCCCTCAAGTGGCGTAGGTTCTCCGCCTGGTGTGCTCAGCGCCAAGAGGATCAGTTTTCCTGCCTGGTACCAGTGGTGCTGCAGTATCTGCTTCACCTGTCGGACCTAGGCCTTAAATCCAACTCTGTTTGGGTCCACCTCAGTGCTCTGTCAGCGCACCACACGCTGGTGGAGGGCCAGTCTCTGTCGGTCCACCCCTTGGTAGCCCGCTTCCTCAGAGGCCTGCTTTTGGTCAAGCCTCTGATTCCCCCAAAATCCCCTGAGTGGGATTTGAATGTGGTCTTGCAACAACTTACTCGCCCACCGTTTGAGTCAATGGCTACCTGTCGTCTATGCTTCCTTTTCTGGAAGGCATTGTTCTTGGTGGCTCTTACCTCGGCCAGGTATGTGAGTGAACTACAGGCTCTGGCTTCTTATAGACCGTACACACGGTTCTATAGGAACAGGGTGGTCTTACGTACTCATCCTAAGTTCCTTCCAAAAGTTGTCTACTCCTTCCACCTCAATCAGGAGGTGGTTCTTCAGACATTCTTTCCCAGGCCGCATGCCAGCCGGGCTGAAATGGTCTTGCAGACCCTGGACTGTAGGAGGGCGTTGTCTTTCTACATTGACCGTACGCAGGGGCATCGAAGGGCTGTTCAGCTTTTCGTATCGTTTGACCCTAATAAGTTGGGGTTACCTGTCTCCAAGCGTACCCTGTCCATTTGGGTGGCAGACTGTATCACTTGGGTGTACAGGGCAGTCGGCCTCTCCTTGCAGGGTCGAGTCACGGCCCACCGTGTCAGAGCGAAAGCTGCGTCAGTAGCTCATCTCCACTCTGTTCCGTTGGCAGACATCTGCGGGGCCGCTACTTGGTCTTCAAGCCAGACTTTTGCGGCCCATTACTGCCTCGAGAGGGAGTCCCGCAGGGACAGTGCTTTCAGACAGGCGGTACTCCGTAATCTCTTTGAGGTTTAGGCAACTCCTACCGTGGCAGGCTATGGCGTATAATAGTCTGCAAATATGAAAGGCCTGTAAGTTAGGCCCTGATTTCAACCCCCACCTCAGTACAGAACCAAAGTCTGTAAAAGTTTGAGAAAACTGTTTAAACTGCTTAATAAGAAGTTTTCATGAATGCACAAATCTTTCATTATTCTCTTGTGCTGTGAAAAGAGAAATGTTTCAATACTTGCATTCCTAGAGCCAGGGACGACCTTGCAGTAGAGAAGTATCCAAACCTAGAAACTGCACCATTGTTAGAACAGTCCTAGAGGAGGGAGCTGGGTGCTAGGCCCAGGAGGGATCTCTGATTGGACAGGTGCAGGGGGCGTTGGAACCAATAGAAAGTTTGCATGTATCAAACTGAAGAAAAATGTATAAATGAGTATGTCTCTGTAAGAACATTGCTCAGTCCTTTTTGAAGCTTTGACTAACTGGGCCTTGTGCACAATAAACTGGCTTGGACCCTGTAAATTGACGCCTGGAATTATTCATTGTCTGCACTTCGCTGCTTCATATTCTTGGTGCATTGGCCGGGAATGTGCGGATAGTGAATGGTGGTCAAGCGAATACTCCACGCAATTCGCCTCCAGGTTTGGCCCGGTCGGGACCGTGTCTGTCCGACCGCAGGGGAAACCTCAGGCGCCGCCGATCCCTTTGTATCGGAGAGGGTTCCGCCTTGCCTCGGTGGGCCACTGGGTCCGGCTGGCCAACACCTCCGAATCCGAGGGGAGTCCAGGATCCAATCCAGGAGCTGGTTTGGTAACGGGAACCGGATCCGGTGAGTAGACATTTTCTTGTTTAACAGTCAGTGAAGCCTGAGGAAAAGAGTCTTGCATGAGTGCGCAAGACTGATTTGGTATAGACTAACTGGGAAAATCTTGCATGAGTGCGCGAGACGTCTTGCATGGCTACGCGAGACAAGAGAGCTTGATCACCTCTCAAGGGCGGTCCTAGTACGCTCCGCATAAGGGTTAGCGGACGCCGAAGCCACCTACCCTTTGGTTGGGAATAGTCAGTTAGTCAGAAAACCTTGGGCATTTTGGAAAATGATTTCTTGTGCTGGTATGATTCTTTGTGTGATTGAGAGGTCTTGAAATACAGACCGAGCGAGAGCGGACTCCTGAGTAGCGCAGTTCCTGGCCGGGCGACCGCGCCCAGGTCGCAAAAAGGAGGAAGCGTGTGGTGTTTGTTCCCCTCAATGTTTTTTGGGCTGTATGGACCCCTTACCTACAGCCATACTACCTACCCTTACTGTTTGTTATCTTGTACATCATTACGTGTGCGCCATTACGATTATGGGAGGGACGGAGTCCACGCAAACTCCGCTGGAATGTATGATCACGAATTTCCGTAAAGGATTTTCAGGGGACTACGGCATAAAATTGTCTCCGTCTAGATTAAGAGTATTATGTGATAGGGAGTGGCCTGTGTTAGCTACTTCATGGCCCCGTGGAAAAAACTAAAAGGAGCGGTTCCAAAGGTTAAAGACTTACAGCAAGCTTGGGTGATATTTAAAAACACTATCCTCGAAGCCCAGACCAGCTGTATTCCACGCATTAAGAAAAGTGGAAGAAAGTCCAAAAAACTGCCAGCATGGTTTAAAGGTGAGGTCAGAGAGGCTGTTGCTGCCAAAAAAGCAACCTTCAGGAAATGGAAAAAAGAGCCAAATGATGAAAACTGGAAACAGCACAAGCACTGGCAAGTTAAATGCAAAGCATTGATAAGGCAGGCAAAGCGGGAATTTGAGAAGAAACTTGCTACGGAAGCAAAAACACGAAATAAAGACTTTTCAAGTACATTCGTAGCAAAAGGCCTGTGAGAGAGTCAATTGGACCATTAGATGATAGAGGGGTAAAAGGGGCAGTAAGAGGAAACAAGGCTATAGCAGAGAGACTGAATGAATTCTTTGCTTCGGTCTTTACTGAGGAAGATGTAGGGATGTTACCCAAGACTGAAGTGGTATTTAAAGGTGATACTGCAGAGGAATTGAGAGAAATATCGCTACACCGGGAAGATATATTACAACTATTTGATAAACTGAATAGTAGCAAATCACCTGGAACGGATGGTATACATCCCAGAGTGTTGAAAGAACTGAAATATGAGATTGCAGACCTGCTATTGGTAATCTGTGAACTTTCATTAAAATCATCTGTAATACCTGAAGATTGGAGGGTCGCCAACGTAACACCAATTTTTAAAAAGGGTTCCAGGGGTGACCCGGGAAATTACAGACCGGTGAGCCTGACGTCAGTACCAGGGAAAATGGTAGAAACCATCATAAAGAACAAAATTACACAGCATGTAGATAGTCATGGCCTAATGGGAGACAGCCAACATGGCTTTAGACAAGGAAGATCTTGTCTTACTAATCTGATATGTTTTTTTGAAGGTGTGCATAAACAGGTAGACAAAGGTGAGTCGGTTGATATAGTGTATCTGGACTTTCAGAAAGCTTTTGACAAAGTCCCCCATCAGAGACTTTTGGCGAAGCTAAAAAGTCATGGGATAGGAGGCAGTGTACTATTGTGGATCTGGAACTGGTTAAAAGATAGAAAGCAGAGGGTAGGGCTAAATGGCCAATATTCCCAATGGAAAAAGGTGAATAGTGGAGTACCCCAGGGATCTGTACTGGGTCCGCTGCTTTTTGACATATTCATAAATGACCTGGAAAAGGGAATAACTAGTGAGGTTATCAAATTTGCAGATGACACAAAACTGTTTAAAGTTGTTAAAACCCAAGAGGATTGTGGAAAACTGCAGGAGGATCTGGATAAATTGGAAGACTGGGCATCCAAATGGCAGATGAAATTTAATGTGGACAAGTGCAAAGTTATGCACCTAGGAAAGAACAACCCACACTATAGTTACACGATGCAAGGCTCCACATTAGAAACCACCACCCAGGAAAAAGATTTAGGAGTCTTTGTGGATAACATGTTAAAACCCTCCGCCCAGTGTGCAGCGGCGGCCAAGAAAGCAAATAGAATGCTAGGTATCATAAGGAAAGGGATGGAGAACAAAACAAATGATATTATAATGCCTCTGTATCGCTCCATGGTACAACCGCACCTTGAATATTGTGTGCAATTCTGGTCACCGTATCTTAAAAAGGACATAGCGTTATTAGAAAAAGTACAGAGAAGAGCCACCAAATTGGTGAAGGGGATGGAAGGCTACTCCTATGAAGAGAGGCTAAGAAGGTTAGGGCTCTTTAGCCTGGAGAAGAGACGGCTGAGGGGAGATATAATAGAGGTCTATAAATTAATGAATGGAGTGGAACGGATAAACGTGGATCAATTGTTTACGCTATCAGAGTATAGAAAGACTAGGGGACATGTAATGAAGCTGCAGGGTAAACTATTTAAGACAAATAAGAGAAAATATTTTTTCACTCAACGTGTAATCAAACTCTGGAATCTGTTACCGGAGGATGTAGTAAGGGCTGTTAGTATAGCTGGGTTTAAAAAAGGTTTGGACAAGTTCCTGGAGGAAAGGTCCATAAACCACTATTAAAAAGGGACCCAGGATATCAATGCTTGACCCAGTACAAGCATTGTGGAACCTGTGTCTTTTGGGGATATTGCTAGGTACGTATAACCTAGATTGGCCACTGTTGGAAACAGGATACTGGGCTTGATGGACCTCGGTCTGACCCAGTATGGCATGTCTTATGTTCTTATGTTCTTATGGCACCTTTGATGTAGAAATAGTTTCTCGTATTCATCAGCTTGTACAAAAAGCGCACCCTGATCAGTTCCCCTACATAGATTCCTGGTTAAGTGCTTATGAGAGACAGCCCTCATGGATGAAGCACTGCTATGAGGACCAGTGTAGAATATTGGTAGCAACCACTAGGGGGACCCGAAAGGTGGAGAAGAAGACGCCACCTGTGTATTCTGCCCCAGAGTCCCCAGAAATCCTGGCCCGTTTACCCCAGCACCCACATAGGTTAGTTCCCCCAGCTCCGCTACCTGAGGTGGAACCTGATGAGGTACCCCAGCAATTACCGCTGCAGCAGCAAAAGAAGCCCATCTCCCCGAGTGATAGCCCCGAGTCTGGCCCAAGTACGTCGAGGGAACCAGGGTCCTCCGACAAAATAGAAAGCGGAGGCTCTCCTGCCAGTTCAGGGTCACCAACCAAGGAAGCTTATACCCAGGAGCGGTATGATTTAAGAAGTATAACCCCGAAGAAGAAGGAGAAAGCAGGGCGCCTAATGCCATTGCGTCAAGTGCCTGGTGTACCTATCCTAAATGAACAGGGCCAGATGGCGCCAGGACCAGCCAGTTTAGTCTATGTACCTTTTTCCACTACTGATTTATTAAACTGGAAAACACATTATGCATCCTATACAGCAAAACCCCAGGAGTTGACAGAATTAATGTCTAGTATAATGCAAACTCATCAGCCTACCTGGGCCGATTGTCGCCAGCTCCTGTCCACTCTCTTTACTACTGAGGAGCGAGGGCGGATTGTGCAAGCAGCCGTCCGCTGGTTGGAAGAAAATCCCGTAGAAGGGGGGGGGATCTGAATCTCCCACAAGCAGCCGCCACAGCTTTCCCGAATGAAGATCCTAGATGGACCCGAATGATGACAGGGGGGCAGCGGCCCTATCGCGATTTCGCCAGGCCTTGCTGCAAGGCCTGAAGAAGGGGGGCCAGAGGGCCATGAATATCGGGAAGGTAGCTGAAGTTATCCAGAGTCCAGATGAGAGCCCAGCGGCCTTTTATGAGCGGTTGTCTGAAGCTTATAGACTATATACCCCATATGACCCCGCCGCTCAGGAGAATTTGCGCATGGTAAATGCAGCCTTTGTCAGTCAGTCCCAGAGAGACATAAAACGAAAATTGCAGAAACTAGATGGATTTGCGGGTATGAATACAGCACAGTTAATGGAAGTCGCTCAGAAAGTATTTGTGAATCGTGAAAATGAACGTGACAGAGAAAGTGAACGAAAGATGAAGAAGAAAGCAGATCTTCTTGCAGCCGCTTTAAGTGAACGACGTGGAGGAGGTTTTCCTAACCGAAGGACCAGAGAACGTGGAAGAGGCCGTGGAAGTAGCAGGCCTCCTTTGGGTGCGAATCAGTGCGCCCATTGCACAGAAGAAGGACATTGGAGAAAATGAATGCCCGTATCTTGACTCCACCCCCAGGAGGGGAGGAGGGACCCCCTGGAGAACAGGAGGCCAATTTCAAAGTCGTGGAGGAGCAAACCGAGCACAGTTCCAGCGCGAAAGAGAAGAAGCCATTGAGGGAGTGGCAGTAGCAACGGGCTATGAAATGGATGAAGACTAGGCCAGACTGGGCTCCAAGTTCACCCTGGGTCCCCAGGAGCCTATGGTCAGTTTAAAAGTAGGGGACCAATATATGGACTTTATGGTAGATACAGGAGCAGAACATTCCGTGGTAGCAAAGCCAGTGGCTCCTCTCTCCTCTCGATCTGTCACTATTGTTGGGGCCACCGGGAACAGGGCCACCAAGCCATTCCTGCAGAACTGTATGTGTGAACTAGGGGAACAGAAGATAACGCACCAGTTCTTGTATATGCCTGAGTGCCCTATTCCACTTCTGGGCCGAGATATGCTTGCAAAGCTTCAGGCACAAATATCCTTTGCTGAAGGGGGAGAAATGAAAATGACTGTGAACCCAAAGCCTGCTGGATTAATGGTGCTAACTGTTCCCCGAGAAGAAGAGTGGCGGTTCTATAGTGCACCTCCAATTAAGTCAAACAGTTCCTGTATACCTACCAGCCTCATAGCCCCGCCTGAAGTATGGGCAGAAGATAATCCACCTGGCCTAGCGAAGAACATAGCCCCTGTCATTGTCACCCTCAAGCCGGGAGCGGAACCAGTGCATGTGAAGCAGTATCCTCTTCCCCGACCAGCCATTGAAGGAATCCACTGCCATCTGATGAAACTGCTGAAGTATGGACTTCTCAAAGAGTGCCAGTCACCTTGGAACACCCCTCTTCTCCCAGTCAAGAAACCTGGGACAGGGGATTACTGCCCAGTACAAGATCTGAGGCAGGTGAATGATGCAGTTGAAACCATACACCCAGTAGTACCAAATCCTTATACTCTCTTGGGACTGATCCCCGCTGAAGCTACTCATTTCACCGTCCTGGACCTGAAAGATGCCTTTTTCTGTGTACGCCTGGCCCCCACTAGTCAACTTTTATTCGCTTTTGAATGGCAAGACCCCACAACCGGAAGACGGGGCCAACTCACCTGGACCCGATTACCTTAAGGATTCAAGAATTCACCTACTCTCTTCAGTGCTGCCCTGAATCAAGACCTTTCAAGTTACTCAGTGAACCCAGGACAAAGGGTTCTCCTCCAGTATGTGGATGACCTGCTCATAGCCACCAACTCAGAAAGTGAATGTCTACAAGCCACTAGTGAACTTCTATACCTTTTGAATGAGGCTGGATACAAAGTCTCACGAGCTAAGGCGCAACTATGTCAAACCGAAGTTAAATACCTAGGGTTCCAGTTGTCCAGCGGAATTCGACGCTTGGGACCTGAACGCAAAGAAGCTGTATGCAGTATTCCCACTCCAACCACCAGGAGGCAAGTGAGAGCCTTCCTGGGGGCCGCAGGATACTGTCGCATATGGATCCCCAATTTTGCGCTGCTAGCAAAACCATTGTACCAAGTTACCAAAGGAATGGAAAAGTCTCCACTGGAGTGAGGACCTGAACAGGATGTAGCATTCCGATCTCTGAAAAGTGCTCTGATGTCATCACCAGCTCTGGGTCTCCCAGATGTCCAGAAACCTTTCCATCTTTACGTTCATGAATCACAAGGAAATGCTCTAGGGGTGTTGACCCAATCTCTTGGATCTTGGCAATGGCCAGTAGCCTACTTGTCAAAACAGCTGGATGTGGTAGCAAGAGGTTGGCCCCCTTGTTTGAGAGCGGTAGCAACAACAGCCCTCTTGGTGAACGAAGCAGATAAACTCACTCTAGGACAAAATCTTCAAGTAACTGTACCCCATTCTGTTCTCACCCTCATGGAACACAAAGGAAGTTTCTGGCTAACGAATTCACGAATGTTGAAATATCAGAGTATGTTGTGTGAAAATCCCCAGATACAGTTAAAAGTTAGCCAAGCTCTGAATCCTGCTACATTGTTTCCAATTGGTCCTGGGCCCCCTGATCATGACTGTATAGAAACTATGGACACTGTATTTTCGAGTCGCCCAGATTTAACTGATGTTCCTTTGGAGGATCCTGAACAGACTTTCTTTGTGGATGGAAGCAGTCTCGTCATCAATGGACATCGTCGTGCTGGATACACAGTGGTGACCCTTGATCTGGTAGTTGAGTCCTCAGCTTTGGCCCCAGGGACTTCAGCACAGAAGGCTGAGTTGATAGCTCTCACTAGAGCACTGATATAAGGAGAAGGACTCCGTTTAAATGTGTACACAGATTCCAAGTATGCTTTTACCACTTTACATACTGTCGCCCCCACCTGGCCAGGTAGATAACTGGTACCAGGAAAGGTTGCCTTTTGTTACCTTTTAAATAAGTTTCCCTAAAAATGGCTGCCAGGAGGGCTGCTGGGAATTGTAGTCTTATCTTAAGGCAAAGGAGTTGTGATCCAGTGGTTAGGCATAAGACAGAGAAAATTTATTTGTTGTAATCAGGGATTCCTTCATACACAGGATACAAGTGGAACAAACCCAAAATATAGGATTTTACTCCTGCGCAACAGCTTCTCAAAAGAAAACAGGTATAACTTTGCTTGTATTCAAAAATGTAACTTATTCCAAAAACTATACTTCTTAAATGTTTCTCTTTACAGGAACAAAAATCTCATGAAGCAAAAACAGCTCTTTGAATGTCCCTTGATTATTACTATCAACTTTCAGCTTTATAAGTTGAGCTTAGCACTCAGCTGTTTTTCTTCTGTCGTGACGTCTTCACAAATCAGGTTGCTCTTTAAGCATGCACACATTCAACGGCTCTCTAGATTAGCATTCTTCCACATCAGAGGCTTGACATAAAGCACATTGCATTTCAAAGGAATTGTCTTCTACATCTCCTATTTCCATTTCTTCAATGCTACCATTCTCACACACATCCAAGGGCATCTGTAGGGAGAGCTGACTGTTCTCTTTCTTAATTAATTCATTCAACTTTTTAAGCAGGGCTTGCTTTTGCACTAGCTCCTCTGCTATGTGAGCCACTTGATACTCAGATAAACAGTCTCTCTTTATCCTGGGGTTTTGTTTACTGCTAGAATCAGCTTTTAACTCTAGAGCTAATTCTCCTAAGCTTTTACTGGTTAAGAAATGAGGAGGACACACTTGCCTGGAGTCAGAGGTGTTTAGAATCTCTCTCTGCCCTGTAAGCCAGTCATGCTGTCTTCCGTCTGCAGTAACTTCGTTTGATTGCAACAGCCTATCTTTCAGCTGGAACTGTTTTGGCACCTTTCCAAACAGTTCTCCCTGAGCAGTTGGAAGCTTTAAGTCAGCAGCCTTTATCTCTCTCCTGCTGCCTTCGTTCAAAGGTTCACCAATACCTTTATCGGATCCTCCTTCCCTTGCTCTCTCAGCTGTTCTTGGCAATCTCTCGGGAGCTCTCTCTCTTCTGCTTCCACTCTTTCCTTCACACTTTCTTTCACTCTCCCTCTTTCCCCCTGTGCTTCTACAAGTCAGCTTTTTAAACCGTTCTTCTTCCTGTGCCACGCCTTGCTCCCAGCACATGTGATTAGAGTCAGGCTTCCCTCTAACCCTGACGTGCTGCTGTGGGCGGGGCTTAGGGATGACTAAGTTATGAGTCATAGACTCTTGGTTACCCGGGAAACCCTTGATACTTTCAGAATTAAAGGTACAGGTCTCATTTCCCTGTGTATCTCTATGCTCAGCAGTGCTCTCCTCACCACAATACACTTGGAGCCTTGTATAAAGAGCGATGGTTGATCAACTCAGGAGGCAAGTCCATTAGGTATGGGCCCAAGATATTGATACTGTTAGATGCTGTATGGGCCCCTAAGCAAGTTGCAATCATGCACTGTCGAGGTCACCAGACAGGAGTAGGAGAAGTTACCCGAGGTAATAGGTTTGCCGATGCCACCGCCCGAAAAGCAGCCACAACCGGACGAGTTGTGACCCAAGACATTCCAGTGCAAGCAGCCATGTTCCCTGTGCCCCTTAGCTCATGGGCTCCCCGATACACTACGAAAGAGTTGGATTATTTCTGTGGAAAGGAGGGAGGGGTCCTAACAGGAAAAGGTTGGATAGTATTGCCACCTCCAGAGGGTAGCATACCTCCAGGTCCTACAGTCATTCCTGAAGCATTAGGGCCAGCTTTTGTCCATGCTTTCCATCAGGCCACGCACTATGGGAAGACGGCCATGGAGAGAGCTCTAAGACCCCATTTTTGCATTTCACTACTAGGACCCCTGTCCACTTCAGTGACACAACAGTGTTTGACATGTGCCAAGAACAATCTTAGGCAAGGTCCCGTTCCACCCCAAAGAGTTCAGTCAGTAGGAGTGGCCCCCATGAGTGATATTCAAGTAGATTTTACTTAAATGCCACGAGCAAACGGATATCACTACCTGTTGGTTCTAGTTTGTATAATTTCTGGGTGGGTAGAAGCCCGTCCCACCCGAACAGAGAAAGCTCGAGAAGTCACAAAGATACTGCTCCATGAGATTATCCCTTGATTTGGAATACCATTAACTATAGGGTGAGACAATGGACCCTCATTTGTGTCCCAAGTAACTCAGCTCGAGCTCTACAGATACAATGGAAGCTGCACACTGCCTATAGACCCCAGAGTTCAGGGAAGGTAGAACGCATGAATAGAACCCTGAAGTCCCAGTTGTCCAAGCTTTGTCAAGAAACACACCTAAAGTGGCTCCAGGTTCTCCCTATAGCCCTTCTTAGGATACGTTCTGCCCCAACCAAGTCTTTGGGAGTTTCCCCTTTTGAGATTTTGTATGGGCGACCTCCGCCCATTGTACAGGGAATTAAAGGAGATATGAAACAAATAGGATCTGAAATAACTAGACAAGAACTATTGGCTTTAGGTTCTGTTTTGCAGAGTCTCCATGTCTGGGTATAAGATTGATTGCCCATCAATCTGACCGAACCTCTGCATCCCTTCAAGCCAGGAGTGTCAGTGTGGATCAAAGAGTGGAGAAAGACCCCGCTGGCGCCTCATTGGAAGGGACCTTATGTTGTCATCTTGTCGACTCCAACCGCAGTAAAAGTCGTAGAACTTGAACCCTGGATCCACCATAGTCGAGTGAAGCCAGCAGCTGCTCCTGAACCTGGTCAATGGACTTCAGTAAATGATCCGGAGACTCCATTGCGACTCACTTTGCGGAGACAACCAACATTGTAAGAATCTACAGAATCTACAATCCCACCCCTGACACGCAAGAGTGGCAGCCGAAGCAGAAAAGAAGAAACTCTACAAGCTCAACGTACCCAATATTCCAGTTGGCCTCCAAAGACTGTAATCATAATGTTCTTCCACTATTATCTTGTGGGAGTGGTGTTCCTGGGATTTCTGGAAAAGACTTTTGCCTTACCCCCTTGTGCAGCTTGCATAACTACCACCCAAACTGGACAGAAGGTCACTCAGACTTTACTTTACCATTCCTACTATACTTGCACTGGTATAGTCAGCCGGTGCATCTATAATGGCATAGAATTAAATATCTGTACGAAGGGGAAAAGTAAGACTTGTTACAACCCCTGGCAGAACCCCTCCTATTATGTACTTGAGATGCACTGGAATGATGAGGATGGAGCCCTCATAAATGCCACGGACCCACTCACAGACTCTACAAAACATGTTGTCTTGGACTTTGATGCCTGCGATGTGATAAACAGAAATGCCTACCACAGGTGTGGGTCATGGGAGCAAGACTACTATCACGATGATAAATATATGTGTCCAGAAGGAGCCTACGGATGGGGGCGGTGTACTGGAAAGAATTCCCCAACCACTGTCTACATCATGGCAGCTAAAGATGCCTACTTCTGTCCAAAATGGGAATGCATATTTTTTGCTACCTGGACTAATCCACCTATGGGGCGGGATGGAGATAATCGTAAAGGCAGCCTGACAAGGGTCCGATTGCCTGAGCCCAAGAAATGTAAGAAGGGTGCCTGCAATCCCCTGCAACTCCTCATATTTGACCCTAGCCAGTGGAAGCAGGGATACAGATTTGGATTGCGTATAGCAGGAGGAGGCATAGATCCTGGAACCATCATACGTATACGGTTGAATACTAAGGCTCATATATCCGCCCCCTATCAAATACATCACTCTTTTTATGAGGCCATGAAAGCAGAATTTGAGATTCCTCATACCTCCCAAAATTTGTTCCTTGAACTTGCTGGAGCAGTAGCATCTAGTCTCCACATTTCGGACTGCCTCTTCTGTGGAGGAACTAAGATGGGAGACCAATGGCCCTGGGAGGTGCAAGAAGTGAATTATTCTATTCCTTACAACCAGACTGATTTACATAACACTACTAGCGAGTGGGTACTGGCCCACCCTATTGTTGGTAAATTGTGTTTTGCTCGCTCAGGACCACAGTTTAACATGGAGGTTGGTCAGCTGGTCTGTCTCAACCAAAAGTTCTACAACAGCACCACTAAGAAGACATCTTGGTGGTCAGGAGTCAACGCTTCAGAACCCTCCAACCCCCTAGTTCGTTTCCCTAATCTTGCCAGCATCTGGACTGATCTAGCAGCTTATAATTCCTGGCAAGCACCACCTGGACTGTACTGGATTTGTGGAACCAGAGCATATGCTAGGCTTCCTCGCCATTGGGGAGGAGCATGTGTATTGGGAACCATACAACCTTCCTTTTTCCTTTTGCCTACATCCCATGGAGAACAACTGGGTTATCCTGTGTACAGAAGTCGACAGAAACAAGAGGCCTTGAAAATAGGCCAATGGGACAAATGGGGGGAGGAGGAGTGGCCACCTGAGAGAATTATCTCATATTATGGACCTGCTACCTGGGAGGAAGATGGTACATGGGGATATTGTACTCCTGTATATATGGTAAATCGCATTATACGTTGTAAACGGGGGTGCTGGTCGTGAATGTCCACAGTCTTGGCAAAGGCAAAATATTATTATGACTTGCAAAGGAGTGTGGGGGTTGTAGTTCATTCATACCAGAATCAGCCGTTCACAAAATAATGAGTTGTGATGCTCGAGTGTAAGCAAAGAAAAACAGATTTTATTCATGGGGTTAATTCTCCCACACAGATTTACTTGGTAACACAAAAGGACACTTGCTTCAAGTATTGTACTCAGGAAAAACAAAACATGTTATAAGGTAACTGAACTTCTTAAGCAATAAATCAATAAAGACCTTGATGGGAAACAGAAAAGGTCTTTTTGATGGCTCCTGCTAATGACCTTCTTAGCAGTGCTCCAAAAAGCAAAAACAAACCCAAAAGTAACAAAAAAACCTGTTCTTTATCAAGGATAACTTTCTTCTATTCACACACAAAGAAGAAGTTTCCTTCTAGAGCTCACGAGCACTTGTGCCTGGCTCAATTACAAATAAAAAGCCAGCTGCAAACCCCTATTATGGTTCACTCTCTCTACGTGGCTCAATCCTACCCTAAAGCTTTCTTGCAGAGACTTTTCTGGGTAGATAAAAGAACAAGTTACAGTTCCTTTTGGTGGTTGTTGTATTAGTGAGAAACTACTTTAAAACAGCAGCCTAGACAGAGAGCAATCCATGTATTCCAACTGATCATTTGATATATCTCCTTCTTCCTCAAATATCATGGAATCAATATCATGGTCTGGCTCAGAGGAATTCCTTAATTGAACACTCTCAGGATAATACTTGTTTCCCTGCTGTCTTCCAGATGAAGAGCTAGGGCATAGATCAAAGTTCATACTTGAGCTTCCCTTGCTGTTAGGTTTCCTCTCCTGGTATCCTGGCCAGTAAGTAGTCCAGCTTTTATGTCCAGCCTTCCAATCAAGATCCCTGGACACTGGGTCTCTCTTCACATACCTTCTTGCACCGGTCTTAGGGCCCCTTCCAAATGCAGCCGTCTCCCTCAAAGGTGCCGTTTGGAAGTTCCTGGCTCTATAACCCCAATCCTCTGGCTTCCTCCAGTCTAATGGATTATGCTTGCCTCTGGAATCACTCCTAACACACGTACTGCTGTGGGCTCCTTCTTTAGACCTCCAAGATGTCTTTCTGTTCTTCCTTCCACGTTGCTTCGGCTGTTGTAGTTCTCTCTCTTCTTTCTCCAATGGCTTCTGTTTCTGGATCTGCAGCTTCTACTTCTCCCTATTCTGTTTCTCCCTGTTCTCACCGTTCTGCCTGTTCTGTCTCTGTGTAGAATATCTTTTACTTTTAAAGTGCTTAGAGGGACACTCCACCCTAGCACAGCCCAGGTGTGCTGAATCAAGCCCTGCCCTTGGAGATGAGTGATTGGGGATTACCTCATAGCTCTCCTGATTGAACACACGTTTCCCCACTTCAGCCCTTCTAGAGGCTATTTGAAACCTGGTGCATTCTGGGACTGGTAGTCTTTTATGAAAACATTCTGTTTTAGTATTTCTACCAGCAAAGACAGGTTGCTTGTTCAAAGCCAATTCACCTCTTTTATAGCTCCCTCCTGAACTATGATAAGCTTCCTTATCACAACGTCTACAAGCTGTTGTTGAAATAATAACCAATGAAACCAGTAAAGCACTAACTCTTTTAGCTAAGCAAAGTACACAGATGCGTACAGCTATTTATCAGAATCGTTTAGCTCTAGATTATTTGTTAGCGGCTGAAGGTGGAGTATGTGGAAAATTGACTTTAAGCAATTGTTGTTTGCAGATTGATAATAATGGGCATGTTGTTGAAGATATAGCTATCCAGATGAGAAAGCAAACATTTGTGCCTGTCCAGACCTGGCATGGCCTAAAGCTTGATGGGTGGTTTGGTTCAGCATTTTCATGGTTAGGGGGTATGAAGACCCTCGTGCTTATTGTATTACTCATATTGGCTGTTTGTTTGTTTCTCCCATGTCTCCTACCCCTTTGCTTACGCATGATAACCTCAGTTATTGATAGCACTGTAGAACGGAAGGCAGCTACAAAAATATTAGCTATGTGGCAATATTCCCCAATACCCCAAAATGATGCTTTTACGCAAGTATAATATGTGATTTAATTCTCACCCTTTCTCACTTGCGGGTGAGAATAATCAAAGGGGGGAATGTGGCAGGCTATGGCCTATAATAGTCTGCCAGTATGAAAGGCCTGTAAGTTAGGCTCTGATTTCAACCCCCACCTCAGTACAGAACCAAAGTCTGTAAAAGTTTGAGAAAACTGTTTAAACTGCTTAATAAGAAGTTTTCATGAATGCATAAATCTTTCATTATTCTCTTGTGCTGTGAAAAGAGAAATGTTTCAATACTTGCATTCCTAGAGCCAGGGACGACCTTGCAGTAGAGAAGTATCCAAACCTAGAAACTGCACCATTGTTAGAACAGTCCTAGAGGAGGGAGCTGGGTGCTAGGCCCAGGAGGGATCTCTGATTGGACAGGTGCAGGGGGCGTTGGAACCAATAGAAAGTTTGCATGTATCAAACTGAAGAAAAATGTATAAATGAGTATGTCTGTGTAAGAACATTGCTCAGTCCTTTTTGAAGCTTTGACTAACTGGGCCTTGTGCACAATAAACTGGCTTGGACCCTGTAAATTGACTCCTGGAATTATTCATTGTCTGCACTTCGCTGCTTCACTACCCTCCGGCCCTTGTGTTGGGCTACCGTTCGGGGGCATTCTCAGAGAAGATTCTTATCCCGCATGCTGAGGCTCTAGAGGGAGTTTATTTTTCAGCTTGGGTTCCCGGTAGCCTGAAGCTGGGGAGTCCCATATGTGAGGACTGACTTCCTGCTTGGTCCTGGAGAAAGAGTAGTTACTCACCTGTAACAGGTGTTCTCCAGGAGCAGCAGGAATCAGTCCTCACGACCCTCCCTCCTCCCCTTGGATTTGCAGTCATATATTTCATTTTGTTTTTTTGCTGTCTTTTAGCTATGTCATCAGACTGAGCATGATGGCACCCTTGGGTGGGAAGGGGACCGCGGATGTGCGCTGCATTCTGTCACCAGCTCTCCTTAAACCCCCGAGTAGAGGTCAAGGGAGTGGGTTTTTCCCTATTGAAATAGCTGTTTTACAGATCCTGGAGCAATGTCCCTTGGGAAATGTAGTCTTTTCACCCAATCAATAAGGAGCAGTTGTGGAAAAAGTGGTTAAGCAACCAAAGGATTTTATTTCCCCTCCCGGGGTGGATTTTACCATGAACAGAAAACACAATCCAGGTATTTACTGGTATTTGGACAAACAAAAGTTCCTTAACAGAAAAAGGCTTTCTTCAGCATTAACCAAGGTGAAAACAAACATTCAAACAAAACCACGCTGTTTCCTCACAGCTCTCTATTTCCACATGAAACCTGTGCTGTACTGTCTTCTCAAACAGGCTTTCAACGCAATGAAATTATTCCATTGGCCAGAGATAATGTACAGTCCATTATATCTATATCTTCTCCAGTATCAATACACTCTGGTTCACAGTCCATCAATTTTTCCTGGTCATTAGGAAATGTTTGAACTGGCACTGCTGGTGCCACGCCCTTTCTTACTGCTCCAGGCTTTACACGATATGCTTGGGTCAAATACTGGCTTTCACACAGACTATCAGGCCCAGTATTCTTTTCCCAGCACCACCCTTCTGGATACAAACAGTCACGGTAATTAATTATATCCAAGCCTTTTGGCTTACCTTTCAGCCTTACTGGTGGAGGTTTTCTCTGGTGCTTTTGAATAGCTGTAGGTTCCCAACCTAAGCCCTGCTCATAGCATTTCACTTGCCTCCTAGGCTTTCTGTCTCTCCCGTGCTCCCCAGGATATTGCAGACAATCTCCTTTGCCCTTGTTATATCCAGTCCTCTGGGTTTCTTTCTTTCTCCTCAAAAAGGAATCTGTCTCTCCTTTCCATAGAGACTCTGGCTTACTCTGGGCATAGCTGTCTTCAGTGTAGCTCTCAATAGCTTCTCTCTCCAGCTCATATGCCTCACTTCCTGCTTCTTCAGCCAACTCCTCTGTACCTCCGTCTCCGCCTAACTCCATAAGCTCCACTGCAGTTTCTTTAATAGGGTGAATTCTGGGGCCGTGCTCAACTCCACCCCCTAACAGGTGTCCTGCATTACCTTGTGATTCACCCCTTGAATGATAGCACCGGCGTTTCTCTTGCCTCTGTGCCTGGTTCCCACGGTAACCAGGAGCGATGTGCTTCTGTTTACAGCTCAGCTCTACTTTTGTTCCTGGCTTTTTAGCTTCATTAAACGGGCTAGAAGGACCCACTATGTCACAATTCCCAAAGGCTTTCTTTGAAAGCTGGGGAAATGCTCCGCACGAGGGCTCCGTCGGCACCAACGTCACCCATATGTGAGGACTGATTCCTGCTGCTCCTGGAGAACACCCTGTAACAGGTGAGTAACTACTCCATGAGGTGTGCATGCATATAAAATTGCACATACATGCTTACAGTGTGAGTTATGCAGTGCACACAGTTTTATAAAGCGGGTAATATGCACATGCATTAGGGGTGATGCATAATTAAGGGGGGGGGGGCGGCACAGCGATTCTTCCGTTGCATTGGATTTTAAAGTGTCCACACTAGGGCGTTCACAGTCTGCCGCTCCTGTCCCTCTTTGACGCAACTTCATGCTGCTCCTGCCCCCTCTAACTGGAAGTTGCATTAGAGGGAGGGCAGGAGTGGCAGGCTGTGAGCGCGCTAGCATGGGCACTTTAAAGCCCAACTCAATAATGGCATCACCGTGCTGCCCCTCCTCCCCAAGGTGAAAAGATGGATGCTGGGAGTGGGAGTGGCATAATCTTTGGAGGGCGGCATGGAGGGTCTGCCTAGGGTGGCAGAAACCATCAGGCTGGCCCTGGTCATCTTAATTCTGACTGATTCTTTGTCTTCTCGCTCGTCTTACCCTCCATTTTCTTCAACTAACATCTTTCCCCTCTCTTCTGCTGTTTGTCCCTCTTTCTCTTCACTGACTGCTTCCCTGCTGTTTGCCCCTGTGTCTCTGTTTGTATCTATTGTTTCTCTTCTTCCTGTGTTTGCTTGTCTCTCTAGGCATATCTGACCATCTATCTGTGTGCCTCTAGATGTAGATATGTGCCTGGGCTGTCCTGTCCCTGTCTATGTGCCTTTAGGTATGTGTCTGTGCTTCTGTGTGTGTTTCTTTGAGTAGCTGTGGGAAGGGTATGTTTGTATGGCCAGGGCTGGAGTTAGGGGCTGGCAAACACGGCAATTGCCCTGGGCCCCCAAGCCACAAGGGATCCCAAGCCTGCCTCACTTTGAAGGAGGAATAGCTTGAATGTGGGCTTTGCGGCCTCCTCCACAGTTTCTGCTCTGAGTCTAACTCCCGCTCTGTGTATGGCTGTGGTAATGGTGATGGATCTTATTGTACTGATAGGTCTTGATGTATTAGTGAAAGGTAGGCTTTATAGAATCGGTGGTTTCTGTGTGCACTGGTTTAGAGGAGGGAGAGGCAACAGAGGAGGAGATGAAGAGAATCTACAGTCCTTGTGTGGCAGGCTAGGGCCTACTGTAGCCTGTAAATGTATGAGAGGCCTGTAAGCTAGGCCTGAGTCCCCACCCCCACCCCCACCTGAGGCTAGTAGTGCTGAGAAAGACCAAAGTCAGTGAAAGTCTGAGAATCTGCCCTAAACTGCTTTAAACTGCTTTTGATAAGTTTGTATGAATCCTTTATTAAATTCTTCTATGCTGATGATAGATATGTTCCAGTGTTCTGCATTCTCACATTCTCTGAACTAGAAATGACCTTGCAGTAGAAATGTATCTATGTCTAGAAACTGTGCCTTTGATAGAATAGCCTGAGAAGGGGGAACAGGGTGCTAGGCCCAGAGAGGGTCCCCCATTGGACAGGTGCAGGGGACGTTGGGACCAATAGAAAGTTTGCTTGTATCAAACTGTAAAAATTGTATATAAGGAATTTGCATCTGTTCTCCATTGCTCAGTCACTTTTGGATGCTTTCCTGTCTGAGCCTTGTGCACAATAAATTGGCTTGGAACCTGCACCTGACTCCTGGTTTTATTCATTGCATGCACTTCGCTGCTACACTAGGACCTAGTTCCTAGATTTCTCTGAGGAGCAATTCATACACAGGTTTAGGTTTAACAAAGAGATCATTCTGCACCTATGCTTTCAGTCAGAGGATCCACTGCAGCTTGCTGCTTGGAGAGGATTCGCCATGCTACTGCACCTGAAGGCCATCACAGCCCTTGCCTTTCAGGCCACAGGCAGCTTCGATACCACTCTGGGGACGACAGCAGGCAACTAATGTATCTACTTTAAAAGTGGGCAGATTTTGGTGTTGGATTTGGTCAAGTTAGCAAATCTAGCCAGCCAACTTAAGTGTTTAAAACTAAGCACTGCAATAGCAAACCTAAATCTATCTGCCTAAATTTTTCAGCCTGCTGAAAATTAGCATAGGATAGGTGCCAAAATCTTAGGGAGCTATCTTATTACATACATTTCTGACTAGTTTTGAGCATCATATTCTATTCATTGTATCAGCACTTTGAGTGCATGCTGTACATAGTTTGATACCAAAGTTAATATCAGTTCCATGTAAGCCTCTTTGTTCCGGAGAAAGGCAGTATATAAATACAGCTAAATAAATAAATAACTTTCTCCAGGAACAAGCAGGAAGTCAGTCCTCACATATGGGTGACGTCGGCGCCGATGGAGCCCTCGTGCGGAGTGTCACAAGCACAACACCCGAAGCCACTTGCCTCTAGTGGTCGAGGGGCGTGGTGGTTGAGGATTCCTTCTTCTATCAGCTCCTAGCAGCCTATTTCTTCGTGTTGGCTTCTGGGAAGTGTAGTACTGCTAAAATATGTTGGTGCTTTAAGTAGAAGGTTTGTAGTTGAGGTAACCGAGGGTAAGGCTTGTAACAGAAAGTTTATTTCCATAACACAAAACACAGCAGGTTCAAGGTATCATTTACAGGATTACAACTGTAGGATTTGCTTAAGGTACAGCAAATAATGGCAAACAAACCAAAAGAACTCAGAAATGGCTTTTTAAAGTCCTCTTACTTGCAGAAGCAATTGCCTTTAGAAACTAGGCTGCCACTTTCCTTTTTAGTCCTTGTTAATCAGAGCATAAAGAAAAATTCAGGCTTAATTCTTCTACAGCAGTTTGGTTTCTGCCAGCCTCAAAAAAAACCTCTCTAGGCTGCATTTCTACATGAAACCAAACTTAGAACAAAACAAACATTCCAAGCTGTTATAAAAACTCTTAGCAGGCTTTTCATATAGGAGAGGAGCAAGCAAAAACTCTTATAGCAGCTAACTTGACTTTTCTTGCCGTTGCACAGTTCAAACACAGGTGACAAACAAGCATGAATCAGAGCTTCCTGATCAGGCTTACGTTGCAGTAAATTTCCCTTTTAAAACAGACAGGAATTTACCTCCACACTGCTTCTGCCATATGGTTAACTTCCAAGGAGAATTACTTCTTTCAGAGCTAGCTTTTCCTCAAGACCTCCTGTCTAGAGCTTGGCATAGAGAGCAATCCATAAAGCAGTCTTCTTCCCCCAACTCTGACACTGGTTCTCCCAACTGCATGGGTTCTGACTCACTGACTTGGTCAGACTGCTCAGCTGACAACCTCTCTGGTGGTCTGAAAGCTTCTCCACTTCCTGGCCCCCACTTCTGTTGCCAACCTGTTGCAGGGAATTCAGCTCTCTCAGCTCTGGGTAGCTCAGCTCTTCTCCAAGAATCCACTCCTTCTCTCTGCTTCTGTCTCAGCTGCTCTCCCGGCTGCTCTCCTTCTCGTCTCCCCCTTTCTCGTCTCTCCCCCTCTGCATAATCTAACCCAGGCTTATACCTCCAGTGTCTTAACCCCACCTCTTTCTTTCCGAGGTGTTGGTAATCCCCCTGACTTCTGATATTAGAATAATCAGTGCACTTGTTAAAGTAAGGGCTTTGGTCCTCGTGCTTGCAATCCCTCTTTCTTACTTTATCAGTCATTGGCTGAAACCTGTTCCAGCTGGTGTTTTTCTGTCTTTGAAACCTGGCTGTGACTTTCTCTCCCTGCACTCCTAGAAGGGAACCCTTAACTAGGGTGAATTCGTTATGCTTCTCACCTCCCCCACTCTCAGGATAGCTGACTTTGCCACAGGAGCAATTCCCCAGCTTTCAAAGAAAGCCTTTGGGATTGCATTGCGCATGCGCGGTCCCCTTCCCACCCAAGGGTGCCATCTTGCTCAGTCTTCTTTTTTCCGCGGAGCCCAACGGACGTGATCCCGCTTTCACCGTGGAAAAAGTAGATAAGTTGAATTATTTCGTTCAACTTCCTGGTTCGACACCGGTTCCCCTTCCTGCCTCCGGCTCAGTACACCGGTATCGTGTCCGATCTTATTTTTCATTTTTGTCCTTCGTGACTATCGGTCGCGCTCTTTTTATTTTTCACTGGCAGCCCGGTCGTTTGACCTCGCAGGGGCCCTTTTTCCCCCGATGTCTTCTAAATCTTTGAAGAGCAGGCAGCATCAACGTGACAGAATTTTTTCTGAGTCCCCATCCGCCCGGGCCCAGACCACGTCAGAGGCACTATTCCCTCTAAGCTGTGCCCTCTAAGCTGTGTGCGTGTGCGCGCGCACACACCTCGCCAAGCGAGCGCACATACTTTACAACAGAGCGCACAAAAATTACGGCTCTGATTCTGATAGGAAACAACACAGATGTCTTAAAATTTAAAAGTTATGATTGTAATTACTAGAAATTTCCCGCTTCATTTAGTAATCGTCTATTTTCATTTAATTTAATTAAAATCAATGTAGTGTACATACTGTATTCTGACGTGTAGTCAAATTTTAAAGTATATAACTCCGAGTGTCGTTATGTGGCGCACAAAAATTTAACCTTCCTTCAAAAGCTGCACACAGCTGATATTTTATGCGCCTACAGAAAATTAGAGGGAACATTGGTCAGAGGCCTCGACATCTCGGGACTCGGAGCTTGAGCGTCGTGTGTCTTCAGAGCGGGGGTCTCCCTCCAGGGAACACCAGAGGAAGAGAAAACTCATGAGGGCGGCGTCACTGGATGCCTCTGATCGGCCTGAGCCCTCGGGTTCCAGGTCACAGAGCCCAGATCGCCACCCCGGGTCCTTGGAGTCAGAGCGGCCGGCTAAACAACCTCGCAAGGAGCCGGAGACATCTGACAAGGTAACTTCTGTTGTCCTCGTAGACTCTCCTCTGGGAGAGCCGGCGTTGGGCCCAACGGCGTCAGGGCCCAAGCCAGGAGCTGCGGAGCCTTCTGACCTTTGTCTCAGGTTGGCGGCCCTGGAGAGCAGCATGGCTGCCTTCATGGAGCAGCAGCGGGCGCTGATGGCCGGTCTCGCCGGTCCATCCACCCCGACCACCAGGACTTCGACGTTGAAGTCGACACCAGAGGCCGAGCTGATCCTCGAGTCAATCAGGTCTCGAGTCAATCCTCGGCCAAGGTCCCCCTCGACCTCCCGTTCAGGACCAAGGTCATCGATGCCGGTGCCCTCAGTGTCGGGGCAGTCGGGCTCGAAGCCCTCGAGGCCGGAGCCCATCGAGTCCTCCTCAGAGGACTCTGCCTGGGAGACAGAGGAGGAAGACTCCCCAGACACGTACCGAACCCGGTGTATCCCTTCGGACTCCCCGGGTTCGAAGTCTCGGAATAGATCCCCTCCGGAGGACACTCGGTTCTTGGACTTCGTCATGGACATAGCCAAGGCTTTGGCATTCCCTGCAGACGCCTAGGAGGAACCTTGAGCCGAGGAGCTCGATGCCCTCCAGTATGACTCTCCTCCAAAGGAGGCCCTTACTGCACCGGTACCTCCGATGTTGGAATGGCTGATGCTCCGCATGTGGGAGTCCCCGGCCTCGATGCTGGTGCTCAGTAAGCGGGTCGATTCCATCTATCGAGTCCGCAAGAGTCTTGGGTTCCAGAAAGCGCAGCTGCCGCACAACTCCATAGTTGTGGAATCGGCCATGCAATGACTGAAAAGCCAGAAGACGCACTCCTCGGTGCCTCCCGGCCAGGAAGCCCGGAACCTGGATGCCCTCAGCAGAAAGTGCTACCGGGGCTCGATGCTGTCATGCTGTGTCCAAACCTACCAGCTGTACATGGGCATGTACCTACGGGACCTGGCAAAGGAGATTGCTGCTGGTCTTTCCGAGGAACCCTTGCAGTGCTTCAAAGCCTTGCCACGAGGATCCGAGAGTGCTCGAAGTTCATGTCTCGAGCAGCTTACGACAGCTTCGAGGCTTCGGCCCGAGTAGCCGCGGCCGGCATCGGTGCACGCTGTCAGGCCTGGCTCATGACGTCAGACCTAGAGCCATGGGTTCAGGACAAGTTGGTCGATGTCCCGTGCGAAGGAGACAACCTCTTCGGCAAACCCATGACTGAGAAAGCTGCAGAACTCGAGTCCGTGTACTTGACCCGGATAAGGTTGTCGAAGAAGAAATCTGCACCTTCTCACAAGAAGAAGGCTTCAGGGAAAAAGCCCTTTTTCCTGAGGAAGGGTACGGCTTACAGAAACTACCCCACTTATCATGCTCCTTAGATTTAAAGGATGCTTATACTCACATCCTCATACACCCATACCACAGACAATATCTCAGGTTTGTGGTCGGTGGAAACCGCTTCCAGTACAAGGTGCTTCCCTTTGGCCTAGCTTCCGCTCCCAGAGTATTTACCAAATGCCTAGCAGTGGTAGCGGCCTTCCTCAGAAGCCAGGGAGTCTTCATCTTTCCATACCTGGACAACTGGATCATCAGGGGCCAATCGGCACACGACACGCAGCAGGCCACTGCTCACACAGTCACCCTGCTCCAGCACCTAGGTTTTGTTATAAATCATGAAAAGTCCACTTTACTCCCCACTCCGAACTTGGAGTTCATAGGGGCAAGACTGGACACACTTCAGGCAAGGGCTTACCTACCGCTGGACAGGGCAAGGCAGTTGCTGGACTTGGTACGGCAGGTCCAGCGCAGACCTCAGGTCTCTGCAAGGGTCTTCCTCCGCCTCCTGGGCCACATGGCCTCCACGGTGCATGTGACTCCATATGCTCGATTCCACATGCGCACAGCTCAATGGAGCCTCAGAGACCAGTGGACGCAAGCCACTGGCTGTCTCAGAGACAGGGTAGCGATTTCCAAACTCCTGGTGGCAGCCTTGCATTGGTGGCTTCACCTCCCCAACTTGCTTCAGGGAGTACCATGCCAATCTCCCTCTCACACCAGAGTGCTGACGACAGATGCCTCCTTGCTGGGCTGGGGTGCCCATTGCCAGGGGTTCATGCACTCAGGGTCTGTGGTACTCGCAAGAGGCCACACTTCAGATCAATCTTCTAGAGCTTCAAGCCATCCGCCTAGCTCTTCAAGCCTTCTGTCATCTTCTTGCACATCAGTCGGTGCTGATACAGACAGACAATCAGGTAGCAATGTTCTATATCAACAAACAGGAGGGCACAGGATCTCGCATCCTATGCCACGAAATTATGGACCTCTGCTCTTTTGCAGTGGCACATCACATGTCCCTAAGGGAAGTTTATCTGCCTGGTCAGGAGAACCTCCTGGCTGACAAGTTGAGCAGCATTCTTCAGCCTCACGAATGGCAGCTGAACCAGGATGTAGCCCGGCGGATCTTCAACCATTGGGGTCTCCCATCCATAGATCTCTTTGCCAATCCACAAAACCATCAGTTGCCCCGGTTCTGCTCGTGGCAGCCGCATCCACTGAGCATGGCGGCGGATGCTTTCCTGATCTCGTGGGCACAAGGCCTTCTCTATGCGTTCCCACCCACGCCCCTGGTGGCACGCACTCTGTTCAAGATTCTGCGGGACAAGGCCTCGGTCATCCTGGTAGCCCCCTGGTGGCCCAGACAGCCTTGGTTCCCTCTTCTCCTTCAACTGGCGGTTGAAACTCCACTCCCACTGGGGGTGCAGCCCGACCTCTTGACCCCAGGAACAGGGTTCCTTGGTACACCCCAATCTCAGATCCCTCAACTTAATAGCCTGGCTGCTGAGAGGGTAGTACTTGCTCTTCTACTCCTTCCTAAGGAGGTCGAGGAGGTGTTGCTGGCCTCAAGGAGGCAATCTACTAGAAAATCCTACGCGTTCAAGTGGCGTAGATTTGAAGGGTGGTGTGCTCAGAATAAGGAGAACCCGTTCACTTGTCAAGTACCTCAGGTATTGCAGTACTTGCTCCACCTCTTGGAGTTAGGCCTCAAGTCTAACTCTGTCAGGGTCCACCTGAGTGCGCTATCTGCTCTCCACTCTCCAGTGGATGGGCAACCTCTTTCAGCTCACCCTTTGGTATCCCGATTCCTCAGAGGCCTCCTCCTCTTGAAGCCTCCAATTCGCCCACCAGCTACAGAGTGGGACTTAAATGTGGTCTTGCAGCGGCTTACTTACCCACCTTTTGAACCAATGTCCACCTGTCCACTCCGCTTCCTTTCCTGGAAAGCACTCTTTCTGGTGGCTCTCACATCTCTTCGCCATGTGAGCGAGCTGTAAGCTTTGGTATCGGATAGACCATATACACGGTTTTACAAAAACAGAGTGGTCCTGCATACCCAGCCCAAGTTCCTTCCTAAAGTGGTTTCCTCGTTTCACCTCAACCAAGAGGTGGTTTTTCCAACCTTTTTCCCCAGGCCACATACCAGCAGGGCTGAAGCAGTCCTGTACACCCTGGACTGTAAGATGGCGCTCGCCTTCTACCTGGAACGTATGCGGGGACATCGAAGGGCTTCCCAGCTCTTTGTTTCTTATGACCCTAGTAAACTGGGTCTACCTGTCTCCAAGCGCACATTATCCACCTGGGTGGCAGACTGTATCGCCTGGGCGTACAGGGCGGCTGATCTTCAGCTGCAGGGCCGAGTTACGGCCCACTCTGTCAGGGCTAAGGCCGCATCAGTGACTAACCACCGCTCTGTTCCGTTGGCAGACATCTGCCGGGCCACAACTTGGTCTTCAAGCCAGACCTTTGCAGCCCACTACTGCCTGGAGAGAGAGTCCCGGCGGGACAGTGTTTTCGGTCAGGTGGTACTCCGTAACCTATTCGAGGTTTAGACAACTCCTACCCTCCGACCCTTTGGTGTCAGGCTACCGTGGGGGTTGCATTCTCGGAGAAAAATCCTATCACTACTGCTGCGGCTCTTCTAGAGGGAGCCATTTTCAGCTATGGGTTCTCGGTAGCCTATAGCTAGGGAGTCCCATATGTGAGGACTGACTTCCTGCTTGTTGCTGGAGAAAGTGTAGTTACTCACCTGTAACGGGTGTTCTCCAGGGACAGAAGGAATCAGTCCTCACGACCCTCCCTCCTCCCCTGGAGTTGCAGTCCTTTGATTACTTTTTCTCATTTTTGCTGTCTTTTTAGCTATATCATCTGACTGAGCCAGATGGCACCCTTGGGCGGGAAGGGGACTGCGCATGCACGATGCAATCCCAAAGGCTTTCTTTGAAAGCTGGGGAATTGCTCCACATGAGGGCTCCGTCGGTGCCGATGTCACCCATATGTGAGGACTGATTCCTGCTGTCCCTGGAGAACACCTGTTACAGGTGAGTAACTACGCTAAATCGTATCACTGCCAAAATGGATGAAAACCAATTTTAGTTTTATCTGGATGAAGTCTATTTTAGGAAACTGCACTTTAGAAAACATTTCTGAAATACCCCTACTAGCACATTGAAATACCTGGTTCTGCGGCCATGCAATTCAGGGACACATTTCTGAAATACCCTACAACCATGCATGTACCTGGCCTTGTTGTCTGCATGGTCCCATTGCCCATGGTCTGAAGGAAGGATAAAAGTACTAAAGTCATTTTGGTTTTCATTTGAATTTGAGGCAGAGCTATCAAGAACAGAATATTTACAAACAATATTGGTGTAACTAATGCCAATGAACCTAAAGAAATGATACTCAATTTGTGCTGTCACAAGTACCGATGAACTTTTTTCATAGTTGCAAAGAATGTAAGAAATATTAATTACATACATTACATTGGTCAACAAATTTTTACAAAAGTCATGTTACTGAAATACAAATTGTCATTTCTTATCAATTTTTATATGCTGAACACGAATATGACAGTGAAATTGCAAAGTTGGCTCTAGTTTTTTTGTAATCTACAAGAATTAATGTTTACATCACGAAATGCATGTCAATAGTAAATATAATAGGCCTTCGGTTAATACCTGTAAAAAAACATGTCATAGACTACTTCTTAGATTTTTTCGCCTCTCTCTTGTACAGCTGTTCGGGAGCTTCTCTGGGGAGTATCCAGCAGTAGTCAGCCAGCATTGTAGTGGACCATTTTCCCTGGTATCTTTGCTCCATCGTTGCGATATCCTGGTGAAAACGTTCGCCCTGTTCATCACTAACCATACCAAAGTTGTCAGGAAAGAAATTGAGATGGGAATCAAGGAAATGGATCTTTAGAGACATATTGCAGCCAAGTTTCTGATACTGCATCAGCATGTCTTCTACTAGTTCCTTGTAGTTTTCTGCCCTAACATTCCTGAGAAAGTTTGTTGACACTAGGCGAAAAGCATTCCATGCTTGTTTCGCATCACCCTGCAGCAAGTTGTTGAACCAGTCATCTTTGAAGAGCTCTCGAATCTGAGGACCCACAAAAACTCCCTCTTTAATCTTTGCTTCGCTGAGTTGAGGGAATTTTCCATGCAGGTATCGGAAAGCTGGCGAAGTGCGGTCTATGGCTTTCACGAAGTTTTTCATCAAATCTAGTGTGATGTGAAGGGGTGGTAGTAGGATTTTGTGAGCCTCAAGCAGAGCTGGGTTCTGGATATTCTTCTCTCCAACTGTTACATTTTGTCTTTGATTCCATTCCTTCTGCAAGTAGTGCCAATCCCTTGCTTGGCTATCCCACTCACATAAGAAACACATGTATTTTATATATCCCTGCTGCAGTCCCATTAAAAGGGCAACTACCTTCAGGTCACCACAGACGTGCCAGCTATACTTGTTATAGTTAATGGAAGTCAGTAGATGCTTTAAGTTATTGTATGTCTCTTTCATGTGGACGGCATGCGCTACTGGAATAGATGGAAGATGGTTTCCATTGTTCAAAAGCACAGCCTTCAGACTCAGTTTTGAAGAGTCTATAAATAGTCTCCAGTCTTGTGGGTCATGAGTGATTTTTAAGGCATTCATGAGGCTTTCAATATCGGAACAGAATACCAGATTACTTTCCTTTCCGACTGCGTATAGTACACTGCTTACGTCAGATGGCTTCAGCAGCCGTCTGGCAGTAGTATTGAATTGCATCAGAAAATGATGCAATCAACTCTTGATGATGTGTGCATGCTGATATTATGCAATGTGATGCAATATTACATCATTCAAGGCTTATTTGGGATGTTGTTGATGTCCTACTCAATAAATTTACACGGTGAAACGTCAAAAATGAACTACATGCAATATCTTCAAAATGACAGCCAATAACATTTTTTTAATGTTATATTCGTGTTCAGCTCACCAAGATACTACAGATTAGGGCCTTTTTAAAGTCGGTAACGATTTCAATGTTGACCAGTGTTATATGTGTGTGTATGTGTGTATATATATATATATATATATATATATATATATATTAGAATATAATACAGAAAAGGCTCACAAAATATGAAGTTTCAAGACCACACAATGCTAAGCAGTTAAGAAAAATTAATCATATCTGCAGGTGATTGTGAGATGGTGGAAAATCTCCCTTCGAAGTGAATTTCGTGATACAAAACCTGGAGAACTCAGAGAATCTCATCAAGATTTCTTGGAGGATTCAACACTTCAAGGTAAAAACTTAAAAAAACTCCACCATAATTGAGGAATTCATATAGTCAAAGGACCGTCCACAGCACATAGACATTCTTTTATGTATTTATTTGGATTTATCTCGCATGTTTTCATGGTAGCTTAAGGTGAGTTACATTCAGGTATTTCCTTGTCCCCAAAAAACTTTCTCAAGAAAAATTCTCTAAGCTGGTTTAACTAAACTGGGTTAGCATACACTATCTACACTATTCCTTGACTAAGCTGATACAGGAAAGGTAGTTTTTATAATAGGATGTTTAGACAGGGAAGCCACAAAGCCATATACAGTATGTTGTGCCTGTTTTATAAAGTAAGCATTCGTCTGCAGCATGAGAGAGATTTGAAGTGAAAAGCTAATTGAATTAAGTAAGGTTGCTTTGGATGTGATTTTTTTTAAGCTTACCTGACTGGACCTTTTTAAAGTAGTATTTTATAAAGGCAAATCCTTTAACATTCTACTGGACCAATTCAGATGAGTGGGTTATGCTCCCCAGCTAGCAGGTGGAGGCAGATTAGAGCAGCATTTAGTGATGTCATCACTAGTATACCCACTGGTGCTGCATTGTGAGAAGCTAGTATTGTCTGTCTCCAGCAGGTGGCAAGGTGTTTGTAGATTGGTGCAGCAGTACAAATAGGCCTGACTCAGATCATGGTCTTGTGGCCTGAGAGACTGCCTATAGGCTCAACATTTGCTCAGAGCTTGGGTACTCCCTTGTCTCATACTGATAGATGCCTTGTGTCTGACACTCATACCTATAGGTTCCAGAACTGGTGGGCTGCAGAGTAGACTGAAGGACTCCTTGGGGTCCCTAAAGGGAGTTGGCAGATATGAGTTCAAGCCCCCACTCCTCTCATTTTGCTTGTTCTTTCTCTGACTTTTTTTCTTTTGCTGTATTTTTAATTGGCTCTTTTTTGCTCCTTTGAATAAAGCAACTTGGGGGAAAAAAGCTCCTGTGAGGCAGCTAGGCTTTCCCAGGCTTGTGTGTGTAGGTGGGGCAGCTCTTCTCAGGTTTTGCCAGCCAGCCTGGCAGCTACTTGGTCTTTTTATCAATCAGGGGTTCCTTTTTTGCCATGTTTTTTTTTCTCATGTTTTATTTTCTTTGCTGTTTTTTTCCTTTTGACTGCATTTTAGCTCTTCCCTCAGCTGGTTCTTTTATCCCTGAGTGGGATGGCACATCTTTTTGTCAATGTCGGGATCTCCCATTTTGCTGAGTCTGCTGCATCTTCCACAATTTTCCTGCCAGCAGGAATAGCAGCCATCTTGGATGGCTTCAAGGTCCCTGAAGAGGGGTAGTGTGGTGAGGAACCCATAGGCTCAGGTTGCTAGCTTCTGAGGATCCTTCATGGTCCTGGGGTCCGTTCTCACCCAACTTTGAGCAGAAGCTTTTAAAATAGCTCACAGGCTGTTTTCAATCTCTATTAGCTGCATGGAAGCTGCCTTCATGGGAGTCTGAGGTCCTGACCTCCCTTACAGGGGGACCTGGAGCCCTCTGGCATCTCTCTTACTGGTTGCAATGGCTGCCTTTTCTCCTGTCTGTTCCTTTGGAAGCCCAGCCCTGTCCTTATGGGGGAAGGCTAGGATGATAGGGAATCCTCTTCATCTCCAGCGGGTAATTCAGTGGAGGAAGGGGAGCTTCTCCTGGTGGAGGACGAGAATTCGTTGGTGATCCATCTTTTTTTTTTTCCAGGAGAATCTTTCCACTTTGATTCAGGATGCCACATTTTGGACCTCACTTCAGTAGAGTTTTCTCCAGTGGACCCTATCCTGGAGGATTTGCAGCATTGTTCCGGTTTCTTTCCTCTCCCTGAGCCATTCAGTAAGCTCATGGTCTCTTAGTGAGAGACACTGGAGCTGGGGCTGAGGGCAGGGCCGGCGCGATCCACTGTGCAAGCCATGCATTTGCATGGGGCAGCGGCCCCAAAGGGCACCCAAGTAAGGGGCATTGTCAAGTCAACATCAGCCTCCCATGCTGCCTGCCGTCACTTTTCCTCTTCCGGTGGCGACAGCCTCCCATGCTGCCACTGCTGCTGCTGCTGCCACTTTTCCTCTTCTGGTGTCTGCCTCTCCATGCTGCTCTAGACTTCCAACATAAAAATAAAAAAAAGCGTAAGTCTTTGTGACGCTATGCTTGGAAGGCTGGTCTGGTCCCATGCTTTTTTGGGTTTTTTTCAAGTTGAAGGTTTGCTGACAACAATGACACTGGAAGAGGAAAAATGGCAATGGCACAGGGTGAGCCTAGCAAATGTTGGTTATAGAGGGGGAGGCAGAGGCAGATGCTGGATAGGAAGTGGGGAGGACAGAGGATGGATACTGGACACAAACAAAAGGGTGGAGGAGTACAGAACACACACGAGTTGGGGAACATAAGGGGATAAAGAGCAGACGATGGATAGGAGAGTGGGTTAGATGCTGGAGTTGGGGTGGAGAATAGAAGCTAGACATGGTGTGAGGGCATAAGGTGATGGGGAGCAGATTGTGAATATTGGGTGTAGGGCAGATGATGGACATGGGATAGGGGCATAAGGGGACAAAGGACAGATATTGGATTTGGGCTGAGGGCATAGGCGGGTTAAGAGCAGATGGTGGATATGGAGTGGAGAGTAGTTGGGCCATAAGGGGATGGAGGATAGATGCTGGACATGGGATAGAGGTTATAGGGGATGGAAGGCACATGCTGGATGCAGGATAGGGGTCATAGGAGATAAAGGGAAGATACTGGACACAAAGGAGGTGGTGGAGGGGTAGAGAGCAGACACAGAATAGGGTACATAAGGGGATAGCGGGCAGATTTTGGATAGGAGTGGGGGTTAGATGCTGGACATGGGGTGGGGTGAGATAAGGAGATGCTGGACATGGGATGAAGGAGAGAAGAGTAATGCTGAACATGAGTGGAATAGGATGAGAAAAAGGGGAGAGGCACAAGATTGGGGATAGAGGGGGAAATGACAGGGCAGGAGAGAAGGGGAGAGATCCTGACGATGGAGGGTGGAAAAGGGAGTATCAGTGGCTGGGGAAGGATGGAAAGATAAGAGAGTGAAAGGGCTGTGTTAGAGGTTGAAAAGTGGTACAGTAGGTAGACACAGTAAAAACGGGGAGATTGAGATAGACATCTTAAAGGGCCTCTGGCCAAACATGAATATATGTATGTAAGGCCTATGTGGTATCTCAATAAAAAGCTTATTAAAAAAAAAGGAGAAACGCAATTGGAGTTGATAGAGAGAAAAATAGATGGAAAAAAGATGAAAGGAAAAATCCTTTAAGAGTGAGTTCAGAGAAGACAAGGAAAGCAGAAACCAGAGACTGGGATCAACATGATCAGAAAATAAAATAAGCAGATAGCAAAAGGTAGAAAATGTAACTTTATTTTCAGTTTAGTGATTGGAATATATCTTTCTTTATTCTTGGGGAAACTACCTGACTAGTGTTATGAGTGAGGGGTACTTGACTAGAACTCTGGGGAGAACCCTGTATTTTGGCTGCTGGGGGAGGGGGCACCAGCTCATTTCTTGCCTCAGACATTAGATCATCTTGAACCACCCCTGGGTGAGGGTTTTTGAGCATGGTTTTTCCATGCAGCCCGATAACAGAAAGATCGCACATCATGCGATGCCAGCCTGTAGCATTAACATCTGGTGCGCAGGACCATTGAATTATGCATCAGAAATGAATGCTACAGGAAGCACTGGCTGCTGCTGCTACTGACTCAGAGGAGAAATGAGTTAAGAGCAGGAGATAGGAAGTTGATAGGTAGCTGAAAAGTTAAAAGGGGATTGAGGGGAAGTGTTTGCTTTTTCCTTTACCTGCTGTGTGCTTCTGTTGGTTCCTGCTGAGGTGCTGCACTGATTGGATCAGCTGCTAAGGGCTATAAAATCTCTAGCCCTACCGCGGGATGCAGTCGCGGGTGTCTCTCGGGCGCGTGCCTGAAGGGGTGTGACCAAAGGGGCAGGTCACGCCCCTTTGGCACCCCTTCGGCGCACATAGGCGTAAGGAGGCTTTTCCCCTGGTATGGGGAAACGGAAGAAGTACCTACCAACTGTTCTTCCGAAAGTGGTTAAATCCATTGGTCCAATGGTTGCCCATGTCATGGTGGGCAAGGCATTAGCTGAGGTTTCGGCCTCAGGGGATAATCGTTTGAACATGTCGGCTGTGAGTACTTCCTCCTCCTTGTCCTCCCCAGCGAACAGGGTTTATCTCCACCCATCTCTGAGCTTAACAAAAGCCTGGTGAAGCTTCCCCGGTGATCTCCATGGAGAAGGATGACCCAGGTGTAACTTCGCTGTCGTCTTCTTTTTTGAAACCTGACTCAAATTTATCATTGATGTCTCCTCTACCATTTGTGATTGAGTTGCCTTCTCTTTCTGTATCCCAAGTTCCTCCTCCGGATGTTTCCCTGAGAGATATTTGGTCAATAGTGTCTCGTATGGAGTCCACATTGGCAGTCTCTTTGAAAAAAGTATCCGATTTCTCTAAGGAGGCAGTATTGAAGTTTGCTGATCATGAAGAAAAACTTTTAACATTAGAGAAACAGGTGGATATTCAAGAATCTAAGTTTGTGACACAGAATGATTTTTTTGTGCTAAAATGTCTTATGATTCTGTTTGTTTGCATCGTCAGGATGAGTTTTTGGAAAATTCTTTACAGTCTCAAAATTTACGGTTTTTGAATTTTCCAAAAACACATTACTTATCTCCTATAATTCTTTTACAGAAGTATTTTAAAGAGATATTATTGTTTGAAGATGCTGACTCATTTAAAATTTCCAAGTTATTCTATCTGCCCCCAGGGAGGCTTGAGAAGGGAGGGAATTGTGATGAACCTGCTGTTTCTCGGGAAGGCTCGACTCCTTTTTCATTAGATATTTCTGATTTCATTGAATCCGAAACTGACGATATTTCCTGTAGGGCTATGCTTTTGGTTACTTTTTTGTTGGAAATGGAGAAGGATAAAGTTTTGCGGGCACATTTTCTTAAGAAAAATGAAAAATTTTGTGGGCAAACCATTCAGGTGTTCCCTGATGTTTCCAGGGTAACTCAAAAGCGGCGTAAGTCCTTTATCGAGATTCGTCCTCGAGTTCTGGCTTTAGGAGCAACTTTTCATCTAAAATTTCCTTGTAAATGTTTTATAGTGTTTCAAGGCCGGAAGTATATTTTCCAGGAGGCAGAACAATTGTTAGAATTTCTAGACAGTAAAATTTAAGTTAATTTTTTTTCCTTTTGTTTTTTTTTGCCTGTTTAGCTCAAAGATTAGTTAAATTAAGTTTTATATTTACAGGAATCAAGTGGCACTCTTTTTTTCTATCTATTCTGTGATATCATTTGGCTGTTCACTTCCTTGATGTGGACTAACTGTATTTCTTTTTGTATAATTATTGGCGTCATTTACTGTATGGTTATGATGTTTTCCCTTTTACATTTTTCATTGTATATTTGAAAATATTTCATAAATAAATAATAAAAAAAAAAAGGGGGGATTGAGGACGGGAGGGTGAAATTTGAGTAGATGGAGAGGGGGGAAACATCAATATGTTGGAGGCAGATGTATGGAGAAAATGGAAAAAGACAGGAGAAGAGAGAAGAAAGGACAAATGGACAGCAGACACTAGAAAGAGTTAGAAGACAGAAGAAAAAAGCAGAATAGAGCGATCAGGGCAATTGTGACTGAAAAATAAAATGTACAAACAACAAAAGGTAGAAAAAAGTATTTTCTTTTTAATTTATTAACTGGAATATGTTAACTTTTGGAAATGTGCATTGCTGACATCTTTGTTTCTGTTCAGTACAAGAGAAAATGAATTTCTACTTTTATTTCTCTAGAGTTATGGTACATTCCAAATTTCATTTCTTGGAGTCAGGGGTGGCTCAAGGGGGGTGTGGGGCCATGTGCGGACACTCGGGGCCTCATTTGCATAAATGTTTGCATAATGTTACTATACACTAACTTTTAGTAAACATGCCTCTTAATGAGTGTATGGATAAAGAAAGACCAAAAGATTTCTACATTACTATAATCCAGTGCCAACCGCCAGGCACATTAGGAACTACTACAAACACTGCCCATTTAGAACCCATAGCAAACCCGCCGTATCGGAACAACACTACCAGGACTCACAAAACACCATACTCTACCTATCAAAAGGCAACACTGCAAATATTAAACCAATACATTTCAGAGAATAACAATACATGACCTACTGAGGAAAGAGAACAAGTGGCAATGTCAAATAGGAATTACATAAACAGAATACCTCAGCTCAGTTACACATGCAGAACATAGACCATCACCAAACAAGGAATCACAATTTAGAAACAGGAAGACAATTAAGCTGGGAACCCCAAAAGCTAAACTTGGAATGTACAACAACACTGTAGAAATAAAACTATAAATTAATTTCCTCTTGCACTAAACAAAGCGCAGACATTAATGATGCACATTTCCCAGAGCTGACAGATCTAGTTAATAAATTCAAAATAAAGAGGTTTTTCTACCTTTTGTGCATTTTTTATCAGTTGCAATTGCTCCAGCCACTTTCTTCTGGTTTTGTGTCTTCTGCTAACTCTCCATCGTCTGCTGTCCATTTGTCCTTTCTTCTCTCTTCTAGTTTATTTTTTCCATTCTCTCTCTCCATCTGCTTTAACATACTAATCTTTCTCCTTTTGCTCTTTCCTCATTCCTATTTCATCCACTCATATTTTACCCCTCCATCCTCAATCCCCACTTACTCTCCCAATACCCGGCCAATTGTAGATTTGTCTTCCCTCCCACACAAAATATTTTTCCCCTCTCCATTTCACTATCCCAGCTCCATCCCATTCTAATCCTCCCCCAACATCAGCTCCCTTCTAGTCCAGCCCCACCCATCATCCGCTCCTTTCTAGTCCCCGCATCAGCCCATTTCCAATCCTAGCCCTTCATTAGCCAATTTCCAATCCTATCCTAGCCACACCATCAGCCCATTTCCAGTCCTAGCTCCCCCATCCATTTCCGGTCCAATCCGAGTCCCTCCATCAGCTCATATCCAATCCCAGCCCCCCATCAGCCCATTTCTAGTCCTTTCCTAGCTCCACCATCAGCCCATGTCAAATCCTAGCTCCCCTCCACTCAGCCCATTTCCATTCCAAGCCCCCGTCCCCATCAGCTATTTGCAGTTCAAGCCCCCCTTCCACTTAGCCCATTTCCAGTCCTAGCAACCTCCCCAGCCCATTACCAGTCTTAGCCCCCCCCATAGCCCATTACCATTCCTAACCCCCCATCAGCCCACCTCCAGTCCTAACCCTCCATCAGCCCATTTCTAGTCCTTTCCTAGCTCCACCATCAGCCCATGTCAAATCCTAGCTCCCCTCCACTCAGCCCATTTCCATTCCAAGCCCCCGTCCCCATCAGCTATTTGCAGTTCAAGCCCCACTTCCACTTAGCCCATTTCCAGTCCTAGCAACCTCCCCAGCCCATTACAGTCTTAGCCCCCCCCATAGCCCATTACCATTCCTAACCCCCCATCAGCCCACCTCCAGTCCTAAGCCTCCATCAGCCCATTTCCAGTCCTGCCCCCCATCAGCCCATTACGTCCTAAGCCCCCCATAGCTCACTTCCAGTCCTAACCCCCCCATCAGCCCATTACCAGTCCTAACCCCCCCATCAGCCCACCTCCAGTCCTAGCCCCCCCATCAGCATTTCCAGTCCTAGCCTCGCCCCCATATCCCATTGCCAGTCCTAACCCCCCCCCCCATCAGCCCAGGTAGATTAAAAAAGCAAACAAACGGGCAGCAGCACCCACTCCCGCCGGGGCACCAGCAGAAACAACCAGCCCGCGGGGCCCCTCCCTGCCCAGCAGAGCCCTCCCTGCAGCATCAGCTCCCTCAGCATGGGCTTTTCAGAGCCGTGAAGGGGGAGTTTCCCTTTCTCACAGCTCTGTTAAGCCCGTGGCGGGCTTAACAGAGCTGCAAGATAGAAACTCTCCCTTCGTGGCTCTGAAAACCAATGCTGAGGGAGCTGATGCTGTGGGGGGGGGGGGGGTCCCCGCGGGATGCTTGATTCTGCCGCTGCGGCAGCAGCAGACGGTTTGTTTGGTTTTTAATCTACCTGGGCTGATGCAGAATGTTGTTTGTGCAGGGCCCCCTGAAACGCGGGGCCCTGTGCAAACAACATTCTTGCTCAATGGACGGGCCGGCCCTGCTTGGAGTTCCCAGTTCAATTATTGTCTTCATATTTCTAAGCTGTGATCCCTTGTACTATACTCATATTTGATAACAGTCTGTCTGTGTTCTGTTTATGTAATTTCCGTGTAGCAGTCTCACTTGTTTTTTTTTCCCCAATAGGAGATGTATTGGTTTTCTAGGAGATGTGTTGATTTAATATTTGCAGTGCTGCCTTTTGATAGGTAGGGTTTGGTGCTGAGAGAGTCCTGGTAGTGCAATTAAGATATGGCAGGTTTGCTATGGGTTCTAAATGAGCAGGGTTTGTAGTATTTCCTAATGTATATGACAGTTGATGCTGGAGGATAGTAATATAGAAATCTGGTAGCTTCTTTTTATCCTCACTGTACATGCAAATGGTATTCAGAAGCTCATACACTCATTAAGAGGCAGGTTTACTAAAGATTAAAGCACATTTACAAATGTTAACGTGTGCTAAGTGCAGCATCACCCATTTATTTTTATGGACGCAGTGTCCTATAACACAAGTTAATGTTTACTAAACATGCTCCTAAGTCATTGTTAGAACAAAAGAAAGGCTTTTTTGGAATCGATGGGGGGAGGGGAGGATAATACAGTCATTGCTCACACAGGGCAGCAAAAAATGTAGCGCCAGCCTTGTCTGAGGGGCCCCATGATCTTGGCTTGGTTGTATCCTCTGCCTTGAGGGTACATGGAACAGCTCTTTAGGCTCTCTCTAAGGTGGACACCCTGATCGCAGCAGTGATAAAAGAGCACAACCATCCTGGTGGAAGGTGGCACCATGCAAAAGGAGATCCATGATAGCAAGGTAGAAACTCTCCTCAAGAATGCCTTCATGACTTCAGCCTTGGGCACTCAGGTGGCATTTTATGCAGTCATGGTGGCCCAAGTCCTCTTATGCTGGATCCAGCAGTTGCCAGACAGCCCAGAAGTGGTGAGATTGGAGGCTGGAGATTTGTTTGTAGCGCATGCCCTGTATGACTTGATCAGAATTTCCTCCAAGTCCATGGCAGTGGTTGTACAGTATACCCGAAGATGGCTTTGGCTCTACATTTGATTGGTCTGTGCAGTTTCAGTTGAGCAAGCTCCCCTTTAAAGGCAGATTGCTTTTTTGGGAGGATTTGGAGACGCTGGTGAAAGATCTTGTAAAAGCTTGTCCATAGATGCTCTCAGAAGGTTGGTCCAGAGGTAATAGAGGTGCCTCACTAGGGTTCAAGAGGGAGTGGCCTAGAACCAGTAAGAGCTTTCGGCATGGCCTATTCCTCCTATGTGTTCAAACCCAAGAAGAGTCAGCCCTTTTAAGGATTCAAGCATTCTCACAACTCAACAGCTGCTCCATCAAGAGCTGGTGAGCTCTCACAATGAGTTCCAGTGGGTCCTTTTCAAGGGGCAACTGATCCGGGGTAGCTCCAACTGATCCGGGGTGGCTCCAACTGTTTCATTCAGAATAGACCCATATCACATCAGACCAATGGGTCCTCAAGGTCCTAGAAAAGAGGTACGTGTTGGAGTTTGCAGAGCCTCTTCAGGATGCCTTTTAGAGTCTCCCTGCAGCTCCTTAGCTAAGAGGGTGGTTGTAGAAGATACTCTTCAGCACTTCCTGCAGTTTCAGGCTATTGTGCCAATGCCTTTGCAGAGAAGGGTCAGAGGTAGTACTGTGTTTACTTCATGTTGCCAAAACAGGAGGATCTTTCTGACCCATTCTACACCTGAAGCTACAAGTGTCCCACTTCAGTATGGAGACCCTTAGGCTGGTCATCGTATCAGTCCGGCAAGTGGCGTTTCTTACTACTTTGGTCCTTGCCAAAGTTTACTTCCATATTCCCATCTAGGAGTCACATCAGCGGTTCCTCCACTATTGTGTCCTAGGCTGCCATTTCCAGTTTCATGCTCTGCCTTTTGGGCTGACCATGGTGCCTTGCACTTTCTTGAAGGTCATGGTAATGGTGGCAATATTCCTGCTCAGAGAATCTGGATGCACCTTGTCACCCACTAACGTACCCAGAGGCTAGAAAGGGCTTGGGTCGTTTGATGGGGCAGTATTTTTATGGCTTTAGAGCTCCTATGAAGGCTTTAGCAAGGCCTTCTGGATCCTGTAGTTTTCACCGTTAGCCAAAGAAGTGTAGTTGAAGCAGAGGGTAAGGTTTAAACTCAGGCTTTATTCCCCGTCCGGGGTGGATTCATAACAGTGGAACTTAAAGCAGGTCAGACCCTTTGTCTGATAACACAATTAAAGAAAAATACTTTCAACACAACTTAGCTTTCTTCAGCATTAAACCAGGAAACAAAAAGTAACAGAAAACCGTTCCTTTTACTCACGGAACTCTTGCACCTGTTTCTTCTCATAAACAGTTCTGGCTGCTTTTAACATAGAGATGCTATACAATCAGATAATGTGTACGTGCAATCCATCTCATTTTCCTCTAAGGATTCTTCAAGAGGTTCAACCTGCATTTCCTCTCCATCAGAGTAAACTTCAGGCTCCCAACTGCCGTTAAAGTTATAAGGTTCTTGTCGGGGAGTTAAAACACTCTCCTCCCCCACTATACTAGTGGCCCGTGGGTAACTACCGTATTTCCTGTAGTTGGGTTCCTGAGAACTACAGAGCTCTTGGTACGTGCATAGAAAGTCAGGGTATTGCAAACCTCTCTTATTAGGGTAAATACGCCTACCTTTAGGCACTGCTGTTTCCTGCTCTCTCGGATAAGCACAGCTCTGCTTTGAAGCCCCTTTTCCACGGTGTTTCTCTGACTCATTCAAATGTGCTTCAGGGTGAACGTTTTCCCCTTCTGCATTTCTGGTGTTAGGTAATTTATATCTTAAAGCCTTGGCTGTTGGACTGCCCTCTCTGCTTGCCTCACAGCAACATTCCTGGGGATATTGAGAGGCTGTGCACTGCTGTTCCCAACAGCTTCTCTGAGAATCACCAACCTCCTGTGCTCTGGATAATCCCCTTGGCTCCGTCCTCACAGCTCCACGGACACTGCTCTCAAGCTCAGCAGTTCCTAATGCTTCTCCCGTAGTTCCAACTACAGCCCTTGTAGTTCCTACTACTTCTCTCTCAGTTCCACTTTCTCTCCCAGTTCTCTCTCTACCTCCCGGTAAGTGATTTTTAAGTGCGTTCAAATTGGTGTTAGCCTGGGCTCCGCCCCCATGCAGGTGCTCTTCATTTTCTAATGAATTCTGTGCTCCCTTTCTGTTCGGGCGTTCCCTAACACCACGTGTCTTTGTTTTCATCTGTTGCTCATAGCAACCTTCCCCCATGTGTGAACCTGAGCTGTCAGTTTCCCTTACATTTTGCTCACAATCCCCTACTTCCATGGGTTCTGATGGCGCTACCTTATGACAACCTGTATCAAGATGACTGTCAATTTGATCCAACTCCATGGAGAGGTCCAGAGCAGACATGATTTGGGAGATTCACTGGTTGGAAAAACTGGGTTTAGTGATGAACTATCCCAAGAGTAGCCTTGTCCCCTCCCAGGACTTGGAGAATCTCAAGGCTCACTTCAGTACTCGCTTGGGGTGAGTGTTTCTCATCCCTAAAAGATAGAACAAGCTGCAGCTCAGGGAGTTTTGTTCTTATCTTTAGTAAAGCCATGCTGTCTCGGATCCTGTAATCCCTTGGATTCCAGAAACTGCACCACCCCTCTACTTTAGCAGCATTTCCGTTAATTTACTCGGCACTGACTAACAGGTCTGTAGTACCAAACTCTTTCTTACTTCCACTTCTGTGGACAGGAACTACATTCGCCCATCTCCAGTCCTCCGGGATGTCCAGTTTTGTAAATCTTGGCATTTATACATGTAGGTGCCAGCACTTACACATGTAGTTTGCAAAATTATTGTTAGCATATGTAAATACTGGCATTTAATTGTTGAAAACTCCATACTCCGCTATATGTGCTACAAACTACATTTGTATTTACCATATCTTTATAAGTATTTTACAAAAGATTCCGCAAACACACACACACATTTACAACCTCTTCGGAGCAGATATACATTTTTGCAAGAGAATTTGTGCTATTGAAGTCGCTATGGGAGCCTAATTAATGTGGCATATAGGCACCTATGTTGCCTTGTACAATAACAGCCTTATTCCTTTGTAGCTGATGCAATGCTTCATTCTCCTCAAAAGAGATTAAACCAATGTTCTCATGTATATTGATCTTCAATATTTTTCCAGTCTTGCAGCACCACATCTCGAAAAGTGCCAATTGCAGAGTCAGTTACACTATTCCATTTAGATATTGATTTTACCACTGAAATGTCCACCCTTGGTACATTTCTAGAAAAAATAGTTCTCCAGGACCAAGCAGGAAGTCAGTCCTCACTTATGGGTGACGTCGGCGCCGACGGAGCCCTCGCGGAGCAATTTTCCCCAGCTTTCAAAGAAAGCCTTTGGGAATTGCAGCGCGCATGCGCGGTCGTCTTCCCGCCCGAAGGTGCCATCTTAGCCAGTCTTCTTTTTTCCGCGGAGCCCTACAGACGTCCCCGTCTTGTCCCCGCGAAAAAGTTGATTTTCTTCTTTATTTTATCCTTTTTTCTTTCGGTTCGACGCCGATCGTTTTCCCGCCCGGACTCGCGACGCCGGTCTCGAGTCCTCTTACTTTTTTTCGGTTTTTCTGACTTAGTCAGCTTTCGTTTTCGTTTTCCCTGGCAGCCCGGTCCTTTGACCTCGCAGGGGCCCTTTTTCCCCCGATGGCTGCCAGTGGGTTTAAGCGGTGTGGTCGGTGTGACCGAAATATGTCACTAACCGACACACACGACTTTTGCCTCCGCTGCCTGGGCCCGGATCATGAGGAACTGATCTGTGGGCCCTGCAGCAAACTGTCCTCAAAGGCGTTGAGAAGTCGGCGGCATCAGCGTGAGAGAATCTTCGCTGACCCCAGCCGTACCCGGACCTCGTCGGAGGCCTCCGTGTCGAAGGGCTCCAGCTCGGACCGTCGCCGGAGCTCCTCCGACCGGGGTTCTCCCTCCGGGGACCATCGTCGGAAGGAAAAACCCGCGAGGGCGGCGTCGGTGGACGCTCCTGGCTCCGCGAGGGCCAGGTCGCATAGCCCCGACAGCCGCCCCGGGTCCTTGGAGAAGGAACACATCCCGAAGCGACCTCGCCTGGAGTCGGAGATGCCTGCCCGGGTAAGTCCTGTGGTCCTTCTGGACTCGCCTCCGCGACAGCCGACGTCGGGCCCGACGCCGTCGGGGCCCGAGTCGGGGGCTGCTGGGTCACCTGAGCTCGGACTCAGGTTGACGGCCTTGGAGAGCAGACTGTCTGCCTTCATAGACCAGCAGAGGGCATTGCTCGCTGGCTTCGCTGGCGTCGCTGCCCCGACCGCCGGGACGTCGACGTCCAAGTCGACCCCGGAGACCGAGCCGATCCTCGAGTCGATGAGAACTCGAGTCGATCCTCGGTCGAGGTCGCCCTCGGCCTCCCGTTCGGGACCGAGGTTGCCGACGCCGACTCCCTCGGCGTCGGGGCGGCTGGCGCCGCACCCTGCCCGGGCCGACCCCACCGAGTCCTCGTCGGAGTCGGTCTGGGAGTCTGAGGAGGAAGAGTCACCTGATTCTTTCCGGACTCGGTGTGTCCCATCGGACTCACCGGAGTCCGAGCCTCGGAAGCAGTCCCCCCCGGAGGATGCCCGGTTCTCGGACTTCGTTAGGGATATGGCCAAGGCTTTGGCCTTCCCTGCGGATCCCGAGGAGGAGCCTCGAGCCGAAGAGCTCGACGCCCTCCAGTATGACTCTCCCGCGAGGGAACACTTTACTGTGCCGGTTCCTCCTATGCTGGAACGACTACTCTTCCGCATGTGGGAGAGTCCGGCCTCCTCGCCGGTCCTGAGCAAGCGGGTCGATTCTATCTATCGGGTCCGCAAGAGCCCTGGCTTTCAAAAGGCACAGCTGCCACACCATTCCATGGTAGTGGAATCGGCCATGCATTGTCTTAAGAGCCAGAAGATGCACTCCTCGGTGCCTCCTGGAAGGGAGGCCCGTAACCTGGATGGCCTTGGCAAGAAGTGCTTCCAGGGCTCTATGCTCGCATGTCGTGTCCAGACTTACCAGCTATACATGGGCATGTATCTCCGGGATCTGGCTAAAGAGCTAGCCGGATTCTCCGCTGGTCTCTCCGAGGAGCCCTTGCGGAGGTTCCTAGCCTTGTCCACGGGCATTCGGGAATGCTCAAAGTTCATGTCCCGAGCAGCCTATGATGGCTTTGAAGCCTCGGCTCGAGTAGCCGCAGCCGGCATCGGTGCCCGCCGACAGGCTTGGCTTCAGTCGTCCGACCTTGAACCCTGGGTACAGGACAAGTTGGTCGATGTCCCCTGCCGAGGCGAAAACCTCTTTGGCAAGCCCATGGCGGAAAAGGCTGCACAAATTGAGACTGAGACTCTCACCAGGACCAGGCTTTCTAGGAAGACCTCCGCCCCTTCCCAGAAAAAGAAGGGCTCGGGGAAAAAGTCCTTTTACCCGAGGAAGGCGGCTGCCTACAAACAATACCCCCATTATCAGGCCCCTGCAGCTCCCCAACAGGGCCAGCAGGCCAAGGGACGGGGTAACGGGTCCCGTAGGCAGCAAGCCCCCAAGCCTGCACCACCAGCCCCTGCTCAGCAGGGTGGGGGCTTTTGACTCGCTCAGCATAGCCTCTCCCCCCCCGCTGGTTCCCCCCAGCACCGGAGGCCGGCTGGTTCACTTCGCCCACAGGTGGTCCAGCATCACCGCAGATGCCTGGGTGCTTCAGGTCGTGCGAGAAGGCTACCTTCTCCACTTCCATCAGGTCCCTCCCTCCTATTTTCCGGGAGAGCCTCCGCGCCCCCCTCTGCACAGGGAGTTGCTCCTTCAGGAGTTAGCAGGTCTTCTGCAGGAACAGGCGGTGGAACCGGTGCCACACCACCTGAGAGGTCAAGGCTTCTATTCACGGTATTTTCTGATACCAAAGAGAACAGGGGGCCTCAGACCCATCCTGGACTTGCGCAACCTCAACAAGTTCCTTGTGCGGGAGAAGTTCAAAATGCTTACCCTTGGAATCCTTCTGCCCTACCTCCAGCAGGGAGATTGGCTATGCTCCTTGGATCTAAAGGATGCCTACACGCACATCCTCATCCACCCAAGCCACCGCCAATACCTAAGGTTCGTGGTGGCGGGAAATCATTACCAGTACAGAGTACTGCCCTTTGGCCTGTCCTCCGCACCGCGAGTCTTCACAAAATGTCTCGCGGTCGTGGCGGCCCATCTCCGGCTTCACGGCCTCTATGTCTTTCCGTACCTCGACGACTGGCTCATCAGAGCAGCATCCGCTCAGGAGGTCACCAACGCCACGTGCCGCACGGTGACTCTGCTGCAGCACTTGGGCTTTGTCATAAACTTCGCAAAGTCCACTTTGCTCCCCTCACAGGATCTCGAGTTCATCGGCGCAAGGCTGCACACTCCTCAGGTGCGAGCGTATCTACCGCTCGACAGGGCTCAGCGGCTCATGGACCTAGCCGACCGCCTTCGCAGCCAGCCCCTGGTCTCCGCCAGGCGCTTCCTGAGACTGCTCGGCCATATGGCTTCCACTGTCCATGTGACCCCCAATGCCCGCCTGAATATGCGGTCTGCTCAATGGTGTCTCCGCCGGCAGTGGCGACAGGCCACGGGCGGCCTCGCAGACCTAGTGCGCGTTTCCGAGCCGCTGATCTCGTCTCTCCGGTGGTGGCTCCGGCAGCCGAACCTGACATTCGGTATGCCCTTCCAGTCACCTCAGCCGACCCGGGTGCTGACCACCGATGCATCCCTCCTGGGCTGGGGAGCGCATTGCCAAGAGGCGCGTACTCAGGGCCTCTGGACCACGTGGGAGTCTGCTCAGCAGATCAACTTCCTGGAGCTCCGGGCGATCCGCCTAGCTCTCAAGGCCTTCTCCCACCTGACTTCCCAACAGTCCGTCCTTGTCCAGACGGACAATCAAGTTGCCATGTTCTACGTGAACAAACAGGGGGGCACGGGCTCCTTTCTCCTCTGCCGGGAGGCTCAGAAGCTCTGCTCTTGGGCCGTCAGTCACGGCATTCTCCTCAAGGCAGTTTATCTCCCGGGCCAAGACAATTGCCTTGCGGACAAACTCAGCAGGGTCCTCCAGCCGCACGAGTGGCGTCTGGATCCCTTGGTAGTTCAGAAGCTCTTCCTCAAGTGGGGCCTCCCCACGATGGATCTCTTTGCCAGTCCTCGCAACCGGCAGCTTCCTCGCTTCTGCTCTCATCTGCCACACCCCCTTCGGGTTGCGGCGGACGCCTTTCTGATCTCATGGTCGGGGAGCCTTCTGTACGCTTTCCCTCCCATCCCGCTGGTCTCTCGGACTCTTTTCAAGGTTCTCCGAGACAAAGCCTTTTTGATCCTGGTGGCCCCTCGCTGGCCCAGACAGCCGTGGTTTCCGCTCCTGCTGCAACTGGCGGTGGAGGGTCCGGTCCCTCTGGGAGTACAACCGGATCTCCTCACTCAGGATCAGGGGTCCCTACTGCACCCCAACCTCAGGTCTCTCAACCTCATGGCCTGGCTGCTGAGAGGGTAGTCCTTGCTCCCCTTCTCCTGCCGGCGGAGGTGGAGGAGGTCGTCCTGGCTTCGCGACGCCCTTCTACCCGCAAATGCTACGCCCTTAAATGGCGTCGCTTTGCGGTCTGGTGTACCCAACAGTCGCAGGATCCCTTCTCCTGCCCGGTGTCGGTGATCTTGCAGTACCTGCTACACCTCTCTAATCTGGGACTTAAGTCCAACTCCGTCAAAGTTCACCTCAGTGCTCTTTCGGCACATCATGTGCCGGTGGACGGTAGACCTCTCTCCAGTGACCCTCTCGTAGCGAGGTTTCTCCGAGGTCTTCTTCTACTTAAACCACCTCTGCGCCCGCCAGCGCCGGACTGGGACCTGAATGTGGTTTTGCAGCGGATCACCTGTCCGCCTTTTGAACCTATGGCTACATGTTCTCTCCGTTTTCTGTCTTGGAAAACACTGTTCTTGATAGCCCTCACTTCCGCTAGGCGCGTAAGTGAATTGCAGGCCCTCGTGTCTGATCCCCCCTACACTCGGTTCTACAAGAATAGGGTAGTCCTACGGACTCACCCAAAGTTTCTGCCTAAAGTGGTCTCCCCTTTTCACATCAATCAGGAGGTGGTACTTCCAACTTTCTTTCCCAGACCACACTCCAGCCGAGCTGAGACGGTCCTCCATACCCTGGACTGTAGAAGGGCATTGAACTTCTACCTTGACCGTACGCGGGAGCACCGTAAAGCTGCTCAGCTTTTTGTGTCTTTTGACCCCAATAAATTGGGACTCCCGGTCTCCAAGCGTACTCTGTCCATCTGGGTTGCGGACTGTATCTCTTGGGCTTATGGGGCAGCCGGACTCGCTTTAGAAAGTTGAGTCACGGCTCATTGCGTTCGGGCAAAGGCCACGTCAGTGGCTTACCTCCGCTCTGTTCCGCTGGCAGACATCTGCCGGGCCGCTACTTGGTCGTCGAGCCAGACTTTTGCGGTCCATTACTGTCTCGAGAGGGAGTCCCGTAGGGACAGTGCTTTCGGACAGGCAGTCCTCCGTAATCTCTTTGAGGTCTGAGCAACTCCTCCCCTCCATCCCGGATGTGGGCTCCCGGTGGGTGATAATTCAGCGAAGATTCTATCCTTCTGTGCTGCTGAGCTAGAGGGAGCTCATTTTTGTGCTTAGGGTCTCCGGTAGCCTTGAGCTTGGGAGTCCCATAAGTGAGGACTGACTTCCTGCTTGGTCCTGGAGAAAGCGTAGTTACTCACCTGTAACAGGTGTTCTCCAGGAGCAGCAGGAATCAGTCCTCACTACCCTCCCTCCTCCCCTTGGAGTTGCAATCGTCTGCTTATGTTCTTTTTGCAAATTTTTATGCTGTCTTTTTGGCTATGTCATCTGACTGGCTAAGATGGCACCTTCGGGCGGGAAGACGACCGCGCATGCGCGCTGCAATTCCCAAAGGCTTTCTTTGAAAGCTGGGGAAAATTGCTCCGCGAGGGCTCCGTCGGCGCCGACGTCACCCATAAGTGAGGACTGATTCCTGCTGCTCCTGGAGAACACCTGTTACAGGTGAGTAACTACGCTTTTCTGCCGCAGCTTACGAATTAGACTCTGAAAAAGCATACATATTGAAAAGGAATTATATCATGGAGTTGGCGCAACTCCTAGTCCTAAATTTTGAACAGCCTCCTGCTGAGCTGATAACCCCATGCTTGCTAGATTTATTATGCTTAATTGCTTTGTGACTTTGACGGGTTATAATAAGTCCTTTTTCTTCCACATCCTGCTCTATTCAACGCCGAAAGTATTGACAAAACAGTTCACGGCCTTATCCTTCTCTTCAACCCTTCTTGATCAGAGCGAACCTCAAAATCACCCCACTCCATTCCGATTCTTCAAAGGACTCTTCAAATGTAATTAGTTTGCTTCTTAATTTAAGCTTGTTCTTTATTCATGGATAAATAGCCTCAGAGGAATAATCATGTTCATCCTGGTGGAATTTCTTGATCTTAAACTGTTGCATTGATTCTCAGAATTGATCAACAGTTTCCTGTATTTCCTAATGGGTTGGGGTTTTTTTTTTGTAAATTTCTCTTTAAAGCACCCAGTCTCAGCTTCTCTGACATTTGATCAATTGAGGATTTCAACTCTTCTTCCAATCTGAAGTACTTTCTATAATCAAGACCATAAGGTCTATACTACATTTCTTCTGAAGCACATTCCATTTCTCTGTAATTTTACTATTAGATGTAAATATCTTTGATTTTTTAAGTACTCTAAGCTCCCTAGGGTCAAGCTCTTCTTAATGTACTGAGCTAGAATATTGCCATGAAGTTCGGCTCTAGTTAAATGTTTTTTCAGCTGCATTAATTTAGTCCAGGATCCAGACGGACTTATTAGGGATTCCATCCTCAAAAAGAGTCGCTCTCTGCACAAATTTACTTATTTGTTCATCAGAATAACTCAGGGCCTTTGTAAAAAAGACATAAAGTAAGTGCTTTTTAAAAAATAAATTATAGGCATATTTTTGTGAAATAACCCCCATAGAGAATAATTTTCAAAGGCATTTTCATAAGTAAAGTACTGCTTTAGTGTAGAAATGGCCTGTTACAAAAGTGCCCGCTTGATATGCAGGCAAACATTTTGAAGAAGCATTCCTGACAGTGGAGTTGGAATGCACAGTTATGAACATTTGAGCCTTTGCATGTAATTTTATCTAGAAATTTGCCCCAAGAGCAGAAGTAAATGTAAGAGCATAGTTTTCCTGGAGTACTTTCACTTTGAAAATCCAGAGAAGCATGTGTGGATTTTATACCTATGTATGCAGTTTAAAAAAATTATCCCAATAATGATCTCTGAAAATACACAGGTCTGCGACTAAAAAGCTGTTTGATTATTTTCATCTAATTTCCATGTATTTTGGTGTGCTGAAAACAAATAAAATATTGAAAAAACTCCTAGACGTCATGATTTGCCACAACATGCAAAATTGTCTTCAAATTTATCAAATTTTTTCAAATTACTATTAATTAATTCAAATTACTATTAATTAATTCATATAAGTGCATTTAAGATATAAAATGCCAAAAAAACCTTAAAAGGGTTGTCCGAGTTATGTAAAAAAAAATATAGAACTGTAAATCTGATGGTCAGCAATATATACATAAGCTAAGCAAGTTTTAAGTCCATGCTTCTAATGGTAGAAGGGGTTAATCTTTCCTGAAGAATCCAGTGGGAGGGAGACACAGGGCAGATAGCAGCAGCTCTGGTCAATGCAGGGGGGCGTGGCCAGCAATGTGACCTCTCGTGTACAGACACAGAGCTGCTCTCTCCTGCATGCCACACTTGTGCATGAATCATCATCAGGTTCTTGGTTCTAGGCTGTTCACACTTTTTCATCACAATTCGTGTTAGCTCGTCATTCAGCCGTTATGTTATGGCTCCGCGAAAGTGTATTAATTCGCCAGACAGTTTCTGTTTCATCTGTGGTGAATATACAGTGTTGAAGCAACAGCAGAATATTACAGACTTTGTGAAAAAAGTATACTTTGCATACTTTGGACTAAAAATTGGAGATCAAGATAAAGTCTGGGCGCCTCAAAGTATGCAAACGGTGTGTTGAGGACCTCCGAAACTGGTTCCATGGTAAGAAAAAATCTTTCCGTTATGGGATTCCTATGGTATGGCGAGAGCAAAAGAACCATAGTGACGACTGTTACTTTTGTTCATGCGATGTGAAAGGGTTTAATTCCAAATGGAAGCATTCCATTTCATACCCCAATCTTCACTCGACAATTCGTCCCATCCCCCATGGCACAGATATACCAGTACCCAAGCCCCCTGCTACCTTGGAAGAGATACCTAGCTCCGATGAAGGTGAAGTCATACCTGAACCAGATGACGAATCAAGTTCTGACTTTGAAGATGATACAAGACCAAAATTGTTTTCTCAGGAGGAGATGAATGATTTGGTAAGAGACTTGAATCTTCCCAAAGACGCCGCTGAGTTACTCGGATCAAGGCTGAAAAGCAGGAATTTATTGTTGCCAGGATTGTCATCTTCATGGTTAAGACATCGTGAAAAGGAGTTCGTTTCTTACTTTGCCCAGGAAGTTAAGTTGGTTTATTGCATCGATGTCGAAGGTCTGATGGGTCAATTTAAAATCCAATATGATTCAGAGCAATGGCGTCTTTTTATAGATTCTTCAAAAAGAAGTCTCAAAGCAGTTTTACTCCACAACAGTTTTTATGCTTCCATACCTGTAGGTCATTCCGTACACTTGAAGGAAACCTACGAGAACTTGGAATTGGTTCTTCGTAAACTTAAATATGAAGACCATGGTTGGCAAGTATGTGGGGACTTGAAGGTCTTGGGCAAGCTGCTCGGGCAACAAGCTGGGTATACCAAATATCCTTATTTTCTGTGTCTATAGGACAGTCGAGACTGACAAAATCACTAGACCAAGAAGAGTTGGCAGCTGAGGGTGCTAACAGTCGGTAAAAAAAATGTCCTCCGAGAAACTTTGGTACCTTCCCATAAAGTTCTTCTACCACCTCTCCACATAAAATTAGGATTGATGAAGCAATTCGTAAAATCACTTCCAAGAGATGGAGAATGCTTCAAATACTTGGTCACCAAGTTTCCAGGCCTGTCGGAGGCAAAATTGAAGGAAGGTGTGTTAGTCAGACCAGATATTAGAAGGCTTATAGTTGATCAAGAGTTTGTCAATACCATGACAGATCCTCAAAAAGAAGGGTGGATTGCATTTAAATTAGTCGTACAGAAATTTTTAGGCAATAACAAAGATCCTCACTACAAAAAGATCGTCGGACGAATGCTGAAAGCATTTCAAGCTTTAGGTTGCCTGATGAGTTTGAAAGTGCATTTCCTCCAGTCCCACCTTGACTACTTTTCTGAAAATTTGGGAGATGTGAGTGAGGAACAAGGTGAACGATTCCATCAAGACATTAAAGAGATGGAAAGGAGATACCAGGGAAAATGGAGCATTACAAAGATGGCAGACTACTGTTGGATGCTTCAGAGAGACATTCCAGATGCTACTCACAAGTGTAAATGCACCAAGAGGAGCCTCACAAGGAAGAAGAATCAAGTTTAGTGTGTGTAGGTGAGCTCATTTCAGTTCAAAGAAGGATTTTCATGAAAATATTGTAATACAACTTTAATTTTATAAGTCTATTTCCATTTATTTTGAGGTATTGCCTTATTTAACATAGTTACCTAAATTGTCAGGAAACATGATGTCCTATGACAAAATGGAGGTCATTTTTGGATTCAGCGCACCAAAAAACATAAAGATTACGTGGAATAACCAAAACAGCTCTCGAAAAAAATGTTTTTGCAGACCTGTGAAATCCATTCAAATTTTTATGGAAGCAATTTTATTAAGGCTTTTTCACTTGTACGGACCTTTACATGTATAAAGACCCAGGGTCACACATGTAAAAGTATGTGTGATTTCAAGGAGACATGTACTTTTATGCGACCCACGTGTAGGTGCGTTTAGGGACAGAGTTTGGGCTGAGTCATGATTTCTGCACATATTTTGTAAAATATGCATGTGTGCATGTACTTCATATGCTAAACTTTATGCTAGTGGCAGAAATATACAATCAGCAGCCCCCTTCCCACACAGTCTCTTGCTTCTTCCCCCCTACCTTGTCATCATCCAGTCTCTATCGTCCTTTCTGTCCCCAGACCCTGTTGTCACCCAGTTTCACTCTCTTATCCCCCTCTTCCCCACCATATCCTTCATCCCTCAGTTGGCCACACTCCCCCCAGGAAGCTAATTAGCCATCCTCCTAGTTAACTCAAACTTATGCTTCACTCATGCCCCCTCTATCATACCCATCCCCCAGACACACCACCCCCTCCACACTTATCACCCTGCCCAAGGTCATGCCCCCCTCAATCATGCCCATACCCCAGACTCAACCCCTTACACTCTCCACTCTACCCAGGTTCATGCCTCGCTCATGTCCCTCTCAATAATACCCTTGCTCAAGACACAATCTCTATCCATACTCAGGCATGAGCCTGGTTAGGGTGCTCACTCATGCCCCCTCAATCACGGCTCTTTCCCAGAATCACCTTCCATTCCACACTGGCCCACTCTAACATCTACTCTCCTCTAGTTTCTAGTCTCCTCCATATTTATTTGAAACCCCCCTCCACTTGTGCCCTTAATATCATCATCAGAATTGACAGGGCTCCATGTTAACTTCTGGGGAAATGCTTTCCATGCCCCCAACAGTTAACACAATGGTGTTGCACCTAATGCGCCATAATTTCAACGCTGTTGGTGTGTTTGGTGCAGTACCCTAGCGGCCTTTAGTAAAATGGCTCCTAAATGAATTCTTTGCTTTGATCTTTAATGAAGAAAATGAAATGTAGAGGGATATCCATGCCAGAAATGATATTTAAAGGTAAGCTATCGGAGAACATGAAGTAAATCTCAATGAACTTGGAAGATGTAATAGGACAATTTGGTAAACTAAAGAGTGGTAAATCACCTGGATCAGATCCTGGGGTGCTGAAAGAATTCAAAAATGAAATTGCAAACCTGCTATTAGTTTACAAATTACTATCGTTAAAATTGTTTATAATACCCGAGGACTGGAGGGTGGCCAACATTTATTTATTTTTAATTGCTGTCAAGTCAATACTGACTCCTGGTGGCCCAGCAGAACCTAGGATTTCTTGGCAAGATATAATTGGAAGTAGATTGCCAGGCCTTTTCTTCCAAGGCAATGCAGGGTAAAGTGACTTGCCCAAGGCCACAAGGAGTGCCAATGGAAATCAAATTCTGATCTGTTGCTCTAACCTCTAGTCTATTCCTCCACTCCCTGTGGCCAACATAACACAAATACACTCAAGCTCTTTTCCAGTAATCTTGTTGATAATCACCAGCAACCAACCCCAGAAAACCTAGAACTTGGAAATGACCACCAAACATGCTCAAATATCCCCGAGTGAGCACAGGCTGGCCAACAGTTTCCACTACCACTCTGAAATATTTAAGCATTCTCTCTGAAGTATTATACCATGGATAAAGGATTATATAGGAATTTTCAAGCATATTGCAAGCAATGATCCTCTTAAAAAGCTTTCAAGAATCTCTGTTTGTCGCTGTCCATCTATCTCCATCCCCCATTCGCCTTCCTAACTATGGATAAACCCAAGCTTCTCCACACGCTTAAGAAAAAAGGTCTTGTATATCCTGGAAATATACCCCTTAACCAAGCTTGTACTTAAACTCTTTTCAGTGGGACTTTCCTCTTGTCTAAGGACCTGCATCGCTTTTGTCCTTGGGATGTAATTATAACGGACTATACTTTGTCCAGGAAGGGCAAGCTAGGAAGAAGGGAAGGAGGACTAGCACTATATGGAAAGAATAATATTAAAGCTACAGAATTACAGGGCTTACAAAGGAAGAAGGAAGCAATGTGGGTTAAACTGGAAAGAGGGAATAGAGCATTCATTTGCATTGGTGTAATATACAGACCTCCTTCAGAGGCAGAAGACATTTGCAGTATTACTATGAAAAGAGAAGTGCTACCAATAGGTGATTTCAACAGGGCTGGCATTACTATTAGGTGAACTAGGCAGTTGCCTAGATCTCTGGCCCTCCAGGTGCATCATTGCGGTCACATTAGCCCTTCTCCAGGGCCTGCAGCAGCAGCAATGGCTCAGTGAACATGGAACAGTGCTTAACTCTGGTTGTTGGCACTGCCCCCACAGTTCCTGGACTTGACCATGCCTCTTCTGCCGCCTCTAACGTAGACTTCAAAACCGGAAATAGCGTTGGAGAGGGCAGAAGAAGCATGGTCAAGGCCAGGTACTACAGGGGCACCGCTAAAAGCCAGAAGTAAGCGCCACCCCATGTTTACTGAGCCATTGCTACTGCTGCAGGCCCCAGAAAGGGGCAGTAGTAGTGGCAATGGCAGCGGGAAGGGTGGCAGGATGGAGGGGCCCACCTAATGCACTTCCAGTCCTTGCTACGGACCTCCATTTTAATATGCCAGATGTTGATGGGCACATGCCTGCTGTGGTGTCATTTAGAAGTTAGGAGATCCTGTATTGTCTACAGGAAAGAACTATTTCAGCAACTGGTAACAGAACTAATACATGAGAGGGCCATTCTGGACCTGGTGCTTACCAATGGAGAGAGTGTTTCTGATGTTATAATGGGTGATCATCTCGCATCTAGTGATCACCAGGTGGTGTGGTACAGTATTAGGACTAGGGCCAGTAAAGTCCATTCAAAGTGAGAATCCTAGACTTTAGCAAAACTAACTTTGCCAAGATGGGACAATAACTCAAGGAGTTGTTAGCAGGATGGGAGCAGTTGGGGATGTAAAATAGCAGTTGGCAAAACTGAAAGGGGATATTTTAAGAGCAGCAAACATTTTTGTTAGAAAAGTAAATAAAGGAAAAGGAGGCCACTATGGTTTTCCAAAGGTAGCTGAAAGGTTGAAGAAAAAGAGGGTGGCCTTCATAAAATGCAAGAAATCACAGAAAGACGAAGACAAGCATCAATATTTGGAAAATCTAAGAGAAGCTAGGAAAGTAGTCAGGAAAGCAAAGATTCAACTTGTAGAAAAAATAGCAAATGCAGAAAAATGGGAGGACGAAACATTTTTCAGATTTGTTAGAGAGAGGTGGAAGTACAAAAATGGTATTGTCATAAAGGGTGAAGAGGAGAAATATGTAGTTGCTGATGAAGATAAAGCAAATTTCTTAACAAATATTTTTGTTCTGTGTTTACAGATGAAGTGCCAGGAGCAGGACCTGAGAAAACATCCACAAATGGGAACAGAATTGAAGGGGATCTTGAACGATTTTCAGAAGACTGTGAGGAACTAGCTAAACTAAAAGTAGACAAAGTGATGGGGCTGGATGGGATACTTCTGAGAGTATTGAAGGAACTTGGAAAAATTCCAGCTGTTCCACTGTCTGACTTTTCAATGCTTCTTTAAAGTTCGGAATGGTACCAGAGGACTGGAGAAGGGTACATGTGGTCTCTTTGCACAAAAGCAAAGTTAGGATGAGTTTGGGAACTACAGGCTCGTTAGTCTGTGGTGAGAAAATTAATGGAAATATTGCTAAAACAGAGGATAGCGAGGTTTCTAGAGTCTAATGGACTGCAGGATCTGAGGCAGCATGGTTTTACTAGAGGCAGGTCTTGTCAGACAAATCTAATTAATATCTTTGATTGGACAACCAGAGTTGGACCAAGGGAGAACCCTAGATGGGGTGTACCTAGATTTCAGTAAAGGCTTTGACACTGTTCCATACAGGCAACTTATAATAAATTGAGCACACTAGAGATGGGCGCTAAAGTGACTGACTGACTGAATTAAAATTGGTTGAGGAGAAAGATGTTGCCAGTAGTTTGCTGCAGGACTCTGTCCTGTGACCGATTATTTTTAACATTTTTGTAAGTGATATTTCAGAAGGGCTGCCAGGTAAGGTTTGTTTCTTTGTAGATAATACGAAACTCTGCAATAGAGTAGACACCCAGGAAGGAGTAGATAACTTTAGGAGGGATCTGAGCCGCAAAATCCAAGGGATTAGTACACTATTTATTTATTTAGACAGATTTATATGCCACCTTTTCCTTCAATCAAGGTGGTTACGTCACATCACAATTGGAGGGTTACAGTTAACATTAGGGTACGTGTAATCATTTAGACAGCACAGTTACGTAACTGTATTTAGACATTTAGACAATGTTTAGACAGTACAATTGAAGTAACATTTAACATAAAGGTATTTACTAATGAGGTGTGTTGGATTTGTGTGTGTTTGGATGAGATGGGTGTGTGTTAAGTTGGCGGAGGTAGTAGTGCTGCTGTTTGGGTAAGAGATGTTGCTTGAATGCTCATAGGTTTCTATAAATAACCATGTTTTGAGGTCTTTGCGGAAGTCTGTGAGGTTTTCTAAAGCTCTCAGGCTCAATGGTAGGGAGTTCCATATTGAGGATGCAGTAGTGATGGTGCTCTTTTTGAGGTTGTTTGTTTGGTTTTGTGGTAGCCTGCAGGTGTGCTGATCATGTTGTTGTTGGTTCTTCTTGGTCTATTGCTGATGTCTTTTGTTATAACGTTTTGGAGTACGTCTGCTGAGAGATGGTGAATGACTTTGAAGATTATCATGATTGTTTTGTATTTAGCTCTTGTCACCATTGGAAGCCAGTGTAGTTGTTGTAGGATGGGATTGATGTGCTCGGTTCTTGGGGTGTCTGATGATGCGTGCTGTGGTGTTTTGTACCATCTGTAGTGGGTGTAGTGTCTGATGAGGAAGGCCTTGATATAGTGAGTTTCCATAATCAAGCAATGGTGTAATGAGTGCTTGGCACACTGTGCGGAAGTGGTCTTGATGGAGCATTGGTTTGATTTGTCTGACTGTTTTCAATCGATGATATGCCTTGTTTGCAGTTTTGGTGATGTGGGATTTTAGGTTCAGAGCTCTGCCTAGTGTTATGCCCAGGTACTTAACTTCGTCTTTGACTACTTTGGCATAAATGTTCAGGGAGAGAGCCTCTTTCAATTGAAAGCAAGTTCTGCTACGAGGGGACATGGGATGAGGGTGAAGGGAGATAGATTCAGGAGTGATATGCGGAAATATTTCTTTACGGAAAGAGTAGTGGATCCATGGAATAGTCTCCCAGTGGAGGTGGTAGAGATGAGGACAGTAACTGAATTCAAAAAAGCATGGGACAAACACAGAGGATCTCTAAAGGTAAAAAGGGGACTCTTGTAGTAGTTATGGAAGGACAGACTAGATAGGCCATGTGGTCTTTTTCTGTCATCATATTTCTATGTTTCTATGTTTCTACTATGTGTTTGTGCAGGATGCTGATAGTTTGTGGAGGCATGAAGGTGGGGTTCCTGGTGACGAACATTGCCTCAGTTTTTTCGTAGTTGACTTTTAAGTTGTTGGCTATGAGCCATTCATTCATGTCTTCGAGGCATTTTGTTATTGTTGCAGTGTTTAGTGCTAGTAAGTTGATTGGAGCATACACCATGATGTCGTCAGCATAAATGTGGTAGTGTAATTTGTGGTGCTTGATGATGTTGCATATGGGCTGTATGTAGATGTTGAAGAGCATTGAGGATAGGGCTGAGCCTTGAGGTATTCCCTGCGTGACAGGGAATTGTAGGGATTTCTTTTGATCGCATTTGACTTGTTACGTTCGCCATTCCAGATATGATGTGAACCATTTCAGGGTATTCTCGCAAAGTCCTATCTGTTGTAAGGGTTGCAATAGCTTAGGGTGTGACACAGTGTCGAAGGCCGCAGAGATGTCCATGAACACTAGCAGGAATCCATTTTTTATGTTATCTATGCCTCTTAGGATATTGTCAAAGGGAGGTGAATAGTGTTTCCACTCCATGTTGGGGCTTGAATCCATGCTGATGTATGTCCAGTGGGACATTGATATCTATGTGGTCTTGAAGTTGCCTTTGGACTGCTTTTTCCACGACTTTAGCAAGGAATGGAAGGCTGGAGATAGGACGGTATGACTTTGGTTCAGATGGGCTCAGATTGCTACTTCTAAGTATTGGTTGTATCATTGTGTGCTTTAGGGGTTGTGGCATGTATCCTTGTTGGAGTGAATCTTTGACGATTTTTTGAATGTGATGAGAGAGCTGACTTTTTGTGGCTTTAATCCATGACACTGGGCATGGGTCTGATGGTGAAGTTGTGTTTAGTCCAGATATGATGTCTTCTACTTGCTGTTTTGTTGATATATTGAAGCTTTCCCATGCTTGGTGTTGCTTTTTTATCGTGTGGTCTTCTGTTTGTGGTGAAGCAGAGTATGTTTGGTTAGTGTTTTTTGACTTCATGTAGTCTGCATATTTTTGTGGGTCAAGATGGTGGGTGCTTTGTTGCGTGTCATCCTTGGTGAGCTTTTGTACAATGCTGAAAAGCTCTCTTGGTCTATTGGTACATTTCATGATTAGTTGGTATGGTGTTGCTGTTTACGCTCATTTATTAGATTGTTGTATTCCCGTTGTTTGTCTCTGTATTGTGTTAGGAGGTTGTGTGATATGTTCCGTCTCCATTTTCTTTCTATTCTTCTTAGTGTGCGCTTTGCGACTCTGACTTTGTGTGAGTACCATGGGGCATTGTATCTTTTGCAGGTTTGTGGTTCTTTAATGGCTGGGGCAGATGCTGCATTGAATATTATTGTGTTCCATTCTTCTGTGTTTAGCTCCAGGGTGTCGTAATTCTGTTGAAGTTGTGGGGTGATGTCGTTTATGAATGAGTCTCTGTCAAATGTTTTAAACCATCTGGTTATTCTTTCTTCTTCTTTGTGTTGGGTGGTGCTATTCAGGGTCATGGTGAATTCAATTACATGGTGGTCCGACCAAGGGACTGGGTGATTGTTGGTTTTGTGGTTTTGTTCTGTTCCACTAGTTGTGTTGGCATGAATACCATGCCCGGAGTTGAACCATGTTGGTGCGTTGGGGCGTTAATTGTCTGGCAGTATTTTAATGACTCCATGGCTTTTAGGAGCATTGCAGATTCTCTGGTGGGTGCGGATGTTAGGTTGTAGTCTCCTAGTGCAACGAGGGGTTTGTGCTTTCTGTTATATGCATATATCATTTCAATTACTGTGGATAAGTATTCAGTTGTGGTTCCAGGTGGTCTGTATGTGAGGGAGATGGTTAGATACTTGTTGGTTATAGTTAGTGTGTTGGCTTCGCTTGTGTTAGTGGTGGCGATTGTTTTGAATCTGAATTCCTTTCTAGTAAGTATTAGTACTCCTCCCCCTCTCTTTTGTGCTCTGATGCAGTTAAATGCTGAGTATCCTGTTGGGGTTACTTGATTTAATATAACTTGGTCTGAGTTGTCTAGCCAGGTCTCAGTGATACATATTATATCAAGCTTTTTGTTGTGGATTAGGTCAAGGATAGTATTTGGTTTGTTCCTGATAGATCTGGTGTTTAGTAGAGCACACCTGATGTTTGTTGAGATGATTGGGTTTGTGTGTTCATTATTTGTGTAGTGAGAGGGTGTGTCATGTGTGGCATTGTATGGTTTGTGTGCTGTATTCTTTGATTGTTGGCGTTCTTTGGATATGTGTGATGCTGGTGTAGATATAGGCTGGGTGGTTTATAGGTTGTGATAAGGAAGCTTATCATAGCTCAGGAAGGGGCTATAGAAAAGGTGAAGTGTCTCTGAACAAGCAACCTGTCAGTGCTGGTAGAAATGAGAAAACAGAATTTTGCCATAAAAGACTACCAGTCCCAGAATGCACCAGGTTTCCAACAGCCATGAGAGGAGCTGAAGTGAGAAAACGTGTGTTCAATCAAAAGGGCTATGAGGTAATCCCCAAGCACTCATTGCAAAGGGCAGGGCTTGATTCAGCACAGCTGCGCTGTGCTAGGATGGAACACTCATCTCAAAGGGCAAGGCCTGATTCAGCACAGCTGCGCTGTGTTAGGGAGGAACACTCATCTAAGCAGAATAAGAGTAGAGTTTATTCTACAGATGACCATCTTCATGATCACCTTGGATATCCAGAGAATTGTCCTCAGTATCCTGAGAATCAGCTTGAGTTTGATCATCAGTTTCATCTGAAGGATCATCAGAAGCAGAAGCCAAACTGGACGGACAGAGAGGGAAAGAGACCCTTTGGAAGAAGGAAGAGAAAAGCCTTTGAGAGGTCTAGAAGAGTCCAAAGCAGTACGTATACTGGGAGGTATTCCAAGGGCCAGCATACACCATTGGACTGGGGATAGCCAGAGGAATGGTGCTGCAGAGCTAGGAATCACCAGAGGCTACCTGTGAGGGAGACGGCTGCTGCACGTGGAAGGGACCCTAAGACCTGTGCCAGAAGGTATGTGAAGAGAGATCCAGTGTCCAGGGATCTGGATTGGAAGGCTGGACATAAGAACTGGACTACATACTGGCCAGGCTATATAGAGAGGAACTCTAGCAGCAATGGAAGCTCAGGTATGAACACTGATCTATGCCCTAGCTATAACCTTGAAAGACAGCAGGGAAACAAGTATTCTCCTGAAAATGCTCCATTGAGAGATTCATCTGTGCCAATCCATGATATTGAACCCATGCTTGTTGAACAAGGGGGAATAATAGCAGATGAGGATCCTGTTTATATGGACTGCTCTCTATCTAAACTCCGTTGGTAACTTTCTGTTATAAAGTACAGCAACCATCACAAAGAAATACAAATTTGTTCTTTAATCTACTCAGAAAAGCTCCTGAAGCAGGATTTGACCCACACAGTGGAAGGCAAGCCAGCTAAGGGGTTTCAGCTGGTGACTGCTAGCAATTAAGCCTTACCTAATTGCTTGTGAGCTAGGAGTGAATCACTTCTGTATCTATGTGGGAAGTAATCAGCTATTCAGTTCCATGGTATCTCAATAACAGAAATAGGACGAATCGCTTTGTTTATTGAACATATTATTAGCACCTGTTCCTAATAACTTGTAGCCATGCTGTAGTATTATATCTGTAAATAGACTGTAAATAGTTTCCCCTGTTATCCAAGTTCCTTCCCTTGTTATCTGTAAACTCATGCATGTTATTGTACTGAGACTTTTTGTTCTATGTGAACCGCGCTGATGCCGAATAGTGCGGTATATAAGAGAATGTAAATAAATAAAAAAATAAAATAAAAAATAAACCTGAAAAGAACAGTTTGTTTCTTGCTTTGTGGCTTTTCATTTGTTGTTTTCCTGATTTTGACTTTGTTTTTCCAAGTTAACACTGAAAGCAAGTAACCTAATTTATGTGCTACCAAGCATATCTGTGTTGGGAGAAATAACCCCATAAATAAATATCTTATTGGCTTTACCCAAGAGCACAACTAAATTATTGTCAGCAGCTGTGTCTGGTGTGAATGAACTACATTGCCCACAATACCTTGCAAATCATATAGAAATATGCACTTGCCAAGAGTGTGAAGATTCTCACCCAGGCAGCCGTCTGACAAATGGCGTAGTTTTTCGGATTGCTTTTGCACAAAGGGGATTTACTTGCTGAGGATTACAACTAAAGTTCAAGTTTAAAGCTGGAAAAAAAAGATTTTCCCTCAACTACACTTTGGAGGAAAAGGGGTTGTTCCAGGAAGCTGTCCCAGGAGGAAAAGACCCTGTGCAGAGCTGGATTCATCACTAGCACAAGGTAATAAGTACCTGGGCATGTCTAGTGGTGGATGGGAGTAAGGCACAGGGGTAATTGAAAAAAAAAAAGAGTGTAGAAAAAAACACCTGTTTGGAAGGTGGTGCACTGTGTTTTTTTTCTTTGTATTTTCTTACAGGGTTCAAGATGGATTCAAAGGAACTAGCTCAGTGGATGGCAGCCCAGTTCAGCAGGCAGCAGGAGCTAGCACAGCAGGCTCAGGACACTGCTATGAGAGCCTTAATGGACCAGCAGAGGCCAGTGCTTGATCTGGTGCAAGCCCTAGTTGAGCTGAAGAACCAAAGTGGAACAGATGCAAGACCAGCAGTAAATACTGGTACACCACATGTGGACAGTGTGGGACTCAATCAAGGGATTGGGGCATTTAGTTTTGGGAAGCTAACTCCAGATGATAATGTTGATGATTTTCTAGAGTCTTTTGAAAGAGTGGCACAGGCATTAGCATGGCCAGAGACCCAGTGGGCAGTAAGGCTGGCAGCCTCATTAACTGGAGAGGCGCTTGCAGCTTACAGAGCAATGCCAGCAGCCCAGGCTTTGAATTATAAGGATGTAAAGGCTGCTATTAGAGATCGCCTAGGGTTGTCTATTTCAGAGTATAGGCGAATGTTTAGAGCTGTTACATTGAGAGTGGGTGAAACACCCAGGGCTCTCAGTCAGAGAATCAGAGGTTTAGCTGTAAAATGGTTGGAGCCTGAGCAAAAGACGGTTGAAATGTTATTAGATATTATAATGCTTGAACAATTTATGTCTGGGGTGCCTAAAGATTTGCACACTTTCCTTATACAGCAAAATTGCCAAAATCTTGGAGAGGCAACCATGCTAGCAGAGAGATTCTTGGAAGCCACGCAGGCTTGCCATAGAATGGGTGGCCCTCTGAAGATTGGTGCTGAGGCTAGATGTGCTGTATCAGAAAAGAGAATAATTAAAAATGTTTCTGAAAATGAATGTACTGTATCAAACCAGATGACACAGTGGAATAGAAAGAAATGTTTCAAATGTGGAAAATGGGGACATTTAGAAAAGAGATGCCAGACACACACTAGCTTAGTGGTTGTGGATTTAAAACAGCCCAAAGAAGGATTTTTTTGATGGTTGATGTGCAAGGAATTACCACAAATGCTTTGTTAGACTCTGGGGCAGACCAGAGTATGATGTCAAAAAGGCTTTGGAAGAGGATAGAGGCCCAAGAAGGATTTGTGCCTAGAACCCCTGAAAGCCAAGTTCACATCAGATGCATTCATGGTGCTGCAACATCATATCCCACCTATAGGCTAAAAGTTAAGTGCCTGGGGGAACAAGAGGAAGTCCTGTTAGCAGTGGTGCCTAGGCTACCCTTTGATTTGGTTCTAGGAAGAGACTGGCCAAGATTTAAGCAGGGTCTAGTGGAAGGACTAGGAAAGAAGGAGGGAGAAGGTTTAATGGTAATAGCTCCCGGGCCTTTATTTGGAAGTCCTCAGACCCCAGCTAAAAAGATGGTTAAGCGTCCAGAAGACCAAGCTACCCCAAAGCAGACATTCGTCCTAAAGTACCATAGGGTCACAGAGAAGGCCCAAGCTCCTAAGCGGGCAACCCCTCAAGCTGCTGGGTTTGACCTATGCAGCATAGAAAATGTGACTGTACCTAGCCAAGGGAGAGCCCTGGTTGACACCGGTCTCCAAGTGGAAATACCTATTGGATGCTATGGGAGAGTAGCCCCAAGGTCCGGATTAGCCCTTAAATATTTCATCGATGTGGGTGCGGAAGTAATTGATCCCGATTACAGGGGCAATATTAAAGTTCTGTTGTTTAATTTTGGACAGAATGATTATCACGTGAAGACAGGAGACAGAATTGCCCAATTGATCTGTGAGAGGCTGGGTTTTCCACCTGTGGAGGAGGTCACATCCCTGGAGAATTCTGAACGTGGAACCAAAGGCTTTGGTTCTACTGATGTCAAAGGGGTTAAAAGCCTAGCTGCCACCTGTGCCCGAGAGAGGGAGGTGAGTGAAGAGGAAGATTTGGGACCCCAGGTATCTGATTGTAAAGAAAAATCAGAGCCCCAAATAGGTGAGGACCTGACAGTGGTACAACAGGAAGAAATTAGGAAATTGCTTAAAGAATTCCCAGATGTGTTGACACCCATACCTGGGGAGACACATTTGGTGGCCCATGAAATAATAACTCCACCTGGGAAATTAGTTTGTCAAAGGCCATACCGCTTGCCTGAAGCCAAGAGACAGGAAGTAGTGGCACAAGTCCAGGAGATGTTGGACATGGGCGTAATAGAGGAGTCAAAGAGTCCCTGGAATAGCCCCATAGTCCTGGTGCCGAAGCCTGATGGATCTTTAAGATTTTGTATTGACTTCCGGCAGGTAAACGCCATATCAGTTTTTGATGCATATCCAATGCCAAGAATTGAAGAGCTGTTGGACCAGCTGGGACAGGCTCAATACTTAACCACCCTTGATATGACAAAAGGATATTGGCAAATCCCTCTCACCAGGGAGTCGAAGCCGAAGACTGCGTTCAGCACCCCCGTTGGCCTTTTCCAGTTCAAGAGGATGCCTTTCGGACTGCATGGAGCAGCGGCTACCTGCCAAAGGTTAGTGGATCAGGTACTTCAACCCCACCAAAATTATGCTTTTGCATATATGGATGATGTCATAATCCATAGTAACACCTGGGCGGAGCATCTAAAGAGGATCAGGGCAGTCTTGTGCTCCATGAAGCAAGCGGGAATCACTTTAAACCCGAAGAAGTGTGCCTTTGCAAATAGGGAGGTAAAATACCTGGGCCACCTAGTGGGAAGAGGAAAAATTAAACCTCTAATGAGTAAAGTAGATAGCATCAGGAATTTTCCTCCTCCAACAACAAAGAAACAACTAAGAAGTTTCTTAGGACTTATTGGATACTACCGCAGGTTTATACCGCAATTCGCAGAGAAAAGTGCAATTTTCACGGATATGCTGCGGAAGAATTGTCCAAACCAGCTAAAGTGGACACCTGAAGCTGAAAAAGCGTTTTCAGTCTTAAAAGGAAAATTGTGTACAGGACCGGTACTGAAAGGGGTGGACTTCAAGAAACCCTTTCTGGTTCAAACGGATGCATCGGATGTAGGGCTAGGAGCGGTTCTATCCCAGTGTCATGATGGGGAGGAGCATCCTGTGATGTACCTGAGCAGGAAGTTGTCACCGGCTGAACAAAAGTATTCCACAATAGAAAAAGAATGTTTAGCTATCAAGTGGTCAGTGGAGGCGTTAAGGTTTTACCTTACAGGGAGAAAGTTCCAGTTGGTCATGGACCATGCCCCACTTAAGTGGTTGCAGCAAATGAAGAACCACAATGCCAGGTTGACACGCTGGTACAGGGCCTTACAGGCATTTGATTTTCAAGTTGAACATCGTGCTGGGAAGTTACACAAGAATGCGGATGCCCTTTCCCGGATTACAGACTGTAGAGAAGAAGTTTCACCAGTTACACCAGTCCGTAATAACTTAAGCAGGGGGGTATGTGATAAGGAAGCTTATCATAGCTCAGGAAGGGGCTATAGAAAAGGTGAAGTGTCTCTGAACAAGCAACCTGTCAGTGCTGGTAGAAATGAGAAAACAGAATTTTGCCATAAAAGACTACCAGTCCCAGAATGCACCAGGTTTCCAACAGCCATGAGAGGAGCTGAAGTGAGAAAACGTGTGTTCAATCAAAAGGGCTATGAGGTAATCCCCAAGCACTCATTGCAAAGGGCAGGGCTTGATTCAGCACAGCTGTGCTGTGCTAGGATGGAACACTCATCTCAAAGGGCAAGGCCTGATTCAGCACAGCTGCGCTGTGTTAGGGAGGAACACTCATCTAAGCAGAATAAGAGTAGAGTTTATTCTACAGATGACCATCTTCATGATCACCTTGGATATCCAGAGAATTGTCCTCGGTATCCTGAGAATCAGCTTGAGTTTGATCATCAGTTTCATCTGAAGGATCATCAGAAGTAGAAGCCAAACCGGACGGACAGAGAGGGAAGGAGACCCTTTGGAAGAAGGAAGAGAAAAGCCTTTGAGAGGTCTAGAAGAGTCCAAAGCAGTACGTATACTGGGAGGTATTCCAAGGGCCAGCATACACCATTGGACTGGGGAAAGCCAGAGGAATGGTGCTGCAGAGCTAGGAATCACCAGAGGCTACCTGTGAGGGAGACGGCTGCACGTGGAAGGGACCCTAAGACCTGTGCCAGAAGGTATGTGAAGAGAGATCCAGTGTCCAGGGATCTGGATTGGAAGGCTGGACATAAGAACTGGACTACATACTGGCCAGGCTATATAGAGAGGAACTCTAGCAGCAATGGAAGCTCAGGTATGAACACTGATCTATGCCCTAGCTATAACCTTGAAAGACAGCAGGGAAACAAGTATTCTCCTGAAAATGCTCCATTGAGAGATTCATCTGTGCCAATCCATGATATTGAACCCATGCTTGTTGAACAAGGGGGAATAATAGCAGATGAGGATCCTGTTTATATGGACTGCTCTCTATCTAAACTCCGTTGGTAACTTTCTGTTATAAAGTACAGCAACCATCACAAAGAAATACAAATTTGTTCTTTAATCTACTCAGAAAAGCTCCTGAAGCAGGATTTGATCCACACAGTGGAAGGCAAGCCAGCTAAGGGGTTTCAGCTGGTGACTGCTAGCAATTAAGCCTTACCTAATTGCTTGTGAGCTAGGAGAGAATCACTTCTGTATCTATGTGGGAAGTAATCAGAAGTTAACCTGAAAAGAACAGTTTGTTTCTTGCTTTGTGGCTTTTCATTTGTTGTTTTCCTGATTTTGACTTTGTTTTTCCAAGTTAACACTGAAAGCAAGTAACCTAATTTATGTGCTACCAAGCATATCTGTGTTGGGAGAAATAACCCCATAAATAAATATCTTATTGGCTTTACCCAAGAGCACAACTAAATTATTGTCAGCAGCTGTGTCTGGTGTGAATGAACTACATTGCCCACAATACCTTGCAAATCATATAGAAATATGCACTTGCCAAGAGTGTGAAGATTCTCACCCAGGTAGCCGTCTGACAAGGTTTATCGATGGGATTTGTTCGTTGAGTCTGATGCTGTGTGTGCAAAGTGCAAACATGTGTAGGAATGTGAGGTAGGCCATGAAGTAGTGATTAGTGGAGTTCGTTTTATAACTTGTATTTACTGACCTGGTATAGGGTTTGTAGTTTACTGATCAAGGCTTGACTTGATTTGTGTCCTATAGATGTAATTTTGCATTAGTAGTAGTGGAATCTTTACTCGTGTCTTGTGTTGCATATGGTTAGTTTGCAGATTAGTTATGAGGTGGTAGTTCAATTGATGTAGGGCTTGTGCAGTGTGAGTTTTGCAAACTAAGCTATGCAGAAATGGGTAGTAGGGTCTATGCAATTAGTCCTACAAGCAATGGATTGTCCAGGCAGTATTACAGCATTAACTTAAGCAAGCAATGGATTGTCCAGGCAGGATTACAGCATTAGCTTAAACAAGCAATGGATTGTCCAGGCAGTATTACAGCATTAATTTAAGCAAGCAATGGATTGTCCAGGCAGAGTAAGGCAATAGGCTTAACTTACAGTCAGTGGAATGTTCAGACAGGGCATGGCAACAGATTTAATTTTGATGAGGGCATGGAATGTAGCTCTTTGGCCGCTACTTGGTCCGCGCCTAAGGGCCACGCCAAAGGGCCCTCTGGTGAGGCCCTCAGGCGCAGGCCCGCCCGGCGCGGGCCCGCCTGGCGGCGGCGTCCTCCTTTGATCCTCTGTGTTCCTCTCACAGCCCTGATTGAGCTGGAGTCCCTGAGCAGGAGTGCCTGCCGGCCCGCTCAGTGGCTCGACCCCGATCAGGGGAGCCTGGTGATGGCCGCGGGTTCCTTGGGTTTTCCCGCCGGCAGCGGCATCCTCCTTTGATGCTCTGTGCTCCTCCCACAGCCCCAATTGGGCTGGAGTCCCTGAGCGGGAGTGCCTGCTGGTCCGCTCAGTGACTCGACCCCGATAGGAGGTGAAGTACTTCTGTCCATGAAAAAATAGCAGGACCTGGGCATGATGGTTTCTGATGATCTTAAGGGGGGCAACCAAGTAGAAAAGGCAATGGCAAAAGCCAGAAAAATGCTTGGGTGCACAGGGAGAGGAATGGCCAGCAGGAAGAAGGAGGTGATAAGAACATAAGAAATAGCATACTGGATCAGACCAAAGTCCATCAAGCCCAGTATCCTTTTTCCAACAGTGGCCAATCTGGATCACAAGTACCTGGCAGGTTCCCAAAAAGGTACATAGGTTCCACAATGCTTATCCTGGTGTAAGCCATGGTTTTCCCGGGTCCTCTTTAATAATGGTTTATGGATCTTTCCTCTAGGAACTTATCCAAATGTTTTTAAACCCAGCTACACTAACAGCTTTTACTACATTTTCCAGTAACAAATTCCAAAGTTTGATTACGCATTGCATGAAAAAATATTTTCTCTTAGTAATCTTAAATGGGTTACTTTGCAGCTTCATTGCATGTTCCCTAGTCTTTCTACTTTTTGATGGAGTAAACAACCTATCTACATTCACCTGTTCTATTCCATTCATCCATTTATAGATCTATAAAGGGAATAACTATGGTTGCACGATGCAAGGTTCCACATTAGGAACTACCACCCAGGAAAAAGATTTAGGCGTCATTGTGGATAACATGTTAAAACCTCTGCCCAGTGTGCAGCGGCGGCCAAGAGAGCAAATAGAATGCTAGGTATCATAAGGAAAGGAATGGAAAATAAAACAAAAGATATTATAATGCCTCTGTATCATTCCATGGTGCGACCGCACCTTGAATATTGTGTGCAATTCTGGTCGCCGTATCTTAAAAAGGATATAGCGTTATTAGAAAAAGTTCAGAGAAGAGCCACCAAAATGATAAAGGGGGTGGAAGGATACCCCTATGCAGGGACGGCCCAAGGGGGGTGCGGGGCCATGTGCGGAGACTCTGTGCGGGGCCTCATTTGCATAAGTGGCCTTATTTGCATAAATATTTGCATAATGTTACCATACACTAACTTTTATTAAACATGTCTCTTAATGAGTGTATCGATAAAGAAAGACTAAAAGATTTCTACATTACTATAATCCAGTGCCAACCGCCAGGCACATTAGGAACTACTACAAACGCTGCCCATTTAGAACCCATATCAAACCCGCCGTATCCTGACAGCATTACCAGGACTCACAAAGCACCATACCCTACCTATCAAAAGGTAGCACTGCAAATATCAAATCAATACATTTCAGAGAATACTGGGAAAGGAGAACAAGTGGCAATGTCAAATAGGAATTACATAAACATAATACCTCAGCTCAGTTACACATGCAGAACATAGACCATCACCAAACAAGGAATCACAATTTAGAAACAGGAAGGCAATAATTAAACTGGGAACCCCAAAAGCCAAACTTGGAATGTACAACAACACTGTAGAAGTAAAACTATAAATTAATTTCCTCTTGTACCAAACAAAGCGCAGACGTTAATGATGTACATTTCCCAGAGCTTTCATATTCCAGTTAATAAATTCAAAATAAAAAGATATCTTTCTACCTTTTGTGCATTTTTTTCAGTTGCAATTGCTCCAGCCACTTTCTTCTGGTTTCTTCATGTTTTCTGCTAACTCTCCATCGTCTGCTGTCCGTTTGTCCTTTCTTCTCTCTTCTAGTTTTTTTTCCATTCTCTCTCTCTGTTGTTGTTGTTGTTAAGTGCCGTCGAGTCATCATGGCGACCCTCTGGATAGCTATCCTAAATTGTGTTCGGTCTTCAGTCAGGCGGCTCATTGTTGACAGACTGGTACCCGTAGCTGCTGTTATTGTATCGATCCATCTCATTGCTGACCTTCTATCTTGCCAAGCATGATGTCTTTCTCTAATGATCTCTCTCTCCGGATGATGTGTCCAAAGTATGAAAGTCAAAGTCTTGTCATCTGAGCTTCTAAAGAAAGTTTAGGTTTGATCTCCTCTAGTACAGACTGGTTTGTTCTTCGGGCAGTCCATGGTATACACAGTATTCGCCGCCAGCACCATAATTCAAAGGCATCAATTTTCTTCCTGTCTATCTTTTTCACTGTCCAGCTTTCACATCCATATGATGTTATTGAAAATACCATGGCTTGAACAAGTTGAATCTTTGTATGGAGAGAGACATCTCTGCTCTTGAGAATCTTATCTAGGTCTTTCATAGCCATTCTGCCAAGAGCAATGCGTCGTCTGATTTCTTGACTGCTTGTTGCTTCTTTATTGATAGTTGATCGAAGTAGGTTAAAGTTATTCACGATTTCAATTTCTTCTCCTTCGACGATGAACCTGTTGATTATGCCAGTTGTCATGCTCTTTATCTTCTTTACATTAAGGTGCAGACCCATTTTGAGACTATGTTCTTTGATTGTGAGAAGCAAATGTTTCAGATCATCTTCACTTTCCGCCAGTAATGTGCTATCATCAGCATAGCGAAGGTTGTTGATGAGTCTTCCACCAATCTTCACACCTCTGTTGTCTTCATACAATCCTGCTTCTCTGATGATTTGTTCTGCATATAAATTAAACAGGTAGGGGGAAAGTATGCAGCCTTGTCTTACACCTTTGCTTATTTTAAACCATTCTGTTTCTCCTTGTTCCGTTCGAACTGTTGCTTCTTGATCAATGTACAGATTGTGCAAGAGAACGATCAGGTGTTCTGGTATACCCATGCTTCTTAATGTGGCCCAGAGTTTCTCATGGTTTACACATTCAAAAGCTTTGCTATAGTCGATAAAGCACAAATAGATATCCTTTTGGTATTCTTTAGTCTTTTCAAGGATCCATCTCACATCCGCAATGATGTCTCTCGTTCCTCGCCCTTTTCTGAACCCTGCTTGCACGTCAAGTAGTTCTTGTTCCAGGTATGATTGTAGTCTCTTTTGAATAATCTTCAGTAGAATCTTGCTGGCATGTGGGATCAGAGCGATTGTGCGATAATTTCCACAGTCAGTTGGATCACCTTTCTTTAGTATTGGTATAAACACAGATCTTTTCCAGTCAGTTGGCCATGATGCTGTCTTCCATATTTCTTGGCAGAGCCTTGTAAGTACGGTAACAGCTGCATCAGATTGCTGTAATACTTCTATGGGAATGCAATCAATGCCTGGTGCTTTGTTCTTTGATAAGGCTTTCAATGCTGCTTCAACTTCTTCTTTCATCACCAATGGTTCCAGATCATAAGGTACAGGTTGAAACGGCTGTTGGTCCACTTGATCTTTATCATATAAAAACTCTGTATATTCCTTCCATCTTTTCTTGATCTTCTCAGCATCATTCAACATAGAACCTTGAGCATCTTGTAACATTCCAATTTGAGGCTGGAACTTTTTCTTTAACTCTCGTAGCTTTAGGAAAGCTGATCTTGTTCTTCCTCTAATAGTTTCTGCTTCTATTTCCTTGCATGCGTCATTGTAGTACTTTTCCTTGTCCTGTCTTGCTGCACGTTGGAAATCTCTGTTGAGTTCTGTGATTGTCTTTCTTTCTCCTCTGGCTTTAGCTTCTCTGCGTTTCTGGGCAATTTTCAGAGTTTCTTCCGTCATCCATTTTGGCCGTTTTTTCTTTTTTACCTTTTGTAGAGACTTCTCGCTTTCTTCCAACACAACCTTCTTGATGTCATTCTATAACTCTTCTGGAACTCTATCATTTGTATCTAAAGCAGCAAATCGATTTTGCAGGTAGTCTTTAAATTCCAGTGGTATATTCTCAAGGTCATATTTTGCTGCATTCATGAGTGGTTTGCTCTTTATCAGCTTTAGCTTGAGTTTGCATACTAGTAGTTGATGATCTGTACCACAGTCAGCTCCAGGTTTTGTCTTTGTTGATGTTATAGAGCTTTTCCACCGTTGACTTCCACAGATGTAGTCAATTTGATTTTTATACAATCCATTGGGTGAAGTCCATGTGTACAGTCGCCGCTTGTGTTGCTGGAAGAAGGTGTTCGAGATGAATAGATTGTTGGTCTTGCAGAATTCTATCAGTCTTTCTCCAGCTTCATTTCTGTGGCCAAGTCCATATTTTCCAACTACTTTGTCTTCTTCTTTGTTGCCAACCTTTGCGTTCCAATCACCCATGACTATCAGGATATCCTGTTTACATGTTCTTTCAATTTCAGCTTGTACTTGTTCATAGAACTCTTCAATTTCATTCTCTTCTGCAGCTGTTGTTGGGGCATATACTTGAATTATAGTTGATAGGCGTTCCTCGTAGACGAATAGAGATTAAGCGTTCGCTGACTGCATTGTATTTCATTACAGTTCTTGCAAGTTTCTTCTTTATTATAAATGCAACACCATTTCTTCTTTGTCTTTCATTTCCAGCATAGTAGACCATGTAATCATCTGATGCAAAGTGCCCGATGCCAGTCCATTTCAGTTCGCTGACACCCAACAGATCAAGTTGTACACGTTCCATTTCATTCTTGACCACCTCCAACTTCCCTTGGTTCATGCTTCGTACGTTCCATGTTCCAATGTGTAAGACATCTTTACAGCTTCTGACTCTCATTTCACTCTCTACATCTGCTTTAACATACTAATCTTTCTCCTTTTGCTCTTTCCTCATTCCTATTTCATTCACTCAAATTTTACTCCTCCATCCTCAATCCCCACTTACTCTCCCAATACCCGGCCAATTGTAGATTTTTCATCCCTCCCACACAAAATATTTTTCCCCTCTCCATTTTACTCTCGCAGCCCCATTCCATTCTAATCCTCCCCCAACATCAGCTCCCTTCTAGTTCCAGACTCACCCAGCATCCATTCCCTTGTAGTCCCTGCATCAGCCCATTTCCAGTCCTAGCTCCCCCATCCATTTCCAGTCCGAGTCCCTTCATCAGCTCATTTCCAATCCTAGCCCCCCATCAGCCCATTTCTAGTCATTTCCTAGCCCCACCATCAGCCCATGTCAAATCCTAGCTCCCCTCCACTCAGCCCAATTCCAGTCCAAGCCCCCCCATGAGTCCATTTCAATCCAAGCCCCCACCACAGCCCATTTCCAATCTTAGCTCCCCCCAACAGCCCATTTCCAGTCCTATCCTAGCAGCTCCATCAGCCAATTTCCAGCCCTAGCTCCCTTCCCTCACAGCCCATTTCCATTCCAAGTCCCCTCCCCATCAGCTATTTGCAGTTCAAGCCTCCCCTTCCACTCAGCCCATTTCCAGTCCTAGCAACCCCCCAACCCATTACCAGTCCTAGCCCCCCATCAACCCACTTCCAGTCCTAACCCCACATCACCCCATTTTCAGTTTAAGCCCCCCTTTTAACCCATTACCAGTCCTAACCCCCCATCAGCCCACTTCCAGTCCTAAACCCATCAGCCCATTTCCAGTCAGCCCCCCCAAGCCCATTGCCAGTCCTAACCCCCCCATCAGCCCACAGCCCATTACCAGTCCTAACCCCATCAGCCCACCTCAAGTCCTAACCCCTCCACATCAGCCCATGTCCTGTCCTAGCCCCCCCATAGCCCATTACCAGTCTTAGCCCCCATCAACCCACTTCCAGTCCTAACCCCACATCACCCCATTTTCATTTTACGCCCCCCCTATAACCCATTACCAGTCCTAACCCCCCATCAGCCCACTTCCAGTCCTAAACCCCAGCCCATTTCCAGTCAGCCCCCCATAGCCCATTGCCAGTCCTAACCCCCCCATAGCCCATTACCAGTCCTAACCCCCCCCAACAGCCCACAGCCCATTACCAGTCCTAACCCCATCAGCCCACCTCAAGTCCTAACCCCTCCCCATCAGCCCATTTCCTGTCCTAGCCCCCCCCCCCATAGCCCATTACCAGTCCTAACCCCCCCCAACAGCCCACAGCCCATTACCAGTCCTAACCCCATCAGCCCACCTCAAGTCCTAACCCCTCCCCATCAGCCCATTTCCTGTCCTAGCCCCCCCCCCCATCAGCCCATTACCAGTCCTAACCCCCCATCACCCCATTTCCAGGCAGGCCCAATCAGCCCACAGCCCATTACCAGTCTTAACCCCCCCATAGCCCATTACCAGTCCAACCCCCCCCCAACAGCCCACAGCCCATTACCAGTCCTAACCCCATCAGCCCACCTAAAGTCCTAACCCCTCCACATCAGCCCATTTCCTGTCCTAGCCCCCCCTATAGCCCATTACCAGTCCTAACCCCCCATCAGCCCACAGCCCATTACCAGTCTTAACCCCCCATAGCCCAGTACCAGTCCTAACCCCCCCACCAGACCACCTCAAGTCCTAACCCCTCCCCATCATCACATTTCTTGTCGTAGCCCCCAATAGCGCATTACCTGTCCTAACCCCCCCCAACAGCCCACAGCCCACTACCAGTCCTAACCCCATCAGCCCACCTCCAGTCTTAACCCCCCCATCAGCCCATTTCGAGTCCTAGCCCCCCCATAGCCCATTACCAGTCCTACCCCCCCCCCATCAACCCACAGCCCACCGAAAGTCAGGTCCTAACCCCCTCCATAGCCCATTACCAGTCCTAACCCCCCCCCCCACATCGGCTCAGGAAAATTAAAAAAAAAAAGCTGGCTGCTGCCGCTGCTGCCGCAGCAGCAGCAGAATGGAGTGTCCCGCGGGGCCCCCTCTGCCCGGCTGAGCCCCTCTGCCCGGCTTTCAGATTTGCGAAGGGAGAGTGTCTCCCTCACGTCTCTGTTAAGCCTGCAGGGGCAGATTGGAAATTTCCCATCAGCCCTGAAATTTCCCATCTGCCCCTGCAGGCTTAAAAGAGACGCAAGGGAGACACTCTCCCTTCGTGAATCTGAAAGCCGGGCAGAGGGGCTCAGCCGGGCAGAGGGGGCCCCGCGGGACACTCCATTCTGCCGCTGCTGTGGCGGCAGCGGCAGCAGCCAGCTTTTTTTTTTTTAAATTTAATTTTTTAAAAAGCAGAATGTTCTTTGCGTGGGGCCCCCTGAAACGCGGGGCCCTGTGCAAAAAACATTCTTGCTCTATGGACGGGCCAGCCCTGCCCCTATGAAGAAAGGCTAAAAAGGTTAGGGCTCTTTAACCTGGAAAAGAGACAGCTGAGGGGAGATACGATAGAAGTCTATAAATTAATGAACGGAGTGGAACGGGTAAACGTAGATCGACTGTTTACGTTATCTGAATATAGGAAGACTAGGGGACATGCAATGAAGCTACAGGGTAAACTATTTAAGACTAATAAGAGAAAATATTTTTTCACTCAACGTGCAATCAAACTCTGGAGTTTGTTACCGGAGGATGTAGTAAAAGCTGTTAGTGTAGCTGGTTTTAAAAAAGGTTTGGACAAGTTCCTGGAGGAAAGGCCCATAAACCATTATGATAAAGGGACCCAGGATATCACTGCTTGACCCAATACAAGCACTGTGGAACCTGTGTCTTTTGGGGAAATTGCTAGGTACGTATGACCTAGATTGGCCACTGTTGGAAACAGAATACTGAGCTCGATGGACCTTGGTCTGACCCAGTATGGCATATCTTATGTTCTTATGTTATCTATATCATATCTCCCTTCAGCTGTCTCTTTTCCAAGTTGAAGAGCCCTAACCTTTTAAACCTTTCTTTATAGGGGTATCCTTCATCCCCTTGACCATTTTGGTGGTTGTTCTCTGTATCTTTTCTAATTCTCCCAAATCCTTTTACGATATGGTGACCAGAATTGCACACAGTATTCAAGGTGCAGTCTCACTATGGCTTTATTCTCCATTCCTTTCTTTATGATTTCTAACATTCTATTTGCTTTCTTGGCCGCCGCTGCACACTGGGTGGAGGGTTTAAACATATTATCCACGAGGACGCCTAAATCTCTTTCCTGGGTGGTGGTTCCTAACGTGCAACCTTGCATTGTGTGACCGTAGTTTGGATTGTTCTTTCCTAGGTGCATAACTTTGCACTTATCCACATTAAATTTCATCTGCCATTTGGATGTCCAGTCTTCCACTTTATCAAGGTCCTTTTGCAATTTTTCATAATCCTCTTGGGTTTTAACAACTTTGAATAACTTTGTGTCATCTGCAAATTTGATTCTCACTTGTTATTCTGATTTCCAGGTCATTTACAAAAATGTTAAAAAGTAGTGGACCCAGCACAGATCCCTGGTTTACACCTCTATTTATCTTTCTCCATTGGGAAAATTGGCTATTTAGCCCTACCCTCTGCTTTCTGATCCACTATAGTACACTGTCTCCTATCCCATGACTTTTTAATTTTGCCAAGAGCCTCTCGTGAGGGAGCTTGTCAAAGGCTTTCTGAAAATCCAGATATACTATATCAACTTGCTTACCTTTGTCTACCTGTTTATTCACACGTTCAAAAAAATATAACAGATTAGTAAAACAAGACTTTCGTTGGCTAAATCCGTGTTGGCTTTCTGCTATTAAACCAGGACTGTATATGTTCAGTAATTTTATTCTTTATAATGGTTTCTACCATTTTGCCCGGTACTGACATCAGGTTCACTGGTCTGTAGTTTCCCGGATCACCACTGGAACCCTTTTTAAAAATGGGTGTTACATTGGCCAATCTCCAATCTTCAGGTACTACAGATAATTTTAACGATAGTTCACAGATTACTAATAGTAAGTCTGCAGTCTCATGTTTCTGTTATTTCGATACCCATGGATGTATACCATCTGGTCCAGAGGATGTGCTACTCTTCATTTATCAAATAATTGTAATAAATTTTCCCTGTTTGTTAGTATTTCTTTCAATTCTTCCGATACATCACCTTTGAATACAATTTCAGGCATGGGTATCTTCCCTACTTCTTCTCTCTTTGCAGGTCTTATCAATGCCTTGCATCTAACTTGCCAGTGCTTGTGGTGTTTCCTGTTTTCGTCAAGTGGCTCCTGTTTCCATTTCCTGACAGATGCTTTTTTGGCTGCAACGGCCTCACCTTTAAACCATGCTGGAAGGTTTTGACCTGCCTTCCACTTTTCTTAAAGCGTGGAATATATCTGGTCTGGGATTCCTAGATAGTATTTTTAAACGACACCTTTGCTTGATGTAAATCTTTAACCTTTGCAACTGCTCCTTTTAGTTTTTTCCTAACTATTTTCCTCATTTTATCATAGTCTCCCATTTGAAAGTTAAAAGGTAGTATGTGGATTTCCTTGCCATCCTTCCTCCATTTATTAAATCAAATGCAATCATGCTATAATCACTATTGCCAAATGGCCCCAAAACCCTTATCTCTTGCACCAGATCCTGTGATCCACCACCTTCCCCTCTTGTCAGTTCCTAAACCAGCTTTTCCAAGAAGCAATCATTTATTTCATCTATCTCCCTAGCATATCTTGCTATGACATTGACCCAGTTGTTAATGGATAATTGAAATCACCCATTATTACTGTGTTGTGACTTTTATTAGCTTCCTTGATTTCTTTTAGCATTTCATCATCCGTTTATTCTGGCCAGGTGGTCAGCAATACACCCCCACTGCCATCACCTTCCCCTTTTTACTTGGAATTTCTATTCATAGAGATTCTACAGTGTACCTTGTTTCTTGCAAAACTTTAATCCTTTGTGACTCAATGCCCTCTCTAACATAGAGCACAACTCCTCCACCAATTTGATATATCCTATCATTGCGATATTGTTTATATCCTGGTATCAGTGTCCCATTGGTTGTCCTTCCACCAGGTCTCTGAGATGCCAATTATATCTAACCTTTGTGATAAGGAAGCTTATCATAGCTCAGGAAGGAGCTATAGAAAAGGTGAAGTGACTCTGAACAAGCAACCTGTCAGTTCTGGTAGAAATAAGAAAACAGAATTTTCCCATAAAAGACTACCAGTCCCAGAATGCACCAGGTTTCCAACAGCCATTAGAGGAGCTGAAGTGGGGAAACGTGTGTTCAATCAGGAGGGCTATGAGGTAATCCCTAAGCACTCATCTCAAAGGGCAGGGCCTGATTCAGCACAGCTGCGCTGTATTAGGGGGGAGCACTCATCTAGGCAGAATAAAGGTAGAGTTTATTCTACAGAGAATTATCCTCATTATCCTGAGAATCAGCTTGAGCTTGATCATCAGTTTCATCTGAAGGATCATCAGAAGCAGAAGCCAAACCGGACGGACAGAGAGGGAAAGAAACCCTTTGGAAGAAGGAAGAGAAAAGCCTTTGAGAGGTCTAGAAGAGTCCAGAGCAGTACGTATACTGGGAGGCATTCCAAGGGCCAGCATACACCATTGGACTGGGGAAAGCCAGAGGAATGGTGCTGCAGGCAGGGCCGGCCCGTCCATTGAGCAAGAATGTTTTTTGCACAGGGCCCCGCGTTTCAGGGGGCCCCGCGCAAAGAACATTCTGCTTTTTTTTTATTACCTTTAAAAACAAAAACCTGGCTGTAGCTGCTGCCGCTGCCGCGTCCGTCGCAGCAGCGGCAGAATGGCGTGTCCCGCGGGGCCCCTTCTCCTCTTCGAGCCCTCTGCAAGGGCTTTCAGATTCGCGAAGGGAGAGTTGTGCTCCCTCGCGTCTCTGTAAAGCCCGCAGGGGCTAATGGGAAATTTCCCATCAGCCCCTTTAGACGCGAGGGGCTGATGGGAAATTTCCCATTAGCCCCTGCGGGCTTTACAGAGACGCGAGGGAGCACTCTCCCTTCGCGAATCTGAAAGCCCTTGCAGAGGGCTCGACGTGGAGAGGGGCCCCGCGGGACACGCCATTCTGCCGCTGCTGCGACGGACGCGGCAGCGGCAGCAGCTACAGCCAGGTTTTTGTTTTTAAATTTGCGGGAAGGGAAGGGAAGGGAAGGGAAGGGGGGGGGCTGATGGAGGCTGTCTGGAAATGGGGTGATGGGGGGTTAGGACTGGAAATGTGCAAGGGGGGGGGGTTAGGACTGGAAATGTGCAAGGGGGGGGGGGTTAGGACTGGAAATGTGCAAGGGGGGGGTTAGGACTGGAAATGTGCAAGGGGGGGGTTAGGACTGGAAATGTGCAGGGGGGGTTAGGACTGGAAATGTGCAAGGGGGGGGGGTTAGGACTGGAAATGTGCAGGGGGGTTAGGACTGGAAATGTGCAAGGGGGGGGGGTTAGGACTGGAAATGGGCTGGGGCTGATGTAGGCTGACTTGAAATGGGCTGGGGGGGGGGTTAGGACTGGAAATGGGCTGGAGGGGGGGTTAGGACTGGAAATGGGCTGGGGCTGGGTCTGATGGAGGCAGACAGGAAATCCGCTGGGGGGAGTTAAAAACTGATAAAGGGATGGGGCATATTGAGGCTGTCTGGAAATGGGCTGGGGGGGTGAGGTCTGGAAATGTGCAAGGGGGGGGGGTTAGGACTGGAAATGTGCAGGGGGGGTTAGGACTGGAAATGTGCAAGGGGGGGGGTTAGGACTGGAAATGTGCAGGGGGGTTAGGACTGGAAATGTGCAAGGGGGGGGTTAGGACTGGAAATGGGCTGGGGCTGATGGAGGCTGACTTGAAATGGGCTGGGGGGGTTAGGACTGGTACTGGGCTGGAGGGGGGGTTAGGACTGGAAATGGGCTGGGGCTGATGGCGGCTGACTGGAAATGGGCTGGGGGGGGTTAAGACTGCTAATGGGCTGGGGCTGATGGAGGCTGACTGGAAATGGGCTGGGGGGGGTTAGGACTGGAAATGGGCTGGGGGGGGTTAAGACTGCTAATGGGCTGGGGCTGATGGAGGCTGACTGGACATGGGCTGGGGGGGGGTAATAAATGAAAATGGGAGGGGGCTGATGTAGGATGACGGTAAATGGGGTGGGGGGGGGTTAAGACTGCTAATGGGCTGGGGCTGATGGAGGCTGACTGGAAATGGGCTGGGGGGGGTTAGGACTGGTAATGGGCTGGGGGGGTTAAGACTGGTAATGGGCTGGGGGCTGATGGAGGCTGTCTGGAAATGGGTGATGGGGGGTTAGGACTGGAAATGGGCTGGGGGGGTTAAGACTGGTAATGGGCTGGGGGTTGATGGAGGCTGACTGGAAATGGGGTGATGGGGGGTTAGGACTGGAAATGGGCTGGGGGGGGTTAAGACTGGTAATGGGCTGTGGGCTGATGGGGGCTGTCTGGAAATAGGGTGATGGGGGTTAGGATTGCTAATGGGCTATGGGGGGGGGGTTAGGACTGCTAATGGGCTATGGGGGCGCTAGGACAGGAAAAGGGCTGATGGGGAGGGGTTAGGACTTGAGGTGGGCTGATGTGGTTAGGACTAGTAATGGGCTGTGGGCTGATGGGGGGGGGGGTTAGGACTGGCAATGGGCTATGGGGGGCTGACTGGAAATGGGCTGATGGGGTTAAGACTGGAAGTGGGCTGATGGGGGGTTAGGACTGGTAATGGGTTATAGGGGGGGGCTTAAACTGAAAATGGGTTGATGGGGGGCTAGGACTGGTAATGGGTTGAGGGATTGCTATGACTGGAAATGGACTGAGTGGACGGGGAGGCTTGAACTGCAAATAGCTGATGGGGAGGGAGCTTGGAATGGAAATGGGCTGTGAGGGAAGGGAGCTAGAACTGAAAATGGGCTGATGGAGCAGCTAGGATAGGACTGGAAATGGGCTGTTGGGGGGAGCTAAGATTGGAAATGGGCTGTGGTGGGGGCTTGAATTGAAATGGACTCATGGAGGGGCTAGAACTGGAAGTAGGCTCATGGGGGGGCTTGGACTGGAATTGGGCTGAGTGGAGGGGAGCTAGGATTTGACATGGGCTGATGGTGGGGCTAGGAAATGACTAGAAATGGGCTGATGGGGGGCTAGGATTGGAAATGAGCTGATGAAGGGACTCAGACTGAAAATGGATGGGGGAGCTAGGACTGGAAATGGGTTGATGGGGGGCTAGGACTGGAAATGGGCTGATGCAGGGACTAGAAGGGAATGGATGCTGGGTGAGACTGGAACTAGAAGGGAGCTGATGTTGGGGGAGGATTAGAATGGGATGGGGCTGGGAGAGTAAAATGGAGAGGGGAAAAATATTTTGTGTGGGAGGGATGAAAAATCTACAATTGGCCGGGTATTGGTAGAGTAAGTGGGGATTGAGGATGGAGGGGTAAAATTTGTGTGGATGAAATAAGAATGAGGAAAGAGCAAAAGGATAAAGATTAGTATGTTAAAGCAGATGTAGAGAGAGAGGATGGAAAGAAAACTAGAAGAGAGAAGAAAGGACAAATGGACAGCAGACGATGGAGAGTTAGCAGAAAACATGAAGAAACCAGAAGAAAGTGGCTGGAGCAATTGCAACTGAAAAAAATGCACAAAAGGTAGAAATATATCTCTTTATTTTGAATTTATTAACTGGAATATGAAAGCTCTGGGAAATGTGCATCATTAACGTCTGCGCTTTGTTTGGTACAAGAGGAAATTGATTTATAGTTTTATTTCTACAGTGTTGTTGTACATTCCAAGTTTGGCTTTTGGGGTTCCCAGTTTAATTATTGCCTTCCTGTTTCTAAATTGTGGTTCCTTGTTTGGTGATGGTCTATGTTCTGCATGTGTAACTGAGCTGAGGTATTCTGTTTATGTAATTCCTATTTGACATTGCCACTTGTTCTCTTTCCCCAGTATTCTCTGAAATGTACTGGTTTAATATTTGCAGTGTTTCCTTTTGATAGGTAGGGTCTGGTGCTTTGTGAGTCCTGGTAATGCTGTCAGGATACGGTGGGTTTGCTATGGGTTCTAAATGGGCAGCGTTTGTAGTAGTTCCTAATGTGCCTGGCGGTTGGCACTGGATTATAGTAATGTAGAAATCTTTTAGTCTTTCTTTATCCATACACTCATTAAGAGACATGTTTACTAAAAGTTAGTGTATGGTAACATTATGCAAATATTTATGCAAATAAGGCCACTTATGCAAATGAGGCCCCGCACCGAGTCTCCGCACATGGCCCCGCACCCCCCTTGGGCCGCCCCTGGCTGCAGGGCTAGGAATCTCCAGACGGTACCTGTGAGAGAGACGGCTGCACGTGGAAGGGACCCTAAGACCTGTGCCAGAAGGTATGTGAAGAGAGATCCAGTGTCCAGGGATCTGGATTGGAAGGCTGGACATAAGAACTGGACTACATACTGGCCAGGCTATATAGAGAGGAACTCTAACAGCAATGGAAGCCCAGGTATGAACACTGATCTATGCCCTAGCTATAACCTTGAAAGACAGCAGGGAAACAAGTATTCTCCTGAAAGTGCTCCATTGAGAGATTCATCTGTGCCAATCCATGATATTGAACCCATGCTTGTTGAAGAAGGGGGAATGATTGCAGATGAAGAATGTGTTTATATGGACTGCTCTCTGTCCAAACTCCTTTGGTGATTTTCTGTTATAAAGTACAGCAACCATCACAAAGAAATACAAACTTGTTCTTTAATCTACTCAGAAAAGCTCCTGAAGCAGGATTTGACCCACACAGTAGAAAGCAAGCCAGCTAAGGGGTTTCAGCTGGATAACTGCTAGCAATTGAGCCTTACCTAATTGCTTGTGAGCTTGGAGAGAATCACTTCTGAATCTATGTGGGAAGTTATCAGAGGTTAACCTGAAAAGAACAGTTTTTTTCTTTCTTTGTGGCTTTTCGTTTGTTGTTTGATATATGCTAAGAAAACATTAGCTAATGCCTGACAAGTTTGAATGTTGTTTTCCTGATTTTGACTTTGTTTTTCCAAGTTAAACACTGGAAGCAAGTAACCAGATTTATGTGCTACCAAGCATATCTGTGTTGGGAGAAATAACCACATAAATAAATAAATATCTTATTGGCTTTAACACTTGAGCACAACTAAATAATTGTGAGCAGCTGTGTCTGGTGTGAATGAACTGCATTGCCCACAATACCTTGCAAATCATATAGATATATGCACTTGCCAAGACTGTGAAGATTCTCACCCAGGCAGCCGTCTGACACCTTTCATTTAGTGCTATATATTCTAATTCTTTCTTCTTATTTTTTAGACTTTTAGCATTTGCATGCAAGCATTTTAGAGGTTGTATTTATTCATATTAATCTGATTATCAGTTAATAGGGGTAATTTGGAATCTTTCAGCTCTATTTGCTCGATACATAAGGGCATCTGGGTTACTTTTATATTTACTGGAACCTCTCTTTCAGGATGTCTAACTTCCTTCCTTTGCTGCTATCCTTCAAAGATACATCCTTCTGAACCATGCACTCTTGGATGACTGTCAGCTTTCCCCTATTATCTAGTTTAAAAAGGAGATAAAAAACTTCTCTAAGTTTAATGCCAGCAGCCTTGTTCCATCCTAGCTAAGGTGGAGTCCATCCTTTTGGAAAAACTCCTCCCTTCCCCAGAATGTTGCCCAGTTCCTAACAAATCCAAAACCCTCTTCCTTGCACCATCGTCTCAGCCACACATTGAGACTCCAGAGCTCCGCCTGTCTTTTGAGTCCTGCGTGTGGAACGGAAAACATTTCAGAGAATGCTACCCTAGAAGCACTGGATTTCAATTTCCTACCTAAAAGCCTAAATTTGGCTTCCAGAACCTCCCTCCTACACTTTCCTATATCATTGGCACCAACATGTATCAAGGCAGCAGGCTCCAACCCTATCTAAAACCTTATCTAGGTGGTGCTTAAGGTCCGCTACCTTCCACCAGGCAGGCATGTTACCAGGCAATCCTCACGTCCACCAGCCACCCAGCTATCTACATGCCTAATGATTGAATCACCAACTATAACAGCCGTCCTAACCCTTCCCTCATGGGCAAATGTCCCTAGAGAAACCTTCTCGGTGTGAGAAGGTTTACATCACCTGCAGGTCAGGTCCTAGCTACAGAATCACTTCCTGCCACACAAAGATTATGCTTTCCTTTCAAGTGATGTCTCACCTCCATGGCAACAGAGAGACTGCCAGACTGGAGGGGGATTTCGGTACTACGTCCCTGTAGGTCTCGTCTGTATACCTCTCAGTCTTCCTTATGTCCTCCAAGTCTGCTATTCTAGCCTCCAGAGATCAGACTCATTCCCTGAGAGCAAAGAGCTTCTTGCACCTTGTGCACACGTAAGACCCCTCACTAACTGGGAGAAAATCGTGCATGTGACACTCAGTGTAAAAGACTTGATAGCCCCCATCTCACTGCTGGACTGCTGTCTGCATCTTTGTTTTAAGCTTTTATTTAGCTATTTAAGTTGTACTAATACAACTATACCAGATAGGTTTAAGGGAGTTTGCTCACCTCAAGATTTATTAATTTCAGGGCCTTAATTAATCTATTCCTGATGAGGATAACCAGCTGAACCTGAAAGTGAATTTGACCTTTTCTTTCCCTTTAATAGGTTTAAGAGCTTATAAAGCCAAGATTATGCCTGGGGTGGGCAGGAGAGAAAGAACACTTAGTTAAAGGTGGCTTCCTACTAAGTGCCCTGACCTGTGTTTCTAAGGTAATCTCTTAACAAATTCCTGGGTGATTCACACAGCCCATGGTTTGATAGAGAAAGCCTTTCAAATTGCTTCTTTGATCTGTCACTTGGCTTTGACACCTAAATTTCACAAGTCTCTTGCCTCCTAACTGGAAGGCCTCTTTGTAAAGGTCTCTTGAAACAATTTCTTTCTTTCTACTCAAAGAATATTTACCCTGTTTTACCTTCTATACTAAGCTATACTCTGATTTGATTTAAATGAAAAGCTCACTAACGGTACTAAGTCCTGACCGACTTAGCAAAAACACTGAATTCTAAAAAAGAACAGATTTATCAGCTTTAACCAAAGAATTCCCTTTTCCCCCAAGATGTAGAAAATTTCCCAGCAGGTAAATACTTACAAGTGCAGATTTCTTTCCAGCAGTAGTAGTCCCTTTTGGTAGTCCTTCAAGACTAGTACCTGTATAAATCTTTGGCGAAACCTCATTTGGAGTATTGTGTGCAATTCTGGAGACCACACTTTCAAAAGGATATAAACAGGATGGAGTGCAGAGGGTGGTTACCAAAATGGTCAGTGGGCTTTGTCATAACATATATGGGCAGAAGAAACATCAGGGGATCTATGTGCTTTGTTACACGAGGTTTTTGTTTTTTGATGTTTCTTCTGACCTTGTTTATAGGATAATTTTTGGTGGTGATAACATATATGGGGACAGACTTAAATATTTCAATATGGTATACTTTGGAGGAAAGGTGGGAGAGGAGAAATTTAATAGAGTTGTTTAAATACCTCCATGGCGTAAATGCACAGGAGGAGAGCTTCTTTCATTTGAAAGAAAGCTCTACAATGAGGGGGCATAGGATGAAGGTGAAAGGGGATAGATTCAGGAGTAATATGTGGAAATATTTCTTTACAGAAAGAGTGGTAGATGCATGGACTAGTCTCTCAGTGGAGGTAGTAGACACGAGGACTGTATCTGAGTACAAGAAAGCATGGGACAAACACAGAAGATCTCTAAAGGGGAATAAAAGGGACTATAGTAGTTGGTATGGAAGGGCAGACTGGATAAGCTATATGGACTTTTTCTGCCATTGTTTTTCTCTGTTTCTATAAAATGGCACACCTTGGCATATCGAAAATCTCCCCTATCCCCAACTCCTTGTACCTCAGGAATTGTCCATTAATCATAAACTTGCCCATTACTTTCAACCTACCCCTTCCCATTTTTATAGGTCCTCTCCAGTCTTCCAGGTTGAAACTCTAACAGATTTCAACTTGGGGTTGCATAATAGTAGCCTCCTGTTATCCTGCTAGACCAGTCCAGATGAGTGGGTTATACTTCCCAGCCAGCAGATGAAGGCAGATTTGATCAGTGATGATATCACTTGGTATATACTCTGGTATAACACTGAGAGAAGCTAGTATTTTCTGCCTCCAGCAGGTTGCAAGGTGTGTGGACTGGTACAGCATTTAAGATAAACATGACTGTCCTTGCCTGCACTATGGTGCAGAGGCCTTGGACTGAATCTGAAGGGCCCAATGGCTTGGAGCCACAGGTACAACCATGTCTCCTGAAGCAGAGAGATACGCTATGTGTCAATACTTTTTCCTAAGGGTTATTAGTATTGGTGGGCTGGAAGAGGAGCAGGAGAGACCCCTGGGAAAAGGGGGTTGATAAGTTGAGCTCAGGCTTCCCTCCCCCCTTTCCTCTTGGTATCCTAATATGATCTTTGCTATTTTTTTGCCTGTTTTTTTATTCTTGCCTCTCTGCTGTTTTGAATAAAGCAGCTTCAATCTAACCCCCCCCCCCCCCAAAAAAAAAACAGACCTTCCCCTGGATGATCTGTGTGGGCATCCAGGGCCTCCCTAATAGGGTTTCCTCAGTTGGCCCGTCTGGCCTCAGGATGCCCTTTTTGGGATTCCTGTTTTGCTGTGGCTCTGAGGCTGTTTTCTGGCTCTTTTTTCACATGTTTTTCCTTTTTGCCACAGTTCTCAGCTATGCAGATTGATGCAACCTGTGGTCCCTAATGTTTTTTTGCTGTGGCTGCCATTTTTTGCCCCTGTGATGCCCAGAGCTTTTTTTGGCTGGCATTCTCCCACAGGTCCTGAGGGTTATTTTTTTTGTTTGTGTTTCCACCAGTGAGTTCCCCAGCTTTTACGGGGGTGGCATGGGCTTGTTGAGAACAAGGCATAGTGGGTGCCACTTGTGGGTCGATTTGCACTACAGTTCCCAAAATAATCTTTGGGGTATATTCGCTTGGCTAGATGCTTGGCAGCCCTCATTTGGGGGTGGATTTGGGGCATAGGAACATTCCTTGCTGACCCATGGCCCCTGAGCTAGAAAGGTCATGGCCTCTGCTTCACCCTGGTGCTTCTCCATTCCTCTGTGAGCCTAGCCTTCCCTTGCCAGAGTTGCTGAAGGGCTTGAGAAAAGTTCAGACCGTCAGAAGGTAAGTGAGGAGGATGGAGTGGTGGTGCCCCTAGGGGCCAGGTCAGATCCTTGTGGATCTGGGGGTTTTTCTCAGTTAGGCCTGTTAAGGCTTACATGGGATGTTAAGGTGGTTCCACAGACTGCGGAGCTGACTTTTACGTGAGTTCAATGGTGGGTTCTCTTTATATTAGGCGGGCCTGCTGTTTGGCTATGTGGCCATTTCTCCATGGCCCTAGGTGTTAGCGCTTGGGCTTTTAGGGAAAAAAAGCTCTGAACTGGGCACTTGGTGTCAGCTGTCATCTCAATCAAGGCAGGCTGGATTAGCCCTTTGGCCCCAAGGAGTGGAAGTCTGCTTCATATCAGTGTCAAAATGCTTGATCGCCCAAGTGGAGGAAGGTGCTGCATGTGTGGAAATCTCAGTTGGAAGGTCCAGCAAAAGGATAGTAGTTGCTTTTGGCTTTTTGGTGATGCTGTAGGTACACCTGGTGGCTGGCTCTCGGATGAGGGCTCCACCCTCTGCGGGTAGCCTGGGGGGCTTCAGCTCCTTACTTCCAAAGTTACAGATCTATTCAGGAAAACAGCTGGCTTGGGGGGGGGGGGTTAAATATTTATTTAGCCAGTCTCTTCCCAGTGGCTAGGAGACTCACAGTGCCCCACCTAGGTGACAGTAGCGAGTTAATGCTGGTGCAAAGTCTCTCCTGACTCAATAGCAGTAGTAGTATGGGTCAGTTGCTAGTACTAGCTTTATTCCGAGGATAGTTTCAGTCTGTGGCAGAGCAGTTCCCTTCAGGAATCACTTTCTCTCTGAATAGAGAGGCTCGCTTATGGAGACTTCTGGAAGAAAGGCAGAGAAGGGCCAAGAGACCTTCTAAGGCTGTATGTAAAGCCTGGAACCGTTCTTCTTGAGGTGAGTCCTTTGGAATCCCCATTGCAGTAGGGGCTGTCCTGGTTTAGCATCTAATGTTCTTGCCTCTACGGGGCATTTGGGAGCCTGTAATCCCCCTCATTGGATGGCGTCATCCCTTCTGAGATCTAGGTCGTTGTGGTGTAACTTAGTTGCTTCTTTCTGAGCCCACCCATACCATATTCAACTAGTAGGTTTCAGGGTCCTTAGACAAGAGCAGAGTTTGCCAACTGCTTCATTGGGCCACCTATCCTTGGTCCCTTGAGTACTGGTCCAGGTCAGTCTGGGGCTCCTGATGTGCATTAGGTGAATTACAGCATTGCTTGCAAGATCTCCCAAGAGTATCTCCCTGAGGCTATCTGCCCAGGTGGGGGATGTTGGGGGATACTCTTTGGTGCTTCTTGCAGTGGCATGTTGTTTCTCCTGTCCCCTCCGTAGTGGGAGCGTATCTGCAAAGGGAATTTTTTCTTGGCATATCCTGGGCCTAGAATTGGTTATTTTTGCATCTCTCATCTTCATAAGGTCTGGCGTGGCATTGGTCAGGTGGGGCACACCTACCCATGGCATTTGTCACTTTCCAGGATGAACAGCATTAGCTGTTTCTCCGCATCTGCATTCTGTGCTGCCTCTTCAGGTCCAGTCTCCGCTGTGTATCTAAATGTGGCTTCCCAGAATTTTGTCAAAGTTATAGGGGAGGTAGAAGCACATCTCTGCATGCAGAGGACCAAGTTGATAAAATCTAGACTTCAACTGGCCCAGTTAGTATCTTTGGGATTGTCCAAAGGCGACACAGGCCAGTGGAGCTCTGCTTGGAAAGGCTGTAATGGGAAATGGACTGTCCTGGGAGCAGCTTGATTCTCTCCTATGTTATTAAGCTCCTGGGGTCTGCTCCTGCTTTCCTGAGTTGACCTCACTCAAGCCTCAGATGACTCTGGGTAGACAATTCTTGATCACTTCCGAGGGACGGAGGAGTCTCAGGCTAGCAGAGGTGAAACATCACCCTTGGAACTGGATCCTGGTTTAGGGTGCATTTGCACTAAAATTGTAGGCATTGCGTAATCGCCCACATTCAACCAGGCTTTTCCTCTCCCTTGGGAGATCAAGTAGCAGGTGAGGTAGCGGTTGAGGTTCCACCTCATGACCAATAAAGTATGGGAAGCACCTGAAGAGAGGCTTGTCAGTTGTGTTTCCAGCTTGAATGGCTGGAGGTTTGAGATCCGATCCAGTAGGTCCAGGGACTCTGTCCTCTCTCTGGAGCTCCTGGGGGATTTTCCACCTGGAGGCTGGAGCGATTGCATTGACCTTGGAGATGCTTGTTCCTCCTTTTAATGGAAGCAGCAGGCTGCATGTTCTTGGACACAGCCCCAACTGTCATGCATGTCTTATGCTGCAGCAGAGTTTATGGGTCTGGAGTGGTTCTCGTGGCTGTACAGCTAGGCTGTTGGGTGGAGGAGTGTGTGATTGTCCTAGCTGCAGTGCATAATGCAAGCTTCATTAGTATAAGGGCTGACTATCTGTATTGGAACTTGGTCTGGGTGAAGTGAGAGTTTAGCTCTCCCATGTGTTTTCTCATAGTGCAAAGATGTGACCTCCCAGTACCCATGTATTGGCCACTCTGGTGGATGCTGGTTGCAGAGTTATTTCAGATGCAGAGAGATTCTATGGATGGGTAGGCTGGGTGGCCCTTCCTTTGGAGTGTCTTAGGGGAGGAATGCTGAGTGGCTTCCTCTCTGGCTCTGGGTGAGCTGTTTTCTACACAAGTTATCAGCCTATCTGTTCCTGGTGATCTTAGGGGCCCTGGCCTGAACTTGTGCAATATGTTATGTGGACAAGTGGGGTAGCCTTTCTCTTCCCTTTGAAGACACATGCCTGGTGGAGATACATAGCCACAAATAAGGCAGTTTCCCAGTGCCTTTTTGCTTAGGACCTGGCCCTTGCTGGAAGTCTCTATGCTTGGGACCTGGGGAATTTCTATGCCCTCAGCAGATGTTGGAGCCTTTTAATAGTTTGACCTGACTGTGGCTTGACCCTGAATCCTCAGGGTTTGAAAGGTGGGTCTGTTCTGCTACAGTAACTGCCTCCAAGGTATTCCTTGAGAGGTATTATGGCACAGCCTCCTTTAGCAGAAGTGAAGCAGTTCTGTCCACTTGAGCATCCCGTTGGATCTCAGTGGGCTCCTATAGTGGAAGGCCCTGGAAGGATCCTTTTTTGGATCCATATGCAAAGTCTCTCTGGTGGGTTGTTTGCTTGTGAGACCTTCAGGGTGACACTGGCATCTGCCATATAGAAACATAGAAACATAATGGCAGAAAAAAGACCACATGGCCTATCTAGTCTGCCCTTCCATATCAACTACAATAGTCCCTCTTTTACCTTTAGAGATCGTTGGTGTTTGTCCCATGTGTTTTGAATTCAGATACTGTCCTTGTGTCCACCACCTCCACTGGGAGACTATTCCATGCATTTACCACACTTTCTGTAAAGAAATATTTCCGCATATTACTCCTAAGTCTATCCCTTTCACTCTCATCCTATGTCCCCTCATAACAAAGCTTGCCTTCAATTGCTGTCTGTCCTGCAGCCCTTGGCTTCGAGTATGGCTCCTTTTGCTATGAAGCCTTTACCGTCCATCCTTCAAGGAGGCTGCTCCCCTCCTTTTCTCATCCTGACAGAATTGTGGTCCTGTCTGCCTTTGTAGAGAAGGATCTTCAAACAGATCCCTTGCTGTGTCTGGTGGACAGGCAGAGAGGGTTACTTGAGTTCATCGTAATTTCTCATTCATCCCCCAGTTAGACAGTCTCCATCATTGACAATTTGTGGGAAGTTCTGGTAGAGGTCAAGTTCTCTATTGTCTGTTCACCCCGGAGACCATTGGTGGCAGGGTACATTCTGCCTGGTAAGCACATTCAGGGGTGATCTGTAGTTCACGCCACAGAGCACAACCCTCTTGGCTGGAGCCTGCTTGGGTGACCCCAGAGGACAGTTTTAAGATTTCCTGGTCTTCATTGATCACTTTTTGAGGCTCTACAGGATGCTTATGGAGGTTATTCAGATGATTCCTTTAACAGGGTAATATGTCTTGAATGTCATTTTCCTCCCACCCTGGGTCCTGACTGCTTGGATACATCCCACTCATCTTGACCAGTCTCACAGGATGATAAGTTAGGACAAATTTTAATCATACCTGATTATCTTCTTTTCTTGAATCCTCCTATACCAGTCCAGGACCCGCCCTGGAAGACTCTACCTGCTGCTTTTTGGTGGCTTTAGTGATGTCACAGCCTGGGAGACTGTCTGCAGGTTTGAAGGGGTTCTGGCTGCTGTGCAGGGCCGGTGCAAGGATATGAGGTGCTCTAGGTGAACCTCATTCCTTGTGCCCCCCTGCTCCTGCCCCTACCTCCGCCCCCTTTGCTGCCACTGCCACTGCCACCACTCTCTGGGACCTGCAGAGGTGGCAAGGACTTCAAAGAGCCCCACAGTGCTTACGTAAACCTCCTGCACTGTGAGGCTGTTTGTGCTTCTTCCCCCTCAGAAGCCTGATGCAGACTTCCTTTTGCATGGAGGAAGAAACAAAGAGGCTGATAGCCGTAACAACGTTTATGGACCCCTCTCCCACCAGTCCAGAATCCCCATCTCCCTATTGAGAACCTGTGGACCCTCTGCTTGACCCCTGACCCCCCCCCCCCCCAGAAGACTTCTCACAATTTCCCTGAAGGCACTCCCTCTGAAGATCTACCACCCACCCTCATAGACCTCCTCCCTCCCCCCAGACCCTGGTTAACTAGGATAAAAGTACAGGAGCAATCCCCAGTCACTCCTGCCCTTCCAGCACCAGATTTATAATGATGCTGGCTGACCCCCTAGCAGTAGCCTCAAGGTCAAATAAGCCATATTCTTTTTGTCCTTATATGGTAGCTTAACCTCTAGGAGTAGTACTGTGAGACTACAGCTGAGGGTCGGTCTGTGGCATTTTCTACCCAGTGCCAGAAGGGGCAGGAGCAACTGGGGATTGCTCCTGCATGCTTACCCTAGACCACTAGGGATAGCTTGAGGTAGGCATGGGAAGGGGCTTTTGAAGGGGAGTCTGGAAAGTTTTTTTGGAGGGGTTTATGGAAAGTGGGATTTTCTTCAGGAGGGATTGGGGGCTCAGGAAGAAGGTCCATGTGTTCTCTATGAGGGTTATGAATGGGTGGGAGAGCCCAAAGGTTTTTATGACTACTGGCCCCTTTAAGATGGCTCCTCGAGAACATTGAGCCGCTGAAGCTCCCAGGAAGGAAAAATAATGCCAGCCCTGAGCTAGTGGTATTTTTTGCAGGAATAATGCAGGTTGTGAAGTTGAATAGAGCTTGCTAGGCAATGCAAGCTGTTATTTGATTTACATAATAATGAGGTGCTTAGCATTTATTCCATGTCTTTCATCTTGTTATTTGCTATGGTACATTGTAGCAAACTAATGGCAAAAATAATGTTTGATTTTGCATTTTAACACATATTAAGGAGCAAAAATTGTGCCTTAATGCATGTTCCTGATCATCCTGCTATATCAGTCCATACAAGTGGGTTATGTCACCCAACCAGCAGATGGAGACACAGAATCATAAACCTCAGTGATGCCATCACCAGTATAATATATGATGCAGATCTGGAACTTGCCAGTATTCTTTACCTCTAACAGAAATCATTGACTTAGCTCACTGAGGTGCAAGTTTTGACCTGTGTCCCTGAGGTTGAACTTCCCATGCCCAAAAGATGCTTTTAGGGATCACTCTACAGACCTTTACCCTAATTGATCTTGAAGGGATTCCATGATTCCAGAACTGCGACCTAAAGGACTCAACATTGATGGACTGTGGAGAGTGGGCAGGGAGACCCCACGGGCCCCTGTCGAGGTCAGCAAGTTTGAGCTATTGCCTCCTCCCCCTCCCTTGGCCTTTCCTCCCATTTATCCTTCTGTAGTAGAGAGGGGCCCATACTAAAAAAAGTTTGTTTATTGGGGGTCTTGTGGGGGCTCAGTCTTTCTCTTGGTCCTTAGTCCCTCTCTGCCTTACCATCTCACCTCCCCTTCCCCATGAGCTATAGTGCCATTTATGTCCATATAAAATAAAATAAAATAAAAAATTAAAGAAGATGATAATATGGCCATCAGGGAAGCCATGGAGATCTTCCAGTAGCAGCTCTGTACCTCAAGGAAACTGTGAGGGGCTCCCCAGTTGTGGTACATATTTTGTGGAGGTGAGTTTGCAAGAGTTGTGTTGATGAAAGCCAGCAGGTTTCGTGCTAGGTCAGGTATGGCACATAAGGCGGCAACCACAATCCTGCCAGCTGAAGAGGTCACAAATGGAGGATGGTCCTTTCCCAGAGCCCATTTGATACTCTTGTCCATGCTATTCTCTGCCAGCTGCAGGGATAAGGTCTGTGGGAGAAAGATAGGCCTGGGGAGAGTGTAAATGAAATAGTACAAATACTGGGACATTGCATGGATATGATTATTGGCATCCTTATAAACAATTAAAATCAGTTTGAACAGAATCACATTCCCAATGCAGATGCACCTGTGATCAATTGTCAGTATTCACATGACTTGAATCAATCAATGCATGATGGCTCTAATATTTAAAATGACCACATTCACTCCCTGCTCCATTTTCACAGTGGTGAAGACATGAGCTGCACGAGACAGACAGAAAAGCCATTATCGCCAAACATCAAACTTCAACAAGACCATCTCCAAAGACCTTGGGATTCCTGTATCTAGAGTTCGCAATGTTAATAAGAAGTTTTCTACTTATGGAACTGTCAAGAACCTCCCAGGACATGGTGGGAAGAGAAAAATGAATCCAAGAAATCTTCAAAGGTTAGTGCAAACTGTTGGAAAAACACCATGTACAACATCCAAAGAGCATAAGGCTGACCTGGAGCAATCTGGAGCGGTGGTTTCAACCTGCACTGTATACCTTACACTAAACAAAGAAGGACTTCATGGGTGAAGGCTAAGAGGGGGACCCCATTGCTCAAAGACAAACATAAAAAGACACGCCTGATTTTTGCCCAAACCCATCTTGAGAAATCACAGTCCTACTAGGAAAATGTTCTGTGGACAAATGAAACTAAATTTGAGCTCTTTGGCAATGCAGAGCAGCGATATATTTTATAGGTGAAGAAATGAAGCTTATAAGGAAAAAAAACACTCTTCTTAAGTCAAACATGGTGGAGTTTCCATAATGTGGGGCTGTTTTGCTGCCTCAGGAACTGAAGGCCTGGAACTTATTAAAGGAATCATGAAGTCAGAGAACTAACAAGGTATTTTGGAGCGAAATGTGCTACCTAGTGTCAGAAAGCTAGGGCTGGGTCAAAGGTCATGGGTCCTCCATCAGGACAATGACCCAAAACATACATCCAAAAGTACAAAAGAAGGGTTAAAAACTAACTAATGTACTGTTTTAAACTGGCCAGCAATGAGTACTGATCTCAACCCAACTGAGATCCTTTGGAAACAGCTGAAATCTGCCATTGGTAAAATGAATCCTGGAAATATTCATGAGCTGGAACAAATCATAGTTAAAGAGTGGGAGAAACTACCAGCAGACAGGTGTATGAAACTTATAGATGGCTACAAGAAACCTTTGAAGACCATCATCACTGCCAAGGGTTGTGCAGCCAAATATTAGTGAAGGGTGCCATTAATCCTATCCAGGTCATATTTTGTTTTTTTTCTCAGAAATTATTATGTCTAAGTTGCACAGACACTTTTTTTGTTGTATATCTTTGAAGATATTATTAAAATATTATGATGACATATAGTTGGAATATTTCCAATTATTTCTCAAGAAATTGTACACAACGTGCCTAAAATGCAAGGGTGCCAATAATGTTGACCACAACTGTAAGTACTGGACACATGTTCCTGCAGAGGGAGCTCAGTGGGCTGAAAGCTCCTATACTTGTGCAGAGTGTGATTAGCTCTGTAAACCTTCATCCACTTGGGCACCAATCTAGTAAGGCTGTTTGTGAAGCTCTTCTCCCCATTAGTTTGTCCTCCAGATGACTTTGATATTCTGTGGCCTAAGGGGTCTTTTTGATTTCAATAGGAGTGGGTTCAGGTGGGGGCAAGCTCTGGTATTCCTGCTAATGTGGGAAAGAGGCCCTCTTCTTCCTGTTACTTATTTTCTTCTCCTGGGAGTTTCTAATAGGGGCTCAACTGACTTGGCAGTTGCTGGTTCCTGGGATTGTGAGTGAACCCTGCACTCCAGACAGCTGTGATATCATCCCTTCCTAGTAGCTTACAAGTAATTCTCATTGGGGAATACTGGGCTGATGTCCAGAGAAGGATGGATGGATGGAGTGGAGGAGTGGCTTTCCAAGCCTCCCGGGCTGAAGTCTTGCAATTTGTAAGATTTCAACTTGGTAGAAGCAGCTGCTTGGTCTGGAGCAAAGGCAATGCGACAAGCCACCCACAGCTTTAAGTTAAGTTTGCTATATTGGCTCTGCTGTGTGGGCCAAGCGGAGATGCACCCCCATTCTGGTCGGCACCCGGGGCAGGTTGCACCCACTGCCTCACCCTTGATATGCTACTGAACTGGAGTGGACCAGTATAGTGGAGCAGACTAAAACAGGGTTCAGGTCCCTCTTCTGCAGGGCCAGTGAAAGGAGATGAGGCATCCTAGGTGAACCTCATCCCTTGCACCCCACATTCTCCTGCCTCCTCCCTGGCCCTCCTTGTCACTGCTGCTGCCCCTCTCTAGGACCTCTCAAACAGCCCCACAGTGCTTACCTTAAACTTCCAGCACTGTGAGGCTGTTTGCAAACAGAAGGCAAAAATCAAACAGGCAGTCTTTATCAGACCATGGTGAGGGTGGGAGTCAAACAGCCTCGCAGCGCCAAAGGTTTAAAGTAAGTGCTGCGGAGCTGTTTGAGACCATTGCTGCCACTGCAGGTCTCAGAGAGGGCCACAGTGGCCACAATGGGCTTCTCCCGGATCATTGATGCTCTAGGTGGCTGTCTAGTTTGCCTAATGGTCTGTCCGGCCCTGCTCTTCTGTGATGAGTGCCCCAGGTAACCTACAGCTATTTTATGGAAGGTGTTCCTATCCAGGAATGATGATGCAGATGCACGTCAGCTTTCTCTCTACACAGTGCTCTGTGGAGGTTGGTTGAACCTGGTGAGGAATTCCTTCCCTCCCTTTTTTTTTCTCCCACCCCCTCCCACTCAAGGGACAGCCGGAGGACAGATGTCATCAATAAGCTTCCAGTTCCCAGTTAATCCTGGAACTATTCTTTCAGCCTCTGAAGGTCTTATCCCTGGTTCTGGCAATATCAAAGGGGACTGCCTTCCTGTTGGAGGGCAGAATGACTTAGTAGATCGCCTTTCGAATAGGAGCTGCCCAGGTTCTCCTCTAGGGAGCTCAGTTACTCTTATGGACTTGAATGCATATATGGCAGTCTAGCAACTCTTGGGTAGCCTTTTGGATGACATTGGAAATTTTGGCTTCCCACATTTGCTTGTGGCACAGGGTGATCTATTCTAAAACAGCCATATGGGATGCTTCGATGTTGGATTGTGTGTGTCTGCAGGGCCAGGCCATGAGTCTAAGGAGCGGCTTCCTTCCACAAGCTCAGGAACCTAAGAAATTCTAGGTGCATTACAGTTTGACTTTTTCTTTGCATCCACCTGTCCCCCGCCTGCTCTCTCACGTTATATATCCCCCCAGACCCTGGAGCACTTCCCACCCGCTCTTCTTCAGCCCTTCTTCCTGCCGAATTCCCCTCCCTCACCGTCGAGTAGTGGTTCCCAACCCAGTCCTCGCGGATCCCCAGGCCAGTCAGGTTTTCAGAGTACCCACAATGAATATGCATGAGATAGATCTGCATGCACAGCTTCCATTGTATGCAGATCTATCTCATGCATATTCATTGTGGATACTCTAAAAACCTGACTGGTCTGGGATTCCCCGAGGACCGACGTTGGGAATCTCTGCCTTAGAGGAACAAGTTCAGGTCTGGCCCTCCTCCCCCTCTGCTGCCCTCGATCAGGTTGCCCCCCTTTGTTCCAAGCCTTCCAATGCGCCCAACCATCACCCTTGGTATCACCCTGGCCTTTGCCTTCATCGAATATATATTCATCGTGCTGAAAAGACTTGGAGACTGTGCCGCACTCTGTCTTCCCATTTGTCCTCCAGGCGAGCTCATCACCTCTATTGCTCTCTGATCAACTTGGCTAAGAAATCTTACTATTTTCACCTTATCTCATCTTCAGCCAACCAACCCCATCATCTCATCTCGGTCCTAGTCAATCTTATCTGACACCACTGGCTCCTGATCCACTACCGTATTACTATTACTACTATTACTCAGCATTGGTATAGCGCTACAAGATGTGTGCAGCGCTTCACAGACGCATGTAAGAGACGGTCCCTGCTCATCAGAACTTACAATCTAGTCAAGATAGACGACACATTAGCTGTAGACATGGAATACATCTAGGGAGAATGGTAAGGAAACAAAAAGGAAACCAGGTGAGTCAAGATCCGAAAGCGGAAACGAAGAGGTGAGTTTTCAGCCTGGATTTGAAAAGGGCCAGAGAAGTTGCCTGACGTGCAGACTCAGGTAGTTTGTTCCAGGCATAAGGAGAAGCAAGGTGAAAGGAGAAAAGTCTGGAGTTAGCAATAGAAGAGAAGGGCACAGATAGAAACAATTTGCAAAAAGAGTGGAGTTCCAGAGAAGGGGTGTAGAGAGAGATAAGAGAGGAAAGGTAATGAGGAGCTGCAGAGTGAATGCACTTATAGGTCAACAGGAGAAGTTTGAACTGGATGTGGAAACAGATAGGAAGCCAATGAAGTGACTTGAGAAGAGGGGTAATATGAGCATGATGAGGCTGGTGAAAGATTAGCCGTGCAGCAGAGTTTTGAACAGACTGAAGGGGAGAGAGATTATGTAGAGGGTGACCAGCAAGGAGTAGATTACAATAGTCAAGATGGGAAGTGACTAAAGAGTGGATAAGTATCTTAGCAGTGTGTTCAGAGAGGAAGGAGTGAATTTTGTTGATGTTATAGAGAAATAAACGACAGATTTTAGCTATCAGTTAGATGTGTGTGGAGATGGAGAGGGAGGGGTCAAAGACGACCCCAAGGGTACGGGCAGAGGAAACAGGGAGTAGAAGATCGCCATCCACAGAAATTGAGAAAGGAAGAAGGGGGGAGGTGGGTCTAGGGGGGAAAACAAGAAGCTTGGATTTGGCCATGTTCAATTTCAAATGACAGTGAGACATCCAGGCAGCAATGTCAGATAGGCAGGTAGAGATCCGGACCTGGATTGTCTGAGAGATTTCAGGTGTAGAGAGGTAGATCTGGGAGTCATCAGTGTAAAGATGCTGCTGAAAGCCATGGGAAGAGATGAGTGCACCAAGGGACTGGATGTAATGTTTAAGCTCCTCATTACAATTCACAAGGTCATCCACACCAGTACTCCTCTGTATCTTCACGACATCACCCACTTGCAGTCCTCACACCGCCTACTACGTCGATTCATGCAAACCGCCTTCACCTAACTCCTGCCTGACTGGAATCCACCCGCTGCTCTGCCTTTTACTTATTCAGCTCCTCCTTCTGGAATGCCCTGCCCCCTGCCCTTTGCTTTGAGCCATCCCTTCCCAGATTTAAATCACTCCTCAAAACACTCCTTTTCCAGAAAGCATTTGACCTCCCACTCCCGACCCTCTCCCTCCCTGGCCCTCTGCTGCCGCTCTCCTTTCTCTGTCTTACTCTTGAATGAATGGCTTTCCTTTCCTATCAGTATTAATAGAGTTCCGATTCCCTTTTCCTTTCTTTTTCTGCCTTTCTTGGCATTTTTTTTATTGTACACCGCCCTGATGCGCTTGTTAAGGGCAGTTAATCAAATAAGAATAAACATAAATATTTATTTATTTTAATTTTATTTATTTATTTAAACTTATTTTTATACCGCCTTTCTACTATTCAAAGCAGTTTACATATAACCAACAAGTGTAGCAGGGCATTAGGAGCACTCTGTTGTACATAGAACAAAACAGGAAAATAGTAACATGTGTAGTAACTCTGAACTATTTACAGTGTAAGTATGAGGGGTAGTTATTCAACATTTATACATTGTGTTGGGTATTCAGATTGACTGCTTGCTCTTAATCTTCTGATTGGGGATCATGAGTAAGTTGAGAGTGCTATTTCTTCAAAGCCTTTCATTCTTGGGGTGTGAAATCAGAGTCTGCAGGCAAGTGACAGATTCCTTATGTAAGATTTAAATATTGTGGCGAGAGCCTTGAATCTGATTCTGGCAGTGATGGGGAGACAGTGAAGCTGCATCAGGATGTGGGTAATGTGGGCCCAGCAAGGGGCACCATAAATTATGCACTGCAGTGTTCTGGGCCATTTGTAGGGGATGAAGGGTGTGTTTATGAAGGCCTTGATAAATGATGTGACAGTAGTCCAGAGTAGGTGTGATCATTGCCTGGCCGACAGTTTGGAATAATTCTGGGGTTAGTAGGGGGCAGAAATGTTTCAATGTTCTTAATTTGTGATAGACTGAGATAGTTGTTCTCTTTGTGTGGTTGGAAGATCAGCTGTTGATCTATTGTAATGCCCATATATTTTATTTCAGTTTTAACATTGATGACTACATTGTCTAGATTCAATGTTGATTGTGGAGAGAAGGTTGGGTCGGTGGTGATATATAGGGCTTCAGTCTTTTCCTGGTTGATGAATAGGTTACAGAGCCTGAGCCATTTTCTTACTTCTGCAAAACATTTCTGTAGGTTGGTGAGATTCGGCGATAGGAGGTTAAAGGGAGTATAGAACATTATGTCATTGACATAGATCTGATATAGGATCTTGTATGTTTTGAATATTTAACATAATGGCTGGATGAAGATATTGAATAGAAGGGCCGAGAGGATTGAGCCTTGAGGTACTCTTATTTGTTGAATGAAGGGGTTTGATGTCTGACCAATTTTTACTTGTGTTCGGGCTTCTAGGTAGGAGCGGAACCAGCTGAGGGTGGTGTCTTGGAGCCCAATATCAGAGGGCCTTTGTAGCAGTTTATGGTGTGGAAGAGAGATGAAGACAGAGGCAATGTCGAGAAATATTAGAATGAAACCTTTATTTGTGCTTTGCGAGCAGGTTAGAATTGAGTTTAGTAAGGAAGTGATGAGGGTTTTGACCCTGTGATACTTTCTAAACCTTTGCTGGTGAGGGTCTAGATAAATGGGATGCTGGATATTGGTCTATATGACTTTAGGGAGGTGGGATCAAGTTTTGCATTTTCAGAGGGAGTCGGATTGAAGTCTGCTTCAGCAAGGAGGGCATAAGGCCTAGGGACAAAGATGAATGCACTGTGCTCAATAGGTATGTGCTGAGGTGTGATCTAGTCAGTTTTATCCAGGTAACAGGGTAAGGGTCCAGTGGAGAGATTGTGTTGAGGCTCTGGATTGGTATATTCAATGTTTTTATGCGATGTGAGCTTGAAGTGTGTCCATATTTTCTGGGGTATCTCTTTAGTGTCTGGGGTTGTTGGAATTTGATCTGGTGGGGAGGCTCGCATCTGTTTGGAGAGTAGATATTAAACCATCTTCTGTGGGCAGATATTATCTTGTGAGTTTCCTTTATTAGGCTCCTTTGAGAGGGTTCTTACAGCGGAGAACAGTTCTCTTGGTTTGTTTATTGCACCGGTGATAAAGTTGCTGTAATATTCCTTCTTGTGCTTTATGGTTTCTTCATTGTATAACCTGAGTTGTTCCGTTTAGGAAGCTATAGGAGAGTGTCTTGTGTTTCTCCGTTTGTGCTCAAGTTGGCGTACATCACCCTTCTGCTTCTGGGACTCTGTTGCAATGTTTACTAATGCTTTCCTTGGGGATACGAGAGCTACTGTAGACAATGTTTTATTCCATCCTTGGGTTATAAACATGACTGTACCATATAGTTTCAGTTGGCAGTGTATTTTCTCAACAATCTTTGGGAGTACCTATGGGATACTTTCTCTTTCCCTTATAGGGTTGGGGAAGTATCTCCGTCTGTTCTTCTCTGAGCAGGGTTGATTCACCTTTCATTAGTGAGGTCTAGAGAGAATGCACCATGGTTGGGCCCCAGATTGGGAAGCCTTTTCGCTCATGCCTTCATAGTGTTTTTTTTGTGGGTCAATCATTGCCAGAGTGGTTATTGAAGAAACCTTTCATTGCCTGTCCAACCAGAAGTCAGTGTACTGGTGCATTTGGAGGGACAAGAGCATCTGCTCTGTGGTCTCCAGGAAATGAGAGGCATAGAGGCTCATTCTGGACCTTAAAGGGGGGTAAGGTGGTGTTAGTCCCTTGTTTTCATATGTAAGCCTTCAGGTGTGACAGGGCCAGTTCCTGATATCCTTGGACCTTTCAGGATATATGTCCACATCCCTTTTTGCAGATGTTGCCGGTATTATCCTTGCCTCTGCATTCTTAGCCATTTTTTTCTGTTTGGTGTTCTTCCTTTGGTTAGCCACAGCCTAGGAAGCTTTTTGAAAATCATGATAATAGGGGCAGCCTCTTTTAGCAGAGATGAAATTGGGTCCTTTCTTACTCAGTGGACTGGCCTCTCAGGGTGAATTCAGAGTCTAATGCCAGATTAGTTATTAGCAGAGCTCTCTAATGTCTAGAAAGTTGAAGATGATTACTCAGTTATGTGAAATCAGTCTGGTTCCCTCCCAGGCCCTGCAGTGCTTGGGTGTATCTTTGAAACTCCGATAAACAGGATTTTTCTATAGTTGGTCAGAATTCCAAGGTCCCTTCCAGAGCTTTAGGCCTTTTGTGCCAATCATTGTCAAGGATATACAATTCTCTGCAGTTCTACTGGCAGTGGTTGCAACCTTGGGGTTGGCCCCCTGGGAAAAACCTCGCATGCATCTCCCTACAATGGGCTCACTCGTCCTCGTGGTCTCATAGTCCCATAAAAACATCATAAGCATCTCACTCTAAAGAGGCATTCCATATGGATAATCTGGTCTTTCCTAGCCACTTGTCAAGGTTGTGGCACCCATTTGAGGGTCAGGCAGCACAAGGCCATTGGCTAGAGATGGAACCAGCCTGATCCATCAACAGGATCCTTCTGACCCTTATGCCTTAAAGTTCCTTTCCCTAACCTCCTCATTCAACCTCCAGTTGTGCTCTACCACTCCAACTCACAAGCATGGCCATTGCCTTGACCTCGTCTTCTCCAGCTGCTCACCCTCAAACCTCTCCACCTCAGTTCTTCCCTTATCTGAACATCACCTGCTAACCTTCACCCTTAACCACCCTCCATCCAGGTCACGCCTGATCTTCACACTATCGATCCTTTATCTCTCTCCACTGTCTTATCACCTCTTCCTCCACTATGTCATCTGAGTCTGTTGATGAAGCAATATCATCCTATAACACTATACTGTCCTCTGCTCTGGATGCACTGGCTCCTCCCATTCCACGCCCTGTCAGGTGTACTGTACCTCAATCCTAGCTGTCCTCAACAACCCACTACCTACGTTCCAGTGCCCGCTCAGCTGAGCGCCTTTGGCTTAAATTACGTACCCTTGCTGACTACCTACATTTCAAATTCATGCTAACCTTTTTCAGTAAGCCATAGTACTCGCCAAGCAAGAGTACTATTTCCACTGAACTCAACACTCAACTCTCTCCTCAAGGTCTCTCCTTCCCAATCCTTCCTTCACTTTCTGCCCAGGCCTTGGCTGATTATTTCTATGACAAAGTCCAAAAGATTAGCCATGAATTCTCCTCAGGTTCACCTCCCCCCCATCCCATATCCTTCCCTCATCTTTTGTCACACTTTCTTCCTTTTCTGAAATCACTGAGGAGAAAACGGCAAAATCTTCTCTCCTCCTCCAAATTGATTACTTGCTCCTCTGATCCAATTTCCAACTGTCTACTATGTTCTGTCTCTTCCGCTGTCATCCCTTCCATCTGTCATATCCTTAACCTTATTTTCCATTGCAACTGTTCCTGTGGCCATCAAACATGCTCTGGTCACACCTCTCTTCAAAAAGCCCTCAGTAGAACCTACCTGTCCTTCCATCTATCAGCCTCTCCCTTCCCCTTTGCTTCAAAACTACTTCAATGAGCAGTTCATCATCCCTGTCTTGACTTTCTTTCCTCTCAAGCCCTTCTGGATCCAGTGCAGTCTGGCTTTCATCCTCTACATTCTACAGAAATGGCTCTTGCCAAAGTCCCCACTGACTTGTTCCTTGCCAAATCTGAGGGCCTTTACATGATCCTCATCCTTCTTGACCTTTCTGCTGCCTTTGACACTGTTGATTACCACCTTCTCCTCGATACCCTGTACTCACTTGGATTTAGGAGTTCTGTCCTGGTTTTCTTCTTATCTCTCCCATCACACTTTTAGTGTATATTCTGGTGGATTCTCCTCTACTGCCATCCTGCTTTCAGTCAGTGTACCTCAGGGCTCTGTCTTGGGACATCTACTTTTCTCTCTATATACTCAGTCCCTTGGTGCACTTATTTCCTCCCATGGTTTTCAGTACCATCTTTATACTGGACTCTCAGATCTACCTCACTGCGCCTGAAATCTCTCCAGGAATCTAGTCCCAGATCTCTGCCTGCTCATCCGACATTGCTACCTGGATGTCTCACCTCCATCTGAAATTGAACATGGCCGAAACTGAGTTCCTTATCTTTCCCCCTAAACCCACTTCCTCCCTTCTCTATTTCTGTGGATGACACTTCATCCTCGCCGTTTCCTCAACTCGCAACGTTGGGGTCATCTTTGACTCTACTCTCTCTTTTTCTCTGCACATCCAACAGATAGCTAAAACCTGATGCTTATTTCTATATAACATCAACAAAATTCCTTCCTTCCTTTCTACTCAAACTACTAAGACCTTTATCTACTCACTAGTCACCTCCCTCCTTGACTATTGTAACTTTCTCCTCACTGGTTTTCTTCTGAATCATCTTTCCCCTTCAATCTATTCAAAACTCAGCTGCATGACTTATCTTCCGCCAGTGTCGCTATGCTCTTCTGAACACTGATCCTGCCAATTCTGTACAGATCGGAAACATGGACTCTGCTCAAACATGACATGAACAAGCTTTCAAATGTGATGCCTGAGACAGATTTTGGGTGTCTCTCTTCGTGATCACCATCGAAATGAGACAATTTGGACAAGGTGCAACCATCAGCCTTCAGTCGAAGAACAAATCCAATAATGCAGACTGGATGGTTTGGCCACGTTTGCAGAATGAACACCAGTTGGCTGCCATACAAACTCCTCTGGTGAGAGCAACCTGTCAACTGAGGGTTCAATGAGCAGCACCGAAGAAAACATGGCTCAAACACATCAAGGAAGACCTAAGGAACCAACAACTGACTATTGATGAGGCCAGAAATATTGTCACCTATCGCCAAGGTTGGAAGTGTATTGTGAACAACACACTGAATCCAGCGGCACCTTCAGCAGCATATTGGTTGAGAGAACGACCTACTCCCCAAGAAGAAGATGCTCATGTAATCCCTCTTCTAAAGTCACTTCACTGGTGCCCTTCTCCTATTGACCTACAAATGCATTCATTCTGTGGCTCATCAATATCTTTCCTATCTTATCTCACTCTACACCCCTCCTCAGGAATTCTGTTCCTCTGGCAGATCCCTTTTTTTCTGTGCTGTTTTCTGCCCCTGCCAAATCCAGACTTCGTTCATTCTATCTTGCTGCTCCATATGCCTGGAACAAACTACCTTAATCTGTGTGTCTGGCTCCTTCTCTAGCCCTATTCAAATCCAGGCCACTTCTGGATCTTGATGCTCTTCTTGTCCACTACAGTATCTTACCATACTGTAGTCCCCAGTTTCATGATGTGTTTCGTCTTGATTAGATTGTAAGCTCTAATGAACAGGGACTGTGTCTTACATCTATATGTACAGTAGTGTGTGTAAGCCTTGTAGCACTATACAAATGATAAGTAATAGTAGTAGATTGCAAATTTTTAGCCTCTTCTGGAAGGGAGAACAGTTTGAGTATTTTCTGGCAATGCCATTGTGGAAACTTATTTAAATAGGGAAGATGGCATTTAAAGTCAGGCAGTGGTACAGAAGAAAGCATCATGTACGAGTGAACTGGGCTTCATCAGATAGCTCTCGTGGTGGTTCACAAAGCCAGTGCCCTGGCTAAGATTGGCTTAGTCTTCTAAAGGTCAGCTTGCTAGTGCAACACTAAGTCCTCTGACATTTGGCCTCTTGATGGATTCTCAGTTTGCAAAGGTGAATTGCCTTCTTAGTTGAGGAAGAGTCCCTCATGCAAGAGATATTGATGCCTTGCTATGGTTGTGGCCACCGAAGGGTTTATTGTACATGATTCCGCCTTGGCCTCTTGGGACTTGGGCGATTTGCAGGATTCAGTTTTCTCCAGATCTGACCTTTCTTTGAGCTCCATATTAGACCCACAGTCCATGGTATGCTGACCTGCTAAGACTTCAGGTGGGTGATTCATTGAGATTATCTCATGGTCAGGGCCTGCTTCATCTAGGGCAGTGGTTCTCAATCCAGTCCTCAGGGCACACCTATTCCAGTCGGGTTTTCAGGATTCCTACAATGAATGTCTATGAGAGAGATTTACATGCAGTGAAGGTAGTATATGCAAATCTGTTGCATGCATATTCATTGTGGGAATCCTGAAAACCCGACTGGCCTAGGTGTGCCCTCAGGACTGGGTTAAGAACCACTGGTCTAGGGACATGGTTCCCTTCCGCCATGTGGCCTAGCCATCGGAGGCTATAGGCTTGTTCACAAAGTTTTTCAGCAGCTGTAACTACCACCCTCTTGAAAACATGTCTGTCTTCTTCCTCCTTGGCCTGTATTAGGTATGATTACCTTTGGATTGTCATGCGCAACAAATGCTTCCGGCCCTAATGGGCAGCTATTCCTACCATAATGGCATTGGCAGGCAAATTAGAATGGTGGTCTGTTCCTCTCGTCACTTAAGGTTCAGATAGTGGTCATAGCCTGCTTTAGGGGTTCCTAGGCAACTTGCCCAGAGAGTCTCGTGGGCAACTTGCCAGGTTGTTCTGCATTCTTTGTTTGGAATGGAACAGATGTATCCCCCCTTTTTGTATGATAATTTCTCAGGGGGAATTCATTCTGGTTCTGCAGGCTTTCACAGGATTTCCCTTTGAACTTCTTCAGGCATCACTTAAGATCTAGATTGCTATTGGTTCGGCCAACATATCTCAGATTTCGGGGCTCCCTTAGGTAGGGGTGTATACCTTTTTCTTCACAGCTAATGTTGGGTTGCTGTGTACTGTTTCCACTTTGCAGTCTACAGTTCTTGCTCCGCCCCACCTAGATCAGGCGATGAATCTTCCAGCTTCTGTCGACGCACACCTAAAAGCAGTTGGATCTCTCAAGGCCTTGGATAATGGAAGAGTATAGTGGCAGTTTCTGATAGCAATGTGCATCTCTTGGATGTCTGGTCATTTTCTTTATCTCTTCAGTTCGCCCAGAGAATGGAAAGTAGCCTCCACATTATTGATGTCTCGCTGCTTCAAGAGATAGTCTTTTCAGTGCATGGCTTAAGCTGTGGACAAGCACCAGTTGGCCCTAGGGTCCACTCTACTAGGGCTCAAGCGGTGTTCTGGGCAGAGTCAAGGGCGGTGTCCCCAGAGAAACTTTGCAAAGCAGCGACATTGTCATCCTTGTAGACTTTAGTGAAGCTGTATAGATTAAAAGTTGAAGCCAGGGATATGGTGCCTTGGTGAAGGCAATCCTCTAGGGCAGGCCTTGTCAATTTTTTTTGGACTCTAGGAGCCAGCTTAAAAATTTAGGAGGTTGCTGCTGAGGCCCAAGTTGCAGTGCTCCCCCCCTCCCCCCCCAAGGTGTACTGCAGCTTCTTTCTTTTTAGGGTCTGTTTTACTGTTTTTTCCATTTTCTACATTAAAGAAAGTTTAATAAATGAGGTCCTTGATGTGCTAAACATGTTGTCAGAAGTTTATTAGTGACCCTTTATAGCTGAGGTAACTTTGTTTTTTTTTGTTCATGTATCACTATCGCCTGGTAATACATGAAGCAAGACTTGAAACTTGTGAGATTAGCCTGAACTTCCTCCACCACGCAGCTCAAGCTTCTTGCAGAGAACCAATTGTGGTGGGAAGTTAGCAGGGTGGCATTTTCACCATAGCATTGGTGCACACAAAAACCTTTGGGGGCATGAAATCCCAGGCGGCAGAGTGCAATTTCTAGAATCTCCAGGAACAAGCAGGAATGAGTCTTCACATATGGGTATCGTCGGTACCGACGGAGCCTGCGCGGGAACGCTCCCCAGCATCCTGAAAGAAAGCTTTTGGGAGCATCCCACAGCGCCTGCGCGCTGCCTTCCCGCCTTTCCCAACTGCCTCTCTCCAGTTCTTCTTTTCCACGGAGCCAGCAGGTCATGTTTCCTGTCACCGCTGAAGAATTTCTTATTTTCTTTTATTTTTCTTTAGTCGCGTGTCTGCCTTCTCGATTCCACACCGGTACTACGGATTTGCGGAGCCCTGCTCTAGGGAATGTTGTCTTTCTCCTGCCTAGGGTCCTAAAGCTTGGGTACATCCCACTTGTCTGGACTGGTCTAGCAGGATGGTAAGGAAGGTGAAATTTGTTCTTACCTTCTAATTTCTTTTCCTTGAATCCTGCTAAACCAGTCCAGGACCTCTCTCAGGAAGACTAATGGGCTGATACTCAAAACTATCCAGCTAAGGGGGCAGACTGCGATATTCAGCGGTACTATCCAAATAGTGCTGCTGAATATCTCCACAGATTGCCCTGGAACTATCTGGTTAGTGTAGGGGTGGTCCATGGGCAGAGCAGTGGTGATACTGGAGCTAACTGAGTAAGTGGCAACACTTACCTGGTTAGCGTGACTTTCAACAGCCCTTGTCCAGACAACTTAGGCTGCATGAAAAGCCAGACCTAAGTCACAATATGCACAAGTGCTGGCTGAAAATCACACTAATGGGATAAGTACTGGCAGTTAGCCTGATAGCACTGCTCAGCCTTTAAATATTGGCAGTTTTGAAAAATGGGACTTCACGTTTTGTATGTTATTCCTCTCAGATTCTTCATATGAGTTAATTCGGCCAGTGTTATCTTTGTCTGTGTTCCTATAGGTTCCTTCTCAAGCCTCTAGAGGATAGGTATTTCTGAGGGGTTGTTTACTAACATTATTCTGGTTATGTTTATCAGATGTACTTTGTCCATAGTATACTGGCAAGTTCCAGGCCTGCACCATGTATTATATTGGTGATGACATCACTGAAGGTTGTGATTCTCTGCTTCCATCTGCTGGTTTGGTGACATAACCCACTTGTCTGGACAGGTCTAGCAGAACTCAAGGAAAGGAAATTAGCAGTAAGAACAAATTTCACCTTAATAACTACCACCCTTAGTGTCTGATACTCCAAAAGAGATTAAGCACCTAAAGTTAGGAACCTAAATTAGGTGCCTGAAACTTAGGTCCTAAAATAGTCTCATATTCATTTGCCTAGATTTAGTATACTAATTTACATGCCTTGTAGTGAAAATCAGTGATAAGCTCTTAACTTTTTTCCCTCATCTTAAAACTGACCCTGTAGTCATCCACATTTTAGGGTCCTAAATTTAGATGTCTAGTGAGATTAGGATCCTGAATTTAGACATTGAGCCCTAGTCAGATTTCAAAGGGATCAATTTAAAATCCTAACTTCCCAAGTTAGGCTTCTAAATTAAGATATACTGGACATTTGGCATTGAAATAGTTACCAAAAGGGTAAGTGTCAATAACTGTAAATGTGACAGTATGTTGCATTTCTTTTAATTACAGTTCAGATTAGCATAGTGTTTGGCCAGAATATCTTGGAATATGTCATCAATTTGTGCCGAGGAAATTTTGACTTCCTTGAACGACTTCCTGAAGGACTACTACTGTACATCATGACTTTTTTGGATCTTGAAGATATTGCAAGACTTTCCCAAACCTCTCACACATTTGAAAAGGTAAAAATGAATATATTTTTGCTACAGATAATGGTTTTATGATTTTCTCAGGCATGTTAAATAAATCCATTTCAGTTTACACTGCAAATTTACTTTCACATACATGCACTTCAGAACAATTTTAACTAGTTACGAGGACAATTTTCAAACTGTCTGCATTGGGACGAAATTTGTGGGGACAATATTCAAAAGGGTTTATCCAGTTAGCAGGCTCCTAACCCCTCGAGGTCACTCAAGGAGTATCCGCACTATCGGCTTTACTCTTTAACTTATTTATTCAACCTATTTGCAATATCAGTTCCCACAAAGTACTATACCATCTATATGCTGATGATCTATATTGTATATCCCAATTTCCACTCTCACTTCTCAACCATCGCTCCTTCTACTATCTTCGCCAAATCAGAGCCATTTGCCCCTTCTTGTCCTCTTGCTATCCCTGGTCATGTCATGTCTGGACTTTTGCAATCTGGCTTTAGCCAGCATCACTCAGACCCAACTGCACAGGCTTCAACTGATACAAAACATTGCTGCCCATATCATTACACATACATCTCATCAAGAGCATATTACTTCATTTCTTATTCAACTAATGTGTCAAGAGGTGCTAAGAATATGTTGAAAATTAATGGGGAGAGAATAGAACCTTACAGAGCACCACACGGAAGGGATAATGAGGCAGATTCTATGGCATTTGTAGTGTCAACCTGAAAAGTGCAATCCTGCAAAAAGGATGCAAACCACCTATTTCAGACCTAATGGCCATCGTATTTTGTTTCTGTTTTTAAAGACCATCTAGTTCAGTGGTTCTCTCGCCCACCCCAGGGGACAGACCTCTCATTAGATGCAGGTTTGTCATATATATATAGAGACACAATGATTGAAAAGCAGATTATACGTATATCCTGACAATCTGACTGATGCAGGGTGGTGGCCCAGAACATTGTGGTTCTCAAAAATCTAGTCTGTTCATATCTTTTCTTGATACAATCGGCTATGGGTTTTCAGGAAATTCTGAATTTGGAAATTTTCTTGTGTACTTTTTCACATATATAAAAGGGCTCAAGGGAGTAAAAAGTACCTGTTAGTTTATACATACATGTAAACCACACTGATGCGCAAGTAAAGGGCGGTATATCAAGTGCCTAAACCATAAACCATAAACTACACTGGCTTCCTCTTGCATACCACATCCACTATAAAGTTCTCACCTTGACCCGTCATGTCATATGCACAAATACTCCCCAGTACCTAGCAGACCTTCTCCAATTTCACACCCCTACTCGTAGCCTATGCTCAATTCACATTAACTGGTTGATTCTCCCATCACCCTCCCGTGCTCATCTTCAGTCCACCCGCAATGCTGCTTTTTTCTTTCTAGCTCCATCCCTCTGGAATTTCCTCCCCTCTGAGCTGTGCCTATGTCTGGTTTAAAAGCCTTCTGAAGACTCACCTTTTCCAAACAGCAAACGATCTTCCTCCCACCACTCCTTAGCCTCCATGTCCATCACGATTCTATCAATTCCCCTTCCCCTTCCCCATCTTCTCTTCTCTTTTCCCTCTGCCTGTTCTATTGCTGTCCTATCATATATTGGAGTTCCCTTTCCTTTTCCTGGTCTCTGACCTCTGCCTCTCATTGTATATTATATTTGTAAACCGCCCTAGTGTAATGAAGGAGCGGTATAAAATAAACATAAATACTCTGCTACTCGAATGTTTTGAAGCTATCTCACAATGGCTAAAACGTTCCCATAAATTACCAAAAAACAGAAGTGCTGCATATTACTAGATACTTGCTTCAAACCACCATTGCACATAGATACATATACGAGGAGAAACGCTCCAAGTAAAATCTCAAGTACGATACCCGGGACTCACCTTTGATCAAGGCCTCACACTAAAACAGCACATAAATAATACAATAAACCTTGTGTACCAGAAAATGAGAACAGTCCGAGCACTTCAACCACTCCTAGACCATCACGATTTCAAAACAGTATTCCAGACCACGATGCTGCCTCACCTGGACTTTTGCAACATAGTCCTCCAGGGGCTCCCAACCTCATCAATCCACCCATTGCAGATGGCTCAGAATACAGCAGCTAGAATTCTAACTGGCCACATGAACATATATCACCGATTCTCAGGAATCTCTACTGGCTTCCCTATAAGGGCTCGCTCCAAGTATAAAGCAATTATCACCACCTTCAAGGCATTCCATCAACAAACATCAGAATACCTACAAACTCTTATACAAAAACAACAGAAAATAGACCCAGAAGAATCAGCACTCAGTCCACACTTGTTATTCCAGCAAGCAACAGAAAGTGCACTCAAGCAGCATCAAACAGGGCATTCTCCCTCTTCGCACCAAAACTCTGTAATGCCCTATCTGATGATATCCGATCAATAAATAACCCTGAGGATTTCTGTAAGAAAACAAAAACACAGCTATTCTTGGAACACTTTGGTATGCCCCCGGATTGATTGATGTCTCACTGCTAACTCAAGTAAGCTGCAGAAGTCAATACATAACTTTAATCTCTTAGCCAGTTGAAGTTCAGTACATCCACCTCCCCCTCCCCCCCTTCTTTTCTTCACCCCCCCCCCCCCCACCAAATACCTTCCTTCCCTCTACCCACCTGTTTCACATCCTGTAAATAGTTCTTTAAGCACACACTGTTGCGTTTGTGTTTCTGTACAGAGTCCTCTAACAAGCATTGTAGATGCTCCCAACTCTTGTTCACTCCTTGTATAATTTTCTCTTATGTGATGTTTAACTATTCTACTTAATCCTATCCCTTGTTAGATTGGTTTACTCTTGTAAAATGTTCCATGTACTTTACGTTCAATTGTTCTATGTAAACCGCCTTGACATTTTGAAAAGTGGTATATAAAACTAGCTAAATAAATAAATAGTAAAATAAATAAATATTGGGTCCTTTGTGTTTTATCCTCTGACTTTGCACTAATTTTCAAAGAAAAAATATATGTTTATATTTTCACTTTAAAACATTTTGCAGTTACAAAAAAAATCTACCCACACAGGTTTGCATCTGCTATGTCTGCACATAATTTTCGTTGGAAAATAACATGTGAAGACTTGTGTTCTATTCCAGTCCTGCATACCACATGTAAACCAGCCATGTGTGTCACAATGCATATAGGTATATCTCTCTTGAGGTAAGGCAATTTTCAGATAGGCAATCCCTGTTTAAATCACTATCTAGCCACATAAATAGCTCTGATAATAATTCTCCCCATTTATTAATACTGAGGCCAAAAAATAAAAATGATACACATATATTCCGCCTAACTCCAGGAATAAGCAGGAAGTCAATCTTCATATATGGGTGACAATGGCATCGACAGAACCCGGTGTGGGAACACTACCGGGCATACAATATGAATGCTTTTGGGAGCATTGCTCCATGCATGCATGCATGCATGCCTGCATTCCCGCATTCCCACCTAGTCTCCTCAATCGTCTTTTTCCGGAGAGCCGTTGGGACTTTGTCCCTGTTTCGCTGCATCAAGAGACTTCTAAGTTTTTACTGGTACCGTCGAGTACTTTAGTTTTTTGCCTTCCCATCCATCGACTCGACTCCCCATTGATTCCGGTTTGCTTTTTATTGTTTTTTCTTAATTATAAATTATTTTTTAACTAATTTTACTTCAACTGTTTTTTGGGCCTAGCGGCCAAATGGGCACTATTGCCCAGTGTGATCTTACCGCCCTCCTTTTTCCAACAATGGAAAAGTCCCGGAGTGGTTTTAAGAAATGCTCCAAGTGTTCCAGTACCATATCTCTGACTGATGAGCATGACTGGTGCCTTAAGTGTTTAGGCCAGACCATAATATAGAGTCTTGTTCCCCCTATCGCCATATGACTTCCAGAGGGAGAAAGAACCGAGACAAACAGAAGGCTAAGCTGTTTCCAGCAGACTCAGCTCCTTCAGTGTCCTCCTTGGGTGTGTCGACTCCATCAAAATCATCCTAAGCTTCCAAGTCGTCATCGACACACAGAAAGAGAAGCATCGCTTGGAATCCCCAGCGCATCTTAAGAAGACATCGGCTTCAGCATTGAAGCACTCTCATTCATTGACATCGAGGTCAGCATCTGAATCGGAAACAGAGCATCAGCATCGGCACCAATCGCACTCCAATGGGAACCATCTAGCTAAACAACCCCGGCGGGAGGCTTCAACCTCCAAAGCCTTACAGGGGTTAGAGGATGCCCCCAAGGTTCAGTCCTCAGCAGAACTCCCTTTCCCGGCATCAGGAGTTGTAACCCAGACCGCAGTATCTGGAACTACTTATTTCCCAGTACCATCGCTCGATGACTGGGTCATCGCCATTGAGCGCAGCATCACAGCAATTTTACCAGTAGTAGCACCGATGTCCCACAGCAGCTGTCAATACCTCCAACACCAATGAGGGATATTGATGCAGTATCATCTGGAGCTACTTACGCAATCTCCACCCGCTGAACATCGCTTGATGGAGCAACTGGCTCTGCAGTCCTCGATACCGCCTTGCTCTGTACCATCTACCTCAAAGTACCCTACGTCTTCCGACCATCAAAAGTATCGAGGCCCGAACAGGGATTACTTTGACTTCCTACTGGCCTCTGATTCCAGTTCTGAAGTATCCGACCCAGAGTCTACCGATACCAATCCGCATTGAGATAAATTGTCAGATCCATAGCCTTCCTATGAGACAACGATCACCGCCCAAAGACATGTCCTTCCAGGACTTTATAAAAGATATGGCAGCTGCTCTACAGGTATCGGTAGCTACCGAGACGGAACCGAGGGTGAAGAACTGGATATTCTTCAGTATCCCTCAGCACCGAAGGAGGCTGCAACCCTCCCGGTGCACAATATCCTAAACAACTTAATGACTCAGATGTGGGAGGCTCCTATGTTGACACCGGCAGTCAGTAAATGTCTGGATACCCTTTATAGGGTGCCACCCTCTCCAGGTTTCCAAAAGCCACAACTTCCATACCATTCCATTGTGGTTGAATAAGCCATAGAAAAGATTAAAAGCTAGAAGAACCACTCCTGTACCTCCAGGCAGAGAAGCAAGAACTCTTTATGCCTTTGCTAGGAAAGCTTTTCAAGCAACAATGCTTGCCTCCCGGGTTGACTCATACATGTTATACATGGGCATGTTCTTTAAGGATGTGGCAAGCGACGTGGTTGAGTTCACAGTCCTGCTACCTTCTGACAAACAAGCATCTCATCAAGTCCTAATATCTCATGCCAAAACCACCTCAAAATTCCTGACAAGGGCAGCATTTGATGCTTTTGAGGTCAACAACAGTGGGTCCAGGATAAATTGATCAACATTCTCTGTAATGGAGAAAATCGCTTTGGCAAGAGGTGGAGAGAGAAGGCAGGGGAGATAGAAACTGACAACCTCACAATGAAGAGGCTCTCAAGAAAAACAGCAGATTCTACCAAGAGGAAACTTGCAGCCAAGAAACTATTTTACCCTAAGAAAAAGAGGCTCTACCCTCCCTACCATACCTACCCAACCTACTCTGCTCCTCAACAACAGCAGAGACAGCAGGGTACTAAGCAACATCGCAAAGTTAAGGAAGCTAAACCACAACCTAACCCTGTACCTCAGCCCACCCAGAATTTTTGACTCTTTTCAAGAGAGCATAGCCAATTGTCCCGTAGAATCCCCTCCCCTAATTCCAGGGAGATTGGTCCATTTTGCACATCGATGGGGCTTCATCATCTCAGAACCCTGGACCTTAAAGCTAGTCAGCAGAGGCCTAAAGCTCCGCTTCAAGGAGCTCCCACCTACTCACTTTGTGACCCAACCCTGTGTGGATCTCCAACACACATCCTTACTACAACACGAGATCTACTCTCTACTCACGCAGGGAGCAACAGAGGAGGTCCCTCCATCTCAACAAGGCCTAGGATTCTACTCCCGAAACTTCCTTATCCTGAAGAAGACAGGAGACCTAAGACCTATTTTAGATCTCTGGAATTTCAACAAATTTCTTGTCAAACAAAAGTTCAAAATGATTTTTCTAGGTACCCTTCTACCTTACCTCCAACCAAATGATTGGCTATGTTCTTTGGATCTAAAGGATGAATATACACACATCCTAATCCAACCAAGTTACAGAAAGTTCCTCAGATTCACTTTTCAGAGCAACCATTATCAATATAAGGTCTTGCCTTTCAGCCTAGCCTCAGCTCCATGAGCCTTCACAAAGTGTCTGGCTGTTGTGGCAGCCTACCTATAGACATTGTACAACTTTCTGTTCCCTTACTTAGACGACTGGCTGATAAGGGCAGATACCATCCAAAAAGTCACTATCACCCTTCAACAAACCATCCGCATCCTACAAGACTTGGGGTTCGTCAAAGTCTCATCTGGTTCTGACCTAGAACCTGGAGTTCATAGGATCTCTACTGGACATCATTGAAGCCTGAGTTTTCCTCCTGGATGATAGACAAGTCCGGTTAATTTCCCTGGCCACTCACTTTCAACACCAATCAGCTGTGGAGACCAGGACCTTCCTTTGCTTACTAGGCCACATGGCATCCACGGTACTTGTGGTACCACATGTCCAAATCAACATGCAGGTTGGACAGTAGACCCTGTCGCAGCAGTGGACACAATCCACAGGACGACTGTCCGACTTCATCACAGTTTCTTTTCAGATGAGAATATCTCTTCAATGGTAGACCAACCCACAGAACCTAGTCGTAGGGTTACCTTTTCAAATGTCTGCACCACAGTCTACTCTGACAACATCAAAGCAAGGTTGGAGGGCTCACCTCAATGGTCTCACCACCTAGGTTCAGTAGTTTCCTCGGGAGAACTCCCTTCACATCAATCTCCTGGAATTCAGAGCAATCTTCAATGTCATCCACGTGTTCTCTCACCACCTGACAGGCCAATCAGTCCTCATCCAGACGGACAATCAGGTGGCCATATTCTATATCAACAAACAGGGAGATACAGGCTCTTGTCCTTTATGCACAGAGGCAATATACTTTTGGAACTGGGCAATCTGTCTGAGAATCCACCTTCATGCAGTGTACCTCCCAGGAGTGGAAAATCAGTTAGGCGACAGGCTAAGTCAAATTCTACAACTGCACGAGTGGCGGTTGAGACCTCAAGTAGCGCATCACTGTTTCACCTGTGGGGAACACCACTACTTGATCTCTTTGCTTCTCCTTGCAGTACTCGGCAACCTCTGTTTTGCTTGAGAATTTCATCCCCGCTCAGAGAGACCTCTGATGCCTTTCTCCTACACTGGGGAGAGAATATACTCTATGCCTTTCCCCCATTTTCCCTCATTGCAGAGACATCATTCAAACTCCGGGTCGACCAGGGGACACTGATTCTCATTACAACTTACTGGCCCAGGCAACAACGGTTTCCTCTTCTTCTTAACTAGCCCAGGCTTCTCCCCTCTACCTAGGCTCTGCCCCAGATCTCCTTTCCCAGGATCAGAGGACCCTCATGCACTCAGCCTCAACACTCTCTGCTTGATAGCTTGGCTGTTGAACGCTTCATCCTCTCACATTTAGGACTTCAAGATGTTTTGCACGTTCTTCTCTCTTCCAGGAAAGATTTGACCAGACAGTCTTATGCTTTCAAGTGGTGCAGGTCTCACTATGGTGCACACAAAACTTTAGACCCCTTCACATGTCCGATTCCGGATCGCCTGCAATACTTGCTCCACCTGTTCTCATTGGGACTTAAAACCAAGAGTTCATTTATGTGCCATAGCTGCTTCTCACTATGCCTTAGACAAATGGTGCACCCAATGGTATTAAGATTCATGAGAGATCTATTTTTGTCCAAGCCGCCATTATGTCCACCAGCTAGGGCATGGGACTTAAATGTAGTTCTTGCACAGCTCATGCAGAGCCCCTTTGAGCCTTTGGCCTTGGCTCCTTTAAAATTCCTCACATGGAAAGTTCTTTTTCAAGTAGCTTTGACTTCAGATCACAGAGTTAGTGAGCTTCAGGCATTGATGGATTATGTTCCATATACCAGATTCCACCATGATAAAGTTGTCCTCAGGATACGTCCCAATTCTTACTGAAGGTTGTCACTTCCTTCCATCTCAACCAGTCAATCTCATTGCCAACTTTCTTTCCTAGGCCTCTCAGCTCCAGAGTTGAGGTGCAGCTCCATACTCTTGATTGCAAGAGAGCACTAGCTTACTACCTTGACCATACAAAAGGTCATCGTAAATCTTCTCAGCTTTTTCTCTCTTTTGACCAAAGTCATTTAGGCTCACCAGTTACCAAGAGGACTCTCTCTAACTGGATTGCAGACTGCATATCATTTGCTTATTTGCAGATTGGCCTGTCCTTACAAGAACACATCACAGCCCACAATGTCCGAGCAATGGCTGCTACTGTGGCCAATCTCCATTCCGTCTCCATTGCAGAAATCTGCCAAGCAGCCATATGGTCTTCACTGCATACCTTTGCAGCTCACTATTGCCTGGACAAGGACTCCAGAAGTGATGCTCAATTTGGATGATCTGTACTTCGTAACCTTTTTCAAATCTAGGAAACTTGCCCACCGCCCATCTCACTACCTCGCGAGGAGTGCTCCAAATGGGCTTAGTCTGTTGGATCCCTGCTGCTACCTTCGGCTAAGCAGGGACCATTTTTCTCCTCGCTCAGTTGTCATGGGCTAGGGAGTTCCATATGTGAAGACTGACTTCTTGCTTGTTCCTGGAGCTAGCATAGTTACTCACCTGTAACAGATGATCTCTGGGAACAGCAGAAATCAGTCTTCACAACCCGCCCACCTCCCCTTTTTCCTTTTTTCAATTTTCTCCACTATTCACCTGACTGAGGAGACCAGGAGGGAAGAAAAGCATGCATGCATAGAGCAACGCTCCCAAAAGCATTCCTGTTGGATGCTGGGGAGTGTTCCTGCATCGGGCTCTGTCGATGCCGACATCACCCATATGTGAAGATTCATTCCTGCTGTTCCCAGAGATCACCTGTTACAGGTGAGTAACTACGCTTTATTTGGGTTTCTTCATCTCTCCTCTCCTACTGGGCCTCTCCTGCTAGCTATGACCTCTTCTGGGTCTCTCCCTTTTCAAAATCATGCAATAGCCAGCTATTAGCTGTTTAAGCTACAGGGAAAGGGGATATCCTCAACTAAATAACATTCTCTTTGTAGCCAGGATTAAAGTCTGATATACACAACTTCTATCTCTGTACAGATACAGAGCAAGTACAAAGAGATGAATTCACCCATGATGGATTTGGTTTCCTATAGGTGAAGAACAGCCACTACCATTAGTCCCAAATATCTGCTGTCATAGGGGTCTGGTTAAAGATTTTTGGATTGAGTGAGAAGTGAAGCCTGCCTATAGTTTAAATTAACAGGTTCTTTCCACGTCCATTCTTGTCCCCAGACATTTATTCTTCCATTACAATTTCGCTTGATTTCTCAATTGCTTTTAAACTGGTGGATCATCAGATTCTTTTGGAACTTACTGCTGCAGCAGGTACTAGAGCTAAAGTTCAGTCATGGATCACCAGTTTTCATAGGCATCATCGTGGAAAATACGATGAAACACTCTGCCCAGTGTGAAGCAGCGGCCAAGAAAGCAAATAGAATGCTAGGAATCCATAAGGAAAGGAATGGAGAATAAAACCAAAGATATTATAATGCCTCTGTATCGGTCCATGGTACGACCACACCTTGAATATTGTGTGCAATTCTGGTCGCCATATCTTAAAAAGGATATAGCAGAAATAGAAAAGGTACAGAAAACAGCCACCAAAATGATAAAGGGGATGGTACTCCTTGTGGTCTTGGGCAAGCCACTTAACCCTCCATAGCCCATGTTCCCTGTAAAATAGTTATCTCCAAGTTATAATGCCCTGTTCAATGTAATTTCAGTTTGTTCAATGTAAACCGCACTGATGCAGAATAGCGCGGTATATAAGAGAATGTAAATAAATAAATAAATAAAATGGAAGGATACTCCTTTGAGGAAAAGCTTAAAAGGTTAGGTTCAACTTGGAAAAGAGACAGCTGAGGGGAGATATGATAGAGGTCTATAAATTAATGAATGGAGTGGAATAGGTAAACGTAGATCAGTTGTTTACATCATCAAAAAGTAGAAAGACTAGGGAACGCTTAATGAAGCTACAATGTAACCCATTTAAGACTGCTAAGAGAAAATATTTTTTCACTCAATGCGTAATCAAACCCTGGAATTTGTTACTGGAGGATGTAGTAAAAGCTGTTAGTGTAGCTGTGTTTAAAAAAAGTTTGGATAAGTTCCTGGAGGAAAGGTCCATAAACCTTTATTAAAGAGGACCTGGTGAAATCCATGGTTTACACTTGGACAAGCATTGTGGAACTTGTGTACCTTTTTGGGAAATTGCTAGGTACTTGTGACCTGGACTGGCCACTGTTGGAAACAGGATACTGGGCTCAATGGACCTTGGTCTGGTCCAGTGTAGCATTTCTTATGTTCTTATGTGTTCTTATTAAAGGGTGTCATCTCATTGCCAAACTTCACAGTCAGCTCAATTAACTGTAACTATATCCAATTAGTTGTAGCATGCCTCAGGGAACATACTAGCCCCTACATTATTTTTTTATCAGTCCTTTCCCTACCCTTGTTCAATTGCTAGGCTTTAGTGATTTTCACTTCATGGACAACATCCAGCTGATAGCATATGTTAACCCACATGATATTAACCTGACACCTTTAAAAAAATGTCTAGATTTAGTAGCCCAATGGCTTAGGGATAGCAAGTTAAAACTAAATCCCCCAAAAGTCTTGTGCACTCTGGATTACTGATAGTTATTCAGTGCCAAGCTTTTCTTCAGTTTTATGCGACTGCCCTATTCTATTCTCAGAACTCGATGTAGCAAAGTGTGCCATAGTTAGCACAAACGATAGTGCATTGTTTGTACCCATTGTACACTAGGGTGGGTGCAGAATGCAGGGAGGGATCTAACGCAAGAGGGTCTCCACTGCTAGCAAGGTACTTCTGTGGCTGTTTAATACAAACTCTTTGCCTGTGAGTTCTTAAAGGGGGCTTATTTTCATTTTAACAGTTAACCTTTTCTGCTGCATTGCCTAGTGATTTGTAGCTGTATTGCAAAAGGGGGTATTTTTGTGTTTTAAGCAACGTTTTTTTTTTCTTCTCCTCTAACCTTCAGGTTCAAAGAGATAGACAAGCTCTTTGAAGTCACTGTCCTCTTTAAGTGTTAGAACTCTCTCTTCCCACCCCAAGTGAGAATCCTTGCTATATAGGGCAACTCACCAATTAGCCTGTTAACAAATAACACAGAATTTTCTTTTGGTTGGTAGGGAAAATCTGGGAAGTAAATAGTTCAACATTTGGATATCTACTAAAGTTAACAATTAGATATTCTTGAAGGATATTTGATCAGGTAATTTTACAAAGGAAACATATTAAACAATATAGCTCAGACCTATAATATCAGAATTTAGTAATGTAAGGTAAGAACTGTTTAGTAGGCAAGCAGGACTACACACAGGTACATAAAATAGAGCTGTTAAAACACACATAAGAGGCTAGCTGCTTTTTCTCCTAAAGGCCAGTTGAGGAAAAGTTAGGGATTTTGGTAGGTCTTTCTCATTTCCTTCAACAGGTACCAAAACTCCAAAAACTGATCTATGGCTGGTAAGAATCATGTTTCCAAAGTTGTTGCCCCCGTTAAAGCTTCTGCCTCCATCCAGACAGACAACCTGATACCAGTTGAGGGAATAGTTCCATGTGCACAATGCCTGCAAGCTGAAGCCCTCATGAAACAAGTGTAGGAGTTCAGAGAAGAGGTGGCAAGGCTGAGAAGCATCCATGACAGTGAAAAGTGCATTGATGAGATGCTCCTTGAGGCATCCAAGCTCTCTGACAGAGGTGAAGATGGTATGCTACAAAAAGAAGAGAGTTAGACACAAGTCACCAGAGCCTACAGAACCAACAATCTAACTCCTCCAGCCCTCGAACTGAAGAACCAGTATGCAGCCCTGGAAGTGGAGGAGGTGAAAGCATCCTGGAAGGGCTGTCAGGTAAGATTTATCTCTTTGCAGATGATACCAAAATCTGCAATAGACTAGACACCCAGGAAAGTGTAGATAACATGAGGAAGGATCTATCTAAGCTTGAAGAATGGTCAAGAATTTGGCAGCTGAGATATAATGCTAGAAAATGCAGGGTCATGCATTTGGGCTGCAAAAATCCAAGGGAGTAGTACAGTGTAGGAGGTGAAGTAGTAATGTTCATGAAAGAAGAGTGGGACCTGGGCGTGATTGTTTCTGATAATCTTAAGGTGGCTAAACAGGCAAAGAAGATGATGGCAAAAGACAGAAGAGTGCTTGGGTGCATAGGGAGAGGAATAGCCAGTAAGATTAAGGAGGTGCTAGTGCCTCTATATAAGTCTCTGGTGAAACCTCATTCAGGACCATACCTAGGCCATTGTGAGCGGTGCAGCCACACAGGGTGCAAATAAATAGGGGCGCATTTGAGCCTGGACTGGAAGTCGAACAAACCCCCCCACTGAAAGTGAAGCTTTTTGCTGGAGATCTCACCTGAGTTATACCGTTTGGGAGCAGGAGGGCTATGCAGAGGCTGCTGTTTGATATCTGCATTTTTTGGTGAGCCATATGCCACACAGCTGTGTTTGGGGGGGGGGGGGGCTGCGGCCAGAGGAGCAGCAGGAGCTTATGCTGCCCCCGGGGCTCTGCACATCAATCTACTGCAGCGGTTCTCAACCAGTGCGTCACAACATGCTAGTGTATCGCAGAGCCAGCACATGAAGGGGTGGGAGATGCTGTGAAGACCCAGGATTGTGCATCATGGAGCCGGTGCAAGAAGTGGCAAGAGCAGAAGATGCAACCACACCAGCCCCAGAAATTCTTCTTTAGTCTGTGTTTAGTCATGCTCCTTCTCTGCTTTGTAGTACCCGAGGTTCTTATTAGGATTTCAGTTCCCAGTGTGCTCCGTGCACTCGGAAGTGAAATCTCATTAAGCACCATTTGTGCTGTCAAGTCAGTGTTGACTCCTGGCGACCCAGCTTCCTCTGGGTTTTCTTGGAATGTATCACCAGAAGTAGATTGCCAGGCCTTTTCTTCCGGTGGTACTGAAACCTGGGGAAGGAGCACAGCTGGACAGGGGCGACCCAAGGGTATTGCAGGGCCATGTGCAGAGACTAATTGCGGGGCCTCATTTGCATAAATATTTGCATATCCACTAGGCCTCATTTATATAAATCTAATTTATTGTATTTTAAATTGTATATACTGACCATCTAAAATTTTAAGCGGCTTTCAAAGGAGTCCTTCACAAGCCTCTTTTTTGTCCTAACAATGGCTTAGGGGCATGTTTATTAAACATTAATGTGTGTTAAGTGCCACTGTGCCCATAAACATAAATGGGTGTTGCTGCACTTAGCACATATTCAAATTTGTGAAAGCACATTAACCTTTAGTAAACATGCCTCTTAATGAGTGTCTGAAAACCATTTGCATGTACAGTGAGGATAAAGAAAGGCTACCATATTTGTGCATTGCTATTCTCCAATGCCAACTGCCCAATGCATTACTATAAAACCCTGCTTATTTAGAATCCATAGCAAACCTGCCGTATCATAACAATGTTACCAAGACTAACACAGCACCTAACTCTATTTATCAAAAGGTAGCACTACAAATATTAAAACAAGTTATCAATGCCCCTGTTTAATGTACCAAGTTTAAGTTTCAATGTAAACTGCTTTGATTGAAATGATAAAACGGTATATAAAACCTATTAAATAAATAAAAATCTCTTATTGGGAAAAGAGAACAAGTGGGTCTACTACACAGAAACTAGATGAACAGAATAGCACAGTTGCATCATACATGCAAAACAGTTAGACTGTCACCAAATACAGAACAAGTGATCACGATTTAGAAATATGAAGACAATAATTGAACTGGGAACCCCAAAAGCCAAACTCTGAATGCACCACAACACTGGAAAAATTAAAGTATGAAATTTATTTACTCTTATACTGAACAAAGCGCAAAGACATCGGCACACATTTCCCAGAGCTGACATATTCCAGTTAACAAATTCAAAATAAAATACCTTTTTTTCTACCTTTTGTTTTTTTGGGCATTTTATTTTTCAGTTGCAATTGCCTCAGTCTCTCTCTTTTGCGTTCTTCACGTCTTCTGCTAACTCTCTATTGTCTGCTGTTCATTTGTCCTTTTTCTCTTCTATTTTTTTCCCATTTTCTGTCTACATCTGCCTCTGACATACTGATCGTTCGCTTTTTGTTCTTTTCTACATTTCTTTCTTTACTCATTCATCCACTCAATTTCCACCCTCTGTCCTCAATCCTCTTTTGACTTTTCACCTAGAAACTTTCCATCTACTCTTCTAACCTCCAGCCCAGCTCCTCCATTTCTCATCTCACTCCTTCACTAGTCTCTTATTCTCTATCTTTCACCCTCCCCATTATCACATTTCAACCCTCTATAATCATCATCCTTCTCTCACTCATCTCCTTGCCAGTTTCCCATGGTCTCTCTCACATAGTTACATCATACCCACCATTTCTCCCTCTCTCTCTCTCACCACTCCAATTCATCATCTTCCAATCCTCTCACCTTCTGCTTTACCCCCAAAGTCCAGCATCTCATGCTTTCTCTTCCATCTCCCCAGCCCTTTTCCCCCACCATAGACCACCCCACCCCATAGACCATCAGCTTTTTATCCCCTTCCCCTTCCCCTTTTCCTATCTCTCCCTTTGCAGCCCAACATCTCTCTCACTCTTCCCTGTTCCTCTCCATTCCAGGCCAACACACACACATCCCATCTCTCTTTTTCTCCCTATTTCTGTCCTCCCCCTGGGAAAAATTATGTAACACTATCCCTGCCATTTTCTTTTTTCTGAGTCAGTGGCAGAAATATCTCAAGCACCATCCCCAGCTTTATCTTTCTTTCTCTGAGGCAGCATGCAGCAGCCAGTGCTGCCTGTAGTATTCACTTCCGGTGAATGGCCCTCTGCACTGGAAGTGAATGCTACAGGCAGCATTGGCTGCTGTTGCACACTCAGAGAAAGAAAGATGAAGCTACATGATACCGAAGCTGTATGCACCGTGAGTTGTGCCAGCTCCTGGACCCACCATCTGATTCCTCACTTACTGTCCCAATACCCAGCCAATCTTAGATTCTGTCTCCTTCTTTTCTCCCATCCAATTTTAAAGTCTCCACCTAAGTCCCAGTCCCTATTCTCCCCATCTACCTGTCTCCCAGTACTGCCTTCTACATCCCTTCCGCACACCCACCTAATTATCTCCTTCTCCGATATTCATTAACTCTCCGTTTCCTCCTCCTTACCCCAGCATTCATTCTTGTACCCCTCTCTTTCAACTCTTCCCTCTATGACCTTTTTTTTTCCCTCCCACAAAAAATGTTATCCTCTCCATCCTCACTCTCCCAGTTTCTTTCCCCCCCCCCCCCCAGCATCAGCTCCCTTCTAGTTTCAGTCCCTCCCAGCATCCATTTCCTTCCAGGCCTAGTCCCCCTGTCCACCAGAATCAGCCCATTTCTAGTCCTAGCCCCCCAAAATCAGTATTCCTCTAGTTCCAGTTCCTCCCAGCATCAGCTCCCTTCTAGTCCCTCCATCCCCCAGCATCAGCTCTATTCCAGTCCTGGCTCCCCAGTATCAGCCCCCCTCCAGTCCCAGTCCCTCACAGCATTGTCTTTCTTTCAATCACAGTCTCTCCATCCCCCAGCATTAGCCCATTTCCTGTTCTAGCCCAAAGTAGCAGTCCTCTTCCAATGCCAGCAGCTTCCCCCCTCCCCATGGCGCCACACTACGAGGGGCCCCATGCACGCCTGACTGGCTTAAGAGGGAGCCGATGAGGTATGAAGCCCAGCTGCTCTACTCACCTTTGCACAGCCACAGAAGCAAACAGCCGCTGGAGCGTTTTCCTTTTTCTCCTACGGCTGTGCTGTTTCAGACACCCACGTCACTCACTTCATAAAGTTAAACAGGGGCACTTCCTGTCTGTTGTGCAAGACAGGAAGAGCCCCTGTTTAACCTCTATGAAGTGAGTGATGCCGGTGGCTGAAACTTAGCACAGCCGTGGGAGTAAAAGGAAAACACTCCCGTAGCTGTGCAGAGCTGAGTTGGGGAGCTCGGCTTCGGGCCACATCGGCTCCCTCTTAAGCCGGTCAGGTGCATGCAGGGCCCCTCGAGATGCAGGGCCATGTTCAGGTGACATTCTCGCACATGCCTCGTGCTGGCCTTGTGGCTGGAAATACAATTAAAGAAGAATTGCCAGGGTTGCTTCGGCTACGTCTCTTGCCACAGCTTGCACCGGCTCCCCCACCAAAGGAGAGAAGCTGCACTGTTGGGTTGGGGAATGGAAAAGGGAAGATGCTGCAGTATGGATGGTGAGGGGAGAGCTGAAAGAGAAGATGCTGCACTATTGGTGGGAGAAGAAGAGAGGGTACAGGGAAATGTACTATAGTGGCAGGGAGATGCTGGACTACAAAGGTGAGCTAGAAGCGGTGGACGGAGATAATGCCAGGCTACAAAGCTGGATAGGGGGAGAGAGAAAGAGGGGGAGGGGGAAGATGCAGGACTTCATAGGTTGGTGGGTGAGGGGATAGAGAGAGAGAGAGGGGATGCCAGTTGGGGTGGGTGGGTAAGAAAGAAACCGGGGGAAGATGTTGGGCTATGTAAGTTGGTGGGTGGGTGGGTGGAGAGGAGTGATGCCAGGCTATATGGATGGGTAGGATGTGGATGTTTAGGTCATGAAGATCAGTGAGAGAGATTGAGAGAGAGGGGAAATGTCAGGCTGCAAGTGTGGGTGCAGGAGAGCGAGGGAAGGGACATACAAGACTACAAGCATGGGTGGGTGGGCAGATGAGAGAGAGAGAAAGAGAGAGAGAGATGCTGGGCTATAAGGGTAGGTGGGTAGGTGAGGGAGAGAGAGAGATAGAGAAAGAGGAGGTGCCGGACTATAAGGATAGGTAGGTGAGGAAGAGAGAGAGAGAGAGAGAGAGAGAGAGAGAGGGGAGATGCTGAGCTGCAAGGATGGGTAGATGAGAGATAGAGAGGGGAGATGCTGGGCTACAAGGGTGGGTAAGTGGAGAGAGAGTAGATGCTCGGCAAGGTGTGGAATCTTATGGGTGGTTGTCAAAAAGACTCAAGTGAGAGGAGGATGGTGAGTACAGAGAGTAGAAATGTGGGAGTGGGTGAAAGATTGAAGGGAATGAGAGACCTGCGAGGGAGTGATATGGAGGAAATGGCAGAGCTAGGGGAGATGGGCTGGGCAGGAAACTGAAAGTTGATGGGTACATGAAAATTACAAATGAAGAGATGGAGGACTAGATGGTGAAAAAGAGTGTGAAATTTCAGTGGACAGAGAAACAGGAAAGAAAGAAAAGGGAATGATCAGTATGTCAGAGATGTAGGGAGGGAAAAGAAGAAATTAGGAGACAGGAGAAAGGATAAATGGACAGCAAACACTTAAACATAGGAACATAAGAACATAAGATATGCCATACCGGGTCAAATCAAGGTCCATCAAGCCCAGTATTCTGTGTCCAACAGTGGCCACTCCAAGTCACAAATACCTAGTAGTTTCCCAAAAAGACACACAGGTTCCACAGTGCTTGTATTAGGGCAGGCTGTGGATTTCCCGGGTCCTCTTTAATAATGGTTTATGGACCTTTCATCTAAGAACTTGTCCAAACCTTTTTTAAACCCAGCACCATTAACAGCTTTTACTACATCTCCCAGTAATGAATTCCAGAGTGCATTGAGTGAAAAAATATTTTCTCTTATTAGTCTTAAACAAGTTACACTGTAGCTTCATTGCATGTCCCCTAGTCTTTCTACTTTTTGATGACATAAACAATCGATCTACAGTACATTTACCTGTTCCACTCCATTCATTAATTTCTAGACCTTTATCATATCTCCCCTCAGCTGTCTCTTTTCCAGGTTGAAGGGCCCTAACCGTTTTAAGCCTCTCCTCAAAGGGTATCCTTCCATCCCCTTTATCATTTTGGTGTCTCTTTGTACTTTTTCTAATTCCACTATATCCTTTTTAAGATACGGCAACCAGAATTGCGCACAATATTCAAGGTGCGGTCACACTATGGAATGATATAGAGGCATTATATCCTTTGCTTTATTCTCCATTCCTTTCCTTATGATTCTTAGCATTCTATTTGCCTTCTTGGCCGCTGCTGCACACTGGGCAGAGGGTTTCAATGTGTTATCCACGATGACACCTAAACCTTTTTCTTGGGTCGTGGTTCCTAATGTGGAACCTTGCATCGTGTAACCATAGTTTGGGTTGCTCTTTCCTAGGTGCATAACTTTGCACTTGTCCACACTAAATTTCATCTTCCATTTGAATGTCCAGTCTTTCACTTTATCAAGGTTCTCTTGCAATTTTCACAATCCTCTTGGGTTTTAACAACGTTGAATAACTTGGTGTCATCAGCAAATTTGATTACTTCACTGGTTTTTCTGATTTCCAGGTCATTTACAAATATGTTAAATTGTAGTGGACCCAGCACAGATCCTGGGAAACTCCACTATTCATCTTTCTCCATTGGGAAAATTGGCCATTTAGCCCTATCCTCTGCTTTCTTTTAACCAGTGCCTGATCCGCAATAGTACACTGCCTCCTATCCCATGACTTTTTAATTTCGCCAAGAGCCTGTCATGAGGGATCTTGTCAAAGGCTTTCTGAAAATCCAGATACCATATCGACTTGAAAGAGTTGACAGAAGACAGACAAAGAAAGTAGAAAAGAGAAGCTTGGACTAATGTGATTGGAAACATACAAATCCAGACAGAGGTAGAAGAAAGTATATATGTTCTCTTTGGGAGATGTGCATTGAGGATGTTTTTGTATTTTATTCAGTTGAAGAGGAAATGCATTTCTTTTTTTAGTTTTCCAGTGATGCAGTACTTATTGAGTTTGACGTCTTGGGATTCCCAGTTCAATTTTTGTCTTCATATTTCTTTTTCTAATTTGTGGTCCCTTTTTCTGTATTTGGTGAGTTGTGCATGTGATCAAGGTGCGGTGGCATTAGTGTGTAGTATCTGTAGTGATCTGTCATAGTCCCACTTGATCTGTTTTACCAGAAGCATATATATTAGTGTTCTACGGCCCAATGTAAGTATTTGTAGTGCTGCCTATTCTTTGGTAGGAATCTAACTATTTGAATCATAGGAATTAGTGCTGCTATGGTATGGCACATTGGCTGTATATGTGAGTGGTGATTTTTTTTCAGGTTTTATGTTCTTTCACAATGTGCCTAGTAGTGGGAAGAGTTATGTTGTTGTTACCCAATGATGTATGTATTAGAATATTTTTGGTATGGTTACTTTGATGGGGAAGTGTCCTAGTTTTGATCTGCGCCTGTCAGATGCAGAACATGTTCTGGAAGAAGTCTCATGTTATATGCATGTTTTCCTATGTTTTAAAAGTTTACATCAGTTGCCAGTTGCTTGGCGGGTAAAGTATAAGGTGTTCACAATGATTCAAAAAGCATTATATGGCAATCCCATCAACTAAGTTGATACTGTTTTAAAAAAATGTTTAAGCTCCCTTGGGCTTTAAGATCTGAAGGTGTTCCAGCAATAAGGCACATCTATTTTGCTGAAAGAGGGGCATGCTGTTTTTCTCTAGCTGGTCCTATTGAGTGGAACAGGCTACCAAGCAAATTAAGAGGGATGAGCGATGTTTCATAAGCAGCTTAACAGCATTGTTTCAACAAACGTTTTACCTGGTGGATTAAATAATAGCTCTTCAGGGCAGTGCAGTTTACTCTGAGATATTGAAGGCAGCAACATTTATTTTTTTCGTTTTATGGTGTTTTAGGTTTGTTATTTCCTAAGTTATTGTTATGTATGTTATTTTGTAAACCACTTAGATTTTGATGAGCGGCATAGAAATGCTTTGAAATAAATAAAATACGCAACTGATAAAAAGTCTGATGTCATGAAGAGGCACCAGGTTCGCAAGTCACACGAGGCGTAGTTATAGCTTGGTACGGCCCTGACCTCATTTGGAGTATTGGGTGCAATTCTAGAGACCACACCTTTCAAAGGTTATAAACAGGATGGAGTTGGTGCAGAGGGTGGTTACCTAAATGATCAATGGGCTTCTTCATAAGGCATATGGGGCAGACTTAAAGATCTCAATATGTATACTTTGGTGTACATATTAAGATCCTTAAGTCTGTCCTCATATGCTTTATAATGAAGACCACTAACCATTTTTGTAGCCACCCTCTGTACTGACTCCATCCTGTTTATATCCTTTTGAAGGTGCGGTCTCCAGAATTGCACACTATGCTCCAAATGAGGTCGCACCAAAGACTTATACAGAGGCACTATCACCTCCTTTTTTCTGCTAGCCATTCCTCTCCTTATGCACCCAAGTATCCTTCTAGCTTTTGCTGTCACCTTTTCTACCTGTTTAGCTACTTTAAGATCATCAGACACAACCACGCCTAGGTCCCGCTCTTCTTTAGTGAACAAAAGTACTTCACCCCCTATATTATATTGCTCCCTTGGATTGCTACAGCACAAATGCATGACCTTGCAATTTTAACATTAAATCCCAGCTGCCAAATTCTAGACCATTCTTCAAGCTTACCTAAATCCCTCCTCATGTTATCTACACCTTCCTGGATGTCTACTCTATTGCAGATTTTGGTATCAACCGCAAAGAGGCAAACCTTACCCGATAGCCCTTCCGCTATATCACTAACAAAGATGAATCGGACCAAGAACATATCCCTGGGGCACACCACTGGTAGCTTCCTTCTCCTCAGAATGAGCTCCATTTACCTGTACTCTTTGTCGCCGCCCACTCAGCCAATTTCTAACCCAAGCAGTAACTTTAGGGTCCATCCCTAGGGTGCTCAGTTTGTTTATAAGTCGCCTGTGAGGAACAGTGTCAAAGGCTTTACTGAAATCTAAATACACCACATCTAGGATTCTCCCTTGGTCCAACTCCCTGGTCACCCATTCAAAGAAATCAATCAGATTTGTCTGCCAAGACCTGCCTCTGGTGAATCCATGCTGCCTCAGATCCTGTAATCTGCTGGACTCTGGAAATCTCACTATTTTCTTTTTCAGCAGCGTTTCCAATAATTTACTCACCACCGAAGTTAAACTACCCGGCCTGTAGTTTTCAACCACATCCTTACTTCCACTTTTGTGTAAAGGCACTACATGAGCCTCCAGTCCTTTGGCACCACTCCCGACTCCAATGAGGCATTGAAAAGGTCAATCAGTGGAGCTGCTAGAATGTCCCCTCCGTATTCTAGGGTGTATTCTGGTCCCATCGCTTTGTCTACTTTAAGTTTAGCTAGTTTCTTACAAACACAGTCTTCTGAAAATTGTTCAAGATGCCCCTCGCTTCTGTTCTTGTTTGTGGGTGTTTTCTAAGGTCCTGTTCCTGGTTCTTCATCTGTGAACACATGGGAACACATGATTTTAAAAAAAAAAAAGCAACTTATTCATTTGCATGCAGATCAATTGCCAACCTTAGAGGGTATGTATGTCCATCCCCATGCCATTAGCATTTTGCTGACGTGCAAACCTCTATTGGACCAAACTTCTCCACTGCATGGCTGAACCATTCACATAGCTGATTGCATTGGGGGAAATGTGACACACCACATTTCAGGAGTTGCAGCCAAATCAATGGCATGTTTGTAATAGTGGATGGATGTTGGTTTCTCTTGGTGAAGTTAATTGTTTTAAAATGTTTGGGTGATCCTTGTTTAAAAGGAGACATTTCTTATCATCCTGCTAGACCAATCCAGACAAGTGGGTTGTGTCCCCCTACCAGCAGATGTGGAGAGAGAGGAAACCTCCATAGGCTTCTTTGATATCATGCCAAATCAGTCAGATGGTGGATTTAATCTATGTTGTTGGATGCTATATATGATCTCATCCACAGGGCGGCTAAAGATATTGTTCTGTTGTTCTGTTGACTGTGGCGCAACATTGGATATGGTTCTGCTCTTGGGTGGCGGTTTCATTCTCTATGTCCTGATTGTCTAAGCTCTCCCTTAAAGGCAAGCTCTTGTTTGGGCAGACTTAGATAAGATGGGTAAGGACTTGGGTGAGTCCATAACTCATTGCATCCTGGAGGTTAGGTCCAACAGAGAAAATAAAAGAGGAAGAGGACCTGAGAAGCGTACAGGCGCATGTTCCAATTGCCATACACCCATGTTCCTCGCTTGTGCTGAGCCCTTGAAGCTGACTATGTTTGATGTTCTGATTCTCAAGACTGTCCTTCTGGTCGCTTTATGTTAGGTGAGATGCAAGCAGAGATCCATACTTATCATTCTCGAGGGGGGTCATGGGCATTTGGCCTGTTTCTTCCTTCTTGCCCAAGGTGGTATCTGCCTTCCATGGGAATCAGGTAGCCTGTTGCCCTCCTTTTCGAAGGTGCAGTACCAGGGAAAGCTTGAGGTCCTTCACCTGGTGGATGTCCAGAGCGTTCTTCTCCAATGCTTGGAGGCTGCTAACTCCCTTCACAAGTAAGGCCATCTATTAATGCTGGTTTTTGTGGGACCTCATAAAGTGCTGTGGTTGCTTAGTCTACTTTGAGTTGCTGGATCAAGGAGGTGATTTACCTCTGCCTATCTGTTGCAGAACCGGCCAGTTCCAGGGGGCACAAGCATTCTCATGGACAGAGTGTACACCCCTCAGATATTATGTGAGGCGACATGGGCATCATTTTCCACTTTTGTCAAGCACTACTGCTTGGATGTCCACACTCAGGCTGGCATGGCCTATGGCTCAAAGGTCTTGAAAGCCGCTGTTTCTTCTTCCCACCCAGTGATGGCATAGCTTTGGTATGTCCCACTTGTCTGGACTGGTCTAGCAGGACGATATGGAAGATGACATTTTACTTAGCTAATAATATTTCCATGAGTCCTGCTAGACCAGTCCAGGACTTGCCCTGGGTAACTGCTTGGTCTGCTATTCTCTGTGGTTGGCCCTGTGGGCTCATACCCTTCTGATAAGCTTTCTCTTGAAGCTGATCCTGTAAGTATTTATGGTTATTGTTCTGTTGAACCATGTTGCCTTCACTGAGCTTGTGTGAATTCTGAGGTTTCTCATAATACGCTTTGATATGACTATTACTGAAGACTCCCTCTGGTGGTTCTGGCTGATATGACATAATGATGTCATAAAGAAGCCTATGGACGTTTCCTCTGTCTCCACATCTGCTGGTAGGGGGACATAACCCACTTGCCTGGACAGCTCTAGCAGGACTCAAGGACATTATCTGGTAAGTAAAATGTCACCTTATTGGATATGAGTAATAGTTTTCTTTGCTTTTTTTTGAATCATGGGGAAGCTAATCCCATTTGTTAATCCCATTTGTTGTTCTTAATGTCTTCTTTTTCCCCTTCATCTTTTAATTCTATTTTGAAATTAGATCATTGCCTTAAAGTGTTTGGCTGTAGTGTCTTCTTCCTATTGGACTGATTGTGGAGGTAAAACCTACAGTTTATTCATTGTGAGCCCTTTGGAGATGAGGGAATATATTCAATACCTGTTTGTAGTAATTAGATAATGTAAACCTCTTTGATTGAAGGATAAAGTGGTATAGAAAATTGGTTACATAAATAAATGTTTTGTGTAGTGTGGTGGCGAAGCTAGCCCAGTGCCTATGGAAATAGGGAAAACACTTGCAGTCTCCTCCAGTCAGAAGGAAAGTGCAGGGAATTGCCACTTTAAAAGTGCAGCTAAGAATGAAAAAAGCCTGTCTAAAGCTGCTGTCCTAAGGCCACGCGCCAGCTCCATGGTAACTGAGGGTGGCAATCTAAGACAGCTGGGGGCGGGATGGAAAGATACAGGCCAGACCCACTTATATAAGCCCCAGAGAACAGGGAGGAGGAGAGCTGAGGGAATAGCTGAATCGAGAGCTGAGGGAATAGCTGAATCGAGAGCTGAGTCTGATTCAGAGGCGGAGTCTGGGAAGGAACCTGAATCTGAGCATGAGCATCAGCATTACACGAGGAAGAGAGACGGAAGGGCTAATCTATGCAGGAACCAGCATGGCCAAGGAAGTGGCAGTGAAACAGTGCTGAGGAGAATCCTAAAAGGAACTGCAAGTAAAGATTTTAGCCAGGAGTCTAGAGAAAGGTTCTCAGACACCAGTTGGAGGGAAGAGTATCCTCAAAGCCAGCTCCAGAGTTTGGACCGGTACCAGGGCTGTAGGAAGCCTGCAGTAGGTTCAAAAACCTGGAGGTTTAAGCCAGGAGAGATTGCTGGGAGTGACTCAATCATAAAGGCTTATCAGGAGACGCTGAGTCCAAGAATCTCACCTCAAGGAGGGCTGGTAAGAAAACCTCTTAACAGAGAAATCTTGAATGCTTTAAGACTGTTGAAACGTTTGGTAAAAGATCAGGAATTACCTTGCTTTGATAGCAGCTCTGAGTCCCGAGAGAGGTCTCGAGGGGAACAGCTGATTAGGTTGTTCAACGAAGCTGCAGAACCTGATTGCTCTGAATGTGAGTCAATGGAAGTTGGAGAAGGTGATGGTGAATTAAGTCAACATGATCAAGAAATGGAATGTGATTTATCCATAAGGGTAAACTGAGAATCTTCTGAGTTATAAGCTTGAAGAGATTCCAGTTTGTTTTATGTGCATGTATGTTCTGAAAGGGAAAGAAAGTTTTAATTAATGTGGCTGCTGTTTTAAAAGCAAGAGACTTGTTAAGGAGGAATGCCTAAGGTCTTTAGAGCAACTAATTAAAACCCTGATTAAGTTGAAGCAAAGAAGAAAAGTTTATTACAGGAGTATTGCTGTCTGAAAGTCTTCAATGGACAATTAATTGCAAAAAGCATTGTGAACTGAAACCTTTATTTGGAAGAAAGCAATCATTGCCTTGTTGAAGCAAGCAAGGGCAATTGATATCTGTGGAAAGTTTACCAACCTTTTATTTCTTGTGGAAAAAGTCTTTACATGTGTTATGCCAAGCTTCCTTAGAAGTTCCAGTTAAACAAGGGAGGCGAATAAAATTTCCTGTGTTGCTTTCAAACCTCGGCTAAAGCTCTTTATTACAACTACAATCAAATGCTCAAGGAACTACAACTCCCAGAGGCCTTTGCCCTAGGAGTACATATTAAATAAAATATTGAAAGTGCAGCCCCCTTTCCTCGTCAGGCAACTGCCTAGGCAGGGGTAGGCGGCGACAGTAGATTTTTAATTGTTGTACATTTAAAGGGGAATGGAAGTGAAGAATTAGGACAGTATTTTACAAGAGGCTTTGCCAAACATCGAACCCCTTGTAAGATAGCTGCAGGACTATATGGGTCTGCCCCCACATAACTGGCAGGAGCAGTGATTTTAGAAAGCTGTACATGGGGGGGGGGGGGGAAAAGGATGTGGAAGTCCACCTCCCATGTAATCATGGAAGCAGGCTCATAAAATCAGTGCACCGGCACAGAGGGCATACTGGTGCAGCAGTACAGGTCGAACCCCCCCACGTCCCAACCCTAGTATCCCTCCTGGTAGCTACCAACTTGGGCCTTCTTCCCTGCATAGGGCTGATCCCCCTTCCCTCCTCCCTCCACAGCCAGAAACTGATTCCCTAACCCCCCCCCCCCAAGCAGTTGGAAGGCCCCCCTTCCATTGAAGGCAGCGAGAGCATAAAGACAAGTACCTCCCACCAGGAACCTCCACCCCCCCCACCCCCGCCAAATCAGGCCATCCTCCCACCCCCCATGACTGATATTCCGAGCTTATCTGTGTCATTGAGGTAAATTAGGAACAGGGCCGAGGTGCATTTGCTCCTGCTCGGCATGAGGCAGCAAGGCCGGCCCGTCCATTGTGCGAGAATGTTGTCCACACAGTGCCCTGGGCTTCAGGGGGCCCTGCGCCAACAACATCCTGCACATGCTCTTTGGCTTCTGGCAGGGCTGGCTTCAGTGGGAGCCGAGGAGGCTCAAGGCCCTAGGTCCCGGATCACCTCTGTACAGCGGCTGAAATGAAGAGCACCATTTTTCTTTACTTTGGCAGCTGTGTTCTAGTGTAGGCTGCTGGCGCGCCAGAGGTTAAAGGGCATTTCCTGTTTCCTGGCACTTAGTGCACCAGCAGCCTATACTAGAACACAGCTGCTGAAGTGAAGAAAAACGGCACTCTTCACTTCAGTAGCTGTATAGAGGTGAGCTGGCGCCTCTCCAGCTCGCTCTAAAGTCAGTCAGGAAGTGTCTTGGGGCGGGGGGCTAGGACTGGAAATGGGCTGATGGGGGGGCTAGGATAGGACTGGAAAGGGCTGGTGAGGGCTAGGACTTGAAATGGGCTGATGGGGGGTTTAGACTGGAAAGTGACTGATGGGGGGTTAGGATAGGACTGTACATGGCTGATGGGGAGGCTAGGATTGGAAATGGGCTGATGGGTGGGGGCTTGGACTAGAAATGGGCTGATGGGGGGCCTGGACTAGAAATGGGCTGATGCAGGGGGATGGGAAAATGGGACTAGAAGGGAGCGGATGCTGAGTGGGGCTGGAACTAGAAGAGAGCTGATGTTGAGGGAGGACTAGAAGGGGATTGGGCTGGGGGAGTGAGGATGGAGAGGGGAAAAGATATTTTATGTGGGAGGGAAGAATAATCTACGATGGCTGGGTATTGGGAGAATAAGTGGGGATTGAGGATGGAAGGGTGAAATTTGAATGGATGAAAAAGGAATAAAGAAAGAAATGTAGGAAAGAGCAAAAGGGGAAAGATTAGTTTGTTAAAGCAGATGTAGAAAGAGAATGGAAAAAAACTAAAAGAGAGAAGAAAGGACAAATGAACAGCAGACAACATAAAGACAAATGGACAGCAGAAGACGCAAAGAAACCAGAAGAAAATGACTGGAGCAATTACAACTGAAAAATAAAATGCCCATATAACAAAAGTAGAAAAATACTTTTTTATTTTGAATTTATTAACTGGAATATGTCAGCTCTAGGAAATGTGCATCGTTAACGTCTTTGCATTTTGTTTAGTACAAGAGGAAATTAATTTATAGTTTTATTTCTCCAATGTTGTTGTACATTCCAAGTTTGGCTTTTGGGGTTCCCAGTTTAATTATTGTCTTCCTATTTCTAAATTGTGATCCTTTGTTCTTTGTTTGCTGATGGTCTGTGTTCTGCATGTGTAACCAAGCTGAGGTATTCTGTTTATGTAGTTTATATTTGATAGAGCCACTTGTTCTTTCCCCAGTAGGAGATGTATTGGTATTCTCTGAGATGTATTGGTTTAATATTTGCAGTGTTGCCTTTGGATAGGTAGGGTTTGGTGCTTTTTGAGTCCTGGTAGTGCTGTTATGATATGGCGGGTTTGCTATGGATTCTAAATGGGCAGTGTTTGTAGTTCTTCCTAATGTGCTTGGTGGTTGGCAGTGGAATATAGTAATGTAGGAATCTGGTAGTCTTTCTTTATCCAGACACTCATTAAGAGGCATGTTTACTAAAAGTTAGTGCACATTAACTTTATGCAAATGTTTATGCAAATGAGGCCCTAAAATGAGTCTCCGCACATGGCCCTGCACCCCTTTTGCGCCATCCCTGCGAGGCAGCATGGCAAAATGATACCGATGATCCCTAGTGGTGAGCTTGCAGTACTGCCATTTTGCCATGCTGCCACATGCTGAGCAGGAACGAATGGGCCTCACTCCTGCTCCGACTACTTGATTCAACGTTTCTCACTACTTATGCCCTTGGCTACCTACTTATGCGCTTGTGCATGCCTATATTTTATGAAGTGTGTGTGTAAGTGGCTTTTTGGCTCTTATGGCAGCTTGACCCCTAGTAGCAGTACCATGTCTTAGCAGTCCAGTGACCCTGAGGAGGAAATATAATGCCTGCTGAAAGCTGGCATTAGTTTTCTACAAATAATGTAGCTTCTGATGTTAAATATAACCTGTGTTATTCAGTTTGCTTAATAATGAGGTGTTTTGTTTGCATTTGCATGCTTTGAATCCAGGGGTGTATTGTAGAAAAATATTGTCTCAGGGAATTTTTTAATCCATCCTATGGGGTATCAAATGAAACTGAGATCTCACAACCTTTTTCAGTCTACCTTAATAAATATTTTCCCATCTCGTGGTTGGATGTGATGTGTTGATGTTAGCAAGCCTTAAAACAGAAAGGCATAAGAAGGTAGCACAGCTCATTCACAGAAAGCAAGTTATATAAACATTATACTGTGCATTTATTTTTTGTTTTGTTTTGTATATTTGACTGAAAATGCAATAAAAAAAAAACAAAAAACACAAAACATTATACTGTGTCAGGAAAAACTGGGATAATAATCCTGACAAAATTGCAGCATGAAGAACTAACGGGCCAATGCAGTAACCTTGCATTAGATCTGTGCACTAAAACTCAGTACACACTTTTCTAATGTAAGATTAATGCAGAACATTTTCTCCCCAGTGCTTTAAAAAAAAAAAAAAAAAAAAGTGTATGCAAATAGCGCACAGTTTATATGCACAGCCTAACATGGGAGAGCATGCACACATGCTATGCTAAGAACAGCTATCTCAGCATGCACCACACATATGCTGGAATGTTATTACGTGGATATAAATTTTTGCCATATTATTATTTATGCACAGAGCAGCTTTCCAGAATATATGTAGATGTTATACACATGTGACTCTGAAATGCTGACCTGTATGATATTGCTATTGCTATTGAAATGCTATTTTGTGTATTAATAATAATAATGTAATAATTGCTGTGCACAGAACAACATTTCATCACGTGCACATAAGCAGACATGACCGCCTTACTGGCACTGACCACAGAACAACAAGGTACCCTTTACTCCTCAGACGTTGCATTAAAATACCATTGTTGCACTCAATATTCTGGTCTCCTGTGCACTTCTCTGCATCTGCACTGTATAGCTAATTTAAATGTGCTGTGAGCTGTTGTCTGCTCAAGGCTTTGCACACAGCTCATGTGTAAAACTTGTTCTTGCATTGGTAGCACATAAAATTGTGTGCTAAAACCGAGCTAACCTGTGTGCAAAGCTCGGCGCACTTTATTGTACTGGCCTGAAAATGTTTCCCCTTACAACCCTCCTTAACTCCAACGTTCCTTAATATTCAAACACTAAAGTAGATCACCAATTTAACAAAGGCAAACAGGCCTCAGAGAAATCTTACCCTTCACTTGGCGAATCGAGTCACCATAGGGTTAGATGGGAAATTCAACATCACGGGCCAAAAGCCTTTCACTTTTTATTATATCAATTTAATTACACCAATTATTATCTATAATTGAATCAAACCTAATTAAAAATCACCTAAAAGTACTTTTTCGGGATTTCAAAAAAGTTCATTATCTTAATCACACAGCTGAAAAGTGTGTACGGAATGCCCAATACGGGTGCTAGCAGGCCTCACACGAGGCTCCGTGACCTACAAAAAATATAGAAAACCTTTCAAAGTGAGTCATAATAACATTAAAAATGTAAACAGCATACTCAACTTAAGGTTCTGCTGAAATCTCCCGCACACGCTTGTCATCAAGACCGCACAAACTTTTTCAATTCTTTAATGTAGAATCCAATAGCCTCAATTTGGAGAAGCAGAGTCAATGCCGAGAAAGTTCTTAAAAGTGAAAGGCTTTTGGCCCGTGATGTTGAATTTCCCATCTAACCCTATGGTGACTCGATTCGCCAAGTGAAGGGTAAGATTTCTCTGAGGCCTGTTTGCCTTTGTTAAATTGGTGATCTACTTTAGTGTTTGAATATTAAGGAACGTTGGAGTTAAGGAAGGTTGGTGTTTGTTTTAATATTATATTTCCTTCCTTGCAGTTGTTTTCTGTTTAGTTCCCCTTACAACCCGCCATGTATGTATTACAATTCTGATGTCACTTCAGTAGCAGCAATGTAAACTCCTTCCATTGCCAAACACTTTATGAAATATTAAACGCTGTTAAAAAAAAATACACTAAGCACATATGTAGCATAGCTGTCATACCAAATCAGCACAAACACCCAGAATTTGAACACCAACAACTCTCCAACCCTACAGAAGAAAAAAAACAGCACTGCAAATATTACACGAAGCCCTAGGAAACCAGTACACCTTATTGGGAAAAACAGAACAGAGTGCAACAGATCCTAACACAGAAACTATAGGCTAGAAGAATGGTGCACCTTGGGCACACACACAGAACACAGCCAGACACTCACTCCATACAGAATATGGGATCACAAATTGGAAATGTACAAACAAAACTGAAATGGAAAATTAAGAAATCAGATTTTGCATGCAATACAAAAGTAGATAAACACAGACAAAATTGCATTTTCTCTGTAGACAAGCTGGGAAATGCAGGCATACTTCTTGGTGATATCTATAACGGAGCCAGGTTGCTGGAGCCCTCCCCCAGCTAAGAGTAGTCTTTTTTAACTTCTCTGGACATGCGTTACTTATTTCTACATTCCCACAGTAGAGTCTGAGAAAGTCTTGCTTTTTTCGCTGACGAGTGCACAAGAGCCCTCACCTACCCATCCCCTCGCACCTATTAAAGGCAAAGGAAAAAAAGTACTAAGGAGCACGTCAGTCAATCTGGAGTAAAAAGAAAGTGAAACCTAAACTGGGCTTCTTTATTTTTCTTTTGTTGCTGCACGTCAGTAACAATGTTGATCTTACACAGCACCGTCAAGTCCTCCATTGCCAATCTAATGACTGCTCCAGGGGAAAACATGATCTCAGTTGGTTACAAAACCCCGCCGGGCTCTCTCTGCTTCAGCAAGAAAAGCTTCAATAAATGATGTTTCAGACACAAAAGCAGTAGCAGTACATCTCCTGCCAGTGGCCGCATCTATGAGAGAGCATGGCCCCTGCATCAGGACCATAGTTCTACTCCAGCATCAGTTATCTCTTCAGTAAAGGGAATATCTCCAGAAACAAGCAGGAATGTAATCTTCACATATGGGTATCATCGGTACCGACTGAGCCTGCGCGGGAACGCTCCCCAGCGTCCAATAGGAAAGCTTATGGGAGCATCCCACAGTGCCTGCGTGCTGCCTTCCCACCTTTCCCAACTGTCCCTCTCCAGTTCTTCATTTTCCACGGAGCCGACAGGTCGCACATCCTGTCACTGCAGAAAAAATATCCCTTCTATTCTTCTTTTTTGTGGTCGCGTCTGCCTTCCCTCGACGCTACACCGGTACCACTGGTTCTTCTTCTTTCTTTTCTTTAAAAAAAACAAAACAAAAACAAAAAAAAACTTTCTTCTGGAGTCTTTACAGTAATTTTCTCTTCAGGTGCCACGTGCCATTTTGGGCACTAGGCCCAACTTTTCCTTCAGAATGGAAAAACCCGTGTTCTAAGTCTGGCGGTACATCTCTGTCACCGACACCCATGAGTGGTGCCTGAAATGTTTAGGTCCTGACCACTCTATTTCTGAGTGTGTTGCCTGTGGGATGATGTTGAAAAGGGGCCGGCAGAACCGAGCTGATAAACTTAGCACCCTTTTTCTCTCCAATGCAGCCTCCGTGGCATCAACGTCTTCCAGGGCTTCGTCTTCCTCCCATGGATCTCAAGTAACTAAACATAAATCTAGCCGGTCCTCAAAGGGTAGATCTCCTTCTAGACAGCGAGATGCCTCTGACGTTGCCCTTGAGGGACTTTCACCGGCAAAATTGCCCCAGCGGGAGGCTTTGGCTTCCAAAGCAGTAACGTGGCTCCAGGATGTTCGAGGTTTCAACCTCGGCAGAACTACTGGTGCCATGCTCTGGGGTACCGGCCGCTTCATCCAGTACCGATACCCAAGCATCGGCAGCGTCGATAGACCAGAGATTCTTGGCTATTGAACGCAGTCTGGCGGCTCTTCTCACGGCCTCGATGCCCTTGAAACCGCTTCAGACAATTCAACCAGTACCGGCACCAACTCCGGTGCTGGCACCGACTGCATCGACATCGGCAGATATTCTACCAGGACCGAGTCATGCATATCCATCCAGTATCGACAGGTCGGTACCGGACCACTCCGATGCCAACTTCGATCGGTACTGGTACCGGTACCATGCCTTGCACGATCACCCAAATTGGAGATACTTCGAATCCTCGGATGAGTCTGAAGACTCTGAAAGCTCTGCCGATACCAGAGTACTTCTTCCTGAGGATTCTCCTCCTCAGCATAGGATGTCTCTACCAGAGGATATGTCCTTTCAGGATTTGATCCGAGATGTGGCTCGAGGTCTTTCCATCACAGTGGTTCCTGAAAAAGAGCCTAGGGCAAAAGGAATTAGAGATCCTACAATACCCTAAAGCTCCCAAGGAGGCAACTACCTTACCTATTCATGAGATCTTGCATGATCTCATGTTAAGGACGTGGGAAACACCTCTAACCACATCTCCTCATTCTCAAAGACTCGACGCCATGTATCGAGTTCTTCCTTGTCCTGGGTTTCAAAAGACTCAGCTACCACACCATTCCGTGGTGGTGGAATCAGCTATGAGAAGGATAAAGAGTGCAAAAAGGCATGCATCTAATCCTCCAGGACGTGAGTGTAGGACTCTTGATGCCTTTGGACGTCGAACCTTCCAGGCTTCCATGCTTTCTGCTAGGATCATTTCCTATATCTTATATATGGGAATGTTCCTTAAGGAGGTCACAGGAGATTTAGAGCTTATGAGCCCTCTCCTTCCTGATGATAAGAGGCAGGATTACCTCGCCCTTGTCAAAAATGCTCAGGATGTTTCCAAGTTTGTGAATCGTGCAGCCTTTGACTGCTTTGAGTGCATAAGCAGAACCTCTGCTATTGCCATAGGTGCACGTAGGATTGCCTGGCTCCAGGCATCTGACTTGGAAATTTGGATACAGGATAAACTAGGGAATATTCCTTGCCCAGGAGAGAATCTCTTTGGCAAGAATTGGCAGGAAAAAGCTAATGAGATAGATGTTGACAATATCACTTTGGATAGATTGTCTAAATCTACAGCTGACCCTGCGAGGAAAAAATCCTCTAAGAAACCATTCTTCAGTAAGAAGAAGAAGTTTTCTCCCTCCTCCAACAGGGGCATCGTTTAGGCCAGTCTGCTCAAAAGGGACAGCAGCAACATCCTAGGCAAAGAAAGACAAAACCAGCTAAGCCTCAACCGGCTCAGCAGACTCAGCCTCCACAGGGACTTAGACTCCTATTTAGAGAACTTTGCCTTTCTGGTCCTGAATGGCCCAGAACCCTCCACCATCCCAGGAAGGTTATGTCATTTTGCCCCCAGATGGGGTCAGATAACAGCAGAAAATTGGACTCTGTCTATTGTAAGAGAGGGTACAAGCTTCATTTCCTCAGCATGCCCCCTCCTACAATGGTAAGACAGTTCAATTCTCAGACCTCTCTCAACGACCAATTAAGTCAAGAGGTCACTGTACTTCTTGCCCAAGGGGCAATAGAAGAGGTATCCATTCCTCAACAGGGTACAGGGTTTTACTCCCCCTATTTCCTTATTCCAAAGAAAACAGGAGGACACAGACCCATCTTAGACCTTAGAGAATTGAACAAATTCCTGTTCAAAGAGAAATTCAAAATGATTTCTCTAGGAACTCTGCTGCCATACCTTCAGAGTCAGGATTGGCTTTGTTCTCTAGATCTTAAGGATGCGTACACTCATGTTCTCATCCATCCAACTCACCAAACGTTCCTTCGCTTTCTGTGTCAAGGGAAACATTACCAATACAGGGTTCTTCCTTTTGGCCTGGCCTCTGCACCAAGGGTGTTCACAAAATGCATGGCTGTGGTGGCAGCATTTCTCCGCACCCTAGGAATATTCGTCTTCCCTTACTTAGACGACTGGCTCATTCGAGCCCCTTCAGAGCCAGAGGCCAGGGTTGCTCTCTCTCGCACAATGCGCATCCTGCAGTATTTGGGACTTGTCATAAACTTCCCAAAATCCAACCTTGCTCCCACTCAGTCCCTAGAGTTTATAGGAGCTCTGCTGGATACCAGACAGACAAGGGCCTACCTTCCACGGCCCCGCTGCCTTCGCATTGTGCAGTTAGCTTCCCAAGCAGTGTTAAAACCTCACCTCACTGCTCGGGAAATATTACAATTGCTAGGCCACATGGCATCCACCGTGCATGTGGTTCCTTATGCTTGCCTTCATATGAGGGCAGCCCAATGGACTTTATCCACTCAGTGGACCATAGGCGTCAGGTTGCCTGTCAGACAAAATAGCAAACTCAGATCTCCTTATTTTGTCCCTCCAATGGTGGCTGTCACCCCAAAACCTTTTGGTGGGGTCTCCTTTTCAGCAACCCCCACCCCAAGCCACTTTAACAACAGATGCTTCACAGGTGGGTTGGGGAGCCCACCTGCAAGGCCTCTCTACCCAGGGTACCTGGACTCCACAGGAGGCCTATCTACACATCAATCTCCTGGAACTCAGAGCAATCTTTCTTGCCCTTCGAGTATTCCACACCCAGCTCAGCTACAAGACAGTCCTAGTTCAAACAGACAATCAAGTAGCCATGTTCTATGTGAACAAGCAGGGTGGAACAAGGCTCTCTGTCACTCTGCAACAAAGCTTTGCGACTATGGGCCCTCGCCAGAGAGCATCAGATTCATCTCCTTTCGGTGCATCTTCCAGGCATTCAAAACTCTTGGGCAGACAGACTAAGTCAAGTTCTGCTTCCACACAAATGGTCTCTTCATGCAGACCAGGTGGCCAAAGTTTTTCAAATTTGGGGAACCCCGGACATAGACCTCTTTGCAAGTCCGCTGAATGCCACACTTCCCCGGTTCTGTTCCAGAATTCCGGCTCAGGGTTGTCAGGCCAGGGATGCTTTCCTCCTCCATTGGGGTCAGGACTTCCTGTATGCCTTCCCACCCATTCCCCTAATTCTCAAAACCCTGCTCAAGCTTTAGAGAGAAAGAGGTCATATGATTCTCATAGCTCCACATTGGCCACGGCAAATGTGGTACCCTCTGCTCCTACATCTCTCTCAAGCTCCGCCTCTGGAGTTAGGATTTGCTCCAAATCTCCTTTCTCAAGAGGACGGGATGCTGTGGCATCCCAATCCCCAGTCTCTGCATCTCAGGGCCTGATTGTTGAAAGCCTAGAACTTCATGGTCTTAACCTTTCTCAGCAGGTAAAGGATATCCTTTATGCTTCCAGGAAGCCTTCCACAAGACACTCTTATGCATTTAAGTGGAAAAGGTTTACCATATGGTGCTCACAGAAGGGTCTTAACCCTCTTGCGATACCTCTGGAATCATTACTGGAGTATCTCCTTCATTTATCAAATGCAGGGCTTAAGACTAATTCAGTGAGAGAGTTTGAGTGCTATTGCAGTTTCTTTCAAGCCTCTAAATGAACAACCTATTTCCTCTCATCCTCTCATAGCGAGATTTATGAGAGGCCTTCTTTTAACTAAGCCTCCCATTAAGCCACCACCGGTGGCATGGGATTTAAATCTGGTTCTTGGGCAGCTCATGAAGCCGCCTTTTGAACCATTAGCTACTACCTCTTTGAAATTTCTTTCCTGGAAGGTCATCTTTCTTATTGCAATCACATCAGCACATTGCATCAGTGAATTGCAAGCGTTGGTGGCTGATCCTCCTTATACAAGGTTCCATCATGATAAGGTAGTCCTTAGGATTCATCCACACTTTATGCCAATGGTGGTATCACCTTTTCATTTAAACCAAGCGGTTTACCTTCCTGTATTCTTCCCAAGGCCTCACGCCTCAAATGCAGAAAGGAATCTTCATACTTTGGACTATAAAAGGGCTTTGGCCTTTTACTTGCAAAGGATACAGCAACATAGAAAGTCCTCTCAACTCTTTGTTGCTTTTGATTCTAGTCATTTGTGACTTCCAGTCTCCAAAAGAACACTGTCCAGCTGGATTGCACAGTGTATATCTTTTGCCTATGAGAGTAAGAACCTTCCTCTTGAAGGCCATGTCACAGCTCACAATGTGAGAGCCATGGCAGCCTCTATGGCTCATCTTCACTCTGTGTCTATCGACGACATCTGTCAAGCAGCTACTTGGGCTTCGGTTCATACCTTCACTGCTTAGACAAGGACGCCCGCCGGGATGCCTTGTTTGGTCAGGCTGTTCTTCAACACCTGTTCCATACTTAATCAACTCCTACCCACCATTCCTGGTAGGATGCCAGAGATCCATGGGTGGGAAGTGGAACCCTTTCACAGGGGCACACAACTTCTGGGGATTTCTCCCTGGCATCTTTAGCTAGGGAGTCCCCATATGTGAAGACTACATTCCTGCTTGTTCTTGAAGATAGCATAGTTACTTACCTGTAACAGGTGATCTCCGGGAACAGCAGGAATTTAGTCTTCACAATCCACCCACCTCCCCTAGGAGTTGTATCTCTCTATCTCTCTCTCTTTCTCTCTTTCCCTCTCTCTTTGTCTCAGCTTTAAACTCAACTGGAGAGGGACAGTTGGGAAAGGCGGGAAGGCAGCACGCAGGCGCTGTGGGATGCTCCCAAAAGCTTTCCTATTGGACGCTGGGGAGCATTCCCACTCAGGCTCCGTCGGTACCGACGATACCCATATGTGAAGATTAAATTCCTGCTGTTCCCGGAGATCACCTGTTACAGGTGAGTAACTATGCTATCTCCTCCTGCACCCTACAAAGGCCTTTACTTCAGAAAACCATGAGTAAACATAAACACAAAAACTCTGCTGCAGCATAATCTGCCGACTCAGGCAGCAATTAAAGACTCCAGCTCCTTGCATAAAAATAAAGAGAAATTTTATCTCCCTTCTTCTTATATTCGGAATGGGTTTCTCTTATTACTTCTGACTGTTCCTAGTGTCATAACTAAACAGAGGGCTTATATTCCTTTGAATCAGGAATTGTCTTTACTTTCCCCAGAGCTTCATGTTGCAGGAAGGGAAGCCTCTTTGTCTAGTTCCCATGGAGTTCTCCTGCAGTTGCATTCAAAATTTGTAAAGGACCTTGCAGTTATCCTATAGCGCCCTGATGGCTTTTGAGCTTAAGCTTCTGTGTGTCAACCCATATGAACCTAGATTCAATGAAACCATCTCAGTCTCATCTGCCACACTGTTCTGCAAAGCCATTGATTCAGTCATGTGGAGGATGATCTCCAGAGGTTTATCAACCTTCTCAATATCATGAAGATGATTTCTCTCCTTAGAGCCCTTATTGCTCCCATAGCACTCCAAGTTCACCAGGTTCTAAAGTCTACTATAAAAAAGAGGAAACCAAGAAAGGAAATTCTTTACAGAGCAGGCAAAAAAGAAAAAAAATTCTTCAATGGATGGTTTAGTCCACAATCAGCTTTTAGGTTCACTCATAACTCATAAATCGTATTCTGACAGCTGTAACAAATTTTGTACATGCTTTGTATCTAAGAAATGTCTCACTTGGGAGGGTTCATAAAAAACATTTGACTCAAGCTTAAGAATACATTTCTATGGAAATCTGATAATAATAGATGTGCCCAAGGCCGTAGCCTGAGGCCTCGTCTCAAGAAACATTTTTCTCCTATTCAGGGTTTCTTGAGATAGGTCAGGAAAAATCTGAATCTACATATTCCAAATGAAAAGTGACAGTCAATTTCTGAAATACAGTCTCAAAATCATCCTTATCTTAAGAAAAAACACAAGTAACCAACAAGTTCATGATTTCTCACTCAAATTGGCCCTCCCAGTTTTCTGTCTTCCTTGTTCCTAACCCCATTCTACCAACATTACTATCCCAGTGCTCATTCCCTCTCCTTGCTACCCAATGTCCTCTGCCTCTTTCTCTGTGTCCACTAGCATCATTTTAGCTGGGGCACTCTCTCTCTCTACACATTTTCCAGTGCTGCTTCTTTCCGCTTCCTCTCAATTCAACTTCTCACTGCCCCCCCATTCCTAGGGGCTTCTTTTCTCAGTCTTCCTCCCAGTACCCCTCCTCCATCCTTTCTAGTGTCCCTATTTTTTTTTCGTGACTTCTTTCCCCATCTCTCCCAACGCTATACTCTCCCTCCCTTGCAACGATCTGATCTGTACATTTACTCTTCCTACTGCCCCCCAAAAAATTCAGTATCTTAGTGCCCCATCTTTTTCCTCAGTCCCTGTTGTCGCCCAGCATTTCATCTTTCCCCAGCCTCTCTTTCATCTTTGCTTTCCTCTATAGTATATAGTATTTCAGTCTTTGCCAGGGCCCAGTAGGTGCAGCTTCTTTTCCCCAATTTTGAGTCTCTGGCTCCTTCCTCCCTCTCTCCCTCCCCCGCTCCCCAATTAAAAAAAAAACCTGACTCAAAGAAGCAGGCAGATCCTTTGCCCCCCTGGCCAGCAATAGGAGATGAAGCACTCCAGCATAACAAAGAACTTGGCCATCAAGAGCAATTTTAAACTTTGTGGGCCGACAGACACTGCTAATCTTATAAGACTGATGCACTTCACTTCCCTGTGCTGGCAGCAGGATGGGACCTGCCCATCTCTCCAAAGAAAATTTGCTGTACTTCCGAGGACTGCGCTGAGGAGGGGAGATGAGGTGTGTGTGGAAAGGAGGACACTGTGTGGAGAGGCCAAGTGTGTCTGGCTGTGAACCTCTGCAGACTGCTGGGAACACTGCTTTGGACATCTGCCTCGTTTGCTACCCACAACCAATTCTGATGCCCAGCAGTGTCACTTCTATAACCATGTGACCGATCCAAGTGGATCAGTGGATCATGCTCAAATGCCTGATAGAGCAATCTACTTCTGTTTGCATCTCATTATTATTTTGCTCACGTTGTGCTTCCAAAAAGCGTATCAAGGACAAATAATGAACACTTTTGCCATTTGACTTCTTATTTGGCCAAAAATGTATGTTGTTTCCTTAGTGCACATTAGTAATTATCCCTCTAAGTGGTGATATTCCGCAGCTGAACAGATAATTTGCCCATTTAAATGGCACCTCACAAGGAGCATTGATAGATAACTTGCCTGTTTAACTTTATCCATGGATTTTCAGCAGCGCCACTTAAACAATTAGGGATTTATCTATAAAGGGCATGTGGAAAGTTACACGTGCAAGTTCCTATTCTAAAGGACTTACACATATGAATGCGCACACTTTAAGTGGTCGCTACTCTGTAAGTGCACGCATAAGTCCCATTGCGCATATTTTTCTGTTTGGGTGTACATGAGGGAAGAGCTTGGGCAGAGCCTAAATTTACATGCCTAAGTTATAGAACAGTATAACTTATGTATGTTGCTCACCAATCTATGTGCAGGCATTTAGACCTGCTCTTGAGCAAGCATAGTTGTCACGACTAGGTACAGGTACGTCAGTATACTCCTATTCTATAACGTAGAATACCCTTATACTTTATAGTATAGACCCCACATACGCACATGGAACATATTTTATTTGCATGGGAGTTTATAGAATTACCCTCAATGTCAGTGAAAATCTGGATAACGTTTAATGGATAAAATATCTGCTTAATTTGATGCAGTGGTTATTGGACTGAAACTTGAACTGTCTTTCTAGGAATTAAAATATTGAAGTCACCAGTAGAGGGAACTAAAATCCACACCAAGTTAGTTAAAATCATTCTGTGCTCTACAAAGTTATTGTATCTGTGTTATAGTTTGTCATATTTTATCTTTTTAAAATTTTGGCTTCTAGATTACTTTTATATGTACATGTTTTATTCTATAGCTATTAACATTAAGCTAAATGTCATCTTTTAGAACATACATCCTACTTACGAAAATATAAAAGGTAAATTACGTTTAAAATTAGGCTTATGGGAACTATCTCATCTTTCATAATTGACAGGTATGCAGCTCTGACAAACTCTGGGAGCACATTGTGGAGAGTTTATGTGATACTGTTACCCCTGAAATGAGAGTGCTGGCACAGGATATAGGCTGGAAGCAGATCTTCTTTACAAATAAACTTCAACTTCAGCTGCAGCTCCGCAGAAGAAGGAAGATTCCAGATTATCCACACAAAGAAGAACTGCTTAATTAAATCAACAAGATCCTTTTAATTACTTTCTATTATTTCAAATTTGGATTTGTTGTTTGAGTGTTGAATTATTTTATCGTATTTTTTATTTCTAAACATAGATGCATTTTCAAACCAAGATGAAGCCTAACAGTATTCTTTACCAATATCTATAGCATACACATTTTACCTTAATGATTAGGAAAACAAATTAACAACAGGGCCATTCTACATCTTGGGCCCCTGGCAAATATTTTAGCTGAACTCAAAACTATTGACATTAGCAAAGGTAAGTACTACCCTGAAAATGTTGATGACTAGAAGAGTAGTATGCCCACTACAAACTACCCTGGGTCAGGCTATTGATACTGTTTATGTCTGAATTATGGGGAGATTAAGCTTTAAACCCATGTTAATCTACAGGGTATGCAATGAGCCTAAATGATATCAGTAGAGTTGCTGGGTTTCAATTTAAGAAAAAGTACTGGCAACACAAAGTTGGTAAACTATTTTACATAAGAATAAATCATAACCACCAAATAGCATCTTTATTTTGCATTTTACTTACTCTCGAATTTTTCTATAGGAAAACAAAATCTATTTTCCTATATTGTTTTAGTTGGGTACTTATCACGTATCAAGTATTCTACCCAGTTTGGACTTTAGGATGCATAAATTCCTTAAATCGATTCTAAGGGGTAATTATATAAAGAGGTGCCTATTTCTAGGTGCTAAAAATGCGCACATATGCCGGTATCTTAGTCATTTATGTACATAAGTGACCACATACAAATGTAAATATCCTCATAAAATACCAATCAGTGTAAAAGTACACTCATTACTTTGATGCCACATACTTTCACTGTTGGTGTGCAGATGGGTGCAGTTTGGGCAGAGCATGGGCAGTACAGAATATAATTTATATGCGTATTTGCAAAATGTGGGTGCTGTCCTAGGGCTGGTGTAAGTGATTGTGCTTTAAGGTGTGATTTTTACCACTTACACCAGTATTTTCCAAAGAAAAGTAGGCATCTACTTTTCTTTATAAAATAGCATTAAAGTAGACGCCTCCTTATAAAATTACACTCAATATGCCTCAATACAAACAATAAATTGGTCTCACAGAGATTATTTCCCTTGAAAAAGTAATATACATCTTTTTACTTTAGGAGTTAGAAATTAATTTCACTAAGGTTGACCTCTGTGCCATTTATACCAAGTGAAAAAAACTTGTATGTAACGTCTTGAAGTAATGTTCTAATTTCTCCTACCTGGACTATGTTGAAGACAGAGCATAATGATAGCAAGGCTTTACATATCTTCACTGGAGATAGAAATGAGGTATTTTAAAATATGTGTTTCTTAAAAGTATATATGAATTTATGTAATGGAAATGTGTGAAATAAATATCTAACATGAGTGAGAAAACATTTGTCCAACTTATTTTCACACTATATATAACACACCCAACTCAAAATAACAGCTTTATTTTGTTCGCGGCAGCTGAGGTCAAAATACCTTGTGCTGGGCACATCAGGTTCCATTTGCAAAAACAGCTTAGTAATAGTCATCAAAAATAGATCTGTATCAGTTGATTGCTTTTTCAGTCCAATGTCTGAGAAACAGATTTTGCTCTAAGTTTGTTAACGCTAAAGACTGATGTCAGATCTTACAGCTTTCTGAAAATCTCTTCAGGACTTAAAAGAAAAACAGGAGGACTGTTGGAATCATGATGTGCCTATTTCATTGAACATCTGTGTTTGAAGAGCAGGGAAACTTGAATATCCCAGTGAATCATTTGCCATTTGATTGCAAGCAAACAGAAGAAAATACAAGCCGATGTCTGCAGATATTTCCAAAAATATATTTATATATCTTATATGTAATGCATAATTTTTCACTATTCATTTCTATTGAAGGACAGCTGTTTTTATAGTCTTATTCACAGTAATGTTTCTTGAAGATATGTGTTTTGCTTGATTGTTAAACTGATAATTAACCTTTAAAAAGGAGATAGAGCAGCTTTTAAACTAGATATTAGGGGAAAGCCGACAGTCGCCCAAGAGCGGATGGTTCGGAAGAATGTATCCTTGAAGGGTACTACCAAAAGCAGAGAGGTTCCACAAAAGAGTAAAGTAGCCCAAATGCCCTCAAGTATGGAGCAGACAGAGCTTAAAGATCCCAATTTACCCATGTCTAACAATAGCCAAATTAACATGAATAAAATACATTCTCTAAAATGCTTGTATGCAAATGCTAGAAGTCTAAAGAATAAGATGGGAGAGTTAGAATATATAGCACTAAATGAAAGGTTAGATATGATTGGAATATCAGAGACATGGTGGAAGGAGGACAACCAGTGGGACACTGTGATACCTGGGTACAAACTATATTGTAATGATAGAGCTGATCAAATTGGTGGAGGGGTTGCGCTCTATGTTAGGAGAGGGCATTGACTCAGAAAGGATTAAAGTTTTGCAGGAAACAAAATCTGCTGTAGAATCTATATGGATTGAAATTCCATATAAAAGGGGGAAGGCAATGGCAGTGGGGGGTGTACTATCGAGCACATGGCCAGAATGACCAAATGGATGATGAAATGCTCAAAGAAATCAAGGAAGCTAACAAAAGTTACAGCGCAGTAATAATAATGGGTGATTTCAATTACCCCGGTATCGACTGGGTCAGTGTCACGTCAGGACATGCTAGGGAGATAAAGTTCCTAGATGAAATAAATGACTGCTTCTTGGAGCAGCTGGTTCATGAACCTACCAGAGGTGAAGCCATATTAGACCTAGTCCTTAGTGGAACACCAGATCTAGTGCAAGAGATAAGGGTGTTGGGGCCACTTGGCAATAGTGATCATAGCATGATCGCCTTTGATTTAATTAGTGGAGGAGGGATAGTAAGGAAATCCACAGTACTACTTTTAACTTTCGAAAGGGAGACTATGATAAAATGAGGAAAACAGTTAAGAAAAAACTAAAAGGAGCAGTTGCAAAGGTTAAAGATGTACATCAAGCTTGGGTGTTGTTGAAAAATACTATCTTGGAAGCCCAGACCAGCTGTATTCCACGCTTTAAGAAAAGTGGAAGGAAGTCCAAAAAACTGCCAGCATGGTTTAAAGGTGAGGTCAGAGAGGCTGTTGTTGCCAAAAAATCATCTTTCAGGAAATGGAAAAAAGAGCCAAACGACGAAACCTGGAAACAGCACAAGCACTGGCAAGTCAAATGCAAGGCATTGATAAGGCTGGCAAAGAGAGAATTTGAGAAGAAGCTTGCTGCGGAAGCAAAAACGCGAAATAAAGACCTTTTCAAGTACATTCGTAGCAAAAAACCTGTGAGAGAGTCAGTTGGTCCATTAGATGATAAAGGGGTTAAAGGAGCACTAAGAGGCGACAAGGCGATAGCAGAGAGACTGAATTAATTCTTTGCTTCGGTCTTTACTGAGGAAGATGTAGGGATGTTACCCATGACTGAAGTGGTATTTAAAGGTGCGGAAGAATTGAAGGAAATATCGATACATCGGGAAGATGTTTTACAACTATTAGATAAACTGAAGAGTAGCAAATCACCTGGGCCGGATGGTATACATCCAAGGGTGTTGAAAAAACTGAAATATGAGATTGCAGACCTGCTATCAGTAATCTGTGAACTATCATTAAAATCATCTCTAATACCTGAAGATTGGAGGATCGCCAATGTAACACCAATTTTTAAAAAGGGTTCCAGGGGTGATCCGGGAAACTACAGACCGGTGAGCCTGACGTCAGTACCGGGAAAAATGGTAGAAACCATCATAAAGAATAAAATTACTCAGCATGTAGATAGTCACAACCTAATGGGAGACAGCCAACATGGCTTTAGACAAGGAAGATCTTGTCTTACTAATCTGTTATGTTTTTTTGAAGGAGTGAATAAACAGGTGGACAAAGGTGAGTCGGTTGATATTGTGTATCTGGACTTTCAGAAAGCCTTTGACAAGGTCCCTCATCAGAGACTTTTGGCAAAACTAAAGAGTCATGGGATAGGAGGCAGTGTACTATTGTGGATCAGGAACTGGTTAAAAGATAGAAAGCAGAGGGTAGGGCTAAATGGCCAATTTTCCCAATGGAGAAAGGTGAATAGTGGTGTACCCCAGGGATCTGTGCTGGGTCCGCTGCTTTTTGACATATTCATAAATGACCTGGAAAGTGGAATAACGAGTGAGGTGATCAAATTTGCAGTTGACACAAAACTATTTAAAGTTGTTAAAACCCAAGAGGATTGTGAAAAATTGCAAGTGGATCTTGATAAATTGGAAGACTGGGCATCAAAATGGCAGATAAAATTTAATGTGGACAAGTGCAAGGTTATGCACCTATGGAAGAACAACCCAAACTATGGTTACACGATGCAAGGTTCCACATTAGGAACTACCACCCAGGAAAAAGATTTAGGCGTCATTGTGGATACCATGTTAAAACCCTCGGCCGAGTGTGCAGCGGTGGCCAAGAGAGCAAATAGAATGCTAGGCATCATAAGGAAAGGAATGGAAAATTAAAACAAAAGATATTATAATGCCTCTATATCGTTCCATGGTGAGACCGCACCTTGAATATTGTGTGCAATTCTGGTCGCCGTATCTTAAAAAGGATATAGCGATTTTAGAAAAGGTTCAGAGAAGAGCCACCAAAATAGTAAAGGGAATGGAAGGATACTCCTATGAAGAAAGGCTAAAAAGTTTAGGGCTCTTTAACTTGGAAAAGAGACGGCTGAGGGGAGATATGATAGAAGTCTATAAATTAATGAACGGAGTGGAACAGGTAAACGTAGATCAATTGTTTACGTTATCAGAATATAGAAAGACTAGGGGACATGCAATGAAGCTACATGGTAAACTATTTAAGACTAATAAAAGAAATTATTTTTTCACTCAACGTGTAATCAAACTCTGGAATTTGTTACCAGAGGATGTAGTAAAGGCTGTTAGTGTAGCTGGGTTTAAAAAAGGTTTGGACAAGTTCCTGGAGGAAAGGTCCATAAACCATTATTAAGAAGTGACCGAAGATATCAATGCTTGACCCAGTACAAGCATTGTGGAACTTGTGTCTCTTGGGGAAACTGCTAGGTACATATGACCTAGATTGGCCACTGTTGGAAACAGAATACTGGGCTTGATGGACCTTGGTCTGACCCAGTATGGCATATCTTATGTTCTTATAATTGGTTTCTCTAATTTCCCAGTCAATAAGCTTAGAAATTTGTTGAGCCGTTTGCACTTAAAGTGATAAAATTAAAGTGATATAATTATTTTGCTTACTGAATACTGTGCTTTGAAACAAGGACACGGTACCTGTCTCAGATGTTAAAGTGTTTGTAGTAACCTTTGATACTGGGGCATCATTTTCCAGAAAAATTAAAACCTAAAACAAAAATAAGCTATCCCTTTTTTTTTCTATATCACCTTTATTCAATTGAAAGAGGCTTTCCTCCTGTGTATTTATGCCATGGAGGTATTTAAACATCTCTATCATATCTCCTCTCTCCCGCTTTTCTTCTAAAATACACATATTGAGATCTTTAAGTCTATCCCCATATGCCTTATGATGGATCCCGCAGATCATTTTGGTAGCCACCTTCTGCACTGACTCCATCTTGTGTATATCCTTTTGAAGGTGTGGTCTCCAGGATTGAACACAATACTCCATATGAGGTCTCACCAAAGACTTATACAGAGGCACTATCACCTCTTTCCTACTGGCCATTCCTCTCCATATGCTCCAAAGGTTAGTGTGAACTGTTGGAAAAATACCACGTACACATCCAAAGAGCTTAAGGCTGACCTGGAGCAATCTGAAGTGGTGGTTTCAACCTGCACCATACGCCACACACTAAACAAAGAAGGACTTCATGGCGAAGGCCAAGGAGGACCCCACTGCTCAAAGACAAACATAAAAAGGCACACCTGATCTTTGCCCAAACCCGCCTTGAGAAACCACAATCCTTCTTGGAAAATGTTCTGTGGACCAGATGAAACCAAACGTGAGATCTTTGACAATGCAGACCAGCGATACCTTTACAGGTGAAGAAATGAAGCTTATATGGAAAAAAAACCCCACCCTTCCTACAGTTAATATGGTGGAGGTTACATAATGTTGTGGGGCTGTTTTTTTGCCTCAGCAATTGGAGGCCTGGAATGTATTAAAGGAATCATGAAGTCAGAGGATTACCAAGGTATTTTGGAGTGAAATGTGCAACATAGTGTCAGAAAGCTAGGTCTGGGTTGAAGGGCATGGGTCCTCCAACAGTACAATGACCCAAAATATACATTCAAAAGTACACAAGAATGGTTAAAAAGGAAAAAAATGGACTGTTTTAAACTGGCCAGCAATGAGTCCTGATCTCAATCCAATTGAGAATCTTTGGAAAGAGTTGAAATCTACCATTGGTAAAAGGAATCCTGGAAACATTCATGAACTGGAACAAATCGCAGTTGAAGAGTGGGAGAAACTACCAGCAGATAGATATACAAAACTTATAGATGGTCATCACTGCCAAGGGTTGTGCAACCAAGCGAAGGGTGCCATTAATCCTGTCCAGATCATATTTTGGGTTTTTTTCTCAGACATTACTGCGTCTAAGTTGCGCAGACATTGTCTTTTTGTTGTATACCTTTGAAGATACTATAAAAATTTTATGACGACATACAGTTAGAATATTTCCAATTATTTCTCAAGATATGGTACACAACATACTAAAATGCAAGGGTGCCCATAATGCTGGTCTAAAAGTTTTTAAAGTTGTCTGCTTCCAAGACAAAATCTGCCAATTCGTATGGATTTTGATGTGCTGAATTAAAAAATGCCAATTAAAACCACTGATTGGCTACTGTTTCCAAGATATCTAAGCTTTTCCGTGTGTGTGTATATGTATATTATATATATATAAACGTATTGGTAGTAGAGTTTTAATCACAAATTATAAATCTAGATCTTTTCATACGTTTATGGTTGCCATATATATGACCTTGATAATATTTCATCTGTCATCTTTGTTTAAAAGTTTAAAAATCAGCCAAAGGGTTTATTAAAAAAGCTAGTATGAAACAGAAAGCAAGAAATGACTTTGTATACATTATTATTCATTTCAGACCTTATTTGGTGTCTTCTGGGTGTTTCTTGGCATGTCTCTTGTATTCTGTAAATGGAGTATCTCTTGTTATTATCCAGTAATAGTCTACAAGCATTGACGGACTATATCTTTTTTCCATTGCTGCAATGTCCTGATGAAATTGCTTGCCATATTCGTCACTCACAGTTGAGTAGAAAAAAATCAAGATGAGAGTGCAAAAAATGTATCTTTAGTGACATGTTGCAACCAAGATTTTTGTATGCATTGAGGAATTTTTCACCAACTCCCTGTAGTTGTCTACCTTGTTGTTTCCGAGAAAATGTTTTGCCACTAACTGGAAGGCGTTGCACTTTGTCCTTTCTTTGTCACATAGTGCATGGTTAAATGCATCATCTCGAAGTTCATGAATCTAAGGACCAACAAAGACACCTTCCTTTATCTTAGCTTCACTTAGTCTTGGAAATTTCTCTCTGAGTTACTTGAAAGCTGGTTTTGTTTTGTCTATGGCCTTGACAAAATTTTTCATTAGACCCAGCTTAACGTGTAAGGGTGGTAACAAAATCTTCCTTGATTTAACAAGTGGTGGATTCTGCACACTTTTCTTTCCAGCTCCAATGACTGTCAGAGTGGCCAGTCTCTCTTGATGTACTGGGAATCTTTCGCACAACTATCCCATTCACAAAGAAAACAGCAGTACTTTGTGCATCCAATCTGTAGACCAAGCAACAGAGCAACGACTTTCAAATCACCACAAAGCTGCCATTGATGTTGGTCATAGTTTATACATCTCAACAGCTGTTTATATTGTCATAGGTTTCCTTCATATGGGCTGCGTGACCAACGGGAAATGATGAAACCAACAGTATCCTGTAAATAATTGCTCACCATCACATAATCTCATTCATTACTCTCTATTTGTTGGAGTATGTTCATCAAAGCTGCTATCACCAGCTGCTTCTGGCTTTATAGTCCCTTTTATTCTTTAATATGGTCAATAACTCCTTGGTTCTTTTCTATTTGTTTGTTTGTTGTTTTTATTATTAATTATCCATAAAACTGCCAACCACTGGGGAGGACTGGGAAGGACTGGGGTTTCTAGTCCCAGAGGTGCTCCTTGTGGTCTTGGGCAAGCCACTTAACCCTCCATAGCCCATGTTCCCTGTAAAATAGTTATTTCCAAGTTATAATGCCCTGTTCAATGTAATTTCAGTTTGTTCAATGTAAACCGCACTGATGTAGAATAGCGCGGTATATAAGAGAATGTAAATAAATAAATAAAAACCACGACCGTCGCGTTTCGAATAGTATAAACTTATTCTGCTTCAGAGCTTAATATCTCTCTAATAGATCCATTCACTTATGTTTTCTGGAGAACATCAATCCTTTGTCTTTCCGGAGAACTTCATTTCTTCTACCAATCACAATATACAGATTCCTTCTGTGAGCGTCTCTGGCTTCAAACATGGCCTCGGTGTTTTTTTGTATAAAATCCATTTTCAAACACTGCCTCTCCAAGGCTATTTGTGCTTTATTTGCTTCCAAGATTCCCCCATCTGCTTTTTAGAAGCAAAATCAAGATCTGTCACCTTTTTTCTTTCCTACTTTCTTTAATTTAATTGTGCTTTTTATTCAATATTTTTCATACTGCTGTCATTTCCTCCCATTTAGTCTACTATTTTTTGGGAGCTCTGTGAGAGACACATTCCCATACAATGTAAACCATGTCTGTCTATTTAGACCGTCCGGTATCACAGAATTTAAAGTGAAGATCCAATATTGCTCCTTATAATTTAGTTGTTCTTCCCTATTTCCCTCTTGCCAACTCAAGGGAACATGATCCAAAATTCTCCATCTTAAATCTCCAAAATCATGATGAAATGCCTTAGTGTTCCACTACAGGAGCTGATAGCATTCCCATATTCAGGCGTGATCTATGTTCCCTAAGACACTGATACAAGGGTGTCTTGTTCTGCCCACATATAGTTTGTTGCATGGACATACTAGCCCATGCACCACAAATGCAGTACGACATGAAGTTTTCCACCATGAGCATACTGGCTTTTGCTGTCCAGGGGATATCCAGGATTCATCCATAATAGCTAAGTGGCAAAAATCACATTCCCCACATACCATGTGACCTACATCCCCCAAAGACAGATCCTTCACTGGACTCCAAGAGAGGGACCGACAAACATAATTGTAATGTCTTTTCCTCGTCTATAGGCTACTATAGGACGGTCCTGAAAACAGTGATGACCCTGCAATATACTCTAGTATTTATGTAAAATTGCTGCAACTCTTGGGGCTTTAACAGAATATGGCAAAACGCAAACTATTTTATCCTTTTTCTGAATCCTTTCAAGGTAATAACAAGTACTCCCACTGGGCATTAAGATCTGTTTTGTAAGCCTTAATAATCTCCAGCATTGGATACCCATGATCCACATAACACTGTATGTATTTTTTTGCCTGACTCACATATTCTTTATCATAGCAAATCTGTTGCAGTTGCAAAAATTGACTCATGGGTAAACTTCATTTTAAACGAACTAGATGATGACTTGTATGATGTAGTAAGTTGTTCCTAGACACAGTTTTTTCATACAAAGTAGTCAATAACCTTTTATCTGACTTAAAAACTAATATATCTAGGAAAGGAATCTTCTGAGAGTCAAAAGTACATTCAAATTGTAAATTGGGTATCTGTTCGTTCAACCGTCCCATAAACTCAGTCATCTTTCTATCAATGTCCCTGTTTAATGTACATTACCAAGTTTAAGTTACAATGTAAACCACTTTGACTGAAGGATAAAGCAGTATAAAAAACCCTGATAAATAAATTCTAATTGAGAGCCTTTCCATATGCAAAAAATATCGTCAAGGAACCGTTTCCAAATACATATATTTGTGTAACAACACTATTTGCTAGGTCCAATACTTGAGGGTTTATACTAACCAAAAGTGAAAAATAAGTCCTCTACCTGTACTCAGAAGAATACTTATGATGATGCTATGACACTACTAGTCCTGACACCTTATGATTATCTCTATACAGATTTACCAGTGGTGTGAGGTCTCAGACTTATGATGGCAATGCTCAGATTCTCCTTAAGCAATATGCCTTATTGCATCAATGACCTCAACATATCACTGGATTTTTTTCTTTTTTTTACTTTTTTTTAAAACTTCATCTTAAACTTATATCCAAATATATCAAATTATTCTAAGGTGCTAAAGCAACTGTTATTTTCTCCCATATATCAAAGTCTTTTGGCGCTTTTCAAACAATCATGTTTCAACCTCTTGATGTAAGATTGTGCTTCACAACTAAAGTCAATGCAATTTCATGCTTGCTCGTGCGTGTTTCTACTTGCTTTCTCAATGTAACATTCAATGCAGCTTATCTGGTATTCGCTGATTATGTCCCCGACGCCATCAACTGGGTACCGCTCTTTGCGTTTCGTTAGTCTTCTTCAGGGGGAATTTAAATAATCACTGCACGATCTGTTAGCTTGCAGATAAATTCTTAACAGCACTCTCTGTTGAACTCGCGGATAAACTTTACACTTGTATTCACCAAGGCTTCCTTCCAGCCTAATCTTCAAAGTGCAAAGATGCGCGGCGTTTTTTTGCACGTGCTATTTGGCATCAGTGCGGTTTATATTGAACAAACTGAAATTACATTGAACAGGGCATTATAACTTGGAGATAACTATTTTTCTCCAGGACCAAGCAGGAAGTCAGTCCTCACATATGGGTGACGTCGGCGCCGACGGAGCCTTCGCGGAGCAATTTTCCCCAGCTTTCAAAGAAAGCCTTTGGGAATTGCAGCGCGCATGCGCGGTCCCCTTCCCGCCCAAAGGTGCCATCTTGGCCAGTCTTCTTTTTTTCCGCGGAGCCCTACAGACGTTGTCTACAAGTCACCGCTGAAAAGTTGATTTTCTTTCTTTATTTTAAGTATTTCTTCGGTTCGACGCCGGTCCTTTTTCCGTCCGGCCTCGCGACGCCGGTTGCGAGGCCTCCCCTTCTTTTCGGTTTTTTTTGTCCTTCGTGACAAATTCGCGCTTTTTTCATTTTTCCCTGGCGGCCCGAACGTTCGACCTCGCAGGGGCCCTTTTTCCCCCGATGGCCGCCAGTGGTTTTAAGAAGTGTGTTCAGTGTAAGAAACTTATGTCTCTTACTGACACACATGACTGCTGCCTCCGTTGCCTGGGCCCAGATCATGAAGAAATGATCTGCGGGGCCTGTAGCAAGATGTCCGCGAAATCTTTGCGGAGTCGGCAGCATCAGCGGGACAGAATCTTCTCTGACCCCAGCCGTACCCGGACCTCGTCAGAAGCTTCGGTGTCCAGAGAATCTGGCTCTGAACACCGTCGGAGCTCCTCTGAGAGGGGGTCTCCTACCCGGGAACATCAGTGGAGGAAGAAACCCGCGAGGGCGGCGTCGGTGGACGCTTCTGGCTCCTCGAGGGCCAGGTCGCATAGCCCCGACAGCCGTCCCGGGTCTTTGGAGCTGGAGCGGCCGTCCAAGCAGCCTCGTCTGGAGATGGTCTCGTCTGCTCCGGTAAGTACTGTTGTCCTCGTGGACTCGCCTCCGAGGGGTCCGCCGTCGGGGCCCGAGTCGGGGGCTGCTGGGTCTCCTGAGTTCGGACTCAGGTTGACGGCCTTGGAGAGCAGCCTGGCTGCCTTCATGGACCAGCAGCGGGCATTGATCGCTGGCCTCGCTGGCGCTTCTGCCCTGACCGCCGGGACGTCGACGTCTAAGTCGACCCCGGAGACCGAGCCGATCCTCGAGTCCATGCGGGCTCGAGTCGATCCTCGGTCGAGGTCCCCTTCAGCCTCCCATTCGGGGCCGAGGTCGTCGACGCCGACTCCCTCGGCGTCGGGGCGGACGGCGTCTGTGCCCGCCCGGCCGGAGCCGCTCGACTCCTCCTCCGAGGAGTCCGCCTGGGAATCCGAGGTGGATGAGTCACCTGATTCTTTTCGGACTCGGTGTATTCCTTTGGACTCCCCCGAGTCCGAACCTCGGAGACAGTCCCCTCCGGAGGATGCCCGGTTCTCGGACTTCGTGAGGGATATGGCCAAGGCCTTGGCCTTCCCTGCGGACCCCGAGGAGGAGCCTCGAGCCGAAGAGCTCGATGCCCTCCAGTATGACTCTCCTGCAAAGGAGCATTTTACTGTACCGGTTCCCCCGATGCTGGAACGACTTCTCTTCCGCATGTGGGAGAGCCCGGCGTCGTCGCCGGTGCTAAGCAGGCGGGTCGATGCCATTTATCGAGTCCGCAAGAGCCCTGGCTTCCAAAAGGCACAGCTGCCGCACCATTCCATGGTGGTGGAATCGGCCATGCATAGGCTCAAGAGCCAGAAGATGCACTCCTCGGTGCCTCCCGGCAGGGAAGCCCACAGCCTGAATGGCATCGGTAAGAAGTGTTTCCAGGGCTCTATGCTTGCTTGTCGGGTCCAGACTTACCAGCTCTACATGGGCATGTATCTCAGAGACCTGGCTAAAGAAATAGCCGGATTCTCTGCTGGTCTCTCCGAGGAACCTTTGCGGAGGTTCCTGGCCTTGTCCACTGGTATTCGAGAGTGCTCAAAGTTTATCTCTCGAGCAGCCTATGATGGCTTTGAGGCATTGGCTCGAGTAGCCGCAGCCGGCATCGGGGCCCGCCGACAGGCTTGGCTTCAGTCATCCGACCTCGAGCCCTGGGTGCAGGACAAGTTGGTCGATGTCCCCTGCAGAGGTGAAAACCTCTTTGGCAAACCTATGGACGAAAAGGCTGCACAACTCGAGACTGAGACTCTCACCAGGACTCGGCTCTCCAGGAAAACCTCTGCCCCTTCCCAGAAGAAGAAGGGCTCGGGGAAAAAGCCCTTTTACCCGAGGAAGGCGGCTGCCTATAAACACTACCCTCATTATCAGACCTCCGCAGCCCCCCAACAGAGTCAGCAGGCCAAGGGATGGGGTAACGGGTCCCGTAGGCAGCAAGCCCCCAAGCCTGCGCCACCGGCCCCTGCTCCGCAGGGTGGGGGATTTTGACTCTTTCAGCATAGCCTCTCCCCCTCCGCTGGTTTCTCTCAGCACGGGACGCTGGCTGGTCCACTTTGCCCACAGGTGGTCCAACATCACGTCCGATACCTGGGTGCTCCACATAGTCCGAGAGGGCTATCTTCTGCACTTCCACCAGGTCCCTCCCCCCTACTTTCCAGGGGAGCCTCTGCAAACCCCTCTTCACCGGGACTTACTCCTTCAAGAGTTGGCAAGTCTTATTCAGGAACAGGCGGTGGAACCCGTGCCCCACCACCTGAGGGGTCAAGGCTTTTATTCCAGGTACTTCCTGATACCAAAGCGAACTGGAGGCCTCCGACCCATCCTGGACTTGCGGAACCTCAACAAGTTCCTGGAAAGGGAAAAGTTCAAGATGCTTACCCTTGGAATCCTGCTGCCCTACCTCCGGCAGGGAGACTGGCTATGCTCCTTGGATCTAAAGGATGCCTACACTCACATCCTCATCCACCCAAGCCACCGACAATACCTAAGGTTTGTGGTGGCAGGCAATCATTACCAGTACAGGGTACTGCCCTTTGGCCTATCCTCCGCACCACGAGTCTTCACAAAATGCCTCGCAGTGGTGGCGGCTTATCTCCGGCTTCAAGGCCTCTTTGTCTTCCCTTACCTGGACGACTGGCTCATAAGAGCACCGTCCTCCACGGAGGCCACTCACGCCATGCAACGTACTGTGACTCTGCTCCAGTACTTGGGCTTTGTCATAAACTTCGAAAAGTCCACTTTTCTCCCCTCTCAGGATCTCGAGTTCATCGGCGCCAGGTTAAACACACTTCAAGCGCGGGCCTTTCTGCCGCTCGACAGGGCTCAATGGCTCATGGCTCTCGCCAGCCGCTTTCGCAGCCATTCCCGGGTCTCGGCCAGGCACTTTCTGAAACTGCTTGGCCATATGGCTTCCACAGTCCATGTGACCCCCAATGCCCGCCTAAATATGCGGCCGGCTCAATGGTGCCTTCGCTCACAATGGCGTCAGGCCTCGGGGAGACTAGCGGACTCAGTACGAATCTCCAGCCCGCTGGTCTCTTCTCTACGGTGGTGGCTTCATCTGCCCAACCTAGTGCTCGGAATGCCTTTTCAGTCTCCTCCGCCTGTTCAGGTACTGACGACCGACGCTTCTCTCCTGGGTTGGGGAGCACATTGCCAAGGGTCCTGTACCCAGGGTCTCTGGACCCCGTGGGAATCTGCCCAGCAGATCAACTTCCTGGAGCTCAGAGCGATCCGCCTGGCTCTCCGGGCCTTCTCCCACCTTACCACTCGCCAGTCCGTCCTCGTCCAGACGGACAATCAAGTGGCCATGTTCTACGTGAACAAACAGGGGGGCACGGGCTCCTTCCTTCTCTGTCGGGAAGCACAAAAGCTCTGCGCTTGGGCCGTCAGCCGGGGAATCCTCCTCAAAGCTATATATCTCCCAGGTCAAGAAAATTACCTGGCAGACAAACTGAGCAGAATCCTCCAACCACACGAGTGGAGATTGGACCCGTTGGTAGTTCAAAGGATCTTTCTCCAGTGGGGCCTCCCCACTCTGGATCTCTTTGCCAGTCCTCTGAACAGGCAACTTCCTCGGTTCTGCTCTCGGGAACCGCACCCCCTCCGAGTAGCGGCGGATGCTTTTCTGCTCTCATGGTCCACGGGCCTTCTGTATGCCTTTCCTCCCATGCCACTGGTGTCTCGCACACTTTTCAAGGTTCTCCAAGACAAGGCCTCGGTGATCCTGATAGCTCCCCGGTGGCCCAGGCAACCGTGGTTCCCGCTACTGATGCAGCTGGCGGTGGATACTCCGTTGCCTCTGGGGTTTCAACCCGATCTCCTGACCCAGGATCAGCGGTCTCTCCTACACCCCAACCTCAGATCTCTTCATCTGATGGCCTGGCTGCTGAAAGGGTAGTCCTTGCTCCCCTCCTGCTGCCTCCAGAGGTGGAAGAGGTCGTGCTAGCTTCCAGGCGACCCTCTACCCGGAAATCCTACGCCCTTAAATGGCGTCGCTTCTCCACCTGGTGTACTCAACAGTCTCAAGACCCCTTCTCCTGCTCGGTGTCGGTGGTCTTGCAGTACTTGCTTTCCCTCTCCAATCTTGGTCTGAAGTCCAACTCGGTCAAAGTTCACCTCAGTGCTCTTTCTGCACATCATGTGCCGGTGGAAGGCAGGCCTCTTTCCGGCCACCCTCTCGTGGCCCGGTTCTCCCGAGGTCTCCTTCTCCTTAAACCACCTTTGCGCCCCCCAGCCCCTGACTGGGACCTGAACGTGGTTTTACAGCGGATCACCTGTCCGCCTTTTGAACCCATGGCTACATGTCCTCTCCGTTTTCTTTCTTGGAAAACCGTATTCCTGGTAGCCCTCACTTCCGCTAGACGCGTTAGTGAACTACAGGCCCTAGTGTCTGATCCCCCTTACACTAGGTTCTACAAGAATAGAGTAGTCCTGCGGACTCACCCTAAGTTTCTTCCAAAAGTGGTTTCCCCTTTTCACATCAATCAGGAGGTGGTGCTTCCGACCTTCTTTCCCAGGCCACACTCCAGCCGAGCTGAAATGGTCTTGCATACCCTGGACTGTAGAAGGGCGCTGAACGTCTACCTTGATCGTACGCGGGAGCACCGTAAGACTGTTCAGCTCTTCCTGGCTTACGACCCTAATAAATTGGGGCTCCCTGTCTCCAAGCGTACTCTGTCCATCTGGGTAGCTGACTGTATCGCTTGGACTTATGGGGTGGCAGGCCTCTCGTTGGATAGTCGAGTCACCGCTCATCGGGTTAGGGCGAAGGCTGCGTCAGTGGCTTTCCTCCGCTCTGTTCCATTGGCAGACATCTGCCGGGCCGCTACTTGGTCTTCGAGCCAGACTTTTGCAACCCATTACTGCCTCGAGAGGGAGTCCCACAGGGACAGTGCTTTCGGACAGGCAGTCCTTCGTAATCTCTTTGAGGTTTAAGCAACTCCTACCCTCCATCCCGGATGTTGGGCTACCGGTTGGAGATTAGTCAGAGAAGATTCCTTCCTTCAGTGCTACTGAGCTTGAGGGAGCTCATTTTTTGTGCTTAGGGTCTCCGGTAGCCTTAAGCTGGGGAGTCCCATATGTGAGGACTGACTTCCTGCTTGGTCCTGGAGAAAGCGTAGTTACTCACCTGTAACAGGTGTTCTCCAGGAGCAGCAGGAATCAGTCCTCACAACCCTCCCTCCTCCCCTTGGAGTTGCAGTCATATGATTTAGTTTTTGCAAATTTTTTTGCTGTCTTTTCGCTATGTCATCAGACTGGCCAAGATGGCACCTTTGGGCGGGAAGGGGACCGCGCATGCGTGCTGCAATTCCCAAAGGCTTTCTTTGAAAGCTGGGGAAAATTGCTCCGCGAGGGCTCCGTCAGCGCCGACGTCACCCATATGTGAGGACTGATTCCTGCTGCTCCTGGAGAACACCTGTTACAGGTGAGTAACTACGCTTACAGGGAACATGGGCTATGGAGGGTTAAGTGGCTTGCCTAAGACCACAAGGAGCACCTGTGGGACAGAAACCCCAGTCCTTCGGGCTCAAGATTGCTGTCCTCTAGTGGGATTTGAACCCCTGCCCTTCTGGCCTGAAGTACCTTGCCCCAACCATTAGGCCACTCCTCCACTCTGTTGTCCCTGTTTTTGCAGAGTACCAACCATTAAAGTTGCAAGACATACTCCTTTGGCAGCCTGGCAGGAATTTCAGTCCCCTATTCTAAAGCAGCTAACCCTGCCATAGTTTCTTGCTGGTCTACATTGGTGTATAAAACTTTTATATCCAATGTAACCAATAGATCCATTTCTTCTATTGTGTCTATTGTGTGTTGCTAAGAAAGTCAATATCTATGTTGTGTCTTTTATATAGGATCTTGCTTTCTCTGCCATAGAGTTCAGTTGCCGATCCACAAAGATAGACAAAGGTTCCAAAATTGAATTTGTACCTGCCACTATAGGCAGACCAGAAGGGATCCTAAGATCCTTATGTATGTTGGGTACCGTATAAAATATTGGAGTAGATGGAGTCTTATTATATAGAAAAACACTTTCTTGGAATGTTAGATAGCCAGAAGCCAATCCCTGCTTTGCCATCCTCAATTTTTATCATAATTGTCTCCTTAGGGTCATCTTGAAGAAGACTATAATAATGCTCATTATTTAATTGTTTCAGTGTCATATTGCTCCAGAGTTTAAGCCACAACCGCCCCTCCTTTATCAGCCGTATGGATCACAATTTGTATATTAGATGCCATATTCTCCAAAACCAATTGTTGTTGCCTTGACAAATTCCACCCAATAGGCAGATGGAGACTATCCAAAGAACATACTTCCTCCAACACCATCCTTTGGTATGCTAATATCAAAGGATCAGGAGGCCTCATCAGGATCCATTTTGAAGGAACTCTAACAAGTAAGGGATCCAGAGGACTAATGTGGGTTGAAAAATATAATTTGACCATTAACTTCTGAAAGAAGCCACATAGGGCCGCTCTCGTATCAAATACCTTATAATGGATAGTTGGAATGAACGAGAGCCCTAAATTTAATATCTCTTCCTCTTCAGAAGTTAAGCAATGGGAGGAGATGTTAACTATGGCTATTCCTGAGCTTGGACTCAGGTTGTGGGGCCCTGCTGGGAGGTGCCAAAACTGGCCTCTCCCTCTGTCTTTGCCTCCAGGATGCCATTGCTGAGCCTCGGGAAAAACCTGATTATCCCACAGCAGCTCCTCCCCACTGGAATCATTCTCTTCTGAAGTATAATCAGTATATATCTGCCTAATGAGATCATTGTTCTTTATCATCCAAGGGTATATTGAAGGTGTCTCAAAATCCTGTTGATCTCGACGAAATCTTTTAAATTTTCCTGCCCTAATGGTTTCCTTATATTTTACCGTTTGCTCCTTTATATTCATAATTTTCTGCTGAAATAATGTAGCCTCCACATTATCCTTTAATTCCCCCTCCAACATGCTAATATATTCTTTTATAGATAAATCTGTGGCTGTCAAAGTGTCCACTAATAGTAGCATTAAGTCTAAAGTACATTTAGATAATATATTATTCTACTTCTGTAAAAATGAATCATCTTCCATGTAAAGCTTGGGAGCTTTTAACACTCTTAACCCCCTTGGGGAAGTGTCATTTCTTATATATTGAGGAAGGGATGAGCAATGTAGTTGGGTTCTGTCCTGCAGATGGAATTGATGGCAAAGCATTGCCATTATGCAGCAAAACAGTTTTAAGACTCATCTTCAATAAATCGATGAACAGTCTCCACTCATCTGGATAATGAATGATGTTGAGAGCTGCTGTCAGATCATCAGTGTTGTTGCAGGCTACAATATCACCTTCCTTAAAGAAGAATGTAATAAGATCCTTTTGATATTCACGGAACATGGAAACCATAACATCACCTGACAGGAGATTCCAATGCTGCAGTCTGTAGCCCAACAGCTCTGCCTTACTCTTAGGCCATTAAGTTCACCTTGTGTTATAAGGTGTGATTCAGAAGAGGAGGATGGGAAAAAATCTGGGTCATGTGACATTGATGATTCAGGACCAGAAGTTTCATCCCCTTCCCCTTCCTCGTCTGACTCAAGTGAGAATGATTTTGGAGCATTAGGGACCGGCAGTCCTTCTCCGTGGGGTATTGGCCGTATAGCTGATGGAATGTTTGGTTCTCCAGGACCAAGCAGGAAGTCAGTCCTCACTTATGGGTGACGTCGGTGCCGACGGAGCCCTCGCGGAGCAATTTTCCCCAGCTTTCAAAGAAAGCCTTTGGGAATTGCAGCGCGCATGCGCGGTCGTCTTCCCGCCCGAGGGTGCCATCTTAGCCAGTCTTCTTTTTTCCGCGGAGCCCTACAGACGTCCCCGTCTTGTCCCCGCGAAAAAGTTGATTTTCTTCTTTATTTTATCCTTTTTTCCTTCGGTTCGACGCCGATCTTTTTCCCGCCCGGACTCGCGACGCCGGTCACGAGTCCTCTTACTTTTTTCGGTTTTTCTGACTTAGTCAGCTTTCGTTTTCGTTTTCCCTGGCAGCCCGGTCCTTTGACCTCGCAGGGGCCCTTTTTCCCCCGATGGCTGCCAGTGGGTTTAAGCGGTGTGGTCGGTGTGACCGAAATATGTCACTAACCGACACACACGACTTTTGCCTCCGCTGCCTGGGCCCTGATCATGAGGAACTGATCTGTGGGCCCTGCAGCAAATTGTCCTCAAAGGCGTTGAGAAGTCGGCGGCATCAGCGTGAGAGAATCTTCGCTGACCCCAGCCGTACCCGGACCTCGTCGGAGGCCTCCGCGTCGAAAGGCTCCAGCTCGGACCGTCGCCGGAGCTCCTCCGACCGGGGTTCTCCCTCCGGGGACCATGGCCGGAAGGTGAAAACCCGCGAGGGCGGCGTCGGTGGACGCTCCTGGTTCCGCGAGGGCCAGGTCGCATAGCCCCGACAGCCGCCCCGGGTCCTTGGAGAAGGAACACATCCCGAAGCGACCTCGCCTGGAGTCGGAGATGCCTGCCCGGGTAAGTCCTGTGGTCCTTCTGGACTCGCCTCCGCGACAGCCGACGTCGGGCCCGACGCCGTCGGGGCCCGAGTCGGGGGCTGCTGGGTCGCCTGAGCTCGGACTCAGGTTGACGGCCTTGGAGAGCAGACTGTCTGCCTTCATGGACCAGCAGAGGGCACTGCTCGCTGGCTTCGCTGGCGCCGCTGCCCCGACCGCCGGGACGTCGACGTCCAAGTCGACCCCGGAGACCGAGCCGATCCTCGAGTCGATGAGAACTCGAGTCGATCCTCGGTCGAGGTCACCCTCGGCCTCCCGTTCGGGACCGAGGTCGCCGACGCCGACTCCCTCGGCGTCGGGGCGGCTGGCGCCGCACCCTGTCCGGGCCGACCCCACCAAGTCCTCGTCGGAGTCGGTCTGGGAGTCTGAGGAGGAAGAGTCACCTGATTCTTTCCGGACTCGGTGTGTCCCATCGGACTCACCGGAGTCCGAGCCTCGGAAGCAGTCCCCCCCGGAGGATGCCCGGTTCTCGGACTTCGTTAGGGATATGGCCAAGGCTTTGGCCTTCCCTGCGGATCCCGAGGAGGAGCCTCGAGCCGAAGAGCTCGACGCCCTCCAGTATGACTCTCCCGCGAGGGAACACTTTACTGTGCCGGTTCCTCCTATGCTGGAACGACTACTCTTCCGCATGTGGGAGAGTCCGGCCTCCTCGCCGGTCCTGAGCAAGCGGGTCGATTCTATCTATCGAGTCCGCAAGAGCCCTGGCTTTCAAAAGGCACAGCTGCCACACCATTCCATGGTAGTGGAATCGGCCATGCATCGTCTTAAGAGCCAGAAGATGCACTCCTCGGTGCCTCCTGGAAGGGAGGCCCGTAACCTGGATGGCCTTGGCAAGAAGTGCTTCCAGGGCTCTATGCTCGCATGTCGTGTCCAGACTTACCAGCTATACATGGGCATGTATCTCCGGGATCTGGCTAAAGAGCTAGCCGGATTCTCCGCTGGTCTGTCCGAGGAACCCTTGCGGAGGTTCCTAGCCTTGTCCACTGGCATTCGGGAATGCTCAAAGTTCATGTCCTGGGCAGCCTATGATGGCTTTGAAGCATCGGCTCGAGTGGCCGCAGCCGGCATCGGTGCCCGCCGACAGGCTTGGCTTCAGTCGTCAGACCTTGAACCCTGGGTGCAGGACAAGTTGGTCGATGTCCCCTGCCGAGGCGGACAACCTCTTTGGCAAGCCCATGGCAGAAAAGGCTGCGCAAATTGAGACTGAAACTCTCACCAGGACCAGGCTTTCTAGGAAGACCTCCGCCCCTTCCCAGAAAAAGAAGGGCTCGGGGAAAAAGTCCTTTTACCCGAGGAAGGCGGCTGCCTACAAACAATACCCCCATTATCAGGCCCCTGCAGCTCCCCAACAGGGCCAGCAGGCCAAGGGACGGGGTAACTGGTCCCGTAGGCAGCAAGCCCCCAAGCCTGCACCACCAGCCCCTGCTCAGCAGGGTGGGGGCTTTTGACTCACTAAGCATAGCCTCTCCCCCCCCCCGCTGGTTCCTCCCAGCACCGGAGGCCAGCTGGTTCACTTCGCCCACAGGTGGTCCAGCATCACCGCAGATGCCTGGGTGCTTCAGGTCGTGCGAGAAGGCTATCTTCTCCACTTCCATCAGGTCCCTCCCTCCTATTTTCCTGGAGAACCTCCGCGACCCCCTCTGCACAGGGAGTTGCTCCTTCAGGAGTTAGCAGGTCTTCTGCAGGAACAGGCGGTGGAACCGGTGCCACACCACCTGAGAGGTCAAGGCTTTTATTCAAGGTATTTTCTGATACCAAAGAGAACAGGGGGCCTCAGACCCATCCTGGACTTGCGCAACCTCAACAAGTTCCTTGTGCGGGAGAAGTTCAAAATGCTTACCCTTGGAATCCTTCTGCCCTACCTCCAGCAGGGAGATTGGCTATGCTCCTTGGATCTAAAGGATGCCTACACGCACATCCTCATCCACCCAAGCCACCGCCAATACCTAAGGTTTGTGGTGGCAGGAAATCATTACCAGTACAGAGTACTGCCCTTTGGCCTGTCCTCCGCACCGCGAGTCTTCACAAAATGTCTCGCGGTCGTGGTGGCCCATCTCCGGCTTCACGGCCTCTATGTCTTTCCGTATCTCGACGACTGGCTCATCAGAGCAGCGTCCGCTCAGGAGGTCACCAACGCCACGTGCCGCACGGTGACTCTGCTGCAGCACTTGGGCTTTGTTATAAACTTCGCAAAGTCCACTTTGCTCCCCTCACAGGATCTCGAGTTCATCGGCGCAAGGCTGCACACTCCTCAGGCGCGAGCATACCTACCGCTCGACAGGGCTCAACGGCTCATGGACCTAGCCGACCGCTTTCGCAGCCAGCCCTGGTCTCCGCCAGGCGCTTCCTGAGACTGCTCGGCCATATGGCTTCCACCGTCCATGTGACCCCCAATGCCCGCCTGAATATGCGGTCTGCTCAATGGTGTCTCCGCCAGCAGTGGCGACAAGCCACGGGCGGCCTAGCAGACCTAGTGCGCGTTTCCGAGCCGCTGGTCTCGTCTCTCCGGTGGTGGCTCCGGCAGCCGAACCTGATATTCGGAATGCCTTTCCAGTCACCTCAGCCGACCCGGGTGCTGACCACCGATGCATCCCTCCTGGGCTGGGGAGCACATTGCCAAGAGGCACGTACTCAGGGCCTCTGGACCACGTGGGAGTCTGCTCAGCAGATCAACTTCCTGGAGCTCAGGGCGATCCGCCTGGCTCTCAAGGCCTTCTCCCACCTGACTTCCCAACAGTCCGTCCTTGTCCAGACGGACAATCAAGTTGCCATGTTCTACGTGAACAAGCAGGGGGGCACGGGCTCCTTCCTCTGCCGGGAGGCACAGAAGCTCTGCTCTTGGGCCGTCAGTCACGGCATTCTCCTCAAGGCAGTTTATCTCCCGGGCCAAGAAAATTGCCTTGCGGACAAACTCAGCAGGGTCCTCCAGCCGCACGAGTGGCGTCTGGATCCCTTGGTGGTTCAGAAGCTCTTCCTCAAGTGGGGCCTCCCCACGGTGGATCTCTTTGCCAGTCCTCACAACCGGCAGCTTCCTCGCTTCTGCTCTCGTCAGCCACACCCCCTTCGGGTTGCGGCGGACGCCTTTCTGATCTCATGGTCGGGGAGCCTTCTGTACGCTTTCCCTCCCATCCCGCTAGTCTCTCGGACTCTTTTCAAGGTTCTCCGAGACAAAGCCTTCATGATCCTGGTGGCCCCTCGCTGGCCCAGGCAGCCGTGGTTTCCGCTCCTGCTGCAACTGGCGGTGGAGGATCCAATCCCTCTGGGGGTACAACCGGATCTCCTCACTCAGGATCAGGGGTCCCTACTGCACCCCAACCTCAGGTCTCTCAACCTCATGGCCTGGCTGCTGAGAGGGTAGTCCTTGCTCCCCTTCTCCTGCCGGCGGAGGTGGAGGAGGTCGTCTTGGCTTCGCGACGGCCTTCTACCCGCAAATGCTACGCCCTTAAATGGCGTCGCTTTGCAGTCTGGTGTACCCAACAGTCTCAGGATCCCTTCTCCTGCCCGGTGTCGGTGATCTTGCAGTACTTGCTGCACCTCTCTAATCTGGGACTTAAGTCCAACTCCGTCAAAGTTCACCTCAGTGCTCTTTCAGCACATCATGTGCCGGTGGACGGCAGACCTCTCTCCAACGACCCTCTCGTAGCGAGGTTTCTCCGAGGTCTCCTTCTACTTAAACCACCTCTGCGCCCGCCAGCGCCTGACTGGGACCTGAATGTGGTTTTGCAGCGGATCACCTGTCCGCCTTTTGAACCTATGGCTACCTGTTCTCTCCGTTTTCTGTCTTGGAAAACACTGTTCTTGATAGCCCTCACTTCCGCTAGACGCGTAAGTGAATTGCAGGCCCTCGTGTCTGATCCCCCTTACACTAGGTTCTACAAGAATAGGGTAGTCCTACGGACTCACCCGAAATTTCTGCCTAAAGTGGTCTCCCCTTTTCACATCAATCAGGAGGTGGTACTTCCAACCTTCTTTCCCAGACCACACTCCAGCCGAGCTGAAACGGTCCTCCATACCCTGGACTGTAGAAGGGCATTGAACTTCTACCTTGACCGTACGCGGGAGCACCGTAAAGCTGCTCAGCTTTTTGTGTCTTTTGACCCCAACAAATTGGGGCTCCCGGTCTCCAAGCGTACTCTGTCCATCTGGGTTGCGGACTGTATCTCTTGGGCTTATGGGGCAGCCGGACTCTCCTTAGAAAGTCGAGTCACGGCTCATTGCGTTCGGGCAAAGGCCACGTCAGTGGCTTACCTCCGCTCTGTTCCGCAGGCAGACATCTGCCGGGCCGCTACTTGGTCTTCGAGCCAGACTTTTGCGGTTCATTACTGTCTCGAGAGGGAGTCCCGTAGGGACAGTGCTTTCGGACAGGCAGTCCTCCGTAATCTCTTTGAGGTCTGAGCAACTCCTACCCTCCATCCCGGATGTGGGCTACCGGTGGGTGATAATTCAGCGAAGATTCTATCCTTCTGTGCTGCTGAGCTAGAGGGAGCTCATTTTTGTGCTTAGGGTCTCCGGTAGCCTTGAGCTTGGGAGTCCCATAAGTGAGGACTGACTTCCTGCTTGGTCCTGGAGAAAGCGTAGTTACTCACCTGTAACAGGTGTTCTCCAGGAGCAGCAGGAATCAGTCCTCACTACCCTCCCTCCTCCCCTTGGAGTTGCAATCGTCTGCTTATGTTCTTTTTGCAAATTTTTATGCTGTCTTTTTTAGCTATGTCATCTGACTGGCTAAGATGGCACCCTCGGGCGGGAAGACGACCGCGCATGCGCGCTGCAATTCCCAAAGGCTTTCTTTGAAAGCTGGGGAAAATTGCTCCGCGAGGGCTCCGTCGGCGCCGACGTCACCCATAAGTGAGGACTGATTCCTGCTGCTCCTGGAGAACACCTGTTACAGGTGAGTAACTACGCTATACTGCACAGTCCACTTTTTCTTCTTCGACAAACCTTTCCCAACAGGAGGCACTATGCAGAAGTAATAATTGCTGATATGATCTGTCAGCTTTCTCCAAATCATTGGCACTGCAAAAGGCATGGATTTCCTTTTTCTATTCAACCACTGGCGAAGATTTGTTGCACAAGTGTTGCAGCATATGTGTGGGGCCCAGCTCTTGTCCTGATTTCTAATTTTGCAGCCAAAATAATGGTGATAGACTTTCTTAATCAAAGCGGTTATACTGTGTTTTTGTGATGCAAAAGTCACTTCATCACAATTGTAGCACCTTGGCTAAACAGAAAAAATTAAACCCTGAAAAGGCTGGTCTCCAGCCAAAATACTACTGACATCATGTTCAATAAAAAAAATGTTGTACAATTTGTTCTGCAGAATGATTAAGCTGAGTTAGGACTGCATCATCTATGACTTCTAGGAATAACATGATGCAATTCATATCATGTATAATGCAATAGCACCTTCAAATTGTATCATTCGTTGTTTTGCCTGAAAAGCAAGTACTGTCCAAAGAAAAACATAGATTTATCACAAATCCAGTCAAAAATGTGCATGTATTTTAGTAATTTATGGTTTAAATTGAGATCCCTTCCCATTATAACTTGCATATCCTTAACGATTAGTCGAGGTTGTATGTACTGACCCAGTAGTGTAAATTGAAAATCAGAGGCAATAAACAATTTTAAGCATCATTTTCATTCTTAGTGACCCAGACTTAGTGAAGTGTGACTGAATTTATTTCAGAAACATTTTGACTGTAGAACGGTGTAATGTGATTCTATGCTTGAAAGGATGCTGAACCTCTGAAGGGTAACCAGCCCCTTTGGTATGGGCTGTTCGTTGGCTAAGAGAGCTCCCTGACACTTCTGTTTCCTCTTCCCCCTTGGCCATGACATCAGAGGACCATAGAGGTAAGTTATAGTTGGGAAGCTGGTGCAGTCGCTTGAGCTGGGCACTATCTGCCATCTTGGCCCCTGGGTGGCTACCCAACTTAAGTGCTTTAAACATGAAGGGGGGCATATTCAAAGGGGTTTATGTGATTTTCAGGTCTGCGACTACATAAATACTGCTCACTGGGTTATTTAGCAGCACTAACCCAATTACTGCTGCTGAATATGCTTCTCCCCTATATCATCTAAATGCTCTATCACTGATCAATTAGTGACAGGGTGTTCTGGGGGCAGAGCAGGGGTGGCAACATTAGCTAGCCAGAGAGTGCCAATAGTCAGACACTAACCAGTTAGCTCAATTGCCTAAAGTTAGGACAGGTGAAAGGCTGTCCTAACTTTAGGCACTTTTGCCTTCTGCTTAGCGGCTTAATATCACCACTAACTGAATTGCAAAAGAACAATCTAGGCAAATGGGATATTCCATACCGGTCGCTGGATATGGCCTGGCACGGAATATCTGGGCTTACTTTAAAGCAGTGATGACCAGCTGCTTTAAGAGTGCTCACTGTTGCCGCTGAGAATTCCCTCCCTCTCCCTCAGACTATAATTTTAAACTTCCTTCTATGTGTAGCCAATGAAGTGAGATTAAAACAGGTTTAATATGCCCCCATTTTAGGATTTCATAGAGCAACCGCACATCTGTGTTCTGCACCAATTGCATTGCACATAGAACAGAGCTGAGCAAACTCTTATAAAAGCTATTGCCATATCCATATAGGGTTGATATACTGTAATACCTTTCCAAATATAGCTTTTTCTATGAAAAGATTATTATGAAGATCGAACCTTCTTAACCACAGATTTTGCTTGTGGTAAATTTGGAGTCTAAAATGACCCCTAAATACTTAACCTGGTCGTAGACCTGTACCACATACCCGTTTACCCTTACAGCATGTTGACAAATCATAGTGTCCCTAATGATCAACTTCAGAGTTTTATGGAAATTAATATTCTAGATAAACACCTTACATTAGACACCCACATTAGAAACACCACAAAGAAAATCTATTTCAAACTCAAAATCCTTAAACAACTAAGACCCCTTGTATACATACATGATTTCATCAGCATAATTCAAGCCATCATAACCCCCCACTTTGACTTCGCTAACCTAATTTTATTGGGTATAACAAAACAAAACATTAAAAGAATTCAACTTGCCCAGAATGCAGCAGCTCGGATAATAACGAAAGTACACGCACATCAACATATAACACCAATACTAGAATCCCTTCACTGGCTGCCTATACAAAGTAGGATAGTATACAAAACATTGATAACCACATTTAAAACTCTAAACGACATGGTCCCAGTCACCCTAAGTAACCTAATCAGCAAAGAGCACTCAAAATCTACTCAAAGAAAAGGACAAACAAATAAACTAAAAACTCCCAAAGACTTCATAAAAGCAAATAAACTCACAAACAATAGAGCTTTTTCTCATGCAGCTCCAACAATCTGGAATTCCCTCCCAGATGATCTAAGATTGCTAACCGAGATCATCGAATTCCGCAAAAAAGTGAAAACCTATCTCTTTTCTAAACATTACAACAACTCAGATCATCCCTCAATAGACTTAGATAATGGCTAACCAGTTTTTATCTAACAAATCCCAAATGACCTACACATACAATTCTTCATAGCTGATACTGTACTTTGAATAACGCTTAAGCCCCACATAATGTGTATTTGTACATAATGTATATAGTTTACACTGTTCTATACTGTTCTGTATTAACACTAGTTGTTTATCTTATTGTTATTTGGTTATATGATGTTTTATGTAAAACAAACTCCGATTTGTTAACTGTTGTTTATTGTGAACCGCAACTGAACTATGGAAGATGCAGTATATAAATCATTGTTAAATAAATAAAATAATAAATAAATAAATAATATTCCATCCCTGTTGACTTAACCAAGTAGAAACTACCTGAAGGGCATACTCATTTCAACAACTGTAAAAGCAAATGACGGAGCAAATAAATCATAATATCATCTGCACAGATCCTGAAATTCAAGCCAATATTTGTCAGGACTTCACAAATCGGGTGCAAATATAAATTAAACAACATGGCTAACAGAATGGATCCTTGTAGGACCCCTGTTTGTACAGCAAACAATTAGAAACTTAAGTGGCCATTTAGTACACAAAACTGTTGCCCAGACAAATAGGAGGAGAACCACTGAACAACAACCCCAGTTAAGCTAAGATTCAAGCCTCTATAGAAGAAGATTGATTGATTTTAAAACATTTATAAACCGCCATATGCACCAGCATTCAAGGCAGCGTAGAACAATATAAAATACAAAAATAATACTAACATAATTAACCCACCCAAACCCCTCACCCCCCCCCCCCAAGTAATCATACAGGATAAAAGGAAAAGAAAAGAGGCCTGCACATCAACCATTAACAATACTGACCACCATCCACTGACACCTAGTGGGGGAAAAAGAAAGGTCTTTAACCCTTTCGCGTCCACATAATTGTTTTGTAACTAAAAAATTTTTCTGTTCTTTTTATTAAGATTTGAGCTAAATGATGCAGAATATAAAGTTTTTTGAAAATTTTTTATTTCTAAGAAACAATATTTACTGTTGCCATATGGCAACTATGGTCCTGAATGGCTGAAAATTAAAAACAGTCTTTGCATCAGTTTCATTTATTGCTGGGTGTGATAGTTTAAATAACAGTTTTTTTCAGATGTCAAGCACAGATACACATCACATTTTGCACACAGTGTGCGGATTTTTTGGAAATATAGAATCCGGTGAAAACCTTTGGGGAAAATTTGAAGGTTGCCATATGGCAACAACAGCCATGAAAGGGTTAAAGCCTTCCGGAATGCAAGTAAATCATTCTCCTTCTGTGAAACCTCTGGTAGAGTTGTCTCTGCATGAGCAGGTGCTGCCACCGAAAAAATATACGCCCACCACCGGAGCAACCAAACCTGGTCAAACCCCGAAATGACCAGCAACTGAACCTGCATATATCACAAAGCCCTCCTGAGCTGATACCAGGATGCCGCTCCTTGCAAATAGCTCAGACCCAAACCTCTCACCACCCTGAAGGTCAAAACAAGCAGTTTTAATAAACATCACTGTTGAATGGGCAGCCAGTGCGGCTGGCATAGCACATCCGCTACCGAATCCTGTTTGTGCAACTCCCACAACAGCTGTGCCACCGAGTTCTGGACCATCTGTAACTTCCAAAACAAATATGCAGGAAGTCCAACATACAGAGCATTGCAATAGTCCTGGGTGGACAAAACAAAAATCTGAACCAGAAGGCACAAGGCCTCCCTGTCCAGAAATGGGCAAAGCGGCCTCACCAATCGCAGTTTGCCATAAGCCAGAACCACTGCGAGATCTGCGCATGCCAAATTTAAGTCCTTCAGGACTAACGGCATTGGGTAATTGTGATAAGGAAGCTTATCATAGCTCAGGAAGGGGCTATAGAAAAGGTGAAGTGTCTCTGAACAAGCAACCTGTCAGTGCTGGTAGAAATGAGAAAACAGAATTTTGCCATAAAAGACTACCAGTCCCAGAATGCACCAGGTTTCCAACAGCCATTAGAGGAGCTGAAGTGGGGAAACGTGTGTTCAATCAGGAGGGCTATGAGGTAATCCCTAAGCACTCATCTCAAAGGGCAGGGCCTGATTCAGCACAGCTGCGCTGTGTTAGGGAGGAGCACTCATCCAGGCAGAATAAGAGTAGAGTTTATTCTACAGATGACCATCTTCATGATCACCTTGGATATCCAGAGAATTGTCCTCAGTATCCTGAGAATCAGCTTGAGTTTGATCATCAGTTTCATCTGAAGGATCATCAGAAGCAGAAGCCAAACCGGACGGACAGAGAGGGAAAGAGACCCTTTGGAAGAAGGAAGAGAAAAGCCTTTGAGAGGTCTAGAAGAGTCCAAAGCAGTACGTATACTGGGAGGTATTCCAAGGGCCAGCATACACCATTGGACTGGGGAAAGCCAGAGGAATGGTGCTGCAGAGCTAGGAATCACCAGAGGCTACCTGTGAGGGAGACGGCTGCACGTGGAAGGGACCCTAAGACCTGTGCCAGAAGGTATGTGAAGAGAGATCCAGTGTCCAGGGATCTGGATTGGAAGGCTGGACATAAGAACTGGACTACATACTGGCCAGGCTATATAGAGAGGAACTCTAGCAGCAATGGAAGCTCAGGTATGAACAGTGATCTATGCCCTAGCTATAACCTTGAAAGACAGCAGGGAAACAAGTATTCTCCTGAAAATGCTCCATTGAGAGATTCATCTGTGCCAATCCATGATATTGAACCCATGCTTGTTGAACAAGGGGGAATAATAGCAGATGAGGATCCTGTTTATATTGACTGCTCTCTATCTAAACTCCGTTGGTAACTTTCTGTTATAAAGTACAGCAACCATCACAAAGAAATACAAATTTGTTCTTTAATCTACTCAGAAAAGCTCCTGAAGTAGGATTTGACCCACACAGTGGAAGGCAAGCCAGCTAAGGGGTTTCAGCTGGTGACTGCTAGCAATTAAGCCTTACCTAATTGCTTGTGAGCTAGGAGAGAATCACTTCTGTATCTATGTGGGAAGTAATCAGAAGTTAACCTGAAAAGAACAGTTTGTTTCTTGCTTTGTGGCTTTTCATTTGTTGTTTTCCTGATTTTGACTTTGTTTTTCCAAGTTAACACTGAAAGCAAGTAACCTACTTTATGTGCTACCAAGCATATCTGTGTTGGGAGAAATAACCCCATAAATAAATATCTTATTGGCTTTACCCAAGAGCACAACTAAATTATTGTCAGCAGCTGTGTCTGGTGTGAATGAACTACATTGCCCACAATACCTTGCAAATCATATAGAAATATGCACTTGCCAAGAGTGTGAAGATTCTCACCCAGGCAGCCGTCTGACAAATGGCGTAGTTTTTTGGATTGCTTTTGCACAAAGGGGATTTACTTGCTGAGGATTACAATTACAGTTCAAGTTTAAAGCTGGAAAAAAAGATTTTCCCTCAACTGCACTTTGGAGGAGAAGAGGTTGTTCCAGGAAGCTGTCCCAGGAGGAAAAGACCCTGTGCAGAGCTGGATTCATCACTGAGACAAGGTAATAAGTACCTGGGCATGTCTAGTGGTGGATGGGAGTAAGGCACAGGGGTAATTGGAAAAAAAAAAAGAGTAGAAAAAAACACCTGTTTGGAAGGTGGTGCACTTTGGGTTTTTTTTTCTTTGTTTCTTGCAGGGATCAAGATGGATCCAAGGGAGATGGCTAGCTGGATGGCAGCCCAGTTTAGCAGGCAACAGGAGCTATCGCAGCAAGCACAGGACACTGCTATGAAAGCCTTAATGGACCAGCAGAAGCCAGTGCTTGATCTGGTGCAAGCCCTAGTTCAGCTGCAGAGCCAAAGTGGAACAGATGCAAGACCAGCAGTAAATACTGGTACACCACATGTGGACAGTGTGGGACTCAATCAAGGGATTGGGGCATTTAGTTTTGGGAAGCTAACTCCAGATGATAATGTTGATGATTTTCTAGAGTCTTTTGAAAGAGTGGCACAAGCATTAGCATGGCCAGAGACCCAGTGGGCAGTAAGGCTGGCAGCCTCATTAACTGGAGAGGCGCTTGCAGCTTACAGAGCAATGCCAGCAGCCCAGGCTTTGAATTATAAGGATGTAAAGGCTGCTATTAGAGATCGCCTAGGGTTGTCTATTTCAGAGTATAGGCGAATGTTTAGAGCTACTACATTGAAAGTGGGTGAAACACCCAGGGCTCTGAGTCAGAGAATCAGAGGTTTAGCTGTAAAATGGTTGGAGCCTGAGCAAAAGACGGTAGAAATGTTATTAGACATTATAATGCTGGAACAATTTATGTCTGGGGTGCCTAAAGATTTGCACACTTTCCTTATACAGCAAAATTGCCAAAATCTTGGAGAGGCAACCATGCTAGCAGAGAGATTCTTGGGAGCCACGCAGGCTTGCCATAGAATGGGTGGCCCTCTGAAGATAGGTGCTGAGGCAAGTTGTGCTGTATCAGAAAAGAAAATAATTAAAAATGTTTCTGATAACACAGGTACACTAAAAAAAATTTTTTTAAACTGCCTCTAATGTTTCGATTGATATAGGCGGCTGCCTAGTGGGAGTGGGCGGACCACATATTTATTTGTATCTCTTTAAGTGCTGCGGTCTCTGTTCCTTCGTAGTTGTGGCACAGACTGAGTCAGCAAGGAATAGGGTTAACAATAAGTTTTATTGTTATTGTTGCACAAGTGTTCACCTACTATCCCAATAACAGAAATAAAGGATACTTCTCCAAAGCAAAGTCTCTTTAACTGAAACAGGATTATTCAGCTTCTAAACATACAGGCATGTTCCTTTCACAGCACTGTCTTCCAGCTTCTTCCTGATATAAACCATTTACTGCTTTCTCCTTTAGCAATGAAAATGCTTCTTTAAAACACCAAAAGCAGTAGTGCTCTTTTCTTCCAGGTTTTGCCTAATTGGCCTGGCTTTTACACTCCAGCAGCTCTCTGCCTCTTCCAGTGTAAAATCCTCCTGGTACAATGTCAGGCTTCTTCCAGCACTTACTATTAGTATCACAGTTCATAGATTTTACCCTCTCTGGCAAAATGCACAATCAGTTTCCATATCAGAATCCTCACTAGCAACACCAGCTTCTTCAAACTGCATGGGCTCTCCCTCTGAGTCTGATATGCTTTCTTTAAATACAGGCTTCCCTTGAACAGGCTTCCACTGCTCTAATAAAGCCTTTAACTGTTTCAGACGGGACTCTTCTTTAGTGTGAGCTGTGGGGGAGGAACTTAGAACACCAGACTCTTTGAGTACTGCCTTAATAGAATCAAAAGGGCTCACCTTTTTCCTGGCCTTCCGTACCCTTTCTGGCAAGTTTACAGGCAACCTCTTGTCCCCAGACTGCTTCCTCTGCTCCCGGCTGATCTCCAGGAACAAGCAGGAATAAGTCCTCACATATGGGTACGTCGGAACCGACGGAGCCTGCGCGGGAAAGCTCCCCAGCTTCCTAGAATGGAAGCTTTTGGGACCTCCCACTGCACATGCGCGCTGCCTTCCCGCCTTCCTGAACAGCTCTCCTCAGTTTCTCTTTTTCCGCGGAGCCAGCAGGTCGTGTATCCTGTCACCGCTGAAGAAATTGTGGTTTTTTGTTTTGTTTCTTTAGACCGCGTACCTGCCTTCCCATACCGATACCGGTATCGCCGGTCTTCCTTTTTCTTTCTTGAAAAATTATTTTCTTTTCTTTTATTATTTTTCAGCACTTGGTCACTTCAGTTAGGCCTTCAGGCCTACTTCAATTCTCCACATGGAGAAGCCAGCCCCTGGATTTAAGAAGTGTACCAAGTGTACTGCTGTAATATCAGTCACAGACACCCATGAATGGTGTCTTAAATGTTTGGGGCCTGACCACTCCATTCCGGACTGCCCTTCCTGCTCCCAAATGTCTAAACGTGGGCTGCAGAACCGGGCCAACAAATTCCATGTGCTGTTTGCTTCAGAGAATCCAACATCACAGTCATCCAGGTCATCATCTCCGGATGGATCTCAGGTAACCAAACCTTCTGTGGGCAAGTCCTCAAAGAGCAAATCTCCTTCAAAGCATCGAGAGGCTCTTAGTTTTGAGGACCCTGCCCCAGCCAAACAGCCCCAGCGGGAAGCTCTGCCTTCCAAAACGCCAATTCAGGGGCTACAGGTTGACATCGATGGCACGGCCTCGACAGATCACCTGTTGGACTGCTCTGGGGTACCGGCCCATACCGGTACCGACATCCAGGCAGCCGTGGCGTCTATGGGCAATACTGTCCAATCCATGCAGCAGGCCGTCATGGCTTTCATTAAAGCTGCAACGCCATCGGTACCGCTTCCAGCGGTTCCGGGCCCGGTTCCGGTATCGTCCGCCATGCCGTAACCCAGGCCTTCCTCTTCTAAACGCAAATCGGTACCGTATGGGCTTTCGCTCCATACCGCTTCCATACCCGGTACGCCCGATGTCGATACCGATCGGTATGCGTATCGTGCGTTAGAGGAAACTCGAGAATACACCGATTCCTCTGAGGATTTTGGCTCCTCTGATGAGTCTGCAGAGCTCTCCCTTGACCTTCCTGAGGAACCTTCTTCTCCAAAAAGGAGAATGTCTCCTCCAGAGGATTTGTCCTTTCAGGACTTTATTTTAGAAATGGCTAAAGGCCTTTCTATCACTACCTCCTCTGAAAGGGAACCAAGGTCAAAAAGGTTGGATATTTTAGGATACTCTAAGTCTCCTAAAGAAGCAGTTACCCTGCCTATCCATGAAATCCTTCAGGAACAATTGATGGATTTCTGGGAGAACCCTTTAACTCTGTCTCCTTATTCCCGTAGGTTGGACACCATGTATCGGGTCCCTCCTTCTCCTGGTTTTCAGAAAACTCAATTGCCTCACCACTCCATTGTGGTAAAGTCTGCAATGAAAAAGATCAAGAGTACTAAAAGGCACTCTTCTACACCTCCAGGAAGGGAATGTAAGACACTGGACTCTTTTGGTAGGAAAATCTTCCAGGCTACTATGCTTATAGCCAGGATTAATTCCTACAGCCTCTATATGGGCATGTTCCTAGGGGAACTTGCCAAGAAAGTGCGGCATTTTGCCCCCTTTATCCCTGAGGATAAACAGGAGGACTTCCTTTCTATAGTGAAACAACTTTTAGATGTTTCTAAGTTCTCCAACAGAGCTGCCTTTGATTCCTTCGAGGGAGCCAGCAGAGCTTCTGGCATTGCTATTGCAGCCAGACGTCTGGCTTGGCTCCAGGCTTCTGATCTGGAACCCTGGGTTCTAGATGGCTTACGGAATCTGCCCTGTACAGGTGAGAACTTATTCGGTGCAGAGTGGCAAGTTAAAGCCACTCAAATGGACGCTGAAAATGCCACCTTAGAGAGACTTTCTAAGTCCACTTCTACTCCCACTAAGAAGAAGTCTTTCAAGAGGCCTTATTATAAGAAGGCCAGATATGCTTCCAATACTGGCCAACAATCTTCTCAACCTCGTTTTGCGGCTAAACGTCAGCAAACGAAACAAGCAAGAACAAAGCCTGCAGCAGCTACTGCAGCTCAACAGGCTCCACCCCCTCAGGGGTTTTGACTTGCCCCTAGAGAACTTGCCATTCCTGGTTCTGGACCAACCAGAACCTCTCACCATACCTGGAAGGTTAGCTCACTTTGCTCCCAGATGGGAACAAATCACAACAGAGCAATGGACCCTCTCTATCATCCGAGAGGGTTACAAACTTCATTTCTCCAACCTTCCTCCTCATCACATGGTGAGACCCTTCAATTCTCCATCTCCTCTCCTAGCCCTGTTGGATCGGGAGATCTCTTCTCTGCTTGCCCAAGGGGCCATAGAAGAGGTTCCTCTTCATCAACAGGGGTCAGGTTTCTACTCCCCCTATTTTCTCATTCCAAAGAAGACAGGGGGATTCAGACCAATCCTAGATCTGAGAGAATTGAACAAATTTCTGTACAAGGAGAAATTCAAAATGCTCTCTTTGGGCATTCTCCTTCCATACCTTCAGAGTCAGGACTGGCTTTGTTCTCTAGACCTGCAGGATGCGTATACACATCTACTCATCCATCCATCCCACAGAAAATATCTTCGCTTTCTGTTCAGGGGAAGTCATTACCAATACAGAGTACTTCCCTTCGGTCTCGCCTTTACCAAATGCATGGCAGTCGTAGCCGCATTTCTCAGAAGCATGGGGATTTTCGTATTCCCATATCTGGACGACTGGCTCATTCGAGCTCCAACTCAGTCGCAGGCCCAGATTTCCCTAGACCGCACACGGAGCCTTCTGCAGTATCTGGGACTGGTGGTAAACCTTCCCAAGTCTCAACTCAGCCCTACTCAGTCTCTAGAATTCATAGGGGCCCAGTTGGACACCACCACTGCAAGAGCCTACCTTCCACTGGTTCGGGGTCAGCGTCTGCTGAGCTTGGCCTCCCAAGCCCAGTCCAGTACTCACTTGACAGCCAGGGAAATGCTACGCCTCCTGGGCCATATGGCCTCCACAGTACATGTGGTGCCCTATGCTCGTCTTCATATGAGAGCAGCTCAATGGACCCTGGCCACCCAGTGGACTCAGGCGTCGGGAGCACTCTCAGACCAAATACAAACCTCAAACCGTCTGTCTTGGTCCCTCCATTGGTGGATGTCCACCAAGAATCTGTTGTTGGGGGCTCCCTTTCAGCCCTTGCTACCCCAAGCAACCCTCACAACAGATGCCTCCCAATTGGGGTGGGGAGCCCATCTGCTAACTCTCTCCACTCAGGGCACTTGGTCTCCACAGGAGGCCACCCTTCATATCAACCTCCTGGAACTGCGAGCAATTTACCTTGCCCTCAAGGTTTTCTATACCCTCCTTGCCAACCTGACTGTCCTGGTTCAGACAGACAATCAGGTGGCCATGTTTTACATAAACAAACAAGGAGGGACGGGCTCTCTGTCGCTTTGCAACGAAGCTCTCAGATTATGGGCCTTCGCCAGAGAGCACCAAATTCATCTGCTAGCAGTGTATCTTCCAGGAGTTCAAAACTCTCGAGCAGACAGGCTCAGTCGAGTTCTGCTGCCACACGAGTGGTCCCTACACGTGGACCAGATAACCAGAATCTTTCAGGAATGGGGGACCCCGGACATAGACCTCTTTGCAAGTCCGTGGAATGCCAAACTTCCCCGGTTCTGTTCCAGGACTCCGTGTCAGGAAGCTCAGGCCACGGACGCCTTTCTCCTCCATTGGGGTCAGGCGTTCCTATATGCCTTTCCACCCATTCCGCTGATTCCCAAGACTCTATTCAAACTCCAGAGAGATCACGGCTCTATGATCCTCATAGCTCCACGCTGGCCACGCCAAGTGTGGTTCCCTCTGCTTCTACAGCTCTCCCAGGGATCCTCCCTGGACTTAGGAGCTGCACCAGACCTTCTGTCTCAGGAGGAGGGGACTTTGTGGCACCCAAACCCCAAATCCCTACATCTCCGAGCTTGGTTACTGAAGGCTTAAGTCTTCAAGACCTTAATCTTTCTCAACCTGTGAAAGATATCCTTCATGCCTCTAGGAAACCTTCCACGAGGCGGTCTTATGCTTTCAAATGGAAACGTTTTTCCATTTGGTGTGCTCAGCAGGGCCTTGACCCTCTGGCACTTCCTTTGAATTCCCTCTTAGACTATCTCCTGCATCTTTCCAATGCAGGCCTTAAGACGAATTCTGTAAGAGTCCATTTAAGTGCTATTTCAGCATCCCTGAAACCTATAAATGGACAACCTATCTCCTCTCATCCTCTTGTTGCAAGATTCATGAGAGGCCTGACTCTCACTAAACCTCCCATCAGACCCCCCCCGGTCGCATGGGATTTGAATCTAGTGCTTGGTCAGCTTATGAAGCCACCTTTTGAGCCGTTATTTTCTACCTCCTTGAAATTTCTTTCCTGGAAGGTACTATTCCTAATTGCAGTCACTTCCGCTCGCCGCATCAGCGAACTGCAGGCTCTAGTGGCTAATCCACCTTATACAAGATTTCATCATGACAAGGTGGTCCTTAGGACGAATCCCCACTTTATGCCCAAGGTGGTCTCGCCTTTTCATCTTAATCAAGAGGTATATCTACCTGTCTTTTTTCCGGCTCCTCATGCATCCAGTGCAGAGAGGAACCTTCATACTCTGGATTGTAAAAGAGCTCTTGCCTTTTACCTTAATAGGACTCAGCCACATCGAAAGTCTTCTCAACTTTTCGTGGCTTTTGATCCTTCACATTTGAGACTTCCAGTCTCCAAGCGTACACTTTCCAATTGGATTGCTCAGTGTATTTCCTTTGCTTACCAGAGTAAAAACATTTCTCTGGAAGGCCATGTCACAGCTCACAATGTGAGAGCCATGGCAACTTCTATGGCTCATCTGCACTCTGTTTCCATTGATCAGATCTGTCGAGCCGCTACCTGGGCCTCGGTTCATACCTTCACAGCCCATTACTGTTTGGACAAGGACTCCCGCCGGGATGCCTTGTTTGGCCAGGCTGTCCTCAAACACCTGTTCCATTCTTAGACAACTCCTGCCCACCTTCCCAGGATGGATGCCTGAGATCCATACGAAGATGGCGAACCCTTGGAGGGGGATCTCCCAGGCATCTCAGCTAGGGAGTCCCCATATGTGAGGACTTATTCCTGCTTGTTCCTGGAGATAGCACAGTTACTTACCTGTAACAGGTGATCTCTGGGAACAGCAGGAATTAGTCCTCACAACCCACCCACCTCCCCTAGGAGTTGTATCTTCTATCTATCTGTCTTCCTGTCCTCTCTCTATTGTCTCAGCTATAAACTCGAAACTGAGGAGAGCTGTTCAGGAAGGCGGGAAGGCAGCGCGCATGTGCAGTGGGAGGTCCCAAAAGCTTCCATTCTAGGAAGCTGGGGAGCTTTCCCGCGCAGGCTCCGTCGGTTCCGACGTACCCATATGTGAGGACTAATTCCTGCTGTTCCCAGAGATCACCTGTTACAGGTAAGTAACTGTGCTTTCTCCTGCTCAACAGGGTCTGACTCTGACTCCTGTCTCCAGAGCTTCCAATCAGCCACTTGCTCATATGCAGCTGTGCTTCTCTCTGAACCAGAGCTACTCACACGTTGCCTGCAATCAGAGTATCTGTGCAGCCTTTCCCTTGGAACTTTGCTCCTGCTTAACTCTCCTTTCGGTTCCTCTCACAGGTCCCCTCAGAACACTTTTCAGGGTCTCTTCCAGAACTCTTACAGCTCCTTGCTGCCGACGTTCTTTCTGACCTTCCTGTTCTTGTCCTTCCTGAACTCTCTCTAACTGTTTCCTCGTGGCTAAATGTTTGGGGCTGTCCTATGGGCTTTGACTCCGCCCCCCTTCTTCTTACGTCAGCTCCCTTGGTTGTCATGGAGCTGAGGTGTGGCTCACTCTCTTGCTTTCTGAGCACAGGGTTTTTTTCATTAGTAGAAGGTTTAACCCTTTCTCTGCCTGCACTGCTCTTAGCTACAGGGGAAAAAGAGTGATTTCTGCTCCTTTCACTAGCGTTAAACCCAGCTGCGCCATCACAGCATGAATAAACATCAGGACAGTGTTTGTTTTCACTTTAAAACATCCATAGAATGTAGAGAAGATGGAGAATTAAATGACTAGCCTCAGATCACAGAGGGCCACACTGGGATTTGAACTTGGCCATCTGGAGGCAGAGGAGTAGCCTAGTGGTTGGGACAAGGTACTTCAGGCCAGAAGGTTGGGGGGTTCAAATCCCACTAGAGGACAGCAACCTTGGGCCAGAAGGACTGGGTTTCTAGTCCCACAGATGCTCCTTGTGGTCTTGGGCAAGCCACTTAACCCTCCATTGCCCATGTTCCCTGTAAGTATTAGTGTATGTGTCTCATATCCCCGCGTGTTAAATGTATCCCCCAATTGTGTTGTGACCACTTTGATTGAAGGATAAGGTGGTATACAAAACTGTCTAAATAAATAAATCTTGCTCTTAAGCCACTACTCTTATCATTTTGCTATTAGATGTCTTGCTTCTGAAAGGCTATCCTAGGGACATCTTCATAAATGTTCGATATACATGCATATTGGGCATGTCCACGTTTCCGAAATTGTGCCTGAACTTGCATGTGCCTGCTTTTTTTTCAGACATTCTGGCTTTGATGTCCTAGATTGCACTTGGACATCCCATTGTGAAATGTGCTCACAGAACAGGGCTCTTATAAATCGTGCAGCTGAATACACATTTATAATTACATGCACTAAGATGGCACATATTTATACATGCACTGAGTATAAGAATTTCCAGGGGCATAGTTTGGGCAATCTATATGTTACAAAATCCACAAGTGCAGATATACAAATCCTCTTGCCTAAGTTTTCATCAGTACTTTGGAGCTGATGTAAATTTCGGCGAGAGGATTTGTGCACTATTGGAATTGGTTCTGGATGCCTTTGGGTATAAAATAGGTGCCAGTATGGAACTTGGACAGAAGCACCCTCTGTCTTCATATAAGAATACTTTGTATAGTGCTACTGGATGTATACAGCACTGTACAATGGTGACAGCTATGATATGTCCCTTCTGCAAATATATCTTACAATCTAAGTAGGGACCTGAGGTAATGGGAGTTAAAGTGATTTGCCCTAGGTCACAAGGAATATCAGCGACAGAAACAGGATTTGAACCCTAGTTTCACTGGTTCTTAGCCCATTGCTCTAACTACTAGGCCACTTCTTCTCCAACAAGACATGCCCAATGGACCTTTTGAAATAGTCCTGTAGGGAGTTCAGAAATATTCTACCTGAAGAAGCTGGGAGGAACAGGTTCTCTCCTCCTGTGTCAAAGCTACAAAATTATTGGCTTGGGCTATCTCAGTAGGGTTGTCCCAAGAATATCATATCTGGCAAGAGAGGAAGATATTCTGGCCGACAAACTGAGTTGCCAAGTGGACCCCCAAGCATTGTCCCTGGATCACAGCATAGCGAAAAGTCTTTTTTTGTGTGTGGGGAATTTTTTAGATAGTCCAGTTCTCCACAGCTCAGAGAAGAAGATGGCAATATTTTGCTCCAGGATGAGATCATAAAGCAATTTAAAACTGGATGCTTTTTCTCTTTACTGGGGAGCATCATTATATATGAATATCCTCCAGCACCTCTTGTGTCAAAACCCTTGTTAAACTTAGAAGACACCAACGAACTATGATTTCTATATCTCCTTCTTCGCCAACACAGATCTAGTTTCTAGTTCTTCAGGACTGATCCATCAGGGAAATAATAAAGTTGGACATTTTCTTAACTTTGATATTGCAGATTCAGGGAACTTGATTTCATCCCAACATTCAATTTCTCCCCTCCATGATTCTAATGTTAAGAGTAAAGAAACTCATTCTTACAATCTCTATGATTTAGTGTTTCAGATTCTTCTGACATCTAAGAAGGAATGAATTAAAACGTCTTCAGCTGATACAAAATACCCCAGTGAGATTACTGGTGGGAGCTAAGAAATTTAATGGAATATCTCCATTGTTAGCTTCATAACATTGGTCACTGTGTGAAGTATAAGATTTTGATTTTAACTTATAAAACCTTTTATTGGGATGAACCACATTATCTAGCAATTTGGCTAATACCATATCAGTTTGTAAGATCTCTGTATTCTTGCAGATTGCATTATGAATTGTTCCATCTTTTACTAAAATAAGATTAGACAGTACTAGGTTGTCAGCATTTATTAGTTTTGTGCAGATATTATGGAATGCTTAAATTTGAGGCAAAAGAGTTCTTTTAAGTAATTGAACAAGTTGAAAAGTGCATGCCGTTATCATTGCACAAAGGCGTATTTCACTGAAGGAGTGCATGGTTGCCATATATTGTATGAGTGAGTAGATGGTGCACTTAAAACTTGCAAGAGGATTAATGACCTTATAGTATGATAAAGTGGTGCATTTTCCCTTCCTCCATTTGCAACCTCATACATGTCTGGGGGGGGGGGGGGGGGAGGAAGGGTGAAGAGATTTGATAAAGTGTGCCTTCTTTAGGTAGCAGGGGACTAGTGTGGTCTATATATTTTATTTTTTGTAATTTCAATTTTTATTTGAACTTATACATACAATTTTGAATTCACTTTTTATCATTCCACTTTTCTTTACATATTCACAAGTATCTGCCATCTTCGTTTACGACAGTTCAGTTTCCATTATAATTCCCTTTATATCCTCAACCCCATTTTGTTGTCTTCACTCCTATTTTCCTCTACTCTCTCCCTTCCCAACCCCCTTCCCTACCCTCCTTCCTCCCCCCTCCCCTGTCTTCCAACCCTTCTTCCCCTATTCTCCTGCCGCCTATCTTCCTATTTATACCACGTCTATCTCCTTAACCCAATGGATAGTTACAACAAAACAAATTGTGCTATGGTGCTGGAAGATGAGACCCCCAGGTCGGAAGGTACTCAGCTAGCTACTGGGGAAGAGCTGAAGACTTTTCAGAGTAAAGCCAGCATTTATGATGTGGTTGGATCAAAGCCCTCGGGAAGTCTGACTGCTGATGTAGCTGTGCATGAAATGAAAGTCAGAAGCTGTAAAGATATCTTACACATTGGAACATGGAACGTACGAAGCATGAACCAAGGGAAGTTGGAGGTGGTCAAGAATGAAATGGAACGTGTACAACTTGATCTGTTGGGTGTCAGCGAACTGAAATGGACTGGCATCGGGCACTTTGCATCAGATGATCACATGGCCTACTATGCTGGAAATGAAAGACAAAGAAGAAATGGTGTTGCATTTATAATAAAGAAGAAACTTGCAAGAACTGTAATGAAATACAATGCAGTCAGCGAACGCTTAATCTCTATTCGTCTACGAGGATTGCCTATCAACACAACTATAATTCAAGTATATGCCCCAACAACAGCTGCAGAAGAGAATGAAATTGAAGAGTTCTATGAACAAGTACAAGCTGAAATTGACAGAACATGCAAACAGGATATCCTGATAGTCATGGGTGACTGGAACGCAAAAGTTGGCAACAAAGAAGAAGGCAAAGTAATTGGAAAATATGGACTTTGCAACAGAAATAAAGCTGGAGAAAGACTGATAGAATTCTGTAAGACCAATGATCTATTCACCTCAAACACCTTCCAGCAACACAAGCGGTGACTGTACACATGGACTTCACCCAATGGATTGTATAAAAATCAAATTGACTACATCTGTGGAAGTCAACGATGGAAAAGCTCTGTAACATCAACAAAGACAAAACCTGGAGCTGACTGTGGTACAGATCATCAACTACTAGTATGCAAACTCAAGCTAAAGTTGAAAAAGAGCAAACCACTCATGAATGCAGCAAAATATGACCTTGAGAATATACCACTAGAATTTAAAGACTGCCTGCAAAATCGATTTGCTGCTTTAGATACAAATGACAGAGCTCCGGAAGAGTTATGGAATAACATCAAGAAGGTTGTGTTGGAAGAAAGCGAGAAGTCTCTACAAAAGGTGAAAAAGCAAAAACGGCCAAAATGGATGATGGAAGAAACTCGGAAAATTGCCCAGAAACGCAGAGAAGCTAAAGCCAGAGGAGAAAGAAAGACAGTCACAGAACTCAACAGAGATTTCCAACGTGCAGCAAGACAGGACAAGGAAAAGTACTACAATGACACTTGCAAGGAAATAGAAGCAGAAACTATTAGAGGAAGAACAAGATCAGCTTTCCTAAAGCTACGAGAGTTAAAGAAAAAGTTCCAGCCTCGAATTGGAATGTTACAAGATGCTCAAGGTTCTATGTTGAATGATGCTGAGAAGATCAAGAAAAGGTGGAAGGAATATACATAGTTTTTATATGATAAAGATCAAGTGGGCCAACAGCCGTTTCAACCTGTACCTTATGATTGGGAACCATTGGTGATGAAAGAAGAAGTTGAAGCAGCATTGAAAGCCTTATCAAAGAACAAAGCACCAGGCATTGATAGCATTCCCATAGAAGTATTGCAGCAATCTGATGCAGCTGTTACCATACTCACAAGGCTCTGCCAAGAAATATGGAAGACAACATCATGGCCAACTGACTGGAAAAGATCTGTGTTTATACCAATACTAAAGGAAGGTGATCCAACTGACTGTGGAAATTATCGCACAGTCGCTCTGATCCCACATGCCAGCAAGATTCTACTGAAGATTATTCAAAAGAGACTACAACTATACCTGGTACAAGAACTACCTGAAGTGCAAGCAGGGTTCAGGAAAGGGCGAGGAACGAGAGACGACATTGCGGATGTGAGATGGATCCTTGAAAAGACTAAAGAATACCAAAAGGATATCTATTTGTGCTTTATCGACTATAGCAAGGCTTTTGACTGTGTAAACCATGAGAAACTCTGGGCCACATTAAGAAGCATGGGTATACCAGAACACCTGATCGTTCTCTTGCGCAATCTGTACATTGATCAAGAAGCAACAGTTTGAACGGAACAAGGAGAAATAGAATGGTTTAAAATAAGCAAAGGTGTAAGACAAGGCTGCATACTTTCCCCCTACCTGTTTAATTTATATGCAGAACAAATCATCAGAGAAGCAGGATTGTATGAAGACAACAGAGGTGTGAAGATTGGTGGAAGACTCATCAACAACCTTCGCTATGCTGATGATACCAAATTACTGGCTGAAAGTGAAGATGATCTGAAACATTTGCTTCTCACAATCAAAGAACATAGTCTCAAAATGTGTCTGCACCTTAATGTAAAGAAGACAAAGATCATGACAACTGGCATAATCAACAGGTTCATCATTGAAGGAGAAGAAATTGAAATTGTGAACAACTTTAACCTACTTGGATCAACTATCAATAAAGAAGCAACAAGCCGTCAAGAAAGCAGTCAAGACGACGCATTGCTCTTGGCAGAATGGCTATGAAAGACCTAGATAAGATTCTCAAGAGCAGAGATGTCTTTCTCCATACAAAGATTCGACTTGTTCAAGCCATGGTATTTTCAATAACATCATATGGATGTGAAAGCTGGACAGTGAAAAAGACAGATAGGAAGAAAATAGATGCCTTTGAATTATGGTGCTGGCGGCGAATACTGTGTATACCATGGACTGCCCAAAGAACAAACCAGTCGGTACTAGAGGAGATCAAACCTAAACTTTCTTTAGAAGCTCAGATGACAAGACTTCGACTTTCATACTTTGGACACATCATGCGAAGAGAGAGATCATTAGAGAAAGACATTATGCTTGGCAAGATAGAAGGTCAACGCAAAAGAGGAAGGCCAGCAATGAGATGGATCGATACAATAACAGCAGCTACAGGTACCAGTCTGTCAACAATGAGCCGCCTGACTGAAGACCGAACACAATTTAGGATAGCTATCCAGAGGGTCGCCATGAGTCGACTCCGACTCGACGGCACTTAACAACATCTCCTTAATTCTTCTTTGCCCGCTATTCCTTATACCACCTCCAGGTTAGGTCAAATTGTTTCTTATTATGATTTTTAAATGCTTCAATTTCGCACTTACACCATATTCTTTCTAACCTCCCCTTTATCTTGCTTCCAGTGGATATTTTGTGGTCCTTCCAGTTTGCCAATAATTCCATTCGCCCTGCATTAATACAGTACCCCAGGAATTTATGTAAATATTTATCTCTTTCTTCTATTATTTCTGTTAATATTGTCGTATTCTGATTGATTTTTACCCCCACTTGAGCAATTTCATGATATAAATCCTCTACCTCCTCCCACATCTGCTTTACCCTTGGGCACCCCCACAATAAATGTTTTAAATCCCCTGGCCTCCCACACCCTTTCCAGCATAGATTGCTTTGTTGTAGTTTTCTAACCTGCAGCTTCACTGGCTTCCAATACATTTGTAGCCTCACCTTAATACCACCCTGGGGCTAATTTCTTAGCATTTTCCACTACTGCTTGCCATTGTTTTTTATCCCATTCCCCTAATAGCTCCTGTTCCCATTTTTGATGGCTTCTTATCTCCTCCCCTTCAGTCTTTAATAGTTCCTTGTATAGCCTAGAAATTAACCGCTTTGGCACCTTCTCTTCTTCCATTAACTGTTCTATTTTTGTAACCAGCTCCTTCAACTCTAGCTTCTGCATGAAATCGTATACTTGTGTGTATGCATAATAATCCTTAGGTTCTATGTTATATCTTCCACGCAGTGTTTCAAAAGTCATCACTGTATTTATTTAGCCAGTTTTCTATACCACCTTATCCTTCAATCAAAGCAGTTTACATTGTGTAATCACTACAAGCAGGTACTGGATACATTCCCTTGTCCCCAAAGGGCTCACAATCTATGTGTACCTGAGGCAATGGAGGGTTAAGTGGCTTGCCCAAGGCCACAAGGAGTACCTATAGGACTAGAAACCCCAGTCCCTCCGGCCTGAGATTGCTGTCCCCAGGTGGGATTTGAACCCCTGGCCCTGTGGTACCATGTCCTAACCACTAGGCCATGCATAATTCTCTGATTTAATATAACATGCAAAAGTGATTGTGACATAAAAAGTTAAGCCTTTTCAGAAGTCAGGTTTGGAAATAGATATATTTGGACTATTATATTGCTGGAGGTTTTTATGATCAATGGTGTTGAGGGGATGACTGTGGTATGCCTAAGTTGACTGGTGCAGAGCTCTGTTGTGTTTAAACAACTGTAGCCATTGTGTTGGTGAGAGAACCCTGAGGTCTTTTTCCTCCAGCATTTTTGCTTTTTCGTTTTCTATCCAGAGGCTGTTATGTGTGAAGTGTTTGGTGTATGCGATCCAGTTTTTTTGGGAACTGTATATACAGACAGAAGCAGAAAGGAAACACTGAAAATTGAGCGAGATAGCACTAAGAAGAATGGTGAAAGAGGTCTACAGCCACCAGTGCTGTTGTTGCCAAATAGGTTGTGTATGTTGATAGGGACCCATCCCCCATCAGCAAAAATAGGGTCAGGGTGCCGCTGCATGTTTGCCCATGTGGACCCTGTCTCCTGGATTCTTACTCCACCTTCAAGTAAAACACTACCCGAACTCTGGTGTTTTGTTACTAATCAACTTCTCCTAAAGCCTTTAATACATTTAGTTGTAGGGCTTCTCCTCTCCCAGTTTGGCACCCAAGAGGGGTTTAGATTCTCCACACCAATGTACATTACTTGCAATATACAATTAACTCACAGTGCTTTATATGCAGCACGCTGACCTGCTCTTCATGGCTACTATGACAACTATTCATCAGGGTTTTGGTGCAAATTTGCATTTAAAAATGGCCACCTTCCTCCAGGTCAGTTTTATTTATACTACTAAGGCTTAAGATCACTTTTCTCACAAGATCTCTTACGGCATTGAGGATAGTCAGGTTTAAACTAGGTAATGTTCCCTTGTTACTATTTTTCTACTATATTTTTGCCTGTGCATAGGGTTGCCCTTTTATTTTATTAATACTGTAGAACTTAAACTTACAGATAGGTCCTTGGTGCGTTTTCATTTGTTGACAGGATATCCTCGACTTTGATGTTTATTCCCTTGGTGGTAGGATTTGATTGCAATGGGTTGGGTCCACTGTTTCTCTTGCTCCAACTATGGCAATTTGGGTACACACTGTTTGTGCCTAGTACAAGAGTCCCCATCTCTTTTACCTCACTGTGGTACTTTATGCCTCTGGGTCCTGAGCATTGGCAATGTCCTCTACTCCTGTCCTCATTGCACGACTATTTGGCACAGTCTTCTTACACATATGTTCTCATCCTCTTGATAGGCGTACTATGGGGTCGTACTCAATGACATCTACTTTGTTATCTTTTATAGTGGCCGTATGTCTTTGTCAAGAACACCTCGCATCAACTACTGAGAATCTTCCTATGTTGTTATCGAGTAAGTCAGTCTTCTAATGTATACATGTCTACTTCTGCCTGCAGTAAAATTTTTGATTATTATTAATAATAATTATACTAGGTTTCTGTTTTGTCATCCATTAGCAACACTTGTATTGTCTATTAACTGATATTTGTTTTTTATGTTGATTTTACTGTTATTCGTTATATATCCATGCTTTCTAGCCTGATATAGACTCACTTTTATTTTTAACAGGTAATCTTCATTTTAACTTTATTATCTTTTGTTAAATCATTGTTTGTTTTTGCAATATTATAGTGTCCCTTATCATTTTTTCCTCATATTTGTACTCCTAGGTCTTTTTCTTTTAGTATGATCTGGGTTTTTTTCTTTTTTATTACAACATAGTTTTTTATTCTTTATTTTAAATGTTTATGCATGTAATTGTTTTTATATGTGCATATATGATTATGTTTTATTTAAGGTTTCTACACTCCTGATGAAGGCTTTTTGCCAAAACACGGCTGTGTAGGGTTGTGCTTCAATAACGATTCATCATTGTGCTTCCGCGTTCTGTGTTTTGCCACCTCGCTTTTTATATGGTTTCTGTTTTTTTAAGCAGGCATTTGGTTGTGAATAGGGACAGCGCTGGACAAAGTTTTACGTTTTTGGTGCGTTTTGCTAATGTAATAGCAGTTATTAGGGAGGCCCCATTCATCTGTCTGTCTATATGCAAACAGAGGCAGAAGGAAGTGCTTAAAACTGAATGAAAAGAAGAATGGTGAAAGAAGTCTGTAGCCATCACTGCTGCTGCTGCCAAAAAGGCTGTGTCTGCAGGCAGGGACACATCCCCCATTGGTAAAAACAGGGCAAGAGTGCCACTGCATGTCTGCCCATGTGGACGCCATCTTCCACCAGCAAGAATGCTCAGGGACCCCTATCCCCTGAGGCTGGTGAAAACAGAAACCATGGTATTAAAATGCCAGTGGGAGTCCTGGGTCCTGCCAGCCAGAAGAGTGGGCTGCAGCTAGGGGACAGAGCATTAGGAAAGGGTGGAGACAGAGGGCAGAAAGTGGGTGGAGCATAACAAAAGGGTGGGGTTAGAGCAGGGCAGGAGAAGGAGCAGGGCATACAGTGAGGAGTGGGGTTAGAGGAGGAACATAGGGAAGGAGATTGAAAGACAGAAAAGTTAGAAAATGCAAAGTTGGGTGGGGGAAGAAAAAGTGCATAGCTCGTGTTTGCACACACACACACACACACCTGCAGCTCCCTGACATGGACATGAACACAAACACACCCACAGCCAACTGAGATGCATATGCACCCCTACCCTCAGACAGTCCACTCTCACATCTCACAGATAAAAATAAAAGTTACCCTGTCCCCATGGAAATAGATATGCATATCATACTAATGATCTATACACACATACACACCTCATATATACCATCAGTTCCTATGCTCATCCAGTCACACATGCCCTGATACCCTATTAAGAGACATTTTACCACGGCTGTTTCGAGCAAATCACCCATACATAAATGCTCGAGTCTGCAAATGAATGAAAAGCGAAACACGCCATGTTGTTACACTGTAAGTATGCACTTTTCAACTTGTTAGTTTTATCTGTGAGTCCATAGTTATGTTTGTACGTGGTTTGTATTGGTCTTTATTTCTTATTTTAGTTGCTACCCTCTATAAAGCTTTTCAATGTGCTGATGCTCAAGGGATGATATAGTAAATTGTTTTTTAAAATCAGTATTATGATTGGAGATGGAGGAGGTCTGCTCTCTGATGTGTGATCAAAGCCTTAGATTCTTTTTTCTACCCCGCACAAAACCTACTTGAATACCTTTTACAGACTTCAGAGTTTGGACTCAGATCAACTCAATCATGGTACATCTTGGTGTAATTGGCACATATCCCATTATATAGAAAGAAGAGTGATTTCTGTGCAACCTTTAGCTGTAAGGTTCATTTGAAGCTTACATCAAGCCTCCCATCACGTTATGGGCTCTTAATGTAATTTGAATACAGTTAAAAAGCTCCCTTTGAGTCTCTGGCTTCCTGCAAACTGAAGTAACTGATCTAGAAGGTCCTATTTACAGTGGCAGCCACTTTGGCTGAAACAGTTAGAGTGCTCCAGTAACTTGTTCACATTGGGTGTAATTTTATAACAGGTCATCAAGTTCAGTGGTCCCCAACCCAGTCCTATGGGGCCCATCGGCCAGTCAGGTTTTCGGGATATCCCTAATGACTATGCATGAGATATATATGCATTAGAGATATCCTGCCAACCTGACTGGTTTGTGGCCCTCAAGGGCTGGATTTGGAGACCCCTGCCTTACACCTCTGTCATTTAAGATTGTGAGTGGGCAAGGTGCAGATGTCCAAGACATCAAAAAGGTTAGATAGAATTTGTCACAGTCCTCCTCACTTCTCACCACCACCAAAAAATTGTCTATTAGACAACTTTTTGGTGGTGGTGAGAATCGAGGAGGAATGTGACACATTCTATATACCCTTTCAATGTCTAGGACAGTGATGGCTAACCTTTTTGAGCCCGAGTGCCCAAACTGCCGCACAAAACCAAAGAATTTCCTCAAAGTGCCAGCACGTCAATTTGCATAAATATTTGCATAATGCTAACATACACTAACTTTTAGTAAACATGTCTCTTAATGAGTGTATGGATAAAGACAGACTAAAAGATTTCTACATTACTATAATCCAGTGCCAACCGCCAGGCACATTAGGAACTACTACAAACACTGCCCATTTAGAACCAATAGCAAACCCGCCGTATCCTAACAGCACTACCAGGACTCACAAAGCACCACACCATACCTATCAAAAGGCAACACTGCAAATATTAAACCAATACATTTCAGACAATAACAATACATGACCTACTGGGGAAAGAGAACAAGTGGCAATGTCAAAAAGGAATTACATAAACAGAATACCTCAGCTCAGTTACACAGTTGCAATTGCTCCAGCCACTTTCTTCTGGTTTCTTCATGTTTTCTGCTAACTCTCCATCATCTGCTGTCCATTTGTCCTTTCTTCTCTCTTCTAGTTTTTTTTTCCATTCTCTCTCTCTACATCTGCTTTAACATACTAATCTTTCTCCTTTTGCTCTTTCCTCATTCCTATTTCATCCACTCAAATTTTACCCCTCCATCCTCAATCCCCACTTACTCTCCCAATACCCGGCCAATTGTAGATTTTTTATCCCTCCCACACAAAATATTTTTCCCCTCTCCATTTTACTCTCCCAGCCCCATCCCATTCTAATCCTCCCCCAACATCAGCTCCCTTCTAGTTCCAGCCTCACCCAGCATCCATTCCCTTCTAGTCCCTGCATCAGCCCATTTCCAGTCCTAGCAACCCCCCAACCCAATACCAGTCCTAGCCCCCCCCATCAACTCACTTCCAGCCCTAAACCCCCATCACCCCATTTCCAGACAGCCCCCATCAGCCCACAGCCCATTAGCAGTCCTACCCCCCCAGCCCATTAGCAGTCCTACCCCCGCCCGCCCGCCCGCCCATTAGCAGTCCTAACACCCCCCCCCTCCTGCCCATTAGCAGTCCTAACCCCCCCTCCTCCTGCCCATTAGCAGTCCTAACCCCCCCCCCTCCTCCTGCCCATTAGCAGTCCTAACCCCCCCCCTCCTCCTGCCCATTAGCAGTCCTAACCCCCCCTCCTCCTGCCCATTAGCAGTCCTAACCCCCCCTCCTGCCCATTAGCAGTCCTAACCCCCCCTCCTGCCCATTAGCAGTCCTAACCTCCCCCTCCTGCCCATTAGCAGTCATAACCTCCCCCCCTGCCCATTAGCATTCCAAACCTCCCCCCCCTGCCAATTAGCAGTCCTAACCCCCCCCTCCTGCCCATTTGCAGTCCTAACCCCCCCCCTCCTGCCCATTAGCAGTCCTAACCCCCCTCCTGCCCTTTAGCTGTCCTCACCCCCCCTCCGGCCCATTATCAGTCCTACCACCCCCCCCCCTCCTGCCCATTAGCCGTCCTAACCCCCCCCCGCCCATTAGCAGTCCTAACCCCCCCTCCTGCCCATTAGCAGTCCTAACCCCCCCCTCCTGCCCATTAGCAGTCCTAACCCCCCCCTCCTGCCCATTAGCAGTCCTAACCCCCCCCCTCCTCCTCCTCCTGCCCATTAGCAGTCCTAACCCCCCCTCCTCCTGCCCATTAGCAGTCCTAACCCCCCCTGCACATAGCAGTCCTAACCCCCCCCTCCTGCCCATTAGCAGTCCTAACCCCCCCCTCCTCCTCCTCCTGCCCATTAGCAGTCCTAACCCCCCCTCCTGCCCATTAGCAGTCCTAACCCCCCCCCCGCCCATTAGCAGTCCTACCACCCCCCCTCCTGCCCATTAGCAGTCCTAACCCCCCCTCCTGCCCATTAGCAGTCCTAACCCCCCCCTCCTGCCCATTATCAGTCCTAACCCCCCCCCCCTCCTGCCCATTAGCAGTCCTAATCCCCCCTCCTGCCCATTAGCAGTCCTAACCCCCCCCTCCTGCCCATTAGCAGTCCTAACCCCCCCCTCCTCCTCCTCCTGCCCATTAGCAGTCCTAACACCCCCTCCTCCTGCCCATTAGCAGTCCTAACCCCCCCTGCACATAGCAGTCCTAACCCCCCCCTCCTGCCCATTAGCAGTCCTAACCCCCCCCTCCTCCTCCTCCTGCCCATTAGCAGTCCTAACCCCCCCTCCTGCCCATTAGCAGTCCTAACCCCCCCTCCTGCCCATTAGCAGTCCTAACCCCCCCCTGCCCATTAGCAGTCCTAACCCCCCCCTGCCCATTAGCAGTCCTAACACCCCCCTCCTGCCCATTAGCAGTCCTAACCCCCCCCTCCTGCCCATTAGCAGTCCTAACCCCCCCTCCTGCCCATTAGCAGTCCTAACCCCCCCTCCTGCCCATTAGCAGTCCTAACCCCCCCCTCCTCCTCCTCCTGCCCATTAGCAGTCCTAACCCCCCCTCCTCCTGCCCATTAGCAGTCCTAACCCCCCTGCACATAGCAGTCCTAACCCCCCCTCCTGCCCATGAGCAGTCCTAACCCCCCCCTCCTCCTCCTCCTGCCCATTAGCAGTCCTAACCCCCCCACCTCCTGCCCATTAGCAGTCCTAACCCCCCCCCCTCCTGCCCATTAGCAGTCCTACCCCCCCCCCCGGCAAATTTTTTTAAAAAAAAAGCAGGCTCTGGCTGCTGCCGCGGCAGACTGCAATGTCCCGCGGGGCCCCCTCCGCCCGCTAAGCCCCTCTGCAAGGGCTTTCAGATTCGCGAGGGAGAGTGTCTCCCTCGCGTCTCTGTTAAGCCCGCAGGGGCTAATGGGAAATTTCCCATCAGTCCCTCGCGTCTAAAGGGGCTGATGGGAAATTTCCCATTAGCCCCTGCGGGCTTAACAGAGACGCGAGGGAGACGCTCTCCCTCGCGAATCTGAAAGCTCTTGCAGAGGGGCTTAGCGGGCGGAGGGGGCCCCGCGGGACGCTGCATTCTGCCCTTGCCGCGTCCGCAGTCAGAGACAGCTTTTTCTTTTTTTTGCGGACCTATGGCCCGCGTGCCAGCTGCAAGACCTTCGCGTGCCACAGCTGGCACGCGTGCCATAGGTTCGCCATCGCTGGTCTAGGACATCTGTACCTTGCCCACTCACAATCCTAAATGACAGAGGTGTAAGGCAGGGGTCTCCAAATCCAGCCCTGGAGGGCCACAAACCAGTCAGGTTGGCAGGATATCTCTAATGCATATATATCTCATGCATAGTCATTAGGGATATCCCGAAAACCTGACTGGCCGGTGGGCCCCATAGGACTGGGTTGGGGACCACTGATTAGGTTAACAGGGCAAGTCAACATTTATGTGTCTGTAAAATACTAAGCATAAATCCTACAGTAAACGCAGTTAGAATACACTTGCAAAAGTTTACATTTTCTTAAGAGCCTACTTTTCTCTATAGAATACTAGTGTAAGTGGCAAAAATCCATTTACATCAGCCCTAGAGCCATGAAATCAACATGTGTTCTTTGACGCTCAGCACAATTTTATAATAAATGATTTACACACAGAAATGACAAAATACTCCTTTTAGAAGCCTACTTTCACACATAAAAGGAGGCACCTCTTTATAAAATTCCCCCCAAGTGCTTAACACACCTTAATAAAAGGTCCCTCGGTTTCCATCTAAGGTTGCGTTGGACTATCACCTTGATTAGTCAGGTATTCTAGCATTTTTCTTAAGGCTGGATGGCAAAAAAGGTGATTAAGCCCTTCACAACTCAGACCACAAGCAAGACAATGGCTTCTATCTGGAGTGAACTAAAGATGACCCAGTTTATCTGACACCAACTTAATCTGCATATTTTACCCAGAGACCCCATCAACATATTAAAGATTGGGAGGACAATTGTCAAAGCCCTTTATACAGGTAAATATTGATTTAAGTGTGTAAACCAGCTGTCTGAAAATTGTTCTCCCTCACTATAGCTAAAACTACCTATGTAATTCCACAATTAACATATTTTTACTTCATTTATGGTAGATGTTAGTATATGCATGCTTTGGGCAAGTTCAGAAAATAATGCACATAGATTATACTCGTAAATCACAAATGAGCTGAAGTATGAAATTCAGCTCATTAGTAATTTTACTCTAGCCAAACTATGGTGAAAAATTAGGCAAAGTGGTGATTTTCTGCAAAATTTAACTACGCCTCAGGAAGATGCAATTAATTTGTTTTTTTTAAATGAAGTCCATGATTTTGCTTGGACTCTGTCACAAACAAAATCTCCAAGAAGCTATTTCCATAATATTTAAACGAGTCAGTATAATGAGAAATATCTTGCAGTACTGGCTCATTTTGATGAAGAGCTCTGCCAGTTAACACAAGTTATGCACCCTTTATCTGCATCATTAATTCCTAACCACACAAAAAGGAGCTACAAAGGTCCAGGTACCCATGGCAAGTTTCAAAGTTTAGTTTAATTTAGTTTATTTGGCCTTTTGATGTGATCGTTTTCGAGCCCTTAGGGCAACAAGACAGCTTACAACTGACAATAAAACAGAGAGGAAAGAAAAAGGAAAAAAAAAAGCAGTATACAATTCACCTTTGATTATAGGGAAAAGAAGGGTTAGAGGGTGCAATCTGATCCCAGGATGCCCCAAAATGGGGCACATCACAAATATCCATAAGTCTGGGTAAATAGCAGAGCCTTTAAGACTATCTTAAAAAGTTTCTTACTAGTTTCTTTCAACAGTCCTGGAGGTAAGGAATTCCAGTAGAGTGGACCAAAATATGAAAAGGAGTTTTGTCTGGTTATGTCCAGCCAATAACCTGTAGGAGGAGGGAGCCCCAGTTGATTAATATAATGGGAATGTGCTGTGAGTCCAGAGTAGAAGAGGGTTAATAAATAACAAAAGTAAGCAGCAGATCTTGAATGTGTAGTATCTTATGCACCAAAAGCAGAATCTTAAATCTGATCCTGGCATGTATTGGTAACTAATGAAGAGCTTATAATATGGGTGAGATATAATCATATCTGCTGGTTCCTGTCAGAAGTCTCGCAGCAGAGTTCTAAATGTTTTCTAGACAATGAATAGTCAGCTGCCTTAAACCATTATACAAGGAATTATGAATTCCATGTGATTGAAGATTAAAACAAATGGAACAGTTTTACAGTAAGATCCTGGGGGCTGAACAGATGTTTAATAATAGATTGTATCTGTCAAAACCTAGAAAAAGATCATTTTCTTATCGCTGAAATCTGAACTTCTGAAGTTAACAGGGGGTCCAATCTACTGGTTGATCTACTGAAGAGGGCTTTAAATTAGATTTGCTGGGGATAGATGAAGAAAGCCCACAGGTAAGTGAAATATTAGATACCTTCATGGAAATGGGTAAAAGGGGCAACATATTTATTTATTTAGTCAGATTTAATATACCGCTTTATCATTAAATCAAAGCGGTTTTCACATCAAACAATTGATGGGAGCTATAGTGTGCAACATGCAGTGGAAACATCTGAGTGAGTGTGTTCGAGGGGTGTGAGCGATTCGTTTGCTTTATATGCAAGTGATCTATGTACAGGTATTAAAACAAGTGAGCTATATACAATTGAGCTATAAAATAGGTCTATATACAGTTTGTGGAGGCTTCGGTTTGGTTATGGCAGAGTCTAGTTCAGGTGAAGTCCTTGTAGTGATCCATGAAGAGCTTTGTTTTAAGCATATTTCTGAAATCTTTGAGGTCCGTGGCAGATCTCAGCTCATCGGGGAGAGAGTTCCACAGGGTGGGTGCGGCCAGGGACAGAGCTCTTCTTGAGGTGTCCTGTTTGGATTTGGTGAATTCTCTTGGGGTGGTGATGGTGTCAGTGGTTCTCCTTCTTCTGGGTCTGGTGCATAGGTCTGCTTTGATGAGAGGTTGCAGGCTGTCAGCTGAGATGTTCTGTCTTATTTTGAATATGTTTAGGATAACTTTGTATTGTATACGGGAGCTGATTGGGAGCCAGTGGAGGTGGTACAGGATGGGTGTGATGTGGTCATGTCCTGAGCAGCCTGTTATTATGTGGGCGGCAGTGTTCTGAGCCATCTGCAGTTGTCGGAGGGCCTGTTTTGATAGCCCTAGGTAGATGGGGTTGCAGTAGTCAAGTGTAGGGGTGATGAGCGTTTGACAGACTGTTCGGAAGTGGTCCTGTGCGAGGATGGGTTTGAGGCACCTGATGGGTCTCATTTTGAGGTAGGCGTTTCTTGTGGTTCTGGCAATGTGGGCTTGTAGGTTTAGGTTCTTGTCGAGATTCACTCCGAGATATCTCACTTTGGGCTTTACTGATATTGTGATGTCATTTAGTTTGATGGTAGGTGTCATTGAGAAGGTGGGGTTTCTTGATATGAATAGTGCTTCTGTTTTGTTGTGGTTTATGGATAGATTGTTTTCTAAGAGCCAGGTTGTCATTTGCTGAAGACAATTGGCTAGGTTGGAGTAGTCTGGGGCGTCCAAGTTTATTGGGGTGAATATCATCATGTCGTCAGCGTAGATGGTGTATTGAATCTTGTGGTTCTTGATGATGGAGCAGATTGGTTGTAGGTATATATTTGAATAGCAGGGCGGAGAGGGATGAGCCTTGTGGGACGCTCTGGGTGGCTTTCAGGGGCCAGGAGGTGTCTGAGCCGCATTTGACTTGTAGCTGTCTGTCGATTAGGTATGATGTGAACCAGTTCAAGGTGGTGCCGTGTAGTCCAATTTCTTGTAGTCTCACTAGCAAGGTTGTGTGGCTCACTCTGTCAAATGCTGCGGAGACGTCTATGAATATCAGGAGGACTCCCATTTTGATGTTATCGATAGTCCGGATCAGCTTGTCGAGGAGTTGGATTAGTAGCGTTTCTACCCTGTGGTTTGGTTGGAAGCCGTGTTGATTTGGGTCCAGGGGGGTGTGGGTGTCTATGTGGCTCTGTAGTTGGTATTGGACTGCTTTTTCGATAATCTTGGCTAGGAGAGGGAGGCTTGAGATGGTTCTGTAGGCAGCAGGGTCAGTTTTAGCTAGTGTGGATTTCTTGGGGATGGGGCATATTGTAGCTAGTTTGAGTGCACTTGGCATTATTCCTGTAGTGAGAGAGCTTGTGATTATTTTGCAGATGTCCTGGATCAGATCTTTTTTTGCAGCTTTGATCCATGTTACGGGGCATGGATCGGTGGGGGCGATGCTGGTGTTGAGGGTGGAGATGATGTTTGATATCTGTTCCTTGGCTGGGATGCTGAAATTGTCCCAGCTTTGGTTGGGATGAGGGGGCTTGTTGCTGCTGATCTCTCTATTGTCCTTGGCGGGGGCTGTGAATTTGGTCTTAAGGTGGTCTGCGAAGGTCTGTGGATCAATTTGCTGTTCATTTCTGTTGTGGGGTTTGTTGGTGAGCGTCTTTACTAATTCGAAGAGTTCGCGGGGTTTGTTGGTAGACTTTAGGATGAGGTTTGTGTGGTAGTCTTTCTTGTGTTGGTTGATGAGTTTGTTATATTCCTCTTGTTTTGACTGGTATAGGTCCTGTATGGGGTTTGATTTGGAGCGTCTCCATCAGCGTTCGAGTCTTCTTAGTGCTCTCTTTGCATTGCGTATTTCCTTGGAGTACCAAGGAGTGGAGCTGGGTCTGTTTCTGTGTTGTTTCTGTGTGTTGGAAGTGGTGGGTCTGGCGGCGTTTGAGATGGTGTTCCAGTTTTCTATTTGTTCATTTATGTCCTCTGAGCTGTTGTTGAGGAAGGGTAGGGTGTCTTCTAGGAATTGATCCTTGTTGAAGCTCTTGAATCTTCTTGTCGTGGGTGGTTTGTCTTGGAGGTTATTGTTGTTTGCTGCTTGTATCTGGATTTGTAGTAGGTGGTGGTCCGACCAGGGTACTGGTGTAATTGATGGTTCTGAGATGGATTTGCTTTCTATTAGGTTGTTGGGGGCGAATATGAGGTTGAGGGAGGATCCGCATCTATGTGTAGGTGAATTGATCATCTGGGTGAATTGTAGTGAGTTCATCGCTGCAAGGAAGGCTTCTGCATCCTTGTTATTTGTGGATTTGAGGTTGAAGTCACCGAGTACGAGCAGTGGTTTGTGGAGGTTGTTGACTGTACATATAGCCTCCAGAACTGTAGATAGTTCGTCTTTTGGGGCATTCGGTGTTCTGTAGGTGAGACAAAGGGCGAGGTTCCTGTTTTCAATGATGATTGTGTTGCAGTGTCTTGTGGATGCAGTGGAAATGGCTTTGAGGTTTAGGTTGTTTAGGTTGTTTCGTGCGATGATCAGGACTCCTCCTCTTCTCCTTTGTGTGTGTGGGCAGTTGTATGCTGCGTGTGAGGGGGGAATTAGTTGGTTGAGAAGCACTTTGTCCGTGGGGGTGAGCCAAGTTTCGGTGATGCACAGTATGTCTGTTTGCTGTTGTTCCATGTGGTCAGCGATGGTATTAATCTTGTTTCGAACTGACCTGGCATTGATGAGCTCTATGGAGATTTTCTGTGTGTTGTTTGGTGTGTCTTGTGCTTTGTGTGTGGGTGTATGGGTGCTGCGTTTATGTATTCTTTGTTTGATCGGTTTGTGACTTTTGTGTTGGATCTGAGTGGAGTCATGGTGGTGGGTGTAGGGTGATTGCTGTGTAGGGGGTGTCCACAGTGTGTAGAGGGCATTAATGGGTGTGTGTGGGATGAGTTGTGTGAGTAGGAGAAGGATAGGGAGGTACAGTGCCGTTGCCATGTTGGGTTACCTTGCAGTCTTCTTTTCGGTCTCCTCAGTTTGTTTGAGGCTGGTGTCTCTTGTGTGAGGCAGGATGGAGGTGATATGATTGAGATGTTTAAATATCTCCGTGGCATAAATGCACAGGAGAACCCCTTTCGATTGAAAGCAAGCTCTGCTACAAGGGGACATGGGATGAGGGCGAAAGAGGATAGATTTAGGAGTGATATGCGGAAATATGTCTTTATGGAAAGAGTGGTGGATCCATGGAATAGTCTTCCAGTGGAGGTGGTAGAGATGAGGACAGTATTTGATTTCAAAGAAGCATGGGACAAACACAAAGGATCTCTAAAGGAAAAAAGGGGACTGTTGTAGTGGTTGATATAGAAGGGCAGACTAGATAGGCCATGTGGTCTTTTTCTGTCGTCATGTTTCTATGTTTCTAAGAATTTTCATATAGTCCTGAAAGGGGGCTTAATGACCCTTAATAGTGAGTGCTAGATAAGGGAATAGCGGACAATGAAAAACCCACATTGATTTAGATTTTTCTGTATTTAATTCCAGTCTATTCTCTGTGAGCAAGTTTGCACTGTCTTCAAATAGGAATTTAGATTGCTGAGATCTGGTCTAGAATGGTTAGTAAAATATATTATCTGGATATCTTCTGCAGAGATAAACAGAGAATGGGTCTGAGTCAGGGTTGGCCCAAAAGTTGATTCAAGGTATTGGCGCCCTAGGCAAACCTTAAGCTTTATACTCCACTAGCTGTCAGAATCTATTGAATTAACTGCCTAGCTTGCCTAGTGGTTGGACTGGCCCTGGTCTAAGTTGCTATATGACTTCTAGAGGAGCCAAATGGAGATTAAATAAAGCAGGGGTTAAGATGGTTCCCTGGCATACACCAACAGAGAGAAGGTATACCCTTGATGACACATTCTAGATTTAACTTTACAGCTATGATTGAAGAGGTAAGACGAGAATCAGGAGTGAACCGTATCTCTTATTCCTAGCTCAGACATACGGATCAATAATAATGGTATATTGATTATGTTAAAGGCTAATTTCAAGTCAAGTGAGACAATGAGTGCAGACTAATTATTCTCAAGAAGGAGCATATTCAGCAGTGTGCCTGGATAGCAAATTAGCTGTCCGGTCAATGGTGATAGCTACTGGTCAGATAGCTAAACTGGCTAAACTTAGGCCAGCTTTCTTTTGGCCTATCTTTAGCTGGTGAGGGCTAATTGGCCAGTAGCTCAATATTGCCACTGACTGACTAACTCTTGATGCCGCCCTCACTCCACTTTTGGAACACCCCGACACTAAGTGGTTTCTGTTGGGGCGTTTAAACCAGCTAGGAAGGGAACTTCAGCGGCACTGAACACTTTAGTTCATTGAATATCCCACTGACTACAATTTAGGCGGCTAGCAGGTCTGCTAACCAGCCAAACAGTTTTGAATATACCCCCCGAGGTGACTGTACAACTCATTCATTAGACACAGGAGTAATGACTTTGTGCAGTATCCTAGGCAGAAGCCTGCTTGTCTAGGATGGAGGATCCATGCAAAAAACATCACTCTACCAATCTCCACATTATTCACATCAGGTATGCATATCTTAAACTAGAAGGAGAAAAGAGCCTCAGAAGCCAGTGAGGTAGGGGCGTCGGCACCGAACATGTGAACCACCAGCCCAATCCTCCTGACATCAACGGCTCTGAAAAACTCCTTCCATCAGTTTCTCAATTATAATAAACATCTGTGATCTCTCAGAACATGTCATACCTATAATGCAATTTCTCAAAAAACAAATCATGCGTGTAGTGCCCTTAGAACAAGACCACTTATCTTGACATAGTGTTGTAGCTTGCTGCCTCTATCAATCGAACTCCCCGCCCCTATTGATCGGGCTCCCCAACGTCACACACAAGGTTGGCTGAGTGTTTCACTACATGTTTCCTCAGGGGATGCACAACCTTTATTCAAGTAGTCATGCCCAGTTCATACAAATGTATTGTATAACCACATCACGCTGCCACTCCCAACCTTTGATTTTTCTAATTTAAATCGCAGGGATGTTTTTTGCATTGGTCCAGTGACCCACACTCTGGACTTGACCTTTTATGGTTGTGTATTCTCAGAGGATGGAGGATGTTCATTTTCTCAAGCAATGCTATCAATTGAAAATGGACAACCATTTCTAATACTTTTGATGCAAAGGCTAGATTGGCTATCAGGTGGTAATTTGCCAGATCTTTTAGTTGAATTTTTTAGTACGGGCCACACAGTAGAGTGAAAGTACATGTGTCTTTTTAAAAATTGGTGCAAAGTTTTCCGGAAGAAAAAATTACCCACAAACGTTGCCCTAATGCAGACAGATTAAAAATTGACCCCTAAAGGCACAATCATTATTGAAGCTGTAAGATCAAAAGGCAAACTTTAAAACAGTTTTACTTCAAATCAAAGATTTCTGTAATGAAGGGCATTTGCTGGTGCACTAAAGATAACCTTGGAGAAGATTGTGCCCAGATTATATCTCCACTCAGCATTCCACTACAATAGGTTTATCACCTACAGTTATTATAGTCAATTGTATTTCAAGTTTCAAAAGTTTATCATTTCTATTAAGGTGGTCCATTCTAAGCAGTGTCCTTCCCAGGCTGCATCTTGGTCTTAAGACAAGGTTTAAGCAGCAAGAACATTATCCCGACCATATATAGCAAACCACATACGTAGAAGGAAACATCATAGTTTTCTGTGACATCATAGATCCAACCTGTAAAAACAATAAAAAAGGTTTTGAATCTCTGTTTATTTTCAAGATAAACAACTATTCATTTTAATTTTATTTAATTTAATCAGGCATTTATAACCACCTCTATCCCCTTAGGAGTTCAAGGCGGTTTACAATAATCCAGTAAAGAAATATATATCACAGTAATAGATGATATAACACTTTGTTTGCTTTGTATTAGTAAGATAATTTCCATTTCTGCAACCCTAAGAATTGTTCTCCAGTGCCTCTGGAATCCAAAGGATACACATCAATGTAATACCAGAGCTATAACTTCTCATCTGCTTTGAAATCTGAAAGTCTTTTTTAAGTAACCCACTGCAGGGTTGCCAGCTGGCTTCAGATGAGCCTGATAGGTTTGATCCGGTTCTGCATTTACCCTTTTGCATGCAGGGACTTGTAGTGTTGATTTTCTTAAGGAGTACAATAGGAAATCAGAACTACATGTCCCTGGGGTAAACCCAGGACCAGATCAAACATGTCAGGCGCCTCTGGAGCCAGTTGGCAACCCTAGTCCACTGGCAGTACAATGAGTGTTCTTATGGAGCTTGTAATCTCATAAGATTTCGTAGCTAAAGGACCATAAGTTAATTTTTCAAGGAAAATTCTTCATTGAGTTTCCTTTTGAAAAACCCACTAATTTGCATAATGCCTGCCAAGAATAAAGTGTAGAGCACACTGTTTCATGTGTGACCCCAATTTTAGTTAATGGGGAGAAGGGGCCCTGGGCAGGAATGAAGGAGGTGTAGGTGGGAGGAAGTGCCTGAATAGCTGGTAAGAGGGGGCACTGAGATCTGTTAGAGCTGCTGACTGAGAACTCATCAGCAGGGGCCCAGTAAGGCAACAACCTAGTTGACCTCCAATGCAGCTGTAGGCTGGCATTTTTACTCATTAAAAAACAGATGAGAGCAAGTTTCATAGTGTAAAACCATGTAATGTTTGAAACTGGGCCTCTGCGCTGGCTTACCTAATAAATTACTAATACATAGCCATCAGAAGAACAGCCTGGAACACTCGACCATGCTATATACTAATCATATTATTTCATTTGTATAGTGAGTTTTGCTAAAGGCATCTACAGTTGAATCATGAAAAAGAGAAGACATTTTTCTTAGTCTTGTTTGGGTATACCAGGAGATAAGATTATATAACTTATGTTGAAAGCTAGCCTCATAACAGAACTGCTATCCCTACTTTAATGAAAAGTATCATGGGGTATATTTTCCAAAGATGATACTGTCAGCAAACGTATCCCCCCTCCCTCGACATTATACTGATTAAAGGCAAAGAGTGCTACCTACTCAGTCACAGAAACCTCTTCAAGCAGCTCTAAGTTATCGTTTATTGGCTACATCAAGCCCTACATAGTATTTCAGATGTCATAGGTACTAGAATATCACTCGTGATATGAGCATCTCAGGAAGACCACTAAGGCTCCACATTCTACTCTAATTCATACATAATTATTTATAATTGACTCTTAAACCTGTTCTCTGTAGTATATAGTTACAGCCTTCATTAATCCTTTTTTCTGAGCTTATTAAATAACTTGCATGCATAAAATTGAGAAGGCAAAAACTCAGCCATTGCATTCTGTTTTGGCAACAAGGAATTGATAAAGCAGGTGTCTATATCCTTTCCCCCCTCAATGAATACTTCAATCATGAACTGCTTTCATGGGACTAAAGGAATGCCAGGACAGGATACAGCCATGTGGAGGCACGTTTTACAAAGGACATCCAAGTACAATCTGGAATGTTCAAGCCAGAATGTCTGGGGGGGAAAAAAAGCAGGCACATCCAAGTTCATGCATGATTTCACAAACATGGATGTGCTCAGTAAGGATTTCTACATAGACATCCCTGGAATAATAACCCAGAACAGGGATGTCTAATAGCCTAATGGCCAGGTTCAAATCCCATTGCTGCTCTTTGTGATCTTGGGCAAGTTACTAAACTCTAAATCCTCTGGATGTTTTACAGCCAAAACATGCACTTTCCCAATGCCTATTCATTCCTGGAGCAGGTCTAAACTTGGAAGAGGTCTCTGAGGTTTCTGAAACTGAGTGGGGATATCTAAGGCCATTGCATCTCTCGAGACATGCCCTCTGCTTACTTGGACATCCCTGCCCTGGAGATGTCTTTGAAAGCCATTTCTAAAATGGCTTAGGGATGTCTTCATGATTTGGACATACACATGCATGTTTTCAGATGTCCAAATTGTGTCTGAGGCTTTTAAAATGACCCTCATTGTAAAAGAAATCGGACTTCTTTTTGTTCTGTTCCAGTTTCAAAGAATAAATGGCAATCACTAATACTTGCATCAGTTACAGACGCTTCTACGAAGCAAATGTTTTGAAATCAATTTCCCACAGTTCGCCAGCATCCATACGAACATAAGAACATAAGATATGCCATACTGGGTCAGACCAAAGGTCCATCAAACCCAGTATCCTGGATCACAAGCACTTGTCAGGGTCCCAAAAGGTATACAGATTCCATGCCGCTTGTCACAGAAGTCCACTTTAATGATGGTTTATTGACTTTTCCTCCAGGAACTCATCCAAGCCTCTTTTAAACCCAGCTTCACTAACAGCTTTTACTACATCCTCTGGTAACAAATTCCAGAGTTTGATTATGCATTGAGTGAAAACATATTTTCTCCAATTTGTCTTAAATGTGCTACATTGTAACTTCATTGCATGTCCCGTAGTCTTTCTACTCTTTGAAGAAGTAAACAAATGATCTACATTTACCCGTTCCACTCTTCATTATTTTATAGATGTCTATTATATCTCCCCTCAGCCATTTTTTTTCAAGTTGAAGAGCCCTAACCTTTTAAGCCTTTGCTCATAGGGATATCCTTCCATCCCCTTTACCATTTTGGTCACTCTTTTCTGTACCTTTTCCAATTCTGCTATATCCTTTTTTAAGATATGGTGACCAGAATTACATAAAATATTCAAGGAGTGGTCACACTATGGAGTGCTACAGAGGCATTATAGTATCTTTGGTTTTATTCTCCATTCCTTTTCTTATGATTCCTAGCATTCTATTTGCTTTCTTCACCGCACCTGCACACTGGACAGAGGGTTTCAATATATTTTCCATGATGATGCCCAGATTCTTTTCCTGGGTAGCGATTCCTAATGTGGAACCTTGCATCATGTAACATATATTGGATTGCTTTTCCCTAAGGGGGTCCATCCCCGCTATTCATGTCCTTTCTGGCCCCGTCCTCCTTCCCTGCGCGTTGTATGGGGAAGATAGATGGAGGCAGGAGAGGGGCGGATCAGGGGCAGCATTAGGGCTGGCAGTGGGTAGTCGCCAGCCCCGGATGTACAGGGACGATTCTAATGTTGGCTCTGTATGTCCGGGGCCAGCGACTTGAACGGGGTAGTTATTCCACCTCCGAGGTGGAATAACTTCCTCGATGCAGCAGGAACGGCAGGACCAGGGCTGATATGGGGTGGCAGAGTGCAGAAGGCATTCCCCGCAGCCCGACCCTGGCCCTGGGAGGCCAGATTGGGGGTTGGGCTGCGGGGAAAGCACTTTGGCAGCTGGCGACCGGGGATCATGGCTTTTAAATGGAGCAGCGGTGCCATGACAACCGGACACCATGGCGCCGTGGCTCCATTTAAAAGCCCTGACTGAGTTAGCCGGGCAAGGCCTGTACATGCAGGCTGGACTGAATCATGGCCCCGGCCTGCACTTACAGGCCTGTTTGCGATTCTGATCCCGCCTATACATCCCAGATGGAATCAGGCCCTAAGTGTATAACTGCACTTATCCACATTAAATTTCATCTGCCATTTGGACACCCAGGCTCCTGGTATTTCAAGGTCTCTTGTAAATTTCACAATCTTCTTGTATTTTTTTTCAATCTTTTTATTAGAATTGAGAGCATTTACAATTATCATATTGAGACACAACATCCAATATTTACATTTTTTCTTCTGCTTTCTCCCCTGGATATCTTTTACCCCAGTCAGAGTCTCTTTAACAGTTCTATTGTCCTTTTTGGCCTTCTGGGTCGTGCAGTTTCTGATGCCCTTCTCCACTCCAGTTGACCCAGCGTGCTCGATATAGCTCAGAGCTTATGTCCCATTTCCAATGAAAGTTAGACAAAATCTCAATAGTATTTCCATTACAGTCAATATACATTCATCAAACAGTATCTACTCATAGTAAAACAACTCTTCCAACAACCCTCCGCTTCAACAACATGTGTGCCGTGCCAAGCCCCCCCTCTTCTTTCCCTCTATTTCCTCCAGTGTAGTGGTGTCATAGGATGTTCCTCCCTCGTGACTATCTGAACATATGGGGCCCATATTTTCTTCCACCTCCAGGCCTTCTCTTGGAGGCTATATGTGATCTTATCAAATCTGTACACTTCCCCCACCTTGGTCCATCAGTCAGCTACTGATGGGTCCTTTGGATGTTTCCATCACCAGGCCATAGAAATTCTGGCTGCTAATAGCATTTTCGCTTTCAGCCATACAGGGAATGCCTGTATTTACCCTTCCCATTCTATCTTTCCTGGACCGGATGTAGGAGAAGTGTTATGGGGTCCATTGGTAGTTTTTCCTCAAGCACTTCACCCATTTCCCTTGTCACTCTCCCCCAAAACTGTTGTGCTACTGGGCATTCCCACCACATGTGGTAAAAATCCCCAGTCTCTCCGTAATCTTTCCAGCATAATTCATTCATTCTTGTTTCTGCCTTCCCAAGTTGTTGAGGTGTGACATATGCTCTGTGCACCACCTGCAACTGCATCTTCCTCCATGAAGTAACTAGTGTCCACCGTGTGATCCTCTCATGTATTCTGTGCCATGTGGCAGCTTCTAGCTGTCTCCCCCACCATTTATACCATCCTTATGTGTGATAGGGTAAGTGCTCTGCCGAGTACCCATCCAAGCTGTTATAAAGCTTGGATAGTAAAGCCCTATTTCCCGTCCCCTTAAAAAGGACCCTTTATAAGCTGGATGGAGTTCTGCCAAAATTGGACATGGTCTGGTCATTGTAGGTAATAACAAAATTGGAAATATTGATAGAAAGGAACTCTGTCCCCTATGTTCTCCTCCAGTGCCCTATGGGTGATACATCCTCCTGTCCCTAGCAACTCTCCAAATTTCACCAGTCCCTATTTTTCCAGTATTTCCCTTAATAATTGGAATTCCGGGCATTTCAAAAGAGGAGTAATCCCTAAGCCAGGACCACTTATTCGCCTGAGCCGAGAGCATCCCATTTCTTATGCACTTTTTCCCTTGGTATAGCAAGGAGTCTAAGAATTGGTGTCTTATAGGCTCCTGTCTTCCCTCCTCCTTCTCTCCCTTTCCCCCACTATCCATCTCCGCCATCCACTCGAATACTGAAAAAGGTGCTGCCTGCGCCTTCAACGCAAACCACTGGTTCTCTGCCGGGCAGAGATAATGCACTTGCAATCCCTTTAACAGAGCCTCTTTATAATATCGAACAATTTCTGGGAATTTTACCCTACCCTGCTCCTTCAATCGCACTAATCTTCTAACCCCTATTTTTGCCTTTTTCCCTCCCCATACAAATCACACTAATTGACATTCCCATTTTTTTAAAGTCTTTACTGGGATATGAATTGGCAGCTGGCCAAAGAGAAACAAAAATTTTGGGATTATATTCATTTTCAGCGCTGCCAGTCAGCCCAGCCAGCTTAGATGCAGGGTTTGCCATCTCCCAAGATCTTCCTCTACAGATTATATAGACTTAACTACAGATGACGTAGTTATGTCTATATAAATCCTCCGGGTCTTCTGAGAGGAATACTCCCAAGTATTTATCTTTCCCATCTGTCCACCTAAAAGGGAAGTTGGGTATCTGTGTTCTGGTGAGCCCCTCCCCCCCCCCCCAAATTTAACCTTCCGTCTTCCCTATGTTTAAATTTGAACCCCGAAAGGTTTGAGAATATCTCTATTTCTTTAGTCAATTCCGGCAAGGAATTTTTCAGATTGGACATGAATACTAGTGTATTGCCTGCATACAACAAAATTTTATGCTGACTTTGCCCAATGCCCCCCAGGATGATGTGGGTGTTCCATCAGATTCTTGCTGCAAATGCTTCTATCACTATTGCAAGGACAGATGGGGCAAGTGGGCACCCCTGCCTTGTTACTCTGAAGAGTTGAAATGCCTCCGAGGTATCCCCATTGAACATCACTTGTGCCTTTGGCGCCATATATAAGACTTTAATGCCCTGTATAAAACCCTCCCCAAGATTAAATTTAGCTAGCATGACAATCAAGAACTCCCACTCCACCCGATCAAAACCTTTCTCAGCATCTAGTACCATACATAATGCTGGCTCTTGCCTGGCCTTTATCAGTCAGCAAGTCCATGGCCCGCCCCTTTATAAAACCTGTCTGGTCGGGGTGTATCAGTCAGAGCACGATCCCCTCCAGTCTTTTAGCTAGGACTCGAGCAAACAGTTTAGCATCTAAGTTTATCAACGCAATGGGGCGATAACTACCACATTGGTCTGGTGGTTTGCCTTTTTTCGGCAGAACGATTATATTCGCCTGTGCCATGGTAGGTGTCAATGCTTCTCCATTTAGTGCCCCAGTGAATACTCTGGCCAGTAGAGGAGATACCTCGCCCTTTAAAAGATAGTGGAATTCTGCTGGGTATCCATTGGCTCCCGCGGCCTTCCCCTTAGCAAGCGCTTTAATCGCCCCCTTCACCACCTCTACCCAATTGTTCCTCCTCCTCTGCCTCTAATTGAGGGATATGCAGTGAGTCCAGAAATTGTTCTATTGTTATTTGTCCCTTCATCCCTTCTGAAGAGTAAAGAGCAGCATAAAAGTTTTGGAACTCCTGGCATATTCCCTGGGATGTGTAAATCCTCTGGCCTGTGCTCCCTTTTATCTCTGGTACCAATCTGTCCGTCCTTCTACGCTTCAATGCCATGCTAGCAGCTTTCCCGCCCGATTGCCCGGTTTCTGATACCTGCGCTTTTGTCAGTCTAAGAAGGTGAGTTCTTTTTTCTGCTTCAAGCGCTTGAAGCTGTGCTCACGCAACCTCCAATTTTCTCGCTACTCCTTTTGCCCCTGTGATACTGTGCTCACTCTGTAATTGCGTGATGAGAGCCCTTAGACACTGATCCTCTTTCTCTCTCTCTCATTTTTTCTGGGAAGCAATTTGTATCAGGGTTCCTCTTAGAGATGCCTTCCCTGCATCCCACAAGATACTATCTCGAACTGACCCATTATCATTATCTTTTATACACTCATTCCGTTCTTTTTTAAGCCTCTGTGTCACCTCCTCCTGTTGCATGATTGATAGTTTGTTCTCCACCAGGTATTCCGTCTGCCTTTTCTACTCCCCCTGGGGAGCCAATTGAGTTCTACCATCCTGTGGTCGGCTAGCACTATTGGGAGGATCTTTGACCACCACCCCCTACCATATGGTTTATCTGTTCTTTGTGGGTTATTATATGGTTCAGCATTGAGTATGTGTTCGTTCTTAGTGAGTGACAGGTGTACTCTCTACTATCTCCATTTTTAACTCTCCAGACATCCACCAAGTCCCATTTCTGCATTGTTTCCCTGAGTTCCTTTCCCTCTCCGTGGTGTATTTTGGTGGAGAAGTTACTCCTACCCCTTTTCCCTAGTGCACAATTCATTTCTCCTGCAATTATCCAATCCCCTTTCGCTTCTTTTGCAAATGCCTCCATCCAGCCTGCAAAAAAAAGATCCCTTTTCCCCATTTGGTGCATACGGATTTAAAATAGAGACCTTAGCAGTTTCTACCCTCCCGATGACCCATACCACCCTGCCTTCACTGTCCCCCCCTGAAGCATGTAGGATGAATGGCACTCTCTTGTGAATGAGCATTGCAACTCCTCTTTTCTTTGAGTTAAAAGCTGAATTGAACACCAATTGGAAACCCCCTACTTGTACCTTTTCATGTTCTTCTGGTGTTAGGTGTGTCTCCTGAAGCAACAGGAAGTCTATATGTGACTTGTTGGCCAGATTTAGATCTCTCTTTTGCTTTATCGGACTGTGCAATCCTCTTACATTAAGAGTAGCCACTGAGTATCCCCCATTGTTTACCCCATCTTAAATTCGATGTTGGCTCCCAAGTTGGCTGTCCCCACCTTCCTCCAGATGTTTCCATCTTCATTACTTCATGGTAGCAACACAACACATTAAACATCCCCAACTGCCCCTCCCAACTATGTACAATTCTCCTGTCTATTTTTCCTTGCTTCTGCTCTCTCTCTCTGTTTTGTTGTTTTGAGCTTCCCATGACCAGCATATAATCTCCCCCTCCCTTTCCCATTCTTTCCTGGCCTTTTTACTTGTTATATTTCTTGCAATCTTTATTTACATATTATCCTGCGCTTCCTCATTTTTCCATGGCCTAGCTCTCCCTCCCTTCACCCCTCCATTCAACCATCCCATTCATTCTCCCTGCAACTTACATTAATCCATTGTTCTCCCCAGTCTTTTGCCAGAACTGCAAAGTTGTCCATAATCTTGCATGGCACCCCTTCTTCTGCTTAGTCTGCCCTACCGATCAAAAGAGTGACGTTAAAGGATTTGGCTCAGTTCTCTATTCTTCAAAATGTTCAACCTTCATCTTCCCTTCCTGCAGCCTCTGGCATCGATTGGTCTTCTTCTATTTGTTCCCTCTGTTGTTGTTGGGCCTGCTCCTGGCTTTCTTGCTCCCTTGCCATTTTCCATGCCTTGCTCACCGGCTCCACAGTGTTCTTTGAAACTGTTGCCGACCCGCCAACTTCTTGCCTGCTGTTCTTTTCTGATAGTGAGTTATTTGCAGAAACAGCCACTGGGCTCATACTTTTGGCTGCGTTTTTTCTCTTCCGTTGTCTGGAGCCAGGTAGCAATTGCCTCTGGAGATAGAAAAAAATGTGCATTTATTGAAAGGGTCAATCGTGCCGGGTACCACAGGGCCATATGAATGCCTTTGCCGCTAGCTGTTGCATGGATCTCAAAAGTTCTCTGCGGCGACGTACTATCTCTACCAGTAGATCTGGGAACACTATGACCTGCCATTTGCGATATAGTACATGTCCAGTTTTCCTGGCCGCTCTGATTATGAATTCTCTGTCTTGGAACCAAAGCATTTTAACTATAAAGGCTCATGGTTTCACTGCATCATCAGGTCTGGGCCTCAATTCTCTATGTGCTCTTTCTAGATCAAAGTCTCCCGGGTTTGGGCAGTCCGGGAAGCAGGCCTTCAGAAGCTCATGTATAAATGCCTTTAGTCTTGTCCCACCTTCTCCTTCCAGCACATCGAAAATCCATAAGCTGGATCTGCGGTCCTGGTTTTCATGATCTTCTATCTTATCCGCCATCCATCTTACTTGCTTTTTCAGCAAGGACACCTCTTCTCCCAGTGTTGTTTGAGTGTCCTCCATTTTGGCGATCCTGCTTTCTGCCTCCTCCAGGCATGCACCCAGCTCAACAAACGTTTCCTCTAATTTTTTTGGAACTATGTCCGCAATCTCTTTTTTTTTGACAAATGGATCTCATTCAAAACTGTGATCAAGGCAATTTCTGGTTCTCTATCGGTTTCCTCTAGCTCACTTGCCAGGGAAGAGTTGGGTGAGGGTGCTCCAGTCATTGTTCTCACGGTTCTTCCCACCGTTTTTGCTTTGGCTTCATAAATTTCTCGGAGCATTTTTGTTGCTTTAATTTTCAATGCTTTGGGCATTTTCCTTTCCTTCCCTCTTTCTGATTCTTTGATTTTCTGGGGTAATCTGGCAGTTTATGAGAAGGGGGGTTGAGGAACACTTCTTACACGCATCTGCTCTGCTCGCTAGCCAGACCGGAAGCCCAATCCTCTTGTATTTTAACAACTTTGAATAATTTTGTGTCATCTGCAAATCTGATCATCTGACTTGTTATTTCCATTTCAATGTCATTTATAAATTTGTTAAAAAGCAGCAGACCAGCACAGATCCACTATTCACATTTCTCCACTGAGAAAATTGGCCATTTAGTTCTACTCTGTTTTCTATCTTTTTACCAATTCCTAATCCACAACAGTACATTCCCTCATACTCCATGACTTTTTAACTTCATCAAGAGTCTCTCATGAGGGATCTTGTCAATGGCTTTCTGAAAATTCAGATATACTATATCAACTGGCTCACCTTTATCTATTCATACCTTCAAAAAAATACAAGAGATTAGTGAGACAAGATTTTCCTTGGCTAAATTCATGTTGGCTTTCTGCCATTAAACCATGACCATCTACATGTTCAGTAATTTTGTTCTTTATAAGGATTGGAATAGTGGACTAGGACCAGAGTGCTTATACTTGGAAGAAAATCACAACATATATTGCATGCATTAGTATCCATCATCCTGCCTGCATTGGGATGAAGCCTGCAGGTACGTTTTACTGGAGGACTTTACACCAGTTTCAAAGAGAAAACATGAGTGTACTTGTACCCATGGCAGGTTTCAAAGTAAAAAGGAACTTGCAAATATTTGCTCCTGCTTTGTGGGCAAGTAATTTTTCATGACAATTTTCAAATCAATTTAAGTCTCTCACTCTGTGGTTAGGAAGCTCTATCGGCCCCTTTTTCCTTTGAAAACTGTGTGTTGCAGAGTACCTAATATTTACTAGGTGACTATATCCAGAATCTAAGAGTCTGGGAGGTGTAGCGAGTTTGGAAATATGCAAATATATTAAATGTTCAAATAGTGCATGCATTTTTCACAGCATAGTTCTTATTCAGATATAACAGTGACAAGATATGTGAATAGCAGATAAGGATTTTGTATTTAGCTCAAACCTTTTTCAGGAATAGCTCTAGGTGAGTTACATTTGGGTACAATAGGTATTTTCTCATTTCTTAGGGTAGATTGCTTAAAATAGACTGATGCAGAAAGCGGGCAAAGTCACGCACTATCAGCTTTTTGAGCCTGTTTGCAGCGCACCGATAGCGCATGACTTTAGTGCAGCTATGCAGAAAGGGGCTCATATGCAAATGAGCCACGCATTAAACTGTGTGCAAAATAACAGTGTTAAACTGGGAGAGCAAACCAAACACATGCGCACAAAAAATTGGTGCTGGTTTGGCATGCTCTCCCAGAGAAATGGGCACTGCATGGCTAATTTGCATATCAGCCCTGTGTTGCTCCTCCTCAGGTCAGGTGTCTATCTCCAGGTCCAGGATGCAGGCATCTCGTAGTTCTTTCAGGTTTCTCCTGTAGTCCTCTGGCTTAATCTACTCACAAAGAAGATTCCAAGTACCACACCTTATGGCCTCCCCTTGAAGGGAGGTCTATCTTCAGGGTTCCCCTGTACTAGGGTGAGGAATCCGACAGTCCCAATGTCCATGTTTCATTGGACCCCTCTACCCAGTTGAGGTCTGCTGCCCCTACCTAGGGTATCTGCCCCTCACCTTTGGCCACAAGTTTATTTTATTTATTTACTTTTATATACCAAACTATTTCAAAATCAGCGTGGTTCACATAGAACAGGAACAATTAAACCGTGTTACATAGAACAGGCATTAAACTGGAACAATAAGCCATTAACATTGAACAGGGATGACAACTTGGTTAGAACAGGGGGGAACTAAATTACAAGTTGGTAAGTAGTTCATAAGCGGTTTACATAGGGGAGGTTGAAGCTGTGGGGTTGACAGGAATTACGTCTGTCATATCTACGGTATGTGGTCATAGAAAATCTGGAACAAAAGAGTCTTTATGACTTTCCTAAAGATTGATAGGTCAGAGATGGCTCAGATTGGGGCAAGGAGGGTGTTCCACAGAGTTGGTGCATATAATGAAAAGGCTTGATTCTTGGTGGCTTGGGTGCTCGTCCTTATTGATGAAGGGGTGGTTAGCATGTTCGCCATGCTAGCTCTTCTCATTCTGTTGTTCAGGGGATGTTGTATGATTACAGCAAGGGAGTCTTCAAGGGTCTTTTTCAGCAACACAATGTAGACTCTGCAAATCAAGTCTTCCCGGTGTCCTTCAATTCAAACAAGCATACAAATCAAACAGCACTGCAACCCCCACCCCTTAAGTCCCTGGTTCAAACGGGATGAGTCCCAGGTATTTAATTACCTGGACACCCTACCACCTCCCATGTAGATTCCTGTTGCTACTTCCACCCCAAGTGTGGTGGGTTATTCACCAGTTGAGTGTCCATAGGTATCTCTTCAAGGTCTGGTTGTTCCTCAATCCCCAGCTCTATTTCCTCCTCCTGGGGGTTTCCCACCTCCTCTCCCAGGGGGTCCATCTCCATAGGGGTCTGGGGCAACTCCTTGAACCCACTCTCCTCTTCCCTCCCAACCCTAGGTGGATCGGGGCAGAGGGTCCAGGTCTTCCTAATCCTAGAGGGCAAAGGGGCTCCGGGTTTTCTCTGGGTCTTCCTGCCTGAATTCGGGGCTTCCCACTAGCTATTCCTGCCTGCCTGCCAAGGTCCTCTGGGATGCCGGCTGTGACAGGACGTACACCCCATCACACCTTGACAGAATTCTGATGGCATTAGGGGTGATCCGGCATCACGAAAAGTCCCAGATGCCATCAAAATCCTGTCGGGGGCTGGTGCCCTGACAGAAAGTCACTGCTTAGTGGTCTAGCAGCCCCAACCCCCCCCCCCCCAAACCTCATCCAACTTAAAAATAAAACTAACCTGGTGGTCTAGAACCCCCTCCTGGTATCTTTCAAAGCAAGAGCACCGTCTACGCGCTCCCACTCTCGGTCTGCCATCTTGGAAAATGGTGGTGCTTGGCCCTGCGTAGTGCATCCTGGGATGTGCTGGACAAGGTCAGACTGCCAGGATGCCCTGCCCGGGCTAGGCACTGCCATTTTCCAATATGGTGGACAGAGAGCGGGAGTGCGTAGGCAGTGCTCCCACTTTGAAAGATACCGGGAAGGGGTTCTGGGGCCACTAGTTTTTTTTAAAGTGGGGTGGGATTTGGGGGATTCTGGGGCCACTAAACCACCATATTATTTTTTTTTAAGTGAGATGGGGGGTGGGGGTTCTGGGGCCGCTAGACCACCAGTGTAGTTTTTTTTAAAGTGGGGTAGTGGGTGGTGGGATCGGGCCACTAGACCACCGGAGAGTGACTTTCTGTGGGGGCACCGGCCCCCAACTGTATTTTGATGGCATCGGGGGCTTTTCCTAATGCCGTGATCACCCACGATGCCATCATAATCCTTTTCAGGGACACGTGCTAAAGGTTTAAGCCACCTCAGACCCAAGTGTAGAGAGACTGGTGCTAAATCTGGTTGAAAAATCCTCTACGCCTGTCTCTGCATCCGGCGCAGCAATCATTTGCATACCAGATTATTATGTGCAGCTCATTTGCCTGCAATTTAAATACATTTAGATACTCATTGCGTTAATTGGGCACTAGTTTTTCCATCACGATTTATGCACGCATCCGGCTCTTTTCTGTATTTGACGTTTTATTTATTTAGCTAGGCTTATATACCACTTTTCTACAAGTCAAAGCGGTGTATGTTCAGGTAATGTATATATATATATTTCCCTTGTCCCCGAAGAGCTCACGATCTGCATTTTTGTATCTGAGGCAACGGAGAGTTAAATGTTAGCTTAAATCTATTTAAAGTGTCCTTAAATGTGCTGCTTTTGGTGCTTAAAGGCCATGCTAGTTTTCTGCATTGGCCTGTAAGTTTGTACCTGAGGTAATAGAAGTAGAACTCTGGGACCTTAAAAGACAACTACAATGAATCACTCAACCAGCGAAGGCAGCAATTCAACATAGTAAGGAACCTAATAAAATCCCCTCACTCAGCCTCCATGGACAATACTCCCGATCCTAAGGCATTAGTAAGCCACTACAAAACAAATGGTTCTGCTCTATCTCAACCCCTACTAATACCACCAACAACACAAACAATACTTGGTCCACCTTCGGTTTCATCTGCAAAGAGAACATAGAACATACAATTGTTGCATTAAACACGACCACATCGCCACTCGATTCATGCCCAGTGAGATGGGTCAAAGCATCCAAAGAAGAGCTTAGCCCATTCCTTACGAAACTCACCCAACTATCACTTCTGCAAGGTTACATACCTAAACAACTTAAATTCTCCTCCATCTGCCCCACTCTTAAAAATACAAGCCTCAACCCCAATGACCTCACAGCTTACAGGACTATATCAAGCCTCCATTCTTGACTAACATAATAGAAAAAAAACATTCAACAGCAACTCCAAGACTACCTTGACAGCCATGACCCTTTGGACTCACAGCAGCATGGCTTCAGATCTTACCATGTAGTCAAAACACTCCTCACATCACTGTTAAACACTTTAATAAATGGAACATAGAAGCCACATCAAAGATTCATTTTAATATTTCTCAATATTTCAGCCACTTTTGATTCAATCAACCACAGCATCCTCCTTCAAAGACTCCAGTCCATTGGAATCCAAAACAATGTTCTGAAATGGTTCTACTCATATCTATGCGATCGACAACAGCAAGTGAAATGGGGAAGTAACACATCATTTCGCTATCCACAAACTCAAGTCGTCCCACAAGTCTCATCATTATTAGCTCTACTTTTCAACATCTACCTTCAACTGATATGCCCAATCATTCATACACTTTCATATCAACAACAGTCTATCCAACCTATTTATCCAACCTCAGGGCATCCCCAAAGGATCTGCATTATCTGCATTGCTTTTCAATACATACATTCAACCTATTTGCAAAATCATACAATCTCATGACGTTGACTACAGAATTTATGCAGATGATATAATGTTATTCACAACCTTCAACACCTCAGACTCCTCCTATAAGAAGATCACCAGCTGCTTCAATGACATCACTGCATGGCTCAATTCAGTCAACTTCGCAGTCAACCTGAAGCAAACCGAAGCACTCATCATTACTAGAAACAAAGCATTCAATCCTCCCTGTTCACTCCATGTAAACACCACAACACTGGAAATAAAAAAAGAAATAAAATACCTTGGAATCTACCTAGAACAACAGCTTGACTTGACCAGACACATCCACATGACCACCCGCGCAATTTACCATAAAACCAAAATGGTACAGCACCTGAGACCACTGCTCTCCCACACCGACTTCCGCACTGTAGCCCAAGCACTGATTTGCCCACACTTTAACAACAGCAACAGCATACTTCATGGACTCCCCAAGAAAACACTAAAACCATTACAACTTGCTCAAAACACTGTTGCACTTACAATTATGCATGCCAAAAGATCCGACCACAACACCAATTCTATTCCACTTCCACTGGCTCCCGATTCTTCAAAGAATCAAATTCAAAGCCCTTACAAACATTTATAAAATAATATACAAAATTGCACCAACATACCTCAGCACACTAATAAACATGCAGCAATGCACAGGGACAACAAGAGATAACCTGAAAAACACTCTATCCATCCCAAAAAATGCAAGAAAAGCAAAAAAATCAACCACCAGCAGAGCTTTCTCCTTCTACGCACCTGTCCTTTGGAATAACATAGTCAATACCTTAAGAGAAACCAAAGATCTCACCCAATTCAGAAAACACCTCGACTTTAATATTCACCGACTACTATAAATGTGAGCAATAAATTTCATATTTACCTCCAGTCTACATTATAACGACTCTCACCCTTTTCGCACTGTTACCACTCACTCCCTTGTAAAGTAATAAGAATACAGTTACATTATTTATTGCTATTGTTAATCACAATTGTTATATGTAAGTGTTTCTTGTTCCATGTAAACTGCATTGCGCAGGAGTTCTAAAGTTCTATGTAAACCGCTCTGATTTCTAAGACAAAGCGGTATATAAAAACAAATTAATAAATAAATATCTATGCAGATGACATGATGATTTATGTACCGCTTAACACCAACAAACCAATATATGAAGAAATAATAAGCTGCTTCATGGTTGGCAAAAAATTCACTGAAAATTAACTACAAGAAAACCTTTGTAGTTTTCTTGTAGTTAATGTTAATACTATTCATAACAAAGGATGACAATTTCCAAGCGCCGAAGTCAATAGTATTAAATGACACAGATGTGAAAGTACAACCAAAGGTCAAGTACTTTGGCATCACCTTAGATCAACAGCTAACTTTAAAGTCACACATAAAAGCCACAACAAAGACAATTTATCACAAAATCAGAACCCTTCACCACTCCGCCCTCTATTGGAACCATCCAACTATTGCTCAGCATTTCAAGCAAACATATCACTACACTTTGACTACTGTAATTCCATCTTTCAAGGTTTGCCAAAATCCACACTGCTTCCCCTACACACCGCCGCACGTATAATTCAAGGAGCCTCAAAGTATGACCATATAACAACCCCCATCCTAAGACAATTACTCTGATTGACACCACTCGGTCACATATGCTACAAAACTCTACTCCTAACCTTCAAAAGCATCAAAAACCAATCCTCACACTATCTTCAAACACTACTAAGGGGCGGTTCTACCATTAGGTCAACTGAGGCGGTGGCCTCAGGCAGAAATTTTTAGGGGGCAGCACTGATTTTCCGCTCCCTAGAAACTGCCTATAGTAGAACCGCCGACGCCGTCCAGCCAGATTCATCATTGAAAATCAAATGAAAGCAGCCACAGGAATATTTCTCCGTTCCCACGGCTCTGCTTTCAAACTGCTGGGTCGTGTGGAGCCAGCGGGGGGGGGGGGGGGGGGGGGCCAGAAGGGCTGCAGAAGTGATGACCTCGGGCCCCCCTCACCCCGCCGGCTCCGGGACGCAACCCAGCAGTTTGAAAGCAGAGCCGCAGGAATGGAGAAATATTCCCGCGGCTGCTTTCGTTTGATTTTCAATGATGAATCGGTGAGGTGAGGTGAAGTAAGGAGGGAAGGGAGCAGACAAGGGGGGGCCTGGAAGGGAGCCGACAAGGGGTGACTGGGAAGGAAGCAGACAAGGGGGGTGGCCTGGAAGGGAGCAGACAAGGGGTGGCTGGGAAGGAAGCAGACAGGGGGGGAAGGAAGCAGACAGGGGGGCCTGGAGGGGAGCAGACCGGGGGGGGGGGAGCTGGCAGGGAGGAGACGCGGGGGGAGCTAGAAGGGAACTGACACCCGGGGATGGCACTGGAAGGCAGATGGACAGGGGAGAGGGGGAGCTGGAAGGGAGCTGACATGGGAGGGGGCACTGGTACTGGTGGCAGTACTGGGAAGGCAAGGGGGATGGTACTGGGAAGGGAGGCTGTAAAGGGGGCTGATACTAGGGAGAGTTACTGGGACTGAAAAAAGGCTGATGGAAGAAAATGAAGAAAGCAAAAGGAGAGACAAGAAATGGCAGATGGACTATAGACCATAGAAAGAGCTAAGAGAAGACAGAGGAAAACGGAAACCTCAGATCGGGACCAGCATGATCAAAAATCATCAAACAATTTAGTGATTGGACTTTGTGCTATCTATATTTCACACAGTATGGGGAACTACATCTCTTATCTGGTGTGGCACCGCATGCGGAGTCTGACTTCTTGTGGTTTCATTTTAATTTTTGTCTACATATTTTTATTTTTGCTTTAGGTTGTGGTCACTTATTCTGTACTTGATGAGGGTCTGTGTTCTGAGTGTGTGACCAAGGCCAGGTGTTCTGTTAACATGGAGTTTGTATGTAGGGATCTGTACTATAGTAATTTGACTTGTTCAGCTTTTCAAATAGGTGTATGGATGTTTTGGGGCCCATTGCAGTGTTTATAGTGCTGCTTTTTTCTTGGTAGACCCCTTATTGTATGAGTTTTTGAAGTGTATGCTGGTATGGTATGGTAGATTTGGCCTTGCAGATCTTAATGACTTTAGTAGGGTTTTATATTAGTTCCCAATATGCCTGGTACTGGAGAATGTTTGTTGGTGAGATGACCAGAATCAGATTTTTTTTTTTATATATTGAGTTCTGTGGGTGAATGTCCTACCTCTGCTCTGCACCCATTGTTGAGGAGGGGGGTTCTGTGAATGCAAAATGTATGTTCAAAAAGAAAAAGCAAGCACCATAATGCAGTTTATAACAAAATACAAATGAATTATAATTTGGAGTTATAAACTGCTGTGGTTCTCGCTCTTTCTTTTAGTTCCTTGGTGTGTGAACATCTTGCATTTGCTCCACATTATCTAATTGACTTTTTGATTTGGTTCAGTCCCTGACTGGAGTTTTGGTTCAGGGTTCAGTCCCTGACTGGAGTTTTGAGAAAGATCCCCACCCGGGGGGTGGGGGGGGGAGGGCGCACGCTGGGGGGGGGGGGCGTACGCTGGTGGGGGGGCCATCTCATCCCTCGCCTCAGGCAGCAGATTGCCTTGAGCCGCCACTGCTACTAAGTACCAACATCCCAAGCAGGATGAGAAGACAAAATACAAAAAAACATGCTAAACATACCTCATGAGAAAATTAAAAGCACTCAGTATGCTTGCGCTAGAGCATTTGTATTACATGCTCCAAACCACTACTACTACTATTACTACTGAGCATTTGTATAGCACTACAAGACATACACAGCGCTGTACAGATACAGGTAAGAGACAGTCCCTGCTCATCAGAGCTACGATCTAGTCAAGACAGACAACACATTCAAGACAGATAACACAGTAGCTGTAGACACTGGATAGGTCTAGGGGGAATGGGAAGGAACACAAAGGAGATCAGGTGAGTCAATATCTGAAAGCAGCAGCGAAGAGGTGTTTTTTCAGCCTGGTTTTGAAAAGGGCCAGAGAAGGTGCCTGACGTACATACTCAGGCAGTTTGTTCCAGGCATAAGGAGCAGCAAGGTGAAAGGAGCAAAGTCTAGAGTTAGCAATAGAAGAGAAGGGCACAGATAGAAGCAATTTGCCTGAAGAGTGGAGTTCCTGAGGAGCGGTGTAGGGAGAGATAAGAGAGGAAAGGTAGTGAGGAGCTGCAGAGCGAATGCACTTATAGGTCAACAGGAGAAGTTTGAACTGGATGTGGAAACAGATAGGAAGCCAATGAAGTGACTTGAGAAGCGGGGTAATATGAGCACGGAACTCACTACCTGGAAACCTCCGAACCACCAATGCATGCCCACATTTAGGAAACGTCTTACAACTTACCTATTTAATGAACACTTTGGTTCCATCACATGATCCTTCTTCCCTTCTATCTAACTCCCCCTTACTCAATAATGTAGATAATAAGTGTTCATGTACATAAGTTATAATAGTTAATTAATCATGTAAATACCTGTCACTCATGTGACTCTTTATGTATATAAGTTCCACTGTTCATTGTAACAATCTGTTGTTGAAATGTACACCGCTTTGCCCCAGTGAAAAGTGGTATAGAAAAAATAGCCAAATAAATAAATTATATAAGTGACTTGCCCTAGACCATAGACAGCAACAGTGGGATTCAAACTGGGCTTTCCTGCTCCTCAGCCTGTTGCTCCAACCATTAGGCTACTCCTCCATTTTTAGCAAATTGTCAAAGAAAAACTGCCCTGTAACTTAATGAAAACTAACTATTCTCTGTTGCTTAGCTAGAGCTAGAAGGCTTGAAATTGAAAGGGATTTATGTGATTTGCAGGACCTGCAAACCACATAAATTCCAGTGAGCGCGATATTCAGTGGCATTAACTGATTAGTGCAGTTCAATATCTCCACAGACTGCCTTGGTACAATCCAGTTAGTGCTGGGGATATACATTGGTAGAACTGTAGTAGTCCCAGTACCTATCTGGTTAGTGACAATATTCAGTCCGCTAAATGGATAGGTACCCACATATAGTTAGGAGAGATCAAGAGCTGTCCTAACTTTATATATATTTTTTTGCTATCCGGTCAGAGGCTGAATATTGCTGCTAACTACATAGCAAAATGTGTGAACGGGGAAACCATATTTTCAGCACCAGACACTGGATAGACTCCGGTGCTGAATATCTGGCTTCATTTTTAACATGGTGGTCAGCCATTTTGGCTATGCTAGCTGCCGCGGGCTGAATATTATCTCCCGAGTTTTTAAATCTCATTAATGATATAAATGACCCATTGCAAATTGATAAATAAATGTTTAAAAAAAAAGCAATGAATGTAAAATTCTAAAATAGATTACACTTGTTAAAATAGTTTTCTTTTGGTTTTATCACTGAAAAATCATTTGTACATTACAGCTTTCTGTGAGGATATACTGTGAAGAAAGTGAGGCATGTTACAGCAGTAAATAATTTGCAAAGACAGAAACTGACAGAAAAGTTTGTTGCCTGGCCATTCATATCGTAAGAGTGGGTCAGCACAGTCTTGTCTCATTTAGGGGCCTGTTTACTAAAGTGCACGAAGCATGTTAGCACACAAGCGTGGTAACTATTACCTTTCAGATAAAGCAGTTAGTGCGGCTAATTTATGCACTAACTGCATTTTATGTTATGGGTCAAGAAATGGGCAGAGAATGGACATGGACTGCACAGGGAGTTAGAGCATGGCGCTTTATCATATGCCAACTCTCATGGCTGCCAATATGATGGGTACACTTAACGCCAGCTCTAGAAGAGGCTAGTGAATCTATGCTATCAGAAGGCACTTAACACAGCCCACTGTGGGAAAAACCATGATCCCCCATCAGCAATATTCTGATTCCCCTCCCAGTGATGCTCCAGACCCTCCCTACTAGGGTGTTCTTGTTGGGTTAGTTGAGGGGAAGGAGCGATCCCAGGATGCTCTGCCTGTTTCCAGCCTAGGTTCAAAATAGCAGCTGGACCCCTAGCGGTGGCTACACCCCTAAACAAAGGGATGGGGAGGGGCGACCTGCATGGAGCGGCAGGTGCGTCTACTCTTGCCACCTTGCTGGGCAGACTAGATGGACCATACTGTCTTTATCTGCTGTCATATGCTATGTTACTATCTCAAGCTGCTAAATAAGGGTCCCCCCGACACTTACTGGGGGTGTACCTGGTGTGTTAATGGGGGGAGCAGGAGCAATCCTGGGATACTCCTGTCCCATTGCCATCCTGGGTTCAAAATGACTGCTCTGACACATAGTGGTAGTCTCAGTACTACAGATAGGGGTCAAGCTGCCAAATAAGGGCAAAAAATCCTTATTTTGCAGTGTGACCGGGTCTACAGAATGTTACCCATCCCTTTCCAAAGGGATTATCAACAGTCCCCTTTAAGAGAGTCTGCAGCCCAGAGTTCAGGGCTGGGAGGGTGTGGCTTACAGGGAGCGGTTAAGAACCCAGCAGGCTGCAGGAGGGAAAGAGGCCCGTGGAACCGGAAGTCCTTCCATAGCAAGCTGTGCAGAGGAGTTCTGAGGTAGGAACTTTAACTGGGGCTGGAGGAAGGCCAGGAGAAGCAGCTGAGGCGATGTAAAGCTAATTTTGTTTTCTCCCGAACTGCTGTCTGTTCTGAGTTTTGCTTTGTGGGGGTTTAACAAGCTGAGAAGAAGTAAAGCTGCTTTTGTTTTCCCTAAACTGCTCTCTGTTCTGGGTTTTGCTTTGTGGAGGATGAACAAGCTGGGACAGAATAAAAACTGCTTTTGTTTTCCTTGAACTACTGTCTGGCCTGTGCTGTAGAGAAACCCTTTCCCACCACACACCATACTACCACAGGCAGCTTTACCCCCTATCAATAATACCACAAGACTACTGGTAGGATTTAGTCACCATTTTGAACTGAAGTGGGTGACCAGGCTAGGGCATCTGGGATTGGTCCTGCCACCCCACTAACCCACCAGCGACACCCCAGTTAATGCTGGGGTGGGATTGTGGGATGGGAAGGGGGTCTAGGGCTTCATCATGGAAGATTGTTTATTTTTTGTACTGCAGCAGGCCGTGGTAACTGCATCTTAAGATAGCACATGTACACTTACCATGCTGTCTGCTGATGCATTTACCCTGTGGTGTCTGCCCTATGCCGTAATTACAGGGCAGATGTCGTCCATGCCCCCAAAGGTTATCACACAGGCTCTGCACCTAATCTGCAGTTGATGCAAAACTTTATCACTCTTTAGTAAACAGGTCCTTTAGAGAGGCTATTATTGATATTAACCACAAATCTGGCGTTTCATGTAGACAAAAGATTCTATAAGGCACTAATTCTGTTTTGATTAAAAACTGGAGTCATTTACCTGCAAATGGTGGTCCCAGTAATGCAGATATTCCATTTGCACAAATGATGATGCCATACGCATTTGCAAGGTGTGTAATCCCCACCAAATCTTCAGTCACAACAGGCATCAACGAAAAATATCCACTGGAAAATCCTACAAATGCACACACAATAGCCAAGGTAGCGTAGATGTGCATTAATGGCAAAATCAGAATAGAGAACCCCAAGGTGATGTTAGCCATCAAAAAGACATTCCAAGCTGTGATGCAGGGTAAGTCTCCAATGATGCCAAGAATCACTTTCCCAAAAATATGGACTATTGCTATTATGGAAGTCAATGGAAAAATGTCATCTTGTTCTGTTAAGTTATACATTTTGACAATTTCAGGGAGATGAATAAAAGGAATCACAAAGCTGCAATATGCCAACAACGCCCAAAAAGCAAAGGCCACAAATACTTTATTGGTGAAGAGTGATGCTGTTCCAAAGTAACTGGAGTACCAGGACCAAAATCCTTTCCTGACTGTCAGAGTTATTTGGCTGACTGTTTTAAGAATGCTAAGAGTATACATATCCTTTAAAGCAATTCTCTCTCTTCTCGTACCCCTACCCTTTATACGGGGAAGAGTGTCAGTGTCATCAACAGTTCCTGGCCCTCCTTTTTCTTCTACTTCCGTTAACAAACCATTAGGTGTAAGAGCTTCTGTTGACTGTGGCAAAGTTTTCTCATGGTCATTTTCCACCATTCCGCTCTCTGCTCTCTTCTTACTGTCTTCATGGGAGAGAAGAGGCCTCATCAGTGCTCCGCAGACACATAAGTTTAGAGACACCGCACCTTGTATAAACATTGCATTCCGCCATCCAAACTCCAGACAGAGGTATTTCAGTAACATGGTCATCAAGAAAGTTCCAAACCCTGTTCCGGTTGTACTGAGTCCCTGGGCCAAAGCTCTCCTCTTCTGAAAATATTGCCCAACCATGACGACAGCAGGTAAATATACCATTCCACTCCCGATACCTGCGGACGAACATCAGAGATGACCATATTGAAATTATCAACATCTTTCTGAGGACAATTTTCAAACTGTCTGCAAGGCTGCTAAGTCCACAAATTTGTTTTACCCCAGGTCTTTGCATCAGTTTTCAAAATGACAGTTTGCATGCATGCATTCAGTTTGAAAATTGCATATGGAAGAGGTACGCACAAACACACGCATGGTTGCACGGCTTCATCTGTGGGTACTTTTTGCAACTAAGACAACCCTGATAGTTTGGGAAATGCCCTCCCTGGGGAATTCCTCCATTGAGTGAAGCAGAAGTACAGTATGTCTTCCTATAACGCGTGTTTTGAAAGCGCAAATTTGCTCCAATGCGATTGATATATTAGGGAACAATTACAGTGTAGCATGATGTTGGCGTTTGTTTATCTGTGATTCCATCTGCGAGAAATACTAGGTGAACACAGAAAACGACACCCAGCTGACTCGACCCACATGGAATGCATGCACGCAAACACCTGAAACAGGATAAAATCAAAATTAACTAATTATATCTCAACAAATAGGGGTGCCCTACATGGAGCGGTGGGTACACCTCTAAACAAAGGCATGGGGAGGGATGACCCCCACAGAGCGGCAGTGCACCTACTCTTGCCACCCTGCTGGGCAGCTTAGATGGACCATGCTGGTCTTTATCTGCCGTCATATACTATGTTACTATGTTACCCAGTTACTGTATGTGTGTTATCCTACAAATGTTGGTTTTGTTATTCTTCCGCATATGTTAACGTTTATAATAAAATTTGCTCATTTAACGCCCCAAAATATGCCTATGCATCCAGGTTCATAAGAGTCAAGCAGTAAGTGCAAGAAGAAAGTGTTAAGTACTGAGGAGAAGCTTGAAATATTAAAGCGTTTCAAACAGAATGAGAGGACATGTGATATCATGAGAGGTAAGTACCACATTTATTGCAGTAATTATCTGTTCATTAGCATAGTGTTATAAATAATAAATAGCTATCATTATTTTCAGGTTCCTGTCTTTTTTTGTGTGTGTTACTTATGAAGTCTGAGTATTTTATCCCAAACCCATTTTTCCAGTAATCCTTGTGTTTTCTATCCTGCAAATTTGCATAACATGAGGTTTTTCAAGAAAAAAACTATTGCATTATAGGAGAACATGCCTTACACATACTGTGGAATCAGAACCATTTTTGGATTCGATTTTCTTTTACACAGTATGTTGAGTAACAAATCTAGAAAGTGGCGGGTGTCATAGTTTCTTTTGAAACGCCTATGATGAAGGACTTCCAAGAGGGCTGCTATTGCTGGGAAGAAATCTGCACTTGTAAGTACTTACCTTCAGAGAAATTCTCTAAATCTTGGGGAAAAGGGACTTCTTTTGGTTAAAATTGATAAAATCTGTGTATTTTAAAATTCAGTATTTTATTAAGTGAGTTAGGGCATAGTACTACAGGCCAGCTTTCAATTAAGTTAAAGCCAGTTAGGGCTTAGTATAACAAGCTAACTTTCAGTGAAATTATTGCCAGCTGGGGCTTAGTATAACAAACCAGCCTTCAGTTAAATTAAAGCCAGTTAGGACTTAGTATTATAAGCCAGCTTTCACTTACATTAAAGCCAGTTAGAGTATATCTTAATAGAGAGAATAGAATAGGGTAAATATTCTTTGAGTATATAGACAGAAATTGTTTTCTAGAGACCTTTTACAAAGAGGCCTTCCAGTTAGGAGGCAAGAGAACTATGAAATTGTTTAAATAGGTGTTAAAGTCAAGTGGCAGATCAAAGGGGCAACTTGAAAAACTCCCTCTATCAAACCAAGGGCAGTGTGAATCACCCAGGAAATTAAGAGATTGTCTTAGAAGCACAAAGACAAATAGGACATCCCTCCCACCCATCCCAAGTATAATCCTCGATTTATAGTTTCTTAAACCAGTTAAGGGGAAGGGGATGATCTTACTCAATTTTGGTTTAACTGATTATTTTCATTAGCAGGCTATTAGGCCTTGGGAGTAGATTAATTATGTCCTTGCAGTTCACCTTGAGGTGAACACTAAAAGTCCTTTATACTTACAGTTTAGGTATAATTGTATTGGTTCAAGTACCCCTATAGCAACTTTACATAACTTAATAACTTTAAATACTAAAAGAAATCTTTAAATCTAAGATGCAGACAGCAGTCCAGCAGCAAGATGAGGGCTATCCAGTCTTTTGCACTGAGTTTTAAATGTATGATTTTCTTCCAGTTGGTGACAGGTCTCTTGTGTGCACTAAGTGCAAAGAGCTCTTTGATCTCAGGGAACGAGTCCAATCTCTCAAGGCTAGAGTAGAGCACTTGGAGGAGCTGAGGCAGACAGAGAGGTATATAGACAAGACCTACAGGGATATAGTAGAGCAGGGGTGGGCATTTCCGGTCCTGGAGGGCCGCAGACCAGTCAGGTTTTCATGATGTCCCTAATGAATATTCATGAGATCTATTTGCATCCACTGCCTTCCATTGTATGGAAATAAGTCCATAAATATTCATTAGGGACATCATGAAAACCTGATGTCTGCGGCCTTCCAGGACCGGAATTGCCCACCGCTGTTGTAGAGAGATTCCACCTCTAGTCTGGCAGCCTCTCTGCCATAGAGGAGAGGTCATGTGAAAGGAGAGCATCACCTTGATGTGGCAGGCAGTGATCCTGTAGCTAGAACCTGACCTCTATGTAATACTCTCCTGCACCGAGAATGTGACTCCAGGGCCATATGCCCATGAAGGAAGAGCTAGGTTGGCCATTATAGTTGGCAATTTGATCATTAGACATGTAGATAGCTGGGTGGCTGGTGGACGTGAGGATGGCTGGTAACATGCATGCCTGCTGTGAAGGTACTGGACCTTACACACCACCTAGACAAGGTTTTAGGAACCTCTTGTCTTGGTACATGTTGGTACCATTGACATAGGAAAATGTGTGAGGGAAATTCTGATAGCCAAATTAAGGCTTTTAGGTAGAAAGCTGAAATCCAAATAGCATTCTCAAAAATTGCGCATTCCTGTTCCATGCGTAATACACAAGAGGCAAGCAGAGCTCCACATTCTCAATGTGTGGATGAGAAGATGATGCAAGGAAAAGGGTTTTGAATTTGTTATGAACTGGGCAACATTCTGGGGAATAGGGGGGGCTTTTCTGAAAGGATGGGATCCACATTAAGCAGGGTTGAACCAGGCTGCTGGCATTAACCTTTAAAAAAGAGATAGAGCAGCTTTTAAACTAGATAATGGAGGAATGCTAAGAGCGCATGGTTTAAAATGATGTATCCTTGAAGGATACTAGCAAAACTGGGAAGTCAAAGCATTCTGATAGAAAGGTTCCTATAAAGGTAAAAGTCGCCCAAGTGCCTCAGACAGAGTTGAAAGATTCCAAATTAACCCTGTCATCAAATAGCCAGACTGTTAATATTAGCAAAAAACAAACTTTGAAATGACGGCATGCAAATTCTAGAAGTCTAAAATGAGATGGGAGAGTTAGAATATATAGCAAAGAATGAAATAATTGGCATTCAAAGGCCTGGTGGAAGGAGGATAACCAATGGAACACTGTGATACCATGCTACAAACTATATTGCAATGACAGGGTAGATCACATTGGGGAAGGGGTGGCTCTATATGTTAAAGAGGACATCAAATCAAACAGGATAAAGGTTTTGCAGGAAACAAAATACACTGTAGAATCTCTATGGATAGAAATTCCATGTAAAAAGGGGAAGGGAATGGCAGTGGAGTGTACTACCATCAGCTTGGACAGAATGAACAGACAGATGATGAAATGCTAACAGAAATTAGGGAAGCTAGCAAAGTTTATCATACAGTAATAGTGGGAGATTTCAATTACCCCGGTATTGACTAGGTCAATGTCACATCAGGACATGCTAGGAAGATAAAGTTTCTAGATGAAGTAAATGACTGCTTCATGGAGCAGCTGGTTCAGGAACTGACATGCATGGACGCTATTTTAGACCTAGTCCTCGGTGGAAAGCAGGATCTAGTGTGAGAGATAACTGTTTTGGGGCTGCTTGGCAATAGCGATCATAATATGATCACATTTGATTTAATAAATGGAGGGAGGATTGCAAGGAAATTAACTGCGCTAGCATTTAACTTTCCAAAAGAAGATTATAATAAAATGAGGAAAATGGTTAAGAAAAGACTAAAAGGAGCAATTGCAAAGGTTAAGAATTTAGATCAGACCAGGGCGTTATTTAAAAATACTATCTTGGAAGCCCAGACCAGATGTATTCCATGCTTAAAAAAGGTGGAGGAAGGCCAAATGACAGCCAGCATGACTTAAAGATAAGGTCAGAGAGGCTATTATAGCTAAGAGAGAATATTTCCGAGAATGGAAAAAAGAGCCAAATGACAAAAACAGGAATCAGCATAAATACTGGCAAGTTAAATGCCAGGCAGTGATAAGGCAGGCAAAAAGAAAATTTGAAAAGAAGTTTGGTGTGGAAGCAAAAGTGCATAATAAAAACTTTAAGCATATTTGTAGCAAAACACCTGTGAGGGAATCAGTTAGATGATGGAGGTGTAAAAGGTGCGTTGAGAGAGGACAAGGCCATAGCGGAGAGACTGAATGAATTTTTTGCTTCAGTCTTTACTGAAGAAGATGTAGGAAACTTACTCATGCCAGAAATTATATTTAAAGTGATGTATCAGAAGAACTGAAACAAATCTCGATAAATCAGGAAGATGTAATACAGCTAATTGATAAAATAAAGAGCAGCAAATCACCTGGACCAAATGGCATATATCTCAGGGTACTGAAAGAACTGAAACATGATGTTGTGAAACTACTATTAGTAATCTGTGATCTTTCATTAGTACCTGAAGTACCCGAAGATTGGAGAGTGGTCAATGTAACGCCAATTTTTAAAAAGGGTTCCAGGGGTGATCCAGGAAACTACAGACAAGTAAACCTGACATCAGTACCAGGCAATATTGTAGAAACCATTATAAAAAACAAAATTACTGAACATGTAGATAGTCATGGTTTAATGGCAGAAAGCCAACATGGATTTAGCCAAGGAAAGTCTTGCCTCACCAATCTCTTATAATTTTTTAAAGGTGTAAATAAACAGCTAGATAAAGGTGAGCTAGTTGATATAGTATCTTGATTTTCTGAAAGCCTTTGACAAAGTCCCTTATGAGAATTCTTGGTGAAATTAAAAAGCCATGGGATAGAAGCAATGTATTATTGTAGATTAGGAACTGTTTGAAAGACAGAAAACAGAGAATAGTGCTAAATGGCCAATTTTCTCAATGGAGAAAGGTGAATAATGGAGTACCCCAGGGGTCTGTGCTGGTCCATGCTTTTTAACATATTTATAAATGACCTGGAAATGGGAATAACGAGTTAGGTGATCAAATTTGCAGACAACATCAAATTATTCAAAGTTAAAACACAAGAGGATTCTGAAAAATTGCAAGAGGAATGATAAATTGGGAGACTAGGCACCCAAATGGCAGATGACATTTAATTTGGACAAGTGCAAAGTTATGCACTTAGGGAAGAACAACCCAAACTACGGTTACATGATGCAAGATTCCACATTAGGAACCACCACCCAGGAAAAGGATTTAGGCGTCATCGTGGATAATACATTGAAACCCTCTGCTTGGTGTGCAGCGGCAGCAAAGAAAGCAAATAGAATGCTAGGAATAATAAAGTAAGGAATGGAGAAAAAAATGAAGGATATTATAATGGCTCTGTATCACTTCATGGTGTGACCGCACCTTGAATATTGTGTGCAATTCTGGTCACCATATCTTAGAAAGGATATAGCAGAATTAGAACAGCTACAGAGAAATAAGACAAAAATGGTAAAGTGGATGGAAGGATATCCCTACGAGGAAAGGCTTAAAGGTTAGGGCTCTTCAACTTGGAAAAGAGACGGCTGAAGGGAGATATGATAGAAGTCTACAAAAAAATGAATGGAGTGGAATGGGTAAATGTAACTCAGTTGTTTATTCCTCAAAACCTAGAAAGACTAGGGGACACTCAATGAAGCTACAATGTAGCACATTTAAGACTAATCGGAGAAAATATTTTTTCACTCAACACATAATCAAATTCTGGAATTCGTTACCAGAGGATGCCGTAAAAGCTATTAGTGTAGGTGGATTTAAGAGAGGTTTGGACAAGTTTCTGGAGGAAAAGTCCATAAACCATTATTAAAGAGGACCAGGGCAATCCATTGCTTACCCATTGGACAAACCGCATGGAATCTGTACTTTTTGGGAATCTGACAGATACTTGTGATCTGGATTGGAAACAGGTTACTGGGCTTGATGGAACTTTGGTCTGACCCAGTACGGCATATCTTATGTTCTTATGTTAAAAGCTGCCTATTTGGTCTCATGTCATGGCTTTCATTTGGCCGCATCAACTCCCCCAGAAGTGATCAGCAAGGGGCAAATTTTATAACGGAACATCTATGTGAAAAGTCCAGAAAGGTAGCTATTTAACACAGGTAACTAGGTGACTATACAACAGGCACCCAAACCAGTCGCAGTAGTTCACAAATTTCAAGCATCATAACAATTAAATAAAAATACATGAAATCAACATAATACAGCCATCATCAAATGAAAAAAAACAAAAACAGAAAACCATATGATGAAACATCGCTATTTATAGAGGGTCAATATTCAATGTCCAGGCCATGGTATTTTCAATAATGCCATTTGGATGCGAAAGTTGGACAGTGTAGAAGATAGACAGGAAGAAAATCGATGCCTTTGAACTATGGTGCTGGTGACAAATACTGTGTATACAGTGGACAGCCTGAAGAATAAACCAGTCAGTACTAGAGGAGATCAAACCTAAGCTTTCTTTAGAAGCTCAGATGACAAGATTTCGGCTTTCATACTTTGGACATATCATGAGAAGAGAGAGATCTTTGGAGAAAGACATAATGCTTGGCAAGGTAGAAGGTCACCGTAAAAGAGGAAGGCTGGCAATGAGATGGATCGATACAACAAAATCTCATCTCGCACCTTTTCTGTTCAGACTCCTCTCACCTCCTCCCCACCGCACCCCCTTCACTATGGCATTCCCCAGGGTTGCTTGCTCCCCTTCTTTTTAATGTCTTCCTTGTACCCCTTGCCCTCATTGTTCAATAGTCTAGGATTTCCGGGTACTATTATGCTGATGATATCCTCCTTTTGCATCATACGGACTCTCTTCGCCCTGATCTCACTTCCCTCAACACTGCCTTTCCCATATTGCCTCCTGGCTTCAGGACAACTTTCTCCATGTTAATCCCTCTGAAGAAATGACCCACTTGGAAACGACCCTTACTTTCATTATGATATTGTTATTCAATTCTAGCTGTGTAAATATCTCATGTATATAGTTTACCCCTGTTATCCAAGTTTGTACCCCTGTTCAGTGTAAAACCAAACAGCTTGTTGTTATGGTCGTTGTGTTATAATGTGAACCGCGCTGATGCCGAATAGTGCGGTATATAAGAAATTGTAATAAATAAAATAAATAAATAAAATAATCCCTCTAAATCTGCAGCTCTGTGGTTCTCTTTCGGTGCCCCCCTCACTCCCTTTCCCCACCCTCTCTACTATCCTGGTCCCTCTTGTCCCTACACTTCACTATCTTGGTGTCATGCTAGATTCCTCCCTCTCTTTCCATCACCATATTTCCTTGCTTGTCCACCGCTCCTCTTTATGACAGATTCGTGCTGTCCGCCCTTTTCTCTCCCCTTCCTCCCTTGTTACCCTTGTCCTATCCCTTGTCATCTCCAGGCTTGACAATTGCAAAATTATTTTTTCCGGCATCCCTCAGTACCAGCTCCACCACCTGCAACTTATCCAAAACACAGCAGCCCGTCTTCTCACCCACTCCTCCTCAACCGACCACATCACTCCTCTCCTCATCCACCTCCACTGGCTCCCGATTAGGTTCAGGTTTGTCTATAAGTTACTCATATTCACTCACAAAGTCCTTCATACTGCTACACCCCAGTATCTTGCCGACCTCATTCAAATCCAACCCTCCCCCCGCCTCCTCCGCTCAGCCCATGGTAATCGTTTATTCCTTCCCTCCCCCACACATGCCCATCTTGAACTTAACTGCCACTCTGTCTTTTTCTTTCTAGTCCCTGCCCTTTGGAACTCCCTCCTTCACTCCTTTTCCTCGGTTCAAAGGCATGCTCAAAACACATCTTTTTCATCAGGCTTTTGACCTTCCCCCCCCCCCCCGTAACCCCCCACCCCTCCTCCTTTGGTCTGAGCCCCCCTCTGGCCTAGACTCACCCCCCCCCCCCATACGCCTGGAGCCTGTGTCTGTCGCTCTTTCTGTCTCTTTGCCTGTTTCTTTCCTGTCGTATATTGGCGTTCTTTTCTCTTTTGTTTTCACCTGCAGCCTGTATTGATATTTTGTACACCGCCTTGATGCTCATGCCTGGGCGGTATATCAAACGCATGAATAAAGATAAAGATAAAGCAGCCATGGATACCACTCTATCAATAATGAGCCTCTTGGCTGAAGACCGAACAAAGTTTAGGTCAACTATCCAGAGGGTCGCCAGGAGTCAACACCGACTCGATGGCAATATTCAGCCATGGTGATCAGTGTTTTTACTAAATGCTGGCTGCCATGACTAAATAAAATCCTGGGGTCCAATATTCAGCAGCAGAGGCTAGTTGATCTAAAGTGTCCACTGGCATCTCCTTATTTTTAGAGTTTAAATGTAAACAGTGTGTGCATTTTTGGGACAAACGGGATCTGTGATAAGGAAGCTTATCATAGCTCAGGAAGGAGCTATAGAAAAGGTGAAGTGACTCTGAACAAGCAACCTGTCAGTTCTGGTAGGAATAAGAAAACAGAATTTTCCCATAAAAGACTACCAGTCCCAGAATGCACCAGGTTTCCAACAGCCATTAGAGGAGCTGAAGTGGGGAAACGTGTGTTCAATCAGGAGGGCTATGAGGTAATCCCTAAGCACTCATCTCAAAGGGCAGGGCCTGATTCAGCACAGCTGCGCTGTGCTAGGGTGGAGCACTCATCAAAGCAGAATAAAGGTAGAGTTTATTCTACAGAGAATTATCCTCATCCTCAGATTCAGCTTGGACATCTTCATGATCTTGGACAGCTTCATCTTCTGGAGGATCATCAGAAGCAGAAGCCAGACCGGACAGACAGAGAGGGCAAGAAACCCTTTGGAAGAAAGAAGAGAAAAGCATTTGGGAGGTCTAAAGGAGTCCAGAGCAGTACGTATACTGGGAGACATTCAAAAGGCCAGCATACACCATTGGACTGGGGAAAGCCAGAGGAATGGTGCTGCAGAGCTAGGAATCTCCAGACGGTACCTGTGAGGGAGACGGCTGCACGTGGAAGGGACTCTAAGACCCGTGGCAGAAGGTATGTGAAGAGAGATCCAGTGTCCAGGGATCTGGATTGGAAGGCTGGACATAAGAACTGGACTACATACTGGCCAGGCTATTTAGAGAGGAACTCTAACAGCAATGGAAGCTCAGGTATGAACACTGATCTATGCCCTAGCTATAACCTTGAAAGACAGCAGGGAAACAAGTATTCTCCTGAGAGTGCTACATTGAGAAATTCCTCTGTGCCAATCCATGATATTGAACCCATGATTGTTGAAGAAGGGGGAGCGGTCTTAGATACAGGCTGTGAATATATGGATTGCTCTCTGTCTAAACTCCTTTGGTAATTTTCTGTTACAAAGTACAACAACCATCACAAAGAAATACAAACTTGTTCTTTAATCTACTCAGAAAAGCTCCTGAAGTAGGATTTGAGCCACGCAGTAGAAAGCAAGCCAGCTAAGGGGTTTCAGCTGGGTAACTGCTAGCAATTGAGCCTTACCTAATTGCTTGTGAGCTCTGAGGGAATCACTTCTGAATCTATGTGTGAAGATATAAGAAGTTAACCTGAAAAGAACAGTTTTTCCCTTCTTTGTGGGTTTTGCTTGTTGTTTGAAACACTGCTAAGAAACACTGCTAAAGCCTACAGAAAAGACCAGTTTGTTACCAACCAGGTCTTTATTCTTTTGATTTGATTGCCTGACAAGTTCAACTGTTGTTTTCCTGATTTTGTTTTTCTAAGTTTAACACTGAAAGCAAGTATCCTGTTTTATGTGCTACCAAGCATATCTGTGTTGGGAGAAATAACCCCATAAATAAATATCTTATTGCCTTTACACTTAAGCACAACTAATTATTGTGAGCAGCTGTGTCTGGTGTGAATGGACTGCATTTCCCACAATCCCTTGCAAATCATATTGATATATGCACTTGCCAAGACTGTGAACATTCTCACCCAGGCAGCCGTCTGACAGATCTTATTACAGTGAAAAGAAATCCATGGGTTGTTGTTTTATTAGGATTAAGAACAAGCTTGTTCCTATACATCCATGTAGAGAGATCCTGTAGAAGGTTATTGAGTTCATTCTCAAAATAAGATTCCCAGTTATCAAAGACTATAATGATCTGGACATCATCTGCATAAATAGAGGCACTAATTCACCAGTCCTAGATTGAAGTGGCCAATGGGGCCATAAAAATGTTAAATAGCGGTGGGGCCAGGGTCGATCAGTGAGGGACACCATAATACAGTGGCTGAGGGGTGGAAGATCCTATTTTTATAGTGATGTTTTGGTACAATGTCCAATTCGAAAGCCTGACCGACGAGGTTGAAATGTATTTTTTGAATTAAAGAACCGAGTGACTTGTTCTGCTACCACTTTTTCCAGTAGTTTCGCAAGGAAAGGGATATTAGATTTGGACAGTAATTTTCCTGGAGATAATGAGTCAGCATTGGGTTTTTTCAATAAAGGGTGAATGACTGAATGCTTCCAGTTGGCAGGAACAGTCCCAAACGAAAGTCTCATGTTTATTAAGTCCAGAAAAATTGCGGAATTTATTCATTTTATTTATTTAAAAGTATTTATATTCCACTCTATCCTTGAATCAAAGCGGATTTCACTGCAAACCAATCAAGTAGGGTAGTGTGGGGGTGTCGGCATGCAGTGGTTGTGAAGGTAGTGTTCGTGAGTGTGTGGATAGTGTCACAGCCTCACCACCCGCCTCTAGCTTAGAGGGGCATGGTTTAGAGGAACTTCCCGCTATCCGCCTTAACAAATTATTTCCCGGCAGTGTCCTCTGGGAAATGTAGTTTAGTTTTGTTAAGCTGTATGGGTGCATCAGGCAGAAAGTTGTAGTCAGGCTCAACGAGGTAAGGCAAATGACAGAAATTTATTTTGTATGCAATGGTTCGAACATACCATATACAGAATTATCTGTTCAGGATTCTTTGAGTAGAGCATTGTCCATAAAACAAATCCAAACACAAGAATGGCTGTTCAAAGGTTCTCTATAGTTCAGGATATACAGTCTTTAACAGCAAGGATATCAAATTCCTTTTCCTAGCCTTGCTGGCTAAAACACAAATACAAATCAAATATTATGTCTGTGGTAGTTTAGCTTCTATTGAGCTTCAAACCTTTCTTGGCTACCTTCCAAGCAAAAAGGTAGAACCCAGGGGCAAAAGAAAGCATTGTTCTAATAGCTACTTTAGCTTACCCCAGTGTCATAGTTCAGGTAGCAGGTGATTAACAAGCTTATAACACAGTTCCTAGCTTGCTCCTTAGTCCCTGTAAACTTCCCCTGTGAACACGAGGGAATCAAGGCCACCCTGCTTGTTGACTATGGGTACCTTCTTTCCTTGAAGACTTTCTTTCAAGACTGGTTTTTTCTCTACATTCGCATGTTTAAAGTTTGGCAAAAGGAACAATCCAGGGGAGTGTCCTCCTCATTCAGCTCCACCTCGGGCTCTCCCAGCTGCGTGGGTTCTGAGTCCCCGTCTTGCTCACCATGCTCAGCTAACAGCCTCCCGGGGGATTTTGGAGTCTCTCTTGTTCCTGGCCCCAATCTCGATTGCAGACGTGCTATATGTCAATTATCACTTTCTTCTCCTGGAAGCTCAGTTCCTCTGCTCTGCTCAGCACTAGTCAAGCTTCCCTTGCTTGTATCTGTGCCTCTGTTCATGTCAGCCTGGCTTCCTGCTTCTCTTCCCCCTTCCTCATAGTCTGGCCTAGGTTTATATTTCCAGGGCTCTATCTCCAACTCCTCTCTTCCCAGGTGACGGTAATCAGCCTGACTTCGGGTACCTGAGTGCTTGGAAAATTCCATGCCATAGGGGTTCTGGGCCCTATATCCTCTCTCCCTCATCCCACTAGGGGGCGCATGAAATGTGGGCGACGTGGAGGCTTTCTGATTCCTGGAGGTGGTTGTGGCTTGCCTACCCTGACTTGGTGAAAGGGGGCCCTTTACTAGGGTGAATTCCCTCGGCTTTTTGTCCTCCCCCGGACTCCGGACAGGCCTCCTTGCCACAATAGGTAAATCTTGATTTGGGGTGCAATATATACAGGTTGAACTTTCTACATTAGGCTATATACATTTTCATGAGGGTAGTATATACAGGTTGAGCTATCTACATTGGGCTATACACATTTTAATGAGAGTGATAGGATGTTTTTATGTTGTGGATGTCATGTCTTGTGTAGCTTGTTTTGTGGGGTGGTTAGGGTAGACTGGTGGTCTTCATTGAATCGTTCAATGAATAGGGTGGTTTTAAGTAGCTTTCGGTATTCTTTTATATCTGTTGTTGATTTTAGATTATCTGGGAGGACATTCCAGATTGCGAGGGCAGCAAGAGAGAAGGCTTGCATGGATGTGGATTTGTTTGTTCTTATAAATAGAGTAAATGTTAGTATATTGTTTTTGGTGCTGTTTCTGTCTGGTCTTTTGCTTGTTTTGGTTCCGATGAGTTCCTGTAGTATTCCTGCTAAGATGTTGTTTTTAATTTTGAAGATGGTAAGCGCTGATTTATATTTTGCCCGTGAGGGGATTGGTAGCCAGTATAGATCTTGTAGTATTGGAGTTATATGGTCTTGTGTTGAAACGCTAGTAATAATGCGGGCAGCAGTGTTCTGGACTATTTGTAGGGGGTGGATGGTTTGTTTAGGCAGACCTTGGAATAGTATATTACAGTAGTCCAGCAGAGGTGTAATGATGGCCTGGCATACTGGAATGTCTTCAGCTAGTGAACATGCTATGTTCAGAGATCTAACAAGCTTCCCCAGATGAAAATTTGTCAATGGTGTAAAATTAGAAAATTCATTTTGGTGAATCTCTGGATATTGTGTACTGGGAGATTCCCCCTGGGGTAGTAGCAGGAGGGATCAACGTTATTAACTTGAGGAGTGTATAAAATTGTGACGTGTCAGTATTCTTGAGGCTAGATGATTTGCAAACATCTCTGGTGGCTCGGATACACTGAGAACAGCTCTTTAGGATAGTTCCCTTTGAATGAATAAGAGTGAAAAAATAGTTTCTTTTCAAATCCAATCCTAGTTTTATACAATTTCTGGGAGCTAATACAGTCGGCTTTATTTGCACTGGATGGATCCTTCCTCTATTTCCATTCTTCCTGCCTCAGGTCTCTATGTTCCTTTGAGAACCAAGGGCTCTCATTTTTCAGTGTGCGTTTCTCCCTTAATGGGGAAAGAGAGTCCAGAGCCTTTTTAAGGTTGGAGCGCCATAACTATGATTTCTGATCCAACGGAAGACCCTAGAAATCCTCAGTAAGGTTATTTAGGCTCTTTGAGGCAAACTCTTGTCTGTCTAATGTTTTAAAGTCATGAAAAAGATATTATGAGGGAGGTCTTTTTTTATGCTTACTTCCAAACGCAGACCGTTTTTTACCAGAAAGTGATCTGTCCAAGTCAAAGGAGTGATAACTGGGATGCAGGGAGGGAGAGGGCTATCTCTTATTTCCACAAGGTCAAGACAATGACCTGCTTGATGCTTAAGAGTGATTGTGAAAACATAATACCCTAAGTCAATGGTTCTCAACCCAGTCCTCTGGGACCCCTAGTCCAGTTGGGTTTTCAGGGTATCCACAATGAATATGCATAACATAGATCTGCATACAATGGAAGCAATGCGTGCAGATCTATCTCATGCATATTCATTGTGGATATCCTGAAAACCTGACTGGCCTGGGGGTCCCAGAGAACTGGGTTGAGAACCACTGCCCTAGGTCATCAAATAAGGAGAGTAAGTTGTACTCTGCAACTGTTTTGAGGATATCAAACCAAAATATTTAGATCTCCTAGGAAAAGTAGGGGGCTGGAATTCAGGCTAAAATCCGTAAATAATTTACTAACTTCATCAAGTGCTAGATTAGAGACAGGAGAGTAAATCAGCAAAATAGTAAGCCGATTAGCACCTCTAGACAGAATGCTAAGCTCTCCAGTATAGCTCTCCAGCCATAAACAAACCTCGAGAGCTCTTCCAAATTGTCAAAAAACTAACAAGGGCACCCAGTAACTCCGACCAGCTGCCAGATATCCCCCCTGATCTTCTAGCCCGGCAATACAAACAGCTGCAGCAACCACAAAGCTCACATCACTATGCTGAAACAACCAAGACAAATTCATATCCCATCCTGAACAGAGACTGGAATACATTCGACACAACCTCGAAAGAAGAAATATCTTCCACCATCTCCTCCTTGAACACCACCACCTCCCCACTGGACCCCTGTCCTACCGACTGGATAAAGAAAACCAAAGAAGACCTGAGTGCACCATTAACCCACATCGTAAATGAATCCTTTACCCAAGGACACATGCCAGACGCCCTCAAGACCACAATCATTCGACCAACCCTAAAAAAGCACAACCTAGATCCCCTAGACCCCACCTCCTACAGACCAGTAGCGAGCCTCCCACTCACCGCAAAGATAATCGAAAAGACAGTCCAGCGTCAGCTTCAAGAACACCTGGACGTCAACAACATACTGGACCCGCTGCAACACGGATTCCGACCACTACATGGGGTCGAGACCCTCATGACCACACTGATGAACACCCTCATCATAGGAACCCAAGAGAAACACTCCGGATACATCCTAATCTTCCTGGATATATCAGCGGCCTTTGACACCATCTCCCATAACACCCTTATCCACAGACTCCAAACAATTGGGATCAAAGATACTGTACTCCAATGGTTCAGGTCCTATCTAACCAACCGACAGCAACTGATCCGCACCAAAACCTCAACCTCACCCCCATTCCAGCAACATCAAGGAGTACCTCAAGGATCCACATTATCAGCCATGCTTTTCAACATCTACCTCCGTCCACTCTGTTCAGTCATACGCACCCACAACGTCAACTTCCACATATACGCCGACGACATAATGCTATACGCCCCAATAACAACCACAGACCCAAAAAACAACCAACTATCAGCCTGCTTCACCGACGTATCCAACTGGCTGCAAGAGAACAACTTATCCATTAACATAAAGAAGACCGAAGCTCTTACAGTGACAAAAGACCCAGACTTCAAACCACCCACTCACCTCACCATGGGAACCACGCAAATTCAAATACAACCACACATAAGATATCTCGGAATTATCATTGACCAAGCCCTAACCCTTAAACAACAAAATCAACAAGACCACTAGAACTGTATTCCACAAGGCAAAAACGGTACAACGTCTCCGACCTCTCCTCGAACCGCAGGACTTCAGGACAGTAATGCAGGCTCTGACACTCCCCCATCTGGACTACTGCAACATAATCTACCATGGCCTACCTGCCACACAAACCAATCCCCTCCGAACTGCCCTAAACACCACGGCAAGAATAATTCACAACGCAAAGAAACGGGACCACATCACCCCACTTCTGAGAGACCTTCATATTCTCCCCATTGAAGCAAGAATCAAGTACAAAGCTCTTCTGCTCACCCACAAAACCATCCACCAAACACAAGACACCCCACTCCGCGCCCTACTGTCTCGCCCAACCCACAGCAGAACGACCAGACAATCCTCCAACAGCTCCATTGCCGTCCCCCACAAAAGAACCAAGGCAACACAACGGACCTGCAACAGAGCCTTTGATCTCTATGCCCCATCCCTCTGGAACTCTCTACCAAACCACATCAGGAACAACGGTGATCTCCCATCATTCAAAAAACAACTAAAAACCGTCCTATTCCAAGAACATCTCTGAATAGGACCCCCTATTCTCCTCAAGATCCTCAGACCAGTAACTGTACTATCCTGTCAGTCTCTATGTCCATCCCAAAATCATTAATGTTGAGCCCCCGGTGATGGCCCCCTCCCCCCCCCCCCCCCCCGTTATATGTCCCACCGCTTTGACCCGGTGAAAAGCGGGATATAAACACAGTTAAATAAATAAATTAAATAAATAAATAAATTATGTATCTCCTTACATTCCCAACATCTTGGGATGAGAAGGGCAACCTAGTTTGAGATATACTAAGCCTCTGTTTTTGAGCCAAGTCTCACATAAGGTTAGAATGCCAAGATGGTATTGAGAGATTAAATCTCTAACTAGGTGACATTTTTTTAACACTTCTGATGTTGCGTAGACCCACTTGGACAGAGACAGGTGATGGTGTGGTCACTTGGAGAGAAGAAGAATTCACATACAACTAGTTACTTCAGTGTTGGTGATTCCAGGGTGCCTTAGGGATCTCTGGCTGCCTGGTTCTAATAAGGAATGAAAACACAAAAAAAAAAAAGGGACACCCCTACAAGGAGATTCAGAAAAGAAAATACCAGGGGTAATAAAGTAGACAGCAAATCTTTACTTAAAAATTGACTTACAGGAAGGTTGTACTTTAGATATCTGTCATGCTGGCTTGTAAAATGTAAGAACTTATTTTTATTGGTTGTTTTTTGATAAATAGATGTATGGAAAATGCCCTTATTAAGATATGGACTCTCCCTTGTATTGGCATTTATTGTAAATTTTAAATTATGGTCCATGCTGTTAAGCCATAATTGAAAATCTGATCATTCGTTATGCTCGCCTACCCAAATCATAAAGATGTCATCCATATATCATTTCCAAAACTTCATGTTATTTTGAAAGGGGTAATCTCTCAAAAAAGTAGCTTCAAAAGATGCTACATATAAAACATGCCCAATTAAAAAATCAGATCATAAAATAGGACAAACATAAACCAACATTTACAACACAAAACATATATAATGATGACTAAATGTAGGAACATCCGTCAAGTCGGGGGACAGAAAACCCGCTCGTGTGAACGGACTTTTCCCTTTAATCTTTTTTATTATTTCTATTTCTACAACAGTCTTAATGAAAACAAAGCAGACCCAAAGAGCCACAATGCTAAGATTATAAAGTCAAAATCAAACTTAGCTGGCAATGGGGTCCTGCAGTATTCGTCCACTTATTTCAACGGGAAAAACCTCCCAGAATATTTCAATGGGAAAGCGTCCTCCAAAATATTCCATGGAGATGTCTTCTCGATGAATCAACTTTATGGAATATTTTGGAGGACGCTTTCCCATTGAAATATTCTGGGAGGTTTTTCCCGTTGAAATAAGTGGACGAATACTGCAGGACCCCATTGCCAGCTAAGTTTGATTTTGACTTTATAATCTTAGCATTGTGGCTCTTTGGGTCTGCTTTGTTTTCATTAAGACTGTTGTAGAAATAGAAATAATAAAAAAGATTAAAGGGAGAAGTCCGTTCACACGAGGGGGTTTTCTGTCCCCCGACTTGACGGATGTTCCTACATTTAGTCATCATTATATATGTTTTGTGTTGTAAATGTTAGTTTATGTTTGTCCTATTTTATGATCTGATTTTTTAATTGGATTTATTACACAGATCTGAGATTTGGCAATTGGTTTGGACATATAAAACATGCAACATCTGAGGCAATGATGGCCCCCATCACACTGCCCTTGATCTGCTGATAAAATTTGACTAAGTGCTGTTGTGGCAAGTTCACAAATGAATTCTGTCAGGATGCAAGAAGGTTTGTTATGATAGGATAACGTATCAGATATGATAAGGAGAACCTCGTCTTGTAGAACATTTGTGTAGAATGATTCAATGTCAAATGTAATTAATATGATATATTTATGTTTATTAAAACTTTCAGTATCGCCCTAGGCAGGGTAGCATCAGCGCAGTTTACATAAAAACCCAAAAAATGCACACTTAGGGGTCTATTTACTAAGCAGCGATAGTGGCGATCGTGCAAAATCGGTGCTGCAGGTCTGTTTTATTCAATGGGGCCGTGGCACCAATTTTGCATAATCACCGCTATCGCTGCTTAGTTAACAGACCCCTTAGTGAAGATCTTATTGATCTAATGCCAGTTCACTGAGAATCCTGATTAAGCGTGTCAAGTCAAGTACAAAAGAAGGAATATCTTTCACCAGAAGGCTTAGGAAAGTATCTACAAAAATAGAGAATGATTTCAATGCTTCTGCCCCCATACAAACAGGAAGTCGGCATCATAGGGGGCAGAAGCAGACAGCCCCGTGGCACTGAGGTTTGAAGGTAAGTGCTGTGGGGCTGGTGAGGGGTGACAGCAGTGGCAATGGGTGCCCCTGGAGGGCCAGCGCTCTGCTTAATTCACCTAATGGTAGCACCCACCCTGACTGTCTCTTCCATGTGTCTGTATAGTGCTGTATATGCCATGTAGCTCTACACAAATGGTAAGTAGTAGAAGTAAAAGGAGATAGCAAGCTCTGCAGTGGATTTCTGGAAAACCACCTATGGAGCCAGCAAAATTTGCTAAAACCTCTGTAGGCATATCTGGAGATCCACTACTTATCCTGGTGCATTCTCTTTACATCTGTGGCAAACAATAAGTAATTCTTCCCCATAGATTTCAAGGAATTGTACAGGTGGGGGGGGTTTCTCCCAAACTCAATCCAGGCTAAAAATCCTGAGCTCAAAATCAAATTGATTTCTAATCCATAAAAGTCAACACAAGAACTCCTGCACACTACAGCATAGAGGTCTATAAATTAATGAATGGAGTGCAACGGGTAAACGCAGATCGATTGTTTACGCCATCAAAATATAGAAAGACTAGGGGACATGCAATGAAGCTACAGGGTAAACTATTTAAGACTAATAAGAGAAAATATTTCTTCACTCAACGTGTAATCAAACTCTGGAATTTGCTACCAGAGGATGTAGTAAAGGCTGTTAGTGTAGCCGGGTTTAAAAAAGGTTTGAACAGGTTCCTGGAGGAAAGGTCCATAAACCATTATTAAAGTGGACCCAGAATATCCACTGCTTGCCCCAATACAAGCATTGTGTTACCTGTGTCTTTTGGGGAAACTGCTAGGTACGTGTGACCTAGATTGGCCACTGCTGGAAACAGGATACTGGGTTTGATGGACCTTGGTCTGACCCAGTATAGTATATCTTATGTTCTTACTGTACTTTCCAAATACCGAAAGCACAAACTGAAGCGTTTACGTCTTCAATTAGCACATGTTCAAGTGTCTGACTTTGATTTGATGTGTATAGGATAAGGAAAGGTTCAGCAGCTAAGCAAAGAAAAATAAATAAATATCTATTTCCCACCATTTTCAAAGCACTGAAAAGCTAATAGCTTTTAGTTGTGAGCCTCGCCCACTCCTTCAACCTCTTGGATCTGAATTTTAGAGTCAACGCAGGTATCTGTAATACAGCTACATGCTGAGTGCAGAAAGTTTACTTACTGTTTTAGAAATATCAGTTTACATGCCATGATCCCTTGACTTTCAGCTGCTTCTAATTTAGGCCCTAAAAAAAAGCCATCTTAAGCCAACCTCTTCGAAACTGCCATTTCATTTCTCAGCTGACCATAGTTTGTAGAAAAAGATACATTGGCAGTTCTGACCTTAAAATTATTTAAACCAGATTCAGAAAAATATTTACTCTTATGCTTGATTAGTTCATCATAAAATACCCTCCTTTCTACACTGCAAATTTACCCCATAAATATATAGAGGTTAGGTACCAGTGAATATTTTCAAACCCCAGAGGGCTTAGTTTCTAAGGGGTATGTTTACTAAAGGGCGTTAAGGGAGCCAGTATGCTGTTAATGCCTGTTATCTGCACCCTTAGCACATTAAAGGCTCCAGCAGTGTTAAAGGTGCAGTAGGCAGAGAGTGGGCGTTAATGGGGCGGAGAGTGGGAATGCCAACTGAAGACAAACACTTCAGTTTATGCTTTCGGTATTTGGAAAGTACAGTAGTATTCGGGAGTTCTTGTGCTCCCTTAACACCTGTCGTGTAATGTACTTAAAAGCCCTTTAATGCGGGGAACCCTAACGCCAAGTAAAACCTCACGGAAAGGGTGTATTTAGAATGAGAGAGAGCATATTTAAATGTCTGCAATGTGATGCACTGACAGAGGAACCACCGACAGTGATAGTAGTGCTCCATTAGCAGCAACAGCATGGTGCCCAAGTATGAAAGAGCACTATGTTGATGGTGTAAATGCGGAAAATGAGGTGCACATGGGTCATGCAGTGGGAGTTGCTGATGCGCAGGACGGACCAGGCAGCTGCCCAGGTGGCACATAAGAACATAATGTCCTAATATATGCCATACTGGATCAGACCAAAGTCCATCAAGCCCAGTATCCTGTGTCCAACAGTGGCCAATCTAGGTCACAAGTACCTAGCAGTTTCCCCAAATGACACACAGGTTCCACAGTGCCTTTATTGGGGCAAACAGTGGATTTCCCTGCTCCCCTTGAATAATGGTTTAGCTACATGAACAGCTTTTTCTATATCCTCTGGTAATGAATTCCAGAGTTTGCTTATGCACTGAGTGAAAAACTATATTCTCTTATTAGTCTTAAATGGGTTACACTGTAGCTTCATTGCATGTCCACTAGTCTTTCCAAATTTTGATGGCATAAATGATCGAGCTACGTTTAACTGTTCCATTCCATTCAGTAATTTATAGACCTCTATCATATCTCCCCTCAGCTGTCTCTTCTCCAGGTTGAAGAGTCCTAACTTTTAGCCTCTCCTCACAGGGGTATCCTTCCATCCGCAATACCATCTGTGATGTCCATCATGATCCCACAGTGACAGTAGCAGCACACAGACATGCTTCTGCTGTGGAAAGATGGTGTATCACACGGAGCGGTCCAAGGAACCTGGCACCTTAGGCAGATATCCCTATTGCCTCCCGCCCCCCCCCCCCCCCGCTGCCACTGAACCCAGCTGTGGAGGAAGAGGCCAATAGCATCAGCAGCTGTAGACCTCCAGGTAGCTCCTAATTGCAGGTGCCTGGGGAACTACCACAGCAATGGCTTCCATCCTCTCCCCAAGACGTATCAATGGCAGGTGGTGATGGGGTCCCTGCAGAGGCAGATGGTGGGGGGGGGGGGGCGCTACGTGGCCATCCATGTGTGCCTCTGCCCCCCCCCCACACAAATCCAGACCTTGAACCCTAGGTGCCCGCCAAACCCACATGTTGGACAGGCGAGGACTGCGCACCCCACCAATGACAGCATGCGGGCATGTCAGCATGGTGTGGGGGTGTTGGCGGTGGATGCAGTGGCACCCGCCTGCAGCAGACCAAAGCCATGTCTTGGTCCTGTGTGCCATGTGCATTGCAACATGTGCCAAGGTCTGTCTGATGAGGAGCATGTCAGCCTCAGGGACTGTTGTAGCCATATGGCAGCACTGTGGCTCAACACACACATTTGGCATGTATAGGGTGGAGGGTTACAGGTTCAAGTCCTGGCTGTGGATCATGTATTGCATATCCCTGTGGCTAAACTTTAGCCTAAAGTGCAGGTACAGCACCAGCGTATGCAACTCCCAATGAATCATCCAGCAAGTGTACAAACACTCATCAGCCACACAGACAGGCTTCACTATCCGCAGCTGCATGGAGAGGCAGGCTGATAGCTCCTGCACACTGAACGGGTGTCATTGTCAGAGTGCGCTACTAGTACCTGCACAATGAGCACACGTTAACAATGCTTAAGCTGATATGGAGACCAAAGTGACAGGCAAGAATGCCAACCATCCCCACTTTACACAGAGCAGGAACATGACTATGTGTGTGTGTTTGTCTCTCCAATGTTTTGTGGCTTTCTGCTACACCATGGCCAACATTGGTACTCTTTTCCACATTTCAGATCTTCACGCGTGCCTCTCCTATGCCTGATCTGCACATCACCACACCTACTCTGTCCTCCTATCGCTGAACACATCCTGCCACTTCTGACTCCGCTGGGGGACACGTCTTCCCCATCCTATGCCACACACTGACTTTGCACCATTTTACATTGGCACTCCCCTATGCACATTGGTACAGCTGCCTCCCACATGCTGTCCACTTTACTGGCTGCCACGTAGGGTGCCATGGATCTGGCAGGTCCATCAGCTCCCACCTGTCCTTCAATCCATCACCTTCAGATTGACTTTTCTTGCTGCTCCTTTATCCAGCGTTAGGGTTGCAGCCATTTTCGGACATTAAGGTGCATGCTTGACATCTTAACACCCGATGTCCTGTTAAGGCACATTAAATGGCCCATAGTGCCCTTAACGACGGAACGCCTCCTACACACCCAGAACCCTTTTTGCATGTAAAATCCCTTATCACTGCTGTTAACACTTGCTAACGCCTGCTCCATTAACACCCTTTAGTGAATTTGTTTGCCCAAGGTTGCAAGGGGTATTAGTGAGATATGCAGAATTTGAACCCTGGCTTCCACAGTGCACAGTTTGGTGCTTTAATATTCATTTTTATGAGACATTTTTAATTAGGTTTTCGAACAAATGAAAATATGTATTATTATTATACAGCGCAAAGAGGGATTACCAGCAGAAAGGAAAAGGTACTAATGCCACTGTATAAATCACTGGTGAGGCCTCACTTGGGATACTGTGTTCAGTTTTGGAGACCATATCTTGCAAAGGATGTAAAAAGATTGGAAACGGTTCAGAGGAAGGCAACCAAAATGATTTGGAGCCTGCGTCAGAAGCCTTATGAGAAGAGACTTGAAGACCTAAATATGTACACACTGGAGGAAAGGAGGGACAGGGGAGATATGATTCAGACCTTTAAATACTTAAAGAGAAATAATGAACAAATCTCTTCCAAAGACAGGGAAGCTAGGGGGCATAACATAAAGCTGCAAGGGGGTAAATTGAAAGGCAATGTCAGGAAATAGTTTTTCACTAAAAGAGTGGTGGATGCTTGGAATGCCCTCCCAATGGAAGTGTTGGGGGCAAATACAGTGACAGAATTCAAAATGGCATGGGACAGACACAGTGGATCCCTTTACAGCAACAGGATAAAATCAAAATAAACTTAACTATCTAATTTCTCAACAAACAGGGGTGTCCTACACGGAGTGGTGGGTTCACCCCTAAACAAAGGCATGGGGAGGGGTGAGCTGCACGGAGCAGCAGGTGCACCTACTCTTGCCATCTTACTGGGCAGACTAGATGGATCATACTGGTCTCTATCTGCTGTCATTTACTATGTTACTGTGTTCAACTTTGGTTCTAAGGGCCTGAAACAAGTATGCTTTTTAGGATAACCGCAATATACAAATTAATCTTTTGCCATACAAAGAGTCTGGAGGGGGATTTTCAGCAGCAGTGGCAGCTAGAACTGATAAAGCAGCTTTGAACTTGGCTATTCAAGGCTGGGGCCATATCTGGATAGTTTATTAGCTAAACAACCACCAATGATATTTAGTTGCTGGCCAGTTGGCTAAAGCAGCTAAAGTTAGGCAAGCCTTTCAAGTGCCTAACTTCAGCCACTTTAGGACAACTGGCTAGTAGCTAAATATCGCCATTAGCCAGTTATCCCCAGGTGCTGCATCCGCTCCACCGCAATGCTAGTCGCTAATGTTGGGGTGCTTAGGGGCCAAAAACTCCACTGAGTGTAAACCGCCTAAATGGCTTTGAATAAATGGCTTTGAATATTTCCCTATATGTTTATTCACCCAGAACATCTCAAATGTGGGTTATTCAAGTAACAGCAACTGATAAGCAAGTAAGTGGCAATAACTAAGAACCGAACAGAAAGCCAATAGCTTGTTTATACACCAGGTGACCAGAAAATTCCTGACTCTAGAGGCTATTAAATTTGCAGTATAGTATTAATATAAAAGGTGAAAAAAAATATTTTGGCAGGAAAACACAACAGGAGGGGGACCTCTGCAGAGCACAGACAAGTCCACAAAGAGTGGAGGAGGACAGCCACACCACAAATATGAGTATAAAAAGTCTTTACTGAAAAACCTTCAAGCTTCAAGACCCAACTTTGCCAAGTTTTGGCAGTCAGCCTGCATCAAGGGTCTGGAATAGAAACAAATAAATACGTCATATGAAATGTACATTAAAACATGAATGATAAATAATACAAAAACAAGAACAACTCAACCAGTTAGACTTCAACCAGGAGGGAACATATCTAATAAGAAGAAACTCCAAGGTACATTCTGTGGGATGTCACAAAAATGAAATTACAAACAAGTGTACATCAAAAGAAAATCCATAAAAGATGTGTACATATCATGCCATAAACCATCAGAAAGCATAAATATGTATGCTAAACAGCCATGGCACAAGATAAATACAAACAATATAAAAATTGGTGGAGGACACTCATAAGATGTGTGAACTATTCAGTAAAAGATGTAGAAAAGTGATATATAGGTGGGGCAGAGAATGAGACACCAGACATGCTCTCCCAAGATCTCACAAGAAAAACTTGTTCACAATAATCCATTTCAGGACAGAAGGCTTAAAATAGCAATAAGGACATTCAAAATTGTATGTCATATACCAATTAGTGCAATATTTGTTCACATGTGTCAAAGAACAAACCAACCATCCTAAAGAAAAGAGGAAATCTCCTACTGGCAGGGCCGGATTTACCTATACGCCAGTTACGCCGTGGCGTAGGGCCCACAGCTGGCAAGGGCCCACAAAAATTGAATACTGGCGTATAGGTAAATACTAGTATAGTTTTAAAAAAAAGCTGACTGCTGCTGCTGCCGCGGCAGCATGGACCGTCCCGCGGGGCCCCCTCTGAATCCCTCCCTCCCTCCGCGATGGCTGAGCCCCTCCGTGCCGGCTTTGAGAGGCGCGAAGGAAGAGTGTCTCCCTCGCGTCTCTTTAAGCCCGCAGGGGCTGATGGGAAATCCCATCAGCCCCTGCGGGCTTAACAGAGACGCGAGGGAGACACTCTTCCTTCGCGCCTCTCAAAGCCGGCACGGAGGGGCTCAGCCGTCGCGGAGGGAGGGAGGGAGGGATTCAGAGGGGGCCCCGCGGGACGGTCCATGCTGCCGCGGCAGCAGCAGTCAGCTTTTTTTTTGCTTTTTGAAACTCGAGAGTGTGTAGCAGTTTTGGAAGCTCAATCTGGTTGTGATTCTGATCCCGTGGGGCTAGAGTTTCCCCGTGGGATCAAAACCCCGGCTACATCTGTGCGTCTGCACAGAAGGTCGGGCCATCGATGTCAGAATCGCACCCAAACAGTTTTTAGAGCTTACCCGTGTCATTCTCTGAATGGTGGTGAGTGTTTAAACTGATATATTTATTTTGTAGTTATGATGTTTTTATGGTTTATATTTTACCAATTATGCACTTCTACTATTCCTTGACACAGGCGCTCTTTGTCATGTCTGTTCTTAATAGATTAACTTTGATTCCTTTTTTTATATATGTCATTTTTTGTATTTTAATTATTTGCTATTTATTGGTTGTATATCATTGAATCCACACTTTTTTAATATAATTGTTTTATAATAAGTATTTAGATTATCATATGAGTTTGGCTTTTAACACATACATTTATATTTATTTATTTGTCCATATGTGATGATCATCTTTTACATATACTTTTTATATTTATTTATTGTTTTGCTATGGTTTTGTTATGTTTTAATGATAACCCATGTTGTATTATGGGCCCGATTCTGCAAGGCAATTAGCAATGGGGAGTGGGGTGTCTGTGTGTATGCGTGTATGTGTGTATGGGGCAGGGGTAGGGCATGCACATGTTTGTGAGTGTGTGTGTGTTTTCGGTGCAAGGGTAGTATATGTGTATGTGTTCGGGATTGAGGTATTTTTGTACTGGTATGCAGGTAGTGCAGAGGTGGAGTGCCTGTGTGCATGTATATAACTAATAGTTAGTATATGGTAACATTATGCAAATATTTATGCAAATGAGGCCCCTTATGCAAATGAGGCCCTGCACCCCCCTTGGGCCGCCCCTGCTGGGGGCCCACAATTTTTGTTGGCGTAGGGCCTCACTCAAGGTAAATCCGGCCCTGCCTACTGGTAAGCACAGTCCACCAAAGGAACTCCAAATGCCTAGAGAATGAAGGTAGTAACTTTCAGGAACAAACATATGCACAAAAAATAGATTTATATATATATCTGTCCAACAAACAAAAAAAGACCATAAAAGACTTTTAATCTCCCAAAAAGAAAAGCGTGAAAGCAGAAATACAGAAAGAGAGAAAGCAGGGGAAAAGAACCTTAGTGACTTTTTAGTTTCTTCTCATCTCTCAACCACTGTGAGTAATCATCTGTCACACTTCAGAGGTCATAGAAGATGTGGCGGGTGTTCCGTTTGTCCGAATCAGTCACCCATAGATGTATATGTACATCCACAGACAGGCAAGCGATACAGGTTACAACATACTTCAGATTGCAACTCCCATTTCACAATTAATGTTGTTCTATGCCCTTGCAAGAAGTTGTATGTTGGGAAAACAAGACGTATAGTTAAGGTCCAGATGCAAGAGCATATGAGTTGCCTTAGACCCAAGGACCAGAAAGCCCCCTTAGTGGACCATTAATAGAACATATGGATACACCTAAGGATCTGGCCTTTTTCGTTATTAAGATGATCCCCACATAATGTATTATGGTAGGATTATATTCTGTTTGGTTTTGGATATATTTATGTGTTACTATGTTTCCTTCATTCAATTTTGGAGTTGAATGTATTTTCAAAAATCAATAAATATAAAATTTAAAAAAAAAAGATGATCCCCACGTGGAGGAGATATAGATGCTATATTACTGTGAGAAGAACAGTGCTTCATCTTCAAATTAGCAACAGTACACCCTCATGGTTTGAATAAAGAAATACAATATCAGTTTTTTAAATTTAAGATGATGCTTTTCTTTCATTGCAAGTGGTTTATGGTTCTGCCCCGATTCTCTATCTCCCCTTCTTTTCCCTTCCCTTTCCCCTCCCCTCTTTCCCTCCCACCTCTCCCCTTCTCCCCTTCCCTGGTTTTCTGTTTTTCACATTTTCATCCATACATTTCTACCCCTTTGTATGTGTTTACACAATACACTAGTTCCTTTAAGTCTTCGTTGTTTTAAATCTTTTCTTTCCTCTTCCTGTGCTCCTTCAGTATTTATCCGATGTCCTTTTACTCTCCCCTTTTTTGTTTTACTTTTTTGTTATTTTTTTAGTGCAACTTTTTTTATATATGAGCACGTGCCATATGACAGGTTTGCTCAAAGTTCAGAGTCAATACACTAGCGATTACAGAATAGTACCGTGGCTTGTTTTATTTTAAAAAACATTCCCCTTAATATTTTTGAACTGAACATATTAGTTTACACACAGTGGTGTGTATGTAATTTTAAAGCGCGTTTGTAATCTTTTGCATTTGTTAGTAGATCATTTGTTTGGCCTGATTTTGTTTTGTTGTTCTCCCCCGGTTCTGTCACCCCTTCCCTTTCCCCTCCTTCCTTCTTCCCATCCCCCATTTTCCCCTCCTTCCCTCCCTCCCCCTCTCCTTCCCCTTTTTCTCCTTACCTTCTTCCCCTTTCCCCTTCTCCTCCTTCCCCCCCTTCCCCTCCCATTCCCCCCTTTTCCCTTCCTTTCCTCCCTCCCCCCTTCCCCTCTCCATTCCCCCCCCCCCCTTCCCTTTCTGGGCAGTCCAGGATAGTTCCATCTTTACAATTTGTTTCAATCAGAGCATGGTGCAACAACTTGTCTTTTTTATTTTTTTAAGACAAACACTTTAGTGGCCACAGCCAATTATTTGGCTTTTGATAAACAGAATGGTTTGTATGTTATTTTAAAGTGTGGTTTTATTCATTTGATCTTTTCCATTTTTCCATCCTTCCCCTCCTCTCCCCCTCGCCCGTCTCCTCTCCCCACCTCTGTCCCTGGGCAGTTTAAGGTAGTTCTTCCTTTTTTAGGATATGCTTGTTTCACACTTCAACACCAACAACTAGATGTGGTTCCTTAGTATCTGTTCAGCTCTCCGAGCAACTTTTTTATTTCTTCTTTTTACATTGATACTTATTTATGGTTTATGTTCTCATTACTGTCACTTCTTGCAATGCTTTTATACCATCTTTAATTTATCTGTGTCTTTTTCGACATGCATTAGCACGCTTATCAATGTCAGCTGTACTTAGTTTAAAAGACCAGACATGCGCTCGATGCTCTTGCTATTTTGGTTTTGCTTAGACGCTCAAGGTTACACTCTGTTTGCAGATATTATATGCTTCTGTTTTGTCTTTACTTCCCTTTTGCATGTGCTGGTATATATCTTTTCCTGATGATTATATTTTTCAGTCATTATGTCTAAAGTTGTGAGGACGCGCTTTGCAGTTTTTATCTCTTCCTGCGTTTTGTTTTTTCTGCCATGGGATCTCACCCCTTTTTGAATTTCTGTTTTACGCTTTTCATTTTGGAAGGTTAAAAGTTTTTTATGGTCTTTTTTTGTTTGTTGGACATATATATGTGAATCTATTTCTGTGCATGTTTGTTCCTAAACGTTACTACCTTCATTCTTTAGGCGTTTGGAGTTCCTTTGGTGGACTGCGCTTACCGGTAGGAGATTTCCTCTTTTCTTTAGGATAGAAACATAGAAAAATGGCGACAGAAAAAAAGACCACATGGCCTATCTAGTCTGTCCTTCCATATTAACAACTACAACAGTGCCCTTTTTTCCTTTAGAGATCCTCTGTGTTTGTCCAATGCTTTTTTGAATTCAGATACTGTCCTCATTTCTACCACCTCCACTGGGAGACTATTCCACGGATCCACCACTCTTTCCGTAAAGAAATATTTCCGCATATCACTCCTGAATCTATCCCCTTTCACCCTCAACCCATGTCCCCTCAAAGAAGAACTTGCTTTCAATCGAAAGAGGCTCTCCCCCTGTGCATTAATGCCACGGAGGTATTTAAACATCTCAATCATATCACCTCTATCCCGCCTTTCCTCTAAGGTGTACATATTAAGATCCTTAAGTCTGTCCTCATATGCTTTATGATGAAGACCACTAACCATTTTAGTAGCTACCCTCTGTACTGACTCATCCTGTTTATATCCTTTTGAAGGTGCGGTCTCCAGAACTGCACACAATACTCCAAATGAGGTCGCACCAAAGACTTATGTACAGAGACACTATCACCTCCTTTTTTCTGCTGACCATTCCTCTCCCTTTGCACCCAAGCATCCTTCTAGCTTTTGCTGTCGCCTTTTCTACCTGTTTAGCTACTTTAAGATCATCAGACACAACCATACCGAGGTCCCACTCTTCTTTAGTGGACAAAAGGATGGTTGGTTTATTCTTTGATACATGTGAACAAATATGGCACTAATTGGTATATGTTATACAATTATGAATGTCCTTACTGCTATTTTAAGCCTTCTGTCCTGAAATGGATTATTCTTTTTCTTGTGAGATCTAGGGAGATCTTGTGAGATCTAGGGAGAACATGTCTAGTGTCTCATTCTCTGCCTCACCCATATATCGCTTTTCTACACCTTTGACTAGATAGTACACACATCTTATGGTTGTCCCCCACCTATTTTTATATTGTTTATATTTATCTTGTGCCATGGCTATGTTTGGTATGCATATTTACAGTATGCTTTATGATGGTTTAAGGGATGTTATGTACACATCTCTTTTATGGATTTTCTATGATTTTCTTTTGATGTACACTTGTATGTAATTTCATTTTTTAGACATCCTCCAGATTGTACTTTGGAGTTTCTTCTTATTGGATATCTTCCCTCCTGGTTGAAGTCTAACTGGTAGAGTTGTTCTTGTTTTTGTATTATTTATCATTCATGTTTTAATGTACATTTCGTATGATATTTGTTTATGTTCCAGACCCCTGATGCAGACTGACTGACGAAACTTGGCCAAGTTGGATCTTGAACCTTGAAGGTTTTTCAATAAAGACTTTTTATACTCCTATTTGTGGTGTGGTCATCCTCTTCCACCGTTTTTGGACCTGAAAAGAATATTTTAACTAAAAGAATTGATGCAGAACTGTATTCGTTACTTTGACAGGCCATGCAGAGGCTTATGAAGTTAAACATAGAATATAGACCCTTAAAACTGGTGGATTCTTGACCAGGCGTTTCAGGGCACATCAACAATGGTTAATATATTAGATGGATGCACTCTTTGATATACATTGATGTATCTTCTCCAAGTAGTATTAGTTGTCTTTACATATTTTAAAATAGAATTAGCAGTTTCAAAAATGAATGCATGCAAAGCTGGTATCTCACACCACATCTCCCTATTCCTGAGTTTTCCCGTAGGCATTTCAGCTGTCAAAGAAGAAAAAAAACAGTCTAGAAGGATCCAAGTTTCACTTTATTTCTTGAACATCAAACTGCTAAATCCCACCCCCCTCCACATGAAATATGAAAATCTTTGAAACAGATGCATCTGGCTTACCAGCTATCACGCCAAATGTAATAAAGAGATATTGCACATTTGTAGCATAGGCACTCAGTATCCAACCAAGACCATTCAGTGTTCCTCCAATTATTGCCGTTTTGCGACATCCACAAGTGTTAATGAACAACCCAATAAAAGGTCCTACAATATAAAAATAATAATAGTAATCATTGGCAATGATGAACAGCCATAGTCACTTAATTATGCATTAATAACCATAATGGGAGGCATTTTCAAAGTGGCTTAAGTGGTTAGCAGACCTGCTAATCAGCTAAACCGCACTCAGCGGGAGATTCAGCCTCACTAAAGAGGTTAGTGCTGCCGAATATCCCCTCCTACTAGCTTTAGCGTCAGGGCGTTCCAGGGGCGGCAATAAAGCTTAGCCAATCAGCAGTGATATTCAGCTGCAAACCGGCTAACCTAAACTGGCTAGTTAGGCAGAAAAAAGGCTGCCCTAACTTCAGCCGCTGGCCAGATAGCTAAACCAGCTAAATATCACCAATGATCAGTTAGTGAATATGCTAACCGGTGAACCTGGATATTCAATGCAGGTGGTTGGATATGACCCCGGCATAAAATATTTGGATATTATGTAAAGTAGGGGCGCCTCCCACCTAGGTAGATTTTTAAAAGCTGATTATCTGTGGAAATGGCTATTTACATAGGGAAAAGGACTTTTTGAAAAATTTCCCACCTGATAAGTACATTGTTGCACCCTCACCTTTTCTGCATTTTGGTGGGGGCATTCTGGGCGCAAAGTTAGGCGGAGGGAGGTGTCAACATGCAGAATTTTGCATTTCCAATTTTACCAGTAAGAAGTACCCGCAAAAAATGAAAGTGCAAAGCTCTGCAGTTAGAGGAAAGTATATGCTTGCTTTCCCTTTGACAATTGTTACAAAGTGCACAATTTTATAAAGGATCCTTGGCACATTTATGCCTGTACACGCATATAAACTGCATCTTATAATATTACCGCACACAAACATATATACACACTATTAGCAGTCTTATATTTGTACATGACCCGGGTGTAGGAATGTTGGGGGAGGAAGTGTGGGTGGAGTCATGAGCTTCTTCGCCAGCATAGATTTACACCAGTCCCCTTTTTTGCAGAATAAAAAGACGCTGTAAAGAACATTGAGAGAAAGGAATGTGGGTTAATTTAAAAACAAATGTCCCTGAAGCAGAAAATATAGAAATGTGATAGTGCGTCAGACAAACTGCACCAACGTTTATGAATAATGCCGCAGTACAGCACTTCAAATAAGTGCATTTTTAAAAAATATATTCAAAATTACAGTAAAATACGATTTAACAAATAAGGACCAATGGAAGGGATATTCAAAGCGATTCACACGGTTAGCAGACCTGCTGACTGCGTTAAGCTGACCGGGTCATTTAGTGGCACTAACATGATTATTGCTGCTGAATATCCACGGGCGCGGCCATTGTACACCCCAGATAGCATTGGCGCATTCTGTGGGCGGCACCTAGCAATAGCCGGGCAGCAGCAATACTGAGCCACCGCCTGGTTATTACAAAGCGGCCAAAGTGAGCTACCTGAAACTTTCACTGCCCAAACTAACCAGTCAGTGGCTGAATATCACCACTGCCCAGTTAACATCTTTGCTATCTGGCCGACCTAGATATCTAATGCTGGTGACTGGACATGACCCCTGACACTGAATATCCAGGTTCACGTTTCAGTGGTGACAGCTAGCCGCTGAAACTGTGGTAGCCGCCAGTACTGAATATTTCCCCCAATAATTATAATAGACTGCGTTAGGTATGAAACTTACTACCACTTTCCGGACAAGATTTTGAAGATCCATAGATAGGTGCAGTACATAAATACCCATTTCCTATAGGCTTTTCCATACCCACACTTTGCCCAGAGCTGAGCTCACAGGCCCCCTCACACACAGAACATTTAAAACTGATCCCTTCCCCCACATTCTCCATACACATCCGCCATACCCCCCCCCCATATATACACATCTCTACTTCCTATATGTACACATCTCCCCACAATGCCCTCCCTACTTAGACACACTTTCTCCCATTCAAATATCCAATGCCCCCTCCTATACATACTCATTCCTCAGACCTCACATATGAATCTCCCAGAGCTGGATTTTGCTGCACACACCACAGAGAACTGACCTCAATCCCCGAAACTAGCTTTCGATCCATAATACCCTACCTGAACCCTAGGTCCTGCAAATGCAGTCTGTGGAGGAGTATTCTAGTGGTTAAGGCAGTAGCCTGGGACTAGAAAGACCAGGGTTCAAACCTCAATGACACTCCTTTTGGCCTTGGGCAAGTCATGTAACTCTCCATTGCCTCAAGTACAACCTTAGATTGTAAGCCCTCTGGGGACAGAGAAATACCTACAGTACCTAATTGTAAATCACCTCGAACTATTGAAGAGGTGTGAGCTAAATACTAATAGCAACATAAATTATTCTCTTTCATTTCCCAGGAGCTACCGAAGGTTCACTGCTGGGAATGCGGCCTGGCAGCAACCTTCACTCATACCTAGCTTTATTCCCCCCTACCACTATTACCAGCAAGGCTATAAAAGCAATGGTCTATTGGCTCAGAAGCATAGCAATAACGCTCTTTATATAGCCCAATACAAATGCACTCTGTACGCGCTAGTAGATATTGCTACAGGGAAGCAGCTTTGTTCTCTACCTTTTCAAGGGCTGTGGAACCAGATGCAACTTTTACAGACTTGGCCAGCACAAAGATCAGGACCCAGATTCAGAATCAAACCTAGTCTTCCAAAAAGTGATTCAGAGTGCTGCCAATAGGCCATCAGGCAGTCAGATTCCTATCTAAACTTCATTTCCTTTAAATAAGAACTTTTGAGCTTTGCAGAAATCAGTTTAAATGTGGACCTTATTGCATCAAAAATCATATGGTGGTTCACAAATCTAGGAGCTGGGAATATCATTGATCATTCAATAATAGCACCAACAGACTTAAGTGATAGACCAAGGGCTATCATGACAATGGCTGGGCTAGGTAAGTGTTTATAAAAATAGGGGTAAAATCCTGGGTAGTTGTGAAAGTAGGGTCATGGCACTGTGGTCAGTTTCAATTCAGCTGGATGGTCAATGGAGCAGAAGGAAACAATAAAACATAATTATATTGTGATTAACACTGCAAAATAAACCTATCTTTCCAGTCATTCTACCTGGTTATTAGATGGACTGGAAAGTGCTGTAGCTAGCTGGGCAACAGCAATATTTAGCCACTGACTGGCTAGTTACGGTGGTGAAAGTTAGGCCAGCCTTTAAAGTGCCTAACTTTCAGTGCTGTTAGATAACCAGCTATCAGTCGAAGTGTTTAATGGTGGCATCTGCTGAATAGCCCGGTCACCGTGATTAATGTGGTTAGTAGGTCTGCTAACTACATTAATCACTTTTAATATCGGCCCCCTAATGTTTTGTTCGAATATTCTGCCATATGCCTGGATGTTATACTATTTCCTGTTCATAGCAAAGGCATTGGCCTGGATCCCCTACTTGCACAATCTATACAAACAGCTTTGCATGGATTATTGTGCGTAAACTGGAATCACTACATCACAAAAGTCACATAACTATTGTAAACAGTTTCCTGATAGCAATGAAAGCCCTGGGAAAAAATACATGTCTGTACATAATACTGGATCTTTTCATAGGACAGGTCAGTCAAGGACAGGATGATGATCATCTGGAGCTAATTTTGGCCTCAGCAACCTTAGAGCAGCTACCAAATGGAAGGATCCTTGAGGTGCTTTCTTGGAACTGCAAAGAGGTGAATATGTCAACATTGGGCATATCGGTGTCAACTATAGTGCAGATGTAACCAGTCTTGAGACCTCTGCCAGAGCACTGAGCAAGTCAATACCAGAATCAGTCCCTTTTATTTTATTTATTTATTTATTTATATTCTCTTATATACCGCGCTATTCTGCATCAGTGCGGTTTACATTGAACAAACTGAAATTACATTGAACAGGGCATTATAACTTGGAGATAACTATTTTACAGGGAACATGGGCTATGGAGGGTTAAGTGGCTTGCCCAAGACCACAAGGAGCACCTGTGGGACTAGAAACCCCAATCCTTCCGGCCCAAGGTTGCTGTCCTCTAGTGGGATTTGAACCCCCGACCTTCCGGCCTGAAGTACCTTGCCCCAACCACTAGGCCACTCCTCCACTCCTTTATATTGTGGTTTGACTTGGACAGTTTCTGAGAGGGAAGCATCATACTATTACTACTACTATAATAAAGCATCCATGTTATTTGGCACCGATCGATTCCATGGCCAAAACAGCCTGTTCATATGCTTACTGAGGATAAGCCTCTAAAATTGCTGCTTCCTCAGATATCTGCTCTACTTGTAATTTCAGAGTCAGAATCATCCTGGGATCTGCTTTATAATCCAAAAGATTCTGACGCTGATTAGGAGCAGTCTCTACAGCCCCTTCAGAGCACTATTTCTCGACATATTAGAATCTAATTTCTACCGGGGATGTTACCTTTTCACCTTTGTGCAGAGAATGGAAGAGGCTATTATTTTTAAGGTGAAAGTGAAAGATGAGCCCTGGGAACTGTTTTTTTTGGTGCCCTTAAATACCTCAATGCTCCAAAGAAAATGGTAGCAATGCCTCCTCACCAGGTTCTCCAGAATGTACAGAAAAGACTGTGGGAAGCCCTGCTCACAGTTCTTCTGGTTGGAAAGAAGGTGGACACTAAGTAATATATCCAGAAGAGTCCTTTTATTTAACAAAATTCAAATATCCAATCATTCTGAAATTGTTGAATTTGCCTTTAGAGCAAGGGCAAAGGGCAAAGCCCTTAGACCTTTAAGGAAGAAGTTCTTTCAGAATGCTATGCTTAATTCTTAGAACATACATAAGAACATAAGATATGCCATACTGGGTTAGACCAAGGTCCATCAAGCCCAATACCCTGTTTTCAACAGTGGTCAAACTAGGTCACAAGTATTTAGCAGTTTCCCCAGAAGACACAGGTTCCACAATGCTTGTATTGGGACAAGCAGTGGATTTCCCGGGTCCCCTTTAATAATGGGTTGTGGATCTTTTCTCCAGGAACTTGTCCAAACCTTTTTAAACCTAGCTACACTAACAGTTTTTATTACATCCTCCGGCAACGAATTCCAGAGTTTGATTACGTGTTGAGTGAAAAAATATTTTCTCTTATTAGTCTTATATGGGTTATACTATAGCTTCATTGCATGTCCCCTAGCCTTTCTACATTTTGATGGTGTAAACAATCGATCTATATTTATCCATTCCACTCCATTCATTAATTTATAGACCTCTATCATATCTCCCCTCAGCCATCTCTTTTCCAGATTGAAGGGCCCTAACCTTTTTAGCCTCTCCTCATAGGGATATCTGTCCATCCCCTTTACCATTTTGGTGGCTCTTCTCTGTACCTTTTCTAATTCTGCTATATCCTTCTTGAAGATACAGCAACCAGAATTGCACACAATATTTGAGGTACAGTTGCACCATGGAATGATACAGAGGCATTATAATATCCTTTGTTTTATTCTCCATTCCTTTCCTTATGATTCCTAGCATTTTATTTGCTTTCTTGGCCGCCACTGCACACTGGGCAGAGGGTTTCAGCATTTTATCCACAATGACGCCTAAATCTTTTTTCTTGGGTGATGGTTCCTTATGCATCGTGTAACTGTAGTTTGGGTTGTTCTTTCCTAGGTGCATAACTTTGCACGTGTCCATATTAAATTTCATCTGCCATTTGAACGCTGAGTCTTTCAATTTATTAAGGTCCTCTTGTAATTTTTCACAATCCTCTTGGGTTTTAACAACTTTGAATAATTTTGTGTCAACTTGCAAATTTGATCACCTCACTCATTATATTTCCAGGTCATTTACGAATATGTTAAAAAACAGTGGACTTAGTACAGATCTCTGGGGTATTTCACTATTCACATTGGGAAAATTGGACATTTAGCCCTACCCTCTGCTTTCTATCTTTTAACCAGTTTCTGATCCACAATATACACTGCCTCCTATCCCATGACTTTTTAATTTTGCCATAGTCTCTCATGAGGGACCTTGTCAAAAGCTTTCTGAAAATCCAGATACAGTACATCGACCAACCCACCTTTGTCTACCTGTTTATTTACACCTTCCAAAAAATATTACTGATTAATAAGACAAGATCTTCCCTGGCTAAAGCCATGTTAGCTGTCTCCCATTAAACCATACTATCTACATGTTCAGAAGTTTTGTTCTTAATAATGATTTCTACCATCTTGCTCAGTACTGATGTAAGGCTCACCAGATCACCCCTGAAACCCTTTTAAAAAATTGGCGTTACATTGACTATCCTCTAATCTTCAGGTATTATTGATGATTTTAATGATAGTTCACAGATTAGTAATAGGTCTGCAATCTCATATTTCAGTTCTTTCAACACCCTTGTATGTATACCATCCGGTCTAGGTGATTTGCTACTCTTCAGTTTATCTGATAGTTGTAATATATCTTCCTGGTTTATCGATATTTCTTTCAATTCTTCTGCTGCATCAGCTTTAAAAACTATTTCAGGCATGGGTAACTTCCCTATATCTTCTTCAGTAAAGACCGAAGCAAAGAATTCATTCAGTCTCTCCGCTGTGGGCTTACCTCCTCTTAGTACCCCTTTTACCCCTCGATCATCCAATGGTCCAACTGACTGACAGTTTTTTTGCATGAATGCACTTGAAAAAGCTTTTATTATGCATTTTTGCTTCCACTGCAAGCTTTTTTTTCAAATTCTCTCCTGGCCTGTTTTATCAATGCCTTATATATAACTTGCAAGTGCTTATGTTGTTTCCAGTTTGTCATTTGGCTCCTTTTTCCATTACCTGAAAGATGCTTTTTTAGCTACGAGTGTTGCTCAGAAAGTAATGCCCCACATGTTTTTTCTCAGTCCAGAATGAAGATAGAGGTGTGAAACTGAAAAGGTAGTAACTTGGAACTTCAAAGGACACATGTGTGTAATTTTACAGTCGTCCAACAAATAGCGAGGCGGTAGTGATCCTTCAAATGGCGTCTGTGAGTGACACACGATACAAACAATGAGCTGTAATTGAATTCTTGGTGGAGGAGAAAGAAAAAGTGTGAGAAATATTCACAAACTGTTGTGTGCTGTGTATGGACGTTCTGCGGTAGATAGGAGCACCATTGGATGATGGGTGAAGAGTAGAGGCTTCAGGAAATGGTAAAACGAAACTGGACGATCGGCCGCGGTCTGGGCGTCCTGCCTCAGCCACCAGTCCAGACAAGTTGCAGCACCCTGCGATAGCTGCCAGCGGGCATTAAAATACTGTAAGCTGTTGCGGTGTGCCTTGCACACACCTTTGAATATCCCAAAGAGTCAATAATTGCCATTGCACTACCTCTACTGACGGAAAGCTGTACGGACAATTCCTGACTCGTGATGCGCCGATCCACACGAATAATGTCATCAGCGCGCTGCAACTGGTCTGGACTGGTGGCTGAGGCAGGATGGCCAGACCGTGGCCGATCTTCCAGTTCCGTTTTACCACTTCCTGAAGCCTTTACTCTCTTCACCCATCGTCCAACGGTGCTCCTATCTACCGCAGAACATCCATACACAGCACACAACCGTTTGTGAATGTTTCTCACACTTTCTTTCTCCTCCACCAAGAATTCAATTACAGTTCGTTGTTTGTACCATGTGTCACTCACAGACGCCATTTGAAGGATCACTACTGCCTCGCTATTTGTCAGACGACTGTAAAATTATACACATGTGTCCTTTGAAGTTCCAAGTTACTACCCTTTCAATTTCACACCTCTATCTTCATTCTGGACTGAGAAAAAACATGTGGGGCATTACTTTCTGAGCAACCCTCGTACAACATCCTCTCTGACCTCACCTTTAAACTATGCTGGCAGTTTTTTGGACTTCCTTCCACTTTTCTTAAAGCGTGGAATACAGCTGGTCTGGTCTTCCAAGATAGTATTTTTAAATAACACCCATGCTTGATGTAAATTAACCTTTGCAGCTGCTCCTTTTAGTTTTTTCTTAACAGATTTCCTCATTTTATCATAGTCTCCCTTTTGAAAGTTAAAAGGTAGTACTGTGGATTTCCTTGCCGTCTTTACTCCATTTATTAAATCAAACGCGATCATGCTATGATCACTATTGCCAAGTGGCCCCAACACCCTTATCTCTTGCACCAGATCTTATGTTCCATTAAGGACTAGGTCCAAGTTGGCTTTCCCTCTTGTTGGTTCATGAACCAGCTGCTCCAAGAAGTAGTCGTTGATTTCATCCAGAAACTATCTCCCTAGCATGTACTGCCATGACACTGACCTAGTCAATACCGGGGTAATTAAAATCACCCATTATTATTACTGTGCTGTAAATATTGCTAGCTTTCCTGATTTCTTTGACCATTTCATCATCCATTTGTTTATTTTGGTCAGGCGGTTAATAGTACACCTCCACTGCCATCACCTTCCCCTTTTTACATGGAATTTCTATCTATAGAGATTCTATAGTGTATTTTGTTTTCTGCAAAACTTTAATCCTGTGTGACTCAATGACTTCTCTAACACAGAGCGTAACTCCGCCACCAATTTGATCTATTCTATCATTCTGATATAAATTGTACCCAGTTATCACAGTGTCCCACTGGTTGTCCTCCTTCTACCATGTCTCTGAGATACCAATCATATCTAACTTCTCATTTAGTGCTATACATTCTAACTCTCCCATCATTTTTTAGACTTCTAGCATTTGCATGCAAGCATTTTGGAGGCTGTATTTTATTCATATTAATCTGGTTACTGGAAGACAGGGGTAATTTGGAATCTTTAAGTTCTGTCTGCTCTATACTTAAAGGCATTTGGATTACTTTTGTCTTTATTGGAACCTCTGTCGATATGCTCTAACTTCATTTTTTTGATTGTATCCTTTAAGGATACATCCTTTTGAACCATGCACTCTTGGGCGACTGTCTGCTTTCCCCTATTATCTAGTTTAAAAGCTGCTTTATCTCCTTTTTAAAGGTTAATGCCAACAGCCTGGTTCCATCTCGGTTAAGGTGGAGCCCATCCCTTCAGAAAAACCCCTCCTTGTCCAAGAATGTTGCCCAGTTCCTAACAAATCCAAAACTCTCATCCTTGCATCATTGTGTCATCCACTCACTGAGACTCTGGAGCTCTGCCTGCCTTTTGAGTCCTGTGTGTGGAACGGGAAGCATTTCAGAGATTGCTACCCTGGAAGTTCTGGATTTCAACTTCCTACCTAAAAGCCTATATTTGACCTCCAGAATCTCCCTACCACACTTTCCTATGTCATTAGTACTAACATGAACCAAAACAGCATATTCTTCCCTAATACTATCTAAGACCTTGTCTAGGTGACCCATGCAGTCTTCTACCTTCGCACTAGGCAGGCATGTTACCAGGTGATCTTCATGTCCACCAGCTACCCAGCTAACTGCATCCCTAATGTTTGAATCACCAACTATAATGGCTGTCCTAACCCTTAGTGAAACCTCATTGGTGTGAGAGGGTTTTACATCGCCTGGAGGACAGGTCCTAGATACAAGATCACTTCTTCCACACCAGGGTGATACTCTCCTATCATGTGACCTCTCTCCTCAACAACAGAAATGCTGTCAAACTGGAGGTGGGACTTCAGTACTACGTCCCTGAAGGCCTCTCTGTCTTCCTTATGTCCTCCAAGTCTACCACTCTAGCCTCCAGAGATTGGATTCGTTCCCTGAGAGCAAAGAGCTCCTTGCACCTAGTGCACACGTAAGACCCCTCACCAACTGGGAGAAAATCATAAATGTGACACTCAATGCAAAAGACTGGAAAGCCCCCATCTTGCTGCTGGACTGCTGTCTGCATCTTAGTTTTAAGGTTGTGTTTATGTATTTAATTGTTTACTTATGTAGATTTGCTGGGGATACTTATACTACTAAAACTATATCTAATATGTTTAATGGACTTTGTTCACCTCAACATTAATTAATCTCAGGTCCTTAATGTATGCCTGATGAGGATAAACAGCTGCATCTGAGAGTGAATATGGGCATCTCCTTCCCTTTAAGAGGTTTAAGAGCCTATAAAGCTACCATTATCCCAGGGGTAGGTGGAAGTGGGGAGGGAGGGAGAGAATGAAGATCTATCAAAATTTGGCTTGCTTCTAAGGGAAAGGCATACCAATTTCCTGGATGACTCATGCAGCCCTTGGTTTGATAGAAGAGGCCTTTTAAATTGTTCCTTTGATCTGCCACTTGCCTTTAATACTTATTCAAGACAACTTCACAGATCTTTTGCTTCCTAACTGGAAGGCCTCTTTGTAAAGGTCACCAGAAATAAGTTTATTTCTTCCTACTCAGGACTACTCTTCCTGTATGTTAAGCTATGCTCTAATTTGATTTAGATAAAAAGCTCTCTAGAAACAACTTTATTTCAGTAACTATTTACTCTATTTAACTTTTTATGTTTAAGCTATACTCTGATTTGATTGAAATGAAAAGTTCTCTAGAAACAAATTTCAGAGTCTATTTACTCTTAATTTATGTTCTATGCTAAGCTATACTCTGCCTTGACTTAAAATCAAAGCTTTTTGGTGGTACTAAGACCTGACTGACTCAGCAAAAACACTGAATTCTAAAATATACAGATCAGTTTTAACCCAAAGAATTTCCTTTTCCCCCCAAGACTTAGAGTTTATTTCTGAAGATTAATACAGGTGTATATCTATTTCCTTGTAGCAGTCCGTTTCGGTAGTCCTTCATATCATCCTAGCAGATCTTCGTGATTGAGAATATCCATACCATTCAGCAAAGTGTACTGAAGTTCAAGGAGTTTCTTCTTCCAGAGAACTGAGAGGACTGTTTCAGTCAGTGAGTCTAGCAGGGCAGTGTGAACAGCACTTGGTCCATTCAATCTATAGTGAGTTTTTCTGATAACTGTATTTTGGAGGACTGTTTTAGCACTGGGAGTGGAGGAGTAGCCTAGTGGTTAGAGCATCTGCCTAGTTTCCAGAAGCTCAAGCGTTCAATTTCCACTGGCATTCCTTGTGACCTTAGGCAAGTCACTTTACCCTCCAATGGCTTGGAAGAAAAGGTCTGGCAATTTCTGGTGATACACTGCCACGAAAACCCAGAGGCAGCTGGGTTGCCAGGAGTCAGCACTGACTTGATGGCACTAAAAAAAAAAAAAAAAAGATCTACAGATGCAAAGGGTGAGACCATACTTCTTACCTCCTGTGGATCTGGATTGGCAGAGCAAAGGACTTTATTCATGTCCTACTCTCGTGGATGTTTTATATGGCAACCAGTGTCTGGTTCTTTCCTTACTCTTTCCTCTACTCGTCCAAAACAATTTCAGTCCAGTCCAGGATTCGGTTATATATTTAAATATATAGGGTTGGATTTTCAACTAGCCCAATCACTGTTCTAACGTGCCGAAGTTTAACTTAATAGATATATTCAGCTCCACTATCTGATGAACACCTCTTCTCTTCCAATACAGATTCTTTGTCAGGACTTTTCTCTTTCTAGAAGGCAATTGATTCTGGAACCACCAAAACATTGCACTTGAATTTTCAGGGTTCTTTGAACCCCAAGGAAGCTCTAAATAGGTAATCTCCCAAAACGTCTCTCTTCCTACAACCAGGTATTCCACCATTTGTCATATAGGGTACTTCCCAAGTGGTTAAATAAATATAATGCATTTAGCAGGTTTTTAGTACTGTTTTATCATTTCAGTCAAAACTGTTTATATTGTTACAAACTTGGTAATGTATATTAAACAAGGACATTGATAACTTGGATTTTTCTGAAGCAATGGAGAGTTAAGTGACTTGCCCAAGGCCACAAGGAGTGCAAGTGGGAATCAAACCCTGGTCTCTTGGTTAACAAGCCAATGCTCTAGGCCAGGCATGTCCAACAGGTAGATCGTGATCTACCTGTAGATCGCAGAGGGGTCAGAGGTAGATCACCAGCCCCACTTGGCTCCTTGCTTTCGAATTGGTTCAAACCACTGTGACTTTTGCTTGCCTCTGCAATTTTATTTCACCTTGCCTTTGCGTTGATTCTACACTGTGTACAGAGTTTATTAAATCGCGTGTGGTGGTATTTGATTTTATCTGGTTTGCTGGACAGGTGTTGAGTTTTTTAAATGATTGTTTGGTGGTATTTATTGGTGCCAGTATGATGAATTCTTATTTTAACTTTTAGAACTGCATGTGTGGTTTTGGCATCTCCAGTCCTTGTATTGCACATCATCCAAAGGTCTTCAGTTCCTGTTGATCTTTAATACTTTGGGACAGTGACAGTTTTGGACCAGATTCAGCCAGTGTTTATACTAACTTAGCAAATTTGGCCTTCTTACATCTAGCCACCCCAGTATAATGAAGATGAGTGTTCCAAAGAAGAGCAAAACCTACCACTTTCATGATGAATGGGAAATGGACTACATCATGGTGAAAGTCAAGTGTTGTTGTCTAATTTGTAACACCCCGGTATCCTTGCCCAAAAAGGGTAATCAGGAACGTCATTATAAGGCTCTGCATAGCAATAAGTTTGATACTGATTTTCCACCCAAAAGTGAAATTCGTAAACTGAAGCTCAAAGAACTTAAATCAAAATTGGCTACTCAGCAACAGCTGATGGCGAAGCCAAGATCACATTTGGTCAATGCAATCATAGCATCCTTCAAGGTCAGCAACCTGATCGCAAAGAAATGCAAACTTTTCACTGAAGGGGAATTTGTAAAAGATTGTTTTCTTGAAGCAGCTGACAATCTTTTTGAAGGATTTAAAAATAAGAAAGAGATCATAGCTGCTATTCAAGATGTACAATTGTCAAGAAACACCGTCGTGCGGCAAACAGAAAAGATGTGTGGAGACACAACTGAACAACTGTTGGAGGATGTTTCAAATTGTGTTGCTTTCTCACTCCAACTGGATGAATCTACAGACATAAGAGACATAGCCCAGTTACTAGTCTTTGTCTGGATGGTTTTTGAAGACTTCAGTGTTAAAGAAGAACTACTTAAAATGATTTCTTTAAAAGGGAGACCTACCGGTCAGGAAATATTCAGTTCTTTCCATTTTTTTGTGACAAAGTGTAATCTTCCATTGCAAAGACTTGTTTCCATCACTAATGATAGAGCAAGAGCAATGACAGGTGAGGTTAACGGTTTCATAGCCCTCTGTAGACAGCATGATGACTTCCCAGATTTCCTTTCTTACCACTGCATCATTTACCAGTAAGTTTTGGCAAGCAAGAGACTCAATACAAAGACTGTCATGGACATCACTTTCAAAATTGTAAATTCAGTTCTTGGAAGATCACTTCAAAGATGGCTTTTCAATCTTACTCTTGATGAAGGGGCAGCGGAAATCATTTTGCACAGATGTAAGGTGGCTATGTAGGCACAAAGTTCTGCAAAGATTTCGTGATTTTCTGAATGAAATAAGTTTTTTGAAGGAGCGGGGAGATGACCAAGCAGAGTTGGAAGATGAGGAGTGGTTATGTGATCTGGCATTTCTCGCTGACTTTACAGGCGAACTAAGTAATATGAACCTTGAACTACAAGGTAAAAACAAATGCATTGGTGAGATAATGAGTACAGTTTCATCCTACAAGAGCAAATTTGAGCTAATGATGACTGACTTTGCAAAACACTTTTGATCGTTTTCTAAATACACAGGACCATCTGGGACAATATCCAAATTTTGTTTTTCAGAGCGAGACGTATGTGACAGAAATCTGTTCTGTTATCCAGGAATTTGAAAATAGATTCTGTGACTTCCAAAAAATTGGAACAGTTGTGGAGTACTTGTCATACCCATTCGAAGTAGATGTGGACATTAAAGAAACTGCACCTGCTATCAGTAAAAATTACTCATTGAACAAGCCATCTCTTGAAAATGAAATATTAACCCTTAAAATTGACATTTTTCTCAAGACCGGTGCTGAGCAAGAATCGTTTTGGAAGCTAGTGCCTAGAGACAAATTTCCCAACTTAAGATGCAGTGAAGCTGTACATTCCTGTTTCGGTTCAACTTATTTGTGTGAATCTGCGTTTTCCCATCTGAAAATGACAAAGAGTACACAACATTCCAACATGACAGATGAACATCTCCAGGATTCCCTGAAATTAGCCCTTATGCAATATTCACCCAACTTCAAAAAACTGGTGGATGAAATGCAGGCCCAGACGTCTCACTAATGAGCAAGAGCAAAATATTAAAGATTGTGCAAGATCAGCCTGGATCACTCCTCGACCTAAATTTAACACAAATTACTCAATAAAAGTCAAAGAAAGTTATTAAGACAGTTAAAGAAATGTATTACTCAATAAAATGCTAAGAAAAAATGTACTTTCCATTTCTCCTCACAGTTCTTACTGGATCTTCGTCTCTCTGTTTAGTTTTTGCTTAATTTGCTTAACAGCTGATCACATCCAAGTAAATGACAGAAGGTTCGTTAAAAATGGGGGGGGGGGGGGAATCCTCCAACTTTATTGGGTTAAAATTTAATTTGAAACTTAATTTTAATGGTAGTAGATCACCGGCACTTTTGGCCGGAAAAAGTAGATCATGACCTGTTCGAAGTTGGACATGCCTGCTCTAGGCTATTACGGCACTCTGTATACATGCCATATGTGTATATTTCTTCATGTATGTGTCTGTGTACATGTATATATCTGGGTGTATGTTTATATGTATCTGCGGATATGGGTGTGTGTATCTGTGGTTCAGTATATGTCTGTGGGATGGAATATATTGTGATGACGAAGGCAGTTCAGAGGAAATGGAATGGCAGAAAAGTGAACCCTGTTCCTTTAAAAGTCAGAGCACAGCCAGCATCAAGCCCCGCCCACTTCAGCACGTCAGGGCTAGAGTGAAGCCTAGCAGCTCCCACATGTGCTGGGAGAAGGGTGTGGTCCCTAGCAGTGATAAGTTTAAAACTGCTGAGTTTGAACAGTTAGCTAGCACAGCAGGGGGCACGAGGACTAGCACAGCAGAGAGGGGCTCGAGGACAAGCACGGGCCAAGGCACAAGCACAGCAGGGGGCACGAGGACTAGCACAGCAGAGAGGAACACAGCAGGAAGGAGAACGAGAGGAGCTCAAGGGAATAAGCAAGGAGCTCAAGGAAGCACGAGGAGTGCTGGCCCCAAGAGCAGAGACGAGCTGTGGGATCTGGGAAGAGCAGGTCCAAGGCAAACACAGCCAAGAGGAAAAGTGCTACAAGGGAAACAAGCGTCTCCAGAGAGAAGGCAGCATGGCTGTGAGCAGGAAGGAGGGGAGCAACTAAGAGGCCCAGAATTCAGGCAAGTGATTGTTCCAGAATCCCTGCACAGGAGAAAATGGAAGGAGTTAGTTCCTACTGGAGGGACCAATTCAGCTAGCCAGCTAACTGGTAGAAATAGGGAGAATAGCTTGTCTGCATTCCCTGACCAAAGGCTCTATGAGGAAATAGAGCAGAAAAAAATATTACTAGAAAAGTTAAATGAATTGCTGCAGAAGCAGCATAGTAAGCTCTACAGCCAGGTACCCTCTGAAGAGTGTTGTAATGATTCTGTGGAAGAAATGGAAATAGAAAGCTGCTGTGAAGGTTATGAGAATAGTCCTGAAGAAATACAATGTGCTTTTTGTAGGACAAATGAGCTGCAAGTGTGTTGAACCCCACGCACAGCTGAATGAGTGAATGTTTAAGATAAGGAAGCTGATTTGAATGAAAGGTACAGCAGAGAAAATAGTTGGTAGTTTTAACCCAAGCTATTTCTCCTCAATGCTTACAACTGAAAGAAAACTCAAGGGACATTTTGAAGCTAATTGTGTATGGAAGGAAACTGTGGAAACAGTCTTCTGTTGAAAGTAACTTGCCTGTAAGGAAGTTAGCAGCCTGAGCTTGGTAAGCTAGTTCCGGTGTCCAAGTTAGCCATTGCTGAAGCTGACCAACCTATGAATATGTTGTTGTGAACTTTATTCCTTTGTTTTGGAGAAGTATCCAGTTTTTCTGTTCAGCCCTGTTACTTTTGATGCGAGGTGTAAAACCCAAGAACAAATAAATATTCTCTGTTTCGCCTAACCACTTGTGGTCACACTACTTTGCCCGCCAGGATAAGCAAACTACAGCTCCCAGCAGCCTTAGCTGGTAGCCATCTTGGGGAAACTTATTCTAAGGGCAACCAGGCGACACTCTCCTGCTGCCTGGCTATACGCCCGGCCAGGAGGTGGCGACAATATGTGTAAGGAGGTAAGTTAGTAGTATATCTGTATTGCATCTATGTACATTTGTGACTGGGAGAGGAAAGGAGAGGAGAAGCACAATGTGAAAGAAGCAATTCCCTAATGTCTCGGTTTCCATATAATCAGTGTTTGTGTAGCTGTTGGGCTTCCTCTCCCACAGAAATAAATTGGACCATTTTGGGGGAATCTTTTTGAACTTGATATATTTTTCACTGGTTTTTCCCCAGTCGCCCAATTTTATTCCATTTCATTAAGTTGTTAGAGAATTATTTTACCCCCATCCAGACAGACAAGATATTTTTTTTGCTCCCTTATGTATAAAATTTTCCCCAACATTTCATTGAGTTGGATGGAATAAAAAACATAGGTTTCACCCATAAAAACCATGAGCCCGATACTGAATCAACATGCTCACCATCTTACGTCAAGCAGCGGTACCAGAACTTATATTCAGCACAACTAGCTGTATACGTTGTGGGGCTGAACGTAATGTATTCAGTGGTAACCACGCCAGCACCAGGGCCGGCCCGTCCATTGAGCAAGAATGTTTTTTGCACAGGGCCCCGCGTTTCAGGGGGCCCCGCGCAAAAAACATTCTTAAGCATCCCAAGTTAAAAAAAAAAAAAAAAAAAAACGGGATTTCCCATCACCCTCGGCGGGATTAACAGAGCCGCGAGAAAAGAAACTCTCGCGGCTCTGAAAAAAGCCCGCGTTTTGGACGTGAAGAGCTGAAGATGCACGGAGGCTCTGCCGGGCAGGGGGGGGCCCCGCGGCAGAGCTCTTGATGCTGCCGCGGCAGAGCTCTTGAAGCTGCCGCGGCAGAAGCAGCCGGTTTGGGTTTTTTTTTTATTTTAATTTGGAATGATAGGGGGGGGGGGGGTGGTTAGGACTGGTAATGGGCTATGGGAGGGGGGGAGGCTAAACTGGAAGTAGGCTGATGGGAGGGGGAGGCTAAACTGGAAGTGGGCTGATGGGGGGGGGGGGTGGTGAGGACTGGTAATGGGCCAGGGGGTGGGATGGTTAGGACTGGTAATGGGCCGGGGGGGGGGGTTAGTAATGGAAATGGGCAATGGGGGGGGAGGCTAATACTGGAATTGGGCTGATGGGGGGGGGGGTTAGGACTAGTAATGGGCTATGGGGGGGGCGAAGTGGGCTGATGGGGGGGGGGTTAGGACTGGTAATGTGCTATGGGGGGGGCGAAGTGGGCTGATGGGGGGGATAGGAATGGGAAAGGGCTATTGGGGGGGCTAATAGGGCTGAGGGGGGGGGGGTTAGGACTGGTAATGGGCTATGGGGGGGCTAAGTGGGCTGATGGGGGGGTTATGACTGGTAATGGGCTATGGGGGGGCTAAGTTGGCTGATGGGGGGGTTTGGACTGGTAATGGGCTATGGGGAGGGGGCTAAGGCTGGAAGTGGGGGGTAGGACTGGAAATGGGCTGATGGGGGGGGGGTTAGAACTGGTAATTGACTATGGGGAGGGGGCTAAGGCTGGAAGTGGGGGGTAGGACTGGAAATGGGCTGATGGGGGGGTTAGGACTGGTAATGGGCTATGGGGGGGCTAAGAAAGGAAGAGGGCTGAGGGCAGGGGTGTTAGGACTGGTAATGGGCCGGGGGGGGTTAGGACTGGTAATGGGCCATGGGGGGGGGGGTGTTAGGACTGGTAATGGGCCATGGGGGGGGGTGTTAGGACTGGTAATGGGCCATGGGGGGGGGAGGCTAGGACTGGTAATGGGCTGATGGGGGGGGAGGGTTAGGACTGGTAATGGGCCATGGGGGGGGGGAGGCTAAGACTGGAAGTGGGCTGATGGGGGGGGGGGTAGGACTGGTAATTGGCTATGGGGGGGGCTAAGACTGGAAATAGGCTGATGGGGGGGCTAGGACTGGAAATAGGGTGATGGGGGGGTTAGGACTGGTAATGGGCTATGGGGGGCTAAGACTGGAAATGGGCTGATGGGGGGGCTAGGACTGGAAATAGGGTGATGGGGGGGTTAGGACTGGTAATGGGCTATGGGGGGCTAAGACTGGAAATGGGCTGATGGGGGGGTAGGACTGGTAATTGGCTATGGGAGGGGGGCTAAGACTGGAAATAGGCTGATGGGGGGCTAGGACTGGAAATAGGGTGATGGGGGGTTAGGACGTAATGGGCTGATGGGGGGTTAGGACTAGTAATGGGCTATGAGGAGGCTAGGACTGGAAATGGGCTGAGTGGAAGGAGGGCTTGAACTGCAAATAGCTGATGGGGACGGGGGCTTGGAATGGAAATGGGTTGTGAGGGGGAGGGAGCTAGGACTGGAAATGGGTGAGGGGGGGGGCTAGGACAGGAAATGGGCTGATGGGCTAGAATAGGACTGGAAATTGGCTGTTGGGGGGTGCTAAGATTGGAAATGGGCTGTGGTGGGGGTTTGGATTGAAATGGACTCATGAAGGGGCTAGAACTGGAAGTAGGCTCATGGGGGGCTTGGATTGGAAATGGGCTGAGTGGAGGGGAGCTAGGATTTGACATGGGCTGATGGTGGGGCTAGGAAAGGACTAGAAATGGGCTCATGGGGGGCTGGGATTGGAAATGAGCTGATGGAGGGACTTGGATGGGACTGCAAATAGATGGGGGAGCTAGGACTGGAAATGGGCTTATGGGGGGCTAGGACTGGAAATGGGCTGATGCGGGGACTAGAAGGGAGCGGATGCTGGGTGGGACTGGAACTAGAATGGAGCTGATGTTGGGGGAGGATTAGAATGGGATGGAGCTGGGAGAGTGAAATGGAGAGGGAAAAAATATTTTGTGTGGGAGGGAAGACAAATCTACAATTGTCCGGATATTGGGAGAGTAGGTGGGGATTGAGGATGGAGGGGTAAAATTTGAGTGGATGAAATAGGAATGAGGAAAGAGCAAAAAGGAGAAAGATTAGTATGTTAAAGCAGATGTAGAGAGAGAATGGAAAAAAACTAGAAGAGAGAAGAAAAGACAAATGGACAGCAGACGATGAAGAATTAGCGGAAGACACGAAGAAACCAGAAGAAAGTGGCTGGAGCAATTGCAGCTGAAAAAAAATGCACAAAAGGTAGAAAAATATCTCTTTATTTTGAATTTATTAATTGGAATATGTCAGCTCTGGGAAATGTGCATCATTAACGTCTGCGCTTTGTTTAGTACAAGAGCAAATTAATGTATAGTTTTATTTCTACAGTGTTGTACATTCCAAGTTTGGCTTTTGGGATTCCCAGTTTAATTATTGTCTTCCTGTTTCTAAATTGTGATTCCTTGTTTGGTGATGGTCTATGTTCTGCATGTGTAACTGAGCTGAGGTATTCTGTTTATGTAATTCCTATTTGACATTGCCACTTGTTCTCTTTCCCCAGTAGGTCATGTATTGTTGTTGTCTGAAATGTATTGGTTTAATATTTGCAGCGTTTCCTTTTGATAGTTAGGGTATGGTGCTTTATGAGTCCTGGTAGTGCTGTTAGGATACGGCGGGTTTGCTATGGGTTCTAAATGGGCAGTGTTTGTAGTAGTTCCTAATGTGCCTGGCGGTTGGTATTGGATTATAGTAATGTAGAAGTCTTTTAGTCTTTCTTTATTCATACACTCATTAAGAGGCATGTTTACTAAAAGTTCGTGTATGGTAACATTATGCAAATATTTATGCAAATGAGGCCCCTTATGCAAATGAGGCCCCGCACCGAGTCTCCGCACATGGCCCCGCACCCCCCTTGGGCCGCCCCTGGCCAGCACTATCCATTTTAATTAGACCTGCCTCTGCTTTACTCCTAAGCTGGCCCGTAATTATATGGGTAATACTATCATTTAGGAGTTTAAATGGCCCGATATTATCCATACAAGTTTTGAAAAAACAATGTTGCTTATCTGTAGCAGATGTTTTTAGACAGCATGATTAATATGGCACACAAGTGGGGTTATATATCTTACAGCACCAAGACAGAACTACCCTCCCAGAGGTCAGACCTTAGTGTAAGGTTCTGTGCATCATGGCCCTTCTTACATGCAGTGGTTTCTTTAGATGCTCAGTTAGTTCATAAGCTTAAGAAGATAGAAAATTCTCAGGAAGGTGGAAGAAATCGTGTGCCTTATCAATCTTGCTGTCTGTACAAAACACCTGTTACAAGTAAGCAACACTGCTCGTCCCGTCAACAAGCAGGACTGAATCAGGCATACAAGTGGGTGAATCCCAAACTTAGGGCTGCTTGTTTTTTTTGCATTGCACCATTCTTAGGAGCAGCCCACAGTTACAGAATGGGAGAGTTGCCAGTTTACACCAACACAAACTGATCGAAGATACCATCCTTGACTGAAGTTTGGCTTAGGTGCAACATAAAGGAACTTATTTTAGAAACCTTATTCGCATTTTCCATGTGGAAATACTGGCACTTACACATGGAAAATGCATTCTCGTGCAAATGTCGATTTTGGAAAAAGCTCCTTTTACACGTGGATGTCCATATTGCATCCAAATTGCAAGGGGGCGTAGTGGGGGCATGACTTGGGCAGAACAAAAAGCTGCATTTGTATTTCCCATGTCATATAGAGAAAGCATGTGTAAACCCAAAATTGTCATGAACATCCGAATTTACACCTGCTCCCCAAAACATGTAGGTTTTTAAAAAGTATGTGCTTCAGCTACCCCTTTATAGGAGAGATTAAGGGGTTATTCTCCTTAATCCCCACTTGTTTTTCTCCTCCATATTGAAATGATGTAAATATAGCATCCTCTGAAGTTTGGTAGCAGTCGCTACACATTTATGTTTGCAAAACGACTCTCATGCACATGTAAGTGCTGACATTTGCACGTTCAATTTGTGAAATACCAGCATTTAGACATGTAAATTGTTAGGTCTCCTCCACTGATTTTTCCTCCCTGTAACTTTTCAAACTGGCTCTTCCTGTTGCATGTGGATATCAATTCCTATGCATTCCTCCACTTCCTACTGTGTATTTTGGAAAGAGCTCCACGTTTAGCCGAGCTGTTTCTAAAATATCATCAGAATTGTGTACAGCCTGATCTCAACATCTCATTTCTGATCTTCATGTACTTTCTGGAGTGGAGCAGTAACCTAATGGTTAACCAGGACAACCAAGGTTCAAATTCCATTGCAGCTCCTTGTGATCTTGGGCAAGTCACTCAACCCTCCATTGTCTTGTGTACAAAAACTTACACTGTAAATCTTCTGGGGACAAAAATATACCTAATGTAACTCACCTTGAACGTCTGAGAAAGAGTGTGAGCTCAATACAATTCCCCTTTCCTTTACTATCTACTGTAAAATGCACCTTCATTGTATGAAGCAATGCGCATGGTACCATTTTACAGACAGCATGTAGCAAGGCATCCCTTAGGAGAACCACAGTCAGCGGAATAGTTTTAATCTGATGAAAGAGTTTACTTTGAAGCTGAGACAAGCCCCATCTTGTTCAAAACAGAATAGGAAGAAGATGGTAGGCAATTTGTTCAAGCTTCCTTTGCTGCCTATGTGACAAACCTCTTGGGATCAAAGAAACCAAAAAAAGGCAGAAAAAAACTGCAAATACTTCCTATGTGATTCAGATATCAGACCCCCCTTTACAGTCCAAGTGTGGACTGCCCTTTTCACATGGATTGCTATAAGGTTTTAGACAAAACATAGAAAGACCTATTCCCTAATTGATGGAGAATGATGTCACTACCTTAGGTCAAAATTTAAGGTGAGTTCAGAGAACAAATCTGGTATGGTTAAATTAAGTGAAGACCCTGTAGATTACGGAGGCCTGAAATCACTTAGTCTGGTTGAGACATAGTGCAAGTAGGAAGAGTACCTTTCGAGTCCAAAAGAAGAGCAGTCACTCTCGCAGCAAACCACAAGGAACAAAACAAGTGGAGAGTCTCTTGGCAGCAGAAAAGCTTTATTACCGAGGAGCTACCCCAACGCGTTTCGTCCGTGCCTTCCGCAGGGGGATTATAGCTCGTTTTTGCCTTAAAAAGAACAAATGACTAAAAGTGCCAAAATCAGGACCTGAATCCTTCTGTCCTTTCAAAATCACCAGCTGTGCTGTGCTGGCAATTTTGCAAGGATGGAAAGATCCAGGTCCTGATTTTGGCACCTTTAGTCATTTGTTCTTTAAGGCAAAAGCGAGCTATAATCCCCCTGCGGAAGGCACAGACGAAATGCGTTGGGGTAGCTCCTCGGTAATAAAGCTTTTCTGCTGCCAAGAGACTCTCCGCTTGTTTTGTTCCTTTCTGGAAGAGTACCTTTCGTACATTCATTCATTTATTTATATTCCACCTAATCACAAAGTTCAAGGTGTACAAAGAACATTCATAATAAAATCATCACCAATCCAAATGTAACTATATTTGCTATCTTACATGTAAGGACATTAAGAGGAGTGAATGCCAAAGGTCCAAAAGGCAGCTGCATGAGTGAAGTTAGCTCCAGATTAAGGTCCCAAGGCACAGAGGACTTTTGTAACAGAAGTTTGGCATTGGAAAAACTTCATGAAGCACGAGATGATATGACAGTGAGCAGGGCCAGTGCTACCTTTCTTTGCTGACTTGTGTGAGTGACTACTGTGCTGCGCCCCCCTCCCCCAGTGAATTCCAGTGGAGCTCTTCACAAGTCTATCTTGTGTCCCAACAAGATGAAAATTTTTTGAGCAGCAGCCATTTTAGTCTGGAGCAGGGGTTCTCAACCCAGTCTTCAAGACACACCTAGCCAGTCAGGTTTTTAGGATAACCATGCATGAGAGAGAGATTTGCCTACATCCTATGCAAATCTCTCTCACTGTGGTTATCCTGGAAACCTGACTGACCAGGTGTGTCCCGAGGGCTGGGTTGAGAATTCCCGGTCTGGAGTGGCAAAAATGATAAATGCCTTAAACTGTTTAGTCTATAAGGTGCCACCTGCCTCTATTATGTTTGTAGCAATGATAACTTAATAAGTACACAATTGTCTGAATATCATTGACCCTTTGTACCACCCTTTGTGCTTACCATCCTCCTCTCACTTATCTCCTTGCCAACCCACCATTGCCTCCCCCAGTTCCCACCCTTCTTCTCCCTCTGTTGCAAAGTATCTCTCCCTCCATAAAACCCAGCAACTTTCTTCTTCCTCACTCTTCTTTTTGTCCTCCCCCAGTCTCCCTACTATTCCAGCATCTACCCTCACTGTCCACCCTTCAGAACCCAGTGTTTGCTCCCCTCTCTCTTTCTGTCCACCCTTCAGAGCTCCTTTCCTCCATTTGCATGCTCAGGCATATATCTGTGTGAGAGATTTGACTGAAACAGTCATGACAAAGTGTTACTCAATAGGGAAGCTGCATAGACATATGAGCGGATGGTGTACATGAGGTGTGTATGTATACAAATATACAAATGGGAATAGAAGATGTGTGTGAACAGCTTGCAAAACTGAAAGTGAACAAGGCCATGGGACCGGATAGGATACATCCTAGGATACTGAAAGAGCTCAGAGAGGTTCTGACAGGGCCTTTAAAGGATGTTTTTAATAGATCCTTGGAGACGGGAGAGGTTCGGCAGGACTGGAGAAGGACTGATGTGGTAGCTCTTCACAAAAAAGGTAATAGGAAAGAAGTGACAAACTATAGGATGGTAAACAGGGACTTGGAACAGCACATTTTGGATAGAATTAAAGTGATTTAACTGCTTTTTCTCTGAAAGGACAGCTGGGAAACCAGCTGGTACTTTGGTAGATCTCCCTCTCTAAAGGTAAAAAGGGGACTGTTGTAGTTGTTGATATGGAAGGACAGACTAGATAGGCCATGTGGTCTTTTTCTGTCGTCATATTTCTATGTGTCTATGCTTTAACAGAGTGGAGGAGTAGCCTAGTGGTTAGAGCAACTGCCTAGTACCCAGAAGATCAAGGGTTCAATCCCCACTGACACTCCTTGTGACTTTGGGCAAGTCACTTTACCCTCCATTGCCTTGGAAGAAAAGGCTGGCAATCTACTTCCGGTGATACATTGCCAAGAAAACCCAGAGGTAGCTGGGTCGCTATGAGTCAACACTGACTTGATGGCACTAAAAAAAAAAAAAAAAAAAAGCTCCACAAACAGAACAATGGCTGGGAAAAATCGTATCGCTAAAGCTGTTACAGCTTCTGCCTCTGTCCAGACAGAGGTCCCAATGCCAGTTGAAGAATTGGTTTCATGTGCAGGGTGCCTGCATGCTGAAGCTCTGAGGAAACAAGTGGAGGAACTCAGAGAGGGAAGTGGCAAGGCTGAGCATTCAAGACAGTGAGAAGTACATTGATAAGATGCTTCTTGAAACATCCAAGCTGGGTGCCAACAGAATGACAAAGATTGGACACAAGTCACCAGGGCCTGCAGAATCACCCATCCAACTTCTCCAGCCCTTGAATTGGAGAACCATTATGCAGCCCTGGAAGTGGAGGAGGTGAAAGTATCCCAAAGTTGCAGAATCAGTGACCACAAGGACGTGAAGGGGTAGTGGTGGTTGGTGACTCTTCTGAGGGGTACTGAGGCATCCATCTGCCGCCCAGACTTGATGTCCAGAGAGGTATGCTGTCTGCCTGGTGCCAAAATCCAGGATGTTACGGAGAGTTTGCCAAGACTCATCAAGCCCACTGACTATTACCCAATGTTGCTAATCCATGTCGGAACAAATGATACTGCCAGGTATCCCTCTGAGCATATCAAAAGTGACTTCATGGCTCTGGGACAGAGGGTGAAGCAGTTAGGTGCACAAGTGGTGTTCTCTTCATTCCTCCCCGTTGAGGGTAAAGGCCAAGGCAGAGAGGCTCGCATCCTGGAGATTTATTTATTTAGACAGATTTGTATGCCACCTTATCCTTCAATCAAGGTGGTCATGTCACATCACAATTGGGGGTTACATTTAACATTAGGGTACGTGTAAACATTTTGACAGTACAGTTACATAACAGCATTTAGACAGTACAATTAAAGTAACGTTTAACATGAGGGTGTTTAATAATGTGGTATGATAAAACTTGTGTGTGTGTGTGGATAGGATGGGTGCGTACTTATTTGGCGGCGTAAGTGGAGATGAATGCATGGCTGCGTGGATGGTGTCAGAGAGTGTTTTGGTTTCCTAGACCATGGGATGCTGTTCTAAGGGTTGCAGAGCAGAGATGGCATCCATCTGTCCAAGAAAGGTCAACGCATCTTCAGTAGTTGACTGGCTAATCTACTGAAGAGGTCTTTAAACTAGATTTGTTGGGGATGGGTAAAATAAGCCCCCAGGTAAGTGAAAGCCCCCAGGTAAGTGATGCATTAAATACCTTTATGGAAATGGGTAACAGGGGTAACATATGGAAAGCGGTGTGTGTATAAATGCCCGTAGCATGGGGAATAAGATCCAAGATGTTGAAGCGTTGGTGGGAGTGGCTGACTTGGATTTAGCGGCAGTTACAGAAACATGGTTCACAGAAAACCATGACTGGCAATACTTTATTCAGAAAGGACAGGGTAGGAAGAAGGGGAGGAGGAATGGCACTATATGTAAAAACTGCTATTAAAGCTTTGGAATTACAGAGCTTAAAAGGGAGAGAGGAGGCATTGTGGGTTAAACTAGAAAGAGGGAAAGAGAAATCTATTTGCATTGGCGTGATATACAGACCTCCCTTACAAGAGGAAGAGGTGGACAGAGAATTAATTGAAGACATAAGCAGCATTGCTAGGAAAGGAGAAGTGCTACTGATAGGGGATTTCAATATGCCAGATGTTGATTAGCACATTCCCGCTGCAGTATCATCTAGAAGTAAAGAGATCCTGGATTCTCTACAGGGAGAACGATTCAAGCAATTGGTAACAGACTCCACACGTGAAAGGGCCATATTGGACTTGGTGCTTACCAATGGTGAAAGTGTTTCTGATGTTATAGTGGGAGATCATTTTGCATCCAGTGATCACCAGATGGTGTGGTTCAGTATTAGGACTAGGGCTGTTAGAATCCAATCAAAGGTGAGGGTCTTAGACTTTAGGAAGACTAACTTTGCCAAGATGGGCCAATACCTCAGGGAGTCGTTAGCGGGATGGGAACAGCTGGGGGATGTAGAAAAACAGTGGGCAAAACTGAAAGGGGGTATTTTAAGGTCAAACAACCTTTTTGTTAAAATGGTAAATAAAGGTAAAAGGAAAAGGAGACTGCTATGGCTTTTTCGAAAGAGTTAACTGAAAATGTGAAGAAAAAGAGAGAGGCCTTCATGAAATACAAGAGATTACAGAGAGAGGAAGACAGGCATCTATATTTGGAAAAACTTAGAGAAGCTAGCGAAGTAGTCAGGAAAGCAAAGATTCAAAAAGAGGAGGAAATAGCCAATGCAATAAAATGGGGGGATAAGACATTTTTCAGATATGTTAGTGAGAAGAGGAAGGGCAAAAGTGGTACTGTCAGACTCAAGGGTGAAGGGGAGGAATATGTAGAAGCTGATGAGGATAAAGCGGAATTACTTAAATATTTCTGTTCTGTGTTCACAGATGAAAAACCAGGAGCAGGACCTCAGAAAACACCCACAAACACGAACAGAAGCGAGGGACATCTTGAACAATTTTCAGAAGACTGTGTTCGTGAGAAACTAGCTCAACTTAAAGTAGACAAAGCGATGGGACCGGATGGGATACACCCTAGAATACTGAGGGAACTTGGAGACGTTCTAGCAGCTCCACTGACTGACCTTTTCAATGCCTCGGAGTCGAGAGTGGTGCCAAAGGACTGGAGAGAGACTCATGTGGTGCCTTTACATAAAAGCGGAAGTAAGGATGTGGTTGAAAACTACAGGCCGGTTAGTTTAACTTCGGTGGTGAGTAAATTATTGGCAACGCTGCTGAAAGAGAAAATAGTGACGTTTCTGGAGTCCAGTGGATTACAGGATCCGAGGCAGCATGGATTCACCAGAGGCAGGTCTTGTCAGACAAATCTGATTGATTTCTTTAACTGGGTGACCAGGGAGTTGGACCGAGGGAGTGCCCTAGATGTGGTATATTTAGATTTCAGTAAAGCCTTTGACACTGTTCCTCACAGGCCACTTATAAACAAACTGAGCACCCTAGGGATGGACCCTAAAGTTACTTCTTGGGTTAGAAATTGGTTGGGTGGGCGGCGACAAAGAGTACAGGTAAATGGAGCGCACTCTGAGGAGAAAGATGTTACCAGTGGTGTGCCCCAGGGATCTGTCCTTGGTCCGATTCTTTTTAACATTTTTGTTAGTGATATAGCGAAAGGGCTGTCGGGTAAGGTTTGCCTTTTTGCGGATGATGCCAAAATCTGCAATAGAGTAGACACCTAGGAAGGTGTAGATAACATGAGGAGGGATCTAGCTAAGCTTGAAGAATGGTCTAGAATCTGGCAGCTGGGATTTAATGTTAAAAAATGTAATGTCATGCATTTGGGCTGCAGCAATCCAAGGGAGCAATAGAGTATAGTGTGCAATTCTGGAGACCGCACCTTCAAAAGGATGTGAACAGGATGGAGTTGGTGCAGAGGGTGGCTACTAAAATGGTTAGTGGTCTTCATTATAAAGCATATGAGGACAGGCTTAAGGATCTTAATATGTACACCTTAGAGGAAAGGTGGGATAGAGGTGATATGATTGAGATGTTTAAATACCTCTGTGGCAGAAATGTTCAGGGGGAGAGCCTCTTTCAATTGAAAGCAAGTTCTGCTACGAGGGGACATGGGATGAAGGTGAAGGGGGATAGGTTCAGGAGTGATTTGTGGAAATATTTCTTTACGGAAAGAGTGGTGGATCCATGGAATAGTCTCCCAGTGGAGGTGGTAGAGATGAGAACTGAATTCAAAAAAGCATGGGACCAACACAGAGGATCTCTAAAGGAAAAAAGGGGACTGTTGTAGTTGTTGATATGGAAGGACAGACTAGATAGAAATATGACGACAGAAAAAGACCACATGGCCTATGTTTCTATATTTCTAAACCTTACCTCTGTGGTTGGAAAAGTAATGGAGGCACTCTTGAAAGAAAGAATAGTGGACTTTCTGGAAACCAATAGATTGCAAGATCCGAGGCAACAGTGTTTTACCAGGGGAAGATCATGCCAAACAAACTTTATTAAAAGTTCTTTGACTGGGTGATCAGAGAACTAGATCAAGGGCATGCGATGGTTGTGATTTACCTAGATTTCAGCAAAGCCTTTGATACTGTTCCTTATAGGAGGCTTATCAATAAACTGAGCATCCTTAGGATAGGTCCCAAGGTGGTGAATTGGATCAGAAATTGGTTGACTGACAGACGACAGAAGGTGGTGGTAAATGGAAATCACTCAGAAGAAAGGAAGGTGCATAGTGGTGTGCCTCAGGGATCAGTCCTGGGACTGATACTGTTCAATGTATTTGTGAGTGGTATTGTGGAAGGATTGAATGGAAAAGTCTGCCTTTTTGCAGATGACATGAAAGTTTGCAACAGAGTGGAGACTTCTGAGGGACCGGACAACATGAGGAAAGATCTAAAAACAATGGAAGAATGGTCTAATGCTTGGCAGTTACAATTCAATGCAAAGACGTGCAGAATCATGCACTTGGAATATAAAAATATGTGATAGGGGGTGAGAAGTTGGTGTGCACAGACCAGGAGAAGGACCTCAGAGTGCTAGGGTCTGAGAATCTCAAGGTAGCAAAACAATGCGACAAGGCGGTTGCCAAAAGCCAGAAGGATGCTGGGCTGCATACAGAGAGGAATAACCAGCAGAAAGGAGGAAGTATTAATGTCCCTGTACAGGTCGTTTGGGGAGGCTTCACTTGGAGAATTATGTTCAGTTATGGAGATCATATCTCACAAAGGACATAAAAAGACTTGAAATGGTTCAGAAGAAGAAGACCAAATATCTTTTAATAGAGGGGGGCTTACCTGCACAGAGCAGCAGGTATAACCCTAAACACAGGCATGGGGGGGGGGGGGGATGACCTGCATGGAGCTGCAGTTACAGCCACTCTACCCACCTTACTGGGCAGACTAGATGGACCATACTGGTCTTTATCTGCCCTCACATACTATGTTACTATGTTATGTATCTATTTCCACAGGGACTTTTTAACTGTTTATCTATGAAGATGTGAGGTTGGGATGTCAGAGCATGTGGGGACGTCTTGTGTTGGTGTATGTGTGTGTTCAGAGATGGAGGTGGGGGATGGGGGTGAGGGTTGGGGAGTTTTTCAGTATTGGGGTATGTTGTCCGAGGAGATTGACAGGATAGGGTGTGTATGTTAAGAGCTCTATCTGTGTGTGTCAGACTGCGTTCATGTGTGTATCGGAAACTGGGTGGCTATGTTTGTGTGTATTGGGAACCTGCTATGCATAGGGAGACTGTGCATGCATTATGTAGATAATGCAAGGGAGAGAGTATCACCCTCCCTGTCCTTCAATAACCTCCCTCCTGCACTCTCCCTCATTGCCTTCCATCCATTCATACACTTCCCACCTCACACACAACTTTACTCTCTTTCTCTCTCCCTTCCACCCTCTTTGGTTTCTCCTCCAACCTTGTCCCTTCCTTCATGCTTTGCCCTTTCTGTCCTCAACTTCTGCCTTTGCATTATGCTCCACCCCTTCATCAAGCTCTGCCAATGCCCCTCCTGTCTAACTTTGCCCTTCTGCCCTTTTCTTTTTAGTCCTAGCAAGCTCTCTTATTGTGGTCTTAAAATACCATCAGGACACCCACTGACATTTTAAGGCTACAATTTGTTAGCTACAAATCCTTCTTGCCAGGCTGTGTCTGCCAATGGAGTCCTCACTGGTGGATACAACCTCTGAGCCTTGCTGCTGGCAGGAGATGGGGTCCCTACCGGTGAATACGGCCTCAGAGAAAGCCACTAGCAGGGAATGAGGTCTGAGGTCCCATTAGTGGAGATGGCCACTAGCAGGGGATGAGGTCCCATCAGTGGAGATGGCCTCTGATCCTCGCCCCCATCCTGCCGGCAAATGTGGCCTCAGATTCCTGCTGCCAGCAGGGGCTCTAGAGCCCATGCATGCACTGTGTCTCCAATCTGTGTCCTCAGTCCCTCAGTAACAGAAACTTGCACCTGAGGGGACAGGGACACATTTTCTCTGTAGCATGCAAAGCCCTGTGCTGACTTTCTGTTCTTATTGGACCATCTGGGTCATGCTGGCTTAGTGTGCTAACTGTGATGCCCTCCTATGACTGCTACCCAATGTGAGTGCATGGTTTGCACAGTGGTTTGCACTAGCCCTGACAGTGAAGCACTGTAAGGTTATCAACTGAAGCAAGACAGGGTGAGAGCGCGCTAAGGTACAGTCTAAACGAGAGACATTTGGAGTCTCAGATGATACAAATGATATAAATATTGAAATGTGGCAGTCGGCAGGCACATTGTAGGACTGTGGCCATTAGTGAATTACCAGATAGAAAATCTCTTCCCCTTCCCGACAGCTATATGAATGTCTCAAAAAAGCTCTGGTAATCCAAGAGCGGAAAATAGGCGCTGATTGCATGCAGTGAGGACTAGAGACTTCAAGTTTGCATGAAGAAGACAGCCCTCCTGCTGAGTCAGTAACATTAAAACTTGCTGAAGCCTTTTCCAAGATGGAATTCAATGACACAAAAGGAGGTGGGATGACAGATAGATGCTACAGTGTGGAGCAGTGAATCTTATCATCTTCAAATCTCCTCCAGTCTTTTCCCCAAACAAGGAGTCTCCTATACAAGGAGCATCTGCCAACTCCGACTGCACATGCTCAGATAAGGCAGAGGCTCATAACCCAGCTAGATATGAGACTGCGACTGTAGAAGTGGAAATTCTAAAGGAAATGTGAATAATGTCATACGCAATCCATATAAAATGAGTGTCACATTCATCCCCCTCTACTAGTATGGCATCTAATTGGCTCTGAGCTTGTGATGAGAGGCTTGGCATGAAAAGCTGGTTTCTGGACCATGTAAAGTTGATGAGCCACTATGTGAGTGAAAGCATGGTTTCCTGAAAAACTATTGCCTAAAATGAATTGCTAGAGCTTCCAAAGCCAAACTTGCAAAAGACAGAAGAATAAAGCAATAAAGAGGTAGCTTTCTTCTATCAATGCTGGCAAAAAACAGTCAGTCAGTCAATCTGTAGAGTCCCCCAGTCTCAGAAGATGGTTCTTGGGAGCAATGTATCCACGTTGAGTTTTTCAGCTAAGTGTTTCTGAATCCCAGGAATATAAGCAGCTTATGTTTGGATGTGACTGACTTGGCAAAGTCTCAAATGCTCCCATCCTTCAGTATAGACTATGACATGCTATCACTTGTTTGCTGTTTGCTGAAATAGCACAGTGCTGCTTGATCGTCTTCTGGAATGAGGAGTGACGAATCCCAAAGGAAATAAAGAAACGTTTGTTCACAGCAATTCACCCCAAGTTCTAAATGGTGAATGTGGTGCAGAAAAGCTAAACTTCAGATGCCAGACTAGCTGTGCTTGTAGTCAAGAGCAAAGGATGACACCATCGTGCAAAGGAAGCACCTACTGAGAGATCTTGGAAGTCCAGCATTGTTACATAAGAACATAAGATATGCCATACTGGGTCAGACCAAAGATCCGTCAAGTCCTGTATCCTGTTTCCAACAGTGGCCAATCCAGATCACAAGTACCCAGCGAGTTTCCAAAAGATACACAGATTCCATGTTGCTTATCCCAGGGGTAAGCAATGGATTTCCCTGGTCCACTTTAATAATGGTTTATGGACCTTTCCTCCAGGAACTTGTCCAAATCTCTTTTAAACCCAGCTACACTAACAGCTTTACTACATCCTCCAGCAATGAATTCCAGAGTTTGATTACGTGTTGAGTGAAAAATATTTTTTCTGATTAGTCCTAAAAGTGTTACATTGTAGCTTCATTGCAGGCCTCCTAGTCCTACGTTTTGAAGGAGTAAACATAATGGACAGGTGGAGAAGAATTAATCCACTGGAAATGATTAGGGTCATTCTCATTGTAAATGATTTATTGGTGATATATGATCAGCTGTAGCCCTGTGGACCTAAACTTGGAAATCCCTTGAAAGGTATCTGAAAGGCTTGCAAATTCCCACGAGACCTGCAGTTTATCCTGTAATAGAAAAATGCTTAGTGAAACTGGGTTTAGGATGGTACCTATAAAGGAAATAGTATCTGTCGGGTGTAAGAAAGGTTATTGAAAAATTGACAAGGAAACCTGAAGTTGGAAAAACAAATTGCTGGATTATTAGGAGCTTCTGAGAGGATGCCCCCATCTCCTGCACATCTGAACTTCTCCCAAAGGGGAGGTTCTCTCTCTATCAGTGTAGAGAGGCAACATGTAGAATCAGGTGTTCTCTACGCAACTTGTATCCTCTATCAAATCTTCTTGGCGCAGGAGAACTCTCTGAATTGGTCACGATAACAAATGTAGATCAGCCACGCAGTTCTTGCAGTTGGCAACAGATATGACAATGTGGAAGACAGTGATCAGGATCGGGGTTTGGGCCCAGACATCTAAGGCTGTAGAATGTTCTAGGACAATGTGGGCAAGAACGAACTCTTGGTATTACAAATAAAGTGTTTATGACAAAAATTCAATAAAACAACTTAAATAAAAAGAATAAAGGTTGAAGATTATGTATTCTGAATGTACAAAAACATCTTGGGAGAGCTTTATCATACATCTATTCGGCAGAGAGGAAGAAACGAACTAAGAAGCAGAGGAGACTGCTGTGCGCGGGAAAGGCCATGAATGCTCAGAACTTTACACTACGTTCTGAGCTCTGGAAGAGCAGTTCTGTACTGGTGTCATCAGATGACATCATCCCACATGTGCGCCTGATTTAATCCTGCTTGTTGGCGGAAAATATATAGCTAAGTAAGTTACATGTTTGCTGCCCACCGGTGAAGACGTAACTTGCTTTGAGTATTGGCCTGCATGTTCATTGCCTACTGCTGCTGGTAGTTTCAGTGACATAATGCCTCTGCGCTCCTACTGACACCCATTCAGGACAGCCACTTGGAGGGTCATAGGGTCATCGTCAAGTACTGTAAGGCCTCACCTGAAACTATGCATGTGCTCTTACCCCAGCAAATAACCACTTGACAGGTACAGTCTTGCTTGCCTCTGGCCGCTAAATCCTTATCTTCCCCCTCCCTTCCCAGGGATCACCCAGTGTCCAGAAGAGAAATCTAAAAACTAAACATAAAAAATTAGGATCACCTAGCAATGCACTTCTGTGAGTCACTGATCAGTTTCAGACACAGAGCAAAGAACATTTATTAATAAAAAGGAGTAAGAGGGGCCAGAAAAAAGATGCAATCTACATCTAGGGCAGGGGTGGCCAACTCCATGATCCAGCCTGGTTTTCAGGATGTCTTTAATGAATATTCATGAGGTATATGTGCATCCATTGCCTCCCATTGTATGCAAATATATCTCATGAATATTTATTACATCAAACAGAAAAAAACTCTCAGACCAAAACAATCTAAATAATTCCTAACTCAGCTGAACTTACTCCAATAGCTCACATTATGTCAAACCACAATGGCAGCAACAATTTAGAGGAGAAAAAGCCTCAGAACCTTCCTACTATGTGGCAATGGAAGCCGTAGGGGAGATCAAGAGCTCTACATCATAGGCATTAAAAAAACTCCCCCTTCTTTTATTATAATTTTTATTCAATAGTTCAATAAACATAAAGGTGCCTAGAAGGTACATTCTGTATACCCACCACCCACATCAAAACATTACTCAATCTGCCAAAGCTCCTAAAACCAGTTGTACAGAGCTACCAAACAACCCTAACCAGCACTGCAATCCTTTACTAAATAACAAGCTTCACCTACACTCACACTGACATCTCACAGCTTATATCACACATTTAAAGTTCAAAACTCAAAACATCAATAGAAGGAGATGGGGCAGAGAAAGTACTTACATGGCACCTCATAGTACACTTAATATACGTTGTAGCATAGCAATGCCTGTTATAAATAAACCAATTACACAGTAGTGCTGCCCTGCAGTATGAGCTCAAATGATAAAAGTACCTCAGAACTAGGACAAACCCAGATCTCTGTCATATGTACTCAGTGTGGTTATTCTGAAAACCTGTCCTGCTAGGTGTTTCCTAAGGACTGGGTTGAGAACTACAATTCTACAGCAAACTCCTTCTTCTTTCCCAGGGAGAGATACTTTTAAGCAGATTCCTATGGGCAAGCCTTTCCCTTCAGCTAGGAAGAGGAATATACTACAGCCCCTAGGGCAGGACAAAGCAGCTGGAGGGGGCAGGGCCAGCCCAAGGTTATTGGATGCTCAGGCCAACCTTCAGCAGTGCTCTCCTGGTCCTGTGCAGCCCCAAAGCAGTTCAAGACCTGTGTGCTCCCCTCCCTGGGGTGGCTCAAGGCCTTACCTCCCTCTCCTGTACTCCACTATCTTCCATAACCCCTCCCCCCCCCTCCATCCAGCATCTCCTCTTCTCTACCCTACCTCCTCCCAGGTGTCCAGCTACTATTCTTCCCTACCCTGTTCCCCCTTTCAGATTTTCAGCTGTGCCCTGGCTGCTGCTTGGGCGGCACTGACACAACAGGCTTCAGCAACCCCAAATGAAAGTTACTGTTGCTGTCACCACCCTCCATTTGACCAACTCTCAAACTTCGCAAAAGCAGTCACCAAGAGGCCTCAAAAGCAGGCCGCATCCAGACCCTCCATGAACTTCTGGTTCAGGGGTGGAATGCATCAGATCTTCCACTCAAAGCCTCGCAGTAGTCACTTTTTCTTTTAGAGTGGGCCTAATGCAGGGCAGCAGCAGATTTCAGTTAGGGCTGCTGAGTACTCTTGTGCTGGTGCTACCCCCGATTTGTGCCACCCTGGGCAGATGCTTAGTCCACCTAATGGAAGGGCCGGCCCCGGGAAGGGTTGCTTCAGCAGTTCCTCAGGAAACACAATGAGAGGATGTGGCAGAGCTGTTCTTTTGGGCATACATAAAATACAGCCTACAGTGCTGGGGGAGGGTAAGAAGCAACATTGTCATAAAGCCTTTCCTTTCCCAGACAGAGAGTTGTCAAGGTACCCAATTCCAGGAATGAGTTTTGAAGCCAATCCTGGGTTTCTGACCATCTCATTCTGATGCATTATGGGTCCTACAGCACTGATTTCAATGGGTAAAATCAAGAACTGCAAATATCATACTGCATTGCAAGGCAAATTTATAACCAGAACTGGCCAAAAATCTGCAACTGGGTAACTTGGCAACTTTGCAGTCAGCCTGCAGTGGAGGAAATAGTGGAAAGGATTCAGGACCCTTATCCTGATTATGCAGAAAATGCTACAGAGGTGGAATAAGCAGAGTATGCAGCGATTTCACATGGCTATTTCAAACAGGCTTGGAGCCTGCAGTGGGTCAGATATGGGGGGGGGGGGGGGGGGGGGGGCGTGATAAAGTTGATGGGGGATGTGTGGGCCTCCTCTCCTGCTATTCTTGTGTTTGTCTGATATGAGAAACATTTGGGCGGAAGTGAAAGAATAGGGTGTTTTTTTAAAGCCTGTGACTATGCTGAACTGCTCTTAGGCACATTCCCAGCAAGACTGCACAAATTTGTGGTCTGCCTGCCAACCAGATAACTGAGTATCCGGGAATACCTGTGAGTAAAGATTTCCCTGCTAAGGCCAAAGAAACAGACTGAATTTAAAGGGACTCCTCCTTCCTTTTTTTTGTGTAATTTATAGGAATGCTTGACAGAGTTAGGAAGTAGTTATATTTTAGCCCAACTCTGCAGATGAGTGAAAGTCTAGGAAGGCTGGTCCTACCTTGAGTACATGGATAATATCTTGGGTAGGAATTCTATCGGAATACTTGGACTTGAGCCTGTTGTCTATCTGCTGCTTCAGAAGAGACTCCATTCCAGTCATTACAATGACAGCCAGGTTTTCTTTTGTCTATTTTTGGTCCCTTTCTCTTCGCTGTTGCAGTGAAGGAATTGCAGGCCAGGGCATTATTACGGCAGGACTGCTGGGAATATTCTTGTTTGGTGAATCAGAAGCTTTGCTTTGTTTCTTTTGTTTAGCCAATAAAATTGTTGGTGGTTAAGAACTTTTAACTGAGCCCCAAGGGCTGTTCCTCACGTGCTTTGAGAGCTGACAGAACGTAGTAGGCTACAGATGCTATGAGACCACCGACTGATGTGAATCCAGGAGTACAGCGCCCCTTAGTGGTGATAACACATACAAGTACATTTGCGCACTTTCAATTTTAGGTGCCCAAATGAAGTGAATGCCTGCTCCCCGCAATTATAAAGCATTATATTCCAGCACCTCCTCTTACCAGCAGTAGCACAGCCAGAAGATGTCTGTGCAGCTTGGTGGAAATACAGCCTCTGACAAGTTTTTTTTCCCTTGCTTAATGATGGCACACACACACCATATATGCTCAGTACATAATAAATGTACTTTGATTCATGACTTGTTGATCGACCAGTCAATAGATGTTCTATATCTTGGCTTGCTGTGTCATACCAGCCCACCAGGTTTTACTCTTTAGACACTTTCATGAATAGGTAAGCATGGCAGAGGAGTGGTACTGCTTAGAGGACTGGTTTGATTACAGTTAAATGTCCAATAAAGTAAGACATGGGAAGGGGCCTGGGTGTTTAAGTATGGCATGTGGAAGAACTGAAAGAGGAAGATGACAAAGTTTGTAATAGGGATAATTTAAGAGGAAAACGAGAGCAATGTGGCAAGAGAGAATGGGGATATTAAGGGCAAAGAGGAAAGCAGAGGGACACAGAGAGGTATGGGGTAAGGTTGCCAATTGGCTCCAGATGCGCCTGACAGGCTTGATCCAGTCCTGGTTTTACCCTATTGCATGTAGGGACATGTAGTCTTGCTATAGAGAAATCAGAACAACATCTCCCTGCATGCAATGGGGTAAACCCAGGACTGGATCAAGCCTGTCGGCAACCCTAGCATGGGGCTCAGGGGATGATGAAGGTGAGAAGGAAAAGAATTAAAGAGGGGGAAGAAAGACTTCCGGTGACATCATCGGGTTGCATGGCAGTGTAGCGGTCACTCTGCCGCCATAAGCCTGTAATCGGGGGGGGGGGGGGGAATACCCCTAAATGCGCAAGGAGTGAGGAGATCGGAAGGTGGGGCAGTGGCGGCACACCCCTGGAGGGGAGGAAAAGAGGAGCGGATCCATTTCTGGCATGCAGGCAGATACAGCGAGCAGTTGAGTGCTGCCGGGCCTGAGGACCACGTGGCGGGTGGACGCGAGGAGTCGCGGAGAGGCAGCGACCAGAGCACAGCAAGAGGGCTGCTGAGTGCCGGGAAGAGAGAGGAAGCGGCAGCCGTGGGGGAAGCAGAGACTGCGAGGGAGCACTTGCCGTGAGCCGAAGGAGCAGAGAAACGGCAGAGAAGGGGAGCCACACGGCAGCTCGGCACGGCGGAGTAGAGCACAGTGGTGAGAAGGAGCATGCAGGGGAGAGACCAGAGTGCAGATGCTGGCTCCTGGAGAGTGACGGTGGCGAGAGAGCAGTGCTGGTGTCCGGGATAGGGTTGCCAACTTTTTCACCGAGAAAAACCCGACACCTGTGGCTCGCCATGCTCCACCCATTCTCCGCCCCTAGTCCCACCCCTGCCACGCCCCCAGCCCCACCCACAAAAATTACCGAGGATACGTGTAGGCTAACTTCCTTGGTCAGATAATAATTAAACTGGGAACCCCAAAATCCAAACATGAAATGTACAACACTGGAGAAATAAAACTATAAAGTAATTTCCTCTTGCACTAAACAAAAACGCAAAGATGTTAGCAATACACACTTCCCAGACCAGACATATTCCAGTTAATAAATTCAAAATAAAAAGTATTTTTCTACCTTCTGTTTGGGCGTTTTATTTTTCAGTTGCAATTGCTCCAGTCACTTTCTTCTGGTTTCTTCGTGTCTTCTGCGAGCTATCCATTTGTCCTTTCTTCTCTTTCAGATGTTTTCCATTCTCTCTCTATTTCTGCTTTAACATACTGATTGTTTCCCTTTTGCTCTTTCCCCCAATTCTTTCCTTATTCCTTTATCATCCGTTTAAATTTCACCCTTCCATTCTCAAGCCCCTCTTACTCTCCCAATACCGGCCCATCATAGACTTTTCTTCCACACAAAATATTTTTCCCCTCTCCATTCTCATTCCCCATCCATTCTAGTCCTCCCCCCAAATCAATTCCCTTATAGTTCTAGACCCACCCAGCATCCACTCCCTTCTAGTCCCATTCTCCCATGCCCCACATCAGCCCATTTCCAGTGCTAGCCCTCACATCACAGGCCATTTCCAGTCCTAGCTCCCCCCCCCAATCACAGCCCATTTCCAGTCCAAGTCCCCCATCACAGCCTATTTCCAGTCCTAGGCCCCCCCACCATCACATCCCATTTGCAGTCCGAGTCCCCCCGCACCATCACAGCCCATTTGCAGTCCTAGCCCCCCTAATCACAGCCTATTTCCAGTCCAAGATCCCCCTTCCTCCACCATAGCCCATTTCCAGTCCAAGTTCCCCCCCCCCAATAGCCCTTTTCCAGTCCAGGTCCCCTCCACCCCCATCACAACCCATTTCCAGTCCATGTCCCCCCCCATAAACCTTTTACATTCAAGGTCCCCCCCCCAACACAGCCTATTTCCAGTCCAAGTTTCCCCCCCCCCATAGCCCTTTTCTGGTCCAGGTCCCCTCCACCCCCATCACAACCCATTTCCAGTCCATGTCCCCCCCCATAACCCTTTTACAGTCCAGGTCCCCCCCCCATCACAGCCTATTTCCAGTCCAAGTCCCCCCCCTTAGCCCTTTTCCAGTCCAAGTCCCCCCCTTTAGCCCTTTTCCAGTCCAAGTCCCCCCCCCTAGCCCTTTTCCAGTCCAAGTCCCCCCCATTATCCCTTTTCCAGTCCAAGTCCCCCCCCCCTTAGCCCTTTTCCAGTCCAAGTCCCCCCCCCTTAACCCTTTTCCAGTCCAAGTCCCCCCCCCCTTAACCCTTTTCCAGACCAGGTCCCCCCCAATCACAGCCCATGCAGTCCTTGCCCCCTCCCCCCCTCCCCTCCCCTCCCCCCCCCGACGAGCATCGCGGCTGTCTGAGGCTTCAGAGGGAGCCGGGGAAGCCCGCGCGAGGCCCCGGCTCCTTCTGAACAGCCACCAGCGTGAAGAGCCTTTTCCTTCACGCTGGCGTCTGTTCCTGTGAAGCCGCGAATGCTGGGAAAGGTTAAAGGTTGCCCGTTAACCTTTCCTAGCATTCGCGGCTTCACAGGAACAGCCACCAGCGTGAAGGTAAAGGCTCTTCACGCTGGTGGCTGTTCAGAGGGAGCCGGGGCCTCGCGCGGGCTTCCCTGACTCCCTCTGAAGCGGAGAAAAGCCGGTTTTTTTGCTCAGGCCGCTCCCGATCTTGCGGCCAGAGCAAAAAAACCGGCTTTTAAAGGGCCGGTTTTGCCTCTGCGCCGGCAGCCGGCCTGGCCATGGAAAAACCGGCCAGGCCGGCTGAAAACCGGCCAGTTGGCAACCCTAGTCCGGGACCGGAGGGGAATACAGGCACGGAGGTACAAATACAGATGGAGTGCAGGGGATTGTGATTGCTGGGCCAAGACACAAAGTGACAAAGAAGAGGGGCCAAGCAGAAGAGTGGAGACGGTTGATAGGGCTCAGAAGGCAGCAGTTCCACAGATAAAATTGCCACAACTGTCTTAATGCATTGCATCTCTGACAGGCAACCTAAGAAGGATAAGGAAAAAGGGGGGGGGGGGGGGGAAGAAAAACCTCCTACCCAGCAGAGATACAAGGAGTATAGCAGAGGAGTACACAATTGGGGGAGAACCCCTGAAAATTCTTAGAGGATCAGGCGCCCCATCTCAGGGGTCATATAGCTGCCATGGATAAAACAAAACGGGGTCGGTCTACAAAGAAGAAGCTGGCGGAGTTTAGATCCTCATATGCCTCGCCAAGAGGAGGGAAGGAGGGAGAGAAGGAAGGCAGAACAGTGCCGGATCGCCTCACGGAGCAAGAAGAGGAGATGGAAAGGGCTTGCAGTCCAGAAGGGGCTACAACGCTTAAGTGGTGGCTAATAGAGATGAAAGAGGAAATTAGGATGGAGATAAGTGGCGTCAAAAATGAATTAAAAGAGACCATACAATCTTTGCAACAGGACATTGTGGAAATGGGGACTTGTGTAGCGGAAACAGAGAATCAGTTGGAGCAACAGGAGGAAGTCCTTGAGGAGTTACAAAAAGGATGGGAGGAAGTGAAGCGTGTACAAGAAGAGCAGCAGAGGAAAGTAGAAGATTTGGAGGATCGCTCCAGAAGATGCAATATAAGAATACGCGGTCTACCAGAGGAAGCTAAATATAAGAACTGTGATGAAGTGTCTGCCAAAATATTTTGATCTCTTCTGGTAAATGCTGACCCTGCGGAGGGAGAGGCAGACGGACTTGTACAGATTGAGAGGGCCCATAGGGGTCTGGGGCCAGTAAGAGAGAACAAACCACGAGATATTGTGGTGTGTTTAAGCTCGTTCAGAACTAAAGAAAGGCTGCTGAGAGCGGCGAGAAAAGTGCGACAGTTTATATGGGACGAGCACAAATTGGAATTGTTTCAGGACCTTTCTCTGGGAACGCTCCAGCGCCAAAGAAACCTTGAGGAGGTAACGGCCTATCTGAGGAGGGAGGACATGAGATATAAGTGGTTGTTTCCTTTTGGACTCCTGATAACAGTCAAGGGGAGGTCAAGAAGGGTGCAGTTGTGTGATGAAGCTTGGAAAGCACTTAAGGAGCTGGGACTCACAAACCTGCCCGAAGGCGGAAGAAGCCAGCCTGCAACCACAATGCCAACATCAGCCGTCTCCAAGAGGTACGGTTTAAGATGGCATAGAGTACTGGCGGAGGGCAGAAGGCTGGAGAGAATGAACAAGGGGAGCCAAGAAGTGCAAGTGGTGGAGAATGGAGCTGGATGAAGTGGAGGACTGTGTAATGTATGCTTAATGCTGTAGCAGTTATAGAGGGGGGAGGGGGGGAGGGGAATGTAGAATTGGCAAGGGGGGAGGAAGGGTAGGGAGACAGGTTAGGAGAGAGCTCCTAGGTTGTTAAGGCAGTCCTGTGGCTGGCAGGGGTATGATAGGGACAGGATGGGGGGGACGAGATGGGGCGTAGGAGGGGTAAGGGGTAGAGGGGGTAATGGGTCGGGGAGGGAGGGGACCTGAGTGGGGTGAGCGGAGAAGTTGGGATGAAGCGGGATGGAGGGATAAGAGACAGGTAGCGGTCCGATAGTTAGTCACGGTCAGGGAAGTCGAATCTCCCTTGAGGGGAGAGGGGAAGGGAGATGGTGGTAGGGTGGACGGGGGGGAGGGAAGGGAGGGGGTGGGTTAAGGGGGAGGGGAGGGGAAGGGCAGGGGGAGGGGAGGGAAGAGGCGGGGTGGGAGAGGGGCAGGGGAAGCGAGCGGAGGGAGGAGTAAGGGACAGGAGGGGAGAAAGGGGGGGAACAGCAAGGTGAACTGAAAATTGTTACCTTAAACGTGAAAGGTTTAAAATCACCCTTTAAGAGGCAGAAATTGTATAAGGAATTAACAAGGCAGAAAGCCTCACTTGTTCTACTGCAAGAGACACACTTGTTACGGAGACATGAGTCCATAGTGAAACCTAAGGGCTATATTGAATTGTTGTTTGCATCTAATATGAGGGAGCGGAAGAAAGGTGGGGTGGCTCTGTTGGTAAGGGGGACACTTAAAGTAGAGCTGCACACAATAATTCGAGACAGAGGGGGGAGATACTTAATGGTACGAATGCGGATAGGGGATGAATGGTTCTGTGTGATTAATGTGTATGCTCCCACCGGGACACAAAAAGAATTTTGGAGGAAGTGGATATGAAAGTGAGTCTATTGGGGGAGGGAGCGAGGATTTGTGGAGGAGACTTTAACATGCCCTGGGAGGTGGGAGGGATTCTACAGGGAAGGGGGAAGGGAGGGGAGCGGATAGGAGGCAATATCAGAAGTTCGTGAAGGATAATGATTTGATTGATGCATGGCGGTTGCTTAACCCTGGTAGGCGTCAGTATTCATTCTATTCAGCGGTGCATGGCACCTACTCAAGGCTCGACACCATCTGGGTAGGGAAAGAGATATCGGGTAGGATTAGGGGGGGAAAATAGAGCCGATCACGTGGTCGGACCATGCACCGGTGACTGTGTGTCTGAGGTGTAAGGGAGAGAATAAGGGGGCACAATATTAGAAACTGAATGAGGCCTTGTTGGGAGACACTAGGGTGGTGCAGGAGCTTGAGGAGTTGATACCAGAATATTTTGCAAGAAATGATAATGGAGAGGTGAAGATGGTGGTGGTCTGGGATGCGTTTAAGGCGGTGGTGCGAGGCACCTTGATAAAATGGGGGGGGGGTGAGAATAAAGAGGGAAAGTGGGGAAAGGAACTTCAATTGCGACAGCAGTTGGGTAGGTTGGAAGAGGCGGATGCCCAAGATATAAGTGGGAAATATAGGGGAGAGGTTTTGGAGACCAGGGCTAAACTCAATGCGTTGGAGGCTGAAAGGATTCAATATCGGTTGCAATTATTGAGGCAGGAATTTTTCGAAGGGGGAAATAGAGCGGGAAAGTACATGGTGCAGAGATTGAAGCAGAAGCGGAATATGTCACTGATAACGCAGATTAGGTGTAGGGGAGGGGTAGAGAGAGACGAGCAGAAGATTAGAGAAGAGTTTGTGGAATATTATCGGAGGCTCTACGAGGCAAAACCAGATAGGCCGGAGGGGGAGATGAGGAAATATTTAAAGGCAGCAGGCCTCCAACAATTGGATGAAGGGGAGAAGTGTGCTTTGGATAGAGAAATACAGGTCGGGGAAGTGGAGCAGGCGATCAAGGGCTTGAAGCCAGGGAAGGCCCCAGGGCTGGATGGGCTGACAGCTAGCTTCTATAAAAAATTTAAAGGAGTGCTGTTGAAGCCTCTGACGAGATTGTTCAATCTGCCGAAGGAGGGAGAAAGGTTAGCGGAGACGATGGGGTGGGCAGGAGTCACACTAATACACAAAGAGGGGAAAGACCCGCAAGAGTGTGCTTCATACAGGCCTATTTCGCTGATAAATCTAGATGCAAAGTTGCTGACCAAAGTATTAGCGGGGAGACTCAATAGAATATTGGGAAAGTTAGTTCATGAGGACCGAGCAGGTTTTATACCAGGTAGGCAGGTATCTGATAATATAAGGAAAATTTTCAATGTAATTTGGACAGCAAAACGTGTGTCAGATCAGGAGCTACTTCTCTCGCTGTATGCAGAAAAAGCGTTCGACCAGGTGTCGTGGAAATTTTTGTTTTCAGTGATGGAGTACATGGACTTTGGAGACTGGATAAAAGCATTACATTCGGGACCTAAAGCGAGCATGAGAGTTAATGGGGGATACTCGAGGTTTTTCCCACTGAGGAGGGGAACCAGACAGGGGTGTCCCCTCTCGCCGCTGTTATTCGCTTTATCCTTGGAACTGTTAGCTGGGAAGATAAGGAGTGGTCTAGATATTAAGGGAGTGGAGGTGGTGCAGAGGGAATATAGAATGGCAATGTTTGCAGACGACATCTTACTCATGATTGCTAGGCCAAGCGAGACGTTGCCCGCAATTATGAGGGAGATGCAGGAGTATAGGGACTTGGCAGGCTTTAGGATTAATTGGAGTAAATCCGAAATCTTAAATTTGACAGTAGGGGAAGAATTGCAAGAGAGCCTGCAACAAAAATTCCAATTTCGGTGGGCTAAAAGATCAATTCAATATTTGGGAGTTTATTTGGGACGGGACTTGGAGGAACTTTATGATTTGAATTATAAGAAGCTTTTCGGGCGAGTAGAAGTACAATTGGGGGCATGGAGTAGGGGGTACATATCTTGGCTGGGGAGAATGGCAGTGATGAAAATGATGTTGCTCCCCCAGTTCCTTTTTTACTTTCAAGTGTTGGCAATAGAGATACCGGCAAAGGCGCTAAAACGATTGCAAAAGCAAGTTGAGGGGTTTATATGTGGAAATAAGTGACCTAGGGTGGCTGCTCGGATCTTGCAGGCATCGAGGTTGGAGAGTGGTATGGGGGTCCCTAATTTTAGAAAGTACTATCAAGCGGCGCAGTTGAAGGCGGTATACTCATGGCTAAGGGAACAGCACAAACAGTGGGTAATGATGGAAGAAACGGGACTAAGACCAGGAGAGTTGGAGAGAATGGTATGGGGAGGGAAGGGAAGTAGGTGGGAGAATCCAATGTAAGGCCATACACTGACTTTGTGGCATCAGCACAAGAAGGAGGTGATAGGGGATAAGAGATGTGCACGTTGTGATGCAGTGGGTAAAATAAATCATATACAAAGTCAGGAAGGTGAAGAGCTTACCTCTGATTCAGCTGTAGAAATGGATACAGGACAGGAAAAAACAGCTGAACAGAAAATGCCGTTACTACAGCAAAAGCCAGGGGCTCATCAAGAGCACCTGTCTCCTAGTCCTGACGTTACGTGCAGGGCTGGGAACCATAAAAGGAAGGGCTTTAGTCAGAATACGGAGAGTCACCAGGAGGGTCACCTGGAAAGCCTCACAGAGAGTTACCCGGAGAGCCCTACAGAGAACTACACAGGAAGCCACAGAGAGGGACACAGGAAGATCCCCAGTGATATCCACAAGAGCTGCGGAGAGTTCAGCAGAGAGGACTCCCAGGTCACCTGCAGGGGAAAGTGCAGAGGTTTGCTGGGAAGGGAACCTGCAACTCGGGAACCAGGAAGTAGCAGCAGCTCAGGAGGACGCTATCAGTCACAGAGCACAGGTCAGCCCAGGGGGAGTATACCAAGAGGAGGGAACTCCAAACGCTGCTGTAAGCCAAAGCAAGGCTGGAAACCTGATACAGAGTTTATTAACTCTCAGCCTGACTGGGAAGCCGGGGGAAGGAGTGACTACAACCCCAGAGCCAGAAAGAGCACCAAGGTACAGAAAAGGGAATCTTCTTCTGTTAAACAAAGGTACGAGTACCAAGACTGTGGCAAAGGGCGTGGCCCTGTGAGTAATGGGGTAAGGGAGAGATATCCCAAACATTCATTGCATGAGGAGGATCAGCGGAGAGCTTTCCTCGAGCCAGGGAGTTATAACCTGGGATTTAAAGGAGTGAATGCAGGCAGTAACAGTGATCTCTCAGAAGAGGTTGGGCCAGACTCTGATACAGGAGAGGAGTCAGATATAGACGGACTGGGAAGTGAGTCTGAGGGGATGGTGTGGGAGAATACCAGCCTTCCCTCAGAGCCCATTCCGATGGACTGTAACATATGCTACAGGAATATCCACACTGTTTTGTGTTAACCTGTTTGAACATACTTTGTGAAGATAACAAAGAAAAGAAGTTCTGTTTCCGTTTTGTGCACTGCTGTGTTTTGAGTTTTTGTCCTTTGGAAGAAGGTCCGAGCAGGACGGGGAATAAACCCATATTTTGTTTCCTTACCTTGACCACAAGACTCTGTTTTTACATAGCTGAAGCAGGGTAAACTTACACAACCCTAGGCAGCCGCCTATATGGGGTTTTAAAGGGCTCATTTACACGGGCCCCATCACAACGTACGATGTCGCTGTTGGCGTGCTGCGAAGAGGGCGTAGGCCCAGATGTAGCTGTGTTGCAAAGGTGGGCACAGAAGGGGTTGAGTCAAGTGTCTCAGACAATTTCCGGGGAAGGGGTAAGAGAGTTTGAGGGTATCCATGATTTGTGTCATTTGCGGGACAATGATAGATTTCACTACCTCCAGACTGGATCATAGGTCAGGCAGAGAAAGCAATGGCAGGACAATGTGAAAGAACCGGTATGGTTTGAAGGCACCTGTCTAGGTTCGCTGGGGAGGAAGGGGGTTATCTCTCAAATCTATAAAGGCTTAATGTGGAGAGGGGAGGAGAAATTAAGCTATATGCAGGCATGGGAGAAGGAGTTGGGGGTGTCTTGGGAGATAGAGGAGTGGGAGCGGATAGCTCTGGAAATAGCAAAATCATCCATAGCTACATCCCTTCGAGAGAATGGGTGGAAAGTGTTGTCTAGATGGTACCTGACACCGGAGCATTTGTATAAAGCGGGGGCCAGTAGGTCGGATGAATGTTGGAGGCTATGTGGAGAGAAAAGAACATGGTTGCATATGTGGTGGACATGTCCGGTAGTACATCAGTACTGGGAGAAAATTGGGGACAATATAAGGAAAATTACAGGTTCAAGTTTAATACTGATGCCAGAGTTGTGTCTCTTGCTTAAGAAGAGTGATGAGGGGAAAGGAAAGTGGAACATTGTGTGGCAATGTATAATAGCGGCAAGATGTGAAATTGCGTTACATTGGAAGAATAGTTTCTTGCCGCCCTTAGAAAATTATGCTCGGCGATTGTCGGAATTGTATCAAATGCATCGGCTAACAGGGATAAAGAAAGGTAAAGTGGAGAAGGTGGAGAGACAGTGGGAGGGGGCGTGGAACTGGTTGTGTAGGGGGGAGTGGATGATTGGGACAGGAGGGTGCACAGGTGGAGGTACAGCAGAAGAGGGGAGAGAAGGGTGATAATATGTTTCCATGTTTAATAGTTTAGGTGTTCCAGTGTACAATGGGGAAGTAGAGGGTGGGGGGGGGGGAGGAGGGGGGTATAAGGGGAAGATATTGATATGAGTTTGGTTCCATGAATAAGTAGTTGGAGGAGATATATAGGTGATTGTCAACTATGGGGGTTAGTGATTTGGATGTTATTGATAGTGAAATGTAAGGTACACTATATATTATGCCTGTGGAGACAAAGTGATGTAAAGATTATATTTTGTCTTGTTTATTGTGGAAGTGCCAAATAAAAATTAAGTTACAAAAAAAAAAGATGGGGAAGAAAAGAAAGAATTAAAATAAATCAAGATATTACTAAGGCACTGAAAGTGTGATTCAGATGGACATGAGACCAGGAAGACTGGAGATCCAGAAAGGAATGCAAATATCTTGTTTTCCCCCACTTTCACTCTTTCTCTTTGCACTTCTCAAGAAAGTATATCTAGAACAAATTAAGACTTTGTGAACTATGCAGTACTTTTCCAGTAGGTTAACAATGAAAGAACATACCCACAATCAATGTGATACCCATACTCAATGAGCTAACCCATGCTGTTAGGCCACGACTTTGATTGAATTCATCAAGCCATTCCATATTGAGAATTCCTAGGGCCATCTGTGACCCCATGACGAGTATATGAACAAGAAAGGAAGACAGAACGATCATCCAGGCCCATCCGCCATCTATGTTTGGATTGGGATTCAAGAACTTCTTCCTTGCTTCGCAGTCATCTTTTGAGTCACTAGCAACATCTTCGGCACTGGGGTACATCGTCTTCACACGATATTCTGGAATGTACAGAACGCATGCTTCACAAAACACAGAAAGCTACACCGAACTGCTGCGTTCTCATTTTCACTATATTTCTGAACAAATCTTAAGTGTTGTATTTACATAAAAATAATTTGTCCATTCAAACACAGCAAGTCAAAAGCAAGCAGATTAAAAATGATGAACAATAGTAAAGTATAATTTGCTTACAGAGTGATGCAGTTGATTTTTTAAAATGTGAGCAGCATTGTAAATCATTAAAAGGGCTATCTATTAAATGTTCTCTTCCTTCTCTGCATTTAGACAGGGACCCAGTTTTGTTGATATTCATCAAAAGTATTCATCTTAACGAAGAGAAGTACTTTGTTGCTCTTCATTTGAGATGCCAAATACAAAACTAAAAAAAGAGGCTATGCATATATTTATTACCATATAGCCTAAAAAGCTTTTATGAAGAAAATGGAACTTAATTCTTTTCTTCTATTTACAACGCCCAATCATATCTACAGTTGCTCAAAATCAACAAGAAGCTGCTATTTTCTTTGATTGTCATATTACCATAAAGCCTCCTACCATTACATGACATGCTGAGCTGATATGTGCTTTCTAGTCGGAATTGAATGGAAGTCTATTTCTGAGTCCACACCACGGAGGCCACATGCTCTATTCCTGGAAGGGACGTAAAAGTACCTCCCTTCCAAGAATGGGGCATGCCATCTCCATTATCCTGTCAGATTGGAAACTCAAACTTAGTTCTCTGCACAACAGCCCTGAACCACAGGGTTGGCCCAGGAGACCAAGTTTCTGTCTGCTTCATCCATTTCCCCATTCAACTTACTCTTGAGCACAATGAACTATTACAAAGCTGAAAAGCGAGACAGAAGTTTCCATGAACACAGATCTATTGTGGTGTAGATAAGAAGGGTTGGTAATCCTAGCTATTCCTTTATTTTAACAAAAGGTTGGTTGGCTGTTTATGCAACAGTAAAACAAATGCTTAAGGGCCCAGCATCAACCAAAGTATAATCATTTCAAAACACGCAGACATTCTGCCATAAGTTATATGCATCATTAGAAATGATAACTTGAAAGAATTACCTGGGTATACAATTAAGTTGGTAGAATTTTCAGGGAAAGCTGAGAATTATGCTCTTATGACTATATTAAGCTGGTTTTTACTATAATGAAAAATGTTCATTTTAAGACAACCCTAGATAAGTTATTTTCTTATAGAGGGGCTGTAGAATGGAACGGGTTATCTAACAACATTCAAAGTATTAGAAACTATAGAGGGATTAGGCATGCCATCAAAACATTTCTTTCTCAGAAATATTTACTTAATAATTAAGGATTAGGAAGATGGTGAATTTGTAATGCGGGATTTTAGTTTGTAAATTATATTTTAAAATTCTTACGTGGGAGAAATGTTTAGAATGAAATATATTGATTTTTGGATATTGTAAATTGCTGTTTGTTTGATATTTTCATTCAGATTTTACTGTGAACTGCTCTGGACCTTTTGTGGAAAAGTGGAATATAAAAAACAAAATTAAAGTAGTGTATGTTGTTCACTGGTAAGTGTATAAAACTATACACTCACTTTCATATAATGCAAACAACTCACCTAATATTATTTATAGTAAGTGTTTTTATACTATGTAACCATACATATTAGAGGTAAGTTCAAGAACAAAGATCCAAAGAAGTCTGGTGTTCTTCTGACTGCCTAACAGCAACCTCTCTGGGCCCTTTTCAAAAAAGGACTTTTGCCTATGAGAAAATTCTTACTGAAAAAGGTAAAAATCACTGTGAATCTGCAGTAATGAAAAAAATCCCTTCCCAGCCCCGTATGCAGCAATATCATTACACATACCAGTACTTTCCTCTAAAACAGGGGGTTGCAATCTGCAGCTCTTTGAAAAACTGAATGTGGTTCCATCATAGGGGGGCACGACAGTGAGGGATGATGAAGAAAAAGACTGGTGTCAGTACTGATTCAGTGCTGCTAGGTAAGGCGGGGGGGGGGGGGGGGGGTGGGAGAAATGAGAGAGGGAGTGACTGCTCGGGATGAAGATGCACTGAAAAATTAGGTGACCTCTGAAGATGAGGTGAGGGAGGGAGCGATTTATGTGAGGGCTCCAATTTACAGTGCTCAAACTATTTGTATAAAGAAAAAGCCATGAAATAGCTCCTCTACTTCGAAAGGTTACAGACCCCGTCCAATGTACTTTAGAATTTATTTAGCATTGTAGGGGGTAACTAGAGCTACTTGTGCTGGTACAACGTTCCATAAATTCACAATTAAGTAAAACCTTCCTTGCTTTGAAAGTGGCAAAATGTTATAATCCCTTTAGTTTAGAGCTCCCTTTGCCAAATGGGAGGGCTGGCTCTATCATTAGGTGTTTGCCTAGGGTGTTAACATGAGGGAGGGCACCAGACTGTGAGGACTAATCACTGACCCATCCAGATAGCCTTTTATATGCTGTTCACCCTTTCTGCACCCTGTCTCTAGCAAAAGGCAGTTCTTCTGCTTCCTAATGTTCTACTGTCAAATTAGCTGCTGGCACCAGTATTTGTAGGTGGGACTTCCTGTTGCTCATCTTGCAAAATCAGCAAGAGGAAGGCCCTCTCCCATCGTTGCAAGAGTTCATGGTGCTGTCAGCTTAATAGACTTCAGAACAGTAGAGTATGGTGGGACTGATTTCTACTGCTTAACTAAACTGAAAGAAGGTGAAGCAGCAGTAAGAGGGCAGATGTTGGGCGACTAAAGGGGCAAGAGATGGAAAGGGCAGATGCTGGGAGAGAGAGGAAGAAGGAGGGGTAATGGATGCTGGGAAAGGGGTCCACAAGGGAGCACAACCCCTCACAAAAGCAAAAATCAGACAACAGGAAGCAAGGAGTGGAAATATAAGTCCTTTATTGAAAAAACACCCCAAAATGGCCATCTTTCAGTACGGCTGCCTTCCTCAGGGGGAACCTCAAAATATAAAAATAAAAAATAAAAACATACATCAATAAAACATCAGTATCAATATAAATGAGGATCATAAGTAAAAACAATATAAATAAAGCAAAATATAGAAATCAAGATGTACAAATAAGAAAATGCTTATTGGACCATACATGAAAACATCTAATGAAAACCTAAAAGATACATAAAAAGAGAATCAAAAATGTACAACATAAAAATACATATCTAAGATAAAACAAAGAAGATAAAAAAATCTAATAAATAACACTAAAAAGGTACTAATAACATAGATAATCAACCCTTGGACAAAAAATGAATAATAAAACTGGCGGGAGAAAAAAAGAGAGTACTCTACCGAAGGGACATGTTGTTAAACCAAGCAGACAATGTGTATATGTAGTCAACTGAGACCTGCAGGAACAGCTCAGAAGAAACAGATTCTAAAAAAATGGGTGGGAAAGGAGTACATATGGCAATCTTAACTGGACATTTTACGTTTTTAATTTGATTTGCAATATGCTATGCTGCAACAGCTTTTTGGTACCACATTACTGTATGGTTACCATGTCAGCTCTTGCTTGGGTTGTTTGAAATTCGATACTCGCTATGCTTTTTTACGTTTAACTATGAAAGCACATTTTGATTTTTTTTAACACTACTTTACTGGAGGTGCACCTTATCATACCAATACAACTCTTTGCAGAAGCCTGGCACCTCTTAGCCATAGCACTTATAAACCTAAGGGTTGATAGAGGGGGAAACCTGGGATTAAAGGGACAATAGGAACTAAGTGACTGGGTGAAGGGCAGCAGAATATATTTTTGCTTGGAGGGGGCCAAACAACCTAATCACCAGCCCTGTCTCCCAAGATCTCTATTTGCTGATACTGTGTTGGGCAAAATATTGGTAGGGCCAGAGCCCCTGTAGACCACCCCATTCCGCTGCCTATAGAATGGGTTTGGGATGTGAGTAAAGGCGGGTTACATGGGATATGGTAATGAACGATGGAGAAGGATAGGGAGATGGCGTAAAGTGCCTGGAGGGAATAGGAAGGATCTGGGACATAGTAGAAAGAGATGGAGTTGCGGAAGGAATGAGACAGAGAAAGAGGATAGGTCTTTTAAGGGGATGAGAGACAGCGGAAATGAAAGAGATGAAAAGAAGAATGGAAGGATAGGTAAGAGTAAGAGCCAAAAGAGAAAGGCAGATAAGGGCAAATACAGTGGGTAACAATAGGGGATGTGACAGTGAGTGAAAGAGAGTGAACAGAAAACTGGGAGAGGAGAGAAAGAGGGAGATATTCAAACCCACTGAATTTTCTTTATAGCCTTCCCCCAAACTATAACTTTGAATAACTTTACCACAGAGTTACAGTATGGCCAGCTAGAGAAACATTCATTTGTGGATCCCACTATGCACCCCTACTGACTTCTTTTCTTAACCCTCCCCTCTCAAGAGTCACATTCACTCCTTCTGCTCTCCTGTGACCCCAGGATTTTTCATGGTCTCTCCCTCCTTCCACTTCCCACTTCACCTCTCCAGACTTAGGGTGATGAAAACTGCAGGACTTAGTTCTGGATGCGGCAGCAATGGCTGGCTGTGAGTGGGTTAGTGGTTACAGCAGGGAAGCTGGGCAAGCCATTTTTAGCCTTAATTGCTCATGATAGAAACCAGAAATGCCAAACAGTGCTACTTACAGGCAAGGTTTAAATCTAGAAAGACTACAGTGTCAAGAGGAAGCAACAGAAAATGATCTGTATCTTTCTTTGACACCTCTGAAAGGATATAGAGACAAGGTAGAGACAGTATTATTTCAGTTTTCAAAAACATTTGCCCAGATACTATGGGGGTTATTCTGAAACATGATTAGCGGGGATGGACATTGGGACGTCCATCCCTGCAATTTGTGTCGGCAGCAGCCCCCGACTAACTTCCCCACCAGTTGTGCAGGGAAGTTAGTCGGGGCGGGGAAGAGGCGGCCACTGGCCCTGGACATACAGTGCCAATTCTAATGTTGGCCCTGTACGTCCAGGGCCGACAAAATGGCCGAGGAAGTTATTCCACCTCCGAAGTGGAATAACTTCCCTGGATGTTTTTTTTTTTTTTTTAAGTTGGGGTGCGGAAGGGGCTGGAGGGGGCCAGAGTTTCTTCCCCACAGCCCGACCCTGGCCTTAGAAGGCTGGATTGGGGGTCGGGCTGTGGGGAAAAAAAACTTAATTGCTGGTGGCTGGCATCGCGGCATTTTAATGGAGCCGCGGTGCCATGGCAACAGGACACCATGGCGCCGTGGCTCCATTTAAATGGCTGACTGAGCTATCCGGGCAGTACCTGTATATGCAGGCTGGGAATGAATCACAGTCCTGGCCTGCACGTACAGGCCCGATCGCGATTCTGATCCCGCGGGGCTCAGACCGAACATACAAAAGGGATAGCTATGCGGGACAGAATCAGAGCTTTATGGTTACCTGGGTTAATTCTTGAGTTCAACACTTCCATCTACTTGGTATGCACAATTCAAAATGTGCATACCACAAGACGTCTTAAATTTTCAAAGGGAAACTATGACATTGTCCTCACTATAGAAACACGCACACACACAAGGGGAGAGACACACACATATACATTTCTGGTGCTGTGCTGTTTGCCTGTTGTTCATGCGCTCACTCACTGAGTGTCGTCCCCCTCGACTAACTCTGCCTATCATGCGGTTGCTGCCAGCTCTTTTCCTCAGTCTGCAGCAGCCCCCTCACCTTCTCCCCTCCATACCACTCCCATTCTTATCCCTTCACAGCAGCCATCTTCCAGGACATTCATTTAATTTTAATTTATTTAATTTGAATTGGCTACACTGGCTCTCTCCAGGGTCAGCCCAGGTCCCTTGCTGAACTCAATCTCTCCCGCCTAATGCAGAAGGTCTTACTTGTACAGCACATGAACCTTCTCTTGGTTCATCCCCTCCCTTTCGGTGGCTAGAGCTGCCTTCCACTGCATTCTCATTGGCTGAAGCTTGTCCTCAGTCTCGTGACTCTGTCCTGTGCCCTTCCTGGATGGGCTTGGTGGGTGGACCTAGAAACATCACCAGGAAGCTAAATGCCTTGCTGGTACTGCTAGTGACACTGAAAACAGGCAGGGCAGGCTTGCTCATGCAGGGCTGAGGAATGGAGAACTGCAGCCGGAGGTCTCCACTGGCTAGTTCTTAAGACAATTTAGCCATATTTCTGGCTTTTGGACATCAATGTAAAACTCTGTATGGTCCTGAAAAAAATCTAGGCAATTGGCAATCCTTGCCTCCTGAATCCTGAGCATACCTCACAAAGCTCTCCACACCCCCCCCCCCTTCCCAATGTCTGGGCCCTAGGCATATGCTTAGTTTGTTTATGCCTTAATCTGGCCCCACCCAGAGTTTTTTCAGTAACTCTGTATTCCCTGTGCTTAGAACTCTGCTATAAATTCACGTCATGCAACAAAAAGCTTTAGTCTTCAGCCTGGAATACTCAAATAAGATTAGCTACTGTGATTTGACACAGGGGGACTCTATTTAACATATTATGGACCCTGTTAATATTTTTGGAGCTGGAGAAAATTTGGTATGACTAAGGGTGTGAATACTTATGCAGTGAAGTCTTATTCTTAATTACTTTTTAAATATTTCTATAATTGTCTTTCACGCTGAACATGTAGACTACATTGTGTATATCAGTGAAACAAACTACTTTAATCCTGTAGACACTTCTAAGGGTCTGTCTTATATGAGTGGCAGAGACCTCTAGTGACTCTACTAAAGCACTGCATTGTAACCTTTTTGGACAGTTCAAATTTCCCTCACAGGGAAGTCTCCTCCCACCACTGTCACTGGAATTAGAGAAATCTCTCCTGTTCTAGAAAATTACAAGAGGAATAACATAAGAACATAAGATATGCCATACTGGGTCAGACCAAGGTCCATCAAGCCCAGTATCCTGTTTCCAACAGTGGCCAATCTAGGTCATACGTACCTAGCAGTTTCCCCAAAAGACACAAGTTCCACAATGCTTGTACTAGGTCAAGCATTGATATCCTGGGTCCCTTCTTAATAATGGTTTATGGACCTTTCCTCCAGGAACTTGCCCAAACCTTTTTTAAACCCAGCTACACTAACAGCCTTTACTACATCCTCCGGTAACAAATTCCAGAGTTTGATTACACGTTGAGTGAAAAAATATTTTCTTTTATTAGTCTTAAATAGTTTACCCTGTAGCTTCATTGCATGTCCCCTAGTCTTCCTATATTCTGATAACGTAAACAGTTGATCTACGTTTACCCGTTCCACTCCGTTCATTAATTTATAGACTTCTATCATATCTCCCCTCAGCCGTCTCTTTTCCAGGTTAAAGAGCCCTAACCTTTTTAGCCTTTCTTCATAGGAGTATCCTTCCATCCCCTTTACCATTTTGGTGGCTCTTCTCTGAACCTTTTCTAATAACGCTATATCCTTTTTAAGATACGGCGACCAGAATTGCACACAATATTCAAGGTGCGGTCTCACCATGGAACGGTATAGAGGCATTATAATATCTTTTGTTTTATTTTCCATTCCTTTCCTTATGATACCTAGCATTCTGTTTGCTCTCTTGGCCACCGCTGCACACTGGGCCGAGGGTTTTAACATGTTATCCACAATGACGCCTAAATCTTTTTCCTGGGTGGTGGTTCCTAATGTGGAACCTTGCATCGTGTAACCATAGTTTGGGTTGTTCTTCCCTAGGTGCATAACTTTGCACTTGTCCACATTAAATTTCATCTGCCATTTTGATGCCCAGACTTCCAATTTATCAAGATCCTCTTGCAATTTTCCACAATCCTCTTGGGTTTTAACAACTTTAAAAAGTTTTGTGTCATCTGCAAATTTGATAACCTCAATAAAAGGTCACAATGCAATGTTTTAGTAGAGCCACTAGAGCTCTCTGTCACCAAACTTTTGAATTGTAACATTTAGAAAGCAGAATATGAAAAAATATAAGTGTGAAAAATTTCACAAAGCACCATACATGCAGGGCCGGCCCGTCCATAGAGCAAGAATGTTTTTTGCACAGGGCCCCGCGTTTCAGGGGGCCCTGCGCAAAGAACATTCTGCTTTTTAAAAAATTAAATTAAAAAAAAAAAAAGCTGGCTGCTGCTGCTGCCGCCGCAGCAGCAGCAGAATGGAGTGTCCCGCGGGGCCCCCTCTGCCCGGCTTTCAGATTCGCGAAGGGAGAGTGTCTCCCTCGCGTCTCTGTTAAGCCTGCAGGGGCAGATGGGAAATTTCGAGGCTGATGGGAAATTTCCCATCTGCCCCTGCAGGCTTAACAGAGACGCGAGGGAGACACTCTCCCTTCGCGAATCTGAAAGCCGGGCAGAGGGGCTCAGCCGGGCAGAGGGGGCCCCGCGGGACACTCCATTCTGCTGTTGCCGCAGAATAGTCTTCATCCTCATGGTTTGAATTTGGATAGTGATTTGTCGGTCTTTTTGTAGTAGGAAATAATATATGCAATAGGCTATATGAATTGTATAAAGGTCGGTCCCGAGGTGTAGCCCTTAAGGATTCAATTCTCCTTGCATGGGTTCTTAATCAGAGATTTAAGGATGGAATCCCTGATAATGAGAGAGGTATTTGTATATGAAATGAAATTAATCCCCTTGGGTGGAATTAATATCCTTTTTATTTATATATAAGCACAGTTGTTATTATAATATAAATAAGTAGAACGAAGGGGTTTTCTTAAGTATTTATTTCTTTAAATAGTTAGCCCCGCCCCCTCCCGTTTTTCGTTATAAATAGTACTGGTGGGTCACATACCTAGGTTTGAACGAGTGAAAAAAGGACCGCAGTTTGGTTGTGAGTATGATGGCGCCGATATGTCTTTGGGCTGGTAATACTTCTTAAATATGATGTAAAGACATCTATTTACATCCAAATGCGGTAGATAAGGAAGCTGTGTTTTGAGTTGAGGATTACAAGTGTTGTATGTTCGTTTTAGGATATATTTTAAAAAACGCTATACGCCAGCGAGGGTACTACGGAAATTGAGTATTACATCGGTTGTTTCATAAGATGTGAGTATCATAGCAAAGTTTTTTAAAGTATTTTAGGAGTAGTGAATTTCTGGACGTTTGGCATATGCTGCTCCGTGGAAATTAAGTTATTTAAAGTCGGGATTGCTTTTTAGATATAACAGCCATACTGTGACTTAGTCCGTTGAAGGCGGGAGCGTTAGCGTGTGCAGTGCGGTAGAAGAGAAAGATATACAATACAGCACGTGAGTAGAGAGATGTTTTCACTCCATAGGTCCAATTTATCACTGAACTGCAAGGTATAATACTTTGTAAGGCGTGTTATAGTAAAGAGCATTAGTTTCTTTTTAATAAATTTTTAATTGGAGGGTGTTAGGGTTGTTTCCCCCTGTTGCATGATATATTTGTTGCAGGTATTGGGGTATGCAAGTGGGGCCACGTGATATTTCCCTGGGGAAGCATTTAAGGTCATTTAAAGTTGGAGATATGTGTTTATGTATCATTTGATTAGCAATTAGTTGCCATTCAAGCGGGTTTATAATTACTATAAGGTTCACATTATACATTGAAGGTATGTTATTTTAAAATTAATAAGTTATGGGGAGTTTTTATAATTTAAAGAGGAACATGTCACCATACGGTCTATAAATAGATATGATATAAATGTTTATGTAGATGTAACAAATTAGGTTAACATGCATATATCCTTTTTTTGTCCTGTTTTTTAACATTATGACAGTTAATAAGGTGGCCTAAGACAAGGTTATATAGGTATGTATTAACATTTGATTGTTTTCATTTTAAATGTATTTAATTATTTATGGTATTTATATATGTTTTTGGTCTTATATTTTTAACATATATGACTAGTTCCGACTTCTTTGATGGTTTTTATATTTATGGATATAGTATATAAGTGGCAGTGCAGATTTGTGTTTATAGTTTGTTACTATATATATGTACATCTATGAATATTATGGTTTTATATATTTTTAAACATATATATTACGTCTTATGTCTACTTCCTATCGATATTTTGATGTATTTATTTTTATTTATAATTATATTTATTTTTATTTATTGATGTTTTTAGCCAATTAGCCCCTGATGAAGCCAACGAAACACGGCCTGTGTCGGGCCAGTGGCGTTTTCAATTTTCAATAAAGGTCTCCTTCCCTATCTCCACGTTTTTTGGACTGGTGAGAGTTATAATGTATGCATGTACTTTACCAAATATGTGTGCACATGCGCAGAGTGCATACACGCATTTACATCTTCTTTAGAGTGGGTGCTGGCATTTATACACTACTGGGGCTGGATCTGGGAGCCCATTTTAGAAAGGCCCCTAAGTGGCTATGTCGCTTTAGACAATATACCTAAAACAGGGGCCTTTTGGAGCTTTTCCATAGGCATCCTTTATCTTTGTCTTTATTCAAGCACTGATATACCGCCCAGGTACAAGTGTCAAGGCGGCGTACAAATAATACAGGTTGCGGGTGAAAACAAAAGAAAGAAAAGAACGCCATTGTTTTGATAGGAGAGGGACAGACAAAGGAACAGAGAGAAAGTGATAGACACAAGCTCCGGACGTACGGAGGGGGGAGGGGGAGGCTTAAGCCAAGGGGGGCTCAGGCCAAGGGAGGAGGGTACGGGGAATCAGGGAGGGGAAGGTCAAAAGCCTGATGGAAAAGGTGGGTTTTGAGCATGCCTCTGAAAGGGGGAAAGGACAATTCTGTGCGGAGGGGAATAGGGGAGAGAGTTCCAGAGGACGGGGCCTAGGAAGAAGAAAGCGGAGTGATGGGTAAGTTCAAGGTGGGCATGTGTGGGGGAGGGAAGGAAAAGGCGATTACCATTGTGGTAGGCTATGGCCTAGCATGGCCTGCTACTGTGAAAGGCCTGTAAGTTAGGCCTGGATCCTAACTCCCATTATAGCTAGAAAAGAACCAAAAATCTGTGAAAAATGAGAAAACTGTTTTAAAATGCTTAATAAGAAGTTTTCATGAATTCATAAGTCTTCTATTATTCTCTTGTATGAGAAAGAACAGAAATGTTTCAGTATATGCATTCCAGAAGCCAAAGTTAACCTTGCAGTAGAGAACTAACGAAATTAAGAACTGTACCATTGTTCAAGCAATCCTAAAGGAGGGGGGCTGGTTGCTAGGCTCCGGAGGGATTTCTAATTGGACAGGTGCAGGGAATGTATAACCAATGAAAAGTTTGCATGTATCGAGTTGGAACCAATAGAAAATTCTCATGTATCAAACTGAAAAAGAGGTATAAATGGTTATGTCTCTGTATAAACTTTTGCTCAGTTCCTTTTGAAGCTTTGACTGACTGGGCCTGTGCACATTAAACTGGCTTGGACCCTGTCAATTGACTCCTGGACTTATTCATTGTTTGCACTTTGCCACAGCATATTCTTGGTGCGTTGGCCGGGAAGTGCGAGTGGTAAAAGGTATTCAAGTGAGTAATCCATGTAATTCGCCTTGAGGTTTGGCCCGGTTGGAACCGTGTCTGTCCGACCGCGGGGGAAACCTCAGGCGCCGCAGGCCCCTTTGTGCCGGAGAGGGTTCCGCCTGCCTCGGCGGGCCATCGGGTCCAGCTGGCCAACACCTCCGACCCGGGGGAGTCCAGGTTCCAACTCAGAAGCTGGTGTGGTATCGGGGACCGGATCCAGTGAGTAGACATTTTCGTGATTTGATAGTCAGAAAGAACAGCCTGGGACAACGTCTTGCGTGTGCAGGACTGATTTGGTATATTTGGTATAGACTAACTGGGAAATCTCGCATGAGTATGCGCGAGACAAGGGAGCCTGATCACCTCCCATAAGGGCGGTCCTAGTAAGCTCCGTGTAAGGAAAGTGGAAGCCGAAGCCATCGACCCTTCTTGTTTGGAATAGTCAGTTAGTCAGAAAACCTGGGCACTTGAAATATTGAAATAGGATATTTTGTTGAAATATGCTTGCGTGTGTGAGTGAGAGGTCTTGAAATATAGACCGAGTGAGAGCGGACTCCTAAGTAGCGCAGTTCCTGGCCGGGCGACCGCGCCCAGGTCGCGCACAGGAGGAAGCGAGTGGTGTTTGTCCCCCCAGTGTTCTGTGGGCTGTACGGACCCCTTACCTACAGCCATACTACCTATCCTTATTGTTCGTTGTCTTGTACGTCATTACGTGTACGTAGGGACGTAGGGTACGTAACGTACGCAGGTACGTTGAGTACGTAGGTAGTGTACGTAGGTACGTTTAGATTATGGGAGGGATGGAGTCCACGCAAACTCCGTTGGCATGTATGATCAAGAATTTCCGTAAAGGATTTTCGGGCGATTATGGTACAAAAATGACTCCATCCAGATTAAAAATGTTATGTGAAAGGGAGTGGCCCGCATTAGCTGCTTCATGGCCCCGAGGGGGCACCTTTGATTTTGAGACAGTTTTACGAATCCATCAGCTCATACTGAGAGTGTATCCTGACCAGTTCCCCTATATAGATTCCTGGTTAGGTGTATGTGAACAGCAGCCCTCATGGATGAAGCGCTGTTATGAGGAGCACTGTAAAATATTTGTAGCTACTACTAGGGGAACCAAAAAGGCTAAGGAAGTGAAGCCGCCTGTGTATTCTGACCCAGAGTCCCAAGATATTCTGGATAGGTTACCCCAGCACCCACAGAAGTTAGTCCCCACAGCACCGCGACTTGAAGTAGAGCCCGAAGAGGAGCCCCAGCAAATACCGAAGCAACAGGCTAAGAAGTGCCCTACCCCGAGTGAAAGTCCCGAGTCAGGCCCAAGCACAGCAGGGGGACTCGAGTCCTCTGATGAGATAGAAAGCGGAGGCTCTCCTGCCAGTTCAGGGTCACCCACCAAGGAGACTTGTGTCCGGGAGCCTTATGATTTAAGAAGCGTAACTCCCAAGAAGAAGGAGAAAGCAGGGCACCTAATGCCATTACGCCAAGTGCCTGGAATGCCTGTTTTAAATGATCAGGGCCAGATGGCGCCAGGACCTACCAGCTTAGTTTATGTACCCTTTTCCACCACAGATTTATTAAAACTGGAAAACGCATTATGCTTCCTACACAGCCAAGCCCCAGGAATTAACAGAATTAATGTCTAGCATTATGCAAACCCATCAGCCTACCTGGGCCGATTGTCCCCAGCTCCTGTCCACCCTCTTCACTACTGAGGAGCGAGGCCGAATCGGGCAAGCAGCCCTCCGTTGGTTAGAAGAGAACCCTGTAGAAAGGGGAGGAATAAATCCCCCGCAAGCAGCAGCTGCAGAATACCCCAATGAAAATCCCAGGTGGGACCCAAATGAGGAAAGGGGGGCGGCGGCCCTAACCAGATTTCGCCAGGCCTTATTGCAGGGCCTGAAGAAGGGAGGCCAGAGGGCCATGAATATCAGGAAAGTATCGGAGGTTCTCCAGGGTCCAGGTGAGAGCCCAGCGGCCTTTTATGAGCAGTTGTCTGAAGCTTATAGATTGTATACTCCATATGATCCCGCCGCTCAGGAAACTTTACGCATGGTAAATGCGGCCTTTGTTAGTCAGTCCCAGAGAGATATAAAACGAAAATTGCAGAAATTGGATGGATTTGCGGGCATGAATACAGCTCAGTTAATGGAAGTCGCTCAGAAAGTATTTGTGAATCGTGAAAATGAACGAGACAGAGAAAGTGAACGAAAGATGAAGAAGAAGGCAGATCTTCTTGCTGCTGCTATAACCGAACGATGTGGAGGAGGTATTCCTAATCAAAGGACCAGAGGACGTGGAAGAGGCCGCGGAAGCGAAAGGCCTCCATTAGGTGCAAATCAGTGCGCCTACTGCAAGGAAGAAGGACATTGGAGAAATGAGTGCCCGCATTTGGACTCCGCCCCTGCAAGGGGAGGAGGGAGTCCCTGGAGGCCCGGAGGAAGATTTCGAAGGAGAGGAGGAATGAATCGAACACAGTTCCAGCAGGAGAGGGAAGAAGCCATTGAGGGAGTGGCAGTAGCAACGGGCTATGACCTGGACGACATAGATGAAGACTAGGCCAGACCGGGCTCCAAGTTCACCCTGGGTCCCCAGGAGCCTATGGTCAGTTTGAAGATAGGGGACCAATACATGGAATTCATGGTAGATACAGGAGCAGAACATTCAGTAGTAGCCAAGCCAGTAGCTCCTCTGTCCTCACGATCTGTCACCATTGTGGGAGCCACTGGAAATAAAGCCACAAAACCATTCTTGCAGAACCGCATGTGTGAACTAGGGGGACAGAAGATAACACACCAGTTCTTGTATATGCCTGAGTGCCCTATTCCACTACTGGGCCGAGACATGCTTGCCAAGCTCCAGGCCCAAATATCCTTTGTTGAAGGGGGAGAAATGAAAATGACTGTGAACCCAAAGCCTGCTGGATTGATGGTGCTTACTGTTTCCCGAGAAGAAGAATGGCGGTTCTATAGTGCACCTTCAATAAAGTCAACCAGTCCCTGTATACCTACCAACCTTATAGCCCCACCTGAAGTATGGGCAGAAGATAATCCACCTGGCCTAGCGAAGAACATAGCCCCTGTCATTGTCACCCTCAAGCCAGGAGTGGAACCAGTGCATGTGAAGCAGTATCCTCTCCCTTGACCAGCCATTGAAGGAATCCACTGCCATTTGATGAAACTGCTGAGGTACGGACTTCTCAAGGAATGCCAGTCACCTTGGAACACCCCCCTTCTCCCAGTAAAGAAGCCTGGGACAGGGGACTACCACCCAGTACAAGATCTAAGGCGAGTAAATGATGCAGTTGAAACTATACACCCAGTAGTACCAAACCCTTATACTCTCTTGGGACTGATCCCCGCTGAGGCTACTCACTTCACCGTCCTGGACCTGAAAGATGCCTTTTTCTGTGTGTGCCTAGCACCCACCAGTCAACTTTTCTTCGCTTTTGAATGGCAAGACCCCACAACAGGAAGGCGGGGTCAGCTCACCTGGACCAGATTACCCCAAGGATTCAAGAATTCACCTACTCTCTTCAGTGCTGCCCTGAATCAAGATCTCTCGTTACCCAGTGGACCCAGGAAAAAGGGTTCTTCTCCAGTATGTAGATGACTTGCTCATAGCCACCAACTCAGAAAGTGAATGCCTACAAGCTACTAGTGAACTTTTGTACCTTCTCAAAGATGCTGGATACAGAGTTTCAAGAGCCAAAGCACAACTGTGCCAAACTGAAGTCAAGTATCTAGGATTCCAATTGTCCAGTGGGATCCGACGTTTAGGACCAGAATGCAAGGAAGCTGTATGTAATATCCCCATTCCAACCACTAGGAGGCAAGTAAGAGCCTTCCTGGGGGCCGCGGGATATTGTCACATATGGATCCCCAACTTTGCCTTGATTGCAAAACCACTATACCAAGTCACCAGAGGAATGGAAAAATCCCCACTAGATTGGGGACCCGAACAAGATGTAGCATTCCGGACTTTGAAAAAGGCCCTGATGTCGTCTCCAGCTTTAGGTCTTCCAGATGTTCAGAAGTCTTTCCATCTTTTTGTCCATGAGTCACAAGGAAACGCATTGGGAGTATTGACCCAATCTCTTGGTTCCTGGCAACGGCCAGTAGCTTATCTGTCAAAACAATTGGATATAGTTGCAAAAGGATGGCTCCCTTGTCTGAGAGCTGTTGCAGCAACAGCCCTCCTAGTGGGCGAAGCAGACAAACTCACACTAGGACAAACTCTTCAAGTCACCGTGCCACACTCTGTTCTGACTCTCATGGAACACAAAGGAAACTTCTGGCTAACCAATGCACGAATGTTGAAGTATCAAAGCATGTTGTGTGAAAACCCTCGGATACAGTTGAAAGTTAGTCAAGCTCTAAACCCTGCTACATTGTTTCCAATTGGTCCTGGGCCACCTGATCATAATTGCTTAGAAACCATGGACACTGTATTTTCAAGTCGCCCTGATTTGACCGATGTCCCTCTAGAGGACCCAGAACGGACTTTCTTTGTAGATGGAAGCAGTCTGGTCATCAATGGACATCGTTGTGCTGGATATGCAGTGGTGACCCTTGATCTGGTAGTTGAGTCCTCAGCCCTGACCCCAGGAACCTCTGCACAGAAAGCTGAATTTATAGCCCTCACTAGAGCCTTGACATTAGGAAAAGGACTCCGCATAAATGTGTACACAGATTCCAAATATGCTTTCACTACTTTGCACGCACATGGAGCCTTGTATAAAGAGCGAGGGTTAATCACCTCAGGGGGTAAGGACATTAGGTATGGGCCCGAGATATTGATGTTATTAGATGCTGTATGGGCCCCCAAACAAGTGGCAGTCATGCACTGCCGAGGTCATCAGGCAGGAGCAGGAGAAGTCACCCGAGGGAATAGATTTGCAGATGCTACAGCCTGAAAGGCAGCCACCACAGGACAAGTTAGGACCCAAGATACTGTAATGCAAGCAGCCCTATTCCCTGTGCCCCTTAGTTCTTGGGCACCCCGATATACTACAAGAGAGTTAGACTATTATTGCGAAAAGGAGGGAGGAGTCTTAACAGAACAAGGTTGGATAGTGCTGCCACCCCCAGAAGGTAGTCCACCTCCAGGTCCTACAGTCATCCCTGAAGCATTAGGGCCAGCCTTTGTTCAAGCTTTTCATCAAGCCACACATTATGGAAAAACAGCCATGAAGAAAGCCCTGAGGCCCCATTTCTGTATTTCATTGCTAGGATCTCTGACCGCCTCGGTGGCACAACAATGCCTGATATGTGCCAAAAATAATGCCAAGCAAGGTCCTGTTCCACCCCCAAGAGTTCAGTCAGTAGGGGTGACCCCCATGAGTGATATACAGATAGACTTTGCTGAAATGCCCCGTGTAAATGGATATCACTATATGTTAGTGTTAGTCTGCACATTTTCAGGGTGGGTAGAAGCCTACCCCACCCGAACTGAGAAAGCTCGAGAAGTCACTAGGGTATTGCTCCATGAGATCATTCCCCGATTTAGAATACCATCAACTATAGGGTCAGATAATGGTCCATCATTTGTATCCCAAGTGACCCAACAGTTAGCTCAAGCTCTGCAAATAAAATGGAAGTTACATACTGCTTACAGACCCCAGAGCTCAGGGAAAGTAGAACGTATGAATAGAACCCTGAAAACTCAGTTATCCAAGCTTTGTCAAGAAACACACCTGAAGTGGCTCCAAGTTCTCCCCATAGCCCTTCTTAGGATACGTTCAGCTTCCACCAGATCCTTAGGAGTCTCCCCTTTTGAGATTTTGTATGGGCGACCTCCACCCATAGTGCAGGGAATAAAGGGAGACATGAGACAGATAGGATCTGAAATAACTAGACAAGAACTATTAGCTTTAGGTTCTGTTTTGCAGAAACTCCAAACGTGGGTGCAAGACCAACTACCCATCAACCTGAACGAGCCTCTGCATCCCTTCAAGCCGGGAACGTCCGTGTGGGTGAAAGAGTGGAGAAAGACCCCGCTGGCACCGCATTGGAAGGGACCCTACGTCGTCATCCTGTCAACCCCCACCGCGGTGGAAGTTGCAGAATTCGAACCCTGGATCCACCACAGTCGAGTGAAGCCGGCAGCTGCTCCTGATCCTGGCCAATGGACGTCAGTGAATGATCCCGAGACTCCATTGCGACTCACCTTGAGGAGACAGCCAGCTTTATAGAGAATCTTCAGAATCCACTTACGTCACGCGAAAGTGACCATCACAGCAGAAACAGAAGAAAACTCAGCAAAGTTCATTATCCTCAACTTTCCAGTTAACTTCCACAGACTGTAATCACAATGTTCTTCCACTATTGCCTTGTGGGAGTGGTGATCTTGGGAATCCTGGAAAAGACTTTTGCCCTACCCCCTTGTGCAGCCTGCATAACCACCACCTGAACAGGACAAAAGATTACTCAGACTCTGCTCTATCATTCCTACTATACTTGCACTGGTACAGTCAGCCGGTGTGTTTATAATGGCACTGAACTGAACATTTGCACAAAGGGGAAAAGTAAGACTTGTTATAACCCTCGACAAAACCCATCATACTATACATTTGAGATACGCTGGAATGATGAAGATGGAGCCATCCTGAATGCGACAAAACCCCTCACCAACCCCACAAAACCTATCATCTTGAACTTTGATGCTTGCGATGCAATCAACAGAAATGCTTACCACAGATGTGGGTCATGGGAGCGAGCATACTACCATGATGATAAATACATGTGTCCAGAAGGAGCCTACGGATGGGGATGGTGTACAGGAAAGGAGTACGGCAGCCACCATCTACACCACCGCATCTAGACATGATTACTTTTGCCCAAAATGGGAATGTGTATATTTTGCTACCTGGAAGAATGCACCGACGGGACGAGATGGAGATCATCGCAAGGCAGCCTAACAAAGATCAGACTACTAGAACCCAAAAAATGGCAGAAAGGTGCCTGTAATCCCCTACAACTCCTCATAGCTAACCCCAGCCACTGGAAGCAAGGATATAAGTTTGGGTTGCGTATTGCAGGAGGAGGTGTAGATCCTGGGACTATCTTATATCTGCAATTAAACACCAAAACCCATGTATCCTCACCCTATCGTATACATCACTCCTTCTATGAAGCCATAAAATCAGAGTTTGAAATTCCTCCTGCCTCCCAGAACTTATTTCTTGAATTAGCGGGAGCAGTTGCATCTAGTCTCCATGTTTCAGACTGTTTGTTCTGTGGAGGAACAACAATGGGAGACCAATGGCCTTGGGAGGCACAAGAACTGAACTGTTCCGTATAATCAGACTAATATACACAATACCACAAGTGAATGGGTATTGGCCCACTCCATTGTGGGTAACTTATGTTTTTCTCGCTATGGACCAATGTTTAATATGGAAGTGGGGCAGCTGGTCTGTCTCAATCAGAAGTTCTACAACAGTACCACTAAGAAGACATCTTGGTGGTCAGGAGTCAACACTACTGAACCTTCCAATCCTCTAGTTCAGTTCCCCAAACTTGCCAGTATCTGGACTAACTTAGCAGCATATAATTCTTGGCAAGCACCACCTGGACTGTACTGGATTTGCGGAACCTGAGCATATGCCAGACTTCCTCATCACTGGGGAGGCGCATGTGTGTTGGGAACCATACGACCTTCCTTTTTCCTTCTGCCAACATCCCAGTGAGAACAACTGGGATATCCTGTGTACAGAAGTCGACAGCTGAAGGAGGCCTTGAAGATAGGCCAATGGGACAAATGGGATGCGTCATCTGAAGAATGGCCACCAGAAAGAATCATCTCATACTATGGACCTGCTACTTGGGAGCAGGATGGGACTTGGGGATATCGTACTCCTGTTTATATGATTAATCGAATAATACGCTTGCAAGCTGTTGTTGAAATAATAACCAATGAAACTAGTAAAGCACTAACCCTTCTGGCAAAGCAAAGTACGCAAATGCGTACAGCTATTTATCAAAAACGTTTAGCTTTAGATTATTTGTTAGCAGCTGAAGGTGGGGTATGTGGGAAGTTGAATCTAAGTAATTGTTGTTTACAGATTGATAATAATGGGCATGTAGTTGAAGATTTAGCCCCCCAGATGAGAGAGCAGACATTTGTGCCTGTCCAGACCTGGCACAGTTTAAAGATGGATGGGTGGTTTGGTTCATTGTTTTCCTGGATTGGAGGTCTGAATTCCCTTATGTTTATTGTACTCTTCATATTAGCCATGTGCTTATTGCTCCCTTGTCTCCTACCCCTTTGCTTACGCATGATAACATCATCAATTGATAACACTATAGAGCGGAAGGCAGCTGCGAAAGTATTAGCTATGTGGCAATATTACCCTATACCCCACGATGATGATGCCATTACACCAGTATAATATGTGAATTAACTAATGAGTGATTTAATTCTCACCCTTTCTCACTTGCGGGTGAGAATAATCAAAGGGGGGAATGTGGTAGGCTATGGCCTAGCATGGCCTGCTACTGTGAAAGGCCTGTAAGTTAGGCCTGGACCCTAACTCCCATTATAGCTAGAAAAGAACCAAAAATCTGTGAAAAATAAGAAAACTGTTTTAAAATGCTTAATAAGACGTTTTCATGAATTCATAAGTCTTCTATTATTCTCTTGTATAAGAAAGAACAGAAATGTTTCAGTATATGCATTCCAGAAGCCAAAGTTAACCTTGCAGTAGAGAAGTAACGAAATTAAGAACTGTACCATTGTTCAAGCAATCCTAAAGGAGGGGGGCCGGTTGCTAGGCTCCGGAGGGATTTCTAATTGGACAGGTGCAGGGAATGTATAACCAATGAAAAGTTTGCATGTATCGAGTTGGAACCAATAGAAAGTTCTCATGTATCAAACTGAAAAAGAGGTATAAATGGTTATGTCTCTGTATAAACCTTTGCTCAGTTCCTTTTGAAGCTTTGACTGACTGGGCCTGTGCACATTAAACTGGCTTGGACCCTGTCAATTGACTCCTGGACTTATTCATTGTTTGCACTTTGCCACAGCACCGTGAGCTGATCGAAGGAGGTGGGGAGAGGGTTGGATATGAATGAGGTCTGCGAGATACTGAGGAGTGGCAGTGTGAAGGACTTTGGGAGTGAATATGAGCAACTTATAAACAAACCTGAATTTAAGCGGGAGCCAGTGGAGGCGGATGAGCAGAGGAGTGGGTGAGAAGATGAGCTGCTGTGTTTCGGATAAGTTGCAGACGGCGGAGTTGGTACTGAGGGAGGCAGGCGAGGAGGACATTACAATAGTCAAGCCTAGAAAGAACAAGGGATAGCACAACGGTAACGAGGGAGGAAGGGGAGAGAAAGGGGCGGACAGCGCAGATCTGACGTAAAGAGAGAAAGGAGCGGCGGACAAGCGAGGAGATATGATGATGGAAAGAGAGGGAGGAGTCCAGTGTGACACCAAGATAGCAAAGGGTGGGGACAAGAGGAACCGGAGCAGCGGGCCATGGACTTGGAGGGATTCACATGGAGAAAGTTGTCCTGAAGCCAGGAAGCTACGCGGGGAAGGCGTCGTTGAAGGCAGTGAGTTCAGGGCAGAGGGAATCCGTGTGATGCAAGAGGAGAACATCATCAGCGTAATAATACCCGGAAATCCCAGACAATGAGAGCAAGGGGTGCGAGAAAAACGTTAACGAGAAGGGGAGCAAGCACGAAACCCTGGGGAGGGGGGGGGGCGGTGAGGAGGAGGTGAGAGCAGTCTGTGGAACATTACCATGAATCCCGAGGTCAGAGAGACGAGTAAGGATCCCCGATGCATATCGAAGGAGTTCATCCACTGTGATAGGTTCACTTGCATCTCAAACCCCCTCTTCATTGGTTTTAAACATTAGAAGAAAACAGAGGGTTGGTGCAGGAAGGAGCAGTACAGGAAACCGAAATCTTGAAGCTGTGAAATGACTTCTGCATCAACCCTCTAAGAAAGCATGAGGTAAGTAACCTGCACAGAGTGGCAGATACAACCCTAAAAACAAAGACATGGGGAAATAACTTGCACAGCGTGGCAACTGCAACCCTAAGCACCTTGCTGGGCAGAGCAGATGGGCCTTGTGGGTCTTTATTTGCCGTCATCCACACGTTTTCCTGCCAATTGAGCTTGCAAGCTGGAGCAGTCCCAATTGGCTGAGCAGCTCTTCTCCTTATCCTCTGCTGGGAAACCTCTTTGCTGACTGCTGCTTTCCTATCTCCCTTTCCAACCCTGCAATGATTACAGTCCTGGGCTCTCAACCTTTAAACACTGTTATCATTTTTAAGGCTATGCAAAAATTCATGCCCGCAAACTGGCGAAACTTCCTCCACAGTGCAAATAGAAGGATGGTACTTTCTCTTACATCTACTGAAGATTTCGTACTCTCACACTATTTGAACATTTGTTCTCTCTAATTCTGCTTAAGAAATAAAAGCACAAGCAAATTTAAGAGTTCTACACAATGGCAAACACAAGTTTAGTGTTTTTCTTTTCCTTGTTTGGCTGTATGAGTCCGCACTGCCAATTCCCTGAAGGTTGGTGTGCTACAACATCTTTGGCGATGCCTTGGGCTTGAAATGTTTGGGAAACACTGCTTTCACTAGAGGGTATCTAATATGGAGAAATATTTTTAACGTTTGCTTCTATTTAAAACATTTCACCAAAGACAGAAAACATAACAGAGTCCTCCTAACCGGGATGCTATGTGCTCATTCTAAAACTGTATTTTGATGGTCTGCCTCATTTCCACTTTCATTTTGCTTTTAAAGTATTTAGTAAAAAATTAGCCATCTCCTCGCTACTGTCTGCCCATCGAACCCTTTCTTCTCCCTCAGTCAACTTTGGTGCTTATCCCATGTTTTTTTCAATTCTTCATATCTCCACTAAGAAGTTGTTCCAAAGGCCATTATCCTTTTTGTAAAAAAACCACTTTCTTACATTACTCCAGAGTCTGCCCCCTTTCATTTTATGACACTTTGTTCCAAAGCTTCCTTGACTTCTACGTATTTTGTTTTGTATTTAGCTCATGCCAGAATTTAGTTCCTTGTCCTGGAGGACTTACAATCTAAGGGATCATATTTGGCGGTTGCAGCTAGCCGATCTAACATGGGTAGCTGTCGCTGCTGAACTTTAAACCTGGATATTCAATGCCAGGGTCATATCTGGCCCCGGCATTGAATACCCAGGTTGCCCGGATTGGCAAGAGGCTAACTGGGCAGTGGCGATATTCAGCCGGTGCCCAGTTAGCTTCCATGGCAAAAGTAAGGCCAGCCCTCGCTGTGCCCTATCTTTGCCACACAGCCATAACTGGGCAGAAGCTCTATATCACCCTTGCCTGGTTATGGCCAGGTGCAGCCTCCACAACGCCCTAATGATAATCAGTTAGTGCCGCTGAGTATCCCAGATAAAGGGAGTAATATAGTTAGCAGGTCTGCAAACCATGTTACTCCCTCTGAATATGGGGCTCTAAGGGCCCAATTCTGTCCCGGACGTAAATCCCCGCTGTATGTCCAGTCTGAACCGGACGTACAGAGGGGATCGCGATTCTGATCCTGTGGGGCACGTCTACCCCGCAGGATCAGAATCATGAACAGTCCTGCACGTGCAGGCCGGGACAGCCATTCAGTCTGGTCTGCAGGTGCAGGACTGTCCCCAGCTGAGTCAAGGCTCTTCAATGGAGCCGCGGTGCCATGGTGTCATGTTGCCATGGCACCATGGCTCCATGAAGAGCTGCAATGCTGGCCGCCTGAAAAAAGTGGTTATTCCCCGCAGCTTGACCCCCGATCTGTCCTCCTAAGGCCAAGGTCGGGCTGCGGGGAATGTCCCAGGGCCCTCTCTGCCCCATCTGCGCAGTGGCATGTTAGAAAAAACATGCCCAGGGAAGTTATTCAATCTCGGAGGTGGACTAACTTCCCTGGACATGTTGCAGGCCCTGGACATACAAGGTCGACATTATAACCGGCCCTGTACGTCCAGGGCTGGCGACTGCCCACTGTCACCAGACTCCAACCCCGGGCCATCCATTCCCCGCCCCTATCTAACTTCCCCACACAACCAGCGGGGAAGTTATTTGGGGACAGGAGAAGCCACGAATAGCGGGGATGGACATCCCGTTGGGACATCCGCCCCCACTATTCGTGCTCACAATAACCCCCATAGTGTTTACTTGGACAATGGAGGATTACGTGACTTGCCCAAGGCCACAAGGATATTGGAGGTATTTAAATGTCTCTATCATACCTCCCCATTCCAGCCTCTTTTCCAGGGTATACATATTTAAATCTTTAAGTTTGCCCCCACATGCTTTATGATCATGATCATCATATCATGTTGCTATCAAAATCAGTAGAGCAGACCAATTAGCCATCGCCAGGTCAGCAGTTATGCATGGGGCCAGCAGCAGGTAATGTAACAAATGCTGCTCTCTCTCTGTAAGCCCACAGTCTCATATCCTCTAAGTCAACTCTATCCTGTTTATAACCTTTTGAAGGTGCAGTCTCTAGAATTGCACACAGTACGCCAGTTGAGATCTCACTAGACATACAGAGGCACTATCCTTTTTCCTACTGGCCTTTCCTGTCCTCATGCATTCTTTCTGAACAATACAACAAGCGAGGGACAGGTGAGGTCACAGGTGCTAATTTATTGTTTGAAAAAAACCCTACGCGTTTCGGCAACACGCCTTCTTTGGGGGGTATGCATCTTAAACCATAAAACAAAAACAAGTACATAATGTTACATACAGTAATTAAAATTAAATAAAATTAAAATGTATAATCTGAATCAAAACATAAAAACGTATAATAAAAAGGTTAAAAGTATGTGTATAATAAATAAATAAATCTATAACATTAACATTTAATAAATTAGACAGAAAATTAAAGACATATATCAAATGAATGTTTTAAAATTACATCAATATAAAAACAACAATTAAAAATTGTGTTATAAACAAGTCTAAAAGTAGGCACAAAATTTAAATGTGTTGTAAAACCAAGCTATAATATTATTGATGACAAAGGCAAGAGGATGAGGAAGATATGCAAATCTACTTACTAAAGGCACCTTGTGAAAGGGTAGTTTTTAGAAAGACACCGATCAGGACCTTTGTCCTAAAAGATTCACACTTGAAGCAGGGCCTCGTTGGTCCGAGACATGCGCGTCTGCGGTGGATGGTAGCAACGGATTCTGGATTTTGAAGCTAAGTTTTAGCTATTTTAAACTTGGGTGTTCACCTCATCATATTGACTGTCTGATTGATTAAAAGGGGTCAAGCCCACATTGGGAGTTTAAATATGTTTTTTCTCCCCTGTTGAGTGGGATCCGACAAAATACACATGAAAAAAGAAAAAAAGAATTAGGAAAACACTACAATATATATGCCTGCAACACAGGCAATCTTTATTGTTTTCATTTGGTAACAGTGATTGTTCTGTCATTTTTGGGTTTGGCTGTAGCTAAAAAAGCATCGTTCAGGAAATGGAAAAAAGAGCCAAATGATGAAAACAGGAAATAACATAATTACTAGCAAGTTAGATGCAAGGCATTGATAAGGCAGGCAAAGAGAGAATTTGAAAAAAGCATGTAGTGGAAGCAAAAACGCATAATAAAAACTTTTTCAAGTACATTCATAGCAAAACACCTGTGAGAGAGTCAGTTGGACCACTGGATAATACAGAACTAAAAGGGGCGCTAAGGGAGGACAAGGCCATAGTGGAGAGACTGAATGAATTATTTGCTTCGGTCTGAAGAAGATGTAGGGAAGTTACCAATGCCTGAAATGGTATTTAAGGGTGACATATCAGAAGAATTGAAAGAAATATTGATAAACTGGGAAGATATATGACAACTATTTGATAAACTGAAGAGCAGCAAATCACCTAGACCGGATGGTATACATCCAAGGATGTTGATAGAAATGAAATATCAGACTGCAGACCTCATATTAGTAATCTTTGAATTATCATTAAAATCATTTGTAGTACCTGAAGATTGGAGAATGGCCAGTGTAATGTCAATTTTTAAAAAATGGTTCCAGGAGTGATCCAGGAAACTACAAACTGGTGAGCCAGACGTCAATACCAGGAAATATGGCAGAAAACATTATAAAGAAGAAAATTACTGAACATGTTGATAATCATGGTTTAATGAGAGAAAGCCAACATGGATTTAGCCAAGGAAGATCTTGTCTTATTAATCCGTTATATTTTTATGAAGGTGTGAATACACAGATAGACAAAGGTGAGCCAGTTGATATAGTATATCTAGATTTTCAGAAAGCCTTTGACAATATAAAAGCCTCTTGGTGAAATTAAAAGGTCATGGGATTGGAGGCAGTGTAGTATTGTTGATCAGGAACTGGTTAAAAGATAGAAAGCAGAGAGCAGGGCTAAATGGCCAATTTTCTCAATGGAGGTAGGTGAATAGTGGAATACCCCAGGGATCTGTGCTGGGCTCACTGCTTTTTAAAATATTCATAAATGACCTAGAAATGGGAATAATGAGTGAGCTGATCAAATCTGCAGATGACAGAAAATTATTCAAAATTGTCAAAACACAAGAGGATTGTGAAAAATTGCAAGAGGACCTTGATAAATTGGAAGATTGGACGTTCAAATGGCAGATGATATTTAATGTGGACAAGTGCAAAGTTATGCACCTAGGAAAGAACAACCCAAACCATGGTTACACGATGCAAAGCTCCACATTAGGAACCCTTCATACTGACTATCCCCGCTTTCCCTCTGACTGTCTTCTAACCCACTGCCCTTACTGCTTCCTCCGCGGTCAACATGCCTTCATCTTCCTACAGTTGCCCAGGCCTGGGTTGAAACCACCCAATCTGCTGCCTTCTACTTTGTTGCACCTGCCACTTGGAGCACACTCCCTTCTGCCCTCCATCTGGAACAGTCCTTTCCTAAATTTAAATCTTTACTGAAAGCCCACCTCTTTAATATCACCCACAATCTCCCGTCCACCTAGTTTTCCCTGTTCCCTTCTCTCCTCTTTCTCCCCCCTCCTTGGCTCCTCCCCCCCTTTTTTGATAAGTGATTGGTTTTAGTGTTCCCTTCTTTCCTGTTTTTATTGGCATTCTTTTCACCCCTGCAATTTATTTTAAAAAACCCTTGTTTTTAGATATTGTGCACCGCTCTGCTGCTGTCTCTAGAGTGGTCTATCAAGACCTAATAAACATAAACGTAAACCATCACTCAGGAAAAGGATTTAGGCGTCATCATGGATAATACATTAAAATCCTCCTCCCAGTATGCAGTGGTGACCAAGATAACAAATAAAATGCTAGGAATCATAAGGAAAGAAATGGAGAATAGAACCAAGGATATTATAATGCCTCTGCATCGTTCTATGGTGCGACCGCACCTTGAATACTGTGTGCAATTCTGGTCGCCATATCTTACAAAGGATATAGCAGAATTAGAAAAGGTACAAAAAAACAGCCACCAAAATAGTAAAGGGGATGGAAGGATACCCCTTTGAGGAAAGGCTTAAAAGGTTAGGGCTCTTCAACTTGGAAAAGAGACGGCTGAGGGGACATATGATAGAGGTCTATAAATTAATGAATGGAGTGGAATAGATCGGTGGAAAGACTAGAGGACATGCAATGAAGCTACAATGTAACCCACTAAAGACTAATACATCTTCCTGGTTTATCCATATTTCCTTCAATTCTTCCAGTATATCACCTATAAATGCCATTTCAGGCATGGTTAACTACAGTAACTTCCCTACATCTTCTTCAGTAAAGACTGAAGCAAAGAATTCATTCAGTCTCTCTGCTATGGCCTTGTCTCCCCTTAGTGCTGTAAGTGGGGGGAGGGGGGTACAAGTGAGGTAGAGAAAGGAGGATGGGGGGATTTTAGGGCAGGGGGTGGGAGTGCTGGGCAGTAGGTGAAGGGGGGAGAGTCCAGAAGGGAAACAGAGGAGGGGAGCCAGCAGGAGAGAGGTTTGAAGAGGAAAGAGTACAAGGCGCTGCCAAAAGATGCACTCCCCTCCCTCAGCACACACATAAGCACCCTGCCCCCACCCCTACACCACACACACAGGCATTCCACTCTGCATGACAGACAAGCACACACCGCCACACAACAGATATGCACACACAGGGGCGGCTCTATAATGAGGCAGAGTGAGGTGGCTGCCTCAGGTGGCAAAGTTTGAGAGCGGCAAAAAATGCTCCCAAAACAGCGCAACAGCAGCCACCTTACTCTGTCTAATCATTAAAAAGAAGTTTGACAGGACCAGTTGATGCTGCCGCTTCTCCTGGGTTGGTGGTGGTGGCAACATCACCCCCCTCCCCCACCACCACTGACACTGTCCCAGAAATGCTAAAAAGCACAGCGGTGGCAGTAAGATATCAGTTTTGAAAAAACAAGCGCAGATTCTTGGCGGCTCCGAAGGCCCTGCTGTTCCTGCCCCCTTTTTGTATCAGAGGGAGGCGATCCAACAGGGCCTTCAAAGTGTGCTGGAGTCACGAAGATCCCATGGTTTTGATTTTATGATGGGAGCAGCTGCTACAAGGTTGAAAGAGGCGGCGGCAGAAGTCTGGGGGGAAGCGATTAATGTATGCTTTTTTTTTTTTTTTTTTTTTACTTCTGGGCCGTCAGGTTATCACGGGTCGGGGCTGGAAGTTAGCGGCGCAGATCGGGCAGCCCCAGTCATTTTTTTCTCTTGGGGCTGCAGTAATGTGTTTTTTTCAGGTCTGCCCAATCTGCACCACAGAAACTCCCCCCTCCCCTCTTTGGAAGCATGATCGCAGCAGGCTCAGGTGTATTGTTTTTTATTCTTTTTCTTTTTGATTTGCTGTTTTCTTGTCCGATGATTGCTCATCTACTAGGAATTGGTGCAGCGGCTCGTGAAGTGGGGAGGAAGGAGGAACATTTTGTCTGAACTGTGCTCAACTCATGCCAGCCATAGAGATCGGCAGCCGCGAACATATAGGATCTAACCACCTCAGGCATTGACTCAGAGCAAGTGGCAAAATACAGAGGATACCATACTTGAGGGGTATATAGGAGAGTGGGGGTGATGGGCGGTGCTTAAGTTTTTAAGGGTATGCGGCCCATGTAAGCTTGTGATCTAAATTATCAAATTAAAACATTTGTTTTATTTTTCATGGACAAAAAGGAGCTTTCCAGCTCTTTTCCTCTTTAGCTAGCTTGCCATTGAAAGGAACTATTAAATACAAGAGGATGAATCCAAAACTACTGAAATGAGGGGGGGGGGGGCGGGTTGGATAGTGTGGGGTGCCTTATCAAAAAAACATCTGAAGCGAGGTAAAAGATGGGAGGATAGTTGAAAAGAGACTTTAAAAATGTACAGAATCCCTGATGAAAGGGGACAATAAGTCATTTTTTCACTTTCGGTTTATCTAGAGCACGTCCCTCTCCACCCCAAGTTGGAGTAAATGCTTGAAACCAAATCATGGCACTTTCGAATAACTTGATATTTCAATTTGAAGAACGTTATAGGCTTGCTATGGTTTGTTGTTATCTACGTCTGACATCCATGCTAGAATCCTCTTTTTATTTAGTTTCCAAAATTACAACTTTCCGACATTGCTGTTTATATACAGTACGTTTTACACAAAAGACAGTCTGGGATTGTTGATAGGTAATGACTCTAGACAGGACTGCCCCAGAGTTGGCTCAAACCTTAAGCTTTACCCCCCTCCCCCCACCGGCTGTCAATAGATTTTTTGTAAACTTGGAATGCCCTGCTCTTTCCCCCTTCCCCCAGAAATTGCTGCCCTAGGTGACTGCTTAGTTTCTCTGATGGTTGGGCTAGCCCTGGCTCTAGGTAGCTTATGAATGACTTCTGGCAGACTGGGACAGATGGAAAATTTTCTCTGTGAAATCATTTGTCCTAGTTGTCAGAAACTCTTTATTGGCACATCAAATAAGACTGAGTAATAAATGAATCAAACTATAAATCCCTAATTTTGTGCAAAGTTATGCACTTAGGAAAGAACAACCTAAACTACAGTTACACATTAGGAACCACCACCCAGGAAATGATTTAGGCGTCATCATGGATAACATGTTAAAACCCTCTGCCCATTGTGCAGCGGCGGCCAAGGGAGGAAATAGAATGCTAGGAATCATAAGGAAAGGAATGGAGAATAAAGATATTATAATGACTCTGTATCGTTCCATGGTGCAACCACACCTTGAATATTGTGTGCAATTCTGGTTGCCATATCTTATAAAGGATATAGCATTATTTTAAAAAGTACAGAGAAAAGCTACCATAATGGTAAAGGGGTTGGAAGGATACCCCTATGAAGAAGGCTAAAAAGGTTAGGGTTCTTCAACCTGGAAAAGAGACAGCTGAGGGGAGAAATGATAGAGGTCTATAAATTAATGAATGGAGTGGAACGGGTAAACATAGATAGGTTGTTTACTCCATCAAGAAGTAGAAAGATTAGAGGACACACAATGAAGCTAAATGTAACTCACTTAAGAGTAGTAAGAGAAAATATTTTTGCACTCAACGCATAATCAAACTCTAGAATTCGTTATCAGAGGATGCAGTAAAAGCTGTTAGTGTAGCTGGGTTTAAAAACGTTTTGGACAAGTTCCTGAAAGAAAGGTCCATAAACCATTATTAAAGAGGACCCAGGAAATCCACTGCTTACCCTGGGAAAAGCATTATAGAACCAAGGTACCATTTTGGGAACCTGCTAGGTACTTGTGACCTGGATTGACCACTGGTGGAAACAGGATACTGGGCTTGATGGACCTTGGTCTGACCCAGTATGGCATTTCTTATGTTTTTATGTTATGTTAGGAGCACGTGACAGCCTGGAGGTATAAAAAATGCATTATTCCTTGGATTACAGTAGGGAGAGAGGTAATGGTGGATGTAGTTGTTGGGAGCATGGAGGTAGGGACAGATGCTGGCCATAGGATGAGGGGGACAGAGGGCAGAAGCTGGTCATGGGGTGAGGGGACAGAGGGCAGATGATGGCCACAGGCTGGGGGAGGTAGAGGACAGATGGTGGATATGGGATGGGGATAGAAAGCAGATCCTGGACACTGGATGGGGTACATAGGGGGATGGAGAATGAGATAATGGAGGACAGATGCTCGACATGGGGCAGAGGGCAAAGGGCAAATGGTGGCCATGGAGGACAGAGCAAGAACACAGAGGGAGCTACCCTCACAAACAAGAGCAAGCACAGAAGAGCGAAGGTATGGAGGTCACAAGTGCTTTATTTAATTAAAAGGCCCCAATGCGTTTCGGCTTATGCCTTCATCAGGGGGCAAGGAATGGGAAAGTGCAGATGTTGAGCACCATAAATTGACTGAGGTAAAAGCTTCAAAACCCTATGGGTAAAAACAATGTTTGGTCTGCAAAGTGAAGAAGCACTCAACTCTGGCATTGTTCTCATCAGACTTGAGAACATGAGACAGGTGTGAGAGACAATGGGTGGTCAGCGCGAGGAGTTCACAAGCACTGGCTCTTAAGATTTTGGCCTGGCTCCTAAATCCACACAAACTTTGTCATTTGGAATTTTGGTGCCAGCTATAGGCTGCACAGTTGCACAAATAAATCCTGTCACCATATGCACCTCTCTGCTAGCTGCTGCTTTTACATTTGCTGAGCAGTAACATGAGGCACAGTTCTCTCTGATCCCACATGCAGGCAACACTGCGTCTCCCAATGATCTGCCCCCTTCCCTTGGTTCTGGTGATTCTTGTTCAGAGATGGGCTGCGGGTAGAACCAGCACTGCACCTGATCAACAACATGGCCACCTCTGAGCAAGTGGCACCAAGATCGACGGAGGGGGAAGACTATGGGGAAAGGCTGCACCACCTGCAGGTCGATTCAGAGAGGCTTGTGCATCTCATGCTACTGCTCAGCAAATATGAATTAAAGTGTCACCTGCCTTTTCTATTTTTTGTGTTACATTGCAAGCAGAGCCTGGCTTGTTGGGATTTCTATTTAAGTGTATCTACATATGTCTACTTTGAGTTTATTATAATTGATTCTGTACTTGGTGAGGGTTTAACTGTGTTTTGCCTGTGTGACCGAGACCAAGTGTTCTGTTAGCATGGAGTTTCTATGTAGGATCTGTAGTAATCTGGCTTGTTCAGTTTTCAGAATAGGCAAAAGGATGTTCTAAGGTCCACTGCAATATTTATGGTGCTGCTGTCTTCTGGGTAGACTCCTTACTGCATTAATTTTAAAGGTAGTTTTATTATTTATGGTAGATTTGCATTATAGGTCTTCAGTGACTTTTGTAGGGTTTTGCATTAGTTCACGATCTGCCTGGTACTGGAGAGGCTGTGAACGAGAGGACACCGGAATCATATTTTTTTTCCTTGTATGTTGGGTTCTATCATGAAATGTCCTAGTTCCGGCCCGCACCTACTGTTGGAGGAAGGGCTTCATTGGACGCAAAATGGTTGTTCAAAAAGAAAAAAAAAGAGAGAACCATAACAGTTTCTAATGCCAAATTAAAATTAGTTATAATTTATGTTGGTGTTATAAACCGCGCTGTGGTTCTTTTTCTTCTTGTCCCTTGGTATGAGAGTACTTTACATATCCTTTGTTTTTTGCAGAGTATATATTTACTGGTGTCAGTATTTTTTAATCTTAGAGTGCCAGGCTAAATAACTAAACAGCTACAATTTTTGCTGCACTTTAATTATATAGCCTGGGAATATGCTGCTTTTCCTTTTGTTGGCAAAGCCACTGAATGAAAACCTCTGCTCCCTCCGAGTATCTTGGGGGTGCCAGCTCATCACTTGCCTGTTTGTTATACTGGTTTCCTATCTATCAAAATTTGACCATAATGAATGTGCAAATGATTATGCCAATATGCAAATATGTGCCCCCTAGGGTTGCCAACCGGCTCCAGATGCGCCCGACAGATTCAATCCAGTTCTGGGTTTACCTCATTGCATGCGGGGATATGTAGTTTTGATTTCTCCATTGCACTCCATAAGAAAAGGAAAACTACAAATAACTGCATGCCATGGGCACTGTTCCCTCTAAGCTGTGCGTGTGTGCGCGCGCACACCTCGCCGAGCGAGCGTACAACAGAGCGCACAAAAATTACGGCTCTGATTCTGATAGAAAACACAGATGTCTTAAAATTTAAAAGTTATGATTGTAATTACTAGAAATTTCCCGCTTCATTTAGTAATCGTCTATTTTCATTTAATTTGATTAAAATCAATGTGGTGTACATACTGTATTCTGACGTGTAGTCAAATTTTAAAGTATATAACTCCGAGTGTCGTTATGTGGCGCACAAAAATTTAACCTTCCTTCAAAAGCTGCACACAGCTGATATTTTATGCGCACACAGCCCACAGAAAATTAGAGGGAACATTGGCCATGGGGTAAACTGAGGACTGGAGCAAGCCTGTCGGGCGCATCTGGAGCCAGTTGGCAACCCTAGTGCCCCCCTCCCCCCCCCCCCCACCCAATGAAGCAGTCAAACTACGCCTATGGTGCAGATGGCCTTTGGATGCTGTTGCCTAAACCCAAGATCTTTGTGTCAAAATGGCTCTTCCCTTAGATTCACCTGCCTACCCCCCATCAACCTACAGGTCCCCTGATAGTCCCCATATACCACTGTGCTGAATGCTGCCTCTGCTGTTATCCTCAGGATCAATTCCATTTTTAAAATGACACAGGTTCAGTTGAGTTCACTGACTTCAGCTGACCCTATGAGGAGACCTTCAATGGAACTGGTAAGTATGTGGCGACCACTGAGGGAGGGGAGATGTGCGATCCTGGGACAGAAGGGTTCCGGCCCAGGGGTGCCAGGCAAGGATCCCTCTTGCTTGGAGGTCCCAGGTGGGCCCAAAGAGCCTCCAATTGTTTACATTAAAAAAACAACAACAGTAGTATTGTTAGTGTACCTTTTTACGTTTACCACTTTTTTAATGCACTACCTTATGTTAAAAAGTGTGCTGAGCTCAGTGCACATTTTACTCACGTATTAGCTTGGAGTTTTCAATTCCTGCATTAACATATCAAAGATGAATGCTTTTATTTTTTTTTCTTCCTGTGTAATCAAACTGTGGGCTGACTTTGCTAGACCATTTGCAGTCACAGCAGCAGGGCAGAAATGTGAACTGCTCGTAGCTGGGGCCCATCGCCCTGCCGATTCCTTGCTGGAGCAGCTCTGATTGGCCCGGCAGCAACTCTCCTTATCCTCTGCTGCAAAGCTGCCAACCTATTAGCTCGGTAGACTGTTGCTCTCCCATGCCACAGAAACGATCCCAGCCCCCGGCACTCAGCCTTCCCAAAACGAAGCGAAACCCCTAAACCCTCTCTCGTCCTCTGACTACGTTAGGGTCCGTTACACCAAGCTTACAACAATAAAGAGACTGATCTTAAACAAAAATCCAGTAGAACTGCAAATCTTCCGTTTCTCGTACAGCCGGCCGCTCGGTCTCTCTTTTAGTCCTATTTTAAGAAACGTTAAGTATAGACGTGCAATTCGGAGAGTTACACACGCGGCAAACTAAAAGTTCGAGCTGAAAGTCTGAAGCTCTCGCTCGAGCCTTGCAAGTTTACCGAGAGAGCAGCAATGTCAAGTAGAGCAAAAACCCCCAAGGGCTGGGGAGAGAGTCCGGGTATTGACTGCACAGTGCACGCTGCTGCCAAAATACAATGAGCGGAAACCTTCTCCGGCAGCAGGCATGGGCGCCGGTTCCTTAACCTCAAACGGTCAATGACCGGCAGTTACCCCGGCTGCAGCGCCTCTCTGCCCAAAAAAATGAATCTGCTATTCGGGTTCACGCAAACAGGCAGCAGATGTGAGCCAGACAGACAAATCCAAGACACCACTCACCGCTCTTCCGACCTTGCAGGTCCAAAGCAGAGCACAAATCCTCGCCTGCCCCAGTTGCTTCTGCTCTTCCTTCACTACTCGGCTTCCTCCGACTGCTCCATCAGCGTTATAACGTGCACACTTTGTCGTTGTGTCTCAAGATCGGCCTGTCATTCCCGAGTCCGTTTCTGCTCTGATGATCGTTTCTGGGGTTGCAGCAAACACAGATTGGGAAAAGAAAATCACTGTCATGCTGCAATCCTTTTCTCGTTTGTAGATTTTTTTTTTTGTATTAGCTAAGATATGTGGATTCTCCACTCTGTACACACTCTTTCATTCTAGACCGGCTGATTCTGGTTTGGTTAAAGGACACCTACAGTCTCCTCACATGCGCCCTCTTGTGGCAAGACGAAGATGTATTTACGACTAGGAACGCGCCTTTGTCTACTTCCCGAGTGTAACAGTATATCTTATCAAAAAGTTCAGTCAATTAATGAATGAGTGGTACTAAAACGGAAACTGTTGGCTTTGGCTGTTTTGTTGGCTGGCCTGATAACACTGTTCTACAATTTTTCAAAAATTGTTTGCTTCAGAAATTAAATGTGCTATTTCTTAATGAATTTGATATGCTGAATTCAAATATGATAGTGAAATTGGTCAATTAGCTCCTGTTTCTATATGTTGAAGAATGTACATTTTACCACTATGTATGGTGAAAATCAAGCCTAAATCCTTAGATGTAAATCAAAATCTTATTACAAATGAAACTTTGCACAATAACAAGCATGTTTTTATAAAATAAAGTTCATAAACGTACTTAGAAGAAACAGAAGAGTAATTATGTCTGCAATTTAACTTTCATTAAGAACATTTGTAAGTACATTCTAGCAATTTTTGTTCTCATTCAGTGGCTTCACGACTCTTCCTGATCTGTTTCTTGTACTGAAGCAATGGAATATCCCTTGTCACTGTCCAGCAGTAGTCTGTAAGCATTGATGGACTCCATTTACCCTGATACCTCTTTTCCATAGCTGCAATGTCTTGGTGAAATTGTTCTCCATGTTCATCACTTATTGCTCCGCAATTTTGTGGGAAAAAATCTAGATGAGAGTGTAGAAAATGAATCTTTAAGGACATGTTGCAACCAAGGTTTTTGTATGCCTTGAGAAGATCTTGAACAATCTCTTGGTAATTATTTGCTTTGTTGTTTCCAAGAAAATTTTGTGTCACTGATTAAAATGCTATCCATGCAGCCTTTTCCTTTCCACACAATAAACAAAGAAATTTGTCATCTTGAAGAAGTGCACGAATCTGAGGGCCAACAAAAACTCCTTCCTTAACTTTGGCATCACTCAGTCTAGGAAATTTACCACTAAGATACCTGAAAGCAGGTTTCGTTTTATCCATCACCTTGACAAAGTTTTTCATTATATAAAGTATAAATAGTTGAAAATCGGGAGATGGGATCTCTCACATTTGTAGAAGAGGTATGGAATGTATAATGTGTGATGAAGAAGCCCCAATTTCCACTGTTAAAATACAAAACATGCAGCATGTCAGTGCAAAAGCTGACAGGAGAACAGACCAGGTGGATAGCTGTTGTCAGTGGCAACGACAACAAAGGCAGCCACGAGGTCTGGAGAAACGTGTAGTAAGAAGAAACGCCCTAAATCCCAATAGCACACACCTGGTAGGGAGGAGTATGCATAGCCCTTATAAGGATAGTGCAGGGAACACAAGGGGGAAGCATTACAAGGACGACACCTCCAAAGAGTTGCCAGGAGGAGAGGAATTGTCAGAGAGCTCAGATTTGGAACAAACCCTGAGAGGGAGAAACCTGGGACAAGGTGAGCACTGTAGGAAGAGAAGACAGCCTGTCTTACCTACAGCAGTTACCAGAGAGGAACCAGGAAGAGTCTCTCACTTCAGTATAGGAAGTGACTCAGAGTCTGAACCAGGAAGCGTTCAACCTCAGAGATACCCAGAATCCACTAGGAGGAAGCAGCTTGCTAGAGCCGAGGCCAGCTGGGCAGCTCCTGCTGATTGCAGAGACACGGCAGCATGGAACCTACGTCCTAACCAGAGGAACTGCAAGCCAGTAGCTAAAAAGTATGTAACAAGAAGCTGGGACTTGGGGAATGAATGTGAGCCATTGAAAGTTAAAAGGAATAAAAGTGTTTGTAGAGTGAATGCAGAGCAACCTTACACAGGAAGCCAGAGGTGGGGGCAGGGCAGCTACTCCCAACCTAACTACCTGAATAGAGAGCATTCACAGCCGTCAGAAAAGCTTAGAGACTGGCCAGAAGACGTGTATATGTCAGAAGAGGAGCTGGCAGTAAGCTTTAAACCCCAAAAGAAGCCTTACAAGCTAAAGTCTGTTGGCAAGAGGGGACAGAGAGTTCCTCTATCCCAAACAGAAGATAGCAACAGAGAAACTTACCGTGAGGGCTTGCCAAGGGGAAATGTCCAGACATATTTTCAACCAAGAGGGTTTGGAACGTGAGGAGGAACCCATGTTAGTGGACTCTCTCAGTGAATCCTCATCTATATCTGACCTAATGGACTGTACATTAGTCTCATCTGAAAGAATATCTCTGCGCTAGACAGAGCAAAAGCCTGTGTGCTACAGTTAAAGTTCCTACCTTGAAGCAAGAAGTTATTGCTGTATGTCCTTTGTGTTTTTGCCAAAAGATTGGAATACTTTTGTTTCTGCTTGTGTTCTGTTCACTTGTTTATTAATCCACCCCGGGAGGGGAATAAATCCACATTTTGCTTTACCATTCGAGTTTGCACAACTATTTCTTCACCATCAGCAGCACACTGCCCCCTGGTGGTGACAAATGGTATATACCTGGTGGGGTTGTGGTTATATGTTATGTGTTGTGTATTATGATGTGTGCTAATAAAAATCTAAATTTAAAAAAAAATCTTGTTGCTGTCTACAAGTGCTGGAAACAGAACATTTTTGCTTCCAGGATCAAGTGACTGACGGAGTGGCCAGTCCCTTTTGACAAAATGACAATCTCTAGCACGACTATCCCATTCACACAGGAAGCAGCAATACTTGGTGTATCCACCCTGAAGACCAAGCAAGAGGGCGACCACTTTGAAGTCACCACAGATTGGCCATAGATGTTGATCATAGTTTATACATTTCAAAAGTTGTTTCATAGTGTCATAAGTCTCTTTCATAAAAGCTGCATGGCCAATAGGAATTAATGGTAGCAAGTTACCATTATGCAGCAATACAGCTTTAAGACTTGCTTTGGATGAATCAATGAAGAGTCTCCAATCATCTGCATTGTAATTGATATTGAGAGCTGCCATTAAACCTTTTACGTTGTTGCAAGATCACCTTCTTTGAAAAAGAATGACACCAAGTCTTTGTACAGTCCCAGAAAAAAGAATTCAAACGTCACCAGCCAGAAGATTCCACTGCTGTAGTCTGGAACCCAAAAGCTCAGCTTTATTCTTCAGGAGATCCAAATCCCTGACAAGGTCATTCAATTCACCTTGCGTTATGAGGTGTGGCTCATTAGCAGTGGCCAGAAGAAACTCTGGGTCACGTGAGGTTGACGGTTCATTACTACAGACTTCTTCTTCTTCCTCACTTGATTCTAATGATAATGATTCTGACATTTTGGGAATCGGCAACCCTTCTCCATGAGGCACTGGGCGTATTGCAGATGGAATGTTTGGATATTGCACGGTCTACTTATTTTTTCTGGATATGCCTTTCTGAATTGGAGGAACCATGCAGAAGTAGCAATTGCTGACGTGATCCGTGGGCTCTCTCCAGATCATTGGAACTACAAAAGGCATTGATTGCCTTTTCCCATTCATCCATTGCCTGAGATTTGTTGCACATGTATTGCAGCATATGTGTGGCGCCCAGCTCTTATCCTGATCTCCTATTCTGCAGCCAAAATATAAGTTGTAGGCTTTCTTAACCACCAAAGTCATATTCCGTTTTTGTGATGTAAAAGTCACTTCACCACAAATATAGCAGAAATGATCTGCATTATTAACACATGTACGATGCATCGCCGAATACACTGTGATTGACCTATCAGCATAAAATAATGCAAAATAATTAATTTTTAATTTTTCTGTGATTAATACACCTTAAGATTTATACTGTCAAGTGATGCAAATTTAAATACTGATTGCGTCATCTGGTTTTGGACAGATATTTCTATTGGTTGCAAGTAGAGATTACACAATCTCATGCAAATGTTGCATAATACACAGTTAATGGCCCCTAAAGACTAATTAATAGCACATATCTTAGCAACTAGACCTAATCAGCTATTTTCATTACGACTTCTGTGTTCAGCAGCCTTAAATTAGTTTAGAACAGCTGCTTTTGTGTCTGAAGCATTTTGGCTGTTGAACAGTGTAATTAATTATTTCAGGAAGCACACCATACTTTCATGGTGCATTGTGTTAGAAGTTTAGATTACCTGGTTTTCCCTCATTTTCTGCACTATGCATTCTACTTACCCACTTTGTTTTCTTGCAGCAGTTCGGTGAACTATCACCTGATCGCTATGTTATGTTCTATTTTTCCACATGTTACACCTTCTAGACACGTGCTTATGCCTATTCTCCTACATTCCATGTAAGCATTAACTTTTGTTCTTACCGTCCTTGTAAGTATTAACTGTTAGTCACACTGTTAACCTGTAAACGGACTTGACGCTTCGATGGTGGTATAGAAGAGTAGCTAAATAAATAAATGAATGTGTCCTGGCTTTTGATTTACTATAATAGCATGCCTTTCTTAAAGGAGCTAGTGCAGAGGTGAACAACCTTTTTGTCAGTGTAGCCACAAGTGTGGTGAATGAAAAGTAAAACTTGCCACACCATGGGCTCTTGAGATGAAATATAGGCTGGTGGCTTTGAGTCAATGAGCCAGCCAGAGGATGGAATAGAATGAATGAGTGATAATATGATAATAAAGGCACTTTCTCACTGATTGATTCTACAGAGCAGATCACACTGTCAAGAAAAGGGTTTGTTAGGCGTATTTGGTATAAGCCCTAGTGAGGAGGCTCCATCCCTCTGTGTAAAAAGGATATAGCGTTATTAGAAAAGGTACAGAAAAGAGCCACCAAAATGGTAAAGGGGATGGAAGGCTACTCCTATGAAGAAAGGCTACAAAGGTTGGGGCTCTTCAGCCTGGAAAAGAGACGGCTGAGGGGAGATATGATAGAGGTCTATAAATTAATGAATGGAGTGGAACAGGTAAATGTAGATCGATTGTTTATGTTATCAGAATATAGAAAGACTAGAGGACATGTAATGAAGCTACAAGGTGATCTATTTAAGACAAATAAGAGAAAATATTTTTTCACTCAATGTGTAATCAAACTCTAGAATTTGTTGCCGGAGGATGTAGTAAGAACTGTTAGTGTAGCTGGGTTTAAAAAAGGTTTGGACAAGTTCCTGGAGGAAAGGTCCATAAACCATTATTAAAAAGGGACCCAGGATATCAATGCTTGACCCAATACAAGCATTGTGGAACCTGTGTCCCTTGGGGATACTGCTAGGTTTGTATGACCTACATTGGCCACTGTTGGAAACAGGATACTGGGCTTGATGGACCTTGGTCTGACCCAGTATGGCATATCTTATGTTCTTATGTTTGTCCATATGTCCCTATACATGCTTGTTTGCGCATGTGCACATGATATGGCTTCCCCGCTCCCCATCTCACAAAGCACAGGGTGAAGAACTGATGGGAGTCCCAGTCCTGCCAGCATGAAGAGCGGGGCTGCGGTCAGGCTGCCTGAGAGTGGGGAAGGGTCAGGTAAGCAGGTGCAGCATGAATAGAAGTGACAGGATTAGAGTCGGAAGGCCAGAAAGCATAAGGGAATAAGTAGGGCTACAGAGGAGGGAGGGGCAGAATATTGGGGAGAGGAGGAGTTACATGAGTGGCGGAGACGAGAGAATGCAAGTGAGGGCGTAAAGACAGGGAAGGGAAAGAGAATGCAAAGTTGGTTGAGAGGGGAGAGGGAGAATGCACAGCTCGGTGAATGGAAGGAGAGAGTACAGGAGGACGGGTAATGAATGGTAAGGATGGGAAACCTCCTTGACACACACACATGCATGCATCCCGCAATCCCCCTGACACATACACACACATGCATGCATCCCGCAATCCCCCTGACACATACACACACACACATGCATGCATCCCGCAATCCCCCTGACATACACACACATGCATGCATCCCGCAATCCCCCTGACACATACACACACATGCATGCATCCCGCAATCCCCCTGACACATACACACACATGCATGCATCCCACAATCCCCCTGACACATACACACACGTGCCCCCAACAACCCCCATGACATATACCCATGCATGCAACTCTAACCCATATCACACACACACATGCACCATGACAATAAACATATACACATGCACCCCCGACATCTCCACATGCACACATATGTACCACCTGACATCCCCCCCATGAAACACACACACAGTATGCACCCAACACACTCCATGACACATGCATACATTCAGCCCCAAACACCTTCCCAACACACATATGCAGCTGACACCCCCCTGTGACATCCACACACCCTCTCCCTGACACCCCCGTGAGAACAGACACACATAGATGAACCTCAACACCCCAATGATATCTACACATACACCCTCCACATGCCCGAGTCTGTGAATGGGGAAATGCGCCATTGTATCACACTACAGGTGTGCACTTTTCAACTTGTCACATTTGTTACAGCCAAAATAGGCAAACTCAAATTCACCACACTCTTATGGCATATTCGCCACTTGTGACAACTGGCAACGGGGTCGCACACCCTGGCAGTAGACTAGTACCAGTAGTTACAAGATAAAGCAAACAAAAGCTTGGAAATTCATGGAGGCAACAGCAGCTATCAGCGGAATACTTTTGCATCATTATTTATCTTCATTGATTTTAGAAATATCTTATATTCCACCCATCCATGTCTTCCATTAATCATTCATAAGGGATTTTCTCTGTCAGTGTCCCACAATTTGGTAAAATGCTATATCATCTCTTTAGTAGTTATGTTAATCATTAGATCATTGTAAAAATGCAACACTGTGTGCTTTATCTGGGCATATATGTAATAATGTTTGCACATATGTTAAGCATAATCTGCAATGCATTAGTTCTATGGTAAAACCGGGCAGCTGGAACTAATGTTCAAAAAGGAGATAGAAAATCTTTAAAACTAGAATCTGGGGGAAAGTAAACAGTTGCTCACGAGAACATGGTTGAGAGTAAAGTATCTTTGAAGGATACTATCAACACAGGTAAGTTAGGGCATCCTGACAGAGGGGATGCCATCAAGACCAAGGTAGCCCGAGCGCCTTTACGCAAAGAGAAGACACAGTTGAAAAATTGGGCTTTTGATATTCATAAAATATCAATGCAGTTTACAATAACAATTATAAAATGATTTATCCCTGTTAACTGCTAAGCAAATTGAAGATACAAAAGATATACTTTGAAATGTCTGCATACAAATGCAAGAAACCTAAAAATTATGATGGGAGAAGTGACGTGATATTTTAGAAAGGATGTCCAAGTGAAATCTGGGGTGTCCAATGCAAAGCCTCTAAAAAAACGCCAGGGTTGTTTACTTGTCAGCCCAATTTTGGAAATATGGACATCCTCCAAATGGATAGCTGCACCTGGGTCGGGAACCTCTATCCTGTGCTGAACGCAAGCTATTTTGCATGCGGGAACATGCATCAGTGTGCCAAACAGAAATCAAATGCGCTAGTTTCTCAGCAGTTCTTGTTATCATCAATAAAATGATAGGGAGTATTAGAGTACCTTAGAGTGACCTGGTGAAAAGTGGTATAAAAGAGCAGTTAAATAAATAAATAAAAAATACCTTCTTCTCTATGTCCTCTGGGTGTTTGCATGGCAGAACGCGAGCTTTTCCGATGCCTATTCATGCCCGGGAGCAGGAAATGGCTTGCAACGTGCAGGGCGTTTCTGAAATCGGGTGTGGATGTCCAAGGTCTTGGAAATGTGCTAAACACACTTATGCCACACCCCTATTCAGCATTGGACATCCTTGCACTAGGGACATCCTTAGAACCACCTTATAAAATGCCTCCAGGGACTCCGCTGTGCTTTGGACATAAATATGCCCATTTTCAGATATTCAAAACAAGAATAGAGCTTCTAAAATAACCCCTTTAGAGCACATAGCACTAAATAAAGAAGAAGCTAAAATAAGCATCTGAGAGACCTGATAGAAAGAGGACAAACCATGGGACAATCAGGTATCAGGATACAAATTAAATTGCAATGATAGGTTGAATCAAATTGGTGGAGGAGCGGTGCTATATCTGTTAAAAAGAGCATTGAGTCAACTAGAACAACATTTCTGCAGGAAGCAGAATGAACTGTGGAATCTTTATGTATTTATTTATTTATTTGAAAGCTTTATATCCCACTCTATCAAGTACTAGGAGGATTACAAGCAAAATACATATATTCAACATGTCCATTAGTAATACAGCAAGACACTGATACAAACAAATTGTTAGGTAAAAAAATGAAAATCAGATTCAACTCAGGAATCATACTAAAATCAATATTTCTAAAACTGAATAAAAATAAACATTAAACAGTTATTTTGTCTGCTCATAACTCAAAGATATCCTCAATCCAAGGAGCCTATTAAACCAGGGTTGTTGTTGTTGTTAAGGGCTGTAGAGTCGGTGTTGACTCATAGCAACCTCTGGATAGATGACCTAAACTGTGTTCAGTCTTCAGTCAGGCATTCATAGCTGCTGTCATAGTATCGATCCACCTCATTGCTGGCCTTCCTCTTTTGCACTGACCTTCAACCTCGCCAAGCCTGATGCCCTTCTGTAATGATCTCTCTCTATGTATGATGTGTTCAAAGTATGAAAGTTGAAGTCTTGTCATCTGAACTTCTAAAGAAAGCTTAAGTTTGATCTCCTCTAGTGCTAACTGGTTTGTTCTTTGGGCAGTCCATTGTATACACAGTATTCTTCACTAGCAACATAACTCAAAGGCATCAGTTTTCTCCCTGTCTATCTTTTTCAATGTCCACCTTTCGCATCCATATGACATTATTGAAAATACCATGGCTTGGACAAGTCAAATCTTTGTATGGAGAGAGACATCTCTGCTCTTGAGAATCTTGTCTAGGTCCTACATAGCCATTCTGCCAAGAGCAATACATCATTGAATTTCTTGACTGCTTAGCATTTCTTTATTGATTTTTGATACAAGCAGGTTAAAGTTCTCAACCATTTCAATTTCTTCTCCATCAATGATGAACCTATTGATTTTGCCAGTTGTCAGGGTCTTTGCCTTCTTTACGTTAAGGTGCAGGCCCATTTTAAGACTATGTTCCTTGATTCTGAGAAGCAAATGCTTCAGATCATCTTCACTTTCAGCCAGTATTGTGGTATCATCAGTATAGCAAAAGTCTTCCACCAATTTTCACACCTCGGTTGTCTTCATACAGTACTGCTTCTCTGATGATTTGTTCTGCATGTAAATTAAACAGGCAGGGGGAAGTATGCAGCCTTGTTGTACTGTACACCTTTGCTAATTTTAAAACATTCTGATTTTCCTTGTTCCATTCAAACTGTTGCTTCTTGATCAATGTAAAGGTTGTGCAAGAGAACTATCAGGTTTTATGGTATACCCATGCTTATTAATGTGGCCCAGAGTTTCTCATGGTTTACACAGTCAAAAGCCTTGTTGTAGTCAATAAAACACTATAACTATCCTTTTGGTAGTCTTTTGTCTTTTCAAGGATCCATCTCATATCCATGATGATGTCTCTTGTTCCTTGCCCTTTCCTGAACCCCAGGCAGTTCTCGTTCCAGGTATAGTTGTAGTCTCCACTGAATGTTCTTGAACAGAATCTTGCTGGCATTTGGGATCAGAGTGATTGTATGATAATTTCCATAGTCAGTCGGATCGCTTTTCTTCAATATTGGTATAAACACAGATCTTTTCTAGTCAGTGGGTCATGACATTGTCTTCCAAATTTCCTGGTAGGGCCTTGTAAGTAAGGTAACAGCCGTATCGATTGCTGTAGTACTTCAATGGGAATGCAATTAATGCCCGGTGATTTATTCTTTGATAATGCTTTCAATGCTGCTTTGACGTCTTCTTTCATCACCAGTGGTTCCTGATCATCAAGTACAGGTTGAAACGGCTCCACTTGATCTTTATTACATTTAATTACTTCTTTAATTTACCTGTTGAACTACTTTCTCAGTCTTGCTTTTTTTATACCAGCAGGTTTCACACTTATTAACTTAATTATATAATAGTGAAGTTGTTATTATGCATCTAGTCCCATCCCACATGCCACTACAGTTTATTATCCTTCTCGCTGTTCTTTGTCATCATGTCTAGTTCCTACTTCCTGATTCATTCTCACCTGGAAAGGCAAGACCACAAACAGCTGTGTGTTGATGCTATTATTCTCTTTACAATGATCTCTGAGCAAGTGTGGTTCCCTCTGGACTCAATTTTGTCTTTTCTGTTGTAGATCTGCAGTATGCATCTATCCCCAAATCTCCACAGACTCCCCTGACAGTGCATATGGGAGCATCAAAGACATGAGAAATTTTTAGAATGCTTAGAAAAAGGCTGAAGTAACAGTCTATAAACACCTTCCTGAATAAGAATTACAATCTTCCAACATGATGCTGATCACTTGAATTAGATCATTATAACTAAGTAGCAAGGGAAATGCAATGAACTGGAATTCAGAAGCAGAAAAAACAAAGCTCCATCTAAAACAAGTTAGGCTTTAGACAAATGTAAACCTTACCAACAAAAGAAAAGACAATCTCTAGCTTGAAACAGCAAATATCAGAGAAGGAATATACAGCAATTGCTTCTAGCGTCTTAGAAGATACAGGATAATTTAAATAGAACATCAAGGGAAAACTGTGAAATTCGGGAAGTCATAAATAATATTTATTTACCCAAGAATTAGCAAGAAAGTGGGAAAAAGGGCTATGTACTTCAACAGCACTGTAAAAAGAACAGATCTAGAGATCCCACACAATAAAGACAACACATCCAAAATAACACAATCTGCTGGAAAGAGAAACTATGAATTAGACGCCTCTGTTTCTCTCTGCACCTTTTTTTCACTGCTCCCTCTGCACCTTCTCTGCTGTTTGCCGGTTGGAATGAATGACCCCACTCCTTCACTCTTATCCTTTATTCTCCCTTTCCTGTCTCCTCCTCTTTTTCCTTCTCTGCACCTGCCTTAGCCAAACAGCCCTTGGTATTTAAAAACCTACATATGCCTACTCCTAACCCCCTGCGTCACCTTACATTCAGGCCAATGCAAGAAGCTAGCATGGCCTTTAAGTACACATAACATCACGTTTAAGCACACTTTACAACTTGTGAATGCAGAAAACAGACATAAATCCCTGCGGAAAAACTAACGTCCAATTATTTCCACATGTTTTTAAATGCATCTAAATGTATTGTAATCAACTGCATGGTATGCAAATCATGGTATGCCTGATGCAGAGACAGGCCTAGATGATTTTCACAACCAACCATAGCGCCAAAAGTTTCACGTCGGGGTCTGAGGTGACTTAAACCTCTAATGTATGCCCCTGACAGTGTTTTGATGGCCACAATACAAATAAACTTATACACTCCAAAATTAACCAGTGGTAGCCATTATGTATTGCTACTTATCGTTGAAATTGCAAGCAAACTGAATTATGTGCTAAGGGAGGTCTCAGACTTACGAACAACGTGTCTCCAAAAGAGAACTTATGTGTTCTTATAGCATCAATGACCTCCCCTTTCGTCTAAAATGCTCAATGCTTTTAAATCTTTGCTGTTTATGATAAAAATGTTTGCTTATCTTAAATAGATGGGAGGGTATTGTCAAGAAATGTTATTTCAGAATGCCTCCCCAACGCCGACTCTGAGTACTACTGCCACGTTTCACAAAGCGTTTCTTCAGGGGTAGTATAATCAAAACTGATGACAATCTTCCATTTCAAAATAGTAGGAACTTAGATCTCCATAATCATTCAGACTTGGTAAAGATGCTGCCCGTCTCAAACATCCATCGTGAATCCCATAGATTATGTTTTTCAACGTCCATAGACGCCGTTCTTACTATTAAGTAACGCCTATTAAGTTAACTGATTAAAATTATACTTGCTCTTTGGCTACTGAGGATATGGACTGGGGACATATAGTGTAATGTTGTTTTTATGGTGTCTGAAAATTAATAAAAGTCAAAATTACAAAAAAAAGAAAAGACTGATGGAGATCAGTTGAGAGGAAGAGGGAGAGACTGGTGGGTTCAGGAAAGGAAAGTGGGAACAGGCTTGGTGCTGAGGAGAGGGGGTCCAGGAAGAGCAGTGGGGATGAAATGGGGGTCCCTGAACTTTGAAGAGGTTAATAAGGGGTCCACACAGCCAAAAAGGTTGGGAAACTCTAGTATATACCATTTATTTAAAAAGAGTGTAAAAATATAGGAGATAAAAAGAAATAAAAGAATTATGAATAAATCCCAAAGGCAGAAGAGAATCAAGAATCAGTTACCCTAATCCTTTGAGCAATCTTGCTAGTACTATTGATTTCAAACGCTATAAAATAATTTGGGTACAAGAAGGCTTTGTTTCAAAAATGTCTCTCTTCCATTATATTGGTGCTGTTTATATCCCTTCAACATTATTTTATATAAAAATTTCTTAATCACACATTTACATGTGCACTCTGAATCAGAGCAATGCAAAAACAATTTATACAAATACAACTATTAAAATTATATATATATATATATATATATATATATATATATATATATTTCAGAAAATGGAAAAAATAAAATACAGGGAAAAACCTGTTCAAAAAAGATAAGTCTTGATTAGTTTCCAGTATGATCAGTAATCAGTATTTGTACCAGCAACAGTGGGTAGCTGGTTCCAGAGATTAGAACAAGCACAACACAAAGGCCCTACTAGTGTCAACCAGATATGTAATTCTCAAGGATGGTTCAACTAATAATCAAGTCAGAAAGAGAATAAACCTCAAGACAGTCTTTGAAGTACTGGGGACCTGCTCCCTTCCCCATTCACCTGAAAATGAGACAAACAATTTCAAAGATTATCTGGTACTAAATCTGGAGGGAAGCTTTTCCAGCCAATGCAGAGGTGGAAAGCTTCATTTTGCATGAGCTGAAGACATCCAGCCCAATGTTTTCCAACGTTGTCAATGGAAACAAGCAACCCAGCATCCTCTTTAATATAAACATACCTTGCTTCTTCAATCTTTCCAGATGTTGGCAGGGCTATCCAGATTAGGCGAAAGCAGTTTCTGGTGTTGAAATTTTGAGTGTTGGCATTGGGGGCTTCTTTTTTCTTGAAATTTCCTTGCCGTTGTATTCTTACCTTTGAGGGACAAACTTTTGTATATACTGATGTTACTCAATTGCAAATGTTTTTGACCAAGAAGGAAGCTGTTGGGAATTAGGGTGGTGTGATAATCTGCTCCCTATTGTGGAGTTGATTGCTCCTTGTTTTCTTTTGGTTGCTTTTGTTATAATTTTGGGAACCATTCTCTCTTGATGAGGGTTTTGTGTGGGCCTATTTAGTCCTTGGATATTATTATGTATGCCTATTTTGTTATTTTTTCTTTTGACATATGTATTGTTATTCAAGAAAACTTTAAATAAAAATTAAAAAAAAAAAACAACATACCTTGCTTGAAACTTTTCACATCTCAGCAAAATATAAAAGTTCTCAGTTATGCTTGTTAGGTATAATTTCTTCCTAGGTAAAGGAATGGATGGGCCACTAGGGCCATGGCCTGATCAATATTCTGTCAAACACAGTATCGGAAACTAGACAGCATGGGGTCAGGGCAGGAGATTGGTTTCTTTCACTACCCCTGCACTTCCTAACATCATTGTATTTTCAAATGTAACAACTGCATGGCCTATACACAATCAAAGTCCATCAAGCCCAGTATCTGGTTTCCAACAGGGACCAATCCAGGTTACAAATACCTGGCATATCCCAAAAGTATAAAGGTCATGAAAAGTTTGTGAAACTAATTTTAAACAGTTCAATAAATAATTAAATTCACTGTAATATTCAAAACAAAAACATGATTATTCACCAAAACTTCAAAAATGCAAAAATAGTTGCACACAAGCCACCCTACTCACAAGCCATATGTAGACAAAAACTGGAAGTGAAGGAAAAAGTTTCAAATTGGAGGAAGGCAACTCAGAATATAACTGGGCAACCACTCCAGCATTAATGTCATCATCACTGCCCAACCACACCTCCACAAACCATTTTTCTGAAAATTTTAAACATCCACAAAAATAAACAAAAGTACTCCTTCCTACCTGCTTCGAGTCCTTATAAAAGCATTCGTGTGAAACCTTGGGCAAGGTCGGGATTGGGGTCTCTTTTCAAGCCGAATAGCTGTATTTTCAAAAATAAGTAATCACTTTTTTTTTGTTTTTGGAGTGATGGCATTATTGTTTGTTTTTGTGGATATTTAAAAAAGTTTAAAAAAATGGTTTGTGAGGTGTGGCTGGGCAGCGACGATGACATTTATGCTGGAGTAGTTGCCCAGTTATATTTAGAGCTGCCTTCCTCCAATATAAAACCTCTTCCTACACCTCTAGATTTTGTCTATATATGGCTTGCGAGTGTGAGTGGGGTGGTTCGTGTGCAACTAGTTTTGAATTTTTGTTGAATAGTTATGTTTTGTTTGAATAATACAGTGAATTTTATTATTTATTGAATTGGTTAGATTTTTCACTGACTTTTTGTGACCTTTATGCAGTATCATTTTGATTTTTTCCTGCATATATCCCCAAAAGTAGCCAGATTCCAATCCCCAGGGAGCAGTGGCTTTCCCCAGGTCTACCTTAATAACAGTTTATGAACTTTTCCTCCAGGAATTTGTCCAAACCTCTTTTAAACTTGGATACACTAAAATGCTTTTACCACACCCTCTAGGGGCAAATTCCAAAGCTTAACTATATGTTGACAGAAAAAACATTTTCTCCTATTTGTTTTAAATGTATTACTTCATAATATCATGGCGTGTCCCTTAGTCTTTGGAAAGAATAAATACTTGATTTAGTTTAGCCATTCCACTCCATTCGGGATTTTATAGGCCTCTTTCGTATCTTCCCTCCACTGTCTCTTCTCCAGGCTGAAGAGCCCTAACCTCTTAAGCCTTTCCTCATAAGGGTATCCTTCCATCCCCTGTATCGTTTTGGTTGCACTTCTCTGTACTTTTTCTAATTCCACTATATCTTTTTTGAGATGTGATGACCAGAAATAAACTACAACCATGTAACAGCTAGTGTCCCAAAAGAACGATGGGCCTGTGTCTCAATTACTAAGGAGTATGTTTACTAAATGGTAGTAGCGGCTTCTGTGCGATATCGGAGCCACGGCCCCATTGAAATGCTACCGCCATTTAGTAAACATACCCTTAAGAGTCTTAATATTCCCAGATATGTATATTTTTTAAAAATAGCCATTTAATACTATGTGGCAATTGCTTTAAGGAATTGTTTATAAACCATAAGACGATACCAGAAGGGCCTGATGTGCTGCGCATTTTTCCCATAGACACAAAATATAGAAATACAGCAGCACATTGAATAGAAGCAGATAAGAAGCTTGTTTAGTAAGCGGTGCTAGCGGCTTCCATGCGAAATCGGAGCCGCGGCCCTCGCATGGAAGCCGCTTGCGCCACTTAGTAAACAAGCCCCTCAGTGGCCCATCTGGTCTGTCCAGCCGAGATTCATCTGCCTGTTTTCTAACAAGTTGGGTAGATGAACATATAAATTTTCCTATGTAAACACTAGTTTCCTCTCTCCTTTTCCGCTCAATCCATGTGTTTTACCTGATCTTTCAAATCTTTTCCTACCATTGTTCTCCATATCTGTCCATTATGCCCAAAATCTGGTATAGTGCTGGCCTCCACTACATCTACTGGCAAGTCATCGTAGGCTTTGTCATCTTCCTCTCTTAATTCTTACACGACCAAGACTTAATCCAACACCCAGGTCTGTTTCCATGTCTTATTATCAAGTTTCCTAATAAATGACACAACTACAAAAACAAATGAGGCTGTTTGGGACACATTGTACCAAAAAAAGCAACCTGAGGGACTTTCATAACAGTTCTTCAAGCCCTATTCTTTCTTTTCCATCCCCTTTCCTCATCTTGTCTCAAATACTGTCAGCCAGAAGGATCCCAGTGGACCGGCCTGCGGCAAGTAAAAAATAAGCATGGAGCCTCTGAGTCTCTGCAGGGTTCAAGGATCTGCTGGGTTCAGAGGCCCTGGGCTTATTTGTTCTTCCACTTTGCTTCTTTGGTGGTTTCAGGTGCATAGTACTGCTACTTTGTGTTCCCATCTCCTAGCAGCAGGTGGCCCACCGAGACATGCCTGAAAGGCCCATAGGACAGTCTGCTCCTGAAGGCCCTTGTCCAAGGATTCCAGCCTCCTCATGCTCATTGATGTTTTGCTTTTAGTCATGATTCCTCCAGGTAGGTTACCCCCAGTACCTACTTGTAAGACTGATGCAGTCATACTACTGCTGCAGAGAGTTGTAAATGTTGCTTCTGGCAGATTACCATAGTACTTCTCTGTCGTCCTGTGTAGATAGGTATCAGGTTACCACCCTTAAGATACTTATGGGACTCAGTAGAGCGGAGCCCCAGGCTTGAGTGCTCAGCCTGGAAAGTGCCCAGGAGCTGCGCTCGAGTAGGCAGAGGCACAACTCTGAGACGAGAAGGTAGAAGGAGCAAGAACATAAGCACATAAGATGTTCTCTGCTGGGTTCGACCCTCAGCATTCCGTTCTCTGACAGGGGTCAATTCAGGTCACAAGCACCCAGCAGTATCCCTAAGATAGATACATTCCTTCTTGTTCATACCCAGAGATAAGTGGTGGCTTGTAAAGAGGATGATTGATTTATTTTTCTGTCTAGAAATCAAAGCAGTTTACATATCAATCAACTTTGTTACGTAGAACATGATAATAGGAGGACTAGATATATTGAATGCTAACATATAATTTTGCTAACAAACGTATAGCTATTAACTGGGTAGTAACATTCTAATAGGTGGAATCTACAGGTAAATGTTGGCGAGTGTTTTCCAGTTTCTCAGTTACCCATGAACTTATTGAGCAGGGCCCAGTCACCACCAACCCCTTTCGTTTCTGAGGAGTTCCTCCCTGCTGATACCAACCTGACAGTCCCAGCGCCGGCAGTAATGCTAGGTTCTGCTTCCATTCCCAGGGGTTTTGATTTGTCCTTTTCATTTCTCTCCCTGTCTCCTCTCCTGAGGGAATCAAAAGTGTGATCGCTGAAGTAAGTTCAGCTCAAGGGATCCCAAGCACCAAAAAGATCCCCCAGAATGGGAATGTCCATCTCAGAAGATACAGGAGTGGCTGCAAGTGGGCCCCCTTTTATCAGAGGTTGCTTGGGGGAATTCATGCCATTGGTGCGGTGTTTACAAGACTACCCCTCCCACCATTGTTCATACTACTGTCACAGAGATCCTCTGTACTTATCCCATGCCTTTTGACACTATCCTCTTCTCCACCATCTCCCCCTGGAGACTGTTCCACAGCTCCACTACGCTTTCTGTAAAGAAATACTTCCTTTAGAGTATTCCTGAGTCTGCCCCCCTTTCATGTTATGGCCCCCCATTCCAGAGCATCCTTTCCATCGAAAGGCCTGGATCCTATATATTTATATCTTGGAAGTATTTAAATGTTTCTATCATATCTCCATCTTTTCTCCAGAGTTTACATGTTTTAAGTCTGTCCCCATACGTGTTATGATGAAGACAATCAACCATTTTAGTAACTGGCCTTTAGACCCAATTTATCCAGTTTGGGGGTCATTTCAGAATACAAATAAAAGATTTGTATGTGTGGTGGGGACTTTTATCTGCCAAAAACATCCCAGTCCATATTGTGAAGCACTACTGACATGCATGTCTACGGCACTAGCACGGGGAACTCAGAATGTGCTCAGAAGGGGCAGAATGGGGCGTGGTCAGCCGCAGAGACATAGAAAGCGTATTCAGGAAGGGCCCATGTACATATTAAGTGTTTCCCAGAAACATCCATGTTATTCCTGCTGAAACATGGAATAAGGCCAGGACTTAGAAAATATTCTGCTCTCCTCTGCAATGTGGCCCATATTGAAAAATGATTGGGACAAGTATGTTTTGAACTAGTGTGACTGCAGTCTGGAAAAACACAAGATGCAGTTGTAAGGTACAGAGAGTAGAGGTGAGAGAATGTTGTAAGGTCTAGACACGTTAATAAACATCCTTACAGAAATATTAAGAAGAGCAATAGTGGTTATTCAGACTATGCACTAATGTGCTATTTGTACTAAAGGAGCTAATCTATGGGACCCTAACAAATGAAAAATGGAACCGCTGATGCACAGATAGTATGGACATGAGAAGGGAAAGGATTCTTTTTTGGGTGAGAAACGGAGATCATATTTGTAGTCCTGGTACCCCATGCGATTATGTTATGTCATAGCTGTTATGTATAGGTTCAGGGCATCTTTTTGGCAGAATCATGTTTTTGTGACAAAGTGAGAGAGAGTGTGTGAGTGTGTGTGTGTGTGTGGTGTGAGGGGTGTGCAGGGGGATCTGGTGTGCTCATCTGCAATTCAGGGAGGACATGAAAACCTGGCCAATACCTGGACCATATGGATGACCGCAGTATCACCAAGTGCTAATGTGATTGGACAGTCAGAGAGGGTTCACTACAGCTAAATGTCAAAACATATCCCTGTTAATAATAAGGGACCCTCAGAATAAGGGCACTCAACAGTGCAAACAGCACTAATACATGCCCATAATTCACATTTTGTGGGACCAATGATGTTGCTGTTGAGCATGTGTTAGTTCTGTTTGCACTGCTGAATGCCCTTATTCTGAGGGTCCCTTATTATTGACAGGGATATGTTCTGACATTTAGCCATAGGGAACCTGTGTTGATTCCTCCTGGATTATTTTACATAGGGTACTCTAATAAGATCAGATATTGTTGGCAGTGTGATAGGGCAGCCATATAACCCGCTGTGCCTGGCCCCGGGAGACACGACTGATGTAGTGCCAACATTCCCCAGATTGTCCCATGTGGCTACATCCCTACACAGTCCAGGATCAATGAGAGCTGCAAGAGTGGTGATATATCTGGAGTCTGGCTACTTGGTGTGGTGGCGCAGAGATCTCCTCTCCCATGCCACCACAGCTCTGATCAGGGGAGAAGTGCCACAAGGCTGACTGCAGGGAGGCAGCAGGGTTGCTCCACAGATAACGGATGTATATAGACCAACATACAGCATGATGGGATAAGTGTAGCTGCTGTGAGAAGTGCCAGTACCCAGATAGGTGGGCATCATATGCCATAGCCAGAAAGACCTAGTACAACTGCTACTACTACTACTGATCATTTGTACAGCACTACAAGGCATATGCAGCGCTGCACAGACACACATAAAAGATGGTCCCTGCTCAGCAGAGCTTACAATCTAGTCTAGACAGACAACACAGCAGCTTTGGACAAGATACATCCAGGGGGAATGGTCAGGAAACACAAGCGGGCTTTGGCAGATCAGATCCAACAGTGGCAACGATGAGGTGAGCGCTCAGCTTGGATATGAGAGGGGCCAGAGACGAAGCCGGATATACAGACTCAGGTAGTTTGTTCCAGGCATAAGGAGCAGCAAGGTGAAGGGATCAATGTCTGGATTTGGCAGAAGAGAAGGGGACAGATAGAAGCAATCTGATGAAGAGCGGAGCTCATGGGGAGGGGTGCTGGGAGAGACAAGAGGGGAATGGTAGTGCGGAGCAGCAGAATGAGTGCACTTATAAGCCATAAGCATCAAAGGGCATACATTTGTTGTTCAGTAATATTATGCAACCTTTGGGACCTGCAAGGTTAGTTCAGAGTTTTGTGTATTTGGTAAGGGTCCATCCCTAGTAGTTTAAGGTGTGTTTGGAGAGATGACCAGGGCAAGAATCACTGGGGCCGGTTCCTAATGCCATGCACCATTTGATGCAAGTTATGTCCTGACATCATATTTACATTCTTGTATACTATATTGGGATGCACTGGGCTTACCTAGCACTTTTCAGGGCATGAGGGGGGCTGGTATGTGATCTAAGTTGCAGCAGCTGTCATTTCTCATTGGTATTTATGTCTAGTGGGCATCAGCAAACTACTGTCTGTTATGAGCAGCTTAGGAAATGCACGTTTTCCCGAGAGGCATGGTGTCCATGGGTAAATTGCAGGGACAGGCGGGATCTGAAATGTGTAACTTTTCAGAATATAGTGGGCGCTGGGACGTTCAAAGCGTTTACCCGCGTCCGAGGCACGGGCTGGCGGAATAGCGCTTGCACATGCCGCAACAAACACATCTATCTCCCCAATTCTGGACCTGCAGATGCAGAACTAGGTTCAAAGGGGAGCCCGTTTCGATTTTGACATGTCTGCGGGCCAAATATGCACATTATGGAATTGCACGCCATATGTTTTTGAAGGTACAGTGCACACAGTACTCCTAATGAGGGCTTATCAAAGACTTATACAGCGGCTATTCCTCTCCATGGCTTTTTCCCTCCATCCTTTTGTCTACCTTTTCGGCCACCTTTTGATCTTCAGATGCAATCCCTCCCAGGCAAGGCTGGCACAAGGAGATGAGGTCCTAGGCCAGTGATGGCTAACCTTTTTGAGCCCGAGTGCCCAAACTGCCACACAAAACCAAAGAATTTCCTCAAAGAGCCAGCACGTCAATTAAACCTTAACAACAAGATTTTAGTATCTAAAAACTCTTTATAAAGTTGCCTGAACTATGTAACATCATTTGTAAAGGTTGGAATCTTTGTATTGTCAGAGAATCAATTTGATTCACAATCCTTTGGTTTTCATTTCAATTTATTGGCAATTTATAATGTTTTAATGATTTCATTCAATTTAGAAACAGGAAGGCAATAATTAAACTGGGAACCCCAAAAGCCAAACTTGGAATGTACAACAACACTGTAGAAATAAAACTATAAATTAATTTCCTCTTGTACCAAACAAAGCACAGACGTTAATGATGCACATTTCCCAGAGGTTTCATATTCCAGTTAATAAATTCAAAATAAAGAGATATTTCTACCTTTTGTGCATTTTTTTTCAGTTGCAATTGCTCCAGCCACTTTCTTCTGGTTTCTTCATGTTTTCTGCTAACTGTCCATCGTCTGCTGTCCATTTGTCCTTTCTTCTCTCTTCTAGTTTTTTTTCCATTCTCTCTCTACATCTGCTTTAACATACTAATCTTTCTCCTTTTGCTCTTTCCTCATTCCTATTTCATCCACACAAATTTTACCCCTCCAACCTCAATCCCCACTTACTCTCCCAATACCAGGCCAATTGTAGATTTTTCATCCCTCCCACACAAAATATTTTTCCCCTCTCCATTTTACTCTCCCAGCCCCATCCCATTCTAATCCTCCCCCAACATCAGCTCCCTTCTAGTTCCAGTCTCACCCAGCATCCATTCCCTTCTAGTCCCTGCATCAGCCCATTTCCCATCCTAGCCCACCATCAACCCATTTCCAGTCCTAGCTCCCCCATCCATTTTCAGTCTGAGTCCCTTCATCAGCTCATTTCCAATCCTAGCCCCCCATCAACACACTTCTAGTCATTTCCTAGCCCCATCATCAGCCCATGTCAAATCATAGCTCCCCTCCACTCAGTCCAATTCCAGTCCAAGCCCCCCCATGAGCCTACTTTCAGTTCTAGCCCCTCCATGAGTCCATTTCAATTCAAGCCCCCACCACAGCCCATTTCCAATCTTAGCTCCCCCCAACAGCCCATTTCCAGTCCTATCCTAGCTGCTCCATCAGCCCATTTTCAGTCCTAGCTCCCTTCCCTCACAGCCCATTTCCATTTCAAGCTCCCTCCCCATCAGCTATTTGCAATTCAAGCCTCCCCTTCCACTCAGCCCATTTGCAGTCATAGCAACCCCCCAACCCATTACCAGTCCTAGCCCCCCATCAACCCACTTCCAGTCCTAACCCCCCCATCACCCCATTTTCAGTTTAAGCCCCCCCCCTATAACCCATTACCAGTCCTATCCCCCCCATCAGCCCACTTCCAGTCTTAACCCCATCAGCCCATTGCCAGTCCTAACCACATCAGCCCACCTCAAGTCCTAACCCCTCCCCATCAGTCCATTTCCTGTCCTAGCCCCCCCCATAGCCCATTATCAGTCCTAACCACCCCCCATAGCCCATTAGCAGTTCTAACACCCCCATCACCCCATTTCCAGACAGCCCCCATCAGTCCACAGCCCATTACCAGTCCTAATCCCCCCAGCCCATTAGCATTCCTAACAGCCCCCCCGCCCATTAGCAGTCCTAACAGCCCCCATCAGTCCACAGCCCATTACCAGTCCTAACCCCCCCAGCCCATTAGCGGTCCTAACCCCCCCCCCAGCCCATTAGCAGTTCTAACACCCCCATCACCCCATTTCCAGACAGCCCCCATCAGTCCACAGCCCATTACCAGTCCTAATCCCCCAGCCCATTAGCAGTCCTAACAGCCCCCCGCCCATTAGCAGTCCTAACAGCCCCCATCAGTCCACAGCCCATTACCAGTCCTAACCCCCCCCAGCCCATTAGCGGTCCTAACCCCCCCCCCAGCCCATTAGCAGTACTAACCCACCCCCCCCAGCCCATTAGCAGTCCTAACAGCCCCCCTGCCCCAGCCCATTAGCAGTCCTAACAGCCCCCCCCGCCCCAGCCCATTAGCAGTCCTAACAGCCCCCCCGCCCCAGCCCCAGCCCATTAGCAGTCCTAACAGCCCTCCCACCAGCCCATTAGCAGTCCAAAAAAAAAAGCTGGCTCTCTGGCTGCTGCCGCTGCCGCCGCGGCAGAATGCAGTGTCCCGCGGGGCCCCCTCTGCGCCGGCTGAGCCCTCTGCCCGGCTTTTAGATTCGCGAAGGGAGAGTGTCTCTCCCTCGCGTCTCTGTTAAGCCCGCAGGGGCTAATGGGAAATTTCCCATCAACCCCTCGCGTCTAAAGGGGCTGATGGGAAATTTCCCATTAGCCCCTGCGGGCTTAACAGAGACGCGAGGGAGAGACACTCTCCCTTCGCGAATCTGAAAGCCGGGCAGAGGGCTCAGCCGGCGCAGAGGGGGCCCCGCGGGACACTGCATTCTGCCGCGGCGACAGCGGCAGCAGCCAGAGAGCCAGCTTTTTTTTAAATGTAATTTTGAGGAAAGCAGAATGTTCTTTGCGCGGGGCCCCCTGAAACGCGGGGCCTTGTGCAAAAAACATTCTTGCTCAATGGACGGGCCGGCCCTGGACACCAGCACACTCACCTCCCGCCGCGCCGCATATCTTAATTGCGGACCTTCCCGCGTGCCAGCTGCAAGGCCTTCGCGTACCACAGCTGGCACGCGTGCCATAGGTTCGCCATCGCTGTCCTAGGCAAACCTCATTCCTTGTGCCCCCCCCCCGGCTCCTGCTCTCTCAACGGCCTCCATTGCCACTGCTCCTCTCTGGGACATGCAGAGGCAGTAATGATCACAAATAGCCCTCCAGAGCTTACCTTCTACCTCTGGCACCGTGAGACAGTTCAACTTCCACCCCTGCCTTGGGAACCTCTTTGCAGCACCGGGGTTGGCTGTAATAGCTACAAGGCTGTTTGGCCACCTCCACTGCCAGGGGCGGTGCGGGGCCATGTGCGGAGACTCGGTGCGGGGCCTCATTTGCATAAGGGACCTCATTTGCATAAATATTTGCATAATGTTACCATACACTAACTTTTAGTAAACATGCCCAAAGCGCGGGCTTCTTTCAGAGCCGCGAAGAGAGAGCTTCTCTGACCTCTCGCGGCTCTGTTAAGCCCGCCGAGGGTGATGGGAAATCCCATCAGCCCCGGCGGGATTAACAGAGCCGCGAGAAAGGGAAACTCTCACGGCTCTGAAAGCCCGCGCTTTGGGACTCCGGAGCTAGCTGATGCTACAGGGAGGCTTTTCCGGGCAGGGGGGCCCCGCGGCGGAACGCTTGGTTTTCTGCCGCTGCCACGGCAGATGTGGCAGCAGCAGCCGGGGTTTTTTTTAATCTACTTGGGATGATGGAGAATGTTTTTTGCGCGGGTCCCCCTGAAACGTGGGGCCCTGTGCAAAAAACATTCTTGCTCAATGGACGGGCCAGCCCTGTCCACTGCTGCAGGTCTTGGAGCAGAGTGACAGTAGTGGCAATGCAGGCTGCCCCAGTCCATTGGCGCTCTAGGTGGCTGCCTGGTTTGCCTAATGGTCACGCTGGCTCTGCTCCCAGGTCTTGCTCTTCCTTTTGTGCAAATAAGAACTTCACTACCCTGTACTGTACTGATACCTTGGGTTTTTACAACCCAAGTGCATGACTTTGCATTTTTTAGAATTAAAGTCTAGCTGTTAGCGGATATCATCTATAATTTGGCCCATTTATTCTGCCCAATTCTACCCTCAGTGCAATGCCATTAACACCAACTATCTCTAGCTGTCCCCTCGCCTCATTAATATTACAGATCCTCTGGGGTTATACACTGCTTTTTTAATTGTATTACCATTTTTGTTTCCACTGCCTCTCCATGCACTGAACATCCTTTCCATGAAGAAATATTTTGAGATATTGCTCCTGACTCTAGACCCCTGGAACTTCACACCATGATTTTTGCTCTAGATGATTATTCATTCTGCTGTGCTCAATTTACATCTTTGAGGTGTCTGAATGCCTCTATATCCCCCCTATCTTTTCCTCATATATTTAGGTATATAACATGTGGGTTTTGATGGAGATTCCACACCATTTTGGTATCTTTTTACTGGATTGCCTATATCCTTTATGATATAGACAATCCAGAAGTGACACAATTTTCCAGTTGAGGTCTCACCAGTGAGGCATTATTACCGTCCTCCTTCTACTGGTTATGTCTCTCTGTGTACCCTGGCGTTTCTTTGGCTCTGGCCACCAACCTTAATCCACAGTTTCGTTACCTTGAGATCATTCACTCCAAAGTTTCTCTCCTGATCAGTGGACATCAGTTTTTCACCCTCCATAATGTACATCTCTCTTGGATTTCTGCAGCCCAATTATTGCTCTGCAATTTTTCTGCATTGACTCTTAACTGGCAAACACCCAGTCATTCCTCTCTCTGCTCCATCCAGGATGTACAGTCTGATGCAGATCTTAGTGTCATCTGCAGAGCCTTTCAGAGAATCACAAAGACCCAGGTCAATGCAAATTAAGATGCCCCTGAATTCTGGAACTCATACTTTAAAAATAAATAAATAAAGGATACAGAAGCAGCTGTGACAGATTTTTTAGTTGCAGAAATGATGATATGCAAAATGTATTTCAATTAAAATCTCATTTGCTTACCTAAAGGTTGCAAACTATAATCCCTGTAATTTTTTCCAAATCAAGGCCCTTTTCTGGTGTGAGGCCGAGATCAAATAGCCCTGCTGGCCCCCTTCTATGATAGGCCCTCGTCATCTGCAAACAGCCCCTCTGTACTCTGAGGGAGTGTCTCTTTTAAAAACGCAGGAGTTTAGTATGGCTCTTCCAGAGCTACAACCAGGCTAGTCTTTCAGTGTAAACTAAATATATGGACTAACCTGATTCTTAGAGAAAACATATGCTGCTGGGTCAGATGTACCGACTGAAAGTTTTCGCCTATGTTGTGTTTATAGAGAAAATGCTTATTCCTTTGGCCCATGGTTCACAAGTGTTTATCGTAGATATCCTGAAAATCAGATCGGTCTGTGGCTGTTGGGAAGTGAAAGTATAACATTAACTCTGCTTTTCAGCATGAATTAATTTACTGAAAAAACTGAAACAAGAACCATTGCAACAATCACATCTTACAGTTTCTCTCCCCCATCCTATCTCTTCCTACCCACCTATAACACTGTGTAACAAATTTTTACTTTTTTCTTGTTCCTGGGTAATAAGTGTTATTTTCCGATATCTTATGACTCAAAACTATAGGAAATGGCAATTATGGCCCACAAACATTGCTTTGGGGACCAGGAAAGTGATATTTTAGTAAATTTCCTATTTTGCAGGACATTCTAGATAGATTTAGTGCAAAGTAAACTTGGATTATCTTTTGGAAAATTCTAGAATTTTCTAGAGCTTTCCAGAACTTTGCAAAACTATTGGAACTTTGTATAACTTTTGAGAACTTTTAATAAAAGCCTTTTGGTGACCGTTATAACGTTCCTTCTGCCTCGTGTTTATATAAATAACGGATTTGCGCAGAGTGAGCACAATCGTTCAGCAGCCTCCTTACCGACTGGAAACATAGGAGCAAGCAACATGTGTCTTAACACTAGAAGCCCCAAAGTGTGTCAATTGATGCAAATGCATCTTTGAAGTTGTATACCAGCGCCACTGCTAGAACTATGTCAGTTATGTTCCATGACTTTGTTAGCAAGGTCAAGATGTTCAAAATATGTGCATCGAAAATTAATGACAGATGCGCCACCTAGCAGGAAAATGAATTTATACCTAGAAGCCCCAAAGTACGGCAATTGGCGCAACCAAGAAAATTGAGTGTTTTTCACAAGTTTCATACAACGACTAACATAAGAACAGTGTTAACTAAATGTAAAGGTAACTGCAGATTCAAAAGTAACTGCAAAGTCCATGTCACTTAACGAACGAACAGGATAAGCATGTATGCCTGCACAACCTGTAACATGTAGGTCAATGTTTGAATCTGATTTTGCACCAGCACATCTAGGCACTGCTGTCTTCTTACAAGGTCTCGGCATTCTGTAAATAGAATCGTAGAAAAAAAATGAATAAAATTTCAGAGAGGAAGCGATATGCTAAAAGTTCTGGAGTGTCGGCCTGTTCTAGGGCGTGTACGACATTGTACATACCTCTGTAACAGAGTAAATTTTGTTTTTAAATCAATCGCTGTTTACAGTTTTACTCCGACATTACAAAACAATAAACACACGATGACGTCATGTAATGACGTCACATACTGCACGTATTTAACAAATAAGTAACTTCAAATTAATTCACATCTGCATTTCATGCTAAACGCAGTTGTTGTGATAATGCGTCAATTGACGCACTTTGGGGTTTCTAGGTAAAATGCCTTTTGGGGCTTCTAGTATTAAGCTTACCAGTTTATTTTCAGTCTAGCTTCTTAAGTGGACTGCATCCGGCAGGCACATTTTGCTATGTCTGTGGCGATTTTACCAAGACAAGAGCAAAAAAAGTACTCCGTGGTAGCATCTGCCAAGATGTATGAAGTTTACAAGGCATATTCCGGCATGCCTGTCGGGGATCAGGACAAAACCTGGGTGTCTCGTTTCACTTGCGAGCACTGCAAGAAAACTGGAATTTAAGATGGACAATTGATGCTGGCTTAGACTGTGGCATTTAATGTTATAAAATCTTTATTATTACTGAATTTTTACATAGTGTATGAATATTTAGCAAGAACATCATTAATTCAAATTAATTTTATCATTATAATATATATATAATTATTTTTAATTTTCACATTTTTATTTTTTCTTTGATAGGATGGTACAAAGTGGAAAAGAGAGTCATGAAGTTCACTATCCCAAGAATTTGGTGGGAACCCACTGACCACTTGAGCAATTGCTACGTCTGCATGGTGGATTCTTACACATGTCGGACTGGCAAGAATGCTCCTTCTATCATGTATCTGAACATTCCTTCGTCCATTCCCCCGGTGCCACACTGCCCTGGGCTCCCTGTACCCACTCCTCCGCAGAGAAAGCAGCTGACATCAGAAGAAAGCAGCAGTTCACAAAACAAAGAAGACATTGCAGATCTAGATTACAATATCAGAGGTGGCGCTGAGGAGAGAAACCCTTACTACCCAAACCAAAATGACATCAATGACTTGGTTGGAGATCTTGGTCTCACCAAGTCCAATGCTGAGCTTTTGACGTCGGGTTCAAGCAGTGGAATTTGTTGGATGAAAGTGTGCAAGTCACAGGTCAGAGGAAGCGTCACCACAATTTTTCTAGCTTCTTCACTAGTCAAGTTGGGCTCTGCTTTTGCCACAGTGTGACCGGTCTGTTCGACACTATTGGAATTGCATGAAACCTAGATTACAGCAGCGTCAAGACCTTGCTAGAAGCCTTGAAGTATGTGGAGTATGGTTGGGAGTTTATCAGAGACTTTAAAATGGTAGCATTTCTGATGGGTCTCCAAAGTGGTTTTACCAAGTTTCCCTGCTTTGTCTTTGGGACAGCAGGGACACTACGGCACAATACCACAGGCGGAACTGGCCACAGCGAATTTAATTTTTTATTGGGACAAAGAACGTGAAGGGGGAGCCACTGGTGGAACCACAGAAGGTGCTGATGCCTAGGAGTACCAACTTTTTCACCGAGAAAAACCGGACACCTGTGGCTTGCCATGCTCCACCCATTCTCCGCCCCTAGTCCCACCCCTGCCCCGCCCCCAGCCCCACCCACAAAAATTACCGAGGATACGTGTAGGCTAACTTCCTTGGTCATATAATAATTAAACTGGGAACCCCAAAATCCAAACATGACATGTACAACACTGGAGAAATAAAACTATAAAGTAATTTCCTCTTGCACTAAACAAAAACGCAAAGATGTTATCAATACACACTTCCCAGACCAAACATATTCCAACTAATAAATTCAAAATAAAAAGTATTTTTCTACCTTCTGTTTGGGCGTTTTATTTTCAGTTGCAATTGCTCCAGTCACTTTCTTCTGGTTTCTTCGTGTCTTCTGCGAGCTATCCATTTGTCCTTTCTTCTCTTTTAGATGTTTTCCATTCTCTCTCTATTTCTTCTTTAACATACTGATTGTTTCCTTTTTGCTCTTTCCCCCAATTTGTTCCTTATTCCTTTATCATCCATTTAAATTTCACCCTTCCATTCTCAAGCCCCTCACTCTCCCAATACCCAGCCCATCATAGACTTTTCTTCCACACAAAATATTTTTTCCCCTCTCCATTCTCATTCCCCATCTATTCTAGTCCTCCCCCAAAATCAGTTCCCTTATAGTTCTAGACCCACCCAGCATCCACTCCCTTCTAATCCCATTCTCCTATGCCCCACATCAGCCCATTTCCAGTCCTATTCCAGCTCTTCATCAGCACATTTCCAGTGCTAGCCCTCACATCACAGACCATTTCCAGTCCTAGCCCCACCCATCACAGCCCATTTCCAGTCCAAGTCCCCATCACAGCCTATTTCCAGTCCTAGGCCCCCCCCCCATCACATCCCATTTGCAGTCCGAGTCCCCCTGCACCATCACAGCCCATTTGCAGTCCTACCCCCCCCCCCACCATCACAGTCCATTTGCAGTCCTAGCCCCCCTAATCACAGCCTATTTCCAGTCCACGTTCCCCCTCCCTCCACCATAGCCCATTTCCAGTCCAAGTTCCCCCCCCCATAGCCTTTTTCCAGTCCAGGTCCCCCTCCCCATCACAACCCATTTCCAGTCCATGTCCCCCCCCCATAGCCCTTTTCCAGTCCAGGTCCCCCTCCCCATCAAAACCCTTTTCCAGTCCATGTCCCCCCCCCACATAGCGCTTTTACAGTCCAGGTCCCCCTCCCCATCACAGCTCATTTCTTTCCAGTCCAATGCCCCCCATAGCCCTTTTCCAGTCAAGGTCCCCCCCTTCACAACCCATTTCCAGTCCATGTACCCATTATCACAGCCTATTTCCAGTCCATGTTCCCCCTCCCTCCACCATAGCCCATTTCCAGTCCAAGTTCCCCCCCCCATAGCCCTTTTCCCGTCCAGGTCCCCCTCCTCATCACAACCCATTTCCAGTCCATGTCCCCCCCCCCGCCCTTTTCCAGTCCAGGTCCCCCTCCCCATCAAAACCCATTTCCAGTCCATGTCCCCCCCCCACATAGCCCTTTGACAGTCCAGGTCCCCCTCCCCATCACAGCCCATTTCTTTCCAGTCCAATGCCCCCCATAGCCCTTTTCCAGTCAAGGTCCCCCCCCTTCACAACCCATTTCCAGTCCATGTCCCCCTATTCACAGACTTTTTCAAGTCCAAGTTACCCCTCCATCCACCATAGCCCATTTCCAGTCCAAGTTCCCCCCCCCCCCATAGCCCTTTTCCAGTCCAGGTCCCCCTCCTCATCACAACCCATTTCCAGTCCAACTCCCCCCCCCAGCCCATTTCCAGTGCAGGTCCCCCTCCCCATCAAAACCCATTTCCAGTCCATGTCCCCCCCCCCCCACATAGCCCTTTGACAGTCCAGGTCCCCTCCCATCACAGCCCATTTCTTTCCAGTCCAAGTCTCCCCCCCCATAGCTCTTTTCCGGTCCAGGTCCCCCCCCCCCCACAACACATCCCATTTCCAGTAAACTTCACCCTTCTAGCCCTTTTACAGTCCAGGCCCCCTCCCCCCATAACACCCCAGGCAGTCCTTGGCCTCCCCCCCCCCCAAAACCGCGGCTGTCTGAGGCTTTAGAGCAGGGGTGTCAAACTCAAATACACAGTGGGCCAAAATGTAAAACTTGAACAAAGTCGCGGGCCAGCATTGAACAAATGAACCTTTTAATATGGACCCAAACAAGATTTGCTTTAACATTGAATATGAAGCAATACTTATTACTATACAATTTATAACTTAATAGTTCAGATATGCAAAAAACAATTTCAAATAAAAAAAAACATCAATGACATTCATTTATTAAATAAGATTTAAATAATAAATAATAATTTTTAAAATAAAATAACAATAATAAAATTAATCAACCATTCAAGCCCATGTCTTGGAGTAGCAAGAAAAAGTGCATAAAGAAAACGTTAATTATTGCTCAGTTTGCTGCACACTGATCTAATCTGATGTGCCCAAGCCAGATACCTGGCATCTCTTCTTGGATGATAGTTCATCAATGTCTGGGCTCAGGCTTTGAGCTGAGGAAATCCTCAGTATCGAGCGAAGGTGTTCATCAGTCAGACGTCTCCTGTGAGATGTTTTGGTCATCTTCATCGAGGAGAAAAGTTGCTCACATAGATAAGTGCTGCCGAACATGGAGAGCATCTGAGCAGCTTGGGTGCGGAGCTGAGGCATTGTGTCAGGGATGAACTGTGGAAACTGGGCGGCGCCCACAGCATCATACTTTGACTTCAGCGTGTCATTACACTGGAGTTCAATTAGCTCCATTTGGAGGTTGGTTGGTGCGTTTTCCACATTAACTGCAAAGGGATTACTGAGCAGTTCAAACCTACATTTCTGGACATCAAAGTCGGCAAATCGCCGGCTAAACTCAGCGCCGAGTACACTGAGTTTTTCAGCAAACTGTGCGCATGGGAACAAGTTGGTAAAGAACTGCATTTTCATGGTTTGGCAGCAGGGAAAATGGCCAAGGTTTCCTTGCAGCATCTGATTCTCCCACAGGCACAGTTTAGTTTTAAAAGCCCTCACTGCAGCGTACATGTCTGTGATGATGCGCCCCCGCCCCTGAAGCTGCAGGTTCAGCGCATCGAGATGGCTCGAGATGTCACACAGAAAGGCCAGCTCACACAGAAACTTTTTCTCCCGAAGCTCTGCTGTGTCCTTCCCTTTGCTTTCCAGAAACTGACATATTTCCTCATGCAGCTCAAAACATCTATTCAGTACTTTTCCTCGGCTTAACCATCTCACCTCTGTGTGATACGGCACGTCTGCGTATTCCGAACCACACTCCTCCAGAAAAGACTTAAACTGGCGGTGATTCAGACCTTTGGCTCTTATAAAGTTAACTACTTGTGTTACTGTGGTCATAACATGTTCCATCTTTAGGGCTTTGCCACACAATGATTCCTGATGTATGATGCAGTGATAAACAGTTAGTTCACCTGCACAGTTCTCTTCCTGCATCTTCTCCCGGACCCAGCCCACCAGTCCACTTGTTTTTACCGCACATCGCTGGCGCACCATCTGTCGTTAATCCCACGAGTTTATCCCACGGCAGCTTTATTTCAGTTACGCATTTGGAAACCTCCTCAAAAATTTCCTTTCCTGTGGTTGTGCCATGCATTGATTTGAATCCCAATAGCTCCTCCGTAACACACATATTTGAGTCCACTCCACGGATGAAGACTGACAGCTGAGCAGTATCAGATGCGTCGCTGCTCTCATCCACAGCAAGGGAGAATGCAACGAAATCTTTTCCCTTTTCCAAAAGCTGGTCATACAGATTGGTGGCAAGATCACATGTGCAATCAGCTACTGTGTTTCTGCTCAGGCTCACGTTTGAAAAGGCTTGCTTTTTCTCTGGGCACGCGATGTCACAAACTTTCAACATGCACTTTTTCACAAACTCTCCCTCATTAAAGGGCCGGGCTGATTTTGCGATCTCTGCTGCCACAATATAACTAGCCTTTACAGCAGCCTCACTTTGTGATGTGGCTTTTTTGAACATATTCTGTTGTGAAACCAAACTTCTTTTCATCTCCTCCACTTTCTGGCTCCTTTGAGTCATGTCCAGGTCCTTGTACTTGTCATGGTGTTTTTGTTTCATAGTGTCGTCGAATGTTATACTCCTTAGTTATAGCCACGTTGACTCCACAAATCAGACAAGCAGGTCTGTCTTTTACATATGTAAACAAATATTCTGTCTCCCACCTGTCCAGAAAGTTCCTGTTGTCTGCCTTTCTTTTTGCCATTTTTGGGAAGGGGTTCCACAGTGACAGTTGTAGCTTGAGATCGCTATGACTTCTGTCACACAGGAGAGGGCGTTTCTGGGACCTGTCCTGATTGACGCGCCAAAACAACAGCAAGGCATTATGGGATTTGTAGTATTAGCGATGAATGAATGCGCTGTATAATACCGGCGGGCTAGCTCTAGTAGTCATTTGGTATAGCCTCGCGGGCCAAATATAATTACACTACGGGCCAAATTTGGCCCGCGGGCCAGAGTTTGACACCTATGCTTTAGAGGGAGCTGGGGAAGCCCGCGCGAGGCCCCGGCTCCCTCTGAACAGCTGCCAGCGTGAAGAGCCTTTTCCTTCACGCTGGCGGCTGTTCCTGTGAAGCCGCGAATGCTGGGAAAGGTTAAAGGGCATTGCCTTTAACCTTTCCCACCAATCACGGCTTCACAGGAACAGCCGCCAGCGTGAAGGAAAAGGCTCTTCACGCTGGCGGCTGTACAGAGGGAGCCGGGGCCTCGCGCAGGCTTCCCCGGCTCCCTCTGAAGCCCTCCGGGTTGGGAGAAAAGCCGTTTTTTTTGCTCTGGCCGCTCCCGATCTTGCGGCCAGAGCAAAAAAAACGGCTTTTCAAGGGCCGGTTTTGCCTCTGCGCCGGCAGCCGGCCTGGCCATGGAAAAACCGGCCAGGCCGGCTGAAAACCGGCCAGTTGGCAACCCTACTGATGCCACCACTGCACATCAAATTGGGCCTTGTGAAACAATTTGTCACAGCTCTAGAGAAAGAGTCGACAGCCTTCAAAATACCTTCAAGACTTCCCTAAACTGTCTGAGGCAAAGGTCAAAGCTGGTGTCTTTGTTGGGCCACAAATAAAAAAGATTCTTGAGTACATGGAATTTCCCAAGCTGCTTACTAGGAAGCGGCTTGGAAGAGCTTTGTTGCAGTGGTTTGTGGCTTTTTGGGGAATCACAAGGCCGAAAACTATGTTGAGAGTCTGGTTAAGAAATTGGGCAAAACGGGCTGCAGGACGTCTCTCAAAGTGCATATCCTTGATGCTCATCTTTCCATACTTTTAATTTATAAGCAATTACCAAATAACAATCACTACCCAGGAACAAAAAATTGTGTTACACAGTGTAATCACATCGCAAACAATAGCGGGGAAGCCCTGTAACAAATGCAAACTTTTCTGGAGAATTCTGTCTTTTTCCATTAGCACTCCGTGCACCGCTCTCTCTGCGGGCCTGCGACTGGAAATCCACCTCTCCGCAGCTCTGTCCTGTATCCTGGAGATTTCGCTGCTGTTCTTCTGGGAGCCTGAAGCGTTCGCGGCCGGCCTCCAGAGGGCGCCGGGGAGCAACGGCTGTGATGCAGTAAGAATTGAGCAGCGTCTCTCGCAGGATGAATGCTGTCAGTGGGCTGGACGCGGTGCCAGATGTACTCGGTGCAGGTAATTTGCGTCCTCTTTCCAAACAGCCTTTAATGAGACGAAGGGTTTCAGCCTGGGTTGCTGAGGTGGGAGTAGGCGAACGGAAGCCCTCTGCGCTGGCGCATGCAGAAGGCCCGCGGGGTCCCCGGCACTGCCCGCCACAGCCGAACTTCCTCTCCCTTCGGTCTGCCCCCTGGCCACCTTTCCTGGGAGGACGTTCTGCTCGGCACTGCAGAGGGGTGACGCAGGGGCGTGGTGCGTTTGAAGACCTGGAGCGGAAGGATGCGGAGAGAGGAGCGACCGGGCTCCTTCGGAGCTCCGACCGTCTCCGCCTCAGCGCCGTGGCTCCGTGACGTGCCGGACCGCTTAGGCCCAGCGGCAGGAGCTTTGCGAAACCATCGAAGCCCCAAAGCCTCTGCGGCGCCCGCTGCCACGTCGAAGAGACGGTGCCTGCTCTCGGGAGCTTACAGGTGTGAACATTGCTCCTGAAGCCTCGGCAACATGTTGCAAGCACGCGCACAGGCCTCGGGCTGCTTCCAGTCCCTGTTTCTGAAAGGATTTACCAGCACGGGTCATAAGCATTTGTTTGCCTACTCACCTGACTAGGCCGTTCCGTGACCGACCGTGGACCTGGAGCCCTAGTCTCCCAACACTGCTTCCTGGATATTTTTAAGATTTTCTGGTTAGAGCAACCTACGTGCTCTATATAAATATGTAGATTCAAACTGGGATATATAGCAACTTGATGACAATGTTTCCAACTGGGTTACGTCTGAGCTGGTGGTGCAGCCACTTCACACTAGGCAAACAAAACCTCTCTCCCCATCACAGGAAAGAGATTTGTGAACAATTTCAATCTCTCCTAAAGCAGATTATAATACTTAGTGTTAATGGACATATGCAGTACTGTACTGTGATGGTAAGTATTTGGGTACAATATGTCCCTTCCTCAAAGAGCTTACCATCTAAGTGGGGACCAGAGGCACTGTGAGACATAGCACCTTGCCCCAGGTCACAAAGAGCATTAGAAGCAGGATGGAAACCCTGATTCTCAGGCTCTAATCACTAGGTCACTTCCTCTCTTATGCAATGCAATGTGTACCTCTGAGTCCATGCTGATTGCTGGTGACCCAGCAGCTCCTGGGTTTTCTTGGCAGCATGACCAGAAGTAGATTGTGAGGCCTTTTTTATCCCTGAGGCAATAGAGGGTTAAGTGACTTGCCCAAGGAGTGCTAGTGGGACTCAAACCCTAGTCTTCTGGTTGCTAAGCCAGTGCTCTAACCACTAGGCTATTCCTTCCTCACAGTATGCACATCTTAACCTTGGAAGCTCAAAATGCACACAAGCACTTGGTAATTTTGGTATCTCAGCACTGTGTACTCTTTGCTCATGTTCTTGTCAAGTTATTTCTTAGCAGTGTTGTTCATGTTCCTACTACTACTACTACTAATAATAATAATCATTTGTATAGAGCTGCAAGGCGTATGCAGCACTGTACAGAGACATGTAAGAGATTGTCCCTGCTCATCAGAGCTTACAATCTACTCAAGACTGACAACACAACTGGGGACTAGGATGTGTTTAGGGGAATAGTAAGGAAACATATAGAGTGGGAGACTAGGGGGTATGTTTACTAAACCGTCTTAACATGCGCCTGGTGATAGTGTGCAGGCTGCCATAAAAGGAGTGGGCGTTTCAGTCTTAAAGTAGCAAAACGGGATTATCGTGCGATAACGCGCGCTGCTGCGCCCATTATTGGGCGAAGCGCCGCTAAGTGCGTGACCGCGCGGTAATCTTAAGTAGGCGCCCAGACATGCAAACAGAAACAGAGGTGTAGCACAATGGTTAATACACTGACTGATGGTACAGGGGTCATGAGTTCAATCACCCGGTGTGCCTAATGCATAAGGCTGGCTGAGGCATCACCCTTTACTTTTAGGTAGTGATTTTTGAGGCATTTTACTGTTATTTTAATTAGTGCTGCCAGCAAACACACCCTCATGGTGGCGTAACCTAAGGTGCCGCATAAGGCACTCCATAGGGCACATTAATAAAGTGCACTGTCTGCCAAGGTACCCTATGTCCCCTATAGGACACCTTATAAGGCATTTGATAGGGCGCCTTATAAGGCACCTTATAAGGTGCCTTATAAAGTGCCCTTTAAGATGCACCTTAAGGTTACAGTACTCTGAGGGTGTTTTTGCTGGCAGCACTAATGTACATTAAAAATAGACAATGCCTCAGACAGCCCTATCAAATAACCCCACCATGGGTTTGAACCCATGATCTCTGGCTTCACAGGCAGTGAAGTAACCAGTGGGCTACAGCTGCTAACAAGCCCCTGGCTGGCTGCAGAAGGACTGCATGTCACCACACAAATTGTCTGCTGTGGTTACCAGGATAGGGTTAACCCACCCATACCCATGATGCACTGCACATGCAAATCAGCAGTCGACAGATGGGGTATGCACCCCCACAAGATGGGGTATGCACCCCCACAGCACCTCGGCCTGGTAGGGGGAACTGACCGTGTGTGGTACTGGCACAGAGTAGCCACAGACTGTCACATTGTGCGGGTACTGTGCTCACCCTGAGGGTGAGGTGGGGCACCCAGCACCAGGTCCACGGCACGTTTCATGGCTGTAATATGCTATGCTGCAGGTCCCCATCAGTGCTACTGTGTGTGATAGGTAGTTTCTGCAGACACACCTAGGTTACATCTATGTCCTTTTATATTTCTCAGTCATGTCTAGCCCTTATGGGCTATGATGCACCCAGAATAGTGTATATCCTGTGTTGGTGCCATGGTTACATGATGTAGGTGAAGGGGGGGGGGGTGTTTGGACCCATAGGCAGATTATGTACCACCACACAACCCACCCTCTGGGGCTCAGGGTGGGAAACAGGATCACCCAACAATAGATCCACATTCTACCTCCCTGCAATGGTAGCAGTAGAGGGGACCATCAACCCCAGTCCTGCTGGGGAACAGACACCCTACAGGGCAGGCAATGCAGAGCTGTACACATCCATAAAGCAATAGCAGACAGACAATAGGCCTGGAAATGCTCAGCTGCCCCCCCACCACTATCTGACATTCTCCAGCATCAAGCCTCCAGCCGCTGCACCCTGCAAGGTGTTCCAGCAAGACACATACTAGCTGCAGACAGTCTGCTAGCTAGTCCATAGTGCATGGTCCTGGAGGAGATGCATGTACCCAGAACTGGGATGGCAGCATACACACCAAGCAGATAAATCAGTGAGTGAATGAATGAATGAATAAATATCACATGAGAAAAATACAATATAGCACTATGGGGGAACCTAGCCATGCCGTGGTCACTGCTTAGGGTGAGAGTGACCTCCCAGCAGGACATGCTGTGGCCACGCTGTCCGTGCAGGTGGTGGCCGGGCACTACAATGTCCGAGCCATTGCCCTATGCCCTGTGCAGATGCGGCCAGGCCAGGCCACACTATCCAGGCTATTCCCACAGTACCTTGCTCCTCATTATGCACATTGGCAGGCCAATACTGGCAACAGTGCTAGCAGTGTGGACTGTGGAGGGTGTTGGCAGCCACCACACATTGGATAGACAGACACACACTCCACACACCTATGCCAGCATTGTGCAACTATAGAGGTGTTTGGCAGCCCGGGCCACCACACCAGTTCTGGGCACAGTGCAGGCATGGCTATGGTACGCAATATTGTTGGGGTCAGTCTGTCAGACACCAGATCTGAGGCACACTCCACAGACATCAGAAAGGTTGCTATGATGCAGCTCAATCAGCCAATTGTGCTTAACGTAGGAATTGCTATCTGCCAGTTATCATAGCAACCTTTTGATAGCTGTGTACAGTTTTCCCATGTTTAGGGTGGCATTGCTAAGGTATGCAAGTGCTAGTATGGGGAGATGCACGCAAGGCCCAACATCCTGCCTCTCCTGTGGGTGCGGGTGTGTCTGCCCCTGTTGGCCGCTGCTCTAGGGCAGAGGTTCCCAACTCCAGTCCTGGAGGGCCAAACACTGTTCGGGTTTTCATGCTGTCCCTAATGAATATGCATGAGATACATCTGCATACCATGGGGGCGGTGCATAGCAATGCAGCACAGCCACATTTATTAGAGATGGCATGGAACCTGAATGGTGTTTGGCCCTCCAGGACTGCATTTGGGAGACTCTGCTCTAGGTAATGCGCATGTTTATGGTGTCTGTGCTCTGTAGGGTAAAATGTAGGTGTTTTGGGCATGTCTACGTCATCTGCGCTACAGGTTCTGTCTGTATTAGCACATTGTAGTAGTGGGTAAAATATGGGGGCTGGATTGGCAGGAACCACAGCTGGGACTTGAACCTGTGACCTTCTGCCTCGGAACACACTGGCTGTGTGCACTGCACCACTGTGTTGCCACAGAGACAGTGCATTCCCTGGTGATACCATGACTTCGTCTGGCAGGGCCTGTCTGTTGCAGTGCATGGCACCCACCTACAGAGGGCTAGGCCATGGTCTGCTCTGGGCAGCTGCCACTGCCCCCCTCCACCACCAGTACCCCTCTGCCACCATGCTGACATGCCGTGGTGCTGGTGGTGCGCAGTCTCAGGCCATCCATTGTGCAGGTAGGTGGCTGCCTATGGTGCGTGTTCTGGGGTAGGGGTGCCTGCATAGACATCCACGCTTCCCCCCCCCACACCGCCTGCCAATGTTCTGTGCCCTTGGAGGTACCTGCTGGGTACTATCCCCTGTGACACTGTGATAAACACACTCGTGCCCATGTTGGGCCCTCATCAGTTGCTGTCTGGCTGCTGTACAGTTTCAGCATTCCTAAGTGCCACCTAGGCATCTGCCTAGTCCACACTGTGCTGCAGCTGCACCACATGTGCCACCTGCAGCCCTCTGTATCCCATTTTCAAGCATCTGTCCAGTTGGCCGTTCCGACATGCCCGCCCTGCTGTTGCCGCACATGTGCACGCCATAGGAAACGTGACCGATGGAGAGGAAAACCCTGCACAGTGCAATTTCACTGTGGGCTCATTCACCTTGTATGGGGATGGAGCATGGACTCTTCCAGAGTTCATATCCTTTTTTTGGTGCTTTCTTGGGAGTGTTTTTTGATGTTTCCCATTGAGATCACTATTGCCCAGCTTGGTTATTTTATTTTTCCATTTTCTTCTGTTCATTTTCAATGTTTATTTGCCCTTTTGTTCCTTGCCCATGTATCACACTTATCACTTTTTTGTAGGTTTCCCTGGTTTTGCTGTACATTGCTGACAGAAATGGTTTCTCTTCCCTTTAAATCAGCTCTAACGCCAGGGTTTCACTGGCGTTAGTTTTCAGCCTCGGATTTCACTGCGTTAGTGTGCGGGGAGCCTTTCCCCTCCCACTCTCCACCCATTGACCCCTTCTCTCCGCCCCTGGGGAGCCTTCCTCTGCCCTCCGGGAGCCTTTCTCCGCCTTCAGTGCTCGTTTGCGCCGCTGCGCGCGTTATCGCGCGCTAAGGTACCTCTGCGCCCGATAAAGCGCCATTATCGCGTGATAAGGTCACAGAGCGCACATTAAGACAGTTTAGTAAACATATCCCTAGGTTTCATACAGGCACGTGATAATTCGTTCATCTTGCGGGAGAGCCCCAGAAAACGTAGTCAGTTTTTGTTTGTGTGTATGTTATGTTATCACTAGTAGGAGGAATTTCATTATTTCTTTCTGTTTGTTACCTTTCTGTTTTAGGGAACTTTACTTCACAGTAGCATGTATTAAAGCTACGAGTTGTGCCTCCTGATATTCTCCCTCTGCAGCATATCTGCAGTGGTAGGAGTGATCCTTAATGCTCCTTCCTCTCTTTGGACTCCTGTTATCATGGTTCTGGTGGAGGGCAAGAATTTTGAATTGGGCAGTATGGGATTTTTTTTTAATGGTAGCCGGATTAGGGCCCAAAGTGGGAAGAAAAATGCCAATGAAATTGTATTTTTCTTTTGTTTCAAAAACATGAAAACACATAACATCTTTAATGCAATCGTTTGCCAAATTACCCCATTCCATTATTTTAGACGTTTTGGCCATTCCTGGTTTTGAACTTGCGTCGTAAAACATTAAGGTATTTGTGGCCTCTAATTCTTTCTACTGAAATAAATGTTGCAGGTCTCATGATGCACCAGGAATCCGAAACATGCCTAAAATCTCTCTCTTGGAGCTAGATAACTTGGTAGCTCTATGGCAAGTACTGTGTCCTGTCACATGGAGGATCTGGGTTGGACTCCTGAGTTGAGCTTCTGCTTTGTAGCACAACCATGGCTTAGGATGTTGTGAAGTCAGCGCTCACAGTCCCTGTGGGGAGGGAATTTTGGCCATTGCTCAATGGCAGCACCTAGTAGCCATATCTAGAGTCTACATTGACTAATCTCAAGAAAGAGCCACAACTTAGGGTCTCTGATCATGAATGGTCATTGTGACTTCTGGGTTAAGTTGGGAGGGTTATTTGCATTAGTGTCAGAATGAGATGGGGCTCCCCCTGCAGACCCTGGAGCAACTAACGTTTGTGGCTCTTGGGGTCTTCCACAAAGTCCCTGAAACAGATGAGCCAGCATTACATAGTTCTCTGCAAGTTTAAAGTACGCAGATGTCTTTATTCTTGCACTGATTTCAGAAGACTATTGCAAGGCTGGCATGAGAATACAAGCACCTGTGTAGCTCAAACTTGCTGAGAGACTTGTGGTGCTAGTCAGCTGATTAGGGAGAACAGGGAGAGTGTGCTACGCAGCAAGGTTTGCAGGCCCTGGGAGTGTCAAAATGGCTTGGGGAAGGAGGGAGTAGAAGCAGACTTTATGTGGGAGGAGGGTGGAAGATGGCTGGAGAGGGGTTTGATACAGTAACAAATTAGTAGTGGGAGCTGAGGAGTGGAACTTAGTTGGTTTGCTTGCTCCTGAGTATATGAAGTGGGGAACCCCCTGCCGTGGGTAACAGTGAATGAAAGCTCAGGAGAAGGGAGTTCCAATTGGGCAGGTAGCCCAAAGGTGTAGAAGGACACTGGTAGCCCAGAGATGTAAAAGGACATTACTAGGCCTAAAAAAAGAACTATTATCGTGATTAATACAACATCTTCTATGGTCAATTATTTTATAATGTTGGCAAGTGATTTTAAGTTTTCAACCAATTGTTAATCACAACCCATATAGTGATTAACTCCTTAAGTTCATGATCTTTGCCGTTTTTCAGGTCATGCCACGTCTTAGTAAGTGGAACCGACATGTCAACCATTGTGCTGTGACTTTCTTCAGGGTGAAGTGGATATGTAGTGCAGATGCTCAACAAGATTTTTCAAATAACATTTAAAATATTGATGTCCTTCGACTTGATCTCCAAACAGTGTTTTTGTATTTCGTAACATATGTTCTCCCCAGCAGTTTTGGCAGTCAGGTGGGCCACATTATAGGCAGGAAGTTCCATATAGGATGCATTATTTGTCACTGTTTCAAATTCATTTACTTTTCTCAGATTTCATATTTAAAAAAAAGTTAACAGTACATTTAAATATATTAATAACAAAATCACTTAAATCACTTTTCCATTCCTAAGCATCTCTCCAGGCAAGCAGGTTATGCCCACCCACCAGCAGATGGAGACAGAAAAAAACCTGAACTGAAACAGCCCACCAGGAGCTTGTGCACACCAGCCAGACAATATTTTCTTAGTCTCAGCAGATGGTGGACATGCATAGTCTGTGTTCTGTGTTTCTGGACTGATACCTGTGCTAGCTGATCCTTTTTTGTTATTTTTCTTTCTGGATATTGAGTCCCTTTAAGGGGTGCCGAACCTGGTGGTCTGGGTCCCTCCCCCTTTCTTCCCCACAGCCACCTTTAATCCCAGTTCCCTCTCCCCAACACACTAGGGAGAGGTCCCAGGGTTTTTGCTTTCAGAGCACCTGTACTAAAAAAAAAACAAAAGAAAAAGAGCAGAGCAAGTGAGAGAGCGGGTGTCCCTTGCCGGCACAAACAGGAGGCTCCGGGGTGCTGAAAAGTGGCAGCTCCAGGCAGACCAGAAAGCATCGAAGGCCTGTGTTGCCGGCAGCGTACATAGCAGATGCCGATGTCTGGCTCCGTAGGACGAGGAGACCTCTGTGGGCTCCGCATACTCCCTGGAGGGGCCCTTTGATCTCCTGGATGAGTCCTCTTTGAAGGATCTGGAGGAGGGGGAGCTCCCTGTGGCAGAAGATCGAATGGTGGTCCGGCTCTTCCACATGGATGAGCTCTCATCCCTTATCTCTCAGACCTTGACAGAGCTGCATATTTTGGAGGAGAACCCATTGGAGATGGCCAGGGACTTGATTTTGTAGGATGTCAATAAGCCCCACAGAGCTTTCCCGGTACACAGTGCTGTATGGGTGCTTATTGAGGTGGAATGGAAGGTTCTGGATGCCAGTCTCAAGGTGGGTCGGATGATGTCTCAGCTCTATCCTATTGCCTCTGATGAAAGGGAGACGTTTTGACTACCCTGGGTGGACGCCTTGGTGGCTGTGGTCACGAGGCAGACTTTGATCCCAGTGGAAGGAGGAGCCACCCTGAAGGAGTCCCAGGACTGCCAGCTGGAGGCCTCTTGAAGTAGTCTTTTGATGTGCGTGCCTGCCTTAGCCTTGCAGGCCTCGATCTGTGGAGCTTACATGGCCAGGGCCTGTTGACGTTGATCTCAGAGGGATCTCTGGCTGGGTCAGGGTGCAGCAGCCCATTTGGGCACGGCTTTCGTGGCAGATCTCCTCTCTGATCTCATCCGGGTTTCAGCTATGAACATGGCCACTGTGGTGGCCTCAAGGCATTTTCTGTGACACAGCTTCTGCCCGTGGCAGGGGTCGGGACTTCCGGAAGTTCAGTCAGGCTGGGACGGCAGTTCTTAGCACTCCTGTTTTCTGCCTCGAGGCAGCCCTTTCGAGGGGGATGCAGGGGTGGCAGGGCCCTGGCAGAGGCTCGGAAAGTCCCAAGCTTGCCCAATGAAGGTTTGTGGGCCCTGGTGGGCTGATGCTGGTAGGCGGCCACTTGCAGTGGTTTTACCTCACTTGGGTCTGAATCACATCAGATGCCTGGGTGCTGGAGGTGATTCGTGAGGGCTATGTGCTTGCGTTCGCTTGGCCCCTGTCAGGCACCTTTTATGGTGTTCCCCTGTCACTGCCTCTCAAGGCCCGAGCTGTCCATGATACGCTGGACCAGCTGTTGTAGCTGGAAGCGGTGGTTCCCATTCTCCAGCCCATCCTGAACTTGAAAGTGGTCAACCAAGCCTTGCGAGTTCGATGTTTACGCATGGAGACCCTACTTTCGGTTATTGTGGGGATGCGGCAGGGGGAGTATCTCACCTCCCTCGACATCACGGAGTCGTACCTGCATATCCCGATCCGTTACGAGCATCAGCGCATCTTGCACTTTGCAGTCCAGGTGGGCCATTTTTCGTTTCAGGCCCTGCCAATCGGCCTGGCCACGACTCCTCAGGTGTTTACCAAGGTTGTAGTGGTGGTGGTGGTGGTGGCCCTGCACAGGCCGGGGGTCCTGGTCCACTCCTACTTGGACAGTTGTTTGATTCGAGCATGTTCAACGCAAGAGAGTTGGCTCACCACTGAGACCGTTGTTCAGCTCCTGCAGGAGTGGGTTGGGTGGTCAACTTTTTGAAGAGCAGTATGGTGCCTTCTCAGTATCTAGGGGCTCGGTTCAACACAGTGAAAGGGCATGGTGTTCTGCCCGAGGGCAGGATACTCAAGCTACAGGCACAGTTGTGCGCCTTGTGGGGGATTCCAGGCCCATGGGTGTGGGATTACTTGCTGGGCGCAATGACAGCGCCGCTGGAGCTAGTGCCCTAGGCCTGGCTGCACGTGCATCCTTTGACAAACAGGAACAAGGAGACACCCCACCTGCAGTCAAGGAGCACACGAGGAAGCCTTGGAAGGAACAAACTTTATTGAAGAGCTCAGCCCTACATGTGTTTCGGCCACTCGGGTCTTCATCAGGGGATTATGAGCACTAAAACCATAAAAATATAAAACTAAGAACAGTGAACATAAAACAGGCAATGGTAATCTCACAATAAATACCAAAAGTTAAAATAATATAAATAGGTGTTATTTCTTATCATTTTTATTACTTATTTACCTAGTACCATAGATAAAACAAACAAATAATCAAATAGATAAATGTACGTTTAATAAAAAAACATGATAATCAAAAGGAAAACTTGCCAGTGTAACAAATAACTCTTAAGTAAACTGATGAACTCACCAATAAGCAGGATACAAATGACATACACCCAAATGGAGACTAGAACATTCTATTAAAAGCTAGGATCAGATCGACAGTAGCACTGTTAGGCATGCAAGGCAATATAATTGCTACAATATAATTTAAAAAGTGCAGGAACAAATGAACAAATAAAATTGGAAAGGAGGAGGGAACCAAGGTAAGTTTATCGTAAGCAGTGAGTATTCTGAAAGGATTGAAGGCATGCTAATTTAAAACAATAAAACAATCGGGGTATTAGTGTAAAAGGCACTGATATCGAAGGGATCAATGTTAGCGATATGATTGAAATTAAAAATATGTAGAGTAGCCATGGGATCGGCAAAGAATACACTATAATAGTAAAAGAATGACAAACAGGGTACAGCCAATTGATAGATGTGCTGATGGAGTATTGAATATTTAAGAGGTGATGACGCACCGACCATAGCACATAGATATTGCAACCACGGATACTAAAAGGATAAAGGCCCATCATAAAAAATGCATATGACATCATGAAATGAATAAAATGTATAATTTAGACTTGGGCATGCTCAATATAAAATGACCATTCTGTTGAAATTTAAAATGCAGAAAAATTATATGTATATTGAATGACACTGAGATAAAAAATATTGTGGACATACAAAATGTACCTAAGGCAAAATTAAAAATAAAGTGAAGACCACTTAATCAGGGTTTAAAAAACAGCTCATAAAGAAATTTAGAAGCAGATATGCCTTAAAAAAAGGATAGCATGCAACAAGGAGGTACATATACAGACTTATTCAAATGTACTGAATAGTACTTGATTAAATCAGATGATGGATAATGCATGAACATTTAAATGCATAGTAGACAATGGATGTAAACAAATAAAAAGACATCATCCAAAGTATAAAATTAAATGACAAATTTAGATAGTATAGGCAAAAATTAACGTTGAACAGCATGTGTCAAAGGCTCCATCTAAAACAATGTAGCAGACTAGAATATTGACTTTAAAATGTATAATAAATAAGACCTCCACAGCACAAAACTAGTAATAGAACCATCGTTTAAGAGAGTAATAATTAAGCAACGCTGATAAATCATCTAGGGACCGTGCGGCAAACTTGAATCAATAATTAAAAAGAGAATGCTTATAAAGAACCGGCATCCAGCCTTGTACTCGCCTACAAAGGTCACAGTGAAATTTGAAACAGAGGCAAAGACCGTGCAAGGGAGGTTTAAATAGAGTGATGTAATCATGTCAGACAGAAATTAATATGATTAGAGGCTACAATATAATCATCTATATCCAAACTAATCAAAAAGGTTATCAGTAAACAAAATACCAAGCTACCCCTCTGATCTCTCTAACCCTGGTCTGTTGGTCCCGACAAAAAAGTAAGGGGTAGCTTGGTATTTTGTTTACTGATGACCTTTTTGATTAGATTGATTTACTTGAGTCATTGGTTATACGGGGGCACAATTGAATACACATCTATATCCAAACAGTATAATAGGAACAGCAGAAATCAAATACTCTTATTGTTCAAACATTGAGATGGTCCAATGGGCAGCAAAATTTAAACTCTACAAGCTATACCTAGAAAAAACAATTCACCCTAAACAATAATAATTGTAGGATGTTTTATAAAGTCTTCCAGCCTTGAAAATCCATATATTGAAAAAGAAAGTATTTAGACACATAGAAACAACACACAAAACCAAAATCTGTGAAGGGGACTATAAAATCAATATATTATTTATACAAAAAAATGAAAAAGTGAGGAGACCAAAGTAACAATAGAAGTAGAAAAATACAACAAAATACTTACAAAAAAAAATAGAAAAATCTAATTCCTGGTTGAGACCAGAGGAATGCATTGTATTAATTTGGAAAATGAGTTTCTGCTCAAGTCTTAAATGTTTGAGCAACATTCCCTCCACGCCAATGAGGATGAACCTGCCATAAAACCAAATACCAGATTAATAATCTTGTGTTGCACGGAGGCCCATTGTCCAACTAAGGGTTTCTGGGAGGTGCTGTTTCTGATACAACTACAGTGCTCTGTAATCCTTGTCTTGACACTTCTACTTGTTTGACCTATAGAGCAACTTACATGGACAAATGATGACATAAACAACATTTTCAGTCTGACAAGTGGTAAAACTGGTTAATGGGAATTTTACAGAGGAAGTGGGTTGTACAAATACACTCTTAGTAGCAATAACTGAATCACATACGGAACAAGATCCACAACGAAAATGTCCCATAGTGAAGGGTTTCCGACACCCACTAGCAATGCGGTGGGGACCAAAAGACTGGATAAATTAGGATTCCTACAGTTGTGTTTCAAATGCTGGAATTGTCTGGACAATATGCCACTCATATTGTATGATTTCTGAGATTTGTCTTGATTTAGTAGAAAACAAAAGAAGGCAGACAATCTTGTCAAATTTCGATTTTTCATGTGGCAAAAACTGGGTATCCCATGGGGTATCCCCGGCCTGAATATATGCCTTCAACACATGTTTCAGTGGATACTTTTTTTCAGTAAACTGTTCACAAAGTATAGCAGCATTATGTTCAAAATTCGCATGGTCAGAGCAGAGGTGTTTGGCCCTTAAAAATTGGCCGACTGGAAGATTGTTTTTATGAGAGCTGTTATGAAAACTTTGAAAGTGTAAAAAATGGTTATGTTCAGTACTTCTACAGAATAAATCTGTGTGAAAACCCTGTTCGCCTTTAGAGGTTTCTTATCTGGACATTATGATCATCATTCTCATCAATGTGTGCTTCAAACTGTAAGTGAGGGTCCAATGAATTTAAACAATGTAGAAATGTAGCCAGTGTTGCACGATCAACATCCCAAAGGAGAAGGACATCATCAAAGTAGCGTTGCCACAATTTAATATTATCTTTAAAAGAATGTCTATTCAAAAATTTTATTTTAAAAAAGAGCGACATAAAGATTGGCTACATCTGGTGCCATTGACGACACCATGGCCACTCCTCAAACTTGTAAGTAAAACAGACCATCAAACAAAAAAAAGTTAGTAGTCAAAGCTAAGCGAGCTAACTGGGTATGGAAAAAAGTAGGAAATCATTTGAATCTCTCTTCTTGCTGTAAAAACACATCATCTGGCATATCAGTGGCCTCATCCTGAGGTATATTGATGTATAGGGAAACAATATCAAAGGTGACAAGCAGGAAATCGTTATGGTAGTTCGTGAAAGATAACATGAGCTGAATCACATGTATATGAAGGTACCTGAGTAACAAAGGGAGGTAACACCACATCTAAAATTTGAGAAACAGGTTCAAACAAAGACCCAATCGCAGATTTGATAGGATGGCCTGGTTTTGTTATATAGCGATTTATGAATTTTAGGACGCATTTGTATAGTGGGGACGACAGGATGTGATACCGTAAAGAACCTCTGTTCCTTTTTAGTCAAATAGTCTGTTTCCACATCTATTTGGATGAAGGAATCTAACTTTTGTTTAAGAGAAGGAGTGGGATCCTTATCTAACCTCTCATAGAATGTCTTGTCTCACAGCTGCCTTTGAATCTCCAAAATATATGAATCTTGGGATTCATAACAACTACGACCCCTCCCTTGTCTGCTGTTTTTATAACTAATCTAAAATCTGTTTGGAGTTTAAGTGCTTGTTGTTGGTTATAAGTAATATTGTGGAAGTTATGACATGGCTTCTGCTCCAACCTTTTGATACCCTTAAGGACCGCCTTTACGAAAACATCAATTGCGGAGTTAGTGCTATTTGGTGGTAAACAGGTAGATTTACCGTGAATAATAGAGGGATCAACATAAGTGTATTGAATATTAGCAAAAAACTCCTTAATTTTTAATTTTCTAATTTTAAAAAATCGAATCTAGTGTTAAAGGGGTCATAGTCACTGTTCCCTCTAAGCTGTGCGCGTGTGCGTGCGCACACACCTCACTGAGCGAGCGCACATACTTTACAATAGAGCGCACAAAAATTACGGTTGTGATTCTGTTAGAAAACAACACAAATGTCTTAAAATTTAAAAGTTGTGATTGTAATTACTAGAAATTTTCTGCTTCATTTAGTAATCGTCTATTTTCATTTAATTTGATTAAAGTCAATGTGGTGTACATACTGTATTCTGACGTGTAGTCAAATTTTAAAGTATATAACTCCGAGTGTCGTTATGTGGCGCACAAAAATTTAACCTTCCTTCAAAAGCTGCACAGCTGATATTTTATGCGCACACAGCCTACAGAAAATTAGAGGGAACATTGGTCATAGTATGTAATGTTGACAAAAGACAAGCCTTTCTCTAAAACATCTTTCTGGGTGGAAGTCAGTGAAATATCTGAAAGATTTAAAACATTATTAATTATTCCCTGTACAAGGTCCGGCGGGCCCCCTCTTGCCATCTCCTTCCCCATCCTTTCCCTCGGCCAGGGTAATGAGATTGGTAGTCCAATCTGTGGTATTCTGGTGTTTGATGTTGATCCCTGTCTCGTGACTTGTGTGCATCCCTGTCTTGATGTTTGAACTTGGCTGGCCCCTTCCCTCCTCCATTCCAGAGTTTGTCCATTGAAAAATCCTGGGAAGAAGAATGATCAGAATTAAATAAGGGAGTGGAGGAATCAATGGGCTCTTCTGGGCTGACTCCTAATTCTCTTCCTAGCAGGACCAGCTTCAGGAATATCATGATGGTCTTCTTGGTTGGACTTGTGTTGAAAATTAGTTCTGTTTCTACGGTGATAATCTTCAAATGTTCCCTTCCTCTTATTCCAAGGATAAACACATCCAAACCGGTAATCATCCTCATCCCTTCTAAATTTTAGAAAGTTTCTTATCCTTGATTACCTTCTTGTAAGATTCCAAAATTTTGTTATAATCGGAAAAAAGTCTATCAGATCTATTATCTATCTTTGGTGCATTAATTTTAGTTTCAATTTCTTGAATGTTCCGTTCTGTCCTTTTTTTTTTTTAGAAGTCCGAATGAGAAGAATTATTAAATCTAATGAGCATTTGTTTAAAATAGAATTCCAACCCTGTATAAATTTTTCATTTTATGGTACATACTAGGGGCTTTAATAGCCCAAAGTCCTCGAGGTATGACCTTAGCACGGCAGTAATCAAGTAGGGAGGCAGCATGCATCTCTCAAACATTCTTCTGTGTTAGATGAGCTAGATCTTCCCATGCTTAATCTTTATCTGAAGACATTTCATGGCTGAAAAAAGGCTCGTCAAGTAACATATCTTTATTTATTTATTTATTTACATTCTCTTATATACCACGCTATTCTGCATCAGTGCGGTTTACATTGAACAAACTAAAATTACATTGAACAGGGCACTATAACTTGGAGATAACTATTTTAATTCTTCATCTTTAAAGCTAAGAATGTCCTTCCAAGGAGTGAACATAGTGTGATAAATAGGAACAAGGAGACATCCCACCTGCAGTCAAGGAACGCACAGACAAAGCAGGACACGAGGAGCCCTTGGAAGGAACAAACTTTATTGAAGAGGTCAGCCCTACATGTGTTTCGGCCACTCGCGTTCAGCAGGGGACTATGACCACTAAAACCATAAAGATATAAAACAAAGAACAGTGAACATAAAACAGGCAATGGTAATCTCACAATAAATCCTTGATGGCAATGGAGGCACTCCCATTGCTTTGGTGGGTGGAGTGCCACCACCTGGCACTTTTGGTTGCAGACGTTGACAACATGCAGGTGGATTTCCTGAGTTGGCAGATGCTTGATCTAGGGGAGTGGTCTCTCTCGGAAGCGGCCTTTCAGTTGATTATGGAGTGATGGGGGGGCTCCCATCATGGATCTGATGGTGATGACATCCAACTCCAAAGCTCCGTGGTTCTTCAGCCAGCGGCTGGAGCACATGTTGGAAGGCTTTAATGCCCTGTTGCAACCTTGGCTTGTGGACGGCCTGCTATACGTGTTTCCACCCTGGCCTTTAATTGGCCGAGTGCTTTAGTGGGCCTAGGCGCATCCGGGTTGGGTCATCCAGGTGGCTCCGGACTGGCCTCTGTGCCCATGGAGCTGATGCAGGCCAAACCCCTGCCCCTCCTGGCAATGGCAGATCTCTTCACTCAGGGGCCTGTCCGGATTCCAGCATTGGATTGACTCGGCTCTCACTTATGGCGTGGTTCTTGAGCAGGTGCGGCTGAGCTGTTGTGGTTACTCTCTGCGTGTGGTGGATACCCCGCTGAAGGCTTGACGGAGTTCCACATCTCTGGCCTATATATGGGTCTGGTGAATCTTTGAGGCCTGGTGCGAGGAGCATGGAGTCTGGCCCCTGGTGGCCTCTTTCCCTGAGATTCTAGCCTTCCTCCATGTGGGGCTGGAAAAGGGATTGGTCTTGAGCTCCCTGAAAGCTCAGGTGGTGGCCTATGCTTGTTTTCAAGGCTGTGGTTAGGATTAGTTTCTCGCAGCACATGCAGACGTGGTGCATTTTCTCCAGGGAGTTAAGAACATTTGGCTGTTCTGTGCTAGCCCGTTGGGATCTTAATTTGGTCCTCTCTTCCTTGACGGAGGCTCTATTTGAGCCTATTCGAATGGCTTTCTTGTAGGACTTGATGCTCAAAGTGGCGTTCTTGGTTGCGATTTGCTTGGCTTGCCGGATTTCCAAGCTCCAGGCTCTGTCCTGCAGAGAGCTGCACTTGGTGATCTCCAAGAAGAAGGTAGTTTTACGACCACTGCCCTCCTTTCTGCCGAAAATGGTTTCGGCCTTTCATGTCAATCAGGTGGTGATGTTGCCGGCCTTCTCTGGTGACCAGGATGCTAAGGATGCGTGTATTCTTCATCTTTTGGATGTACATGGGCCCTTCATGGTTACTTGCAGGCCACAAGAGTTCCAAGAGTCCGATTGTCTCTTTGTGGCGTTTAGTGGCCTGAGGAAGGGGCAGGCAGTTTCCGAAGGGCTATGGGATTTGTGCTGTCGGCAGTGGCCACCTGCTATTTGGTCTGTTGCCTTGGGACTGTCCTGTGAGGCATGGTGGTAACATAATATATGATGGCAGATAAAGACCAGGTTGGTCCATCTAGTCTGCCCAGCAAGGTGGCAAGAGTAGGTGCGCCCGTCGCTCTGTCCGGTTACCCCTCCCCATGTCTCTTTTTAGGGGTTTACCCACTACTCAATGCAGATCACCTCGACTTGTTAAGATATCCAAGACAGTTACATTTATTTTAATTTTATTTTGTTTATATAAAGGGATCCACTGTGTCTTGTGGTGAATCTTGTTTGTATCGGTGCTTCAGTGATACTCGCTCCAAACAAAACAAAACAAAAGTAGAAAGTAAACCAGCAATGATGAGGAGGAAGAAGACTGGTTCTTGTTCCTATCCTACTATATTGGGGATGGCAAACTCTCTTTTTAGCTGTTTTTTGTTGTCATTCTAGGTTGGCAGAGGATTGGGAGTGGTGTCTCATGGATCAGCTTTGTTACAGTCATACTGGCTGGCTGGCTGGTGGGCTGTTTCAGCTCAGTTTTTTTTCTTAGTCTTCATCTGCTGGTGGGTGGGCATAACCTTCTTAACTTGACTGGAGGGACTTCAGGAAAGAAAATTAGCAGGTAAGGCCTAATTACACCTTCCTGCTTATTTTTCCATGTCAATTCATCAGATTGTTAGCTGGGCAATCAGTAAAATCAGCCGGATGGCGTACACATTCAAAAGTACCTGAGGAGAACATTGACAGAAAAGAAAATTAATATGTAGCATCGAACAGAGTAACATGCCAGAAAAAACCCCAGCTAGTCCATCCTGTCTGCCTAGATATTCTGTTCCAGCACCCACTTGATCTAATCCCCTCACAGGATGCAGAAACCAAGTGTAGGTTTAGATTTGATTTTTGTTTTTGTAATTTAATTCTCATGTTTATATTCTGTGGCTCATCTGAATTTTCCCCAAGAAAGAGTAAGGACTGAGACCCTAGAGGAGAGGAGGGGTAGAATAGATTACTAAATAAAATTCCAGCTGAATTTCCAGCATCAAGTGGCTTATACCTAATGAGAACCAAATGTACAGATGTAGAAAAGTGCTTATTTCATTGATGGCACTGAGGCAGGTGTGGACCTGGGCTGCATCTGGGGCATTTGCCTATCAGGAATCACCAATACTAATTATTGAATCCTTACAGGAACATCAATCTCATAAGTGCAAAACTGAATCCTTTATAAAGAATAGCTCACTCAAAACAATTATTTTTTGTCAGACTATTTCATTCAAAGCCACTATTTATCAGAATGAAAGGACTAATGAGCTAGGAGCAGCTGATAAATAGCGGCTTTGAATGAAATTAGTCTGACAAAAAAATATAATTGTTTTGAGTGAACTATTCTTTATGCAGGATTCAGTTTTGTCACTTATCAAGAATCACTGTCAAGACCGGTTCTAGGTTTTCTGCTGCCCTAAGCAAAGAATTTTTGTTCTCCCCCCCCCCTCTATGAATTTGTTGTTTATGCTTATTTTCTATGCTTTGCAATTTTTTTTAAAGAAACCAGCAAGTACAAGAAAATGATACCTGATGGTGTTTTCTATTGCACCAGGGCATCCATAGAACTAATAGCATGCAATTCCACAATTTTAAAACAGAAATTTTATCGCATAACACAAGAACCTGATTACAAATCCATATTCACTCCCCCCCCCCCACCCTTTATCGTGAAAAGGGGTTGGACATCTCAGGAGCAAAACCAGAGATGAGGGTCAGCTCATTGTCTTGCCATAGAGAAAACTAATAACAATAGCAAGGCCATACAGTAAGCAAAAAAAAGGGTCATAAATGAAAATATCATCAATGGGTCTACCGGATGAGCATCAGACTATGCTATCTATGGGGAAGAGAATCCCAGTAGGGCTCCTAGATGGTCTAGAGAAGTCGCCAGCACCTCGGGCAGGAATTACCTGCCATATGATATTCTAACAGCAAAGATGAAATGAAAAAGACCATTGCACTAATTCCACAAACTTGGCTATGCCACAGTAAGCCAAAATACTCTTAGGAGCCAAGAGAAAAGCTCTGGCCTAAAAAGAATACCACCCTTCAAGGCAGAAAAGGTGGAAAAATCCAAAAAGAGTTGCATCATTCCCATAACAGGCAACTGGATAGCTAAGATTCTGGTCCACACTGCAGAGATCTGCTCCCAAAATCTCTGTGTCACCAGACAGTTCTGGATATATGTCCCAAGTCAGTGGCTGCCTTGCCACTTTTAAGGCAAGCCTCTCTGGGTGCAAGTCCACCTCTAAAAGTCACTAGGGAGAAATATATGCCCGCGACAGAAATTTATATTGTGACTCCCTCATCTGAGCTTCCTTGGACAGGTTCAAGAGACACTTAAAATTAGCTCACAGCAAATCCTTAGACTGATCTAACTGAAGGTCCTGCGTCTATTGCACTGCAAGCTTCACAAAGTCTAAACTACCATGGATATTGCAAAGAGCCTATGGAAAACTAAGTTTTTAATAAGCATCTTCATAGAAGAGCATAAGCATGACTCCAAAGTCCGCCATTCCCATCCCAAGGCATGAATGTAGTGACATGCTTACAGATATTCAAAACAAAATCAGTATGAAAGATTCCGTATACCACAACCAGCTCTTCAAAGGATCTAAGTCCCCGTACTCAGAAGAAAATCTCCCAAACATCACACTTCCTTGGATTGCCAGCTGTTAAACAATACCCCATCCATATGCACCGAGAAGTCTAGGTTTCCACATAAAGGAAGAAGGATTACAGCAAAGCAGTTTACAAACCCATTGCCAAACCTACCACATATATTATGCAATCACATGTCGGCTAAGGCCAGGGGCAGTTTTTGCGAGGAAGCATGCAGGACATAACTTGGAGACAAGGAGCTAACTAGCCACGGTTCCATCGTCGTAGAGGTATAATATTCTCTATCACCCAAGCAGTCGACTATATGTTGAAGACCACATAGGCCAAGTAGCAGGACCATACCTAGCCCTGTGTGGTGCGTCCGCACAGGGTGCAAAGGCTTAAGGGGTGCATTTCAGCTATCTGCCATTGCCTGCTGCTGCTGCCTCTTTTTCTTCTCTCAGCAGCGGCAGACAGTTGAAATGCACCCCTTAAGCCTTCTTGTGGCACTCTAAGCAGGTCTGGTCCCTCCCTCCGCTGACGCGGCATCAGAGCAGGCACAGACAGATCTGCTTAGAATGCCGACAACTTGCACATTGGGCGCACCTCTTCTTTCCCGTCGCCGTCTAGAAAGTGACTAGATGGAGTTGCGGGGTGGGGGGAGAGGGGTACGCGCCTGATTTGCAAGTCGCACAGTACACGATTCACGCTCGGTATGGCCCTACCAAGTAGTATTGCCATAAATCTTGCAAATGTTCCCCCCCCCCTCTGAATATCATTGGAGGATTTGACAATTGCCTTTTTGAAAATATTCAGCCAAGGCAGACAACAGGCTCCCTCAGACATAGCTTACATTGTAGTAACAACATAACGTAAATGACTTAGGTGTAGGACCGTGCGGGGCCGTTTAAAATGCTGCTACATTGGTTCTGCTTGCTGTGGAGATTGGAGGGGTGATGTCGACAGCGGAGGTTGTGAGTGGGAGTTTAAACACCTGGTGGTATGATATCTACCTCTTCAGATGCTATGTGGAACATTTCTTCTTGTCTCCTCTATTCCTTTAACTATCACTGTATCTCTTATTCTGTCCTATCTAATTAATGGCGTTCTTTTCATATTTTCTGTAACTTTTATGTAATATTGTAAACCACTCTGATGCTTTGGCTTGAGCGGTATATCAAATGTAATAAACATAAACATGTCAGCATTATAGACAATTAGTATAGTGAGCTAATCTTGGAGACAGGCAATGATAGCATTAATATGATACAACTTCAGTAGTGTTCACTTTAAAACAGTGTAGTAGAACGTTCAAATAGCAGAAATATAAATTATCAACAGAATACAAATGATATACCTTAATAGATAGCACAGTAGAACACACAAATAATGGAATATTCACAGGTCAGTACAGCACAAATGATGCACCATAAAAGGCAACATGGTAGAACATTCATATAACATAGATGGGATGTTTCATTGTATAGTGCTAACATTGTGTGAGTATCCTAATAGGCAGGAGAGGGGAGAGGTGCAGTTGGTGCATAGAAGCAGACAAGATGGATAAGATAGAGGCATAGAGAGAAATAAAAATTTGCAACTGGATTGGAGAGTAAATTTTATATGTACAGATAGACAGGTGGATCTTGGTCTCAGGGTGTGTAGCAGCTAGTCCTGAAACAATATAAGTGAATGGAAAGTCAGTCACCACAGCCATTAAAGGCTTGGGAGAAGGGCCAGGCGTTCATATGCTTACTGAAGTAGAAGTAGTCTTGAGTTTGATGTAGTCCCTTTAGGAGCGAGTTCCAGAGCATGGGGGGCAACTCCTAAGAAAGCTTGCTGGCGGGTATTGCAATGTATTATTTCCTTTGGCAAGAGTACATTTAGGAATGCTCTTTGAGAAGTCACTAGAGTCCTCAAAGGTACTAGAGAGCTAACTTATTTGTCAGTTGTGTAGCAGCATTTTGAATTAATTGGAGATGGTGCAAACTGTTTATACTCTGACCAATATGTAATGCATTACAGTAGTCCAGCCATGATATTATCACAGCATGGATCACTGTGATTAGGCTCATCTTCTCAATATATGGAGAAGGATTGTAGAGCGTAGTAGTTGGAATGGATGGGCAAAGTGGGTAGGATCTTTATCTGCCATCATTTTTCTATGTTTCTATGATTTCGTAGTTGCAGCAGGTGATAGAAGCAGTTTTTAAAGGTTAGCTGAATTTATGCATTTTCTTACATTCATTCATTTTCTGCCCACAGTCAGAGTACCACATTGTACGGTTCACATTAATAAAAACAATTACAATATAAAAACAATACAAAAAACACCCCCTGCTCCCCCCCCCAAAAAAAAACACACCCAAAAATACCCACCCAACTCCTCATTTATAAAATAAGACAAGGAACAGCTCCCCTTAAAAGAAAAACAGCTAACTATGACAATCTGCATCAAAACCCTAGCATCCATCCTATAATATCATTAAGGAACTCTTAAGCGTATACAGATCCTGTTCTTCACAAAGTTCAAAAGGAAGCATGTTCCATAAACAAGGACCCTGTATAGAAGGACACTTGAGATCTGCTCTTATGAAACTCCCTTTCACTGGGAAGAGTCAATAACCTCTGACCCTGTGATCTCAACAGGTGAGCAGGGACAAAGGGAACCATTCCTGTGGACAAATAACAAAGAGCCATATCGCGCAACGAGTGGCACACTAACAATTAACAGTTTGTACTTAACTAAAACTATACAGGGAGCCAATGCACAGCCTTCAAAATAAGGATCACATGATCCTTTTTGCAAAGACCCTTAATCAGTCTTACAGCCATGTTCTGAATCAACTGTAAATGATGAACCTCCCTCTGAGTGAGGCCCACTAAGATGGCATTACAATAATCAATCCAAGGAAATACCAAGGCCTGTGTTACCAATGCATAATTAGGCACAGAAAAAAATAGGTGCAATTGATGTAGTTGGTGCAAAACATAAAACAAACTGCAGACAATCCTGGGCACCTAATCTTGCAAGGCCAAACAGGAATCCGGCCAAACCCAAAGATTCCAACAAACACCCTTAAAAACGACCCGTAACTTGGAAGAAATCCTGCCAGCGATCCTATCACTATCCAATCAAAGCCACTCAGTTTTACCTACAGTTAATTTCATTCACAAATTCCCTAACCATTCCTCCAACTTATTCAGTTGATCTCCCACCATATCTGCATCTGCTGAGCACACATAGTAGAAGTAATCAAGACTTGTATGTCATCGGTGTAAACATAAAATTGAAACCTGCCGCACGTAGGATGGCACAAAAAGGAGCAAACTTACTAATTAAATAAATAAATAAGCGGCCAGCACAGAACCCTGTGGAATCCCCTGCTTCAAAACCTGCATATTTGAAGCCATAACATCCACACAAACCAACTGCTCCCGACCCAAAAGGTAATATTTGAAAGCCAATGAAAAACACCACTGCCAATCTTCAACTGTTGCACTGTATAAAAAAGTATCTCATGACTAACAGTATCAAAAGCTGCCAAAATATCTAGTAACAACCAAATACCATTGAGGCCCATATCAAATACTCTATGGTTGTCAGCAGAAAGGGAGACCAACAAAGTTTCTGTACTACTATACTGGTGAAAACATACTTGACAACCATCCAAAATATGCTGTTCCTCCAATATACTACATAATTGGGCTGCTATCACTTTCTCAATAACCAAAAAGGAAAGTTGGACACTGTGTTCTATAACGATCAACCTTCCCTGGGTCAAAAATGTTGGCCTTTTAATAAAGGAAAAATCAAAGCCCTCTTCAGTCTGGTAGGAAATACCACTTTGAAAAGAGGGTTCACAATATCACAGATCCTAGATGCTAATGCCTTACCACCCAACTGAAGGAAAGTCTCTGGATAAGGATTGAAAGAACAGGTAACACAGGTACACTACCAAAAAGCTGCCTCCAGTTTTGCAACTGATTCCTATAGATTTTGGGGTGCTGAATCCAGGAAAAATAGCCAAAATGTTCCATCACGTCACGTTTTCTTGCAAAATTAGATTTCTTACCCATATAAGGAATGTTCACATAATTTCTTTTTAGCCGACTGCAGTTTATTTTCTTGGCCCAAAATAGAGGTTGTAATGGTTAACTAACTAGAAACATTCCCTCATGATATTTTAGAGTGTTTTGTATTCATTTTATACATTAACAGGACAATTGGGAGGCGGGGGGCTAAATCCAGTACTCTCGCTGGCGCATGTTCTTTCCTGTTCGCCTCGCCTCGCCTCGTTCGCTCGCTCAAACACGGTGGTTGCGACATGAACGTTCCTGTCAAATTTCAGTTTCTTGCAAGTTCATTATTACCTTTTGTTTGCTCAGTCGTAATCCAGCTTTATTCCGAAGTGGTTCACTACAGTTGTAGTTTGCAGTGCTGTGTATTTGCAATGGCTCACAGAGCCAGAGGTTGCGTCAACTCTCCGGACAGTTTTTGTTTTATTTGTGGGGAATATACCGTGAAAAAGCGGCAGAGGAACATTTCTGCATTTATTAAAAAAGTATATTTCGCCTATTTCGGTTTGAAGTTAGGCGATCAAGACAAACCGTGGGCTCCTCACAAAGTGTGCAAGACATGTGAGGAAGATCTACGCTTATGGATGAAAGGTAAAAAACAAGCATTTCGTTTCGGAATACCTATGATGTGGCGTGAACAAAGAGACCACAGCAGTGACTGCTATTTTTGCTCTTGCATTGTGAAGGGATACAACTTAAAAAATAAGAACGTAATAAGTTACCCCAACCTTCCCTCAGCAATTAGGCCTATGCCTCATAGCAACGAAGTACCTGTGCCTGAACCACCAAAATCTTTGGATCATATTTGTGTGGACGGTTCTGATCATGATGAGACTCATCAGATGGCTTTTCCCGATGAGTCCAGTACTTCCGAGTTTGAAACTGAACCAGATCCGAAACCTGAACTTTTCTCTCAAGCTGAATTGAATGATTTAGTCCGGGATTTAGGACTCCCAAAAGATGCTGCCCAACTGCTAGGTTCTCGGCTTAAACAGAAAAATCTATTGTCACCAGGAACAACTTTTTATTGGTACCGCAACCGCGAGACACAATTTTTGAAGTATTTCAGCAAAGAGGAAGATTTGGTATTTTGCAACGATATATACGGAGTGATGGAAAAGTTTAAACTCAAGTATGATCCTGCTGAATGGCGGCTGTTCATTGATTCGTCAAAAGACAGCATAAAAGGTGGTGTTCTTCATAATGGCAACACATTCGCTTCAGTTCCTATTGCTCACTCTGTTATTCTCCAAGAAAAATACAAGAATTTGGCCCTGATTCTTCAGAAGATTCGTTATGATGAGCATAAATGAATGATTTGTGGAGACTTTAAAATTCTATCCATGCTATTAGGGCAGCAATCCGGTTTCACCAAATATCCCTGCTTCCTTTGCTTGTGGGATAGCCGGGCCCGCGACCTACACTGGGGGAAAAAAGACTGGCCAATTCGGGAGTATTTGAGACCCGGTGAGAAAAATGTTCTTCATGAGAGCTTGGTACCTCGTGATAAAATTCTATTACCACCTCTCCACATTAAGTTGGGTCTCATTAAGCAATTCATCAAGTCCCTTCCAAAAGATGGTGAGTGCTTTCGGTACCTTTGCTCAAAGTTCCCCCGACTTTCTGAAGCAAAGCTAAAGGAAGGAGTGTTTGTTGGCCCTGATATAAGGAAACTCATTTCAGATGGTGCATTCGCTGAAACGATGTCTGAGAAGGAAAAAGAAGCCTGGGATTCCTTCAAGGATGTTGTTCTCAAATTCTTGGGGAACAGGCGGGATGAGAACTATAAGGATATTGTTGCCAGGATGCTCAATGCCTTCAAAGAACAAGGCTGTAACATGAGCCTGAAAGTCCATTTCTTGCACTCCCATGTGAACTACTTTCCCGAAAACTTGGGGGCGTACAGTGAAGAACAAGGTGAAAGGTTTCACCAGGACATCAAGGACGCAGAGAGAAGGTACCAAGGAAGATGGAACACCACTATGATGGCTGATTTCTGCTGGTTGCTGCTGCGGGAAACCCCAGATGAAAAATACGCCAAGCAGCGCACCAAGAGAAGCATTCGGGGGAAGAAGAAACGGGCCCACCAGGAGATTGATTGACCCAAGAATGACTTTAAAATCTAAACTGTGTTGACAAATATCGTGTTTTTACTAAACTTTGAAATAAAAATTTGCTAGTTATTACCACAGTGTTGGATCTCATTTATTAGAATTTTATTTTCACACCATCGGGTGTTTGTCTTCATGTATTGCAATGGTGCGGTTTGCGTTTTTCTATTCTTACATACATACCTGTACAACATTTTTTGCACATTTCTTTGCTTTGCTTTGTGTCTAACCTCGCTCTTATATGCTCAATGTTTGTGCACATGTATGTGGCTGTTTTAAGTGCAGACAATATTGCTACCATCACCGTGTGTTTTGTTGACATTACTCTATTCTTTTGTGCTGCCTTGTTACAATTTTCTTTATTCTTATTTGAATAACTACTAAACAATTAGTATAAAGAATTCATCCAAGAAACTTTTATCTCGATCGCACTCAATCTGAAACGTTCACCTCAAACTGCTAACCCAATGAAGCAAAAAATCTGTACGTGATGGAGCAAATTGGTTACCAGATTTGGATTCAGCGCACCAAAAAACGTAAAAATCAATCGAAACATTAGAGGCAGTTTAAAAATAAATTTTTTTAGTGTACCTGTGTAATCAACCACATACAACATATCCTGCTTTTTAATATCCTCCATCAACAGAGAAGTAAATGTAGACCACAAACTCATGTCCAGGCCACAGTGCCTCGACCCATGACCCCCAACCCCACCCCCAGAACCCAGGGAAATTGAAAACAAACTCTCCAATCTAGCAATGTCTCCATCTTGAAAACAAAATAATTAGAAAAAAACTCACAACTCAATGCTGCAGGTGGACTAGTCTTTTTTTCAAGCCATCAGTTCCTGAACTACCACAAATAACCGACTAGTGTTAGGCCAGGCGGACATAATTTGATGATCCAGCAAACTATGCTTTGCCGCCTAGTAGCATCCTGGTACCTAGTTGCACAAATCTTCCACAGCCGCCAGTCCTGCAAGGAGCGAGACCTCCACCAATGTTGCTGTAACTAATGGCATTCCTGCTTAATTAAACTGAGATCAGCATTATATCATGGAGAATTCTGTCCCCTACATGGCTGCAACCGTATTCTCCAAGGAGGCATTAACTGATCACTTAAACATGCCATGCTTTCATTATATTTAATTACCATGTCTTCCACCCCACTGTGGTCATCGGACCAGACTAGACAGCAACTACATTCATCTTCAAAGGAAATAGCCCATCTCAGTCTCACCTCTTTCCATTCTTCCCCTGCAGTCATCTGTGCACATGGTAAAAACAAAGTAAAGATCATGTCAAATGATTCAAGCAAGGGATTGCTCTCTGAAAAATCTCCACAAATAAACTAACCCCCCCCCCCCCAGATTTCCCTCCCCCCCCCCACCGCCAACTAAAAATAAAATCCAGTAGATGACCTCCTGTATGTGTAGGGCCATCCATTTGCTGAATAAACTCATCAAACATGCTATCTTGGGATCCCTTATCCCAAGAGGACTCCACTCAATGAAAATGCTCATTAAAATTCCCCAACACAAATAGCAGAATCTAGCAGAACCTGATAAATCTAGACCCACAAATGCCAACAACCATCTGCACCAGTATCTGGTGTCCTATAAACCACCAAGATCCCCGACCCCTCCATAACCCCTCCATAACGCGACAAAAAGAACCGCCGGCAGGTGGGCCCGTGCCTATCGGGCCCGCGCCTGAGGGCCTCGCCAGAGGGCCCTTTGGCGTGGCCCTTAGGCAGTGGCACTCCGGCAGCACCACAAGCAAAAACAGAGTTCTCCCCTGCAGCAGAGCCGTGTCTGGAAATCCCATGCTCTCTACAGCAAGTATAACTTCACTATATAGCCACTACATATTATGACTATTTAAATTTATCTATTTTACCATACTGTCGTCAATACTTCTAATTGTACCAGTAGCCACTGTTCAGTGTATTTACCATACTGTTGTCAGTAACCTTTAAAAGCTACACTGTACTGTTACCAGTAATCCTCCTTGCCAATCAATCTTTATACTGTTGTCAGTGGCACTATCGGTTCCAATCGCCACTGTACTGCTATCAATAACCCACCAATGCTAATAATTTATCCTACTGTGGTCAGTAACCTCACCAGTTCCAGTCATCAGTACACTTCTTACTAGTTATCTAGCTCTAACCACTGCCTGTGACTGAAGTGTTGAATGTGACCCAGCATACTGCTCTAAGTATCAGGAGTCTAACATTATCATCCTGGTAGTCTAACCTGACTGTCCCACCTCCAATTACATAGTGCTCTTCCAAGATGGGCTCCCCCATTACCGCCATAATAGGATGCTATATAATCATATCAAGTTGGTTCTACAACTCTCTCGCCTTAACTCCAACATCCAACCAGATTCCTATTTTACGGAACCATGGGAGAAGGTGGTCCAGTGCATTCCACAACAACATAACCTTGGACACCCGACCACACTATCCCCATCTGTTACACATTGCACTTCAACATTATACGAAACCCAAAAACTTGGAAAACCCCCACCCTCCTAGCCTAAAATGTGCCCTCATCAATGCCCGTTCGATTAGAAAGAAGTGGCCAGCCGTCATCGACATCATCGCCAGCCATAGCCTTGATATACTCATGGTCACTGAGACGTGGTTATCCGCTGAAGACAACGTCATACTCAACCAGCTCCTACCCCAGAATTTCACCGCACATTCAAGCCATAGACAAGACAAAAGAGGAGGTGGCATGCTCATCCTCACAAGGTCAGACCTCCATTTTCGAACAGTAGACTCCACCAGTACAAACCACATGGAGACCGTCACCATCTCTAATAAACACTGCTCAATCAACCTGCTTTATAGAGCACCTTCAGCTTCTCCAGAGGACCTTTCGGCTATCATCGATCTTGCAGCTAACACTCAGAACCCAAGCATCCCAAATTGGATCCTTGGTGACTTTAACTTGCCTTCATTACAAGATAATCAAGCTTCAGCCTTCCTCGATGCCCTCAACAATCTGGGTTTCAAGCAATTAGTTAATGATCCTACACATATTAAGGGTAATACCCTAGATCTAGTATTTGCCACGCAATCCTCTCTTAACCCAAACCTGGATCCTATAACCTCCATAACTCCTGTTCCTTGGTCAGATCACAAACTGATCACCATCCAGATTCCTTCGTACAAAGCCTACACAAAAATCAATAAAATACAAAGCAACACCACAAGACTGCCCTCTCGATGCTTCAAGCCTTACAACAGAGATCTTATCCTCGCTGAAACACAACTCTTCTCTGAAACCACCCAGAACCTTGATGACCTAATTTCTCACTGGAACAATTGCCTCAGCTCAATAGCCCAACGTACACCAACCAACAGGCCCTCAGGTAAAAAGAGAAGTGCCCCCTGGTACTCAGCTGATCTTAAAGCATCGCTTAACCAATTACGGAAACTTGAAAAACGCTGGCGCCGATCTCATTCTTTAAATGACCAGATAACTTACAACCGTCATCTGGCTGCGCATCGCAACACAATCACCAACTCGATGAAGCAATACTACTCCGACACCTTAAAGAGATCGCTTAATAAACCACATGACCTTTTCGACATGGTTAAGACCTTATCAAGGGAACCATCTTCTGGACCCCCATTCGAGATACACCCACAAGATTTCGCAACCTATCTCCAATCCAAGATATGCCAGACCAACAGAACCTCTAATGCAACCTCCGCAATAGAGCAAGTCTGCCAAACAACACTAACCATGTTTTCTACCCCCCACCAAGAGAGGTCTTGAAGACACTATTGCGGCCATTAATACCACTACTGCCCAGTCCGATCCATGCCCAGCCTTCTGGATCAAGGAGCTTCGCAGTCACTTCAGCCCAATACTGTCCAAAATAATTAACCTCTCCTTCTCCTCCGGCTCTTTCCCTTCAGACCTGAAACACACCTCTATTAGACCTCTGCTAAAAAACTGAAAGCTCGATCCCCAACAGGTAGAATCCTACAGACCCATATCCAGCATTCCATTACTTGCGAAGATCATCGAAAAAGAAGCTCAACGTCAACTGCAGGAGCACATCGAACTCGCTGCACTTTTAGACACATGCCAACATGGTTTTAGAGAAGGCCATGGCGTTGAAACCCTCCTTACCACTCTATTTTGCAAGATACTCACTGGCATTGATGACATCCGGCAAGGATTTGCTCTCATCTTTCTTGACATAGCTGCAGCCTTTGATTCAGTAAACCATGAGCTTCTATTAGGACGACTATTTGAGAAAGGCATTAATGGACGAGCGCTCGAATGGTGCAGATCCTACCTGTCCGAAAGATGGCAACATGTTCATTCTGGAGGGATAAATTCTGAACCTTTCCACCAAAGTCAAGGAGTGCCACAAGGATCCTCCCTCTCGGCGCTCTTGTTCAACATTTACATGCAGCCAATCTGTAATATTATCCGGTCCTTCAATGTTGACTGCATGTTATACGCAGACGATGTCCTGCTCTACATACCTTTCTCCATCGAGCATCTGGACCTCTCCCCACTGACGAGTTGTTTCAATGCAATATCTGACTGGCTTCTCTCTCAAAACCTCAGAATACAACATAAGAAAACGGAAGTACTCTTCATCACGAGGAACCCCAACTTTACCCCACCGCAATATCTTAAAGTAAAAGAAGCTGAGCTGCAATCTAAATCCTCAATACGATACCTGGGAGTCACCTTAGATCAACGCCTGGATATGAAGGCCCACATAGGGAACATAGTCAAATCAGTCTACCACAAGATTCGCTCACTTAGGCATCTACGTTCCATCCTCAAACCAACTGATTTTCGGATGATTTTCCAGGCATTGGTCATACCTCATTTTGACTATGCCAATGCAATATTACAAGGTCTTCCCCAATCTATGTTAAACCCGCTGCAGCTAGCCATGAATGCGGCTGCAAGAGTCCTCCACAGAGCCTCCAGGAGCGACCACGTGACACCTCTGCTGATACAGCTACATTGGCTACCAATTCGTGCAAGAACTATCTTCAAAACCTTGATAATCACTTTTAAAGCTGTTCACAATCTCTCACCTGCATCCGTAACCGCCCTCATCCATTCCACATCCCCAAATAGAATTAGAAGATCCACGGCTATAAACTCCCTAAAAGTCCCGAAGGCACTTACTGCCTGCACCAAATCAACAGCCAACAGGGCCTTCAGTCTCAGTGCCCCAAGATACTGGAATGAATTACCCCATGACATCCGGGCTATTAAGAACCTACCACAGTTTAGGAAAGCCCTAAAAACCCACCTCTTCAACAAGTACCTGTTAGACCCTGACTGCATCCCCTAGAACCTCAGGACACTACCGATACCATTCTCAGTCAAATTTACAGTACCACAAGCAACTCACCATGTGGATACTCATACCTATGAAAACTGTATTTTCTATGCAACTGCTTTGATTATGACTCCATATAATAAGTTCTGTAAATAGTTTACCCCTGTTAGCCAAGTTTCTGTCCCCTGTTATATGTAAACTCATACCCTGTTATATGTAAACTCATACATGTTAACTGTAATGAGCATTTTGTTCCATGTAAACCGCGCTGATGCTGAATAGTGCGGTATATAAGAGACTGTAAATAAATAAATAAATAAAATAAATAACCTTCAACTGAACCAGCAAACAGTCAACCCCAACTAATTCCCATTTTTAAAAAAAAACCTGTGCCAAAACCTTCTACACCATCCCAACCACCCCACTCTTCCTATCAACTCTTATCGACACCCAACCATTTATAGCCAATAGGACATAGTTGAGAAAACAACACAGAATTGCCCATCTGCAACCATGTTTCAGTTGAAACAAATCCAACATCTTATCGCAGGAAACCCAGCTTCAACAGTTTAGCATCATGGGAAAACCACTTCAAAGCAGCTGCAATAGATGGGAGGAATTAAAAACTGCTTCAGGGGGGGATAGGAGTTGGAGAGGTACCTTAGAGAGAAACAGAAAATCTTGGGATGAAGGTGATGGGGATAGATGAACAGGATTCTGGAGGGACAAAGACAAAGAGCGAGCAATAGAGATGATGATGATGCTTCACAACTTCCAGACCCCTTTTATTACATAATTTCTCATAGAAAGTTTAGATTATTTTAATTGCAAATTTGATGTACTGCCTTAAATATTCAATATAAGACAGTAGTTCAGAATTTCCATAAAATGTAGTATATTAAAATACATTATGAATTGTATGCGTACTGTAACAAATGCCTAGTAAAAAATATTACACACGACAGATGACACACACATTATAGATTATCTCAGTCAGCACAACTAAAATATCAAACTTCAAACACAAATCACATAACCTGTCCTATAAAAAAGAAAACAAAAACAAAAAGGAAATTCTTGCCTTGATAGGAAACATAACACTTAGACGGATATTTTAACACAAAGGTTGCACCCAAGGAAATAATCCTGGAACAAAAAGCCAGGAATTCTTTCCTCCGTAATTGGGTTACTTGAGACAAATCTGGAAAAATTCTAACATTTGAACCTAAGAACTTCTCATTAATATTCTTAAAAAATAAACGAAGAATCAATGCCTTGTCGGCCTCCAAGGCTAGAGTTACAAGCATAGTAGTTCTTTCTGTTACCACGTCTAAAGAACTTTCCAAAAAGCCTGTCAGATCTTCAATTCCACTCACTGCTGCCTCCAAGTTTCTCCCCGGTACTTCCAAGTTGTTCACCGACAAATACTGTGCCCTAGTAAGTGGGGGCAGGTGCTCAGTTGGAATCTTGAGCACCTCTCGGAAGTATTTCCGCACCATTTCCAATGCGGACATGAGTGGAGACTTTGGAAAGTTTAAAAGACGAAGGTTATTTCGTCGGGTAAGATTTTCAAGATGTTCCGTCTTCCGCGACAACACTGATCTCTCCTTCATTAGAGCATTATGCTCCTCCTTAAGATGCCCCAAATCTTCCTTCACCTGCAGCAAAGAACTTGCTTGCAGCTCTTGGCTCTTAGAGGACTCTAATTTCATTACAGCTAACTCAGTAGTTACAGAACCCACCACTGTTGAAAGGGTTGTAGTTAAGGCAGAGATAGCATCCCAAAGTGCTTCCAACATTATCACTGCGGGCTTTTCCAACACCTGATTCACAGGTATAATCCCTATTCCAGGCTCCGATTGCCATGGGACTACCACATGAGGAGATGGGTCTTCCACACCACTTTCCTCTGGCTGTCTACCTCCTCTGGAAAACAGGGCCGACCGCAACAGCACTTGCTCCCCACCCGCAGGTACAAGGGAGTGCTCACCCGGAGATCAGATGGCAGTGAGAAACCAGAGCCGTCTGCAGAGGCAAAACGTCTGAGCTGTGTCGGGGGCTCCCACTGTTCCGGAGACAAACTAACTCAGAATGCACCCAGCACAGAGATGGACTCCTCCCGCTGTGCTGGCGTAGACGCTGCTACAGACCCAGCCACCGCAAAACCGTAATGTTCCAGCGTCCTCTGGCCAACGGCAGAAGCTTGCGGCGGGGCACAGGGGTAGCCCGCTTGCTTCCTTTTCCTCCGCCCCATGCTAACGAAGCGGAACGCGCTGACGAGACAGGAACGCTAAGCAAAACGCCGAGCGGCCAGCACAGGTCAGATTCCTGCCGCCATCTTGCCCCCCTTTTTTTTTTTGACCCTAAGCAGCTCTCAGAATTTATATGTGCAAGGGAAGAGCTACGGGTGGAGGTGGGCCTCAATACGGCGGACGCATAAGCCTTTCCTGCTTGTAATTTATATATTTCTTCTGTGTTACTTTGACCTTGTTAGCTTCAAGTGTTATTGAGGCTGTGGTCAATTGTTAAATTTCCTGTAGCCCCCCCTGTTAACTGTGGACTAATTTTGGGAAAGATTACTTTGAATATTTTTATTTCTAATTTGTGGATTGTGGTGGTGTTCCCATTATTTCTATTCATTCTGGTAAATGCTTGAGTGTTAATATAAATATCAATAAAAATTAAAATTAAAAAAAAAAAAAAGAAAGCAAGCATACTGCTAAGGAGGACTAACGAGAGATGAAACAGCCACAAACACTTCTAAAATATTCAATATCCCACAAAGAGGCTAGAAATGAAAGGAAAATGGTCAACCATGAACTGCTGTGCAACCCTGTTCCTCATCAAAAACCTTGATAAAGTTGTAGATCTTAAGAGCCTCTTTAAATCTTTGATCGTTTATTGTTTATTTTAACTTAATATACTACCCTTGGCTTTGGCAAACAGCAGTTTACAACAATAAAATAAAATATAAATAGAGACATTTAAAAGTAGAAGAAAATACAATTGAGATAGAAGATAAAAACTAGGTGTAAGAGTAAAACCAACATGGGATTAAAATAAGAATAAGTAAAAATACATGGTTGTAAAAAACGTGGAGCCTTTTTCCAATAGGGGCACGTCCAGGCTGCTCAGATGTTGAAAAAAATGGATGGCCCCAAATTGTACCAAATTCTTCAACTGCAGGAGCTAGACGGACCCATGGTTGTAGGATTGGGCACTTAGATGGCCCGGCAGAGTCCTGATTCATCAGCGCAGGTCATCCTCCCTACAGCACGTCCAGCCTGCCCTATGCTCCTGCTGGTGTACCGGTGCCATGGTGTCTCATTGCCGTGGCGCCAGGACACCCAGCAGGCGCGCAGAAATGCCGCAACAAAGGAAACCCTCATTTCCCCACCACTCATCATGGGCAGCCAGGGCCGGAAATGGGCGGTGGGGACACCCGTGCATCTGCCCGGCCGGTTTGGTGGGGCTACCTGGCCCAAACCCTGCCATTGGTGGGAGTTATTTCACCTCTGAAGTGGAATAAGTCCCATGTCTATCTTTCCCCCACCAGACGTACAGGGCCATGACCTGAATAGGCCCTGTATGTCCAGGTGCTTTGGCCTGCCCCTGCTCCGCCCACTCACTGCCTCCAATTCTCCCCCTCCCGCCCCGTCCAGCGCTCCCTGCACTACCCCTCAGTACGTGCAGGGAGAGCTGGACTCAGGATGAGCGCCGGGCCAGAACAGGGGTTGGACTTCCTACCAGGATGTCCAACCCCGCTATTTGCATCTCTACATCGGGCCCATAGTGTCTAGACATATAGGGTCACTCCTGTCCTTCAGTGGCCCTATTAAGAACATAACATAAGATATGCCATACTGGGTCAGACTAAGGTCGATCAAGCCCAGTATACTGTTTCCAACAATGGCCAATCTAGGTCACAAGTACCTAGCAGTTTCCTCAAAAGACACAGGTTCCACAATGCTTGTATTGGGGCAAGTAGTGGATTTCCCTGGTCCCCTTTTAATAATGGTTTATGGATTTTTCTTCCTGGAACTTAACATAGTAACATGTATATGATGGCAGATAGATAAAGACCAGTATGGTCCATCTAGTCTGCCCAGCAAGGCAGCAAGAGTAGGTGCACCTGCTGCTACGTGCACGTCACCCCTTCCCATGCCTTTGTTTAGGGGTGTACCCACCGCTCTGTGTAGGCCACCCCTATTTGCTGAGATATAAGAGATAGTTATGTTTATTTTGATTTTATCCTGTTGTTATAAAGGGATCCACTGTGTCTGTCCCATGCCATTTTGAATTCTGTCATTGTATTTGCCCCCACCATTTCTATCAGGAGGGCATTCCAAGCATCTACCACCCTTTCAGTGAAAAAGTATTTCTTGACATTGCCTTTCAGTTTACCTCCTTGCAGCTTCATGTAATGCCCTCCAAACCTTTTCTAAACCCAGCTACACTACATCCTCCGGTAATGAATTCCAGAGTTTGATTATGCGTTGAGTGGATAACAGCACTCCAATCCTCCCAAACAACTGAATATATATAAAATATGATTCTAGCACCACTGTAAATAGCCCACCCTGTATATAGCTCAAACAAATCAAGCACCCAACACATCCCTCACACAACTAAGTTTTATCCTCACTGCATGTACAACACACACACTTTACCTGATTGCTTGCTGTGATACCACCTTGATTATTAAGAGAAGGCGGTTTAGAAATACTGTTAAATAAATAAATAAATAAATAAATAAAACATACTTTGTCATATTAGTCTTAAATAGGTTACACTGTAGCTTCATTGCATGTCCCCTAGTCTTTATATATTTTGATGGCGTAAACAATCAAATGCCTGTGCAAATAGATACGTTTTTAATTGGGATTTGAATTGTGTAAAGGAAGCCTCTAATCGTAGGTATGTTGGGAGGCTGTTCCACAGTGCTGGGGCCAGATAGCTGAATGCTGATTGGCGGGTAATGGAACCTATGCAGTGGGGGAAGAACCAGACGATTATTGGTGAGGTATCTAAGGATGTGGCTAGGTGTGTAAATGATGGTCAGGGCTGTAAGGTACTGGGGGGCATGGTTGTGAATTGCTTTATGGGTCAAATAAGTGTCTTAAATTGTATTTGCTGTGGCTAAGGGAGCCAGTAGTACTGGATGTATAGTGGAGTAATATGATCAAATATTTTGGCAACAGAGCGCGGAAGGCAGTGTTTTGAATAGTCTGAAAACGTTTAAGTTAAGTATTAGGAAGTCCTGCAAAAACTGAATTACAGTAGTCTAATTTTGATATAACAGTGCTTAGTAAAAATGTGATAAGAGCTGCCGGCGTGAGGAATGGGTGGATAGCTCTAATTCTTCTTAAGGCAGCAAAAGTGGCTCTGGTAAGATGAATGATATGAGGCAAGAAGGAGAGGGTAGGGTCAAGATAGACTCCTAAGTATTTGAAGGAAGGCAGGAGAGAGATTAAGAGGTGTCACCAGTAGCCACCCCACAGCCTAGGCATATAGAGTTAAGCTGCCTGGGATCCCTTATTCAGACAGCATGGCAGGGCTTTGAGCATGTACTGCCTCATGGGAGTTGTAGTACCACTTTTACTATCCAAATAAGGAGCAGTTGTGAACGAATGGTTTCAGGCAAAAATGACAGGATTTTATTTCCCCTCCGGGTGGATTCAAAACAAAGGAAATTCAGGACAAATAGCCATACATCTCTGGCAGGAAAAACAATACAAGAACTAACAAAAATATCTTCTTACTTCAGCATGTGCAGTTGCTTCACAGCATTCAAAGTTAAACAAACACTTCTCAGACCAAAAACGTTTGTGCTTTCTCTCTGCTTATTCATACAGCTCTCTGAACAGCCTGGCTTTAGCACAATGAAATTATATCATCGGTAATAGACAGTGTACAATCCATTTGTTCTTCTACTATATTTTCTACAACCGGTTCTGTCTCCATTGCTTCATACTGGCTATCAGCTGGGTAAGTTTGAAACTTGTTACACGGCGTTTCTCCATGGACTGCAGGATGGCGTCAGCCACACCTGGTGACGTCCTCCGGCGGCGCCAGTTCGGAAGTGCTCTCTAGAGATCAGATTACCTGCTCAGGTAGCCCACCTCCCCGTACCGCCCTCAGCCTGGTCAGTTTACTTCCTTCCGCCTTGCCGACAAGACGGAACCCTGCTCTCCACATTTTTATCAGAAGAAAGAAGATTCAACTCACCAGCCATGCCCAAGCCGGGCCTCAAGAAATGCCCCTGTGGCAAGAAATTAAGCAGCGCGGACCTGCACGGCTTATGTGTACGCTGCTTAAGCACTACACATCTCCATGAGGTCCCGAGGCAGCATGTTGCCGCTGCCGCCGCTAAGGCCCGAGGTGTGCCTGTAGAGGCCTCCACCTCCGGCCCGGCTCCTGAGACGACGACTCCTCACGCTGCGGCCAGGATGCCTCCTGCAGCAGAAGAACCGGCAGTGAGGGCTTGCCTCCCTTCTTCGGGCCATGCGACACCCCTCAACCACGAGGTACGTCAAGATGGCGCCCCCGGTGAACCCTCCACCTCGCAGAACGCCGAGAATGCTGGCCCCTCCCACTCGCGACGTCATCAGCACGCGACCCCAGCTTCTGCACGTCATCTCCCTGCAGCCACAGTCAGCGATGACTCTGATTCTGAGGGCTCCAGCAGGCATCGGAACGGCTCCCGCAAGAGGCAGAGAAGCCGGGAACGGGAGGGAGATGCGTTTCCTCACTGCGGCAGCTCCCGGAGCTCGCACAAGCACAGGAAGCACTCCTACAGCAGCAGCGACTCCTCCGGATCCAGCCGTTATCACCACAGGAGCCATGGACACCACAGAAAGCACTGTTCCAGGCGTTACAAATCCAGGAGAAGCTCCTCCAGGTCGTCCGATCCCTCCAACTCCTCAGCCATCTTGCACCTCCTGGCTCAACTTGTCTAGCAAACTGCGCCCTCTACTGCCACGGCGCCACCGTGCATCGCCACCGCTGTAGAGGTAAACTTGCCACCTGCACAAGAGACAACAGTTAATGTGGCAGAGCCAAACTTGGCACCTGTCCCACAAAGGGCAACAAATAAAGTGGCAGAAGTACTCGTGCACCACGAGCCACCGCTAGCGCATCTGGAGGAGCCCTCCCCAGACAGCGCCGCCGAGGACCAGGAGGAAGAAGCTGCGGTAGTGGGCTCCGCGGATCGCCCGGCGTCAGAGAACAAACACTCTCCCGAGCCTGACGGCCCTCCGCCACCCCAAGAGGATTTGACATACCCCAAGTTCCTCAGCAAAGTGGCTGCGGCACTCGCACTGTCCTCTCCCGGCGCTCCCGACGAGGCGGAACCAGAGGTCCTGAAGTACCTGGCAGTCCCAAAGACCCCATTTGCGCTACCGCTACATCAGAAGTTGCGTGACAGCCACATGAGACTCTGGTCTACACCGGCATCTGGCCGTGCGACCTCCAGAAGGCTGGATTCCAAGTACCTGCTTCAACCCACTCCAGGGTTCCAAAAGGTACAGCTACCGCACCAGTCGATAGTAGTCTCCTCCGCCTTGAAGAGGGTTAAGTCTACGCGCACCCAAGCCAATAATCCGCCCGGACGGGACCAGAAGCTCCTTGATGACATTGGGAAGAAAGTCTACCAAGGGGCTATGCTCAGCGCACGCATTGCTGCCCACCAATTCCAACTAACTAAAGTGGGCTAAGTTCTGTGAGCCTAACACTACTGAAAATCTAAACGTTAAGAATGCTCAAACTGCAACCTTTGGAACTCAACGTGCCTACGTTGATTATCAACCAGGTACTCGGGTCTCAGCAACACATTGCAGCTTTTCTTTAATCGCCTGAAGTATTCACTGACAAGCTTAGCTGCTGTTAACATCAATGACCCGACCTATGTACCCTCTTTTTCTTATTAAATATGTATTGAAACTATAATATCATCCATTTATCCATTTTTGTGCTTTTTTTTAAAAAGATAAAAAGTCTCATGCGTGCATAAATTATTCAAACAACAGCCTGGAGATCTTTCACACTTGTTTGGAGCACCTCTTTCAAAGTTACTTCCATCGAATCAAACTTATAATGGCGAGCACTTATCTCTCATCTGCTCTGGTTCTTCATAGCCTTGACGAAACAATGAACTGTATCCAGCTGTATCCAACTAGGCTGTTGTATTTCGCGGCTTATTCACTTGCTCCCAACGCCGTTCCTCTAAGGTACCCAAGCGTTTCACTACTATGAGGTTCTTCAGGGGAATGCACTCGTGTTGTGTATCCAATCCTCTTAAAGCTTTTATCGTTTACCCTTGGAGCGAACAATGTTGTATCTGCTTCTCTGCTCACTCCGTGATGAAAAACGCCGCGCCCACCAATTCCAGCATGTCCTTTTCCAAGACGCCTGCATGGCATCCATAAAGACTGCCGTCTCCACTCTACCAAAAGAGGCGCAAGCCACCTTGTCTTCCACCCTCGCCGACATGTCTGAATGCAACAAGCACCTAGCAAGTACTGCCTTCGACGCCTTCGATACGTCCGCAAGGACGGCAGGTACAGCCATATCCGCTAGGAGATGGGCATGGCTGAGGGCATCTGGACTCAGAGACGACGCCCACGACAAGATTGCTGATGCCCCCTGCTCGGGCGAATCACTTTTTGGTGACAAGGTCACGGATACCGTGAACAACATGAAAGAGGACTGCACTACCCTGCAGGCCCTGGCAGAGGATGGCCTGGAACGAGCCGGCAGCTCTTCAAAGAACAGCTACCAGCGGAAACCGTACTACTCTTACAACAAGAAGTACTCCTCAAACAGGAAATGGCAAGGACACAGATATAAATCTAACTCCTACCAAGGACCTCCGCAGCAACGTCAGTCCCAACGTGACCGCAGACCGAAGAAGAGCGGCAACTCGCAGCCCGCCAAGAACGGACCATCTTTTTGACAGTCATGGAAAGGCACCACCCCAGATTGGGGGACGCCTTTCCTTTTTCGTGCCAGAATGGGAAAACCTTACCTCAGACGCCTGGGTGTTACGAATCATCCACAAGGGGTACCGCATACGGTTCTCTGCGCCACCCTGCCAACGCCACAAACCCATCAGCGAAACTCCCCCTCAACTCCAACGTGCCATGGCAACGGAGCTGTTACACCTGCTGGCCTCGCACGCTATAGAGGAGGTTCCCCCATCCGAGATACACACGGGGTTCTACTCGAGGTACTTCCTCATTCCGAAGAGATCGGGCGGGGTACGCCCATCCTGGACCTGCGCAAATTGAACAGGTTTATCACCAAAGAGAAATTCAGGATGTACTCACTCAACACCATCCTTCCCCTGATCCAGAGCGGGGACTGGCTAGCATCTCTGGACCTGCAGGAAGCCTATACACACATCCGCATCCACAAAGTGCACCGGAAGTACCTTCGGTTCCATGTTCTGGGACGTCATTACCAGTACAGAGTTCTCCCTTTCGGACTATCTCCGGCACCACGTGTCTTCACGAAGTGCGTAGCCACAATAGCGGCTCACCTCCGCAAACAGGACATTGCAGTTTTTCCCTACCTGGACGACTGGCTCATCGCTGCACCCTCCATTCAGCAGCTGCTGCTCTCTCTCCACACGACGACTACCCTGATCTCCTCCCTGGGATTCGTGATCAATTACAACAAGTCGCAGCTCCGCCCCACTCAGCGGCTGGAGTTCATCGGAGCCGTCATCGATACGCAATCCTCCAAGGCCTACCTTCCGCACCGCAGGATGCTCACCATCACATCATTGGCGCCCAGCCTAATGACAACTTCGGATACGTCAGCCCGGTCTCTCCTACGCCTGCTAGGTCACCTGGCTGCCACAACCTCGGTCATCCCAGCGGCACGGATGAAGATGCGCGAGCTCCAGTGGCACCTTCGGACCCACTGGAATCAACACACTCAGGCCCTGTCTTCCCGCATTCCGATGGTGCCCAAAGTCCAGGCACAGATTCGCTGGTGGACTATACAGACCAACCTGTCTGTAGGCAAGGAGATCCATCAACCGCGACACCAAGCGGTCCTCACCATGGACGCGTCCTGCTCCGGTTGGGGAGCGCACTTCCACCACTTCAGCACGCAAGCCCCTTGGTCACCCAAAGAGAAACATTTGCACATCAACCTCCTCGAGTTGCGGGCGGTCAAATACGCCCTCAAGGCGTTCCTCCCACACCTTCGAGGTTTGTCCATCCTCATCCAGACAGACAATCAAGTAGCCATGTTCTACATCAACAAGCAGGGAGGCACCAGTTCCCACTCCCTCTGCAAAGAGTCACTGGAGATATGGGCGCTGGCCCTGTAAAACAACTGCTGGCTACGCGCCTCTTACCTTCCTGGTCACCTGAACGTCCTCGCCGACAAGCTGAGCAGACAGCTACAGCCCCACGAATGGACTCTCCTACCGGAGGTCACCAGCTCCCTCTTCCGGAGGTGGGGAGTCCCGGAGGTCGACCTCTTCGCCACGGAGCAGAACACCAAGTGCCCGCAATTCTGCTCGAGGCGCCCGTCCGACAAGAGAATATCAGGGGATGCATTCGACGTGTACTGGGGGGGTGGTCTCTGGTGTATGCCTTTCCACCAACCCCCCTTATCCCAGCGACGCTGCAGCGCATCATCCAGGACAAAGCACAAGTCATCCTGGTAGTCCCCCTTTGGCCCCGACAGATGTGGTTCGCGCTCCTGAAGCGCCTCGCACAGGACGGCCCCATACACCTACCGCTCCGCCCCGACCTCCTAACGCAGAACGAGGGCCACACGAGACACCCCAATCTCAAGGCCCTATCGCTCACTGCCTGGAGGCTGAAAGGATGAACCTGGCCGCTCTACAACTCCCGATGGCGGTGCAGGATGTCGTCCTGGCAGCCCGGAGACCTTCCACCAGAAAATCCTATGGCCTCAAATGGAAGAGGTTCAGCATCTGGTGCGGAAAACAAGGCCTCGACCCTGTCTCATGCCCTGTTCCCTGCGTCTTGCAGTACCTCAGCTCCCTCTCCGACAGTGGCCTCCAAACACAGTCCATCCGGGTGCATCTTTCCGCCATCGCAGCCCTCCATGCCCCCGTGGACGGGGCCGACTCCATCGCTGCCCTGCCCCTTACGGCGCGCTTCATGAAGGGACTTACAAATCTAAAACCCCCAATCAGACCTCCTATACCTCCTTGGGACCTCGGAGTAGTCCTGCATGGTCTTACACAGGCCCCCTTCGAACCCATGGAATCTGCAGACATGAAGTACGTCTCCTGGAAGGCATTGTTCCTGGTGGCTATCACTTCCGCCCGGAGAATCAGTGAGCTACAAGCGCTGGTGGCGCACCCGCCATACACCCAGCTCCTCCTTGACCGGGCCTCTTTGAGGACGCATCCCAAGTTCGTCCCCAAGGTACCATCAGCGTTCCATGTGAACCAGTCCATTGAACTGCCTTCCTTTTTTCCGGAACCACACCATTCGGAGGAGGAGCGCCGTCTACACACCTTAGACTGTCTCCGAGCCCTCCGGATCTACCTTAACAGGACACTGCCCGCGCGGAAGTCCGAACAGCTGTTCATCTCCTTCGACCCAACCAGGCCCGGGCAACCGGTCACCAAGAGAACTCTTTCCCATTGGGTCGCCTCCTGCGTCTCCTACTGTCTTGACCCTACCGGACTACGCCCAGGTCCAAGAGTGGGTCCGCACCAACTGCGAGCGTTGGCCGCCTCAATAGCCAACCTTCGGTCAGTGCCCCTGACCGACATCTCTAAGGCAGCTACGTGGTCCTCCCCGCATACCTTTCAGAAACACTACTGCCTCGACCTCAGGTCGAAAGAGAGCTGCGCGCTCGGCAACGCTGTCCTCGCTACGGCCCTGGAACACCGCCAAGCCGGGCCATAAATAGCAGCCCCTCAGCTCAAGACGTTTCTCTGACCTTATTGTAACGGTTGCCACGTGGCACCCTGTTGTGAGTGATGGTTATTCTGACACTGTGTTTGCGGTTGCACCCAATTTGATTGCACTATTGCACTGTTTGCACTCATGTTCACTGTTGTTACACTATATGCACTGTGTTGCCTCATATTGCACTGTCGTGTAAAGTCTGAACTGTTTTGCACTAATGCTGCACTGTAGAGTAAAGTTCTGTTTTGCACTAACGTTGCAGTGTCGAGTAAAGTCCTTAACTCATGCTCCTGTAGCGTTCTTCACGCCTCCCTCCTCCACCACAGCGCGCTTCGCGCAGCTAGGGAGTCACCAGGTGTGGCTGACGCCATCCTGCAGTCCATGGAGAAAGCGAGGTTACTTACCTGTAACGGGGGTTCTCCGTGGACAGCAGGATAAGTCAGCCACACAATCCCTCCCACCTCCCCTGGAGGAGGTCCGCATGAAGGACCGCCTAGCCGGGAAATCCTAGCTTGGGAAACAACTGACCAGGCTGAGGGCGGTCCGGGGAGGTGGGCTACCTGAGCAGGTAATCTGATCTCTAGAGAGCACTTCCGAACTGGCGCCGCCGGAGGACGTCACCAGGTGTGGCTGACTTATCCTGCTGTCCACGGAGAACCCCCGTTACAGGTAAGTAACCTCGCTTTCTAAGCACACACCCAGTTTCTCTTCTCGAGGCTTCTCCTTACAGCACTCTAACAGATACGGTTGAGAATTACCATATATACTGGATTTAGCAGGAAGAGAGTCCCACTCTTCTGGGTTAGCATAAGATAAATTCTTAAAAGCAGTTTTATCTCTGAGCCAATTACTCAGCCTACCTTTTGGCTTTCGTACAGGAGAACTTCTCAGTACTGCAGGGTCAGCTAAGGTTCCAAACCTTGGAGTTTGTGAGTGCTCCCAAAGTAGCCTTCCCGGTATTCTTTCCCTTTGGCTGCCTTTCAGACACGGCACCAAACCTGGGCTGTTTCTACCTTGCTTCTTGGCACTGGTTCTCCAATTGTTTCTCTTGCTGGTTTCCCTCTCAGACTTATACTTCAGAGAGTCCTCTCCCAACTTCAGCTCCTCTGAGTTCTCACTCCAATACATCTCCTTCTCTGCTTCAAATTCTCGTTTCTGTTCTGAATTTGGCTCTGGCCCTTGCTCTGGCTCTGACTCCGACTCCAACTCCGGCTCTCTCTCTCGCTCTCCCGCTCTGGCTCTGACTTTCTCTCTAATGAGCATTTCTTATATCCCTGCTTTCTATGGTTTAACTTAGCCCTTCCCCCGACCAGGTGTTTTGCCTCAACTCCTGGCTGTGGGAATAAACTGCAGCAGGGGCATGTTTTCCTCTCTCATGACTCATTCTGCTTGTGGTTTCCCTGGAAACCATGAGCCATGTGCTTTAGCTGCCTGTCAGCTACTGAAGCCAATTCTTCTGTTTCACTTATCTCTACGGGATCAGAGGACCTTCTACATCAGAAGTTGGAATGTGGATTGATCCAGTAAACCAAGTAGCAGTAGTTTTTGAAGGGTTCAGGAGCCAAGTAGATATGACGTGACATTTAAACTAGAATTGATGATTGATAGGTCAGGAGAGGTACTGTCAAATCGGGTGAGAAGTAACATTTCATCAGTGTACATGTAGAATTTAATTCCTGTAGTCTGTATGAGGGTAGCGAGAGGATTCAGAAAGAGATTAAATAGAATGGGAGAGAGTGCAGAGTCTTGTGGAACTCAGCAAGGAAGACAGTAGGGAGCCGATGTGGAATTTTGAGTAGGGACCTGGTAATTTCAATTTGTAAGAAATGAGATGTAGAGGTCAAGAACCTGTCCTTGCATGCCATAGAACCGAGATAGGAATAAGTTTGGTCAGCTAGGTTAAAGGCTGTCATTAGATTTAGAGCAACAGCTGGCGCCAAGTCATCTTGGTCAAGAATGCAATGGATATCATTTAGGATGTGAGAATTGCCTCAGTACTGTGATATAGTTGAAAGCCAGACTGGTGTGGATGAAGTGCTAGTGTATGCTCCAGATGATCTGTACGTTGCGAGAGAACAAGATGTTTGCGAGCTTTGCCTCTGTGAATGGTTTGATATGGGATGATAGTGCTAAGGGTCTTGTGGATCAAGTTTGGCTGCTTTAAGATGGGTGAATAAAGGATATTTTCCAAGGAACAGGAAGCTTTGACTTGAAGTGAGCTAGGTAGAGAATTCCAAAATATTGGGCCAAGGAAAAAGAAGGCAGCATTGGATGTGGAATCGAGCGGAGAATGTGAAACTGGAGGATTATGATCTTGTCAGATGAGAGGATTAAAGAATAATGTGACTGGCCAGATAGCAAGGTAACCCAATTTAAAAAGTTTTAATGGGCTAACAGAAGAATTTTGAAATGAATCCAGTATACTACACAGATCAGTGTTCAACATGGAGAAGTGGTGTGACATGATGAAATTTTGAAGTAAAATGGAGAACTTCACCTGCAACATTTTGAATATTCTGTAAAGGCTTTAGAGTGGTTGACTTAGGCCACAATAAGGGGTGTTTCCATAATCTAGCTGGTTTATGAGATTACTGTCTGTGTGCATGCCTAATGTTTGTGTTTCGTATCCTGTCCACGCAAGATTTTCAGGACATGTCAGGAACGACATGAAGAATCTAATAAGCGTTTTATTGTTTTTGGATCCACATGTCTTACATAGATTGCATGCATCTATCTTCAGAAGTAGGTTTCTTGAGTTTTGGATTGAACGTCATGTTAAATCTGTCCATGTATGTCATGTATGAAATTCATTCGAATTTTCTTTTGTCTGCATGGCCAGTTTGTAAAAGAGGACAACTGCACATCCTGTTCTTGCTTAAGCAGGAAAATTACAACTTCACAGTAGAAAGAGCTGTTCTATATAAAGCAGGACAGTTGGCCACCCTACTTTGATTATTCAAGTTACTTTGAATGAAAAATGTGTCTACCTGAAATGGATTCAAACTAGATCTTAGAGTGAGCATGTGTATTATAATCATATGCTAGTTTCAGAGTTTTTAGTTAAAGCAGAAGTACTGACAAGAAAAAAATATTCTTTTAACTCATACATAGTTAAAAACATAGAAGTGAATACCAAGCTGTTGGTTTATTTATTTAGTATTATTTATTTATTATTTTATTTAGCTGTATTTATATCCCGCTTTTCACCGGGTCAAAGCGGTCAATTGGGGGATACATTTAACACGAGGGGATATGAGACGCATACGCTAATACTTACAGGGAACATGGGCAATGGAGGGTTAAGTGGCTTGCCCAAGACCACAAGGAGTGCCTACAGGACTAGAAATCCCAGTCCCTCCAGCCTGAGATTGCTGTCCCCAGGTGGGACTTGAACCACCAGCCCTCCGGCCTGAAGTACCTTGTCCTAACCACTAGACCACTCCTCCCTTATTTGATCTAAGTTATGTGGTCACATTTAACCGGTTACATTATTTGAATATTTAGTTAACTTTGGCTAGGTATAGTCATTGGACAGATTTAACTGGATAACTTATCCAGTTAATTTTAGGACACACATCTTTCCAACCAGACAAATGGATAACTTTGAACAAGATACCAGATAATTTCAGTGCTCTGTAGTAAAGTCTAACTGTGCCCTTGCATGCTTCCAACTCTGCCGAGACTTAATTGGTTAAACTTTCTTGCCTGGCTAAAATTTAATTGATCAGTGGGTTGAAAATTTAAAAAACAGATTGTCCACAGAACTCTTGAAGTTATCTGGATATATCTTTTGAATATTGGCCTCAAAGTAATTGAAACTTCCCCTTTTATACATTCAAATTGTAAGGCATCTTTTTGGCAGCCATATCTCTCTTTGGGACTGCAAGTGGGAGTATTATTTGTGGTTGCAGTACTGCAAAGGAGGATCTAGTATGCTCATCCACATATCTGGGGGAACATGATTGGCTATCAGGTTCCTGGACCGTAGGGATAACTGTAGAGTCACCAGGTGCCATTGTGATCAGGCAGGGGTAAACAGAACAGGTCCTCTATAACTTAACTGTCCAAACATATCCCTGTCACTAATAAGGGACCCTCGGAGGAAGGGCATTCAACAGTGTGCACAGCAGTAAATCATGGCCAGGTACACCATCATTGGTCCCTATAAATGTGCACAGTTGTACAGAGTGATGATGGTGTCTCTGAGCATGACTGTGTGGTGCTTGCATTGCTGAATGCTGTCATTCTGAGGACCCCATATTAGTGGCAGGGATATGTTTGGACAGTTTGCTTGGGAGGAGCTGTTCTGCTTTGTTCATGTCCTTAGCATTATACAATTGTGGTCTGTTTTGTTGAACGTGGAATATCAACGTGTATACACTCAAAACGTTCAAAAGAACCAAAAAATGTAAGCTTCCTTTTTATTTTATTTTTTCTTTGCTTTCAAGATACAAGATACAAAATCAGGAGTCCTTCTTCTCTTGTTTAATATATCCCAAAACAATCTCTTAAAAATATTTGGAAGAGAAGAATCCCCGAGTGAACTTATTCAATACAGAAATGCTTTTAAAACAAGGGTCTCAGGGTCTCAACGCTCTACTCCGGCGCCTATTGGCGTTACAAATGTTTTCTTCAGGAGACCAGTATTATGCTGCCCACGTTCTCTCTCCTTGTTTCTAATACGAAAAAACGCCGCGAAAGGCGGTATGTAAATACAGCTAAATAAATAATAGGGGGTATCCTTTCATTCCCTTTACCATTTTTTGTCGCTGTTCTTTGTACCTTTTCTAATTTAGCTATATCCTTTTTAAGATATGATGACTAGAGTTGCACACAATATTCAAGGTACGGTCGCACCATGGAACGATCCAGAGACATTATAATATCTTTTGTTTTATTCTCCATTCCTTTTCTTATGATTTCTTGCATTCTATTTGCTTTCTTGGCCGCTGCTGCACACTGGGCGGAGGATTTCAACATATTATCCACGATGTCGCCTAAATGACACCTTGCATTGTGTAACCATAGTTTGGGTTGTTGTTTCCTAAGTGCATAACTTTGCACTTGTCTACATTAAATTTCATCTGCCATTTGGATGTCTGGTCTTCCAATTTCTCAAGGTCCTCTTGCAATTTTTCACAATCCTCTTGTATATTAACAACTTTGAATAATTTTGTGTCATCTGCAAATTTGATTACTTCACTCGTTGTTCCTATTTCCAGGTCATTTATGAATATGTTAAAAAGCAGCAGGCCTAGCACAGATCCCTGGGGTGCTCCACTATTCACCTTTCTCTATTGAGAAAATTGGCCATTTACCCCTACTCTCTCTCAGTTGGTTTGCAGCTTGTTGTGCTGTGAGGGCTTGTGTGCATTAGTGATGCTGAGAGCTAAACTATCGGTAGTTTAACTACTGGCAGGGTCTCCCAAGGTGGACAGGTCTCAGGTGACAGACCAAGACAAACCACCCATCTGGGCAGCAGCAGAATGGGATAGTGTTGACGGCGGAGGATCACATTTCTGTGACAACGGCAACAACACCAAACTTAAACTGCGCGGAGGAAAGGCCCGGCAATCTACTAATGTATCTTGCCATGAAAGCCCAGTGGATAGTTACAACAAAACAAATTGTGCTATAATGCTGGAAGATGAGACCCCCAGGTCGGAAGGCACTCTAGCTACTGGGGAAGAGCTGAAGACTTTTCAGAGTAAAGCCAGCATTTATGATGTGGTTGGGTCAAAGCCCTCGGGATGTCTGACTGCTGAAGTAGCTGCGCATGAAATGAGAGTCAGAAGCTGTAAAGATGTCTTACACATTGGAACATGGAACATACGAAGCATGAACCAAGGGAAGTTGGAGGTGGTCAAGAATGAAATGGAATGTATACAACTTGATCTGCTGGGTGTCAGTGAACTGAAATGGACTGGCATCGGGCACTTTGCATCAGATGATCACATGGTCTACTATGCTGGAAATGAAAGACAAAGAAGAAATGGTGTTGCATTTATAATAAAGAAGAAACTTGTAAGAACTGTAATGAAATACAGTGCAGTCAGCGAACGCTTAATCTCTCTTCGTCTAAAAGGAATGCCTATCAACACAACTATAATTCAAGTATATGCCCCAACAACAGCTGCAGAAGAGAATGAAATTGAAGAGTTCTATGAACAAGTACAAGCTGAAATTGACAGAACATGCAAACAGGATATCCTGATAGTCATGGGCGACTGGAACGCAAAAGCTGGCAACAAAGAAGAACGCAAAGTGGTTGGAAAATATGGACTTGGCAACAGACATGAAGCTAGAGAAAGACAGGTAGAATTCTGCAAGACCAACGGTCTATTCATCTCAAACACCTTCTTCCAGCAACACAAGCGGCGACTGTACACATGGACTTCACCCAATGGATTGTATAAAAATCAAATTGACTACATCTGTGGAAGTCAACGATGGAAAAGCTCTGTAACATCAACAAAGACAAAACCTGGAGCTGACTGTGGTGCAGATCATCAACTACTAGTATGCAAACTCAAGCTAAAATTGAAAAAGAGCAAACCACTCATGAATGCAGCAAAATATGACCTTGAGAATATACCACTGGAATTTAAAGACTGCCTGCAAAATTGATTTGCTGCTTTAGATACAAATGACAGAGCTCCAGAAGAGTTATGGAATGACATCAAGAAGGTTGTGTTGGAAGAAAGCGAGAAGTCTCTACAAAAGGTGAAAAAGCAAAAACGTCCAAAATGGATGACGGAAGAAACTCTGAAAATTGCCCAGAAACGCAGAGAAGCTAAAGCCAGAGGAGAAAGAAAGACAATCACAGAACTCAACAGAGACTTCCAATGTGCAGCAAGACAGGACAAGGAAAAGTACTACAATGATGCATGTAAGGAAATAGAAGCAGAAACTATTAGAGGAAGAACAAGATCGGCTTTCCTAAAGCTGCGAGAGTTAAAGAAAAAGTTCCAGCCTCAAATTGGAATGTTACAAGATGCGGAAGATTCTATGTTGAATGATGCTGAGAAGATCAAGAAAAGGTGGAAGGAATATACAGAGTTTTTATATGATAAAGATCAAGTGGACCAACAGCCGTTTCAACCTGAACCTTATGATCGGGAACCATTGGTGATGAAAGAAGAAGTTGAAGCAGCATTGAAAGCCTTATCAAAGAACAAAGCACCAGGCATTGATAGCATACCCATAGAAGTATTACAGCAATCTGATGCAGCTGTTACCATACTTACAAGGCTCTGCCAAGAAATATGGAAGACAACATCATGGCCAACTGACTGGAAAAGATCTGTGTTTATACCAATATTAAAGAAAGGTGATCCAACTGACTGTGGAAATTACCAATATTAAAGAAAGGTGATCCAACTGACTGTGGAAATTATCGCACAATCGCTCTGATCCCACATGCCAGCAAGATTCTACTGAAGATTATTCAAAAGAGACTACAACCATACCTGGAACAAGAACTACCTGAAGTGCAAGCAGGGTTCAGGAAAGGGCGAGGAACGAGATACATCATTGCAGATATGAGATGGATCCTTGAAAAGACTAAAGAATATCTATTTGTGCTTTGACTATAGCAAGGCTTTTGACTGTGTAAACCATGAGAAACTCTGGGCCACATTAAGAAGCATGGGTATACCAGAACACCTGATCGTACTCTTGCACAATCTCTACATTGATCAAGAAGCAACAGTTCGAACGGAACAAGGAGAAACAGAATGGTTTAAAATAAGCAAAGGTGTAAGACAAGGCTGCATACATTCCCCCTACCTGTTTAATTTATATGCAGAACAAATCATCAGAGAAGCAGGATTGTATGAAGACAACAGAGGTGTGAAGATTGGTGGAAGACTCATCAACAACCTTCGCTATGCTGATGATACCACATTACTGGCTGAAAGTGAAGATGATCTGAAACATTTGCTTCTCACAATCAAAGAACATAGTCTCAAAATGGGCCTGCACCTTAATGCAAAGAAGACAAAGATCATGACAACTGGCATAATCAACAGGTTCATCATTAAAGGAGAAGAAATTGAAATCGTGAACAACTTTAACCTACTTGGATCAACTATCAATAAAGAAACAACAAGCATTCAAGAAATCAGACGACGCATTGCTCTTGGCAGAATGGCTATGAAAGACCTAGATAAGATTCTCAAGAGCAGAGATGTCTCTCTCTCTCTCTCCATACAAAGATTCGACTTGTTCAAACCATGGTATTTTCAATAACATCATATGGATGTGAAAGCTGGACAGTGAAAAAGATAGGAAGAAAATTGATGCCTTTGAATTATGGTGCTGTCGGTGAATACTGTGTATACCATGGACTGCCCGAAGAACAAACCAGTCGGTACTAGAGGAGATCAAACCTAAGCTTTCTTTAGAAGCTCAGATGACAAGACTTCGATGTTCATACTTTGGACACATCATGCGAAGAGAGAGATCATTAGAGAAAGACATCATGCTTGGCAAGATAGAAGGTCAATGCAAAAGAGGAAGGCCAGCAATGAGATGGATTGATAATAGAACAGCAGCTATGGGTACCAGTCTGTCAACAATGAGCCGCCTGACTGAAGACCGAACACAATTTAGGATAGCTATCCAAAGAGTCGCCATGATTTGATTCCGACTCGACAGCACTTAACAACAGCAACAACCCCTACTCTCTGCTTTCTATCTTTTAACCAGTTTCTGTTCACAATACTACACTGCCTCCAGTTCCATGACTTTAATTTTGCCAAGAGACTGTCTTGGGGGAACTCGTCAAAAGCTTACTTTTGTTTACCTGTTTATTCACACCTTCAAAAATTATGACAGATTAGCAATACAAAATGCTGAAAAAATGAGACAAAGCTGTCGGACTTCATGCAGCAAATGCACCACTAGTACAGAATTATCTGCCAAAAGATCATGGATTGTTGTATGCATTTTTGTTTTGGCTTACATATGTTTATGATCGAAGATCTCACTATCTTTGCCAAAATCTATAGGAATGCTCAGATTGCAGTTTTTAAAGGCAATGGGAAATACCATCAAAAAATAAATAATAAGCAGAAATGGTGTGAGAACATACCCCTGTTTAGTTCCATTAGAGACAATGAAAGTCTTTGATCTCTCACATGCATTCAGCACATGAGCCCTGATGTTTTTATGAAAGGAGCTAATAGCATTTAGGACTTGGCTTGAATAATTTTCTTGAGGACTTCCCAGAGTCCATTTCTATTGTTAGATCTACAGATACAAAGAAGCCTTGATATTGTTCACAAGATTTCTCCTGTAATTGTAAATATCATGTCCAAGGTGCCTTTACAACATGAAAGCTAGATATGATAGAGGTCTATAAATTAATGAATGGAGTGGAAGGGATAAAAGTAGATTGAATGTTTATGCCATCAAAATATAGAAAGACTAGGGGGACATGCAATGAAGCTACAGTGTAACCTATTTAAGACTAATAAGAGAAAATATTTTTTCACTCATCGCTTAATCAAACTCTGGAATTCGTTACCGGAGGATGCAGTAAAAGCTGTTAGTGTAGCTGGGTTTAAAAAAGGTTTGGACAAGTTTCTGGAGGAAAGGTCCATAGACCATTATTAAAGGGGACCCGGGAAATCCACTGCTTGCCCCAATACAAGCATTGTGGAATCTGTGTCTTTTGGGGAAACTGCTAGGTATTTGTGACTTAGATTGCCCACTGTTGGAAACAGGATACTGGGCTTGATGGACCTTGGTTTGACCCAGTATGGCATATCTTATGCTGTTATGTTCTTAAAGCTACCTTGGCTCTCAGGCATGGTATCATTGGCTGCTGAATGTTTTCACATCTATTGAACAGGACATGCACCAGATTTTTTCCCTGTATAAACAAAAAGATAATACCACTATGTCTGTTACAATTTGTTCAATCACTTTTAACCCTTGAAATAATGAATAATAGGAGAGTTCTTTAAGTCTGGAGAGACTTCTTTCTCTTGCCATCTGACTAAGCTTTTTCTTCCCAATTAACAAGCTAGCTGATATCCACTGAATTTAAACATTTCTGATGAAAGACCATACTCCTTGGGTTCCTTTCCAGGTGACTGCTTTCTTCAAAAGGATAGCATGGTGGATATGTTTCTTAAGTATATCTAAGAATTTCATCAAGCACAGAGGAATCAAAGGAAAAAGGCTAGTGGAGCAGTGCTGAATTTTCTAAAATTTTGACACAGTTGATACTGGACACCCTGAGAGGGGAGGGGAGGGTATGGAAAGAGGGGGGAGAGGAGGTAAGGAGATAGATTCTAGATACTTAGGGGAGTGAACAAGAGAGATGTTGGATACTGTATACCTGAGGGGGGGGGAAGGAGAGAGAGATGCTGGATACAGGATACCTGAAGAGAAGGTGTAGGGAATGGGAGAGGCTGAACTATACATGAGGCAGGGTGGAGGTGCATGTCCGTGGTTTGTCTAGGGCGTCAGATTCCCTTGGGCTGGCTTTGCATCTTGGATCCTTGATGCAACCATTCTTAAGTCAGATTATATTGGTGAGACTAACCATTTTTTTATTGTTTTATTTATTTATTTAATGCATATAAAATCTCTGCAATGAAAACTGAAATTCTTTGTTGCTGTCCTGAACAGGTAATCATCGGAGAGCCGAACAATCGCCACAGCTTCAGGGAGAAAAAGGTGAGGGAAAAATGGATCCCAAGTAGCTAAAGAAGGCTGAAGGAGATGCTACACAGACAGCATTCTGAGGATTTTTTTTCCAGATGGTAGGATGTGGTAAGATTTTTTATATTATAATATTTATTCTGCCGGGTTCTGTTACTGAATTCTTATCCATGGTTATATTTTATTCTTATGTAAGATGAATTTAAAGGAAAACTTGAAGCAATGCATCATATTTCTGAAAATAAGTGTAATTGATTGGTTTATTACATTATTACGTATTTGGTTCTGGTTAAGATTTATCTCAACTGAGGAATGGGCAAGAAATGGACTAAAAGCAGCTGAGTCCAGTAGAAAGTCAAATTAGAAAGGAACTGACCATTTTCTCTTGTGGTTGCTGTTATTTATTTATTTTATTTATTTAACAATTCTTATACACCGCGCTCTTTGTTATCCGTGCGGTTTACATACAACAAAATTTTACTCAGACAGGACCTGTCTTAAGTTTACAGATAACAGGGAGCATAACATGGACTTAAACTGGGGAAAACTATTTACATTTTAACAGATATCATGATGGTAATTCTATTTACATTACGGTAGCTCATGCATAGATACAGAACTATATGGTCTATGTTACGTATTTTGTAGGAGGTGTATTTGGTTTGTCATCATGAGAGCTTGAGATCTGTTGTTGTGTGCTGTTGAGTTAGTGCAGACTCCTGATGATCCGTCCCCTGGGGTTTCTTGGCAAGGTGCATCCGGAAATTGTCCAGCCTTGTTTCCATGCAGTAAGCTTCTAGATGAAGAGAAAAATAATTCATATGCTGGAAATGTTGCAGTGCAGTATCTATCAGGCAGCAGTCTGGATAAAGAAAGCATCTTTAGGGTCACTGAAGCAAAAGGGACAGTTCTATGTCATTTTCCACATTGGTCCCAGTGACCTCATTAGTAACTGGAGTTTAGTGACTTAGGATAGGGTCTCATGTTTGCATGACTGGTTAGCAACCAAATTTCAAAAGCATCAGATACTTGGACTAAACAAGATCCAGGATCTACTTGCTTTAGGATCATGAAGTATGATTTCTGGGGGAGAACCCTCCTTTCCTCTGATCCTGCCTCTGGGCACTAACATCTTAAATTTGGTTCTGACTGGTTGCTTTTTATGAAGTACTCTGGCATAGGGTGAAGGTGTAGGATATTCTGCATCCAGAACTTCATCATGGTTCATGGACTGATACAACGAAAAATGGTTTGGCTTCATTTAGGGAAGGGTTTTTCCACATGGAAGTATGCAGAGCTATAAAGGAGTGATGGTAGAATCCTGCATTGGCAGGTCTTTAAACTGACAACATAAACTATGGTTGTTCTACACAGAGCTCAAATCCTGGAACCAAACAGCTGCTCCATATTGCAACTAGAAAGTATCCAGCCAAAAAGGCTAACTTGTTATCACGCGTAGTGCTTAGCACTAGTAGGAAAAAAGGTAGAATAGCGGCAAGAAGGTCTCAGAAAACCCGGGCATACAATGACCATTTAGACTTCGGTCAAGGAAAATTATAGCCCCCATACATCACCGACCTTCTATATAGCCACCAGCCACCCTAAAGTTCAATTGAAATTATTTTTATACATCCATTTTACATATCTTTAACAAAATGGATGTATGGGGGCTATAATTTTCCTTGACCGAAGTCTAAATGGTCATTGTATGCCCGGGTTTTCTGAGACCTTCTTGCCGCTATTCTACCTTTTTTCCTACTAGTGCTAAGCACTACGTGTGATAACAAGTTAGCCTTTTTGGCTGGATACTTTCTAGTTGCAATACAGAGCAGCTGTTTGGTTCCAGGTCTTTAAACTGGCCAACAGGGGAGCAACTAGAAGCAAAATGAAGTTATCCCACTCCTGACATGATTTCAGTGCAAAAATCTCCAAAAGAGAGAAACTTGCCAGAGTAACTTAAAGTGACAGTGAAGATAAGGAATATGGGGCATGAAGGAAAGGACAACAGTTTATTAGGTTATTTGTACAAATGCTAGAATGATGACGATCCTCTTGGCAAAAGCTAGTCTGGATGTCACTGCTACCTCAGATACATGGGACAGTGAATCCCATGAGTATGATATGGCTACAGTTTGGTCAGGAAAGACAGGATAAGAAGAAATGGAAGAATTGTAGCATTTTAAGTGAAAAATAACATAAGCTTTACCAAAATGTATGGATAAAAATGTTGATATTTCATGTGATTTTTATTTGCATGGCTGAATTGTTCTGTTAATGATGTAGAAGCCAGCATCAGCTTTTGTACAATTTGCTTGAAGATGTTTGCTGTCTTGACATTTCTTGGCCAAATAAATTTATCACAAGAAATAAAAAAAAGAACTGTCTTTCTCAATGGTGTGCTCTACAGACCTCCAGCACCGGGAGAAATGTCAGATCTCATGAAAGTAGTGCATAACAGTCCAGCAGTGTTGACCGGAGTGGAAGTGCTAGAGCCTAAAGGTTTGTGATTATGAGGCTGGAGGGAATAGATTCAGGAGTAATGTATAAAAGTATTTATTTAGAGAATGAGTGGTGGATATAAGGAACAATCTCCCAATGGTAATGGTGGGAGCAAAAGCGGCATGGTATTTTCAGTGAGGCAGGGAACAAAAATAAAGAGGGTAATATTCAGACACAGAGAAGTCACATAAAGCTCAGCGGATGACTTACTGCCACTGTCTGGATAACGTTAGACCCCATCCCCGGGATGTCATTGGCCCTTGCCTATACATATTCAGATACATTTTGGCCAGGCATACAGTAAGGTTGTCCAACTAAGATTTAGCTGTTGACTGGTGGACAATTTAAAAAAAAAGGACTTGTGCAGTTAGTGTCCAATACTAATCACATAAATCCTTTTAAAATATTTATTTATTTGGTTAGCTAAATTTATATACCACAAATCTAAAAGTCAAAACGGTTTACAAAAAACAACGAGGCTTTACATAGAACAAGGACTTAAAAGAAAAGAAAATGTTACATAAAACTATGATAGACAAAGTATGTTAGCCGGTAATTAAATTATGTCATTTGAGAAATGTTCCATATATAGGTGTATTTTCAGTTTCCTTTGTAGTCCAATAGATCATTCATGCCACAAAGTTCACATGGGAGCATGTTCCAAAGAGATGGAGCAAAGAATTAGAAAGCTCTCCTTGATGTTGAGAAACTAACCCTGGCGTAAGCTGGAGGCACATGGAGTGGAGTTGAGGGAACATGTCCTCCTCCTATCGTCTGGTGTTTTCAGAATCAGAGTTTGAAGGTGGGAAGCAGACAGACCATGACAGACTTTGAATGTGGTTAATGGGGATTTGAATTTGATTCGCTGGGAGACAGGTAACCAGTGTAGCTGTTTAAAAAGCGGTATAATGTGCTCTGATCTGGAGGCGTTACAGAGGAGACGAGCAGCTGTATTCATTGCAAGTTGGAGAGGATGAATAGCATAGTTAGGTAGGCCCTGGAGCATGAGATTGCAGAATTTGAGGTGACTTCAAGAACCCTTGCTTATGAGAAAGCAGAGATAAAGCTCCAGATTAGGCTTGATGCAGAATTGCCGAGAGGAAGTAGTGTGGACCTGTTGTCATGTTCTGTTTCTGTGTAATAGATATAACAGCTACAGTGCAACTTCCTTTAAAAATCCACTGATGCATCTCAAGTGCATTTTTAATTATTTACTTTTAGTGGTAAGGCTATAGGTCTGTCTGCAGAAAGTAAAAACAAGAGACACTAGCGGCATTTGGAATCATTTCAGAGAGGTCAATATTAGTCGGATATTGGACTGACGCAATCTCATTTCTTTCCAACTTTGTTTAATTGTTATACAGGCTTCATTGCACCATACAGTCATGGTAAATCACAACAGGGTACATCAATAAGTCATCATTGAAATAGATATCTCTATGGTACCTTGTCCCGTTTCTTTAAATTATCCATTAATTTTGTTTGCCATTGTAGAAATAAAGGCGTTCCATATAGCATTGTATTGAGCAATATTTTGCTGCACTAATGCACATAATTTTTGCATCTCGTAAACGTGCTGCACCGTTTAAATTTAATTTAATAACAAACTTCTTTGACAGAATGTACAAGGCAGATTGCAGCAGTATTATGCATAAATTGAAATCAATAAATTGCCTCCAGTTAAAATATAACTAGGGCTCCACTTCTCTTCTCCCTCCTCCTTCTCTAACCTCACCCTTTCCTTATGTTTTTCTGCCTTCCTCCCTCTAACCCTGCTCCTTCTGTTCATACTCTTCCCCCTTACCTGCCCCTTCCCTCCTCTGAGGCAGCCAGGCTGCATCCTGCTCTTCAGGCTTGGGGATCCGGTGACTTCAACTAGCGTTTTCTTCTGGCAGCCCTGCTTTTCAGGTTGCTAGGACCCTGGGACTTTTGCTGGCGTTCTCTGCCTGCAGCCCCATTCTTCACACAGATGGGACCCAGGTACTCTTACTATCTCTTCACCCTGCTTCTTTGTGTTTGGGGGTGGGGGAGGGAGGTTATCCCATAGCACATTTGTTAACAAACAGATGTGTTCAGACAAACAGCTTTCTCCACACCCAGCTGGAGCCTCCCCTGTAGGTGCTGTCATTTATAAGAAACACATTTAAAAACATCAACATGGAAATGGCAAAAGGAGCCAAATGATGAAAACACTGGCAAGTTAAATGCAAAGCGGGAGGGAGGGAATTTGAAAAAAAGCTTGCTGTGGAAGCAAAAACGCTTAATAAAAACTTTTTCAAGTACATTCGTAGCAAAAAATCTGAGTCAGTTGGACCATTGGATGATAGAGGGGTAAAAGGGGACAAGGCCATAGCGGAGGGACTGAATTAATTCTTTGCTTCGGTCTTTACTGAAGATGATGTAGGGAAGTTACCATGCCTGAAACGGTATTTAAAGATGATGCAGCAGAAGAATTGAAAGAAATATGATAAACCGGGAAGATGTATTACAACTATTTGATAAACTGAAAAGTACCAAATCACCTGGACAGGATGGTATATATCCAAGGATGTTGAAAGTACTGAAATATGAGATTGAAGACCTACTATTACTAATCTGTGAACTATCATTAAAATCATCAGTAATATCTGAAGATTGGAGGATGGCCAGTGTAATGCCAATTTTTAAAAATGGTACTGGGGTGATCCAGGAAACTACAGACTGGTGAGCCTGACATCAGTACCAGGAAAAATAGTTGAAACCATTATTAAGATCAAAATTTCTGAACAAGTAGATAGTCATGTTTTGATGGGAGACAGCCAACATGGCTTTAGCCAGGGAAAGTAACAGGGGCTCTACAGGTCAAACAATGGTAAGGATTTGAGGGTTTATTTTTATTAAATTGCTAGCTCTCTGACTGGGAGCTCTTAAAAGGGTTTTGGTATATTTTTAAAGCAAAGTTACATAATTTTTGGTGCTTTAGTAGCAATATTTTCTTTAGTGGAGTAGTTTTTAAACTCTGGTAACCTTCTCAGCTTTTGGGAACTGCTGACACCTAAAAAGCACAGGGACTTGGAACAGCACATTTTGAATATAATTAAAGAGATTTAACTGCTTTTTCTCTGAAAGGACAGATGGGAAATCAGCTAGTACTTTGGTAGATCTCTCTCTTTTGCTTTAACAGATACCTAAGCTCCACGAACAGAGCAATGGCTGGGAAACATTGTATGGCTAAAGCTGTTGCCCCCGTTACAGCTTCTGCCTCTGTCCAGACAGAGGTCCCAATGCCAGTTGAAGGACCGGTTCCATGTGCAAGGTGCCTGCATGCTGAAGCTCTGAGGAAACAAGTGGAGGAACTCAGAGGAGGTGGCGAGGCTGAGGAGCATTCAAGTACATTGATGAGGTGCTTCTTGAAACATCCAAGCTCTCTAGCAGAGGAGAAGATGGGTGCCAAAAGAATGACGAAGGTTGGACACAAGTCATCAGGGCCTGCAGAATCACCAATCCAACTTCTCCAGCCCTTGAGCTGGAGAACCATTATGCAGCCCTGGAAGTGGCGGAGGTGAAAGCATCCCTGGAAAGGGAAGAACCAGAGCTCAAATACCCCAAAGTTGCAGAATCAGTGACCACAAGGAAGCGAAGGGTAGTGGTGGTTGGTGACTATCTTCTGAGGGGTACTGAGGTGTCCATCTGCTGACCAGACTTGATGTCCAGAGAGGTATGCTGTCTGCCTGGTGCCAAAATCCAAGATGTTACGGAGAGTTTGCCGAGACTCATCAAGCCCACTGACTATTACCCAATGTTGCTAATCCATGTCGGAACAAATGATACTGCCAGGTATCCCTCTGAGCGTATCAAAAGTGACTTCATGGCTCTGGGACAGAGGATGAAGCAGTTAGGTGCACAGGTGGTGTTCTCTTCAATCCTCCCTGTTGAGGGTAAAGGCCAAGGCAGAGAGGCTCGCATCCTGGAGACGAATGCATGGCTGCGTGGATGGTGTCATCAAGAGCATTTTGGTTTTCTAGACCATGGGATGCTGTTCCAAGGCTTGCAGAGCAGAGATGGCATCCATCTGTCCAAGAAAGGTCAACGCGTCTTCAGTAGTAGACTGGCTAATCTACTGAAGAGGGCTTTAAACTAGACTCGTTGGGGATGGGTGAAAAAAGCCCCCAGGTAAGTGAAAGCCCCCAGGTAAGTGATACATTAAATACCTTTATGGAAATGGGTAACAGGGGTAACATATGGAAAGCAGTGTGTATAAATGCCCGTAGCATGGGAAATAAGATCCCTGATGTTGAAGCTTTGGTGGGAGTGGCCGACTTGGATTTAGTGGCAGTTACAGAAACATGGTTCACAGAAAACCATGACTGGGCTGTAACTATACCTGGCTATACTTTATTCAGAAAGGACAGGGTAGGAAGAAGGGGAGGAGGAGTGGCACTATATGTAAAAAATACTATAAAAGCTTTGGAATTATAGAGCTTAAAACGGAGAGAGGAGGCATTGTGGGTTAAACTAGAAAGCAGGAAAGAGAAATCTATCTGCATTGGCGTGATATACAAACCTCCCTCACAAGAGGAAGAGGTGGACAGAGAGTTAATTGAAGACATATGCAGCATTGCTAGGAAAGGGGAAGTGCTACTGTTAGGGGATTTCAATATGCCAGATGTTGATTGGCACACTCCTTCTGCAGTATCATCTAGAAGTAAAGAGCTCCTGGATTCTCTACAGGGAGAGCTATTCAAGCAATTGGTAACAGACCCCACACGTGAAGGGGCCATACTGGACTTTGTGCTTACCAATGGTGAAAGTGTTTCTGATGTTATAGTGGGAGATCATTTTGCATCCAGTGATCACCAGATGGTGTGGTTCGGTATTAGGACTAGGGCTGTTAGAATCCATTCAGAAGTGAGGGTATTAGACTTTGGGAAGACTAACTTTGTCAAGATAGGCCAATACCTCAGGGAGTCGTTAGCGGGATGGGAACAGCTGGGGGAATTAGAAAAACTGTGGGCAAAACTGAAAGGGGATATTTTAAGGGCAACCAACCTTTTTGTTAAAATGGTAAATAAAGGTAAAAGGAAAAGGAGACCGCTATGGCTTTCGAAAGAAGTAGCTGAAAAAGTAAAGAAAAAGAGGGAAGCCTTCATGAAATAAAAGAGATCACAGAGAGAGGAAGACAGGCATCTATATTTGTAAAAACTTAGAGAAGTTAGCAAAGTAGTCAGGAAAGCAAAGATTCAAAAAGAGGAGGATATAGCCAATGCAATAAAATGGGGGGATAAGACATTTTTCAGATATGTTAGTGAGAAGAGGAAGGGCAAAAGTGGTATTGTCAGACTCAAGGGTGAAGGGGAGGAATATGTAGAAGCTGATGAGGATAAAGCGGAATTGCTTAACAAATATTTCTGTTTTGTGTTCACAGATGAAGAACCAGGAGCAGGACCTCAGAAAACACCCACAAACAGGAACAGAAGCGAGGGACATCTTGAACAATTTTCAGAAGACTGTGTTCGTGAAAAACTAGCTCAACTTAAAGTAGACAAAGCGATGGGACCGGATGGGATACACCCTAGAATACTGAGGGAACTTGGGGACATTCTAGCAGCTCCACTGACTGACCTTTTCAATGCCTCGTTGGAGTCTGGCATGGTGCCAAAGGACTGGAGAGAGCCTCATGTGGTGCCTTTACACAAAAGTGGAAGTAAGGATGTGGTTGAAAACTACAGGCCGGTTAGTTTAACTTCGGTGGTGAGTAAATTATTGGAAACGTTGCTGAAAGAAAAAATAGTGAGGTTTCTGGAGTCCAGCGGATTACAGGATCCAAGGCAGCATGGATTCACCAGAGGCAGGTCTTGTCAGACAAATCTGATTGATTTCTTTGACTGGGTGACCAGGGAGTTGGACCGAGGGAGAGCCCTAGATGTGGCGTATTTAGATTTCAGTAAAGCCTTTGACTCAGCAGCTGCTGAGAACTAAGCATGTTCATACTCTGAACCTCTCCAGGAAGAGCTCCCCCTTGAGCTTTAAACACCAGTCTTCAGTTCTCAGCAGCTGCATGAGGAGCTCCCTGAGGTGTCTCCAGCTGTGCAGTTTTGCCTACCTCGGTGTTTTGTCAGTGCAAGTAAAAAAAAAAGAAAGAGTTTTGGGTTCAGGCATTAATCACCAGCTGAGTAGATACCAGGCCAGTGCCGGTGGACAGCAGACAGGGGGGGCAGGACCTGCCTCCATCCTGACGTACCGCTCAGTTCAGGGTCTGCCAGAGGGTGAAAATACCTGGAAGCCCCCCAGGTCCCTTTCCCCACTCAGCACGTTGCTCCAGACCCTGTTAGCGGCAGGGAGCTGGTCACCGATTGTGTCTGTTGAGGCTGTTCCTGATCTCCAGGGCTAAAAGGGCTGGTCTCTCCCTCTGAACGGGGAATGAGCCAGCAGTGAGAGTGGGCCTCAGGACAGCGCTTTGGTGTGGTGATCAGGCAGGCTGTTAGTGGGCAGCACGTGGTGGTTATTGCATGCGGCCGTCGGCGTGTGCATGTTGCTGTGGCATTCGCGGCTTGCTTCCGTCAGGATTTGCAGGGCTTGTTGCAGTCATACCAAGTTAGTGGAGGTGCAGTTAGGGACGTGGTGATGGAAGGCAGCAGTGTGCACGGGAAACGGCAGATCCGACAGGCAGTTTAGCACGGGAAGCGTCCATTTCGGGACCGGCAGCCATTTCCCAGGAGGCCAAGGTCAAACGCGGTAAAAAGAAGTCTAAGAGTGACAGTGCTCCGAGGCAGCCTGCTCTTTTGCTTGAGGTGCTCTTAGGCCAGGCTGGGGCGGAGGGTTTTTTTTCCGGCAAACTTTATTTTAGCGCTTCACAGAGCTTATTGCCTGAAAAGGCAGTTAGACCAAGTAGAGGAATCCTCTGCAGTGCAAACCTTTCCCGGGTACCAGCCTCTAGCTGGGGAGTAGCTCCTTTGGGTGGGGGATCAGGCTAAGCAGAGCAAGGAGGAAGTGGAGACATGGCTGGCTCCGGACCCTTAGGCTTCTCAGACTTCAGAAGACTGGGGCGAGGGGCCCTCTAGCCTCTAGAGGGAGCCTCTCCCTCAGGACTTGGAAGAAGGGGAGATTGCCATGGGGGATGATCCCAATGATCCTAACTTGTTCTGAGTCTTTCATAGGGAGGAGCTAGTGGCTCTTATAGGCCAGACTCTCGCAGCCCTGAATACTGCTGCCCCGCAGGCAGCAGCAGAGGAGCCACTGGAGGACCACCTGCTGTAGGTGTTCAGAGGAGCGTATGTGTGCTTCCCCATGCACAGAGTCATCAAGAGGCTAATTGAGGCGGAATGGGAGTTCTCGTAAGCGACCTTGAGAGGGGGTTGGGCAATGGGGATTTTGACCTCCTAAAGCTGCCTAAGGTGGATGCCTTGGTAGCAGCAGTAACCAAGAGGACCAGCATCCCCGTGGAAGGGGGCTTGGCACTTAAGGACCTACAGGATTGCAGGCTCGAGGCGCTGCTGAAACATGTTTATTAGTCCAGCGCCCTGGCTCTGCAGACAGCAATCTGTGGTTCCTATGTTTCCAGAGCATGAATTCCCTGGATCCAGGGATTCAAGGCCCTGGAGGTAGGGGCTCCGGGTACGGATGGCAGCAGGTTGGAGTCGGCTTCGGTCAACTTGGTGGATGTCTTTTATTAACTGGTCAGGGTGGCCTCTTAAGACGATGGCATCGGTGGTGGTGGCTCGACGGTTTCTTTGCCTTAGAAACTGGTCGGCGGATGCTTCCTCCAAGTCCAGGTGAAGTAAGCTCCCCTTTAAGGGTAAGCTGCTCTTTGGGGAGGCACTGGAGAAAATCGCGAAGGACTTGGGGGATTCAAACGGAGGTGTCTCCCAGAGGATAAGAAGGTCCAAAGCAGGGGGCTCCCCAGAAGGGGCAGACTCGGGATGTGCAGAGGTTCAGGGGAGTGCGTTTTGGGTCCTACCCGAGGGGGCGATACGGGGGACGAGGTCAGTTCTTTCATGGGGCCTGGGGGACAGGACAGGGGTTCTTCCCCTTCTCGCCAGCTCAGACTAGGAAGCCCCAATGAAGCCAGTGGAGTCCTGGCAGTGTTGGTGATAGGACTTGGTTACAATGTTTTTACGCCGCCTGGGCCTCAATTACCACGGGCTTCTGGAGATAATCCGCGAGGAGTATGCCCCTGAGAGAAGCCTTTGTCAGTTCTCCCTGTCACATGCCGGCAAAGGCAGAGGTGGTTCCTCTCGCCCTCCGCAGGTTGTTGCAGCTAGAGGCGGTGGTCCCTGTGCCAGCAGACCAGTGCGAGTCTGGTCGATACTCCATCTACTTTGTGGTCCTGAAGAAGGACGGAGGTTTCCATCCTATTCTGGACCTCAAGTACATCAACCAGGCACTGTGGGTGTCCCATTTTTGGATGGAGACTCTTTGCTCAGTTATCTTGGTGGTTCGCCGAGGGGAGTTTTTGATGGCACTTGATCTTACAGAAGCTTACTTGCATATCTCGGTGCAGCCCGAACACCAGCGTTATCTCCGCTTCGCGGTGCCCATGAGGCATTATCAGTTTTGCGCTCTGCCCTTCGGGTTGACCACCGCTCCCCGCACCTTCACCAAGGTGATGGTGGCGGCGGCAGCAGCGTTGCAGCAGGAGGGGATACTCGTGCTTCCGTATTTGGACGATTGGCTTATCAAGGCAAAGTCAGTGGAAGAATACTCTGCAGCCACAGGGCATGTAATGCAGATGCTGCAGGATCTTGGTTGGGTGGACAACCTCAGCAAAAGCCAGCTTCAGCCGGTCCAAACCTTGGTGTATCTGGGGGTGCGCTTCGATACCAGGACGGGATGGATGTCGCTCCCAGCGGAGCGGATCAGCAAGATTCAGGGTCAGGTGAAGCGCTTCCTCGGCAAGTTGGCATTGGCAGCAAGGTTCTACATGCAGCTACTGGGGTCCATGGCGGCGGCCTTAGATCTCATGCCAAGGGCAAGGGCCCACATGCGGCCATTGCAGCAGGTGCTGCTGTCCTGTTGCTGCAAGCTGAGCCCCTGACGTGCAGGCTGAAGTATCCAGAGGAGGCCAGAAGCAGTCTGCAGTGGTGGTTGCGGACACAGCATCTCTTGGTGGAGGTATCCTTAGAGTGCCCGCACTGGGTGGTGGTGACGACAGATGCCAACCTGACGGACTGGGGTGCCCACTGTCTCTCTCAGGTGATGCAGGGGGAGTGGAGCTCAGAGGAGAGCATATGGTCCATCAGCCGATTGGAGATGAGGGCAGTGTTGCTCGCTCTCCAGGCCTTCCTTCCACTAGTAGAGCAGCAGGCTGTTCAGGTGTTTTCGGATAGTGTGACCATGGTGGCGTACATCAACCAGTAGGGAGGCACAGGGAGTCAAACCTTCTTGGAGGAGAGCCTGCAGATTATGGTATGGGCCGAGGTTCACTTGGTGGCGCTCTCAGTGGAACACGTTGCGGGCAAGAATAATGTGCAGGTGGATTTCCTCAGTCTGTATCGGTTGGATCCCAGCAAGTGGGAGCTGAATGCAGTGGTCTTCCACGACTTCACTCAGCACCAGGCTCGACTGATTATGGACTTTATGATGACACACAGCAACGCCGAGGCGAGCAGATTTTTCTGTCGCCACCGCAAGCACATGTCAAAGGGCTTGGACGCACTCACCCAGGGGTGGCCAACGCAGGTCCTGCTGTAAGCATTTCCTCCTTGGCCGCTAATCGGTCGCCTAATCAGGAGAATAGAGCGCCACAGGGGACAGGTTCTCCTGATTGCCCCAAATTGGCTGCAGTGGCCGTGGTACGTGGATCTAAGGAGACTGCTGGCGGACACTCCCTACAGGCTTCCCGACAGGATCAACCACTTGGCCCAGGGCCTGGTGCTGATGCCTCAGGTCAGTTGATTCTTGCTTATGGCATGGTTCTCGAGCGGGCGCTGTTGACATGTAGGGGTCTAGCGCCAGCGGTGGTGGCAACTATGCTGCAGGCACAGAAGCATACCACTATTCTAGCCTGTGTTCGGGTCTGGAGAGTGTTCGAGGACTGGTGTGAAGGGCGTCAGTTTCGGGCACTGTCGGTGTCGGTGCCAGATGTTTGTTGTTCTTGCAGGGGGGACTGGAGAAGGGACTAGCGCTTAATTCCCTGAAGGTCCAGCTCGCAGGATTATCTTGCTACCGTGGCAGGGTGAATGGCTGTTCCCTGGCGATGCACCCGGACGTCTTGCAGTTAAGCGGTTTCTGCCCCCCCGTGAGGCAGTCGGTTCCAGCTTGGGACCTGAACCTGGTGTTGTCAGGGTTAGTCAAGGGTCCTTTTGAACCCTTGTCGGCGTGCGTCTCTGAAGGATTTGACGCTAAAGATGGTATTTCTGGTGGCTCTCTGCTCAGCGAGGCAGATTTTGGAACTCCAGGCTCTTTCCTGTAGAGAGACGTTTCTGATTATTTCTAAGGAGAAAGTGGTATTGCGGCCAGTACCGGCCTTCTTGCCTAAGATAGTGTCCAGTTTTCATCTCAACCAGACTCTGTCACTTCTGGCCTTTCATAATCTAGGAGATTCGGAGGAGGAGAGGAAGTTACATCTCCTAGATGTGTGCAGAGTCCTGCGTTGGTACCTGCGAAGGACGGCGTCGGTTCGTAAGTCGGACAGGTTGTTCGTGTTGTTTGGAGGCAGCCTCGAAGGCTATGATTGTGGGTGAAGTGGGACATAGCTTCTGTCTATGAGAAGCAGTGGTAGTCCCTGCCGGTGAGGCTTCAGGCACATTCGACCTGGGGTCAAGTGGCTTCTTGGGCAGAAGTGGGGCTGGTTCCCCCAGTAGAGCTCTGCAGAGCAGCAGCTTGGTCTTCGTTGTGTATTTTTACCACGTATTATCGGTTGGATGTTGAGGCAACCGAGGACGTGAGATTCGGAGTGACGCTGTTGCAGGCGGGTCCCTCCCATAGATGAATTCAGCTATGGTACATCCCAAGCATGACCTGGACTGGCCTGGAGGGACGATGAGGAAGGCAAAATTAGAGCATACCTGCTAATTGTCTTTCCTGGAGTCCCTCCAGGTCAGTCCAGTTCCCATCCTGGGGGTTCAGTCAGCGTTGCCTGCTAAGGGGCGAGACCAGTGAGCCAGTAAGAAGGTGTAAGATGTAGGTCAAATGGGTCGGATGGGGGGAGGTGGACGTCCTAGCAGGAGGGGTCCTTCCGCTGTCTGTTCTCGGCCTGATCTCAAAAGAAAAAAAAAGAAAAAATGTAGCATCTGAACCTACGGAGCAGAATAAGAAGGAATGTGGGGAAGGAGGCTCTTCGGTGGGCTGCTTTGGAAGGTTAAGACTTGTGGTTAAGGCTCAAGGGGGAGCTCTTCCTGGAGAGGTTCAGAGTTTGAACATGCTCAGTTCTCAGCAGCTGCTGGTGAATGGCGACTGCCCAAGTGTGGCCTGGACTGGCCTGGAGGGACTCCATGAAAGACAATTAGCAGGTAAGCTCTAATTTCACCTTTTAAGCTTTCTGAGGATAGGAAACAATTCCTACTCGTACTGTGGCTGAGTGTAATTCATCTTGAGCTACTTCTGAAAAAGGCATGAGCTAAATCTAGAAATATGGCTGCCCTTCCTGCTGATCTTACTCCTGATAAACACTTTGTGTCAGAATGCGGAGTGTGCAGGGCAAAAACATTTGGAAGAGATATATGAGTGCTTTAATCATAAAAAAGAGAGAGATACAAAAAGACACACATAAAAACACATGCAGAAAGACTCAGACACTGAGACAGAGTCAGTGCGATAGACAGAGAGCAGGGGTGTTGTGGGCCCTACAATTAATATCTGAGGTATCACTACACTAATGAATTTGAATAATTATCTCTGGACGTACCAGGAGCTGACTTCCCACCAGGTTTCCCATGATCTATACCTAACACTCGCGAACACCTCACAGAGTGAGACACAAAAGCTGATCATAGAAACAAAAATAATGGCAGATGAAGACCATACGGGCTATTCAGTCTGCCCTTTCATACCAACTACTAAGCTTCATGGTCCCTTATTTTCCCTTAGGGCTGCCACTGTCATCTGTAAACTGCTTTCAGGATAGGGACAGACATCTCTATCAGTAAAACTCCTGTGATCCAATATGCATCCACCAGTGTTGCCAGATCTGAAATATAAAATGATCTTATTTTGTAAAAAAAAAAAAAAAAAGTTATTGCATATACTATCAAAATGGAAAAAATGTGCATTGGAAACACAGTATGACAAAAATATTTTAAAGTGTATACAACAGTTGAGGACTTTGTAAACAATAGATATTCAATTTTTTAAAAATTATACATAGCTTATGTGATCAGTTGCTTCTAAGGGTTTGTAGTATACAAGACCCACATACATAACACAATATGTATATTGAATAGAACCATCCATAATCGGCTGCATATTTTGTTTCTGAGGTCCCTCTAGTAAAATAGAGCATGTTGTTGACGTGTACTGTCGAGTTGATGCCAACTCCTGGCAGCCCAAACCCTGAATTTTTTGGCACGGTACGGCTGAAAGTAGATTGCCAGGCCTTTCTTCTATGCAGTAAGCCGACAGCACCTGGTATTTTATGGTAGTCTCCTATCCAAGTACCAGTCAGGCCCAACCCTGCTTAGCATCCGAGAATAGATGAGATTGGGTTCATTCAAGGTTGGCATGGCCATAGGTACAGTATATGCTAGTTATTTTTGTTTTGTTTTGGGAATTTATTTAGAGGGGGGTGTTCCAGGGATACCACTGATGGTGAAAGGAACACCAGTTCTCTTCTCCCAGGCTGGGTAGAAGAGTAGGGGTTTCTTTCTCCTTTGTATTGAGAGAGGAAGCACAACAGAGAGAAAACTCCAGCTGACTTGTGTGAAACCAGCTCTATTCTTCATTGCCATCTTCTGAGACCACCTTTCCCCCCACTCTGTTTGCTTTCCTCGCCAATTTTACACTTACAAGCTCTAGGCCTCAGCAATTGCCACAGGAGGACAGCTTTTGGAAATAAGCTCTGTTTTTAAAGAAGTTCATCCTTCCTTTCTTTTTCTGTTTAAATATGTTTTTAAAATGGTGATGTGATGATAGTAACCTGACATTGCAGCCAGGTTACCACTTGACTAAAGAAAGGAGGCAAAGAAAGATGCCATTAGGGCAGCCTAAGGGTATCCCATGCCCTAGGTGAACCTTTAGCCTTGTGCAAGCCCACCTCCCTCTTCTTCCGTACCTCCCACCCCAGGTGTCCCAATATCTCCCCTTTCTCTAGGAAAAAGCAGGAAGTCAGTCCTCACATATGGGTGACGTTGGTGCCAACAGAGCGCTTGCAGAAGCATCTCCCCAGTTTTCAAAGAAAGCCTTTGGGAAGTGCCACCACGCATGCGTGGTACCCTTCCTGCCCAAGGGTGCCATCTTGCTCAGTCTCCTTTTTTCCGCAGAGCCCTTCAGATGTCTGTCTGTTTTCCACCGGAAAAAGTTGTTTTCTCAACCTCAGTTTCAAACTCTCTCTGGTTGTGCACCGGTACGCTTCCCGCCACCTGAACCCACTGCCCCAGCATCAAGTCTCGGATCCCTTCGGTTTTTTTCCTTCCTTTTGGTGCCTTTGTGCCCTTTTTTTCTCCAACTGGCAGCACCACGGGTCTTCGACCTTGCCTGGGGTACTTTTTTCCCCCATGGCTACCAGTGGCTTTAAGAAGTGTGATCGGTGTGCCAAGATAATGTCCCTCACCGACACACGTGACTGCTGCCTAGGACTGGACCATGACCCCATGGCTTGCAGTCTGTGCAAAACGATGTCCACCAAGGCCCTCAAGAGCAGTCAGCAGCAGCACGACAAGTTCTTCTCGGAGTCCCCAGCTCTGAAGGTCATGGCCCCCTCTGAAGTCGTGGAATCCCATGCCGCCACTGCGTATCCCAGTTGATGCCGTGGCTCTTCAGAAAGAGGGTCTCCCTCAAGGGAACACAAGAAGAAGAAAAAACCCTTGAAGGCAGTGTCTCTGGTTGGCTCCGACAGGTCGGGTAGGCCCCGGGCCAGGTCCCGCAGTCCATGACAGTTGTCACAGGGATCAGAGCGGGAGCAGCCTACCAAGATCGCCCGAAAGGAGTCGACCGCAGATTGATCTCGGTCGCCAGAGCCTATCCTCATTGATGACACCCCTTTGGGGGACCTGGCACCAAGCCTGATTTTTTCGGTGCCCGCACTGATGGCTGCCGAGCCTTCTGGACTTGAATCCAGGATGGCAGCCCTGGAGAGCAGTCTGACTGCCTTCATGGACCAGCAGTGGGCATTTTTGTCTGGTACTAACGGTTCCTCTGCCCAGACCACCGGGCCCTCGACATAGAGGACTTCCCTGGAGGCAGAGTCGATCCTCGGCCTGGGTCTTGCTCTGGGTCCCACTTGACAGGCCCAAGTTCTTTCCAGGCTAGCGCTTATGGGCCATGTGGTCTTTTTCTGTCATCATATTTCTATGTTTCTATAAAGGTAAAAAGGGGACTGTTGTAGTTGTTGATATGGAAGGACAGACTAGATGGGCCATGTGGTCTTTTTCTGTCGTCATATTTCTATGTTTCTTATGGCACCAGCTGCGGGGCCTCCATGAGATGCGGGCAGGGCTCCGGCCCTGAGCCCGCAAGCCATCATTCCCTCGAGTCCTCCTCAGACTACTTGGAGTGGGAGACCAAGAACTACTACTACTACTACTATTGAGCACTTATATAGCGCCACGCATGCAGCGCTGTACAGGTTAGCTTAGCTTACAATGTAGTTGAGACAATATAAAGCATTAGTCAATTCGGTGCAAAGCAAAGTATGGTCTGTACAATTCGGTCATGAAATTTGGTGGGAGTCAGGTTGAGATAAGGACGGAGATCAAGATCTGAAGGCGACAGTGAAGAGGTGGGTCTTCAATCTGGATTTGAAGAGGGCCAGGGAAGGTGCCTGGCGCACAGACAGAGGTAGGTTGTTCCAGGCGTGAGGTGCAGCAAGGTGAAAGGAGCGAAGTCGGGAGTTGGCGGTACGAGCGAAGGGCATAGATAGAAGTAATTTGTTAGCTGAGCGAAGATCCCGAGGGGGGGTGTAGGGAGAAATAAGAGAAGAGAGGTATTGAGGGGCCGAGGAGTGAATGCATTTATAGGTCAGCAGGGGAAGTTTGAACTGGATGTGGAATTGGACAGGGAGCCAGTGAAGCGACTTAAGGAGGGGTGGAGGGGGTAATGTAGGCATGGCGAGGTTGGTAGAAGATTAGTCGAGCAGCATAATTTTGTATAGATTGAAGGAGAAGGAGGTGGCTCACGGGAAGACCAGCAAGGAGTAAGTTGCAGTAGTCGATGCTGGAGGAGATCAACAAGTGGATAAGCGTCTTGGTAGTGTGTTCAGAAAGGAAGGGGTGGATGTTGCTAATATTGTAGAGAAAGAAGCGGCAGGTCTTAGCTACGAGCTGAATATGTGTGGAGAAGGAGAGAGAGGAGTCAAAGATAACCCCCAGGTTACGGGCTGAGGGAACCGGAAGGATCGTAGATCCATCCACGGAGACTGAGAAGGGGGGAAGAGGAGGGGAGGAGTTGCGGGGAAAGACAAGGAGTTCAGTTTTGGCCATGTTTAATTTCAAGCGGCGATGAGACATCCATGCTGCGATGTCAGAAAGGCAGGCAGAGATCTTAGTCTGGATTGCTGGGGAGATATTAGGTGTGGAGAGGTAGATTTGGGAGTCATCGGCATAGAGATGATATTGAAAGCCATGGGAGGAGATAAGCATGCCAAGGGATTGGGTATAGAGAGAGAAAAGGAGGGGTCCCAAGACGGATCCTTGAGGTACACCAACATGGAGTGGGGTGGGAGAGGAGGAGGAGTCACCAGAGCATACACTAAAGGAGCGATGGGAGAGGTAGGAGGAGAACCAGGATAGTATGGAGCCTCTGAAGCCAAGCGAGGAAAGGGTGGTGAGGAGAGGATTATGGTCAACAGTGTCAAAGGCAGCAGAGAGGTCTAGGAGGATGAGGACTGAGTAGAGGCCCTTGGATTTAGCTAGGAACAAGTCATTGGAGACTTTAGTAAGAGCCATTTCAGTGGAGTGCAGGGGACGGAAGCCAGATTGTAGTGGGTCCAGGAGGGCCTGGGAGGTGAGGAAGTTGAGGCAGCAGCGGTGGACTGCTCGTTCAAGTAATTTAGAAATGGAGGGAGATGGGCCAGTAGTTAGAGGGACAGGTGGGGTCGAGTGAGGGTTTCTTGAGGAGAGATGTGACAACAGCATGCTTGAAGTCTATGGGGACAGTTGCAGTGGAGAGTGAAAGGTTGAGAATATGAGAGATGGATGTAGATGGAGGGGAGATGGGGTGTAGGAGATGGGTGGGGATAGGGTCAGAGGGACAGGTGGTGGGTTTGGAGGAGGAAAGGAGTGTGGTTTCTTCTTCGGAGATCATAGGGAAGAAGAAGAGGGTAGTGGTGGAAGTATGGGTGGGGGGGGGGAGAATGGGGGGGAGGTAGAAGAGGAAGTGGGGAACTGGAGGGTAATCTTGTGGATTTTGTCGTGGAAGTAGTCGGCTAGGGTTTGGGCAGAAAGGGAGGGTGGGACTGGGGGCAGGGGCACCTTGAGGAGAGAGTTGAGGGTATTAAAGAGACGGCGAGGATCAGAGGCAAGGGAGTTAGATGGATGTAGTATTCTTGTTTGGCGAGTGCTATGGCTGACTGGAAGGAGCCAAGCATGAATTTGAAGTGTAAAAGGTCTTCCGGGGAGCGGGATTTGGCCCAAGCACGTTCAGCAGAATGGGCACAGGTGTGTAAATAGCGGATTGTGGGTGAGAGCCAGGGCTGGGGAGCAGAGTGACAGGACGTGGGGTGGGTGGGGCAAGAGTGTCAAGAGCCGAGGAGAGTGCAGTATTATAAGAGGATACTGCTTCATAGACAGACTTGGAGGACATGATGGAGGAAAGAGATGGAGAAATGGTGGAGGAGAGGGTCAAGAGATCAATATTATGAAGGTTTCTAAATAGGTTTGAGGAGACAGGACGGGGTTGGGACAGTGGAAGCTGAAGATTAAAGGTTAAAAGGTGATGGTCAAATGAGGGCAGGGGTGAGTTGTGGAAGTTTGAGGGAGAGGCTTTGGAGAAGAGTATCAGGTCAAGGCAGTGGCCATGCAAGTGGGTGGGGCAGTGGAGCAGAGTTGGAGGTCAAACGAGGAGGTGAGGGCGAGGAATCTTAAAGCATGGGAATCGGAGGGGTTAGCAACGTGAATGTTAAAATCGCCAAGAATAAGAGTGGGGGAAGAGGGATCCAGAAAAATGAAGAGCCAGGAATCGAAGTCAGTGAGGAAGGTCGATTTGGATTTGTCAGGTGGTCAATAGATAACAGCTACTCGGAGGGGAAGTGGTGTGAAGAGGCGAATGGAGTGGACTTCAAAGGAGAGGGAGGAGTGTGACTGAGGTAGCAGGAGGGGTTGGAATTGGCAAGAGGGAGAAAGTAGAAGCCCAATACCACCACCGCGGCCAGTGGATCAAGGTGTATGGGGAAACTGGTAGCCACCATAGCAGAGAGCAGCAGGGGCTATGGTATCATCTGGGAGGAGCCAGGTCTCAGTTAGGGCAAGGAGGTGTAGCGCATTAGAGATGAAGAGATCATGAGTAAAAGCAAGTTTGGTAGAGACTGAGCATGCATTCAATAGGGCACATGAGAACGGGAGAGAGGAGGGAGGAAGGAGAGGGATATGGATAAGGTTGGACAAGTTACGTGAGGATTTCTTTCTAGAATAAGACATCTGAACCGTATGTCCCTCCCCTCTCCGTCACAGGCTCATCTTGAATCCGCCCGGTCCTCTGCTTTTTTCTTCCTGGGCCCCCGACTCTGGAACTCGCTTCCCCTTGCTCTCCGCCTTGAACCCTCCTACAAATCCTTCAAGACCATGCTGAAGACCCATTTATTCTCCTCTGCTTTCCACCTTCCTCCCCCCCCCCCTGCTACCCTTTCCCCACCTTCTCGTTGAATGCTGATGTTTCTCTACCCTCTGCTCTCTGTGCTATGTTCTCTCTGTTATGTCTGTTGTCTTCTCTCCCTCTGCTGTTCTATCCCCTATTCTTTTCATTATTATGGCGTTCTTTTCCTTTTCCAGCAGCCTTATTTTTGGTATTGTGAACCACTCTGTGCCCCCGTGGTATGAGTGGTATATAAAATGCGTTAATAAAGATAAAGATCGGTCTAGGGGGGCCATTACAAGAGGAACTATTTTCAGAGGAATACAGAGATCTAGAGGGGGCATGGTATAGGTGGGTGTTTCTGGATGAGTGCTCTCTGTGGGGGAGGGGGAGTAAAGGGGGATATTGATGGTATTAGATGGGCTACGTGAGGATCTCTTTTTAGAGTGAGATAGAGCTCTAGGGGGGATAAGGTTGGGGGTGATATCTCTGGATGACTGATTGGGCATGAATGAGGGAGGGTGGAAGAGGAATGGAGAGGGATATGGATGAGATTGGATAAAGTATGTGAGGAGCTCTTCTTAGA